>JBBGZY010001757.1:0-1322500 GCA_037952925.1 Lithobates clamitans | reverse complement strand
GGCCACCCGTTTTTTAACAAGCCCCCCCGAAGCGGAAGAAGCCTATGGCTGCTACTTAGCCAGCAGGCTTCTTCAGATGGATTGGGAGCAGCGCCTCATTTGTGAGCGCCTATTTGGGGAAACAATCCATAAGGGGCTGCAGGGCACGCTAACCAAAAACACCCAACTACATGAGGCAGCCCCCCCCCCCTCCTCCTCCTCCTCCTCCTCCTCCTCCTCCTCCTCCTGCCACAACTGAAACACCAGAGCCACAGCCTCAAAAGAAGGCTACAGGGAAGGCTACAGGGAAGGCTGCAGGGAAGGCTGCAGGGCAGCGTGGAGGAAAGGCTGCAGGGAAGAGAAGAAAGTGATGACCTGGGTTCAGTCTGGTCTGACAGAAGACGCAGGCTGTTGTAGGACCACAGTCTGGGGACATCTAGATCATCTGCTGGTGCTGTTGATCTCTGGGATTCTTGGACCAGATTGTGCTCCCTCTTATATGGACTCCTCAAGATCCCAATTTTCTTGTACACCGACTTTTTCCAGCGTTGACTTCCTCTTTATTTTATTTTGACCATGAATAAATGGATCTTTTTTGAGTTTAGCAAAAGACTTTTATGTGTTTTCTTTTAAATCATTGATTTTACACACAATGTTAAATTAACAAGGGACAACAATCTCATTGAGTTTTAAAAAAACACACCAAAAATACATTACTAATGTTAAGAATGTTCAAGTGGTAAGTCTTGAAAAAAAAATATATACATAAACAAAAACGGTGCTTTGGGTTAACTTTATCTAAAAATTAAAAAATAATCACTAGAAAAAAAATAAAAAAGAATAATGGGTTCTTTGTGGTAACTTTACAAACCTAAAAAAAAAAAAAAAAAAAAAAGGGAAAAAGTATTATTAGTATGGAAACATTGTTTATAAAAAGCATACTATATCATTCATGAGATCAAAGAGAAAAAGAATTCAGAAATCAGTTTGGGAGAACTCTGATTATGAACAGCAAAACACCTTCGTTCTTTAGAGCATTCGTAAAGAAGAAATAAAATGCGCTGCATTCAACGATCACAGATTTTGCAGCGTGATGAATGTGCTACCTACAATACAAACACTAGTTTTACTAGACCGAGTGTTTCCGTTTAGTTTTTGCTTATGAGCATGCGTCGTTTTTTTGTCCGTAGGACTAGCATACAGACGAGCGGACTTCGGGGTCCGTCGTAGTTACGACGTAAAGATTTGAAGCATGTTTCAAATCTAAAGTACGTCGGATTTGAGGCTAAAAAAGTACGTTGAAAGTCCGAAGCAGCCCACACACGATCGGATTACCAGCCAGCTTTAGTCCGTCAGCGTCCGTTGGACTTTTGTAGACGAAAAGTCCGACCGTGTGTACGCGGCATAAGTCTCCTTTTAGTGCCCATATGCCCATATCCCTAAAGTGGGGAAAAACTGCTCCTCTTTCCTGCACTATATTTAGTATTAGTCCAATATAGTGAATGATGTAACATAAATGCCATTTTAAAATGTGTCCAGTGTGCCTATTATGGGCAGGAAATGTATCATTAGTCTTATTATGAGCTTTATAACTTGGGTATATGTTACCCATAGATTATGCTGAAATGTATAAGCATACTTCACATGCATAAGGAAACACTAATCTCAATGACAGTGTCTTTTTCAATACCCTATACAGAGAAATTTTATTCTACACGTGTTACATTTTTTTTTCTCTCTGAAAAAAAAAAACTCCAGGCAAACTCAGGGCTTCCTCTTTCTAACATATCATCCTCCAAAATGGAAAAAAAACTCCAGGCAAACTCAGGGCTTCCTCTTTCTAACATATCATCCTCCAAAATGGAAAAAAAACTCCAGGCAAACTCAGGGCTTCCTCTTTCTAACATATCACCCTCCAAAAATGGAAAAAAAACTCCAGGCAAACTCAGGGCTTCCTCTTTCTGACATATCATCCTCCAAAATGATGCTCCTTACTTCCTCTAATATTAACTAGAGAAATGCAAAGTTTAAATTGAAACATACAGGGATATATAGTATCTAAGAAAAGAGAGTACACCCCTCACATTTTTGTAAATATTTTATTATATCTTTTCTTTTCATGTGACAAAACTGAAGAAATTACACTTTGCTACAATGTGTGTAGTGAGTAGTAGTAGTAGTAGTAGTGGAGAGTGTACAGCTTGTATAACAGTGTAAATGTGCTCTCCCCTCAAAATAACTCAACACACAGCCATTAATGTCTAAACCGCTGGCAACAAAAGTGAGTACACCCCTAAGTGAAAATGTCCAAATTGGGCCCAAAGTGTCAATATTTTGTGTGGCCACCATTATTTTGAAGCACTGCCTTAACCCTCTTGGTAATGGAGTTCACGAGAGCTTCACAGGTTGCCACTGGAGTCCTCTTCCACTCCTCCATGATGACATCACAGGGCTGGTGGATCTTAAAGACCTTGCTTTCCCCTACCTTCCATTTGAGGATGCCCCACAGATGCTCAATGGGGTTTAGGTCTAGAGACATGCTTGGCCAGTCCATCACCTTTTCCCTCAGCTTCTTTAGCAAGGCAGTGGTCATCTTGGAGGTGTGTTTGGGGTCGTTATCATGTTGGAATACTGCCCTGCGGCCCAGTCTCTGAAGGTAGGGGATCGTGCTCTGCTTCAGTATGTCACAGTACATGTCGGCATTCAAGGTTCCCTCAATTAACTGTAGCTCCCCAGTGCTGGCAGCACTCATGCAGCCCCAGACCATGACACTCCCACCACCATGCTTGACTGTAGGCAAGGCATACTTGTTTTTATACTCCTCACCTGGTTGCCGCCACACACACGCTTGACACCATCTGAACCAAATAAGTTTATCTTGGTCTCATCAGACCACAGGACATGGTTCCAGTAATCAATGTCCTTAGTCTGCTTGTCTTCAGCAAACTGTTTGCAGGCTTTCTTGTGCATTATCTTTAGAAGAGGCTTCCTTCTGGGATGACAGCCATGCAGACCAATTTGATGCAGTGTGCGGCGTATGGTCTGAGCACTGACATGCTGACCCCCCACCCCTTCAACCTCTGCAGTAATGCTAGCAGCAGTCATATGTCTATTTCCTAAAGACAACCACTGGATATGACGCTGAGCATGTACACTTAACTTCTTTGGTCGACAATGGCGAGTCCTGTTCTGAGTGGAACCTGTATGGTCTTGGCCACCATGCTGGAGTTCAGTTTAAGGGTCTTGGCAACCTTCTTATAGCCTAGGCCATCTTTATGTAGAGCAACAATTCTTTTTTTCAGATCCTCAGAGAGTTTTTTGCCATGAGGTGCCATGTTAAACTTCCAGTGACCAGTATGAGAGCGTGAGAGCAATAACACCAAATTTAACACACCTGCTCCCCATTCACACCTGAGACCATGTAACACTAGCAAGTCACATGACACCGGGGAGGGGAAAATGGCTAATTGGGCCCAATTTGGACATTTTCACTTAGGGGTGCACTCACTTTTTTTGCCAGCGGTTTAGACAATAATGGCTGTGTGTTGAGTTCTTTTGAGGGGACAGCAAAATTACACTGTTATACAAGCTGTACACTCACTACTTTACTTTGTAGCAAAGTGTAATTTCTTCAGTGTTGTCACATGAAAAGATATAATAAAATATTTACAAAAAATGTGAGGAGTGTACTCACTTTTGTGAGATACTGTATATTTCAACCTCTATATGATGATCTTCTTTCATTTTGTAGTAGATAGTGAGGCCAGTGTGTGAATGTGAGAGTGAATGAAATAATGAAGTCCGCACAGAAGCCTGTTGCTTCAATGTCCAACTTTATCATTGACCTGGTTGGTTTTGTACTAAAAATATTCAGAAATAACACCACACCTCTGGATCTGTGTATTGTAGACTGTTCATGCATTGGCAGCTCAATCATGTGTGATTTGAACAGTGAACAATCAAACGATAGTTTTGGTAATAAAATGAAATATTTATTAATTCTTCTAACATTTGACCAATTTAGGCTAACCATTGGTATTGGATGGGAGTTGACACTGGAAGTGGGATTTAACCACTAAGTAGAAAGCAATGTTTAATTTTCAAATCGTATGAGATCAGAACTCTTGGTAAACAGCTAAACACACAGTTTAAACATATATGTTTGCTGGCCAGTTGTAATCTACTAAAGGAATACAGATTCTTTACAACAAATATTGGATTTACAAAAATCTGTTAAAATGTCCTGCTAGGCAGGTGAAACTCATGTTTCATGGTTATGTTTTGCAGCATCTTATGCCACCATTATGTCTCTAGTCAATTAATTAGCATCAACACGGCTCTTCAGTTAGCAGGGAGGCAACCTAGGAAGCAGGAAAGCTGAACCTTTAGGAAGTAGTGTAACGGTATGTGGTGTGCAGAGGTATGCTTATGTGCTAAATACCTGAATGAAGGTCTACGCAGATACTCATATGAATTCTCTCACTTTCTGGCTAAGAATCATCTTATATCTATAGGTACCTGACAAGTTACTCTAATTCTGAAGATCTTAAACTGACTATACACTAATAAGATAAAGAATGACTACAATAGGTTATCAGGAGGCAAGAACACATAATATGGTTCTGTTTTTGAGCAAAGAGATAACCAGACTATCAAAACACATTGCGGTTGATTTACTAAAACTGGAGAGTGCAAAATCTGGTGCAGCTCTGCATAGAAACCAATCAGTTTCCAGGTTTTTTTGTCAAAGCTTAATTGAACAAGCTGAAGTTAGAAGCTGACTGGCTACCATGCACAGCTGCATGAGATTTTGCACTCTCCAGTTTTAGTAAATCAACCCCATTGTATTTTTGCTGTTTCTACTAAGCTGTAGTAACTACATTGGTTGACTACTTGGAAATAGAATAATCTTTGTAACAGGTTAGGCACTCACTGTAAGGGATACCCATATTAAAAAATAAAACTGTAATTGCCACAGGCAGGGGCTGATACTTAAATAGTAGCATGTAATGAAGTTGGATCTGTATTAAGCATAGTTTGGCAATTTAACTACCGGTACCTAGTTCCACATTTGCCCAAAAGGTACCAAATTTGCAACAAAAGTTCCTGCAAAGTTGTTCAGATAAAAAAAAAATGCTAAATGTGTTATGATAGCATATAGGTTATGAATACTAACTCTAATATGCCAGGCTCAATTTGTGAATGTGCCCATATGTGTGCATCACACAAAACAGTAAAAAGAGGAAATGCATAATTAGTACCTTCACAGAATTTTTTCTCATATGGGACTCCATCTTCTGGATCAAAGCCCTTTAGAGAAAAGGTGAAAAGATAAACATTTTACCAATGTTCCACTGAATTGTATCTTACAATAAAACTAGAGTATTTTTATTTACACTAACACATTTTTGTTGCAAGTATTTTTGCATAAAGTTCCCAGATGTTATTGACTTAGGCCTCGCTCATGCAGTAGCTGAAGCCCAATCAACGTGAGTTGGCCATTGTTTGTGCGGCTGGAGCTGCCAGTTGTTGCATGTGGGTAGTCCACGTATATCTATATGGATGCAACAGCTGCATGGACACAGTTACTCCTCCTAATTTGGCACACTGTCTGCATTTGGTCATAAACTTGGGGACTAAAAACATGCATCTATAATACAATTGAGGAGAAGTACACCTGATTGAGCCAAAGATGAAGAAGGATCTTGGTGTCCTGGTAGATCATATGAACTGGCGCTCAAAATAGAACTATGCCCTATGAGGTCTTATTATTGCTTTATACAGGGGCAAGATTATATATATATATAACTTTATAACGTCATTCAGTGTTAACCAACAGGTTATAGAGCAAGCAAGATGTTTTCTTGTATTAAAAAAGTAGTCCTAGATTTAGGAGACAAGGGGAGAAAAATAATCCTGGCCCTGTATAAAGCAATAATAACACCTCATAGGGCATAGTTCAATTCTGAGCGCCAGTTCATAAAAAGGGATGTTGTAGAACTGCAAAGAGTACAGAAATTAAGGCTATGAGGATTGCCCCTATTATAACTATAAATTTGAAAATATAATATTATTGTAGAGGCATATGACATAACAAAAAAGTAAAAAAAAACTCATCAAAACCAATTACTTTGAAGGTTTTAAATAATTTCTGTTATGTCTAGGTTTTTCTGACAACTGCATGAAAAATAACTCTTAACTGTATTTGCGAAATACTTTTCTTCTGATTTAAGTTATATCGGGAGATTAAATTATACATACCGAAATTCCGTTGCAATTTGAATCATACAGAGCATCCCAGTCTTCAGGTCTGAATGAAAATATGAACATAGATCTGTTAACTACATTCATTTTACAGCTCCCCTTTCCCAAGAAATGCAAATCATTGCTGTTACTAAGGTGCTATGTATTCCAATCACCAATGTATTGTGTTTTGATTAACATAATAAACTCATATAAAATCGGAACATCTGTTGCTAGAGTGGATTGCTCATGTCTTGTCATCCAAATTACAAAATTCAACAAGAAAAAAAAAAAGAAAAGCAAAACTTTTTTTGTGTAACTCTAATTATCATGGTGATTAGTATGGTAAGACAACGTCAGCTTGATAAAGCAAGACACATTTTGCAATATTAAAGTCTGTTTTAGATTTAGAGAGACAAAGGTGTCAGTTTATGACCATTGTAATAAACAGGTAAAACATTATAAATCAGGAAGCAAGGGTCTATAAAACAGTTCATAATACTAGATAACTGCTCATAAATATAAGAGCACGAAGGCCATGAAAGCACAATCAGACCACCAGAATATTTCTTAGGGATGTTTGCATAATCATGCACAATTTTCTACAAGTTTATGCCAATGGCAAAAAGAGGTTGCGAAATTATGGTTCAGGCTTATCTCTGGATAAAACAAAGGTGAACAATGATGATTGTCCAAAACCTTTACATGACCAATTGCTATTTGCCCCCAGGCTTGTAAGCCATGGTGTGCCTGTTTGATGTCTGCTCATGCCCTTGGATAGGGAGAATATTCAAGTCAGGGGATGAGCATCTCGTATTTATGGTTACCTTAAGATGGTTGTAAAGTCAGTGTTCACAATTACTGCCAGCCCCCCTGCTATAACAAGCTATACTACACAGTATCTGTGTTTTATTTAAAATTCTGCAGCTAAATACCTTCTTTCAAATCGCAGATGTGCAGTTACGTGACCACCTGCCGTTCTCCTTCCCTGGTCTAAGCAATACAGCGTGAGGTGCTGAGATTCCCCTCAGATGTCAGCGTGACCGCATATCGGCGATGTGAAATAAAGTATTTAGCTGCAGAATTTTAAATAAAACACAGATACTGTGTAGTATAGCTTATTATAGCAGGGGGGCTGGCAGTAATTGTGAACACTGACTTTACAACCATCTTAAGGTAACCATAAATACGAGATGCTCATCCCCTGACTTGAATATTCTCCCTATCCAAGGGCATGAGCAGACATCAAACAGGCACACCATGGCTTACAAGCCTGGGGGCAAATAGCAATAGCGGCAGGAGGGGAGGGGCAGGCTTGTTGATCAGCTCATACACTAGGAAGTGACAGGCAGGGAGGGGAAGAGGGAGAGAAGAAGAGACTCTAAGCACAGTGGGATGACGGAGGCACTTAAACTGACCACGGTATCATGGATCAGCAGCCATGATTACTGTGATCAGCACACCTAGGGAGATACAGGAATAGAATTTAAGGAAGTGTAGACGTGGCGCTATTTCTCTTGAGATATAAAAAAGAGATCTTTTTTGGGTATTTTACTGGATCTTAATGGAAGAACTTCCCATACATGATGAACCAAGCCTATAAAACGGGGGTGAACGTATTATACCCTCTGTCTCTCCCGGTTGTAAGCCAAGAAGGAGAGAGAGGGTGAATTAGAAAAATAAAATAGAAAAATAAAATTATGCTTTAAGATCACCTTGTAAGTAAATTGTACCTAATGTGCTGAATAAACTTGTGTTACACCCTCTGTCTGATGTTCTCTAGGTATATTAAATATATTCAAATATAGCTTATTTACATGCTAGTGTTGCACCCTCTGTAGGTGAGTGATAAAAAATGTGTATGTGATGAAAATTGCTGAGGCTCAGATGGGGTGTCCTCCCTGGTGCTACACCCCCTGAAGTTCGTTAATCAAAAATACCACACAATATGTGAATGTTTGTTATACGGTATGTAAAAAATCCAATGTGCTATTAATAAATAAACAAATCAAGTCGTGATGGTAATGGTGGGTGTAGTAAAGAAAATCAAAAAATTAAATGTACAATATGGTATGTGTCCCCGTATATTACCATAATCCAGAGACCAATCAGTGAGATTAGTTGCAAACACTAAATCACCTATAAATCATTCTATACAGTGAATAAATCTATTGCAAACACTAAATTATTAATAAATTAATTCATACAGTAAAAAGAGTTATTGCGGACATTAGATCATTAGTGAATCAGTCCATAAGTGAATAAAGTGACTTGTGCTCAGAAAGCTGGTGCTGATTTTTCCTTTCAAAGTGACAGTTGTGCCAGGTGATATCCATATTGGTAGTATGATTGCACTCACCAGATGACACTACCCCCTGGGAGGTATTATGCCTTCACAGTGTGAGCCACTGTGCAGCTCTCTGGAGATCTGCTGGGCAATTCAAGGGCCGTTATCCTGGCTTTGCCACTACGGTGTTACATAAGGGAAAGAGTAATGCCCATAGTATAATATTGTTTAAAAAGGCTTTATTTGTATGAAAATTTGAAGCTGTACTCACATTTACAATGTAATATGCATGCAGGAAGATATAACACAAACCGGCGCTGTGTTCAGACAATTGCCGTTCAACACGCTCTACGCATTTCGTCAAGATGTCGTCTATTTTTCTATTTTGTTTTTCTTTTTAATTTTTCTAATTCATCCTCTCTCTCCTTCTTGGCTTACAACCGGGAGAGACAGAGGGTGTAGTAAGTTCACCCCCCTTTTCTAGGATTGATTCATCATGTATGGGAAGTTCTTCCATTAAGATCCAGTAAAATACCCAAAAAAGATCTCTTTTATATATCCCAAGAGAAATAGCGCCACGTCTACAATTCCTTAAATTCATTCTGTGCTCCACTTAGGTGGTAGTATTTCTGTAGGGGCAGCTCATTTCTCCTTCAACTCCAGGACATTCCTTAAAACACCACTACCATATTCTATTTGCGGATTCCGTAGCGCAGTTTATTTACGCTTTTCTAGATACAGGAATAGGCAGGACCAACCAGGTATTTTACAGCATAGAAAGGGACAAATGACACAGCACAAGCACTATGTGGTTTAACACCTTCGGCCTGACTGTACACATATTTGCGTTCATGGCTTGAAAAATGTAAAATCCTGGAAGCGACCTTGCGGCATCACTTCTGGTTTACTCGGCTGCCAATGGCGCTGATTTTAAATAAATGACAGTATATAGAATTGCTGATTTTGGTGATCTGATTAGTTTTAAGTGCAAAGGAGGGATTTGGGGTCTTTTAGACCTCGATCCCTCCATAAAGAGTACCTGTGACCTCCTATTACTGTAACAAGGGATGTTTACATCCACTGTGACAGCAATAAAAGTGATCAGAATTTGTAAAAATAAATAAAATAAATGATAAAAAAAAAAAAATTGAAAGCGCCTCCGTCCCCGCATGCTCGCACAGCAAAGAAAACGCATATGTAAGTCACGCCCGCAAATGTAAACTGTGTTAAAATCACACATAGGTCCTGGCCTTGGGAATAGCCCAAGTAGCAGCAGATGACAGGCAGGTGAGCAGATACAGTGTCAGATTGCAAGATGAGCCAATCTCAGGTACACACCAGAGGTAGAGGAATGCAGCAAGCATAGTGAAGAAACCAGGGAGGGGGACTGGCTGATAGCTATAGCAAAAATCTGAGCCTGTAACTGAACCCATTTATTTCAGTTTATTTAACTATAGCTGTTAGTAGGAGATTAGTAGTGGATACCAGATGTAAAATTTAATGGTATCTAAGGTAGCAGATCAGGATAATCAAAGAACAGGGATCTAAAGCACTGCCAAAGGGTGGTGTTAGTTGTGCGATGTAGCTAGTTCTGTTCCAACAGAACCTAGCATTTGCCAGAAGATGGCAAGGGAACATGCTCATCCACTGCACAGACAATGATTGCAAGAAAGAGTTAAGGGAGCAAAGTCAATATCAGGATATAGTAGTTGAACAGCCACTGGTGTCTCATTACAGAGTTTTCAACTACATGACAATCTATTTTAATA
This sequence comes from Lithobates clamitans, assembly GCA_037952925.1. Taxonomy (NCBI): domain Eukaryota; kingdom Metazoa; phylum Chordata; class Amphibia; order Anura; family Ranidae; genus Lithobates; species Lithobates clamitans. Next base: position 1,312,222 of record JBBGZY010001757.1, on the reverse strand, counting down.
CTTCTGGCTCAGGAAACCCTTTTGAGGGGGTTCTCACATTTTTTACAGATTCAATATACAAGATCAGGGGTCTCCAAACTGTCTTAACAAAGGGCAAGTTTTCAGTCCTTCAGACTTTAGGGGGGCCAGACAATGGCCAGTTGAAGTAGAAAATGCCCCAGCATCAGTAGGAGTAGACAATGGGGTTGATTTACTAAAAGTGGAGCGTCTAACTTAAGATTTGACAGTAAAACCTAGAAGCTGATTGGTTTCTGTGCAGAGCTGCACCAGATTGTGCACACTCCAGTTTTAGTAAATTTCCCCCAATGCCTCAGGCTTGGTTGTTAGTGGGAGTAAAAAAAATACATAGCGCCTGTGATCAGTAAGAGGAGGAATAGTGACCTACCATTGGTATTAGTGGGAGAAATGGTGTACCTTTATTGGTATTGGTAAGAGGAATTAGGCCCCATTGTTGGTGTTAGTGGAAGGAATAGTGCCCCATCGTGGTGTCAGTAGGGAAATTATGCCCCACTAGTGTTGTCAGTGAGAGGAATGGTGCCACAATGTTGGTGTTAGTGGGAGGAATATTATCTCACATCAGTGGAAGAAATAGTGCCCCAAGGGCAAGATAATGGCAAGGACCAAAGCTTGCCGTGGACCGCAGTTTGGAGACCACTGTATAGGATGAACAAGAATGCTTGGTAACTCTTTATCTAGCGGAGGTCACAATACACTGCTCAATATTAACAAGAGAAGCAACTGATTCTGCAATGCATGGAGTTCACTGCTTGTAGAGCGTGTACCAGTTTTCCAAAATGCATGTTATTGCACGGGAAGGTTCTTTAACATGTACCTGCAACCTGTCCTTGCTCTCTATGGCAAAAGGAACAGTCTCTCCCCCACCCATGATGTACCCAAACACCAACTTACGGGGGAAACTTGAAGGGAATTAGGGTGAATCCAGGTATTGTGTGAACCAAACAAGGAAAGACAGATGCCTTACTAACCAATATTCTCTTAATGACAGTCCTAGGTCACTAAACCATAAGTTTCAGCACAGAAATAATTTCCTGATGTTGTTTTCATACAATGGAGAAAACAAGAAATTACTCTGAATCTTAGCTGGATGGATATATTTATCTAATTTTCTTTTCATTCAGTGAAATCTTAAATGTAAATCCAATCTTTTTATATACCATACAGCTGTAAAGCACATAATTCACATTGTTTTGTCAGCTTCATACAAAGAGCTAAAATTGTTCAAATTCTCATATCTTTCTGAATCATGCTGTTTATTTCTATAGGAAAACAAAGCACAAATCTCGTTTGGAGGATGCTTTATCCTCAGGACACAATGGCAGCACAGAAGGTAAGATGCACTGTTACATAAAAGTATAGCAGATGTTGTACATAATAAGGACAAAAATCATAGGTTATACAGGTAAATGCTCGCCTAAATTTTTAGTTAATCATGATTTTTCTTATTCTTTTATGTGTAGCTATTACTTGTAGTTATGCAGTACTTCAGATCCCAGGATAAAGCTGGTGTTTATTCACATTTATATATAAAAAGTGGCTACTATAAATAATTAAAGGTTCACACATTGTAAACATTAAAGTGATATTAAACCCTCATTTTTAAGCACTTTCATCAGCTGATTTAATCACTTACTGAGTATCTAGCTTTTTCATCCTCTAATCCAGTGGTTCTCAACCTGGGGGTCGGGACCCCCTCGGGGGTCAAATGATGATTTGGGGATGTCCTTCATCAAGAGCACCTAGGTTGGCTGATCCCATCCCCCACCAGCACTGCCACTAATCCCATTCCCCCCACCAAGGAGTAAGAGAAGGAATAAAAATAGAGAATACATAGAAGGGAAAGGAAAAGAGGGGGGAACAAAGAAAAAGGGAGAGAAAGAATAAGAGAAAGAACAAGAAAGGTGGCTAGAGAGAGGAATGGGGGAAAAAAACAAGGAATCAGGATAGAGAGAGATAAAAGGGAAAGAAAGGAGAACAAAGAGAGAGTTACATTCTAAAATGTACCATAAGGGTTTTTAATATTGTACGAGTGGAAGGGACTCGGGGAGCGCTAAATGTCCGTGGGTTAGAGGCGCAAATTACTTGTCTTGCCTTGGGTGCTGACAACCCAAGCTACAAAAATAATTATACTGTTAGGGGTCCCCACAACTTGGGATATTTTATCAAGGGGTCACGGCACTAGAAAGGTTGAGAACCACTGCTCTAATCCTTGACTAAGTTCCAGTTTAAGCTGGTGATATGACTGCTGCCAGAGGTTTACTCTTTCAGGGTGGCACCTTTTTCTTGAAGCATCCTATGAAGCCACCATTGCATGCAGGGACCAGAGCTGTGTCTCCCTACACTGCATGCATCAATAGAAATGCACAGCCCAGTAGCCAAAGATGAAAAGACGCTCCACTGCCCCCCCCCCCTTCTCAAAACGAACAGGCTGGCTCAAGACTGCACTATCCACTGTAAATTATTTCCTGTGAAGACTGTGAGTTATAAATTGCAAGTGCTGGGGTAAGACATTTAACAAATAGTTTGCTAGGAACGTTTATTTTATTGTGCTCAATCTGTTAAGTTAAAAAAAAACAAAGATGATTTAATACTACTTTAAAATTTGGCATTTAAGTTGATTCATGGGACAAAGTCTATCTGCTGAATGCTCATCTAGATGTCTGGCCAGCTAAATCCATTTTCATCTGGCTGCAGAGACCTTGAATACAAGCCTGCAAGGTATACAACATTTTTTTTCTGGTTTTCTGCACAACCTTCTGCTCACTGCAAAATAGATGTGAAAAGAGGTTGCAGTTCATGAAAAGCCTGATGATTTTGGTAAATGTGTAAGCTTCAGAAACCTTGAACTTTTGCATCAAGGACCAGTGTAGATTAGTTATGCTACAGTCCAAAAATATTCAATATTGCAGGTTTCCAAAGATGATTATCTAATAGTTATGTATCCATACCGATTTATATAATGCCTACAAATTAACATTGTCCCCTTAGAGCCTGGGCCGCTAACCCATTGATCGCGGAAAGCCAACATGTAGATCATGAGCAGGGCTGTGCCGATGCTTCCCCCCAGCCTCTGCTGCTCTCCTTCTAATTGCAGACCGGAGTGAGAGGCAAAACAGTGCAGTGCGGGAGCACGGGAGTTGCTTTGCAGGTTAATCAGCAGGTAATTGATTGCTTGATGGTCCTAGCTACCAATCATCAGCTTGTTAACATGAAAAGTTAACTCTGGCAGCTCCCACTCTCCATCCAGCACTGTGCTGGCTCTCACTCTACTCTGATGTACAGCCGGTGTGATATAGGAGAGAGTTACCTAAAAATGGCTGTGTGTTGTGAAGAGGGCAAATATCACTACTTGTGGGGGACAGAGAACACTTCTTTAGGGGTGGCACGGGACACTACTGGGAGGTATGGAGGGGCAGAGGACACTACTGTGGGGGGTGGGATGGCAGAGGACACTACAGTGGGAGGGAAAGCAGGGTACATTATTGGGGGAGGGGCATGATGTGAAAAAGGGCAGAGGACACCACTGTGGGAGGGGGGGACAGAGGATACTACTGTGGTTGGGAGGGATTTGAAGCTGGGCAGAAGACACTACTGTGTCTTCATGTGATCTTTTTATTGGGGGCTTGATTTAAAAAAAAAAAGGGCAACAATGACGCACACATTCAGTTTTGGGGGAATCCCTCCTGCTGAGCTATTGTGTTTTCTCATCGGGAAGGGGGGGAGCTATCCCCGCTGGGAGAACACAGTGATTACTGCTCGCGGCTATAACCAATAATTGCATGTAAAGTCCAACAGGCTGGGTGTACCCAAGTTGATTGATCGATCAACTTGGGTACATGCAGCCTGTCCATACGTGGTTCGAATCTCAGCCCGTCCATTAGTTTATGGTAGGATTTAGAGAGGTCTGGGTGGAAAAGCATCAGTACACTGCTCTTCCCAGTGAATAACTGTGAAGGGCGGGTGGGGTGGGGGTGTCAGCACTGGTCTTACCATTGGAGGACAGGCAGGATGTGCTGATTTTTTGATGGAAGGCCATAATTTTATATCAAAGCGGAGTTCCACCCAAAAATGGAACTTCCGCTTTTCGGAATCCTCCCCCCCTCCAGGGTCACATTTGACACCTTTCAAGGGGGAGGGGAGAGCAGCACGGCCAGGACTGGAGGTGGGCGGGAGGGGCAGATGCACTGGGCGGAGTGATTTACTGTGGGAAAAGGGCGCAGTTCGCTGGGTACAACCCTGACAGCATAGAATATGCTGCCAAATGTAACACAGACAGAGAGTGGCTTTGTCCCTGCATGTAGGCTACATCATAGCACTATACCCGCCCCCTGCCTGCACAGTACACTGTACTATTGTCTGAGCGACAGGAGAGTGGAGCAGGCGGGCACATCAGGTTGGGAAGGCATCAGTTGTCCATGCTTTCTTGATTGACTTTTCTGCTCCTCTACTTGCCTGGACAGCGGCTTCTCTCCTCCCTCTACAGTCATCTCTATCTCTCCTGCCTTATCTCTCACAGTGTCCCAATGTCTGTGGCACATCACCACCTCTGCCCCCTCCCCAGGCTCCTGTTCTTATCTCTCCCTGCTCCAGACATCTCAAAGCCCATTACTCCTCTGTATAGTGACCCCTCCACCTGTGCCCTTTCCCTCATACCCCCCCCGCTCCCCCACCCTCTATAGCTGCACGGCCAAAACTGAGTGGTGTCCTCTCCTCTGTCTCTCAGCTAACAGGTAACATTTTCAGGCTTCATACTGTATCTCTGTTCATTGCTGTGGAGACCACTGTTCTGTCACATTTTATTTTTAGTACATGCACATTCACAAGGGGTGCTAACAATGTGTCTCCCATGCAGGGCTGTCGTTTATCAGCAATGGGTACATAGGTGTTGTGCGTATCCCAATGCCAGCACCCCATTCATTTCTACTGGGGCATGAGGCTGCATGGATGCAGCCATTGTATCCTAATATGACATACAGGTGTGGGTCCCAATAGAAGTGAATGGGACGCTGGCACAGGGATGCACACAATCCCCGTACATCTCTGTACTGATAAAAGAGAGCGCTGCACAGGACACACATGTCTGCACTGCATGTGAATGGGCCCTAAAGAACTCATGTACATGGGTGCTTGGTGGGCTCCTCAGGCATAAGAAAACAACAGGGATTTTACACAGGAGCTAATGAAGCTGGCATAGATCTAAAGAAAAAAAAATTGATCCATGCACTATATAATCTGATTGTACAAATACTTTTGGATCTACCACCAACTATGTAGTACAAAGGCCTGCCTGATTGGATACTACTTAAAATTAATTGTTTGGGTTTGTCCCCTATATTACAAAAGTTTAGGTAAATCTAAAGGAGATTGTGCAGAGATTGTACAATCAGATTGTATAGTGTATGCTCACCTACAGCATAGTGTTCTTGTGCATGGTTACCAACAATGACAAATGTTTTCCCTGTTATCTTTATAACACATATATCTTTAACACCCTGACACATTGTCTAAAGCTGGGCACACACTGGGGTTGCGCCAATATCTGTTTTGTACTGGCAATTACGAGTAGTGATACTTGTGCTCAAGTACTAACTGATACCAGTTACTGAAACTTTTGTGGTGAGATTTGAGCTCATACAAAATGAATGGGCTCATATCACACTGCAAAGAATCTTGTGGAATGCGGTGCGATTCCAAATGCTTGTGCAAATGCTTAGTATCAGCACTGATATCGGTATCAGTGCAACCCTAGTACATACTATTATTTTTTTCCCCAGCAGGCTGAACAGATCCCTGCATCCACTCAAACAAGGTGGATGGAGGAATCCCCCCTCTGTGCTATTGTACTCTGACAGCAGGACTCCTCCACTGTCAGAATACAATGATCAGCTCTGCAGCCCGTAGATCGAAGGAGGTTTTCAAGCAGGACCAAGATCAGCTTCTAGTTCTAGAGCACCATTTACCATCTTCAAAAATCACCCTTGAGCAGCCAAGTTACACATTATTGGCTGCAAACCAAGCTGTAATCAAAGCAATCTAATTGGCTGTGTACTTTGTGATCATTGTGATGACCAATCACAAATGTAAAAAGTAATACTGAAATTCTCCGCAACTTTAACAGATTTTTTTTGTGTGGTGCAAATGCTTCTACTAGCTCCGCACCCTGATATGCAGGGGGGGGGGGCATTTTGGCATCCTCGCCCTGGGCGCAGAAATACCTTGTCCCGCCACTGGGGAGCAGATACCTGTATAATACAGGTATTTGCTCCCACTTTCAGGCATAGATAGCCGCAGTATCTGCGGCTATCTATGCCATATCCGGCGCCTCCTCCGCCCCCCCCCCCCCGCTGTCTTCTGGGAGACACACAGGTCCCAGAAGACAGCAGGGACCAGTGGGATCGTGCAGCGCGACTCGCGCATGCGCAGTAGGGAACCAAGCTGTGAAGCCGCAAGGCTTCACTTCCTGATTCCATTACCGAAGATGGCGGTGCCTCCACCCGAGAGCCGAGGGACAGATCGGCTTCGGGTGCCGACATCGCGAGCGCCCTGGACAGGTAAGTGTCCATATTTTAAAAGTCAGCAGCTGCAGTATTTGTAGCTGCTGACTTTAAAAAAAAAAAAAAATTGGCGGAACTCCACTTTAACATAATAAAGCTTAACTGTAGTGTGCCTGAGGTTAGGCAGCTCTTGTTATAATGTTCAATTATTGACTAGCAACTAATGTTGTAATCCCAGCATCTTGCACTAGTCTGCTATTCTGGTTCAGGAGGTTGTACAGCACGTTTATGGCAGTGTGCACTATAGAATGAGTTGCCAGAAGAAAGAGGAAAGGATTTTTTTGGCGGAAGAGGCATGCAAAGTTTCTTCTACCAGTAAGCTCTAGCCCCTAATAATCTTTTCTTCATTTTAACAGTATACTTCAGATTTAGAAGTAATTTTTTTAATATATCTAAATTTGCACATTTCATTAAAATAATACCTGATGATCCTGCCATGAAGTAACTTGTTTTGGCTTTTGTTACCTCTGTCTGCTTTTCCTGTGCACATGGGTCATGGGGCATGCTGTCCTGTTTTCTGTCCCCTGTCCACTATCTGGTCTCCTCTCTGCCTGGCCCTCTTTGTTTTTGATAGTGTAGTGCTCAAGTGCACACTCAAGCCCTCATTCCTCTTCCAGCCCATTTGCTGTCAAAGGAGAACCTGGTAGATCTGAAACCAGGCAGACTTTTCCTTCAAACATGGCTATTGAGGGGGGAAGGCTGGAGAGCCTAGGATGTTCTTCACAGGTAATGGCAAACTCTGCTAAAGTCCAGAAAGCTCTCCACTAATACCATTTATTTGAAGATCTGGGATAGACTTGTCACTTTTATGACAGGAAGGGACTTTATTCCTACCTCTGTCAGCCATCTCAGCAACAACTAAAATCAAGTGGGTGGAGCATCCACTAGTAATCCAGTTCCTCAGCGCTGTGCTCAAGATCTAGCCCCCTGGCCCTGGAAGATGACCTTTCCTGAATGGGATCTGTTTATACTGCTGGACTTTCTTTCAAAACAACCCATTGCTCCCACAAAGAAGTGTTCTCAGTGGTCTCTGTGGGATTTTACTTACAAGGCAGTCTCTCTCGTGGCAGTGACCTCTGGGAGGAGGGTGTCAGAACTTCAGGCTCTTGGAGATTCAGAAAGCCATATTATATTCTTCAGGGTGGAGCTTCGTCTGGTGGAGCAGTTTGTTACAAACATGGCCATCTTGTTCCACATATCAGAGACTTGGGCCTTGCTTAATCTTCTGGAATTACAGATGGGTGCCTTACGTGAACTTGATGTTTCCAGAACTTTGAAGAAATATCTCTCAGCCACAGTTTTGTTTCAGGCATCAGAAAGGGCGTTCATCATACCAAGTGGCAAGAATAGAGAAGAATAGAGGGAAAGAGGTTACCTCTAGAACCTTGGCCAGATTGATTGTGAAGCTTATCCAAAAGGCATATAGGGCTGCAGGAGTTGACCCACCAGTGGTGGTGATGGCACATTCAAGGGCAGTTGTGGCATCCTGGGCAAGTCATTTCAAAGTCTCCATGGAAGCAACATGCAGGGCCACTTCTTGGTCACCACATAATACCATCCTGAAGCATTACAAGGTGGATTCAGGGATCTTGTCTTTGGTGGATTTTGGGAGGCAAGCTATCAGAGCACCTTTCTGTTTAAAGAAGCCTATCCTGCTTTTAACTAATACACTGTGTTTTTACTTTCTCCATCAGCTCAGCCCCCCACAATTATTACCTTTTGTATCACTTGACCCTCCCTTTTAGATTGTAAGCTCTAACGAGCAGGGCCCTCTAATTAGTCTTGTACCAAATTGTGTTGTAATTTCTGCCTTCATTTAGTAAAGCACTGAGCAAACTGTTTGCGCTATATAAATCCTGTATAATAATAATATATACGTTTTTTTTATATTCCTCGCTTCTCTTTTTAATACCGTGGCATGAACATTATATATAAATAGAAGGGATGATGGCAATTAAACATTGTATGTTTAGTATCACTTTAAATTTGCAAGCATGATATTTACTTAAAGAGGAACTTCACCCAAAAGGGGAAGTTCCACTTTAAGCCCTCCCCCCTCCCCCTCCTCTACCACATTTGGCATGAAATTTTTATGGTGGGAGAGCGGGTACCTAGTTTTGACAGGTACCCGGTACCAGTTTTTCTCACCCCCTCCCTCGTTGCAGTCTTCTGGAACAAGCCACAGATCCCGGAAGGCTGATTCACGCAAGCAGCACAGCCAGCTGCCCACAGTTAAAATGCCTGTGCTGGGAACTCGATGGCTTGTGAAAAACTAGCCTAGGTGAGGATGGGGCTAGATCCCTGGACAGGTTAGCTTCTGACTTTTATTTTATTTTTTTCCAGAGTGAAGGACCTCTTTAAAATACATTTTTGTAATAAAAAAGCAAAATAAAAGAAACCATTTCTGCATTAAAATAAGCAAGGGCCCATTCACTCAGTGTGGTGCATTTTTGCAGTTTGTGGCACGCTGTTTATGAAAATATGTGCCTGCACCAATTTCAGTTGCGGAAGAGAAGAGGAGAGGATTTTTCAGGTACATCAATGAAGATAAACTCACCTTCTGCCGGGATAAACAGATTTGTCTATGTCACTGCAATCTTTACCCCTCCAGTGATATCCTCGTAAAGACTGCAAAGAAGAAAAGCACCATCTTATCAGTTACAATTTAATCACATTCGATCTATTTCCTAGGTTCTTTTAATCTATCTAGTAAAGTGTATTTGTTAAAGCTAAACTAGATTATGTTGTATTTTTACAGGCAACTGTATTTGACTTGTATCAGCCTCTTAGAATTCTTTGTATAGCAGAGTTTAGACTGGGAATCGGAGAAGCAACACAAAGAGCCAATCAATTGCTTACTAGTGAACATTCTGATAGGAGGAGATGACAGGGAGGTTGAGGGCAGGGACAAGACCAAATTTCATTACTTAACTGCAGTAAAGAAAACCGGTCTCTGACCTGGCTGTGCTGTGTAGATATCAGAAATGAATGAACTGGAATACAAACCCTTTGACAGATCATCCGTTTTCACGTATATTTTTTCTGTGTATGTAAGTTATTGTCTAGAGTTTAGCTTTAAAGTTTTGTGTTTTCCAAAGAATTATTTTTCTGTACCATCTCTAAGTAATGGTTCATTAGTGACTTACTAAGATTCATAAATGCAATCTGTTGAACCTCATTAGAAATAACTTTCTGCTCATGCTTGGCATTTGGCAATGACAAGAGAAGTGAACACTTAAATGTGTCATTGAGCTAAGTGCACAACTCATACAGTGAGCACTAGGTAGGTGGTGACATACATCAGAAAAGCGGTTATATGTAAACTGTTGAGTGTGAAAGCCCTTTAAAGGAAAAGCATAGTGCATTTTTAATGAGAGTATATTTTAGTTACTTTTACACTGAGGCACTTTACAGGCACTATAGCACTAAAAATAGCGCCTGTAAAGAGCCTGTAAAGAGCCTCTCCTGTCACTCAGGCTTTCACACTGGAGCGGTGCACTGGCAAGACGCTCAAAAAAGTCCTGCAAGCATATTCTTTGAGGCGCTTTGGAGCGGTGTATACATCGCTCCTAAAGTTCCCCTGCTCATTGAAATTAATGGTCAGCGCTGCCGAAGCGCCGCCAAAGTGCCACTGCAGCCACACTTTGCGGGCTCTTTTAACCCTTTTTCAGCCGCTAGCGGGGGTTAAAAGCGCCCCACTAGTGGCCGAAAAGCGCCGCTAAAATTACAGTAAAGCCACGCTATTACCGCCGACGCCCGACATGGCTCAGTGTGAAAAGCGCTTACTGCAGTGTTTTTCTTACAATTTCACAATCTCTTCAAAACTTTTGTTATTATATTAAATATATAGATTTGAGCGAGCCAAGCTAGAGAGTTAAAGCTAGAGAGAGCTCTCAGCGCTAAAATACAGTCTCCCTTAACAGCTGGTGAAATGCTCAGGTAGCACACTGTTTAAAATGTGTTAGCAGTCCGTATGTTTGCATTGTGTGCTTTAATCAAATTATATTAAAATAATTATGATGCAGCAATGTTTTGGCCATAAAGTTTCAATTATTTCTTAAAGTGGAACTTTATCCATAACAACTTAGCAATGAACATACATTCCACATTAATAATTATGCTACCAAAATTAGTGTGTTCTGTAAATTTCCTCCAGCATTGTTCCTGTTTCTTCTTGTCTGAGGCTGCCATTTTGCTGAAGCCTAGAGCAGTCACTCTCCCCTTTTCTTTAGTCGCAAAAACTAGAGGTCACTTTCTGCAATTAAAGTGTGTTCATTTCCAGCCTTGGTTTTATGTCTTGACACATCTAGAGGGCAAGACTACAGTAGCTGACAGTGCTCAGGCTGATATTGCTGCCACTGTGTGGATGCAGAAAGAGGAGAATATCAGGGAGATAAGAGAAGACCCTATCATTGTAAGTTTATCTCTTTTGTGTCTCCCTGGAAGAAGAGTTTGTTCCCCTCTCCTGCTTTCCTTTTCTCAATAATCTATGTACCCTCGGCACAGTCTGTGTCATTCCTGTTGCTCCCCCCCAGCAGCAGTAAATCTTGAGGAAGTCAGCAAATCAGCCTCTAGTGACTCACTGATTATTGGCACAGTGCAGAGAATACAAGACAATTGAGGCTTTGCAGAGCAGGGTGAGACAGTGCATCGCTGGATTTTAAACAGTATAGGCCCTTATTTTTAGTGTTTTACATACAATGGTTACACCTGCAAAAGGGGCCAGAATGAAGTCATTTAGCGGAACCTAATTTTCTGATTTAAGTTAACATCTGTTTGGTTAGAAGAAAAGTATAGTATATTTTCAACTGGCATAAGAGGGGGTCAGCTGTTATTAAAATTAACCTTTTGCTTCACCCTGCATTAGCAAAACACATGTTTCCTTTAAAGATGGAGAATACAATGAAAATACATTTTATGTTTATTCAGCTTACTGGAAAGACACTGAAGCTATCGTGATCAAGATCTTCTGCTGGCTCTGATCTAGGAAATTAGAAAAAATCGTCACTATCATAAAAACATTAGAATACATTTACTGTAGTACAGTATCTCAAAAAAGTGAGTACACCCCTCACAATTTTGTGAATATTTTATTATATCTTTTCAAGTGACAACACTGAAGAAATGACACTTTGCTACAATGTAAAGTAGTGAGTGTACAGCTTGTATAACAATGTAAATTTGCTGTCCCCTCAAAATAATTCAACACACAGCCATTAATGTAGAGTACACCCCTAAGTGAAAATGTCCAAATTGGGCCCAAAGTGTCAATATTTTGTGTGGCCACCATTATTTTCCAGCACTGCCTTAACCCTCCTAGGAATGGAGTTCACCAAAGCTTCACAGGTTGCCACTGGAGTCCTCTTCCACTCCTCCATGACGACATCACTGAGCTGGTGGATGTTAGAGACCTTGCGCTCCTCCACCTTCTGTTTGAAGATGCCCCACAAATGCTCAATAGGGTTTAGGTCTGGAGACATGCTTGGTCAGTCCATCACCTTTAACCTCAGCTTCTTTAGTAAGGCAGTGGTCATCTTGGGGGTAGGGGGGATTATGTCCCATTGTTGGTATCAGTGGATGAAAAGCCCCAAGGGCCAGATAAAAGCAAGCAAAGGGCCGCATCTGACCCCCGGGCAGCAGTTTGGAGACCACTGCTCTGGATCAACTGTGGGTATGGGATTGTAAAATAATTTTGCTTGTTTGTTTTTATTCCCTCTTTTTATTGGTTGAACTAGGTGGACTTGTGTCTTTTTTAAACCAGACTAACTATGTAACTATTTGAAGAAAGAGGCCTGCTATTGACTGCTTTTACTGCAAACCAAGTCCACAGTTTGCTAATGCAAGGACTTCTGCTTCAGCTTTTCAGAAAGGAGTTTACTGTCCTCAGCCTGTACATAGGTTTCTTTTTGGAGCATTCCACTCAATTCAATCCTATACCAGTTACCCCAAAAATAAAAACAACAAATATAACACCCCTTGACTGGTTTTTGAGGCAAAGAAAGACTGTGAATGTGTGCCTGGCTGCAGGGAGATCTGCTGTTGAAAGAACCTGGGCAATTTCCAGTGGCTCAGGGGTAGCACTACACTAAAGAAATGTTTGCCAAAAGATGCCCCTGAGCAATGAACAGTAACTACACGCCAAATAAATGCTAAGTAAATAAAAGTAGATACAGAGGAAAATCAGACAAAAGGGGGTGGGGTGCTAGCAGAGGGAAACCACTAATGAACTAACAAAAAAAATGTTCTAGAACTCACTATCGTAAAACAGCTGAGATTCAGGTTTCAAAGTAAATCACAGCGATCCTCTAGTTGCTGACTCACTGATCAGGGTGTAATCCAGGTTATTTGAGCAGACAAGGAACAAAAAGAAGGTTGGGAAACCCCACCTAAGAGTACCGGTAATTACCGTGATACAAGCATATTTGGCAAGATCTGCATAGAACAATATTGTTGTTTTACAAGATTTTTTTTTTTTTTTTTATTGAAAGCCTATGACGTGCAAAACACACCCAAAAAACTTCCCAAAAATTGTTGTTTTACAAGATTACAAGTAAACATGTCAGATTACGTTCATTGATAGGCTTGTGCACAGAAATATGTGACAATAAGGATTCTGTCACAAAGGTGTTTCAGCTCATTGGGATGAGCTGTAGAGAGTTTAAGATGAGCAACACCAACCATTTTTAAATAAATTGCTCCTCCTTTTAACTTTGTTTAAAAATGTATGGATTTTAGAACCATTTTACAATTGTATGAAGCTTGAAGAAGAGTGTAGGCAGGTTGACTACAGTAAGGGTTTTGTTTTAGCAAGTTAAGGAACCAGCTCAGGCTGGGAAGGGGTTAACTTGGTTTGGACTCTTTCCTGGGCTGTTTTGGGCCCTGCCTTCCTTCCTTGTGCATATTTAAAAAGGGCGAAGGCCGGGTTACGGGCTGCCGGAGCTGCTGCTGCACATGCATGGGATACTAAGGGGCTGATGTGCCCCAGAATATCAGAGCATTTGCCAAGTTGTTGGAGGACACCAATCGTTAACTTACCTAGTTAGTTAGGGATGGAAAGAAAAAAAATTCTAGTTGTCTGTACCTGACCACAAGAAGAGTTTCAGTAAAAGCTTTTTAAAAATGCTCTAAGCCAGGGCTCAAAATTTCAAGTCCTGAGCTACTAGCCGGGCCTCAAGGGTTACTCGCCATCAGTTGCCCCACCCAACCCCTACCCTGCCTCGCCCTTAATTCCTCCCCTAAACACGCCCTCATAAATTATCTCATTAAATTACACTTAAATGTTTTATGCAGAATTAAGTTCTAAAAATAAATATTAACAACTTTATCTGTACCCAACAATGCAGCCTCACCTGTGCCCATTGATGCTGCTTCAACCGTGTCCACCAACACAACCTGCCTGTGTCCACCAACGCAGCCTGACCATGTCCACCAATGCATCCTGCCCGTGTCCACCAACGCAGCCTGACTGTGTCCACCAATGCATCCTGCCCGTGTCCACCAACGCATCCTGCCCATGTCCACCAATGCTGCCTCCCCGTTGTCCATCATGCAGCCGCCATGTGTCCATCATGCTGCCTCCATGTGTCCATTATGCTGCCTACCTGTGTCCATCATGCTGCCTCCATGTGTCCATCATGCTGCCTACCTGTGTCCATCATGCTGCCTCCATGTGTCCATCATTGGTCCCCCCAAAGCACCTTGTCCCCATGTTGATGGGGACAAGGGCCTCATCCCCAAAACCCTGGCCATTGTTTGTGGGGGTCTGTGGGCGGGGGGCTTATCGGAATCTGGAAGCCCCCTTTAACAAGGGGGCCCCCAGATCCCGGTCCCCCCACATGTGAATGGGTATCGGGTACATTGTACCCCTACCCATTCACCAAAAAAAGTGTCAAAAAAGTAAAAACTATAGGAGACAGTTTTTGACAATTCCTTTATTAAAAAGAAAGTGTCCTGAGATGTAAATCCATCGTCAATCACGGCGTCCGACGGTCCTGAGAAAAAAATAAATAAAAAGACGGGAAAACTCCGCCTCCATGGGAGGCGCCCCGTTAAATGCTGTCTTTTCGCTTTGACAGCTGTTATATAGGCAAGAGGAGGGCCACATGGTGATGTAAACGGGTGACTCAACCCCCTCTAAAGACACATGATGTCAGAAGGGGACGGGGTCACCCAGTTACGTCACTGGGTGGCCCCACCTTTTAAAAAAAAATTCTATTTTTCAGGTTCGTCGGCGCCGTGTTTGAAGAAGGATGGACATCGCGGGACACTTTTTTTTAAATAAAGGAATTGTCAAAAACTGTCTCCTGTCCTTTTAACTTTTTTGACACTTTTTTGGTGCATGGGTAGGGGTACAGTGTACCCAGGGCTGGATTTGCCACAAGGCCACCGAGGCCAGGCCTTGGGGCGGCAGTGGTGCAGGGGCGGCGCCGCTCCTGCGGTGACATCGCAGCCGCCCTCCCCCTTTCGTGCTGCCCGTTATTGTTCATTAGGGGCACTGGTGCCCGTAGAAAAGATGGCCGCGAGCCGCCCATTACTGCGCATGCGCCGTTCCGAAGCCGGCCGGGCTCGGGAAAGCTCGTACGCGCAGTAGCGTGATTGCGCCGCCCAGCGCCATTTTTGAAAATGTCTCCAACCTGTGTGCCGCAGCGCCTCTGCTGCTGGGCCCGCGTAGGAGACAAGTAATGTCAGCAGGGCGGCGGCGGGGGAGAGAGATGACATCTCTCATTGCCCGCACCGCTGTTCCGCCCTCCTCCATCTGGTGGCAGCCAGGCAGCTTGGCAAGTGACATTCCCATGGCAAGTGACATCTCTATCTGGTAAAAATAAACGTGCAGCGCTAACCAAAAATATATAAGAGTAGAAATAAAAAAAAGACAGTGATTGAAACTAACTATAAGTAATGTTACTTAACACAATATACACCTGTGAGGTATACCAAAAAGTGTCCAAAGTGAATACACTAAGTTTAGGAATGTCCAGAGGCAATAATTGACCTCTACATATTAGAACCAAAAAGACCGCAATTAATGGGTGTACATGGAAGGAGTCTTCTCAGACAGGGGAGAGGCTTGGAAATGAGGTGTTGACTGAAGACTGGATATCACAGCAATCAAAAGCAAAATGACAAAAACTTCTAGAGTAAAATACTCTTACCAGATCCTGTGGGACATATCTGCCATACGGCAGTACGTCTATCAGAGCTTGTGGAAATGGTCTCCCACGTATTCTCCCCGGAGGTTCTCCCTATGGTCATGATCTCCAATGGGTGAAGATAGCCTGAGTCACGGTCACCGATAGTCAAGACAATCGCCAGTGGGGGTTGTCAGCTCGCTCACACACTCTCCGACTCTCAGCAGGTTCAAGGGGTCAGAAACGCCCCATTATGGAAAAATTCATGGAGGAAAGAGAAAAAAAGGGGCTCCACATGGCGTAGGTCAAAAAATTTCAAAGGAATTTATTGAATAAAAACCTTACAAATAAAAAGTGATCACTGGATAAAAGACAATGGCAATGTGGGAAGCTAAAACTCCCTACGCGTTTTGACTAAAAAAACCTTCAACTGAACGCCCTACGCGTTTCGACTAAAAAAGCCTTCAACTGAAGGCTTTTTAGTCGAAACGCGTAGGAAGTTTTAGCTTCCCACATTGCCATTGTCTTTTATCCAGTGATCACTTTTTATTTGTAAGGTTTTTATTCAATAAATCCCTTTGAAATTTTTTGACCTACGCCATGTGGAGCCCCTTTTTTTCTCTTTCCTCCATGAATTTTTCCATAATGGGGTGTTTCTGACTCCTTGAACCTGCTGAGAGTCGGAGAGTGTGTGAGCGAGCTGACAACCCCCACTGGCGATTGTCTTGACTATCGGTGACCGTGACTCAGGCTAACTTCACCCATTGGAGATCGTGACCATAGGGAGAACCTCCGGGGAAAATACATGGGAGACCATTTCCACAAGCTCTGATAGACGTACTGCCGTATGGCAGATATGTCCCACAGGATCTGGTAAGAGTATTTTACTCTAGAAGTTTTTGTCGTTTTGCTTTTGATTGCTGTGATATCCAGTCTTCAGTCAACACCTCATTTCCAAGCATCTCCCCTGTCTGAGAAGACTCCTTCCATGTACACCCATTAATTGCGGTCTTTTTGGTTCTAATATGTTGAGGTCAATTATTGCCTCTGGACATTCCTAAACTTAGTGTATTCACTTTGGACACTTTTTGGTATACCTCACAGGTGTATATTGTGTTAAGTAACATTACTTACAGTTACTTTCAATCACTGTCTTATTTTTTATTTCTATTTTTATTTTTTTGGTTAGCGCTGCACGTTTATTTTTATTTTTATGTATTCATTACAACTCGGTTTGTTTGTGTGCTAGCGGCTATACATCACATTGTTTACATAGTCTTATTTTGGTCAGCGCAGCTTCCCATTCACATCACATCTCTATCTGGTGGCAGCTTGGCAAGTGACATCCCCATCTGGTGGCAGCGTGGCAAGTGACATCTCTATCTGGTGGCAGCTTGGCAAGTGACATCCCCATCTGGTGGCAGCGTGGCAAGTGACATCTCTATCTGGTGGCAGCTTGGCAAGTGACATCCCCATCTGGTGGCAGCCAGGCAGCGTGGCAAGTGACATCCCCATCTGGTGACAGGCAGCGTGGCAAGTGACATCCCCATCTGGTGGCAGGCAGCGTGGCATGTGACATCCCCCTCTGGTGGCAGGCAGCGTGGCAAGTGACATCCCCATCTGGTGGCAGGCAGCGTGGCAAGTGACATCCCCATCTGGTGGCAGGCAGCATGGCAAGTGACATCCCCATCTAGTGACAGGCAGCGTAGCAAGTGACATCTCCATCTGGTGGCAGGCAGCGTGGCAAGTGACATCTCCATCTGGTGGCAGGCATAGTGGCAAGTGGTACGCTCAGGGTTCCCAATGAATCAGCGTTTCAATCATCCTGACACCATACCAACAATGGTGCCGGGGATGATTGAAGCACTAACGCCAGCCATTGCCCTAAAAAATTGCCCGCGAAAAATCCTTACCCCTCACGGGGGGTAGCATTGAAGGACCCGGCCTTGGGGCGGCAAAGGGAGTAAATCCGGGCCTCAGTGTACCCCTACCCATTCACATGGGGGGCCGGGATCTGGGGGCCCCCTTGTTAAAGAGGACTTCCAGATTCCGATAAGCCCCCCTTGCCAGCAGACCCCCACAACCACTGGGTAAGGGTTGTGGGGATGAGGCCCTTGTCCCCATCAACATGGGTACAAGATGCTTTGGGGACCCCAAAGCACCCTCCCCATGTTGAGGGCATGTGGCCTGGTATGGTTCAGGAGGGGCGCTCTCTTGGCCTTCTTAGGTTGCATGTTCGGATAAGGGTCTGGTATGGATATTGGGAGGGACCTTCACGCCATTTTTTTTTTACATTTTGGCACGGATTCCCCTTAAAATCCATACCAGACCTGAAGAACCTGGTATGGATTTGGGGGGGGGGGCCCAGCCAATTTCTTTAAATTTTGGCACGGGGTTCCCCATAAAATCCATAACAGACCTGAAGGGCCTGGTATGGATTTTGGCGGGGACCCCCACGCCATTTTTAAAAAAAATGTTGGCTCAGGGTTCCCCTTAACCACTTTAATACACTGTGAATATAGAGTCTACACTGAATGCAGAGAATATATATATATATACACACAGTGTTATATATATATATATATATATATATATATATATATATATAAATAAAACACTGCCGGAACTGACTGAATATAGAGTCTACAATGAATATCTAGTCTATGCTAAATGCAGAGTATATATATATATATATATATATATATATATATATACACAGTGGGGCAAAAAAGTATTTAGTCAGCCGCCAATTGTGCAAGTTCTCCCACTTAAAAAGATGAGAGAGGCCTGCAATTGTCATCATAGGTATACCTCAACTATGAGAGAGAAAATGTGGAAACAAATCCAGATAATCACATGTCTGATTTTTGAAAGAATTTATTTGCAAATTATGGTGGAAAATAAGTATTTGGTCACCTACAAACAAGCAAGATTTCTGGCTCTCACAGACCTGTATCTTCTTCTTTAAGAGGCTCCTCTGTCCTCCACTCATTACCTGCATTAATGGCACCTGTTTGAACTTGTTATCAGTATACAAGACACCTGTCCACAACCTCAATCAGTCACACTCCAAACTCCACTATGGTGAAGACCAAAGAGCTGTCGAAGGACGCCAAAAACAAAATTGTAGACCTGCTCCAGGCTGGGAAGACTGAATCTGCAATAGGCAAGCAGCTTGGTGTGAAGAAATCAACTGTGGGAGCAATAATTAGAAAATGGAAGACATACAAGACCACTGATAATCTCCCTTGATCTGGGGCTCCATGCAAGATCTCACCCCGTGGGGTCAAAATGATCACAGGAACGGTAAGCAAAAATCCCAGAACCACACAGGGGGACCTAGTGAATGACTTACAGAGAGCTGGGACCAACGTAACAAAGGCTACCATTAGTAACACACTATGCCGCCAGGGACTCAGATCCTGCAGTGCCAGACGTGTCCCCCTGCTTAAGCCAGTACATGTCCGGGCCCATCTGAGGTTTGCTAGAGAGCATTTGGATGATCCAGAAGAGGACTGGGAGAATGTCATATGGTCAGATGAAACCAAAGTAGAACAGTTTGCTAGAAACACAACTCGTCGTGTTTGGAGGAGAGAGAATGCTGACTTGCAACCAAAGAACACCATACTTACTGTGAAGCATGGGGGTGGCAACATCATGCTTTGGGGCTGTTTCTCTGCAAAGGGAACAGGACGACTGATCCGTGTACATGAAAGAATGAATGGGGCCATGTATCGTGAGATTTTGAAGGCAAACCTCCTCCCATCAGCAAGGGCATTGAAGATGAAACATGGCTGGGTCTTTCAGCATGACAATGATGCCAAACACACCACCCGGGCAATGAAGGAGTGGCTTCGTAATAAGCATTTCAAGGTCCTGGAGTGGCCTAGCCAGTCTCCAGATCTCAACCCCATAGAAAACCTTTGGAGGGAGTTGAAAGTTCGTGTTGCCCAGCGACAGCCCCAAAACATCACTGCTCTAGAGGAGATCTGCATGGAGGAATGGGCCAACATACCAGCAACAGTGTGTGACAACCTTGTGAAGACTTAGGCCTGGTTCACACTGATGCGAATTCATAACGAATGCGATGCGTCAAAAACACTTTAAATTCGCATGTCATCCCTAAAGTCATTATTTTCAGTGACGGTCATTCACATACATGTGTTGCGATTCCTCTACGAATGCGATAAAAAAAGGGTCTTGTGCGAGTTTACTGCGTTGCGAATTTAGTCTCCATAGACATCAATGTAAATCGTTCTTGAATCGCATTGATGGTTCACATATGTGCGAATTCGTCACCTCCAGCTCCTCCTCCACACTCTCCACACACTCCACAAAAACCAGGAAGAGAACAGGAAGTTTGGGTTCCACTGGCCAGACAGAAATCGCAGTCACCTCCCAAAATGACAACTCATTCCAGTAGAACCGCAGTAAATTCGCAACAAACACGTAATGAATTCGCAAAGAAGATTTGCAACGCAATTGGGTCAAAATCACGCTAAATTCACAACGCATCAGTGTGAACCGGGCCTTACAGAAAACGTTTGACCTCTGTCATTGCCAACAAAGGATATATAATAAAGTATTGAGATGAACTTTTGATATTGACCAAATACTTATTTTCCACCATAATTTGCAAATAAATTCTTTCAAAAATCAGACAATGTGATTGTCTGGATTTGTTTCCACATTTTGTCTCTCATAGTTGAGGTATACCTATGATGACAATTATAGGCCTCTCTCATCTTTTTAAATGGGAGAACTTGTACAATTGGTGGCTGACTAAATACTTTTTTGCCCCACTGTATATATATCAAATACACTGCCACTAACTAACCTGCCTGCCTAATCTAGCTCAATCTATCTCCATCACACTATGCATGGCCGCTATGTAAGCTGCCTTATATAGTGTGGGGCATGGACTTAGTCCCCTTGAGCCATGATTGGCCAAAGGCACCCTGCCTTTGGCCAATTATGGCTCTCGCAGCAGAGCGCGCTGTGATCGCCCCATATGTTCGGTTAGTTTTAGAACAAACACCCGCTGTTCGAGTCAAACTTACGTTCATCCCTACATCTGACCAAGATACAAGTAAAATTGTAGATGTTCTCTGCAATAGGATATTCATTTTTGGTGAGATACTCCCTAAGGGTTAAATACTTCTAAAGGAATGAAGACACTGCAAGTTTCTTCAGTAGAACACTGAGAATGCATCAGTTGGTTTTATTGAGGGGAGGCCCTCTCATTCAAGAATTAGTCCTGTAAGGACATACAGTAGTAGAACAAACAGCTTTTTCTCCAGAACAGAAAAAGGTAGGACTCTATTAAAAAAATTGTTAAAAAAAACCCTTGCAATGTACATTGATCACACATAGGGAAAATTTTTTTTTCTCAACAAAGGTAGAGTTAGACTTTGAGTTAGCCAGAAAAAGGGTGTCAACTAAACTTCAATCTCAACTTTTATTAAATGATGGTTGTTGGGATTGTTTAGGACCCCATCTAAGCCATTGCTGCTTAGCCATTAGCATTGTCATCCTACTTGATTCTGGAAATCTTATGCAGAATGAAGTAGCTGCCTCTGGGTCTACACATTCAATGCAAGAATGATCATTAGTCAGCCTGAACATGCCTTATAGAACAACAAGGAGCTCTTGGGTATGCCTGTGCAGAACAATTTACCGAGTTACAAAAGCACCTAAATGTAACATTCACTTTTAAGTGATTCTTGTTTCCCAAAAGATATTAAAGACAAATGAGATTACTTTGAACTCGTGACCAATAAATATTCCTTTAATGATCTAAATTAGGCAAACAAGAATAAAACCTGTATAAACTGACAAAAACACACATTCCTTTGCATCTAGAAAGTAATTGCCTTATCCCAGATTGTGTTTCCATTACCCCTACGCTATTAAGACATGCAGAGAAGAAACAATTAAGTAATAAGAAAATGTAAAGTACATATTATACTTATCTTCAGGGTATTATTGGTAAATCTGACTGCGCAAGCATCAGGCTGCAGAGTATATTTCACACATGTTAAGCAATTACAATTGTACCCAAGCTCATAGTGACTGTTAATAGCTAATGTTCTTTGCAGTGGACTGGAAGTAATAGGTACTCCCTTAGACCTGCTATCATGCTTTTGATCTGTCAACACAGATACTTACGAATCTATTGCCTCACAGATCTTTTTAAACACGGGAAGCGAGCAAATCTTCAACAGAATGCCGGAAACAATTTCCATGTGTTTCTACAAAAATTGAAGAGAGTTTATTGTTAATTATTTCGTTTATAGGCAGGAAATGAAACATTGTTTCTAAGTAAAATTTAAATATAATTGAATTAAGAGTTACTGTTGCAAAATTAAATCCAATTTGGAAGTTGTCATTTGCAGTATAGTCGATGCAAGGCAAAAAATGTTACAGGTCTTTGCTTATCACATTGTTCTTGTGATACAGAATGTCATTTTACATATAGTATTACCAGCAAATAGCACATATATTTTATTCCACAGAAAGTTAAGTTTGTAAAGCCTAACAGCCATTTTTTTTAAATTTAGGATAGCGTGGAGAACATTTCAAACTTCTGTCAGGTTTTATTTTTATATGTAACCCTATAGGGAAGATTGCATCCTGTCCTTGTGACACTTTCATTGGTGTCACCACAGACAACAATAAAAGCAGTCAGAAGCTCTAACCTTTCTTTAATGTACTAAAAAAAATGTGTTTATGTTTTTGTCTGTGCCCCACTGGAGAAATTTCCTATCCCTTCAAGTTCTGACAAAGAAATTAGGGTAAATTTTGCCAATAAGAAAACAGACAGCAATACAAAACTATTACTCATGAGGTCACCAAATAGCTGCCCAGACTTAGATTCCTGTGCCTTCTAGTGAAGTGTTAGTAGATTGGATCCTCAAGGGTGAAGTCTCGGGGGTGTCTTTGTAGTTGCAGGTATAGGCCCCCCAGCTCTGCCACAGCCAGGACCCTGATGAGCATCAATGTAGATCAGCAGTAAGGCCTTCTAAGATGGCAGCTTTTTCAGCTGGTGAATCTCCTAGACCACATTTGTAGGGCTGTATACCCAGTAAAATAAAAAACAAAGGGCAATCAGTGCAAACTATATGTAATAACGGATGCAAGCTGAACACTAAAGGAATTCACCAACCTCAATAACAATCATTAGACAAATAAGTGCAGCGCAAAGAAAGGCTAAGAAATGTGTATTTTATGAAAGTCCATATGTTCACACTTAAATACAATTCCTCTTGACACGAACAGGCCAATCCCTTCTCCTAACGCATCAGATGTGGTAAATAGAATCATGAGAATCTGCTTATCGGACAAGGTGGACCCCTTAATTACAGGGGGTCAGACAAGCCTGAATGAGCCACTGGTGAACAGCTACCCTGGATCTCATCTGCAGGGAACAATCTTCGGTTGTCCTAGGTAAATCAGTACCTTGAATGCAGGATGGAAAGCAGCAGTCCCCAAGGAAAAAAGAAAACTCTAAGAGCGGTCCGTATAAAATTCCTTCAAAATGTATTCAATATAAAAAAATTTCTGTATAAAAGCGCTCAGCTGCGCAGCAAGTAACAAGAAACTCTCGTTCAATGGAGACAGTCTGTTCGTGTCTGAACAGCTGTAAGCTTGAGATGGCAGCGGGTGACGTCGGCCATGAAGCTCCGCCCCCGTACAGGGCGTTACGTCCACAAGGACTTCGTCAGCGAGGGTCAGCAGACGAAGTCCTTGTGGACGTAACGCCACGAGTTTCTTGTTACTTGCTGCGCCGCTGAGCGCTTTTACACAGAAATTCGTTTTATATTGAATACATTTTGAAGGAATTTTATACGGACCGCTCTTAGAGTTTTCTTTTTTCCTTGGGGACTGCTGCTTTCCATCCTGCATTCAAGGTACTGATTTACCTAGGACAACCGAAGATTGTTCTCTGCAGATGAGATCCAGCGTAGCTGTTCACCAGTGGCTCATTCAGGCTTGTCTGACCCCCTGTAATTAAGGGGTCCACCTTGTCCGGTAAGCGCATTCTCATGATTCTATTTACCACATCTGATGCGTTAGGAGAAGGGATTGGCCTGTTCGTGTCAAGAGGAATTGTATTTAAGTATGAACATATGGACTTTCATAAAATACACATTTCTTAGCCTTTCTTTGCGCTGCACTTATTTGTCTAATGACTGTATACCCAGTACATGCTAGGCCCCTAACAGGCTTTGGGGCCTAGCAGCATATATACTCCGGCAGTAAAAACTCAGGCCTTAGCCTGAGGTGAGAGAGCAAGCACATGGCCTACCAAATATTTATACCCTACCCCATCATACTCCAGTGGTCTAAACCTCCTACAGGGAAGGCTGGGGCAAATATGAATTTTCATAACTCCACCTGGCAGAGAAAACTCATACTGTAGCCAGTGATGCAGGAACACAACCCCACTGAGCTTAGAGAGAAACCAAGTGCACAACTATATAAATCAAAACTGGGCTAATTACCACCCAGCCAATGTTCCTATTACTCAGCTACACCTATATGTGCATTTAACATATGGCTACCTCTTCAGAAAATGTATTAGTACAAAGAACATACAAGTAAAAATATTGCACCACAGGTCCTGCCATCTAGGGTACAAGGATGGCTTGGGGGTTCTAAAGAGATAGCCATGTGGGTGTGTTTCCTTTTTCCTTTTTCTTTTTTGATATACGTGCAGTTGGTTACACCCCATTAATACTGTAATAATGTGGAGACACCTCTTCACTTTGGTATACATTATGGTCGGGCTCCATAGGCCATCTTTGTTTTTGCATATTTACCCTTGTTCAGACATCTAAAGGCCCTGAGGCTGCCTCTGTGGACAGCCATCTTGGATGTGATGTCAGTAACTACAACAAACTTACAAAAGTCATTCAAGTGACACACTATGGTATTCCTCTTTGCTCTCCACCAGCTGTTATCTTAGATCCCTTTCAGACGAGTGTTCCCATCAGGTCCACCTGCCAGATTTCAGCTTGACCAGCACAGAATTAGACACACCCAGAAGTGGAGAGGGCTGTGATGTGCAAAGAGGGAAGGAACTGTGCTAGGGAACTGACTCTTCTGAAGCAATCAGCTTTGCTAGCAAGTTCAGAAGCACATTGCAAGTCAATAAAAATAATTTATTAAAAAACACTGCCATAAGCATTTTTAAATGTTCTGTGATTTTACCTGTAATTTTAGGGTTGGTGACAGGCCAGCATCTCTTTAAAGCTCTGAATAGCAGCAGATTACCTGGCCAAACAGGACACAGTGATCTACATGATGGACCATTCCAGGAACATGCCGCTATGGCTGTTCAAGCATATAGATTGAACTGATTTGGGGGTTCAGCTTTACTTTAGTAACTTATTGTGACAAATATGGGTATCTGTTATTATAAGTTCAACTTCAAATGGTCAAAACACTGGGTAAACCATGACCGCTGTGTTTCTGAGAAACATTTTGTGGTATTTTACCAAACTGCAGAATAATTTGAGGGAAAATGCCACAACTCAGGTGTTCTAAAATATGCATTTGTGCTCATTTACTTAAAATTTATCTGTTGCAGTTGTGCATTTTATTGAATATGCAGCTCCTCAAAAAAAAAAAAAATATGCAGAGAACAGAAATTCGTTAATTTTTAGTGATCAAGTTTTATAAATGTCCTTCAATGTATGTCACTTTTCAGAGTAACTGTTTGGCTGTAAGGTTATAAAACATAGGCTAGTTGCTGTGCAGAATCTATTGCATCAACTTCCTGAAAAAGAAGGAAGAGTAATGTTCCATAGGATATTTTACATACCGGAATGTGAACTAATAACTATGCACAACAAGTAAGCTTTTACACAATGCTGGCTGTGATGTTAATGCTTAATTTTGCAGAGCTAAATGGCAGGTGAACTCTTATTAACATTTGCAGTAGATACGGTGTAGTGTATCGGGAAATCTATCTGCATTATTTTCCTATTACCTACTTTGTCCTCCAGAAAAATATTAGATAACATAAAAATAATAATACAAGCTGTCATCAACTATTCAAATTCAGCATCCTGTTTGCTGAGGATGTGCTTTATGTCTATTAAAGTGGTTGTAAACCCTCTGGGACCACCTTTACCTACAGGTAAGCCTAGATTAAGGCTTACCTGTAGGTGCAACAAATATCTCCTAAACATACATGGTTTAGGAGATATTTGCAAAAGACTGGCACCGATGTCTATGGCGCATGCGCCGTAGACAGCAGCGCGCAGGCGCACTGAGCATGCCGCTGCTAACGGTGATCATGCCGTTAGTGGTGGCTCCCTCGCGCATGCGCAGGGGTGACATCATTGCGGCTCCGGCCAGTCACATCGCCGAAGCCGCGATACCCGGAAGTCACTGCGGGATAGATAGCGGTGATGAAG
Organism: Lithobates clamitans; assembly: GCA_037952925.1. Classification (NCBI taxonomy): domain Eukaryota; kingdom Metazoa; phylum Chordata; class Amphibia; order Anura; family Ranidae; genus Lithobates; species Lithobates clamitans. Next base: position 1,286,098 of record JBBGZY010001757.1, on the reverse strand, counting down.
GAGAAGAACGAGGGTCGCTTTGGGGGCTTCCATCTCAGGTAAGTTATTCATAATGAGCTAGTAGTATGCTATGCATACTAGCTCATTATGCCTTTGCCTTACATTGTGTGTTCTTTTTCCTGCCTTTACTTCCTCTTTAATCTACAAGGATTCTGGTGAAAGTTTCTTGTTCCCTCATATCTCATACAATGATTTTAATGGTCTTCTCCAGAATGGACAATTAATATGATTAGAAAAGTAGTACTTTCTGTTTTAGAGCAGCCTTTCTCCCCGGGTTGCTAAAGGTTGCACTCCTGTGCTCCCTTTTTCATATTGCCATAGTGGCTTGCAGCATGGGGGAACCGCATGTTGTCAGTTTAAATCTGTATTTAAGTTTAGTGTTAGCTTGATGAAGTAGCTGTTATGTGTGAGTTAGCATCCCTCATGGCCAGAGCCTGACACCAGAGGGATAATGTCTTTTCACCTACCAGTGACACCTGTCCTGCCACTGACTACAAAGTCATTTTGAGAGAATTGTTCCCTCAATCGTTGAACACTGATTTTCCTTCACCAGTTCTTCTATACACATTACACTTTAGGCTGGGTTAACACTGATGCGAGTTGGATGCGGAATGAATATATCCATCTTTCTATTCTAATCTATTCAAATTAGAATTGATTCTATTTGAATTTTGGGAAATGGTTATATTCTTTCTATTCTATTCTATCGTTTTTTTAAATCTATTCTTTTCTATTCTATTATAGTCTAGTTTATTCTTGTCTATCCTATTCTTTTCCTATGTATTTCAAATTCAAATTTATTCTGAAATAAATAAATTTAAAATACGAATTTGAGAAGATGGTTATATTCTATGTTATGCCATTCTATTCATTTCTATTATATTCTAGTCTAGTCTGTTCTTTTATTTTCTATTCTATTTTGTTCTGTTTTACTCTATCATATTCTATTCTTTTATTTTATGTTATATTCTTTTCTAGGCTATTATTTTTTTCTATTCTATTCCTTTATTTTCTATGCTATATTATTCACTATGGAAATTGGAACACTATTCGATCAAAAACTTTTTGAATTTGAAAACTATTTGAATTCAAAAACTTTTAGAATTCAAAAAGTATTTGAAAATGATCCAAAAACTATTTAAATTCGAATTTCATCTGAATTTTTTTCGTTATTTTTGACTCATTTAAATTCGGTACTATTGTAATTCGGAAATTCGGATGCATCCAAAGTTTCAAAAAATGAAAATTTGTCCGAATTTTAATTAGGAACGGTCTAACTGGGACCCCTTAACTGTATAGTGCATTTTAATACATCGGTGAACTTAACCTTTAAAGTCCAACGTCACAATGTTTTTATAGGAGAAATCATTAATAAATATGGGAATTGAACACATTTTGTATTTGAAATTGATCATTCATTGGTTTTGAAAATTTTACAAACTGTTTGATTTAGGGTTGAGTTCCCAGATAGACTGTTCACTTTGCAAGGGAAGTTGTACTTTGCAAGGGAATTATCCCCAGAGCATAGTGAATATGGTGAAATTCTGCTGACTTCAATCATCTAATCATGTGCAAGCGCAATTGCAGTTTTTTTTTTATATTCCCTGCACATGAGTGACTATTCTTTGCAAAATAAAATCTAAGTCACTTAGCACTGGGGAAAATCCCCCTGCAAGTCCAACTTCTCTTGGAAAATGAACAGCCTTTTTGCCTTTGGTATATCAACCCCAGTAGCGCATATTCATTCATCCATCCAAAATAATTTGAAGCAAATCTTTTCTTTTGCATTTACACTTACCTTTAATGCATAGTCAGGTTTCTTTAACAGTATTTCAGCTTGCTTGACTGAATTCTTTAATCCCATCTTAAAATAAGACAAAAAAGATGTTCAGTTTTTGAACTTCCTTATGTACAGTATAAAGGACTATGTATAGCCATTTGTTGCTATCCAGAATACTGCTCATAGCATATATCAATACAAGAAAATGTTGGGTTGGATATTGTCACTGTCCGGTAGAAATAATTTTTAACAATTTCCTAAATTTTTCAGAAGAGGAAAAAGTAACTACTATGATTATCATGTAGAAGGGCAGGGATGCTAAACCATTATAACAGCCCTCCCATAATCTCATTATTTTGAACATAAAACTGTGGCCTGGTATAACATCAGTTGAACAATATTGACCGCCTAATTCATAGCTACAGTAGTCTTCTTGCTTCTAGTGGAATGGACTTGTCAGATCTGTGGTAGCTGTCCAGAGTTGGATGGTGACAGGAAGGCAATGTAATATGCATACTTTGAGGAATCTGACATATTACGGTAAGGCTGAGTAAAACATCTAAACGTTAGAGGTGAATCTTCTGAAAGAGTTATGGGTGATTCTGCACTGATGGCTGTGATGACTGATTATTAAGAACTGCTGCCCCTACCAATATAACCACCTAGGTGGGGTATAAAATGCAAATGTGAAATTTAAAATGGTAGGTGTGGCGCTGTTCAAGTGACACAACCCCTGCCTGGGTTTGAGATGTGCCAATGTTGCACTTCCTTCACAGTTTAATGACCCTAATGTGAAAATGATCTGTTGTTGTATGTAAACATAAATCTCCTATGCAGATATAACGTAAAATAACACAAAATGTAACGTGCAATAGTGCAAATGTATTCAAAGTGCCAAGTGATCCAATAATATAAAACAGTGCTAGCTGTAATACAGTATTGCAAACTCATAAATGACGCCGTGCTCATATACAGTCCATATGTAAAAAGAAGTAAATGATGCCGTGCTCAAATGCAGTCCAAATGTAAAAACAAAAAAAACGTTAAAAAATAAATAAATATATATATATATATATAAAAAATGAAGTATATACCGTATACCTGTGCGTATAACACTCACAGGTGTATAACACGCACATTCATTTTAAGAGGGAAGTTTCAGGAAAAAAAACTTAAATTTTAAATAAGGAACTTTGAAGCAAAATAAGGGTCAGTGCCCATCTGCAACCTCACCATTGCCATCAATGCAGCCTGATCAATGCCCATCTGCAGCCTCACAAGTGCCATCCATGCATCCTCATCAGTCCACATCAATGCAGCCTCGCCATTGCCATCAATGCAGCAACCTCACCATTGCCTTCAATGCAGCAGCCTCACCATTGCCATTAATGCAGCAGCCTCACCATTGCCATCAGTGCAGCCTGATCGATGCCCATCTGCAGCCTAGAGGGGACAGGGAGGGGGGCGGGACGAGCGCTGACAGATTACATACAGTGAGAATCTCCTATGATAGACAGAACAGTGGTCCAATGGGGGCCCAGGAGACAAGACTTCCTATTACAGAGGCCGCCAAGTAAACAGGAGATTCTCACTGTATGTAATCTGACAGCGCTCGTCCCGCCCCCTCCCTGTCCCCTCCGAGGCAGCTAAAATTGAAGTATTGGCATATAACACGCACACGCTATTTGCACCCGATTTTCATGGTGAAAAAGTGAGTGTTATACGCCAACAAATACTGTATGTAAGTGACAGGTGCTCTACAAACTTGTGCCTTTGTGCTTCTTATAGTGCCCCCTATAGGTGATGCACTCACCGGAATTACTCACTCCTTGCAGTGGTATCTCGCTTCCACAGTATTTGCCACTGTGCAGCAATATCCAGATCCGCGCTTTTGATGTCAATCTTTTCTTTACACTTTTGATGTTACTCCACATGACTCACATGTAGGAAAAAGATACTCCCATAGCATAATTCCGTATACAAATGGGTCTATTTTGAATAAAACGTACTCACAATGTCTCTGTAAATATACAGCTTATTAAAAAAACAGGAAGCGGGGACGATTCACCTTCCGCAGCTTCAAACCGGAAGTGACGCAAAGACACTAGAAGCTCTTTTCTTTTATTTATTGAGATTTACTTCCATAAAAAGATTGTATCATTTTCTGTCTCAGAAAGACCTCTAACAGATAGTTGTCAGGTAACAGTTGCTGGATCCAGTGGCAATACTGTGCATCTATGGGTGCAGTTACATGGATATCACCCAACTGTGCTTCCTCCTATTTTCCCCTACATCCCTCTATTACCTTGACTTAATCCCAGTTCCATTTTATACAGGTGCTGACAAATGGCCATATTGCACCATCCTATGTATTTTGGATCCATTATTTATCTTAAGGTTGTTCTTCATGTCATAGCCTGTTTCCACTGAAGTATAATTATCTGTGTCCACAAAATTCACTTAATCTGAAAGACCATATGAGTTACTGCTTTTCAGAAGCCTTGTTCTGTATGGGCTTGGTTCTAACATGAACAAAGCTGGCTGAAGACACTGGGAGCAATATGAATTTAATAATTAGGCACCCTTATGATGGAAGAAAAAAAAGCAAATGTTATATGATGGATATGTAGGCGGCCATTTCAATCATTTTTTTAGATGCATTGCCTCTGCATGATGTCGAATTTGCATTATGTGATTTCTTGAAATAACAATCAGGGTGCTGTCAATTTATCACAGAGAATGTTTGTCCTTCCCGCATGGTTCTATGCAATTAGAGAGCTAGGAGGGCAAGAGAAAATCACATTGGCACTACATGTGTAGTACCTTGTGCATTTGTTTATAATTTCGAATGTAAAATTGGTCATGTAGTTGTACTAAAGCTTTGTGATTAGCAACAAAGCAGGAGATGATGGACTCAACAGCAGGATGTCAAATGTCTGTTACTAAGTTCCTTTTTATAAAAATGGAAACTTTAAGCAGCAATTTATTTTGAATAAAGTCTGCTAAATTACTTGAAAATTGACTCATACCCACCTGATGTACCTACATGTTTCATTCCGGGCTGGCAGCATAATGAGGGAGCTTTAGACATCTTCATTTATTAGAACTGTGAAATGTGTATTTCCACCTGGCGTACTGTGGTGTCAGAGTAAGTGGGCATATTGCCCATTTATGCCAACTGTGTCAGTGATTAATCAAATGTTTGAAAGGGAAGACTCAAGGGATGTGTCTCGGTTGCTTTGTCAGTTTGGCTGCCTTGCAATATATCTTTCCATGACAAAACATATAAATTAATTTTCACAATATATTTTTGACAGAGGACCGCCTGTAGTGTTAAAAGTGCTTGAAATCATTTTTGAAGGTTATTTTGCTTTTAAAAGGCTGTGATGGCTGAACTGTTTATCACGGAAAGTGCACAACTGTATATACTGTATAAACAGAAGTACTCATGTGACTCGCCATTCCTAATAAATGTACCTGACCTGTGTTCAAGGTTTTTCCACTCCTTTTATTTCTTTTTCAGTAATTGTTATTGAGCTTATGAATAATGGAACACAGTATACACTGGTTCGTCAAAGTGAATAAATGAACATTGACAAATTTAACATAAGGGCAAAGGTACCAGCTAGAATATGTCCTAAGTACAAGAATGTTACAAAGCACACATCACTGTTCCTAAACGGTGGTGAGGCGTGGATGGTAGATCGCTCAATAGTCACATCTGTTTAAATCAGTCGGGGTGAACCCTGAGGTCTCCAAGCATGACTAAGACAGTCAAGCATTGTACCAAGGGCAAACCTTTCATTTTTAAAGGTTTGGATTAATTCCTGACTCTGGGAACTAGTCAGAATCTTCCATTGCAAAACACCCCTCCACACTGCAAGGGTTACGTTTTTATTATGTCTAGGAGTAGAAAGAGAGGAAGTATTATTTAGCCTAATTCCCACTCTAGTGCTATCCTCTTCTTCCTAAAGCCCTGGTCTGTGGATGGTCCCTCAGCATCATCATATACTGCACGTGGAGGGGGCGATCATGCAACTGCAACCGTGAGTAGCTTACAGAAGAGGCTGCAGCAACCTGGTTGCACCACTGGAGGGGACCTGCTGGAGCACAGAATAATGTAAGTATTGCTCCTTATTTTGGCAGCCCTAGCCATAATGAGCATTTAATCCTTGCAGTGCAGTTGGGCCCACTGCCAGGAAATGTATACTGTGCCCAGGGTTGGGCTTTACAATACATACATTTTAAAGTACATCTAAAGGGCCCTGGATAAGCCAATACAAGTCTTAAATCCAGTTACTATGTGATGCACAAGCCTCATAAAGTATACAAAAAAAATCTTTACCTTCATTGAGTGAGCTAAAACCTCCCTTATTTCTGCATCACATGCTCACCCAATATCTGTCTCTGTTTCAGAAACAAAGGCAGTGCTGTCGATCCAGAATGCAATGGGCAGGACTAGGTATGGCTAGTTGCTGATTGACAAAGCTTGTGCATCAGCAGTGACTATGCTGATAGCCACACACCCTGCAACATCTTATCCCAATGTGGGGCATGCAGACACAGCCTACATGGGGTGACTATGCTGTTCTATGTTCAGGAGCAGTGCAGCATTGTTGACACATCAAAGGAAGTGGAATTCATTGGCAGGCTCAACAAATATTTGTGGGACTTTGCAAGGGGAACTAATCGAAAACTGTACGTGCATACGCACTTATTATTAAGTGATGTAGCATATATTTTTAATGATGTGATTCTACTTTAAATAGAAATCACCTATCTGTTTGGGATCTTTCTATGTAGTAACTGTCCCACTCACCTCCTCCCTGATCCAGTGGCGAGTCTCTTCTCCAGCACACGGTCACTAACACTTCCTTCCAGGTTCCATCTGGAGCACCAGCACCATGGCCAATTAGCAATGCCACTGCCTTAAAGGTCTAGGTGATGGGTTGCTCAGAGCTTGAGCAATGCATTTGTGCGCCTAAGCCAGGCCTCTGTGTCTCCAGTTGTCCCTGTGCTCCTGTGTCCTACAGTGACCACTTCTGTAGTATCCTTCATTGCCTCCATGGCCAATTAGAAAAGCCACTACCTTAAAGGTCTAGTTGATGGGTTGCTCAGCGCTTGAGCAATGCATTGCTGCACCTAAGCCAGGCCCCTGTGTCTCTAGCAACCCCTGTGCACTCCTGTGTCTTCAGTAACCCCAGGAACTCAAGTCACCCCTGAGCTCCTGTGTTCCCACTGACTCCTAAATCTTTAGTGATCCCTGTGCTCCTCTGTCATCCAGTGACTCCTAAGCTTTCTATAATACAGAGTATCCTGCATTTCCCACTGATCCTTGAGCATCCTGTGTCAACCAATGACTTCACACTAACCTGTGACTTCCATAGATGCAATAGCATCCTGTGTCACCCAGTGACCCCAGATAATCCAGTCTCACACAAGCTCCAACTCTTGTATAATAATATATTTTAGTTACATCATCAACTAGATGCACTATATGCAGCGCTATATTTTAACTATAAAGACCAACAAACAAGGTAAAGAAGATGGTTCTGTGATTTTTGAACTTTAGGGAATTGTCTGACTGTTTTCAACTCCTCTCAACATACATCTACCCTTATAGCCTATTGTTAACTACAAGAGTTGATAGAGGATAATAGAAGAGGTAAACATTAAAAATAATGTCAATGGTTTGTTAATTGCTTCCTCTGCTGCTCTAGGCATAGGTCATCATAGTAAATAGAGCCTTGTGTTATCATGGTAAATACACCTTTAGATGAGTAGAGGCTTACTTTAAAATCTATTGCTAGGCCCCTGTTGGGAACATTTTTACATATTTCCCATTTAGTCACCTGGACAAGTAGGGAAGGGAATTCTCGAAATAAGTCGTAGACAGCAATAAAAAAACTGACAGGGGTAAACAACAATAAAACAAGGATTTTGATGTAGTGTGGTGGGCAACGCCTCTGTGGGACCTCCCCAACTTCTAAAATGATCCTGATGCCTGGAGCTTTCCATTGTTTCTGAGTGGTTGTATATCAATTGGGTGTGTAGTTGTAGTTGACAAACATCATGCTACAGGGAAATAATATAAAATGAAGGGGCGACCATATACCACGTGCTAGTGAATTCTATTTTATTCTAGTGATTTTAATCAAAATGTATAGATTTAATGCATGTACAAATATTCCTTTGTTTGTAGTTTAATAAATAAAGCAATTTGTTTCATTTCACTTTTTCGCTATTCTTCCATAAACTGTTACAACAGCAGCTAAACTTGTTTGAAATATTGATTAATGCAGCAAATCTGTATTTATTTCAGAAAAATACGCATTACACAACGTCCATGGGATATTACTTTGTTATTTATCTTCTTGTATTGCACATAACTTACATTGATTGTCCTATTTTATATGACTATACTTTCAATGGAAGTACTACTGCAGATGTGTCCTGTCTAGAATTACATTAAAACCTGTGGGCATAATGAGACTCAATATTGTTATGATTGATGAAACTACAGCTTGCAAAGCAGATGGCTGACAGTAATGCTAGGATGTTGTGTCTGGGGTTAATCTAATCCCCATGCTTTTCTACATACAGTAGTAAGTATTCTCTTTACATTGCTTACCAATAAAAAGGAGCTTTATGTCTTTGTTCCCCTTCTTCATTTTATTAGCATATTTATATTTAACAATATTGTTAATTTGAGAACATTAATATTTAAGAGCATGTGGGTAATAGTTTAAAAATTATTATTATTATACAGGATTTATATAGCGCCAACAGTTTACGCAGAGCTTAAAAATGGGATTTTAATAAGAGCAATCGGAGTACACGAAGTGTTGGAGAGTAAAAAAATCATCAAAACTGCACCGAGCGTATATCCAGCTAAAACTTGCTTTTTAAGTTTTAGATTACAACCCATGTTGTGTTTTACTGCTATCTGGAGTTCATTAAACCACAGGCTTCAAAACTTTTCTTCCAAAAATACATTTTATTATTTTCCATAGACAGAGAGTCAACATATAAAATACAATACAGTGTCCATCGTCATAGTTGGTGTTCACAGGTGAGTACATGACCTAACGTATATAAGTACCACAATATTTATGGTTGGACATTCAGTGTTTGTATTTAACATTAGCTGCTATAAATCAACTGAAATGTCTAGTTGAACCATGTATTCCCAGTGTTCAGAAACCCCTCAGAAATATTCCAGAAACCAAACAATTGGGAACATAAGGATCCTATAAAGAGAAGAAGGAAAAAAAGGATAGAAGGAAAATAGAGAGATAGAGAACAAAGGAGAGAGGATCAGGGAGGGGAAAAGGTAGAGGGGGGGGGAGACCTGTGGGAACGGTAGACCCGGATCTATTATTTGAGATATCCGCTATATTGTTGTGTCATCAAGTAGCTAACATAGCTATTCCTTCATCTGAGTATATGAACATGCTCCAGAGTGTCCATGCCTGTAGGTGTTGTTCCTGCTTATTCTGTGCCGTAAGGACTAAATCCTCCAATCTCCTGATCTCTTACACCTTGGGCTTCAAAACTTTTCGGTATGAGGGCCACATCGTATACTTTACAAATATTTAGGGATTGAAAAATAAAATCCCCACCAGAGCCCCCCCATTCGTTATGGTCTCCACCAGAGTCCACCTTTACATGAGGGACCCCATAATTGTCTTCACTTACGGTACATCAGGTTCCCCACCAGATTCCCCCTTTCATCAGAGTTTTCCCTTACATCAGGGTCTTCATCGGAGTCCCCCCTACATCATGGTCTTCTTCTGTGTCCACCCTTACATAAAGGTCCCCATCAGAGTGCCCTCTGACATCGGGGTCTTCATCAGATTCCCCTCTACATCATGGTCTTCTTCTGTGTCCATCCTTACATAAAGGTCCCCATCAGAGTGCCCTCTGACATCAGGGTTTCCATCAGAGTCTCCCTTACCTCAGAGTTCCCCCTTACATCAGGGTCTTCATTAAAGTTTACCCTTACATTAGGGCCCCCATCAGAATGCCTACCTACATCAAAGTCCCCCTGAGTCCCCCTTACATCAGAGTCTTCATTAAAGTCCCTTCTTACTCTGTTGAAGCAGATAGGTAACATCTGCTAACCTTAAAGTGTTACTAAACCCAGGACCTTGCATTCACTATATCTGGTCTCCCACAGTACACAGAAATGCAATTATTTTAGTAAATATAAACAGCTAAATACCTATTCTCATCAGCAGTATATAGCAGTCTTGTGACTTCTATCAGTGTCTGGTTAAAGCTTGTAAGAGGAGTATTCATTCTCCCCTGAATGTCCTATGAGGCTGCAGGTTCCCTGGCCCTCTGTCTGGACAGTGCTGATTGGCTCTGTGCTGATCACATGCACTCTCCAAAGAAACAAACTCTCTAGAAATACACACCAAACTGAGCAGGTGCAGCTTGCATCCAAAGCTCTGTTCTGTCAGCAAATGGATTGGGGACAGTAAAATATGGGGAGGATTAGAGAAGTTAGGCTCAAACAGCCTTTTTACACAATGCAGAGGATTAGCACCTTAGGTGTAAAACAAGCATGCTTTACTGCATATACAGACTGATTTTACTGTTGTGGGTTTAGTAACGCTTTAAAGCTCAATCTGTGGGCATTGAGGATGCACCACTAACTCTAGCTCAGTGTTTCTCAACTCCAGTCCTCAGGGCACACCAACAGGTCATGTTTTCAGGATTTCCACTATTTTGCACAGGTGATTTGATCAGTTTCACTGCCTTAGTAATTACCACAGCTGTTTCCTCTGAGGGAAATCCTGAAAACATGACCTGTTGGGGCGCCTTGAGGACTGGAGTTGAGAAACACTGCTCTAGCTGTAGGCTGGATAAAATTGTGTAGCGGGCCGAATGGGGCAGTAGTCTGGAGATCCCTGAAGTCCTCACATTTCAATTATAATTTCCCAAGACAGGAAATGAGGGGAAAATCTTCAACAATAACACTGTGAAACCATTGTCACCATGACAAGAAATGAGGTAAAATCTGTTTACCAGAGCCCTGAATATCAGTAAAAACCTGACACATTCCAAACAGAGAAAAAGTTATTTTTAATATAATATTTTATGATCAAATCTACCTTAAAGTGAAAGACTTTTCTGCTTCCAGTGAACGAAGTTTAAAAAGCCTCCAAACTTGGAGATGGACAATTTAAAAATGACAAACTGTTCTTTCCCATCAGTGCAAGCAGAAAGGCCACGAATGCAGGGTACAATTACCTGGCATTAACATCCATACTGGCACAAAAATATGTATCTTAACACCCAAAGTCATCTGAATCCATCTGCAGTCTGTATTTTATTATTGATCAGTACATCTCTCACTATGTAACTTTCTTCTGCTTCCATGGACTCAAAAATTTGCAATGCTTTTAAGATACAGAACATTCTGAACTAGTTGCTTTTGTGACGTTCTAACATTCTAACAAACAGTTTCAAGATGATTCATCAAATGTGTGTTATCTGTTAGATGTCAGATTCACTGTAGAAAGATGAACACACAAAGGCCTGATTTATCATGTCATAAACAACGTTTGTTAGGAAATCATTTTCTGAAATAAAATTGCAGAATAATGTATTTACACAATGTACTTATATTTCAGCACTGGAGGAGGGAACGCATGAAGGCAAGCAAATGATGCAAAAAAGATTAGACGCTGTATAGATGATTTATCGGAGGTGAAATGAATTATTCTGTAACAAATCTTATCCTAACTCTTGGACTGATGACATTTGGAGAAATTGTTTTTTTACTTACCTCTTAATCCCTGTTGCTATGTGGTCCCTTCAAATCTTCGCCTTCCTCATCGCGGCTCCTGACTTCACTTCCCTCTGCGCCTCTGCTCGCTACTGCTCCTAGGAGATGTGTATCATTTCCCAGGAGTCAGTGGGCAGCGCCGAGGGTTTCATTGCCATCACAACGGGGAGGGCACTTCCGACGATGCCACCCGTTGTGATGGCAACGTGAGAACAATACGGCGCTGCAAGCCTGTCATGCTGCACATGCGCGAGAATGGTCACTCAGCTGCACCGTATCCCGGAACTGTATGCTTGTGGGCTTCACATGCCCACAAGCAAGGTGGGAAAGGCCAGGACAACAGAATATAACTTTCTTTTTTATAGTAAAGTGGACATCGGGGGGACGAATTTGAAAAAACAAGTGAGTGTTAGAAATGAATGTTATGAACTTAAGAAATGTTTTCAAACAAAAAAAATGTCGTTGGAACTCCACTTTAACTCTCAAAAGGAAGTTGGTTCTGTTTAAACCCCCGCTCCCTCCACAAGTAGAAATGTGTTTTTTTTTTTTATATGTTCATTTATTTTTTATTATTTTTGCCCCTGGCCCCACGCCCAACACCATTCTGGCCTAGGCCAAAATGATATGTCCCTGATCCTGCAGCCTCCTGGGATACCTACATCACATCTGCGGGATCAGGCACAGAATGACAGGAGGTTGGACCTGTCACATCTTTTGTAGCTGGCTGCCTGAACCCAGAGGCAGGCAGCTGAAGAAGTCCAGGATGGCAGCATGGGACTGGATCTATGTCACCCAAATAGTGGATTGCAGTGGGACCTGCCGTGCAGGTGAGTGTGTATTTTGAAGAGATTGCAGCAATACAGTTGAGGGGGGGGGGGGGACACAAAAAAATGTGGGGTGGATAAGCACCCCTTTAACTATAGCGGAGCAGCTCTGTTTTTATATATTGGTGCTTTCTATTTCTAGTGTTATTTGTAAAACCAGTGTAGAGATGGGCTGAACACCCCCATGTCAAAAGTGCCCATTTTGAAGGCATATATGCAAGTAATTGGCCAAAAAAGGGGTAGTTTTTTCAGGAGCTGTGATATTAACGATGCTTAAAGTGAAACAATAAAAATGAAAAATTCCTTTAAATATGGTGCCTGGGGGGTGTCCCCTTAGTCTGCCTGTAAAGTGGCGCATATGTAGCATGTATAGAATATGCTGCAGCAAAACAGACATTTCTAAAGAAAAAAAAAGTCAAATCATATTAAAAATTGACTCGCGGTTGCAATTACCGACACCCGGCTAAAAAAAATAAAGGAAAAAGACAGCGTTGGGTCCCCCCCAAAGCTTTGCCCAATGAAGGAGCAGAATGCACTTTGCAAACACCCGCAGAACACCCTGCAATTTTGGGTATTTCCCCGAACAGGGTGAACTCATACTCGGGATAGCTTTGAAGTCAGCAGAGACCACAATATAACACCAGCCAATTTTCTGCACAATAGAGAAGAGCTAGACCTCCTATCAGATTTTAGTCAGATTCCCTATTTTTCGTTTGCCTCCTGGTTCCTGTGATGGTGACTACATTGTGACCATAATAAGAAGTTAGGTAAAAAAAATCTCTAATGGGAACACAGGCAGCTGTAAAAAATATTTTTTTTTTTTACAAAAAAATGTTTCATTGTTGTCTTTGTACTTGAAGATATTTTCTCACTTTCTGTACTGATGACAACATGGTTATCGTCACGCACATTGAGGGGGAACCTTTCCACTAGGGCCACAGAAAGCAGTAAAAAGTGACAGTTTCTATGTTTTAGTTAAACTCACTAATAGCTTATTACTTACGGACCTCCAGATCATAATCTTTAGATAAGGTCTACAAGTCACAAACTTTCCAAAGGGATTACATTTTCCCTGTTGGATCGTTAAACTCAAAGACCATAAAAATGGAAATCGTGCAGAAATTTTGCTGCCCTTTTATGTGCAGTTGTGGAACTACATAAATAGATGTGCAACAATAGCCTAATTTCTACACTTTTTGCATGCTTTTCATGTGAGCAGATCACTAAGGCTTTGTTTAGACTTGCGGTTGGGGAGCGGCGAAAATGCATGGTTGAGCTGCGCATTTGCTACCTGCCAACTGCCTCCCCTTAAGCTGCAATAGGCAGTAGACAGGGAGGTTTAGATGCCATGGCCTCAATGCTTTGCGCCCATGGCAAAGTTCACCCGACATGTATCGGTTGGCAGACGGCAAGCCCGCCAAAGGCCACATAGACAAGCAAATGGGGAAGTGCAGCAAATGCCCCACAACACCGTGCAATACATGCGTTTCAGGTGTCTTTGTAGCCAAAAATGGGGTTAAAACAGGCAGTGAGGAGGCATTGCATAACTTCCACACTGCCTGTCAGTAGCCTTTGGAGCAGAATCCGGACACGGGTCGGGTTTCTGAGGAAATGGTGATTTAGGCGCATGTCTAAATCTACCATAAAGCTGGCTATAAATACAGTAGAATGAATCTTGGCTGGTTCAGCAGGGACCGGCAGAGATTTGATCTGTCTATGGGCAGGCTGGTTGTACCCAAGTTGATCCATTGATCAACTTGGGAACAACCAGCCTGTCTGATTTTTTACATGCAATTACTGCCGGTGGCTATAACCACTAGCAGCAATCATTGTGTTCTGTCAGGCGAGAAGGCTCCCCACTGGCAGAACACAATAGTGCTGCGGGAGGAATTACCCCACCAACACTGACTGTGTTGATGGAGGAATGGAGCGATTTTCTTTCCTTCCACCATGAAAATCACATAATCCATGGGCTGCTTAAAAATGAAGATAAGGTGTGATCTAACGTGGAGTTAAGCATCCTCAAGGCTGGAATGTGTACAATAACGTAATAGAATATAAGACCCTTCATCAAAAGGTTCAATATATGGGAGAGCATATGTGGTGGATAAATGTGAGAGATGTCACGTGTCTCAAGCCAAAACTGTACCGTTAAGAACAAATAATAACACAATAAAAGAATGAGAAAACCCACGCAAAACTGACAAAACAAAAAACAGATTGTCTGTGATATGAAACCCCAGATCTCAGCTCTGCAAACCACTTAGAAATCATGCAAACTTGGCTCCTCCAAATTATCCCTTAGAAAGAATACTCAGTTGCAGGATGCTCTGAATTCATGCCACCTGAAGACCCGAAGATCACAGGCATCCAATATTGTTTTGGCCTTTCCTTGCATACAGAGATTTCTCCAAAATCTCTTAAGCCTCGTACACACATTCGGATTTTCCGACGGGAAATGTGTGATGACAGGTTGTTGGCGGAAAATCCGACCGTTTGTACGCTCAATCGGACAATCGTTGTTGGATTTTCCGTGGACAAATGTTGGATAGCAGGTTTTAAAACTTTCTGCGGACAAATGTCTGTTGACAGATTTTCTGAGCGTGTGTACACATGTCCGTCAGACAAAAGTCCAAAGTACAAACACGCATGCTCGGAAGCAAGGACGAGCCAGAAGCCGTCGGTCTTCTAAACTAACGTTCGTAATGCAGAATTGACATTTGTGATGCGGCAAATTATGAAATCTCGAATTACAGACCACCTTCTCTTCTTCTTTAATGGGATAATAATGAAGTAAAAGTAAAAGCCTCATGCATGTGTCCTGCTTCTTAATATGGGAGGGGGGGGTCAACAATGCCAAGAGTTGGTGAAAGTAGGGGGTCCGTCATCCGGGGATAATTCTGAAAATCATCCGGATTATTCTCCTGGAGCTCCTGCCGCAAAGGCATAAGACATAATTGGTCACCATTAATAAAGCAACTAATTTTTGGTCCAAGAAATCCTCCTCCTCCTATTCCTGGACTGGGCTTGGGTCAAAGCAATAACTCCAAGGCTAATAATAAATAACACGTTATCTCCTCTGATTCTGCAACATGTCTGGTTGATGAACGGCTGTTCACAAATGAAGTGAAAAGCATGAAATGAAAAGCGCAAAATGAAAAGCGCAAATCAACACTCACCAAACTTCTACTAACATGAAATTAGCAGAAGGAGCCCAAAGGGTGGCGCTAAAGAGCTGAAAAAACACGTAGTACGTTACTATGTTCGTGTTTGTTGGCCGACAATTCCTTGCCATTTGTATGCAAGACAAAATCCAGGCATGCACCTTCGGACAAAAGTCAGAGGTTTTGTCTGTGGAAAATCCAATCGTGCGTATGAGGCTTTAAAGCTAGTTTTTGCAAATTAGATTCTAGTTTCACAATAATGAGCCCATGGGCCGAACAAGAGAAATCTAATAGATTCCTCCATCCAGGCTAAACTACACCCACAGCTGTCAGAATAACCGAACAGTGACTGCATCTGATTGGATGCAGTCACTGTTCAGCCGATCATTTTCTTCCTAGCTTCTTCAATAGAAGTCAATTTAAAAATCGACTTTTGTCAAGCTGAGTGGTGTAGACAAGGTCATTTATAGCTTAAATTTTAACAGGAATCAGCTGAAGTTTGAGCCATCTATAGAAGCCTTCAGTTATCTTTTTTTTTATTTATTTTTGAATTGATGACCCTACCAGTAACACTAATATATTCTGATTTGGCCTTCAGAGCTCCTCCTCATCTCTTTATCTTCTGCAGAGCACAATGGTGAACTGGGCTGGACTGATAACATTGCCTGATATTTCAGTGCAGTAGAGGCAAAGTGCACAAGATTGCTGCACTTATTGTACAATCAAAGCAAAGCACTGTGTATTTAACAGACTAAAAGGAAGCAAATAAGAGAAGTTGATTGTTAGGATTTGCAAACACTTTAAGAAATGTCTTACCTCTGGTTCCTTGTACAGGTGACAAGCTGGCTGGTGTGAGTCAATTTGACATAATTTCATAGTATGGCAAATGACATCAGCGTTCAGTTTAAAATTTAGCCTGAAAAGTAGGGCAATACAGAAAATGTTTTACAAAATAGTTTGCTCTTTTGATTTTAGGACAGCTGGTTTAAGAACACACACTATGAATTATGACAGATGGCATTTCCAAAAAAGTGTTGCATTGTAGAAAACATGTACTGTAACTTGAAGCTTTCTCAGTCCCCCAATAATGTATTTTAAATACCACAAGTATAACAATGACACATACACTGGCCTTTGACTTGTGTTACAATGAAAAAGCAACATACTGACATAGAGGTCAACAATCTTATTATCCAGGCCTATACTGGATTATATCCAAGGAGACTAAAATATCTATTGCCTTGTGTGACCTGCTTTAAAGCGGTAGTAAACCGTTAAAAATACCGCCCCCCCCCCCCCGCAATACAATAGCACATTATGAAATACTTACCTTAGAATAAGGGCCCCGTCAGCGCACCCGGTCACAGCTGAGGGAGCTGACATGTTCCCTCTGCGTTTCTTCCGGGTTCGCTGGCTCCAGCAGCTGAGTGGCCGGAGTCGCCATGAAGTCCTCCGCTCCGGCAAGTTCTGGCACGATCTTTAGAGCGGGCGCTCCTGCCGCCAGCGGCAGCATGCAGATTTAATATCTCCTAAACCGTGGAGGTTTAGGAGATATTAATTTTACCTACTCTGTCCATGTTTCCGTTATGGTGAAAGGATTTGCAGTGATATGATAAGTACATAATGCACTGCAAATTATTGAGGATTGTGCCTCTCCCTCTCACGCTAGGATTCTGGTGACACTATGGGGGAGATTTACTTAAACTGGAGAGTGCAAAATCTGGTGCAGCTCTGCATACAAACCAATCAGCTTCCAGGTATTGTCAAAGCTTAACTGAACAAGCTGAAGTTAAAAGTTGAACGGTTGCTATGCACAGCTGCACCAGATTCTGAGTGTTCCAGTTTCCATAAATCTCCCCCTTAGTGACATGGAAAGCACAATGGGGTTGATTTACCAAAGGCGTAGAGGCTTTTCACTTCCCAGAAAGCAAGCAATTGAGCTGCAAGTTTGAAATGACTTGCTAAGCTATTGCTAGACTTGCCAGGCTTCACAAGTTTGTTGCACAATTGCAGTCCTCATTGTTTGACTCCAGATCAGCTTTCTTTGCAAACACTCTGCAAGTCTGCTGCAAGTTCTGGTTCAGTTATGCTGTGCAATAGTCATCCCACCACAGGGGGTCACTGTGGCTGAATTTTCATGCTGTAGACTTGCAGAGCTCTTGCTGTAGACTCACCACTGCAACTTTGCTTTTGCTAGAGACTCCCCACACAAATTTCCTACAAATTGGAAAAGTGTCAACTAGAACTTCTGCTTCAAGTGCTCTGCAAGTGTATAACTTTCCAGTGAAAATGTGCAGCAAGAAAACAGACTTAGAATTTAACACTGCCACAAATGTGTGGCAAGTTATCCTTGCTATCTGGGTTAGCAAGCTGAATGTTCAATTTGCAAAGTATATGATCAAAGTTAAAGCTGAACTGCTGTCACAAAAACTTTCACTATATCTGGTCTCCCACAGTACACAGAACATGGAAATGCAATTATTTTAGTAAATATAAATTGCTAAATGCCTTTTCTCAGTATATGTCTTGTGACTTCTATTAGTATCTGGTTAAAACTTGTAGGAGGAGTTTTCATTCTACACTGACTGTCCTATGAGGCTGCAGGACCCCTGACCTCCTATCTGGACAGTGCTGATTGGCCCTGTGCCGATCACATGCATCCTCCCAAGAAAAAAAAACTCTCACAATACACACCAAACTGAGCATGTGCATGTCCAAAGGCTCTGTCATATCAGGAGATGGTTAGGGGACAGTGGAAGAAGCGGAGGATCAAAGAAGACAGCCTTATTACACAATGCAGAGGATTAACCCCTTAGGTTCCACAGTGAATATCACAAGCATGCTAATCAGTCTGTACACTACATATACTATACATGTATTATGTATATGTATACTATAAAGTGTTACTAAACCCACTACAATAAAATCAGTCTATAATATATATATATATATATATATATATATATATATATATATATATATATATATATATATATATATATATATATATATATACACATATACAGTGAGGACGGAAAGTATTCAGACCCCCTTAAATTTTTACTCTTTGGTATATTGCAGCCATTTGCTAAAATTATTTAAGTTAATTTTTTCCTCATTAATGTACACACAGCACCCCATATTGACAGAAAAACACAGAATTGTCGACATTTTTGCAGATTTATTAAAAAATAAAAACTGAAATATCACATGGTCCTAAGTATTCAGACCCTTTGCTGTGACACTCATATATTTAACTCAGGTGCTGTCCATTTCTTCTGATCATCCTTGAGATGGTTCTACACATTCATTTGAGTCCAGCTGTGTTTGATTATACTGATTTGACTTGATTAGGAAAGCCACACACCTGTCTATATAAGACCTTACAGCTCACAGTGCATGTCAGAGCAAATGAGAATCATGAGGTCAATGGAACTGCCTGAAGAGCTCAGAGGCAGAATTGTGGCAAGGCACAGATCTGGCCAAGGTTACAAAAAAATTTCTGCTGCACTTAAGGTGGCCTCCATAATCCTTAAATGGAAGATGTTTGGGACTCCAAGATGGTGAGAAATAAGATTCTCTGAACTTTTTGGCCTTAATTCTAAGCGGTATGTGGAGAAAAACGGGCACTGCTCATCACCTGTCCAATACAGTCGCAACAGTGAAGCATGGTGGTGGCAGCATCATGCTGTGGGGGTGTTTTTCAGCTGCAGGGACAGGACAACTGGTTGCAATTGAGGAAAAGATGAATGCAGCCAAGTATAGGGATAGCCTGGACAAAAACCTTCTCCAGAGTGCTCAGGACCTCAGAGTGTGCCGAAGGTTTACCTTCCAACAAGAAAATGACCCTAAGCACACAGCTAAAATAACGAAGGAGTGGCTTTACAACAACTCCGTGACTATTCTTGAATTGCCCAGCCAGAGCTCTGACATAAACCTAATTGAGCATCTCTGGTTTACCATCCAACCTGACAGAACTGCAGAGGATCTGCAAGGAGGAATGGCAGAGGATCCCCAAATCCAGGTGTGAAAAACTTGTTGCATCTTTCCCAAAAAGACTCATGGCTGTATTAGATCAAAAGGGTGCTTCTACTAAATACTGAGCAAAGGGTCTGAATACTTAGGACCATGTGATATTTCAGTTTTTCTTTTTTAATAAATCTGCAAAAATGTCAACAATTCTGTGTTTTTCTGTCAATATAGGGTGCTGTGTGTACATTGAGGGAAAAAATGAACTTAAATGATTTTAGCAAATGGCTGCAATATAACAAAGAGTGAAAAATTGAAGGGGGTCTGAATACTTTCCGTCCCCACTGTATATATATATATATAGGGGGTTGGATACAAGATCAATCACACCACACAAGAAGAGAGAGCTGCAGTGACTGTTTTTTATTACAGGAAACTGATGTACAAAGGTAAAATTTCACACTGGATTTCTACACATATCTGAAAGAAATACACAAAGTGCACCAGGGTAAAAAAAGCACTCACATGCCTATCATACTTACTTGCCTTTACTTACTTTACTTGCCCTTGGGTTCAGTGTTTTAACCTCTGTTCACTTTGAATACCCAAGCATTAGTACTAAAAACCTTGTGTTTTAATGTCCTTCAAATGATTGGGTATTCACAGAGAAAACACAGGTTCACCTTGTCTACTAACATTCACTTTGCCAAGAGAACATTCACTTTGCTATGGGGATATTCCCTATTGTTTTTAATTCAACCCATTGAAATGGGTCCCAGTTCATTAAAGTTCATACTAGAAATGGGTTGGACTAGTTTTTAAGCACTTGCTTCTAATGCTAAAATAAGGAAATAGATTTTATAGTTTAGAGTGTAATTAGCAAATTATGCAGATGTTTAAGTAGGGGAAGATTAGCAATTTTCAAATGTTGAAACATAAGTGTGAAAACAAAAACACAACCAAACCTAAATTCCTACAGCACGAAACAGAACAAAGCTGGTCTTATAGTACTCAGATTTGTTTATGAACAAGAACACTTACAGTCTGATTATATCAGGTCCAAACATTTCGGCAATTAGTGTGCAGATTCCTCTTAAACCTTCTTTCTCTGAAAATAAGAGTAAAGTAAAAAAGCTTAGATAGCATCTGCAATCCCTCCATTGGCTGCCACTCAACTAAAGAAAAAAATTGAAGATACTAACCATAACTTACAAAGCCATCCATAACTTGGCCCGAGCTACATCACTAACCTGTTCTCAAAATACCAACCAAGTTGTTCTCTTCGTTCCTCCCAAGACCTCCTATTCTCTAGCTCCCTTGTCACCTCATCCCGTGCTCGCCTTCAGGACTTCTCCAGAGCCTCTCCTATCCTCTGGAATGCTCTACCCCATTCTGTCCGACTATCTCCTAATTTGTGACGATCCCTGAAAACCCATCTCTTTAGAGAAGCCTATGTGGACCCCACCTAACAACTGTACATTTATTTTCTCCATCAGCACATCCCCTCACAGTTATTACCTCTTGTATCTCTTGACCCTCCCTCTTAGATTGTAAGCTCTAACAAGCAGGGCCCTCTGATTTCTACTGTATTAAACTGCACTGTCTACCCTCAAGTTGTAAAGCGATGCGTTAACTGTCAACGCTATAAAAATCCTGTATAATAATAATAATGTATAATATAGCAGACTAGGAATGGTGAATTGAGTATTATTATCTTGCATTGAACAAAGATATTAAGAGATTCAAGTTGAAGAACTTGATAAAATCTGTTCTATTCACAGAGGGTCTTTTTCCGTTACAAGCAATTCGGCAATTAAATAACTTTTCTTTTGCCCAAATGCAAATTCAATAGTAAGCTTATAAGAGATGAGTACCCAGACATCATGAGCCTGCACACAATATTAGAGAACAAAGGAAATGGATTAAAAAAAATTAGCCTGGTAAGTAACCTTTTATTTGTGGTTCTAGACTAGATTGGGTAATTTTAGATCAAAGTAGTCAATAACTGTGAAGGCAAAACCAACTCCAAACCCACTCACAATGTTCTTAAGGCCTGGTTCACACCTATGCAGTTGATGCATATTCCAGGTGCATTTTTCATTTTTCAATACACGTTTTTGATCCATTTATGTCTATAGAACCAAAAACACAATCTTCTGGTCCCTGGCCTTTTCCATAAAATGCACAGATGTGAACGTGACCTACAGGAAACCATGTTAATGGACTATAATGTGTTTCTACAAAACTAAAAAATGCATAGGTGTGAACCAGGCCTAAATACTAAATGGTTGAGTCTTTTCAAATTTGTTCAAGTCTGAAATCTCACTAGTCTATGCTTAGGGCTTTTTTAATTAGCTTTAGGGATTATTATATGGTTGAATGATTATAAATGATGAGTTGAAGGTGTACTCCTTATGTTGTGTGAATATTGAAAAGACAAGAGACATTGATTTGTTTTTTTTATGGTCTTTTGCATTTTTTTTAGATTATATATGTACATTTCTCTACAAGTATGTTAAGGATACCTTTATATTGGATTTCATATATGTACAGAGATAGTTGGTTGTTACATGTATATATTAAATGCAAATAGTTACTAAAGCATGTATATGTTGAATGGTATACATGATTTTTTATATCTATTTAACCTGTCAATGATTTGAATGAGCTGGTGAATGTACTGTACACACCTCCTCCTGAATCCATCTCTATGATTAAGTCTGGAAGGGTTGAACACATTGGAGGGATGATCCATCAGGTGGAGGAGAGCAAGATGTACTGTTTGTGCAATAAAAGTTGCTTAAGGAAGTGATATTACCAGTGTGTGGCCCTATCCTCCCTTTTGAAGAATGCAATGTGGAGTTGCCTAAGGCTATGTCTCAGATATAACCATATGTACATGAACAAGAAAAACAGGTTTAAGCTGACCATTATCCCTATATAATGGTGAGAAGTGCCTGTCCTCACAATGCGTATTTTAAAACAGTTGTTTTTCTGAAACAAGTCTATTTAGTACGTAAGCCATGCAAGCCTGGCATCTTAGCTTTGTTATCTTGAGGGGAACAATGGCTATCAACAGGACCTTCCTAGATTTT
The DNA here is from genome assembly GCA_037952925.1 of Lithobates clamitans. Classification (NCBI taxonomy): domain Eukaryota; kingdom Metazoa; phylum Chordata; class Amphibia; order Anura; family Ranidae; genus Lithobates; species Lithobates clamitans. The sequence continues at coordinate 1,263,470 of JBBGZY010001757.1, read as the reverse complement.
AAGGGTTTTACACCAGGTTGATGTGTGAGGAAGACTTAAAGCGGGGTACCACTCAAATTTTTAACTTAATCCTACCCCCTTCAGTTTATTGCATAGATGTTCAAATGCCGCATGAAAATTTTTTTTATTGCTGTAATTTCCTTTATATTGTACTTTATTGTGGCACTTCCTGTCTCTCCTCCCATGGGAGTAGGCGTGTTTATTGCCTTTCCCCGGCGCTGCACTGTCTCCTGGGAGCTTAGTGTCAGGCTTCCCAAGATTCAGTGCGGAAACAATGATCATGGGCCTGAACAAGCTGTGAACGAACAGCATTCACTGCATCCAGGAAATCAATGCTTGTGGGCTTCACATGCCCACAAGCAAGATGGAAACAGCCAGCACCACATTTTTTAAGTTATTCTTCAGTAGGGATGAGCTTCGTGTTCGAGTCGAACCCATGTTCGACTCGAACATCGGCTGTTCGACCGTCCGTCGAATTGCGAACGATATGGGCCGTTCGCGCCAAATTCGTGTGGCGCGTCACGGCCCATAATTCACTGCGGCATCGCAGTGCATTGCTGGCTGATGATTGGCCAAGCATGCACTATGACCCGCATGCTTGGCCAATCACAGCGCCGTCAGTAGAGAGAGCTGTAATTGGCCAAAGCCAGGGTGGCTTTGGCCAATTATGGCTCAGGGGATTTAGTACACACCCCACACTATATAAGGCCGCCTGCACGGCGGCCCTGTGTAGTGTGTGTTCCGGTGTGCTGAGAGATAGAGAGAGAGAGAGACAGTGTCATTTGATTTGAGTTAGATAGATTAGGCAGAACAGTCAGTCAGTTAGCTGCACTTACAGTGTATTGTGTATATATATGCATCCCAGGTGTTGCATATATATATATACACTGTATTCAGTTTAGCTAGATCCGTTCCTGTTATCTTCTATCTAGACTATTTACATTTAGTGCAGTGTGTCCTGCTCACAGTGTTCAGCTAGATCCGTTCCTGCTATTTACATTCAGTGCAGTGCGTCCTGCTCACAGTGTTCAGCTAGATCCGTTCCTGCTATTTACATTCAGTGCAGTGCGTCCTGCTCACAGTGTTCAGCTAGATCCGTTCCTGCTATTTACATTCAGTGCAGTGCGTCCTGCTCACAGTGTTCAGCTAGATCCGTTCCTGCTATTTACATTCAGTGCAGTGCGTCCTGCTCACAGTGTTCAGCTAGATCCGTTCCTGCTATTTACATTCAGTGCAGTGCGTCCTGCTCACAGTGTTCAGCTAGATCCGTTCCTGCTATTTACATTCAGTGCAGTGCGTCCTGCTCACAGTGTTCAGCTAGATCCGTTCCTGGTATTTACATTTAGTGCAGTGCGTCCTGCTCACAGTGTTCAGCTAGATCCGTTCCTGCTATTTACATTCAGTGCAGTGCGTCCTGCTCACAGTGTTCAGCTAGATCCGTTCCTGCTATTTACATTCAGTGCAGTGCGTCCTGCTCACAGTGTTCAGCTAGATCCGTTCCTGCTATATACATTTAGTGCAGTACGTCCTGCTCACAGTGTTCAGCTAGATCCGTTCCTGTTATCTTCCTACTGACAGGCAGGCTTGTCTGGTTACAGTATATAAAGCTACCTGAAGAAAATTACAGGTGTTCTTTTTGATCCTATTAGTACCACGGTCAGGCAGCTAGACTATTTACATTTAGTACAGTGTGTCCTGCTCACAGTGTTCAGCTAGATCCGTTCCTGTTATCTTCCTACTGACAGGCAGGCTTGTCTGGTTACAGTATATAAAGCTACCTTAAGAAAATTACAGGTGTTCTTTTTGATCCTATTAGTACCACGGTCAGGCAGCTAGACTATTTACATTCAGTGCAGTGCGTCCTGCTCACAGTGTTCAGCTAGATCCGTTCCTGGTATTTACATTCAGTGCAGTGCGTCCTGCTCACAGTGTTCAGCTAGATCCGTTCCTGGTATTTACATTTAGTGCAGTGCGTCCTGCTCACAGTGTTCAGCTACATCCGTTCCTGCTATTTACATTCAGTGCAGTGCGTCCTGCTCACAGTGTTCAGCTAGATCCGTTCCTGGTATTTACATTTAGTGCAGTGTGTCCTGCTCACAGTGTTCAGCTAGATCCGTTCCTGCTATTTACATTCAGTGCAGTGCGTCCTGCTCACAGTGTTCAGCTAGATCCGTTCCTGGTATTTACATTTAGTGCAGTGCGTCCTGCTCACAGTGTTCAGCTAGATCCGTTCCTGCTATTTACATTCAGTGCAGTGCGTCCTGCTCACAGTGTTCAGCTAGATCCGTTCCTGGTATTTACATTTAGTGCAGTGCGTCCTGCTCACAGTGTTCAGCTAGATCCGTTCCTGCTATTTACATTCAGTGCAGTGCGTCCTGCTCACAGTGTTCAGCTAGATCCGTTCCTGCTATTTACATTCAGTGCAGTGCGTCCTGCTCACAGTGTTCAGCTAGATCCGTTCCTGCTATTTACATTCAGTGCAGTGCGTCCTGCTCACAGTGTTCAGCTAGATCCGTTCCTGCTATTTACATTTAGTGCAGTGCGTCCTGCTCACAGTGTTCAGCTAGATCCGTTCCTGCTATATACATTTAGTGCAGTACGTCCTGCTCACAGTGTTCAGCTAGATCCGTTCCTGTTATCTTCCTACTGACAGGCAGGCTTGTCTGGTTACAGTATATAAAGCTACCTGAAGAAAATTACAGGTGTTCTTTTTGATCCTATTAGTACCACGGTCAGGCAGCTAGACTATTTACATTCAGTGCAGTGCGTCCTGCTCACAGTGTTCAGCTAGATCCGTTCTTGCTATTTACATTCAGTGCAGTGCGTCCTGCTCACAGTGTTCAGCTAGATCCGTTCCTGGTATTTACATTCAGTGCAGTGCGTCCTGCTCACAGTGTTCAGCTAGATCCGTTCCTGCTATATACATTTAGTGCAGTACGTCCTGCTCACAGTGTTCAGCTAGATCCGTTCCTGTTATCTTCCTACTGACAGGCAGGCTTGTCTGGTTACAGTATATAAAGCTACCTGAAGAAAATTACAGGTGTTCTATCCCAGCTTAGTGCAGCTACAGGCCATTAGTATGTCTGGAAGGCCAAGAAGGAGAGGCAGACAGTCACAAGCCAATAAGAGAGGGCAAGCAGGCTCTGTGTCTAGTGCTGGTCGTGGAGACGGTGCATCCTCATCAGCACGTGGCCATGGGACACGCTTGGCCTTTTTTTCGGCAGCTGGCCGTGTTGAGCCGCAACATGCGGAAGACTTGGTCGAGTGGATGACCAAGCCGTCCTCATCCTCCTCATCCTCTCTCACCCATGCCCAGGGTGCTTTGTCTGGCAAAGCAGCGGCCTCTTCCCTCAGCTCAATGTCATCAGTGACTCCTTCCCTAGCTCCACCATGTCCTCATGAGGATTCCCTCGAACTGTTTGACCACAGTGTTGGGTACATGCTCCAGGAGGATGCCCAGCGTTTGGAAGGCTCTGATGATGATACTGAGCTCAATGAAGGCAGTAACATGAGCACGGACAGAGGGGGTGCCCAAGAAGGACAGCAATCTGGCAGTCATGCTCCCCCTGCTGCAGCATACTGCCAGGTTTGCTCCAGTGATGAGGAGGGAGGGGATGATGAGGTCACTGACTCAACGTGGGTGCCTGATAGGAGAGAGGAGGAGGAGGAGGAGGAGGAGGAGGAGGTGGCACATCACCAACTAGGCAGGATGCCCTCCAGGGGCCAGCCTAAGGGCAGCACATTGACTGCATCACACCCCAAAGCTCCACATGTGCAGGGCGCTGCAGTCTCTGCGCGATATTCAAAAAGTTCTTTGGTGTGGGCCTTTTTTGAGACGAGTGCATCAGATCGCACCGCTGCTATTTGCAACATATGTCTTAAGCGTATCTCGCGTGGCCAAAACATCTCCCGCTTGGGTACCACATGCTTGACCAGACATATGTTGACCTGCCATGCAGTTCGTTGGCAAGCGTATCTAAAAGACCCACACCAAAGAACAAAGACGATCTCTCCTTGCTCCTCATCAGCTGAGATTTCCAACCCCACTAGACCTTCAGTCCTCTCTGCGACCTGCAGTGAGAGGAATGAAGGTGTAGAATTAGGTGTGTCACAGCCAAGTACTTATGGGCAATCTGCTTTTGGTACACCGACGTCAGATTGTACCAGGCAAATTTCCCTGCCCCAGCTGCTGCACCGCCGAAAGAAGTTTGCTCCCAGCCATCCACATGCCCAGCGGTTGAATGCTAGCTTGGCAAAATTGCTAGCACTTCAACTGCTGCCTTTTCAGTTGGTAGACTCTGCCCCCTTCCGTGAGTTTGTGGAATGTGCGGTTCCTCAGTGGCAGGTACCCAAACGCCACTTTTTCTCACGGAAGGCGATTCCGGCTCTCTACCGGCATGTGGAAGGCAATGTCCATGCCTCGCTGGACAGGGCGGTCAGCGGTAAGGTGCATATTACCGCTGACTCATGGTCCAGCAGGCATGGACAGGGACGTTACTTAAGTTTCACGGCGCATTGGGTGACTCTGCTGGCAGCTGGGAAGGATGCAGGACAAGGTGCAGTAGTGTTGGAGGTTGTTCCGCCACCACGCCTCCAAAATGCTGATTGTGACACACCTCTCTCCTCCACCCCCTCCTCTTCTTCTTCCTCCATGGCCTCTTCCTCGGAACCAGCGGTGCTCCGTAGGCGTTCAAGGGGCTACGCAAGTACGCAGGCCAAAAGATGCCATGCGGTGCTTGAGCTGGTGTGCTTGGGGGACAGGAGCCACACTGGGGCAGAGGTTCTGTCAGCTCTGCAGGGGCAGGTTCAGAGGTGGTTGACGCCACGCCAACTTAAGGCAGGAATGGTGGTTTGCGACAATGGCACCAACCTCCTCTCTGCCCTCCGACAGGGACAACTGACCCATGTGCCCTGTTTGGCTCACGTCCTTAACTTGGTGGTGCAGCGGTTCTTGGGCAGGTACCCGGGCTTACAGGATGTCCTGAGGCAGGCCAGGAAAGTCTGTGTGCATTTCCGCCGGTCAAATAATGCCAGTGCTCGGCTGACGGACCTCCAAAAGGAGTTTAACCTGCCCAAGAACCGCCTAATCTGTGACATGCCCACCAGGTGGAACTCGACGTTGGCCATGCTGCAGCGGCTGCACACGCAGCAGAGGGCCATCAATGAGTACCTGTGCGACTATGGCACCAGGACAGGGTCAGGGGACCTTGGTTTTTTTTCCCCACGCCAGTGGGCCATGATCAGGGATGCATGCACTGTCCTGTCACCATTCGAGGAGGCCACGAGGATGGTGAGCACTGACAGTGCATGCATCAGTGACACTGTCCCCCTTGTCCACCTGTTGGAGCACACGCTGCGTGGAATAATGGACAGGGCACTTGAGGCAGAACAGAGGCAGGAAGAGGAGGACTTCCTTAGCTCTCAAGGCCCCCTTTATCCAGACAGTGTTCCTGCGTGCCCGCCGATCACACAGGAAGAGGACGAGGAGGAGGAGGAGGAGGAGGAGGAAGATTGTGTCAGTATGGAGGTGGAGCCTGGCACTCAGCATCAGCAGTCTTTAAGGGATCAGTCCCAAGGAACACATGGACTTGTACGTGGCTGGGAGGAGGTGGCTGCGGACGTTGTTGTCCTTAGTGACCCAGAGGACTCCGGACCGAATGCCTCAGCAAACCTACGCTGCATGGCCTCCCTGATCCTGCAAAGCCTGCGTAAGGATCCTCGTATTCGTGGTATCAAGGAGAAGGACCAATACTGGCTGGCAACCCTCCTTGATCCACGTTACAAGGGTAAGGTTGCGGACCTTATCTTGCCATCGCAGAGGGAGCAGAGGATGAAACATCTTCGGGAGGCCTTGCAGAAAGGTCTGTGCAACGCGTTCCCAGAGACTGGGAGGTTACAAACTCCTGTTTCTGGACAACGTGTTGCTGAGGCTTCGGTCAGTCAAAGAAGGAGCGGTGGAGAAGGTGGCCGTCTGACCGATGCGTTCAGACAATTTTTTGGTCCGCAGCCCCAAGGTATGATCGGTTCCAGCAACCATCGCCAGCGTCTGTTTTACATGGTGCAGGAATACCTAGGGGCAAGATCAGACTTGGACACCTTTCCCACCGAAAATCCTCTGGGTTACTGGGTCTTGAGGATGGATCACTGGCCAGAGCTTGCACAGTATGCAATTGAGCTACTGGCCTGTCCTGCATCCAGCGTTCTTTCGGAACGCACATTCAGTGCTGCTGGAGGCGTGGTAACCGATCACAGGGTGCGTCTGTCCACCGACTCGGTCGATCGGCTGACCTTCATAAAAATGAATCAGTCTTGGATCACCACCAGCTACCAAGCACCTGATGCAGATGTAACCGAATAATTTTTTTTGAAATCTCAGATCCCTTCAAAGACTGCCTATGCTGATGCTGAGTGACTATCCCTGAGTAATTATCCTCTTCCTCCTCAATCATCACGCTGATAGCTTGTAAGAACATTTTTGGTTCTGGGCGCCACCACCAGTGCCTAAGGCACAATTTTTCAGCCCCTGTTTAACAGGGGCGTGTAATTACAATTTTTGATGTAATACTTTGCAGCAGGGCTCGTTCCTGCATTCCAACTAGAGTGTCTGTGAGGGGTTGCAGTGTTGTGGCACCAGCACCAGTGCCTAAGACCCAATTTTTCAGCCCCTGTCTAACAGGGGCGTGTAATTACAATTTTTGATGCAATACTTTGCAGCAGGGCTTGTTCCTGCGTTTCAACTAGAGTGTCTGTGAGGGGTTGCAGTGTTGTGGCACCAGCACCAGTGCCTAAGACCCAATTTTTCTGCCCCTGTCTAACAGGGGCGTGTAATTACAATTTTTGATGCAATACTTTGCAGCAGGGCTCGTTCCTGCGTTCCAACTAGAGTGTCTGTGAGGGGTTGCAGTGTTGTGGCACCAGCACCAGTGCCTAAGGCCTAATTTTTCAGCTCCTGTTCAACAGGGGCATGTAATTACAATTCTTGATCTAATATTTCACAGCAGGGCCCTGTGAGGGCTTACAGTGTTTTGGCCACAGCAACACCTAAGGCCCAAATTTCTGCTGAGTATATAGGGCAGGACCCTACTTTCAAACATCTAACTTACAAACGACTCCTACTTGCAAACGGAAGGAGACAACAGGAAGTGAGATGAAATCTACCCCTAAGGAAGGGAAATTCTCTCCTGTAAGAGTTAATATGGGAAAACAATTTCTCCTTTCCACTGATGCTTTCCAATCCTTGTTCCACAAAAAAACCCAAATTTTCCAAAAACATTTTTCATTGGGACAAAAAAGTGAGGTGAAATCTTCTGAAGAGGAGGAAAGACGCAAAACAAATGTCACAGGGGTGATAACCCTTCCCTATGTTTTCCAAAAAGCTTAGAAAAGATTTTTTGGCTGGAGCTAAACACATTAAAAATGTTCAAAATTACAAACAGATTCTACTTAACAACAAACCTACAGTCCCTGTCTTGTTTGCACCGCCTGAATACTGCTGTTCAGAGTATATAGGGACCTTTCCTTATTTTAATTTGGGTGCGGGGTTCCCCTTAATATCCATACAAGACCCAAAGGGCCTGGTAATGGACTGGGGGGTACCCATGCCGTTTGTCTCACTGATTTTCATCCATATTGCCATGACCCGACACGACATTAAACCCGCAAGCAGTTTTAAATGAGATTTTTTCCTTTAAAAATGACATTTGGTGCAGGGACTGTTCTAAACATGGGAAACACGCGTCACTTTACAGGCATACTATAGACACCCCCCAGGTACGATATTTAAAGGAATATTTCACTTTTTTTTTTTTACTTTAAGCATCATTAAAATCACTGCTCCCGAAAAAACGGCCGTTTTTAAAAGTTTTTTTTGCATTGATACATGTCCCCTGGGGTAGGACCCGGGTCCCCAAACCCTTTTTAGGACAATACCATGCAAATTAGCCTTTAAAATGAGCACTTTTGATTTCGAACGTTCGAGTCCCATAGACGTCAATGGGGTTCTAACGTTCGTGCGAACTTGCGGTCCGTTCGCGGGTTCTGGTGCGAACCGAACCGGGGGGTGTTCGGCTCATCCCTATTCTTCAGTACGAAAACAGACAGAGGCGGAAATATTACACCCAAACTGTGAGTATTATTTTGGGATTAGCAAAGTGTCTCAATGACTTTAAAAAAAAAAAAAAAAAAGATTGGTCGTCGGACTCCCGCTTAAAAGTATAAATAAAGGCAAAACTTTTTCTTTTTTTTTTTTTTTTTTTTAGCTTTGGACCGAGTGGAGTTGGATTAAACCCCCTGTCAGGTTTTTAAAGCTGTCTGCACCCCCGTTAGGGAGATTCCCCCTCTCTCTTTGTCATGTTTACCATTGTCACCAAAAGTGAAAGTAAAAGAAAATGCCAAATTTTGGTTTGTCCTCAGAACATTAATAGAGGGGATATCTTCAATGGGGGGGGGGGGGGGGGGACGGCACTAGTTCTTGTGACCCTGGTGACAACCAGGGATTTACTCAGTTTGGAGATATTTCCTCTCATTTCCTGTTTTGACTATGGGACAGAAAGTCAATGTGAAATTTCCCAAAAACCCAAAAACAAAAATGAAATGTTTGGTCCCATTCAGTCTGTTAAATTCACTAGTGAAAGTGTTTTGGCAAATCTGTTTAATAAGTTTGAAAAAAAAACAAAAAACTTGTCACTCTTGCCAAAAATGTTGAGATCTTATAGCTTCCTATACTCTCTTGCTGTGCTGGCTCAATTACATTGTTTTAAGCTAGGGCTTAGGGCTATAGAACCCCACCTTCTATATTATGTAGAGTAGCAGAAGGATAGGGTTCTGTAGTCAAATCTGGTTTCTGTTGTCCTTATACTATACAGTAAATAAGTGTTATATTAGGACTGGAAGTGTGTTACTGACAGAAAGCCTGAAAAAAGGAAAACGAATGCAGTCAACACAGTTACTACTAAGGACTGGTAAGTTGTAATATGCTGAAAATTTTGGGTTTAGATACACTTTAGGGCTTATACACTGTAAAGTTCGGGGAACCAGCTAGATCGTAGGACACAGGCTTTTTAATCAAAAGGAGGTTTATTAAACTTAAACAGCTTCACAGCAGCAAAAACAACATAAAGAAATATTAGTCTCACCTTTTTGCAGAGCTCAGAACTGCTGTCACAGTTAAACAGTCCTTAATTTGTATCGCAGGTAACTTTCCCTGCTAGTAGGTTTCCAGGAAGGACACTGCCATGCCCTTTCACAGCTATTCACCGTCCACAGTCTCCACTATTCTCCTTCACACCCACCTACAACTTCCTGTCTTGTTTTAAACCAACTTCCTCTGACAGGTGAGTTAACCCTTTTGTTCCCTTACAGGGACCACAGTCCAAACAGAGGGAAAATATAACATCCTTCCAGGACCCAGCCACGGCGTCCTGTACAAATCCCCCCTGTGCCCCAACGCCAAGGAGGTGGAGGCAACAGTGGAGCTAAAACAATGGACTCGGGAGAGGGCATCTGCATTTTGATGCAGTCTCCACTACAAATTTAAATTCCTGGAGTGCCAGGAACCAACGAGTAATCCTGGCATTAGTCCCTTTACCTTGTCTCATCCATGTTAAAGGGGCATGGTCAGAAATCAGCCTAAACTTCCTCCCCAAGAGGTAATATCTGAGAGATTCCAGAGCCCACTTAATGGCCAGACACTCTTGTTCAACTATAGCGTAGTTCTTCTCGGCTTGTGTCAACCTCCTACTGAGAAAGACTACCGGGTGCTCCTCGCCATGAACAACCTGTGACAACACCACTCTCAATCCTACATCGGAAGCATCAGTATGGACAACAAACTCTTTTGAAAAATTGGGTGCTATCAGGACAGGGTGTTGGCACAGTGCTGACTTGAGCTCCAAAAAAGCCTTCTCAGCGTCTGCATTCCACTCCCCCATGACCGATTTCCGACCCTTAGTCATATCGGTCAATGGAGCAGCCAATGTGGCAAATTTGGGTACAAACCTCCTGTAGTATGCCACCATGCCCAGGAATGCACGTACCTGCTTTTGTGTGAGGGGACGGGGCCAGTTCTGTATAGCCTGTACCTTGGTGACCTGAGGTTTCACCACCCCTCTATCCACAATATATCCCAGGTATTTCACCTCCTCCATTCCCAAAGCACATTTTTCAGGGTTTATTGTAAACCCCTCCTTCCAGAGGGAGTCCAGCACTGCCTGGACTTTGGAAAAAGTGTGATTCCCAGTCTCTGCTAAAAATGATGATGTCATCCAAGTACACTGAGGCATACTCCCAGTGAGGTCGTAAAATCATATCCATTGGTCGCTGGAACGTGGCTGGAGCAGTTTGTAGTCCAAAGGGCATTCTTTTGTACTGAAAACTCCCCTCTGGGGTAGAACGAGCAGTTTTCTCTCTAGCAGTCTTGGTCAACGGCATTTGCCAATACCCCTTGGTAAGGTCTAATGTAGTGATATACCTGGATGGACCTAGTCTCTCAATAAGCTCATCTACCTGGGGCATGGGTTAGGCATCAAAACTTGAAACTTCATTAAGTTCATTGTGTTGGCTTCGGTACCAACACAATTGGGCTCACTCTGTGATTCTTCAATGATCTCCAGGTCTAACATCTTCTTCACTTCCTCTGAAATGGCCTTCCTTTGAGCCTCTGGGATGCAGTAGGGCCGAACAAAAACATTGACTCCTGGTTCTGTGATAATATTGTGCTCTATGACACTAGTTAGCCCTGGCAAGTCTGAAAGTTTTTCTTTATTTCTCTGCAAGAACTCCTTGGCCTGCTGACTTTGGATTTTAGACAGGGTATTTGCTACTTGGACACTCTCCACCCCAACCTGAGGCTCAAGTCTTGCAGAAGCCAGGGAGGTCGCTGGTTCCCTGTTCGTCCAGGGCTTTAACAAGTTTACTTGATATATCTGATACGGTTTCCTCTTGCCCAGTTAGTGGACTCTATAATTTACCTCCCCCATTTTTTCCACAACTTCAAAGGGACCTTGCTACCTGGCCAAGAATTCACTTTTCACAGTGGGAATCAGCACCGCTACTCGATCCCCCACTTGGAAGTGCCTTATTTTAGCGGCCCTATTATAGACTTGGCGTTGGGCCTCCTGGGCTTTTTGCAAATGTTTCTACTGACCAATGGCATCACGGTTAGGATCCTCTCCTGCATTTGGGAGACATATTCAAGAACACTCTTATGCTGGATAGGTTCGCTTTCCCATTCCTCTTTAACAAAAGTCAATTAGTCCGCGAGGTCTCCGCCCATACACCAACTCAAAGGGCGAAAAACCCGTGGAGGCCTGGGGCACTTCCTGGATAGCAAACAGGAGAGCTGGTAACAGGCACTCCCAGTTTTTCCCATCTCTTTGTACTATTCTCTTGAGCCTATACTTAAGAGTCTTATTAAAGCGTTCTACCAAGCCATCCATTTGGGGATGGTAGACTGATGTGAGCAGCTGTTTAATCCGGAACAGCTTGCACACATCGGCCATAACCCTTGACATAAACGGACTGCCCTGGTCCATGAGTATTTCCTTCTATTACCAGTCCTTGTAAACAACTGGAATAATTCCTGAGCAATAGCCTTGGATGAGGTATTCCTTGGGGTAGTGCCCCAGGTTATCCAGTGGCATAGTCGAGGATCACCAGTATGTAGGAGTGACCTCAAGCCAACTTTACCAAGGGACCCACTATATCCATGGCTATCCTTTTGGAAGGGGACCTCAATTATGGGCAGTGGGACCAAAGGGCTCCGGAAGTGAGTCACTGGAGCGGTCAACTGACAGGTGGCACAAGAGGTATAGTATTTCTTTACCTCTGCTTTTAGACCTGTTGTCTGGCAGGGACCTCAGGTATCGATCGAGCACGACCCACTCCACAATTTGGGGGCCAGACAACACCTCGGGTGTCATGAGAGGGTTTACCCGTTGGTGGCGCTATCGGCCTCTTGGATCGCAGTACCAGTGTCCACCAGCGGGTGTCTTCCAACACCTGGGACCTGCAGTAAGAGGTCTCTCCTGTTGGTGGCACTGTTGCATCCTTGGGCCGTAGTACCGGTGTCCACCAGCGTGTGCACTCCGGCAGTGTGGAGCAAACAGCACACTCTGCGATCAGCTGTGACATGAGGTCAATTATAGTCAGTCCTATAAATACCCAGCAAGCCCTCATATGCTTGCCTTGGTATCTTTCTTCCTTGCTCCCTGATCTGTTATCCTGTTATCCTGTAAACCTGTATCGGACCCTGAACCTGTTCCTGAGCCTGTATCCTATCCCATCCATTATCTCCCTTTCCCAACCTGCCCTTGTTCAGTTGCTGATCTCCTGTGTATGACCTTGGCTTGGCTACGTTTATGTTTCTGGTATATCCCTTGTTCCTGCTGACCTGCTGTGTATGACCCTGGCCTGGCTGACATCTGTGATTCCGGTATTGCCCCGTGCTGTATATATTATCTGTTGTCTGTGGGTTTCTGTCGGTTGGTTGAGCACTATTTGTATTTGGGGTGTTTGTTTATTTATATTACTTATCTTTATTAAACATTATTCTTATTTCACTTTACATGCGTTTTGGTTTCCTCTTTGCAGTCCACACAATCTGGTCACATCTGTTCATGACAGTATACCAAGGCCATCTCTGACCAGAAGTGGCTGCACAGGGGAACCATCTCGGTTCTGTTGCACATTACTGGGATGAATTCAGATATAATTGCTTATTATGCTCTGCTGGCAACAGAGAGTTCTGAATATTTCCGCCAGACATTGGAAGGGTGGTCCAGTGATCAGCTGCTGGAGATTATCCGTTTAGCTCACTCTGTGGTCGATCAGGGCAGTATACGGTTTGAGGATGTTCAGCCTTTGATTGGAATGTGTGCAGAGCTGGCTCTGCCTTGTATCCCAAAGGGCCATGATGACGTTTCTCCCCCCTTCAGCATTAACCAGGTTGCGTCCTTAGTATGGCTGTTGGAGGATGACTCTGCATCCTTTTTTGAGCATTATTCGGTTTGTCCCAAACAGTTGTTGAAGGATTGTATAGATGAAGTGCAGTCGCTGGTCAGACAGAGGGAATGTGAGGCCACTTTTGTGCTACCTGTACTTCAGGCATGGTTAGACCTGTTATGCCCAGCTTCTGTCAGCTCTCCACAAACCAGACCTGCTACTAAATACCTGCCTGCTCAGATGTCCTTTCTCCCATCACCCCTGGCAACCTCAGCTGCAGTCCAATATACCCTGCTCCCCACCAAGTATCAATGCCCTGTTTCTACTTCCTGCACCTATCCTGCCTTTAACCCACCTGCCTCTTCTCTAATACCTGCAACTTCCCCACAAGAACTCCCTCTGGCCGCTGTTCCCCCTTCCTTGCCATATCCCAGCCCTTCCTTTCAGTACGCCTCACCTCCTGTCTACAGTTCTACAGCCACCTACAGATCTCCAGCAGTTAAGCCAAAGAAGAAACAGAAGTTCTTCCCCACTCACACAATCCTGCCAGTAACCCAACCTGCTCCCACTTTCCAGTCTGATGTGCCTGCCTCCCAGTCTGATGTCCCGATGCCTGCCTTCCACCCGGATGTCTCTGCCTTCCAGCTTGATGTCTCTGCCTTCCAGTCTGGTGTGCCCACCTTCCAGTCTGATGTGCCCACCTTCCAGTCTGATGCACCCGCTCTCCAGTCTAATGCGCCTGCCTTCCAGCCGGATGTCCCGATGCATGCCTTCCAGCCGGATGTCCCGATGCCTGCCTTCCAGCCGGATGTCCCGATGCCTGCCTTCCAGCCGGATGTCCCGATGCCTGCCTTCCAGCCGGATGTCCCGATGCCTGCCTTCCAGCCGGATGTCCCGATGCCTGCCTTCCAGCCGGATGTCTCGATGCCTGCCTTCCAGTCTGATGTGCCAGCTTCCCAGCTTGATGTCTCGATGCCTGCCTACCAGCCTGATGTGCCAACTTCCCAGCCTGATGTGCCAGCTTCCCAGCCTGATGTGCCAGCTTCCCAGCCTGATGTGCCAGCTTCCCAGTCTGATGTGCCGGCTTCCCAGTCTAATGTCTTGATGCCTGCCTATCAGCCTGATGTTCCAGCTTCCCAGTCTGATGTGCCAGCTTCCCAGTCTGATGTGCCAGCTTCCCAGCCTGATGTCTCGATGCCTGCCTACCAGCCTGACGTGCCAGCTTCCCAGTTTGACGTGCCAGCTTCCCAGTTTGACGTGCCAGCTTCCCAGTTTGATGTGACAGCCTCCCAGCCCGATGTCTTGAAGCTTGCCTTCCAGCCTGATGCCTTGATGCCTACCTACCAGTCTGATGTGCCAGCTTCCCAGTCTGATGTGCCATCTTCCCAGTCTGATGTGCCAGCTTCCCAGTTTGATGTGCCAGCTTCCCAGTTTGATGTGCCAGCTTCCCAGTCTGATGTCTTGCAGCTTGCCTTCCAGCCTGATGTCTCGAAGATTGCCTCCCAGTCTGATGTGCCAGCTTCCCAGTTTGATGTGCCAGCTTCCCAGTTTGATGTGCCAGCTTCCCAGTTTGCTATGCCAGCTTCCCAGTCTGATGTGCCAGCTTCCCAGTCTGATGTGCCAGCTTCCCAGTTTGATGTGCCAGCTTCCCAGTTTGATGTGCCAGCTTCCCAGTTTGCTGTGCCAGCTTCCCAGCCTGATGTCTAGCAGCTTGCCTTCCAGCCTGATGTCTCGAAGATTGCCTCCCAGTCTGATGTGCCAGCTTCCCAGTCTGATGTGCCAGCTTCCCAGCCTGATGTCTTGAAGCTTGCCTTCCAGCCTGATGCCTCGATGCCTGCCTTCCAGTGTGATGTGCCTGCCTTCCAGTGTGATGTGCCTGCCTTCCAGTGTGATGTGCCAGTTCCCCAGTCTGTTGTCTCAGTGCCTGCCCTCCAGCCTGATGTCTCGAAGCTTGCTTCCCAGTCTGATGTGCCAGCTTCCCAGCCTGATGTGCCAGCTTCCCAGCCTGATGTGCCAGCTTCCCAGTCTGATGTGCCAGCTTCCCAGCCTGATGTGCCAGCTTCCCAGTCTGATGTGCCAGCTTCCCAGTCTATTGTCCCAGTGCCTGCCTTCCAGCCTGATGTCTCAGTGCCAGCTTCCCAGACTGACGTGCCAGCTTCCCAGACTGACGTGCCAGCTTCCCAGACTGACGTGCCTGCTGCCCAGCTCGAAGTGCCCATGCCTGCTGCCCAGCCTGATGTGCCTGCTGCCCAGCTCGAAGTGCCCATGCCCGCTGCCCAGCCTGATGTGCCTGCTGCCCAGCTCGAAGTGCCCATGCCTGCTGCCCAGCCTGATGTGCCAGCTGCCCAGCTCGAAGTGCCCATGCCTGCTGCCCAGCCTGATGTGCCTACTGCCCAGCTCGAAGTGCCCATGCCCGCTGCCCAGCCTGATGTGCCTGCTGCCCAGCTCAAAGTGCCTGCTGCCCAGCTCATAGTGCCCGTGCCTGCTGCCCAGCCTGATGCGCCTGCTGCCCAGCTCGAAGTGCCCATGCCCGCTGCCCAGCCTGATGTGCCTGCTGCCCAGCTCGAAGTGCCCATGCCCGCTGCCCAGCCTGATGTGCCTGCTGCCCAGCTCGAAGTGCCCATGCCCGCTGCCCAGCCTGATGTGCCTGCTGCCCAGCTCAAAGTGCCCATGCCTGCTGCCCAGCCTGATGTGCCTGCTGACCAGCTCGAAGTGCCTGCTGCCAAGCTCGAAGTGCCCGTGCCTGCTGCCCAGCCTGATGCGCCTGCTGCCCAGCTCGAAGTGCCCGCTGCCCAGCTTGGTGTATTCCTGCCCGCTGTCATCTCGGATGTGCCCGCTGTCATCTCGGATGTGCCCGCTGTCTGCTCGGATGTGCCTGCTGCCTTCTCAGATGTACCCACTGTCCAGTTTGATGTACCCGATGCCCAGCCTGATGTGCCCTCATCTGTTCGGTTGGAGGCCATGAACTTTGGACAATTGCTCCTTGTTAGAGCGTCCGGAGGCCGCTCCTTTGGGGGGGGTACTGTCATGAGAGGGTTTACCCGTTGGTGGCACTATCGGCCTCTTGGATCGCAGTACCAGTGTCCACCAGCGGGTGTCTTCCAACACCTGGGACATGCAGTAAGAGGTCTCTCCTGCTGGTGGCACTGTTGCATCCTTGGGCCGTAGTACCGGTGTCCACCAGCAGGTGCACTCCGGCAGTGTGGAGCAAACAGCACACTCTGCGATCAGCTGTGACATGAGCTCAATTATAGTCAGTCCTATAAATACCCGGCAAGCCCTCATATGCTTGCCTTGGTATCTTTCTTCCTTGCGCCCTGATCTGTTATCCTGTTATCCTGTAAACCTGTATCGGACCCTGAACTCGTTCCTGAGCCTGTATCCTATCCCATCCATTATCTCCCTTTCCCAACCTGCCCTTGTTCAGTTGCTGATCTCCTGTGTATGACCTTGGCTTGGCTACGTTTATGTTTCTGGTATATCCCTTGTTCCTGCTGACCTGCTGTGTATGACCCTGGCCTGGCTGACATCTGTGATTCCGGTATTGCCCCGTGCTGTATATATTATCTGTTGTCTGTGGGTTTCTGTCAGTTGGTTGAGCACTATTTGTATTTGGGGTGTTTGTTTATTTATATTACTTATCTTTATTAAACATTATTCTTATTTCACTTTACATGCGTTTTGGTTTCCTCTTTGCAGTCCACACAATCTGGTCACACCTGTTCATGACATCGGGCTGCAGCCATTTTTTTACTAGTTGCACCAGGTCATGCATTTGAGACCAGGGTGACCGATCTGGACAAAACTTCCATTGGTGTACTCGTTGGGCCCGAACGGCCGTAGTCACCCCCAGATGAGCCAGAATTTCTGCCTTTAGTTTTTGATAGTCTTTAGCATCATCTGGTGGGAGGTCAAAGTAGGCTTTTTGCGGATCTCCGGTGAGGAAATGAGCAATGAGGCCGGCCCACTGGTCCTGAAGCCACCCTTCTCTCTCTGCCGTCCTCTCAAATGTAGCAAGAAATGCCTCGATCATCACTCAGGGACAACTTCTTCAGAAAATGGCTCGTCCTCACGGTCACCTAGATGCCAGGGGCAACAGCCACTTGCTCACGCCCCTGAGAAAGCTGCTGCACTGCTTCTTCTAAGTCAGTCACTTGGGCCTGCATAACCCCTTGCTGGGTCGCCTCCTGGGCTGCCAGCTGGGCCACCAACAGGTGAGTATTTTCTTGCTGCAGAGCCAGTGCCTCTTTGTGGTGCGTTTGTTGTAGCTTCAGCTGGGTTGCTAAGCGCTGATTAGCTTCCCCGTGGCGCGTCTTCGCTTGCATAATAGCCAGGGAATGCTGTTTAATTAGCTCCTCCATTGGTTCAGCTTTCAGGGTTTTTACAGCTTTAACCCTGGATATAAATCCAATGAACTGTCTCTTTAAATGTCAGTTTTTAAGTCCAATGCAAAAAATAAAAAATTAAATTAAAAAATAAATAAATATATATATATATTATGCTTATGCTTATACTTATGCCTGTTATTCTGTACTGCCCCTCTTCCTGCACCAGTTGTAAAGTTCAGGGAACCAGCTAGATTGCAGGACACAGGCTTTTCAATCAAAGGGAGGTTTATTAAACGTAAACAGTTTTACAGCATCAAAAACAACAGAAAGAAATATCAGTCTCACCGACTTGCAGAGCTCAGAACTACTGTCACAGTTAAACAGTCCTTAATTTGTATCATAGGTAACTTTCCCTGCTAGTAGGTTTCCAGGCAGGACACTGCTGTATGCTTTCACAGCTATTCACCGTCCACCGTTCACCGTTCACCATACACCATCCACAGTCTTTACTATACTCCTCCACACTCACCTACAACTTCCTGTCTTGTTTTAAACCCACTTCCTCTGACAGGTGAGTTAACCCATTTGTTCCCTTAAAGGGACCACAGTCCAAACAGAGGGGAAATATAGCGTCCTTCCAGGACCCAGCCACGACGTCCTGTCCAACACACATATTTTTTATGCTATTATTTGCAGCTTTACCAATCTGCCACCATCTCCTCTGCTTCTGCTCTACAATGACATGCTTTCTTGTTGGAACATTGGCCATACACCGCTGACGTCTTTTTTAATGTATTTCTGCAGAAATACAGATTGATAATAAACTTGTAAAAAAAACTAAAAACAAAACAAAACAAAAAAATATTGTGACACGACACAATTCTAATCTTTTTGGCTCTATACACCACCACAATGGATTTGAAATGAAATGAACAAGATGTGCTTTAACTGCAGACTTTCGGCTTTAATTTGAGGGTATTTACATCCAAATCAGGTGAACGGTATAGGAATTACAACAGTTTGTATATGTGCCTCCCACTTTTTAAAGAACCAAAAGTAATGGGACAGTCAATCATCCATCAAACTTTCACTTTTTAATACTTGGTTGCAAATCCTTTGCAGTCAGTTACAGCCTGAAGTCTGGAACGCATAGACATCACCAGATGCTGGGTTTCATCCCTGGTGATGCTCTACCAGGCCTCTACTGCAACTGTCTTCAGTTCCTGCTTGTTCTTGGGGCATTTTCCCTTCAGTTTTGTCTTCAGCAAGTGAAATGCATGCTCAATCAGATTCGGGTCCGGTGATTAACTTGGCCATTGCATAACATTCCACTTCTTTCCCTTAAACAACTCTTTGATTGCTTTCAAAGTATGCTTTGGGTCATTGACCATCTGCACTGTGAAGTGCCGTCCAATGAGTTCTGAAGCATTTTGCTGAATATGAGCAGATAATATTGTCCGAAACACTTCAGAATTCATCCTGCTGCTTTTGTCAGCAGTCACATCATCAATAAATACAAGAGAACCAGTTCCATTGGCAGCTATACATGCCCACGCCATGACACTACCACCACCATGCTTCACTCATGAGGTGGTATGCTTTGGATCATGAGCAGTTCCTTTCCTTCTCCATACTCTTCTCTTCCCATCACTCTGGTACAAGTTGATCTTGGTGTCATCTGTCCATAGGATGTTGTTCCAGAACTGTGAAGGCTTTTTTAGATGTTGTTTGGCAAACTCGAATCTGGCCTTCCTGTTTTTGAGGCTCACCAATGGTTTACATCTCGTGGTGAACCCTCTCTATTCACTCTGGTGAAGTCTTCTCTTGGTTGTTGACTTTGACACACATACACCTACCTCCTGGAGAGTGTTCTTGATGTGGCCAACTGTTGTGAAGGGTGTTTTCCTCACCAGGGAAAGAATTCTTCGGTCATCCACCACAGTTGTTTTCCGTGGTCTTCCGGGTTTTTTGGTGTTGCTGAGCTCACCAGTGTGTTCTTTCTTTTTAAGGATGTTCCAAACAGTTGATTTGGCCACACCTAATGTTTTTGCTATCTCTCTGATGGGTTTGTTTTGTTTTTTTCAGCCTAATGATGGCTTGCTTCACTGATAGTGACAGCTCTTTGGATCTTATATTGAGAGTTGACAGCAACAGATTCCAAATGCAAACAGCACACTTGAAATGAACTCTGGACCTTTTATCTGCTCCTTGGGATAATGGGATGATAAGGGAATAACACACACCTGGCCATGGAACAGCTGAGCAGCCAATTGTCCCATTACTTTTGGTCCCTTAAAAAGTGTGAGGCACATATACAAACTGTTGTAATTCCTACACCGTTCACCTGATTTGGATCTAAATACCCTCAAATTAAAGCTGAAAGTCTGCAGTTAAAGCTTGTCCGTTTCATTTCAAATCCATTGTGATGGTGTACAGAGCCAAAAAGATTAGAATTGTATCGATGTCCCAATATTTATGGACCTGACTGTATATATATAGATATATATATTATATATATCTATATATATATTTGTCTGTTATATTGCATATAAGGTAATGTTTTAACTGACCAAATAACACTACTAAAGTATTTTTCATTTACAGACCTGGAAGGTAGCTACAGAGTAACTCCATGGCCGTTTTTGCTGAACTGTTATGAACCTGAGAAAGCTGTTCCACAAGAGACACTGTGAGCACACAACCTGGAAGGAAGAAACGAAAACATAATTTATTTATTTACAGAAAATTGTAACACAGGGTAAAGCACAAGTTGTTGACATGTTGACATTCATTGGCATCACATCCAATGAATGCTAGATTAAAAAAAAAAAAAAAAAAGAAGAAATAGAGGGAGGACTTTATAGATTGCCACCAACTATATAACTTTAATATTACATGTTATTTACTGAATTATAGGTTTAAACTAGATTTGTACCCTTAGGGGAAGATTTACTAAATATGTATGTTTTCACCATTATTATGCTGAATTCATGTCAAGCTCAGGAAAATTTGAAAAAGAAAATTAACCTTAGCCTGATTGGATATAAAATGTGAACACTGGCCAGGGTGACAATAACACTCTTGGTAAATCAGCCTTAGCATTACAGCTAGTGTACATTGACTTTTCAGATGTGTTTACCATGGACATTTAATATACGTATTTATTGAGTTGTATGAAGAAATAAAAGCAAAGTGCAAACTAATCTCAAACTGTCCTTCACTGCTCAAATGTCCTTGTAAACTAGCTGTTAATGTTCAATGCCAATATGTGATTTTTCTACAGAAAACAAACTTTAAAGTACAGTATACAATATTTAAACCTAAGAACCAAAATGCGATATATTGCAGCTTGCCAAATGTGGGGGTTGCATGTTTTTTTTTTTCTGGCTAAGGCTGGACATACACAGAGCAAATTTTTTTAGCCATCTGTGCACATACTGTTACAAATTCTAGAAGTAATGTATTTAAAGTGAATGTATAGAGTTTTTGTGCATATATAAGTTGCTTGTCCCCATTGGTTGCTCTGCAAGCTCTAACTTGCAAGCCCCCGACACCTCTCATATACTAGGTTCTGACATACTTCAAGCAAGCATAACACACTTTACTGAAAAGGTTAAGGCCGGCCATACACGGAGCGAATTTGGCTCGATTCCCCCATCAACACAGACAGTGTTAAAGTGGGAATCTCTCCTACCGAGCCATTGTCTCCTCCCAGCAGGGAGGGGGACGCTGGGTGAACCATCCCCGCTGGCAGAGGACAGTGATTATAGCTAGTGGCTATAACAGTTGCTTGGGATAATCGCACGCAAATCCAGCAGGCTGGTTGTACCGATCAATCAACTTGTTACATTCAGCCTGCCCATTAATGGTTCGAATTTCGTCCGGTTTCTGCTGAAATTCTGTTTCTGCCAAATTTCAAACTGTGTATGGTGGGCCTAAGTATGTTTTTTTCAGGTACAGGAACAAACGCTGCCAAAAAATTCTTAGTGTTTGTAACTTCCTGCATACTGAACTGAAATCCCAAAAATTGTTATCACTCTTTTCAGCTATGTTTTATGAACTACAAAACCCCTCTGCCCCTTTGTAATGGAAACGAGGAAGTGTTGGAGGTTCAAATAAGGAGAGCAGCTTAGGGTGACAATGCTTCTCCATTGATAAAGTACAGTGAGAGAGTATTGACACCCTAAAATGGAAGTGGATTACTTCCAGGATCACCAGGAATAAAGAAAAAAAGTCTGAAAAATGAAAGCTAATGCAGTCATCACATCTAAGATTGGTAAGCTGCAATATACTACATTTTATACGGCCAATCCTATCTTGTGTTTGCTAGATGGCTAGTTAACTGTGTTAATATGCTGTTGTAGGATATAGCATAAAGGTGACCCATTATAATTGCCTTTTGATTAACCAATAGCCAGGAGTCAGGGAAGAGTTAGTAGGGAAATATGGCAGTTCTGTCTATGCAAGCTGAATGCCATTCTGAGTAAGGATATTAGAAGGATGGAGAACTGGCTTAGTTAGTTAGTTAGTCACCATTAGGTGAGTGATTACCGTTTTTTCCATGTGGGTGCAACAGCAAAGATCAGCATGTAGGCAGGTGGGAGGAAACCGTAGTACCCAGAGAATACCCACACAGGAACATGCAAACTCCATAGGAAATAGAACCAATGTATCCTTGTCTTCCCCTACTGGGGAGGGGGGGTCATAGGAAGGCAGAGGATATGTAGATATTTGGACTACTGGCATTCTCCAGTGAGAATGCTGGAGTCTGGGGCACCCATCCTGTAGGTACAGGCCTCTCATTTTGTGTATGCTGTCTGGACTGTGTTATCTCTGAATTGCATTGTTCCTTCTGTATTTTGCAAACAAACTGTTTAGAACCTTAAGCTGTGTGCTGCCACCCCTATGGGGGGTTGATCTGTTCCTTGCGCCTATCAATCTAGTATCAAAATAGACTTCTTGTGTGGACTGCTCCTTCTTCAATTTGGGGGCATCTGGAAATGGCTCTTTGCATTGGGGTCATGGTGGGGTCTATTACCAGGACAGGTGTGAGAGTATTCTGGGTAGTGCTGGTTAGGCAAAACTGTCTTGCCCTGCAGGTTTTCCCTAGGTAACCAGTACTGTGATCTTGAAGGCTCCATGCTGAAGGTCCTGAGGGAGGCCACTCATGGGCCAGGCAGGAATGGGTTAAAGAGTGGATATGTTCCCCTAATATTCAACACTGTTTATACAGACATAGATGCAACACTAATTCTAATCTATCACACTGTGATTACTAGTTCTGCTACTAATTGTTAGTATGTGTTTTGTTTAATCCTTGTATAATGTAATTCTGAGTGGAGCTACAGGGTTATGATGTCATTTCCTGTCTGTGTTCTTTTGTTTCCAATAGAACAAGAAAGCCTCAGCCATATGACCAGCACCATCTTGCCTGGTAATAATAACATCTGAAGCAGCTTTCCAACAAAATGAAATTAAGATTCATTGATTAAAGTGTACTGTGACATCACATCAAGTTGCTGTGCTCTTCATACCACCTGCTAGAGCTGGGTTGAATCTTAATGATTATTAAAAAAAAAATAGCTTTTGATCCTCATGAATATAATAGCCTCAGTGGTGGGTGGTGTCTACTGCAGTCTGTTTTCCTTAAGAAAATATCACAGAATATAACAGTATATACCAATAATAAATACAATTAAAACTAGGGCCTTCCACAGGTCAACATCCTAAAGTACACAGGATAGCCTTGTATGGTAACAAGGTCAATTTAATTTGTTTTTTTAATATATTTGTAAATAACATGTTTGTATGACTAACATTAAATAATGAATATTCAAAATATAGAGCTCAGAGAAGAATTCATAAATGTTAATATTTTAATGCAGCATGTGGCTAAGCACGCTATCTTTAAATGAATGTGTTTATAAAAGACTCAGGGTTCCATGAATAAATTGTTAGCAGCAAATGAAAAGTAAACTGCATTCAATAACTGCTTCAAAGAAAAAAGGTAAACATGCCAATTAAATGATAGGTCAACAGCCTACTGTTCTCTAATCCTGTCCTATAATATTATTATTTTGTATTAGCAGCTTGTACTATTTTTTGCACTGAATTTAAATCACATTTCTTGATGTTAATGAAGCTAGTACTGTTCAACAAAGTGTCAGAATACTATTCCTGTGGACTGTATAAACAGAATCCTACATAATGTACCAATAAACAATGATTTACGCTAAGTTCACACCTTAGCTATTTTGCGGCCCACGTTTGCGTGGGCACAGTAGCCCATTAAAATGAATGGACTGGCTTGCCTGTGTTTCCGCAAAAACAAAGGTGTATGCACCTTTTTGAACAACGCAGGAGCAGGGAAATCACATGTTTTTTTGACCAAGCAATTTCCGTGCGGTTGCCGCACCCACAAACGGGCTTCGGGCTGAGATGTGTGGGGGTGCCATTCAGAATGAATGGCAGCCCTGCGCATCTCCTAAGAACATTTTTGTGATTTGACTGAGGATGGTTGCGGGTGCGGGAACAGATGCGATTACCGCGCCCGCAGCCAATTGCAGAGGTGTGAATCAATCCTTTAGCTAAAATATGTGTGAAAACTCTCAGTACATTCGATGACTTGACAAATGTCCTTCAAAATTTTGTTTGCTTTTAACATTTTATTTTGGAGTGAATGGTTTTTCCTGAACAAAAAACACATACACTGTTCATTTGGAAAAAAAATTATCATTGACTTGACCCCATTAACAATGTGAAAGTTAAAGAAAAACTTTATTAAAACAAAGATTATGGCGGGTTTCAGTCAAAACTAATATCACCTCAGGAAAGCTTATTGAGGTGCACCACCAATCTAAAAGGAGCAATCAGGCTACTTCACTGGCAACCAGAGGGTTTGGAAGCTGCTGTACACTTATAGACCATTATGGTCAATGATGGTTGGTTTAAGATAAAAAAATGACCCCTTAAAAGAGAAGTATGGCCAAATATGTTTGGGCCATACTTCACTTATGGGTCACAGGAGAGCATTTACTCTTGCTCTCTTGTGACCCAGAATCTGCTGAAGCCTAATATCAGCTCACATCACAGAACCACTCCATGAGAGGGTTCTGACCATGTCAGGATCCACCCAGCTGCCTGATTGACAGCTGGCTCCCGCTCTCAGTGTGTGGCACGGGCTCCTGCATGGAGATGAGTATGTATCTTTAAAGATAAGAAAAATGCTCATAAGAGCTGAGATTTTTTAGGTGGCAATAACATAGATTACAACATAAAATAAAATTTCTCATTTGGAATTGAGTATCCACAATGTAGTTGTTTACAAAAGGCTATCATAGTGAATTAATCTCAACATGTTTCACCAACTTATAGGCTTCCTCAGGAGATATGTAGTACCACACCTGTGCAGATAAATCAGACACATAAATCAGTACATGTACAGCTATATCTTATGTGAATTTTTTTCTGCTCTTTGGATTGGTTTTCAGCTAGTTGTATTGAAGTGGTAAGATGCCCTCCACCAACCTTTTTGATATTATTTATAATGACAGATGTATTATCATTTAAATGTGTGGAATACACTAATTTCTTTCATTATTCAAGATATAACTGTACATGTACTGATTTATGTGTTTGATTTATCTGCCCAGGTGTAGTATTCCATATCTTTGAGCATTTTTATTGTCTTTGAACATTTATATGGGATTTGGTGCTCGTGAGCTCTCCTCTGATCAACTCCTTCCTGTGGGAGTATGTATCTTTGTTTTTATAAACCTCATACATCTCCTTTAAAAATAAAGTGGGACACATGCTGTATATGGAAATATCAAATGCATTTAATAAGTCTAGAGTTGATGACCCTCAACAATTAGCACTGAAATACAACATGATAAATTTGTAACCAGAAACTAAGCATTCTTTTCCTCCAAATATGGGAAAGTTTTGGGACTTTCCTGAAAAGTTGGTCATTATGGATGATATTATCTGCAAAGATAAATTGGCTGTTTCTAATCTCATGGCAAATGAATTGAACAAGACAACGAGGGCACATGGGAGAAATGTGAAAACAGAGAGAGGGATACATTCTAATATAATGAATGCTCAAAATAAGTAAATGTCTCTCAGATGATCCCTTTGCTTATAGAATTGTGCTTCTAACACCAATGAGTCAACCAATTAGTCCATATTCATGAAAATCCCATATGCACTACCCTCATAAGCATGACAAAAAGTTGCATCAAATCTTTGTGTGCTATGCAATGCAAGCTATCTTTGTTGAGGACTATTACAACGGCTTTATTATTTTTTTTTATGTGTTTATTTAATCAAACACCTAAACATCAATTGCAAATGGACTGATTCAGTCAAAGGCAAAACAGAGTGGATGAGATCCACATATTTTCAGTTGCTTAGTACAGGTTCATAAGTGCATCTTCTGACTAGCTACCACACTACCTATGGCATTACCAGCAGTAATCAGTGACGT
Organism: Lithobates clamitans; assembly: GCA_037952925.1. Classification (NCBI taxonomy): domain Eukaryota; kingdom Metazoa; phylum Chordata; class Amphibia; order Anura; family Ranidae; genus Lithobates; species Lithobates clamitans. The sequence goes on along the minus strand of JBBGZY010001757.1, from coordinate 1,237,715 downwards.
CACTAGGATTGGTGTCATCTGGTGCAGTAAAACATAGTGTAAACCACCCCCCCTCCATTACAAAAGTTAAAATGTAAAAAAAAAAATTCCAATTACTAAAAATGCTTTTTTTCCCATTTACCCATTTAAAAAACACATATATTTTTTTTTTTTACATTTTTAAAGTGATTTTTTACTTTTTTTTTTACAATGCTGTTGAGGTGTGTGTGTGTGTGTTGGGGGGGGGGGGGGGGATGAAATATCTAACATCTCACCTTTGAGACAGAGAAAGGAATTGAGGACACAGATTCTTCAATTCTATTCTCTGCAGCCTCAGCTGCACTGAAGATGAATGATCAGGAGACAAAGGCTCCTATTCATTCATAAATGTAAGCATAGTAAAGTTTACTATGAGTTTACTATGCTCAATTATGAATGGACACAGGAACGATCTGTACCAATCACTCACTGTGTCCAATTCAGAAAAAGAAGGGGCTGGTAAATTACACAATTTCCAGCCCTTTCCCCCATTCTCTATCCACCTGTGTGCCAGCAGCAGCTGGTGGGAAGAGGAAGCCAGCAGCACTGCTGGGGGAACAAGGGGGGCCCAGACACACAGGGGGAATCATATGTGGGCAGCACAGGGAGGGGAATTAAAGTGGCGGGATGGGAGGACAATTACAAAACGATGCACTGTGTCTGTGTCTCTCCCTCCAGCAGCTGAAAGCTGGCGGGAGGGAGAGGGGGGAGAAACCAGCTTTCATCTGCTAGAGGGAGGGCCACTTTGTAGGGCTGATCCTGAGTGCACGGGCTGCACCGGTGAGGCTGCATTCATGGGCACTGGTTAGGCTGCATTGATGGGCACTGGTGAGGCTGCAATGATGGCCACTGGTGAAGCTGAGCTGATGGGCACTGGTGAGGCTACGTTGATGGGCACTGATGAGGCTGAGCTAATAGGCACTGATGAGGCTGTGCTGATGGGCACTTGTGAGTATAATACAGAATAGAACCACAGAAAACATCACAACTAAACACTACAGATACATTTATGTAATGAAGAAAATACATTGTGGTAAAGGCATAGATTTAAAAAAAGCAAGTGACGTTATAGAAAACACAACAGAAATCACATCATTAAAGACAAAGCTGTTTTTCATTTTTCCAGCTCTTAGTTACATTAGCAAGGTAATTCTATCAATCTCTTCTCAAATGTTGATATCCCCGTTGGTGGTATTTTTATGGTGATTTAAAGGTCATTACAACTCTTTAAGCTCACTATATAAACTCATTAAACCTTTTTATTTCTTGAGAAAATAATTGCAATGACCCAAGTAAATGGCAAATTAATTGAACACAATTTAGATGCTTCACTGGAACCTACACTCAAAAATGAATGAAACACTGTAGCAATTTAATCATCAGGGCATGATACAACAGTTTTTCATAGATCACACATAAGGAGATTGCATAATTGGACTGGTACATGTGTGGTGAATTTAAGACACTGAAAGATCGTCCACCTTCCCTCTTGTTCGAGCATAACCTAAAGTTGGCCACATATTTCGATGTATAATGTTCTTTAGATTTACAAAAAACAACACAGCGTGAGGGTCTACATGGCTGGATATTGCATTGACTATTTAGATAGACCATCATATTACATAGTTCTTGGCAAAAACAATATAATGGAGATCGTACCATGGTTGTACAACCACCAGATTCGACTGTGATATGTGTGGTCACCTTTAGGCTATAAGGGTATCATAGGTTTCAATCAATGTTGGAATCATTAAATATCCCTTAGAACTCCCTTATCCTGGAACAATACAGAAGGCTGAAAAGCTTTTAATGGCTTAAGTTGACCTATGACAATCTTGACAATCTTGACAATCTTATTGGATCATTTTCTTTAAAGCTTATGTTTATCTAAGTCCAAAAATACCTTACAGCTATAGTCATATCTCTTATCTTTAGGTTCACACTAGCTCAGTTTCAGCATGATGCATTTTTTAGTGCGTTTTTGTAGTACGACGTTGCATGTTTTTGACGTGTTTTTCATGCATTTTTGTAGGAGATGTAGGCTAGATTTTGTACACAAAACTCTGCCAAAAGACACTAAAAATGCATGTACATGCACTTTACATGCATTGTATATGTGTTTTTGGTACATATCCATTGAAGTCTATTCGTCCAAAATCACGCAGCAACAGCACCTGCACTTTGTCGAAAAAAAACGCTGCAGATGTGCTGAATTGATGTGAACTCTACAACAGAAGGGAGACGCCCAGCCCTGAGCTTGGGGATACTCGGAGTTCAGGGCTGGGCATCTACCTTCTGTTATAGAGTTCCTAACGTGGTGAGTCAGCACGCCGCCCGTGCCCCTGGATGACGTCATCTGTGACGAAATAGCGTAGGGAGGAGCGGCGTGCTGACGTCACCACAAACAACGCGAAGTCCCGGAAGCTACGGGTGATAATCGAGAGCCGGTTGGCTCGAACTACATATAACACGCTTTTTACTCTTGAAGATTTTGTAAGTGCAATCTTGTTTTTATGACTAATAGATGTTTATAGAATTACACTATGGAAGCTCTTTTTTTTAACATGGGGAACTGCTGACCGTGAGTCAGTCAGGGACAATTCCAGCAGGGGAGAGGTGATATCTGGTTGACAAGCATAGAGACCCTGGCTGGGGTATAAGCCACAGGGGGATATGATCTCCCTAAAAAGAGATCAACACAGCTGGTAAGCGGCAGTAGTTTCTCAGGTGGAGGAATCTTTCTATCCCAAATCACTACTTCTGGGGTGTTTTTTGTTTTAAGTCACCGATAACTAGTGAACTGAGGACATTCTATGCAATTGTGAATACTATTTGACTGAGAAAACTGCTTTTTTTAAAGGACTTTCTGTTGATATGAATCTCTCAGATGACTTTCAGCTTTGACATTTATTGTGTGACCGATTTTCAATGCACTTATGTTCAAATATTTTGATGCACATGGTTACATTTTAAATCTATGCATTTTAGTGTTTTTTATCATTTGATTGAGAGTAATCATATCCTCCATTTTGCTATGGACATTGAATATATGTGGACATATGTTACCATAATTTTATAGTCTCATGCTGCGCAGCTTATCCTGTTGAAAAGCTAATAAAGGGTCTGGAGGATATTAGTTATGAAGAAAGGTTGCGAGAACTGAACTTATTCTCTCTGGAGAAGAGACGCTTGAGAGGGGATATGATTTCAATTTTCAAATACCATACTGGTGACCCTACAATAGGGATAACATTTTTTTTGTGGAAGGAAGTTTAACAAGACTCGTGGCCACTCATTAAACGTAGAAAAAAAGAGGTTTAACCTTAAACTACGTAGAGGGCTCTTTACTGTAAGAGCGGCAAGGATATGGAATTCCCTTCCACAGGTGTTGGTCTCAGCAGGGAGCATCAATAGGGAGCATCAATAGTTTCAAGAAACTATTATGCCGCATACACATCGCACATTCTGCCAACAAAATCCATGTTTTTTTTCCGACGGATATTGGCTCAAACTTGTCTTGCATACACACGGTCACTCACACAAATCTTGTCGGAAATTCCGAACATCAAGAACGCGGTGACGTACAACACATACGACGAGCCGCGAAAAATGAATTTTAATAGCCAGTGCGGCTCTTCTGCTTGATTCAGAGCATGCGTGGAACTTTGTGCGTCGGAATTGTGTACACACGATCGGAATTTACGAGAACGGATTTTGCTGTCGGAAAATTTAAAATCCAAATCTCACATTTTGTTTGTCGGAAATTCCGACGGAAAATGTCCGATGGAGCCTACACACGGTCGGAATTTCCGACAACAAGCTCCCATCGAACATTTCCTGTCGGAAAATCCGACCGTGTGTACGCGGCATTAAATAAGCACCTGAACAACCACAACATACAGGGATATACAAGGTAATAATGGTACATAATCACACACATAGGTTGGACTTGTGTCTTTTTTCGACCTCACCTACTATGTAACTATATATGACTGCTATTCGTTCAGCGGTGACTTCTGTAACCCAGAAGAAAAATATGGCCAAAAAAATCTACAGTGACTGCATCTGATTGGATAATAGGATGCAGTCAATGATCATTGAATTTTGAAGCCTTCTTTTGTTGAGCCAGGTGGCGACAACAGGGCTACCCATGGTTCTAATTTCAGCTGATTCACAGGAATCATACAAGGCCAGCTTAAAGGTTGTAGCTAGCTGAACAAATACATAAATAGTGCTTTGCTAATGAACAATACATTCTTTGCTATGTTTCGGTCCTTATTATAATACTGTACATCTTGTAGAGTATTTTAAAGTTAAAGATAGGTTTTGGATATTCCTCATAAAAAAGAACCATGCCCATTTTAAATAAATGTCCTACTCCTAATTAAAGTACATTCTCTGCCTACAATTGCTTGTTGGATGCACAGCATAAAAGGTGTTGCCACAAAATATTGGCCACTATGCAGCTGCAGGGAGACTGAAGGCAAAATGATGACTAGTCCTTTGCCCTCTAACTGCAAGTTTTTTTGGCACAGCTTTAGTAGTTCAGATCCTTTTTAATACCAGAGCTGACCAGCTCCGAGGCTACCATACCTTGAAGCTGCTTAGCATCAGAAGCTCTTTGAAGTCTTTTGAGGTAGACAGTCATAATTTCAGCCTAACTGAAAGGTTTTCTACTGACTGAACTGAATCCTTTTAAGAAGATAACAGAATAATAATTTAGACATATAGAAGTGGAGGGAAACATTAAGTACAATGAATTAACTTAATTAATGCAAATATATTTAGGCTATAAAAATCCAGCCTTTAATGCCAAAAGATGTTTTTTCTTTCACTTCAGCCATCTGTGCACATCCTGTTACAAATTCTACAAGTAATGTATTTAAAGAGAATGTATATATATATATATATATATATATATATATCTACCCCCGCAAGGGCCGCTGTAAGTTGTTTGTCCTCATTGGTTGCCCTGACCTTGCAGGCCTCCCGATACCTCTGACTTACTGGGTTCTGACATACTTCAAGCAAACATAAAATGCAAAGACAGTAATAATTATTAGGACAAGTCAACACTTTACTGAAAAGGTTAAGTCAAACAGGGTGTAGCGGTTATAGGTATAACCCAACTTGGGTGGTATTGCAGTAAAATGAAATCACAATAACAATAGCAATATGTCAATTTGCTATAAAAACAGGCTGAAACAGGTAATGACTCCAGAACATGAGAGTGAAGAGGAGACTTTTAGTCAGTCCACTCCCTCTGGCCCTGATGCCACAAAAATAACAAGTAAACAATATATGAGGTTTGTGTAGGATTTCCCTTTTAATGAACAGATGTACAACTATTAAAAGGATGGATTCTGCCACAGGTTCTATGGGCGAGCCACTTTTGATTAAAGGAGGTCTTTAGAATATGGGTGGCCATCTTCAGCTAGCTATGATGGGGCCCAAAGATGTTACTGTTGTTGTATTTTCCCACCAAAGATCCCCCAACTGGTAAGGTGTAAAGGTGTCTGCATGCAGTGTCTTTTGGATAAAGTGTCAGAGATCATATGGGCTTCTACTCGCTCACCAATCTGGCCAATACACGGGTCCTGTGAGGCAAGATGTGCCTGCGCAGGCTCTTAAATATCTGTAGCAAGTCGTTGGGTGGCAAACTGTAGGCCCAGTATTCCAGCGATTACTGCGTGGGTGTGCAGCGGATGAAAGCCTGTTCAGTGAATGCAACAACTGTGGTTGCCACCCTGCCCCCAGCGATACAGCCCTCAGGGTGAGAGTCCCAGCCTTGCCCAAGCCGTGGTGCCCGCCGACAGCACCCAGTAGCTCTGAGTCCCGTGTTCCAATTGAGCAAGCCCGCCCAGGACAGTCCAATTTATCTACATGCTCAGAATTCCTTCAGTCGTCCAGCACTTTGGAACTTGTAGTTTGAGACAGTATTAAGTCTAGTGTAGGTCTAGGTGACCAGACTACATGTCCCACAATCCTCTTCTATCAGTGTTTAGTCGTTTTCTAATGCATTCAGGAAGTGATGTGATTATTCCTCATGTTGAGTACTGGGGGGAAAGAGCTCCACACATAGTACACAAAGGAGTGCCTCTAAGTGAAGGTAATAATGCAGCCAGCACTTGGCTACATATATACAGTATATATATATATATATATATATGCATGTGTGTGCGTGTGTATATTGTGATAAGCTTGGCCAAAGGGCCTTGGGTGTGATGTGGGGATACCACGTATGTGCTTCCAGGTCTGTGATGGTTTATCCAACAAGCTCTAAAAGGAAGTTGGTCTGGTGAACTGGATCATGGATCCAACTTGTTTGAGCTCTGGAGCCTGGTCAGGAAGAGTGAGGGGGAGTAATGTTACCTGGCTGGAGTATAAGGTGTTTAAAACTAGAAGCACATGTTCTAAGTGAGGTTCCTATCCAGTAGCCTCCCTGGCAGTTTTCCCGAGTGTGGCTCGGGGTTAAAATTCAGGACCATTAGCGGTAACCCCGAGCCACACTAGGGATTACATCGCAGGATCCTGGTGCCTCCTTACTTACCTTGTCCCCGGGATCCTGCGATGTCCCCCGCAGTGACCAAGGGCTCCGTCCTCCTCCGAAGCCTCTCCTTGCCAGGCTCCGTTCCCTGCGAGCATCGCGACACACGGGGGCGGAGCCTGGCGGCAAATTAAAAAAAAGTAAAAATCATAACACATACAGTACTGTAATCTTACAGATTACAGTACTGTATGAAATGATTTCACATCCCTTTTGTCCCCAGTGCTTTGGCCCATGCCCTGCATGCAGTTTTACATGATATACACTGTTCTTTCTGCCTGGAAACTGGAGATTGTCCATAGCAACCAAAAAGTGTCCCTTTACGTCAAAAGTGGCTTTAGACCAGCTAGAAAACAGCAATAGTAAATTAGAACACTTGCAGAATTGAGCGATAGTGAATTGTGGGGAAATTTATTTTATTACTATTTTTTTTAATTTTTTTTAATTATTTATTTTTATTTATTATATTATAATTTATGTTTTTGTGTTTCAAACTTTATCATACCCGGGATATCTACTAGACTCCTGTTTGGACAGATTTAAGTGTGTTATTGTTAAGATTTACAGACCTACAATATAAAACGCCAAATTTCCATGCAAAATAATTGTACCGCTTTCAGCACCTAAAATCCGACATAATCATACCGCCAGGGAGGTTAAGGGAGACTGATAAAGAATGTATGGGTAATGCCGGCTGGCTAGTGCTATGTTTTTGTTGGCACTAGATGTGTCCCTGCGAGGGAAGTATTTCTGTTACATGTTCTTTACATGAATAAACGTGGGTCAAAAAGCTTTAGAGCAGCGTAAACTATTTAGGAGGGTTTTTCTCTGTATGCCATTTTATTTATAGTATATGGATTTCTAGACATGATAAAGGGGGATGCAATGTATTTTGGCATTTATTTTATTTAAGTCTATTGTTCAGGATAAAAAAATAAAATAAATGTGATTGGCTGATCTTTATTATTAATGTAATATAGATATACTGTTTGAAATACCGTAATAATTCTATAGCTTTCATTTATAATTCAGTTAGCATAATGGATGCCAGTGATGTGGTGAAATGTGTTTCATAATGAAACCTCTCATTAGAATAGTGAGTAGCTTTCCTACAACCCACTAGAACTGCTTAGCAACAGACATACCAAGACTTCTTCCACCAAATTATAAAACTGACATGGCATACTGTATTTATGTTGTAAGTAAGCATCAGCAGCACTTCTGAGTGTGATTATAGTCTATTTCCTCTATACTTCACATGCAGTTTGTTCAGCTTTTTCCACTCTGGTTTCTCTTTTGCATTGCTCCGCACACATCTCTGCCCAGAACTCGTGGTAGCCTTCAGGCACAGGAAGACAAGCCCCTAACTGCATGTAGAGGAACTCAATTTTTAGAGCTTTCGGTCTGCGGTTAATCAATTGCATAGCTTTAGGGTCTCAACATAAATTCAACAACAGCTATAGGCTTGTTGGAAGGAATTTGAGCAATTTACTATTTGCTTATATGACTTTGGAGACTTAATGCAGATAGGCTACAGATGCAGGCTGTTCTGCATCAAGGTCTCCAGTTATTCTACTGTCTTGTGCCCAAGAGATCTTAACCTGCGTTACAAAGAACAGGGGGACCACCAAAGGAACCATGTGCAAGAACATATTGTGAAGAGTTGTTCAACTACTGCCCAAATATGTATTATTCGTTGTGGATAGATAAGCAGACACACAGACAAAGATTAACCTTTGTGATACCCTGAATTCTCTCTGGGTCCATAATATGCAATTGGGGTAAGACAGTAAACACTCCCTACATTTCCAATCCAAAATGTATAAGGGGTCAAGAGGAAATGGTAGAGGCATATTGCATATCTTGTGGATGCTCAAGCAGACAGTGATTGAGGGACAAAATACCCATGTCACATCACTTTTTATCCCCCGTGCCCTTAAAGTAAAGAGTATCCTGGTCTCTGACAGCCAGAGGAGATCCTAGCACCTGCCTGACATTTAGTATCTCACAAAAGTGAGTACACTCCTCACATTTATGTAAGTATTTTATTATCTCTTTTCATGTGACAACACTGAAGAAATGACACTTTGCTAAAATGTAAAGTAGTGAGTGTACAGCTTGTATAACAGTGTAAATTTTCTGTCCCCTCAAAATAACTCAACACACAACCATTAATGTCTAAACCACTGGCAACAAAAGTGAGTACACCCCTAAGTGAAAATTTCTAAATTGGGCCCTATTAGCCATTTTCCCTCCCCGGTGTCATGTGACTCATTAGTGTTACAAGGTCTCAGATGTGAATGGGGAGCAGGTGTGTAAAATTTGGTGTTATCGCTCTCACTCTCTCAAACTGGTCACTGGAAGTTCAACATGGCACCTCATGGCAAAGAACTCCCAGAGGATCTGAAAAAAAGAATTTTGTTCTACATAAAGATTGCCTAGGCCAGTGATGGTGAACCTTGCCACCCCAGATGTTTTGGAACTACATTTCCCATGATGCTCATGCACTCTGCAGTGTAGTTGAGCATCATGGGAAATGTAGTTCCAAAACATCCATCACTGGCTATAAGAAGATTTAACAGGACAGGTTTGACTCAGAACAAGCCTCACCATGGTTGACCAAAGAAGTTGAGTGCATGTGCTCAGTGTCATATGCAGAGGTTGTCTTTGGGAAATAGACATATGAGTGCTGCCAGAAATGCTGCAGAGGTTGAAGTGGTGGGGGGGGGGGGTCAGCCTGTCAGTGCTCAGACCATACGCCTAACACTGCATCAAATTAGTCTGCATGGCTGTCGTCCCAGAAGAAAGCCTCTTCTAGAGATGATGCATAAGAAAGCATGCAAACAATTTGCTGAAGACAAGCAGACTAAGGACATGGATTACTGGAACCATCTCCTGTGGTCCGATGAGACCAAGATAAACTTATTTGGTTCAGATGGTGTTAAGCATGTGTGGCGGCGACAAGGTGAGGAGTACAAAGACAAGTGTGTCTTGTCTACAGTCAAGCATGGTGGTGTGTCAGGTCACCTGAGTCCAGGGGACAGGTGCACCCTGTTGGGGTCTGGAGTGTACCGCAAGGTAGTGGACCCTACGGCTGACTGCTGCGGATGGATCTCTAGGTGATACAGGAGAGCAGGTAGTCTGTAGTACCAACACGGATGAAACTGGAAGCTAGAGCAGGAGATTTCCCAGGGCGCGGTATCTAAGAGCCAGCAGGTATTCACCAAAGGCCCCTAGTGGTGGGAGTGGATTTAGCTGCAGTCTGGCTCCAGGTTTCAACCCCTAGGGCCTCCCAGCTCACACTCACGGCAGACTACAGGGAGGTAGAGAGGAAGCAGCAGACGGCGACAACAAAGGATAGTCCGGAGCTAGCCAAAGGTTGGGGCAACAAGCAGGAAAGGATAGTCAGGAGATAGCCAAAGGTTGGGGTAACAAGCAGGTAAGGATAGTCAAGAACAAGCCAAGATCGGTAACTGGAATCAGACATAGAACACAGAGCAAGTAGCACACAGAAGCCAAAAACACAATATTGATCAGCAGGGCTGGCTTGCAGTGCACAGGTTCATATACAGTTCCCTGATAGGGGCTGGGGTGGAGCCGTGCTTTGAGGAGAGATTACCTAAGCAGCCAAGTGAGAGTGGCTGGCCTCTTAAGCTGAACACATGGAGATGTAAGCTGACAGAGAAACATTACTGCATATCCATGACATGGTGGAAGTGTCATGGTCTGGGGCTGCATGAGTGCTGCCGACTCAGTTTATTGAGGGAACCATGAATGCCAACATGTACTGTGACATACTGAAGCAGAACTTGATCCCCTCACTTCAGAGACTGGGCCGCAGGGCAGTATTCCAACATGATAATGACCTCAAACACACCTCCAAGACGACCACTGCCTTGCTAAAGAAGCTGAGAGTAAAGGTGATGGACTGGCCAAGCATGTCTTCAGCATCTGTGAGGCATTCTCAAAACGGAAGGTGGAGGAGCACAAGGTCTTTAACATCCACCAGCTCTGTGATGTCGTCATGGAGGGGTGAAAGAGGACTCCAGTGGCAACCTGTGAAGCTCTGATGAACTCCATGCCCAAGGGGGTTAAGGCAGTGCTGAAAACTAATGGTGGCCACACAAAATATTGACACTTATTTTGAAGGGACAACAAATTTACACTGTTATACAAGCTGTACTCTCACTACTTTACATTGTAGCAAAGTGTAATTTCTTCAGTGTTGTCACATAAAAATATATAATAAAATATTTACAAAAATGTGAGGGGTGTACTCAATTTTGTGAAATACTGTACATCAAGTATAAAGGGGCCCAGAGATTCATTGTTCAGCTGCACAGACTGCACACATGTTATGTCCACCCCTGGTCACCCCAAATACTGTGCTGCCCAAAATCATACTAACTGACATTTGAGAATGTGTTGATCTTGAAATTGACACAGATCACATATGACATACATTAACTCCTTTTTCAGGGATGTCTTTCTGTACCTAGATATTCTGAACCAAATTATGTGGTTAGTAGAGGGTGTGGTTGAGCATGTGCTGTATAATATGTGTTGGTACTATATAAATATTGTAAAACATGTATAGAAATTAGTTAGTGTCAGTCACTAAGTACGAGTGCTTTATATGATCATATATTCCAGTTTACTGATCCATAGTTATGACCTGTTCACATTGTTACAGCTTGTTCTTTATTTAAACAATATACATAATATTTACAATGATTAATAATAGAACATAGATTCTCAACTTTTGATTTTCCATACTTGACTTGGTTATCCTATATCTCTAACTTATGAATCACAAAGCGCCGAGAACTTCTGAAAATGATGCATCTGTATGAAAGGTGGGTTGATAGGAAATAGCTTGTTACCCATAGAACCAATTAGTTTCCAGTCGTCATTTCTACACTCCGCGTGTTGAAAAAGGCACCAGATAACTGAAAATTTATAGATTGTAATAAAAAAAATCACTCACTGATGATACAAATCTGACTTGCTGCCACAGTTTCAGTGTTTCTGAGTTAGCCATTCACTAATTAATTTTACTTGACTGGACTTGCTCATAAAACTCACCTTTTTAAAAAATGCACGGAATCCCTTAATAGTTCCCTTAGGGGAATAATAATTCCCTTGGGGAAATGATCACAAATAATAAATAATTATTTCACAAATAATAAGGGAATAATGACTCCCTTAGGGAATTGGTCACAAATATAAAATGAGGACAAACTGAAGAACTTCAAATTACTCTAATAGGATATCTAGCAGAAACAAACTCACATCTAAGAAAACAGGATATACAATACTTTTTTCAATAGCCAAAACACTGTCAAAGCATTCCTGATTTGTTCATAAATTATTATTATGTATTAGTAAACCATTTTAAACCATAAGCAATATACATTTTTACGAAAATAATTGATACATTTTTTTTCTCAAAAAGAGATTTTAAATGCAGTGGCAGAGTGGAATAGCTATTACAAAAGAAACATATAACTAAAAAGTATGGAAGTTGTCAGTGTTAAATAACACATGAATGCAGCAAGAAAAGAGAAAAACTAGTGGCGGAAAATAATAAATGATCTTCAAAACTATCAATCATTAAATATATCAAAAATGTAAAATATTTTAAAAAAGTAAAAATTTCGAAAACGTAAAACTCTGCTCTAAGTGGAATTATAGACAACACAGCCCTAGAGAAAAAACTATACTTCAAGCGATTAACATGTATTTTGAACATCCTATATCTTTTCCCTTACAATAATTGGGCCAACACACTGTAACCTGGATGAGTTGTATCCCCACTAATAGCTTTTGCCTGCTTTTTTAATCAGCTGGCATATGTTGTATACAAATTTGGTTGAGCCGTACCTATGATCTGCTGTGCCGTTTTCACCACAAGGGACAGGCACTAGTTGTCCACCATCCTGCAGCTGACATACCACAATGATAAAAATTGACCAGAAGTCTTCAAGAGGAACTAAACCCTCCTGTCCTTAACAGCCAAGGAAGCTGTTATCTTAGCCTTTGTTTGATCTAAAGTTGCATTTGATCGCTTTACTGGCCCTATGACAGTTATCATTCACATTATGCCTTGAATGTAACTGTGTCATCACCTAAAGCAAAATAATCTGTGTTTGTAGGCAATAAACCCATATTATTTCCTGTGTGAGAGCTATTTACAAGGTAGAGAAGGGTGGTGATTCTGTATGAACTTGTATATATTTAGATGACTCATCAAATATAATAGGGGTGTAGTCCCTTTGTCTTAAACAAGGGCTACTAGCCAAATTCTGTGCTGCTACATAGTAAGTAACCCAGCTGATTTGTAGTTTATTTGTTCATTTGGTTTTCCCCTAAATCCGGTATAGCTGTAGTTCCTCATTTTTGCCATTAGGTGTCATTGGTACCTCTGGTATTAGTATGATGGGCTGCAGTGAAACTGGCTTATGAATATTCAAACTTTTCTTAACCAACCAGTAAGAGTTTCCTGACCACTGGTGCATGCTGGGAGAGTGTATAACTTAATTTGGAGAGGCTAAGTGATTTGGTTCTCCTACCCAGACCTTGGTCTGGTGCAAGTGTGTGAGAAACAGCTGTAAATATGCCATATGCTCAAAGCTCTGAGACTTGGGAGCCTGACTGAGGACACAGAGGGATCTGACGAGGACCTGATATGAAGTACCAGAAGTTACTCTGCCATAGGAGGGAGCTGTGCAGACCCTAGGAAAGCTTCAAGATGGACTTATCCAGTCCAGCTGTTGATAAGTAGGTGCAGTACTCTGGGTACAGCTTAAAGGCTCTTTTTTGTACTGTTGCCTGTTTTTGGAGGCGTCTGCTAGTCCACTTGTCTGCTGTTTTTTGGGTGTCCTGAGCCCTCATCCATCCTTTCCAAGAATGTTGTTGTTTGAGCAATAAACACTTTCTTTTTCCCACCATGCCGAACAACCTACACTCTGAGGTATGCCCTGTTTCTGGGGTTCACCACCATCCCTCCAGAGGTCAGGGGTGTGCTACAGGGGTCACTGTTGATAACAATTCAACTGAATGAAAAACAGATTGAATTGCCAGATCAGCGTGCCATATGTACAAAACTGATGGTTACACCAGGCAGCAACATAATGCTGTGGCATGGATAGTCTTGTGGAATTCAGTCAAGACCATTTATCGTAGGGTGAGCAGAGAGGGGAGAATGCCTGCTAGATGTTCTCTAACAGAGATATTTATACAGGGAAGAAAGCATATATATGATTGGCCAACTGTATTTACAGACATTAGAAAGCTCGGCAGACCTTTTTCGTCCATGCCTCTTTGACAGAAGCCGAACAAAAGGCTGGCTTTTGTCGGACCGGCTGCAGTACACATGGGCCGAATGTTGGCCGATTAATATTTAGCCCGACATTCGGCCCATGTATACTAGGCTTAACTTGTTTGTAACTGTTTTAGCTACCTTGGAAAATTTCATAACACGAAAGTTAACCAATGAACGCAGTCCTATTTTATACACCTTTATTTGATATTCAGGTTCATTTCTTTATCAGTAGACAACAGCATACAGTACTTTTTCATGCCTAAATTCACAAGGGTTGTGACATTAAAACCAGTCGGCATGTCTGAAGGAAAAAATTGTTTTTAGGTTTAAAAAAAATATTGGAGGCAAAAAGGTCAAGTAAAATGGAAAAGAAGGTTGGTTGTGAATAGTAGAATCTCTATGAATGCAATGCTTTTCAAATTAGGAAGGACAGTATAGAATATTCTGACATCAAGGATACAAGGGACAGTTTGCTCAAGGATAGGTCCGAGAGAGGAGATAGTACAGATGAACGAGGAAGATTCTATTATAAAAGGATGGACTAAATCAAAGGACTGAGAAATAAATCGATCAAAATTGCAGAAGTGAACCGTTAGAATTTATGACAGGACAAACAGGAGATAAGTTGCATTCAATGAAAATTTCAGGAAGTGTTCTTATTATAGGACACCTGAAAAAAATTTGTAGGGGGTTAAAAAGCTCAGTTAAGATATACTGGTAAAATCTACTATATATACACAACAAGGTCTCATTAGCAGCACTTTAATGAGTGCATTCATAAAAGAAAAATCTAACAGTTTTTTTTAATGGAAAGGCATTCCAGGTAACTATACTTTCAATGCAGTACTTTTCCTTCACATGCTCTCTAATGTTTCAGCATGACCTTATGTTCATTCATCAAGCTTACATTTCTCTGAACACATCTTCCCACGTGCAGTTAAAAGATTCTAAACCTTTTTGTCAAAGTGACTCATATAATCAAAAAGAAGCCTGCTATTTAGGACAGAAACGTTACCTTTTAATGACTAAAAACTATTTTCTCATTACATCTCAGTAAAGCATACAGGCATATTTTTACACAAGAAATATACATTTAATTTACATTTTTTTAAAATGTTTTCCTTTATTTGTGGCAAGGAAAAGCAACTGAATAATATCATCTTCGGATATTTATTAAATACTGTAGAAAAGGACACAATGCATTCTTTCTTTTATTTTAACAAGATGACCTTTACAAATCTGATGCGCTTTTAGTGGAACCTTGATAAATATTGAATGCTCAATACAACACAGCAAAAAAAGCAGATTTATAATATAAAAGTGGTCTTGTGTTGTGAGATTTCAGATGCTGCATACAGTATGTACTACTTAATCAAAGTGATTTAAAACCAAAAACGCTTAAAAGGATTTTCATGGTTTAGAAAACGAAGGGTTAAACGTTAAAGTGCATATGACTAAATACATAGGGGGGAATTCAATAAAGCCCTATTGATGCTTTAAAATGGTCTGTGCCAGAATAAACTTTTGCCACCTCGTTTTGGTAGCTTTACTGGCATATCTAGTAAATTCAGGTAAACAATGAAACTGGAGATGATTCCCAACCGTAAGACGTCGTGTAACATCCTCGATTTGAAGTGGAGATGTCTGGATAAAGTCTGCAGCCGCAGGCATCATCCAGATATCTTTATTTTCAGCTGATTAGCCACTGGATGGCTAAGATATTTTTATTTTCAGCTGTTTAGCCACTGGATGGCATTTACAGGCAGTGGGAGGAGACACCCCCTCCCGCCGCCCACCGGCGCCTCTCCGGCTCTTCCCTGTGATTGGAGAGCCCGGGATCCAATCTGGCAGTGGCTTAGCACAGAGCTGGCCGTGGACTAGATCTCTATGATACTGGGAGGCCAGAAGCGACCTTCCGGCACCGGCAGATGTAAACACTGCCATTTTTTCCATGCAAAGCATGGATCAGTGTTTTTTTTTTTCATCTCATGCTTTTCAGGGTAGAAGAGATATCTGGGGTCTTATAGACCCCAGATGTCTCCATAAAGAGGGCCTGTCATGCCTTATTCCTATCTCAAGGGATGTTTGCATTTCTTGTGATAGGAAAAAAAGTGATAAAAAATACAAAATAAAAAAAATAGACAGTGGGGTTGATTTACTAAAATGGAAGCGTGCAAAATCTAGTGCAGATTTGTATGGTAGCCAATAGGCTTCTAACTTCAGCTTTTTAAAATAAGCTTTAACAAACAATCTTGGAAGCTGATTGGTTTCTGTGCAGAGCTGCACCAGATTTTGCACTCTTCACTTTTAGTAAATTAACCCTAGTGTAAAAATATAAATAAAATATAAAACAATAAAACTTTTTTTAAATCGTCCCCGTCCCCTCATGCTTTCACGCAGCAGCGAACGCATAGTAAGGTCACATCTGCATATGTAAATGGTGTTCATACCACACATGTGAAGTATCGGCACTAACATTATAGCAAGAGCAATAATTCTAGCACTAAACCTCCTCTGTAAGTCTGGTAACCTGTGAAAAATTTTAAAGCTTTGTCTACGGAGATTTTTAGGTACCATAGTTTGGCCCAAATTCCTGTGTGCGCAGCTTTAAAGAGTGACATGTTAGGTATCTATTTACTGGAGTTAACATCATCTTTTATATTTTACAAAAAAATCGGGTTATATATATTGTGTTTTTTTACATTAAAATTCATTAAAGTGTATTTTTACCCCAAAAAATTGTGTTTGAAAAATTGTTGCCTTTTTATTCTCTAGGGTCATTGCTAAAAAAATATATATCATATATATAATGTTTGGAGTTCTGAGAGATTTTTTCTAGCAAAAAAATACAGATTTTTACATGTAGGGGAGAAATGTCAGAATTTGCTTGGGTGGGAACTGATTAAGACCACACATAGGTTTGTGTAAAAAAAACAGGCAGAGTGCCTGTCTCTATGCTGTTTAGAAGGTGACATATTTGCCACCATACTCCTTCCCCACGTGTCACTGTTCATTAAGGATTCTGTCGGCTCAAAACCGACAGCCTCCTAGCAACTAACCTTTCCCTGGTGGGGAAGCTGAGACATTTTTTCTACATCGGGTCTGGTTTCTCCTTGTACATGGCATCAGGCAGTGTATGGATTCTTGAATCAACAGAAAGGGTGTCTGTTGGCCAATAATTCTCCCACTTCCACACACAATCACAAGGGGAGCGAACCTGATGGGGAACTCAGCTTCCCCATCACGCTGTCAGCATTGGTCACTGTCAGCCTCATTGATCGCTAGGGGGCTTAGTTGTGCCTCCAATAGCATCCTTAAAAACCAGTGACAGGTGGGGAGGGGGCAGTGGTAGCAAATATACCACGCTACACAGCATACAGAGACAAGCACTCTGCCTGTCTTTGTACACAAACCTATATGTGGTCTTAATCATCTCCACCCACCCAGCTGCAAAACACCTCAACATTGTGCTGTCTGTGTGATAGCTGCACTAGAAGGAAGTTGGCTCAGCTGTAGATTTCATTGATACTCTTTATGAATTTCCCAGACAGTTTAAATATGTTTACTGTTTTGAAATTCTGTGCAGCCAATCTCATGAAAAAATTTATCTACTATTTTGTGGTGCCTAAAAAGTCCATAAGTCCCTTCTCCCCCCTTTTTGGTATATGTAATTGATAGGACGTGGCACAGTACTACTTTTAGTGTATCCACGGCACCACTCCGTGTGACGATACACATTTCCTATATATCCTCTTTGCCTTTATTCTTCTTACTGGACACTGAATCAACATAATTACTTTTGTCATTTACCTTTGTCATCTAAACCTGGACATTCACATATAGATTTCTTAAAACTCTAACCAATTCCTCCATTCACGCTAACAGTGCAGATGAACAGATCCCTTTTGCCGGGCTATTAAATTTTGACAGCCCATGGTGCCTGTGTGCTGTGTCTTAGAGAGCCTTCTGACTCCTCTTGTCTTGTCCTGAATACGTATGAGCGGCTGCAAATAGCCGAGGAAGCTGTCAGCTTCTCATTGCTTTTAATAGGGCTGCTTTCCACAGCTAATCGTTGGGAACCCGGCTGCTTGTTCTCCCGCACATAATCGCACACGGACCCATTTGTGAGTATGAAAGAGGACTTGTAGAATCTGCCCTAGGCACTAATCCATAAGCGGTATTATAGTAACTACAGCCCTGCATCTACAACTTGGGCCTTTTAGTCTGGCTAAGACCAGAATGTTGCTTCTATTATGTCTGTGAAGAAAAACACCTTTGGATATGATGCATGTGCTCACAAGGGTCATAAAAAGCTGTATCAGGTGAAAAGATGATTTAATGAGTTGCAGGGTGACTACACTACAACACAAACAATACGCGCTTGCAATAAATCACCAACACTGGGAGCCATCAGCTGCAAGGTACCACTGAACTTTAGCTTAGAAATTTTTCCCTATCACCCCATTGTAAAAGATTACTTACAACACAGAAAAATGCAGATATTACAGTTTATGGGCTTTTCATACGTGCGCAATGTATATTTCAGGTCACACAAGGATTTCCCTGAACTGGAGTAAATTCTCTATACAGTATATTTCGCTGAATGATTCCACTAGCAGACATAGGCAGTGTGGCTTGTTCCATAAAACTGGTGTTTAGCCAACATCTTAGCGACTTTGATTTACATTTATGTTTGTGAAATGTATTGGTTATCATCCTATCTTTATTTTTCATTATTTTTTATTGAAACTTTTATTGTCTGACTGCATTTTATTCTTTGTTTTATTTATTTTTATATTTTTTTAGTATTTGTTTTCATTTATTGAATGGTTTATTATGATTTCTATTAATTCTGATGATTTTACTAGAATTTTTGCTGTATAGGGCCCGGGCTTCATCAGCTTCATCAGTTCAGCAAGGGGGGCCCTCGCAGCAGAAGGAATCCATTCATGAAGGGGAGGGGGTGATCGGTATGGTGGGGAATGATTGCTGGAATCGATACCCCTTGTATGGCTCTCCTTGCACCAGCTAAGGGCTAACTTCCCCTCCTCTCCCTCCCACTGGCTTTCAGCTGCAGCAGGGAGAGCTGTACAGGGGATTGGTTAAAGTAATTGCCCCCCCCCCCACACACACACACACTGATCCCCCTCCTGTCCATGATCTGATCCCCCCTGCTCACAAATATTATTGTGACTGTGCTATAATTCAAAGATAGCCACATGAATTCATAGATGATTCCATTAGTAAATAGAGTAAAATGATCCTCAATAAGTGATGTTATAAATAACTAAATCATAAATTTTAAAAAGTGTCTTCTATCATTTAATATAGTCAATAAAATTCATGCATCTGTATCTAAATATCATGATTAAAATGAATAAAGTGTCCCATGCAAGAATTGTGCAATACATCAAGTGTTAAACACACATAAAGTACAATAGTGCATCCAAAATAGAGTGTCCACATTATATCCTCCTCACGACCCCCTCGCCAAACCCGCTGTCTGCCACCTTTCACTCTAACCACTCACCAGATGTATAATCCATCAGGCTTTACTCTTTATTAAAACAACCAGATCCTTGCCAGTAACCGCAGGATTAACATAACAAAATTTTTTTGTTATGTAAATTTTTTTACTTTTTACAAAAAGTAATAAGGGGTAAAGCTTTCAATGATCTTCTCTCATTCCTGAGACCATAGATAAGGGATGAAAGGTACTAATAGTGTAACATCCTTTTTATTAAAAATAAATTACGAAGTCATGCACTTAAATCAAAAAGTGTCCATTTCCCGACATGAAAGAATATCCACTTATCTCTAAAACCTCAGGCTGTGAGCGGACAAGCATGATCAGGAAGACATCACTCCAAACAAGCCCCACCCTATGCGTTTTTACATGATGTAATCATCAAGGACAGAAAGGCGGCTCATCCTGAATCTCATATTTATGGAGAGCAGGGGAAGGGGCTGGTAAATATGTCTTATTTACTGGCCCCTTCCATTTCAGAATGAACTCAGTAACTGATGGGTAGTAATCACTCACTGTGTTCATTCAAAACTGAAACATAGTAATCTGTGTTTTCTATGCTTCAGTCCATGAATGAACAGGAGCCCCTGTGCAGAAGGCCTCCTGTTTCATTCATCTGCATAGAAAGTATTGGGGATCTATGTCCTCAGTTTCTTTCTCAGTCGTAAAAATAAGACATCGGGGGGTCTGTTTAGACCCCTGCTATTTCATCCAAGCCAGCTCCCCCTCCCTTCACCAGTCTTGTGAAAAAAATGTAAAACTATTTTTTTTAATGTAAAAAAATAATACAAATTTGTTAAAAAATTATTTTAAAACTAAAAAAACTATTTTTACAAATGAGGGGCTTATTCACATGGATTTTCTGGCCCATACAGTGTGAATGGGCAACTTGTTCTGTGGCCGACACTGCTTGTTACTCTATGGGGACGCAGGGACTGTACGAACACTGTGGGTCCTAACTTGAATGAATTTGTATGTATTCAGGGCCATACACCTGCAACCACAAGGCTGTCAAGTTAGAACCTATGGTTGTGTTCATACAGCCGCTGCATCCCCATAGCACATCATAGGCTTCCTGCACACAGCTCCAGCCACATAAAACAATTTTAATTCATACTGTACAGGCCACAGCGCCCATGTGAATAAGCCCCAAGACCTCATTCACACACAAAGCTTTGTTTATTAACTTTATACAATTTTGTACAGTAGATTTAGACTCAAATTCCTCACAAAATATCTCTCACGCATGGCATTGGTTGTATAGGCATGAGACAGAGGAAAACTGATTCATCTAGAAATATGTAAGTTAGGCTTTACTCAGATAGATACCAGTCTTCTGAGGTTACCCTTGGTGACCTATACACAGTCTAATATGCTTCTGGAGGCTGCAAAGCCTCATGCATTATAAAGCAGACTACTTAAGTGTGTGGGTGTGTGTAACCGTTTCTCACTCGCTTGTATACTACATGATAATAAATAACAGTTTTGCAGAGAGAATAAAGGCAGCCTTATGCATTTTGGGAATATTATAAAAAAACAAAATTTTGGGCACGTTCTGTCATTTGTTGGCTTGTCACAGATCGGTGTCTCTGATTATGTTGGCATTTTGCTTTGGGAGGGTTAGAAGATATCTTCTGATCATGGATTTATAACTGACAGTGTCAGAGCCAAGATAG
The DNA here is from genome assembly GCA_037952925.1 of Lithobates clamitans. Lineage (NCBI taxonomy): Eukaryota > Metazoa > Chordata > Amphibia > Anura > Ranidae > Lithobates > Lithobates clamitans. The sequence continues at coordinate 1,216,623 of JBBGZY010001757.1, read as the reverse complement.
ATTTTCATGAGATGTCATTAAACATCACCAGACAGGATGACTGGATGTGTGTGTGTGCAAGTTTCCTTACCCAGCATCTTGAAATGAATACACTAGGAATATCACAACGATGGATGTTTATTGTTTAGTATGTCTTTCGTTTCCGATAATTTAACTTCAAGGCTGTTTGCAAGTCATACTTATTAGGTGATACAGTTCAATGCAAATGATTATGGTGCCCTACAATGTCATTTCTGTGGATGGTGGATAGAAAAACAAAGACCAGTGTCCCAGCCATCCACTACGTTCTACTGTGTATTATTATTATTTCAGGTACTTATATAGAGCCGTCAATTTACGCAGCGCTTTACATATATGTTGTACATTCACATCAGTCCCTACCCTCAAGGAGCTTTCAATCTAAGGTCCCTAACTCACATTCATATACTAGGGACAATTTAGACAGAAGCCAATTTACCTACCAGCATGTCTTTGGATGGCCACCAAGATCCATTCTACTCATCTGGTGAATGCCCATCCAGCAGAGGAAGCAATATAGGTTAATGGCAAGCATAGACTGAACATTGTATTCAGACCAGTGTAATACACTGCTATGCTCCAGTGCAGAAGTATATACATTGGCTCAGAACACCCTTTCTTATTTAGGCAGCATGTGTCAGAAGTTGAAAACACATGCTGAGTGCTCCACCCTTTAGTCCAGGGGTCCTCAAACTACGGCCCGCGGGCCGAATCCGGCCCTCCAGCATTTTTTATCCGGCCCGCGGACTGCCCATTTTAACATCGCAGCACTCCCCCTGCCCTCTGCTACTTTTATCACACAGGACGGGAAACATGACAGGTCTGGACAAAGGGCCTTTTGTGTTAAGAAGCAGGTGATTGGTTAATAGGCATCGGGGTGGTCCCAGGAATCAATCACCTGCCTTTCACTTGCAAAGTCCTGCCCTTTGTTCGGACCTACCATGCTTCGTGTCTCGGTGATACAGGTAACAGAGGGGAGTGGGAGTGGTGTGATATTATAGAAGGGGCGGCAGTGTAATATCGATGAGGGGAGTCTGATGGGGGGGCATCTGTGATAGGAGGCAGTCTGATATGGGGGGGACTGTGATATGGGGGGCTCTGTGATGGCGGAGTCTGTGATGGGGGCGATCTGTGATATGGGGGGGGATCTGTGATGGGGGAGTCTGATATGGGGGGATCTGTGATATGGGGGGGGGATCTGTGATATGGAGGGGATTCTGTGATATGGGGGGGGGATCTGTGATATGGGGGATCTGTGATGGCGGAGTCTGTTATAGGGAAAGTCTGTGATGGGGCGTCTGTTATGGGGGTATCTGTGATGGGGGGAATCTGTTATGTGGGGCTTTGTGATGGAGAGGAGTTTGTGTTGGGGGGCTTTGTGATGGGGGGGATCTGTCATGGGGGGGCTTTGTTATGGGGTGAGTCTGTGATGGGGAGGGGGGGTCTGTGATTGGGAGTGGTTCTGTAATGAGGGGAGTGTGTGAAATACTGATAAGTTCATATTGATTACAATTGTTCTTTATTTTAAATATTGTACTGTTTTTTCCTGTTTTTTTTTTTTTTGCACTACAAATAAGATGTGTGCATAGGAATTAGTTCATATTTTTTTAAACCCCCCAACGGTCTGAGGGACCGTGAACTGGCCCCCTGTCTAAAAAGTTTGAGGACCCCTGCTTTAGTCTCTATGTCAGTCAGGTTAAAATGGAAGTAAACCCTCCTATCATTTTCAGCCAAGGAAGCTGCCATCTTGGCCTCTGTTTAATCTTCAACTGCCATAATGCTGAACATGTGATCAGTTATGACACCAGCCATTGGATGGTTTGACAGTTTGGTTGAGAGCACAACCAATGTGACAGCATTTCTGGCATGCCGGGAATGTAACTGTTTTTTAAACTGTTAAATCAATGGGTTTACTTCCACTTTAACTATGTCAGCAATGTCAACCAGGGTTCCTCCAGAGGCTAGGGGTTACATGAGCTCTGACTGACTGACCTCTCATTTATTGGTGCCTGCATAGTACTGACGCCAACATAACATGGCAGAGCCAACTGTGTGACACCAATGATTTTTTTTAGGGTGACCACGTTATGGTAAGGGTGACCACGTTATGCTTAATTTTTTTTATTTAATCTATTTTTAATTTGATTAAAAAATGGCATCCAATAACAATCAAATAGCTATAACTCCCCAATCCCCCAAATTTGATTAAACTGAGTCATTTGTCCAGGGCAGAAAATGATCGATCATTCAGCATTGAGCAGAATGCACTGAGATACATTGTTCATCATAAATATATGATCTAATTTAATTTAATTGATCGAATTATGAGAATACAGAGAGATCTGATCAATAACTTATAATCATATATTAACTGTTGATTGAAATCACTTCCCCACATGTGGCTTATTAATGAAATAGGCTTTCAACTATAGATTAAACATTTCTATCAGAAGAGTTTGATCGGAAAAGAAATCAATCATTTATCAAAGTAGGTAAGGCCACCATTAGAGTGGCATTCTGACCACCACTGTTAGGGGGACATTCTTCCTACTCGCTACCAATTAAAGGGCACTTACCCCCCAATGAATTGGTTTTAGCAGGGTTCCCAAAGATCTACAAATTATTTCCAGAGTTCCTCTGGGGTAAAAAGGTTAAGAAAGGCTGGTCTGTGTGAACATAGTCTGACATGGCTCCTGTATCGTGTGACCACTGTGATTGGCTCCCCCTGGCTTCTGATCAAAAGCCTTGACCGGGTTTTATCGGTGGCAGCTCAGTCAGTGTGCTGGGTATATTCTCAGCATACAACATTGTTCCGCCATGGATGCATATGAGCAATGGCTGGGCAATAAAGCCCACTGTTCTTGCTGCCGCAAAGAGGATAAGAAGCTCAAAGCTCAGTCTAATCCTTACCAGTGGTGGCTGGTACTAAAAAATTTTGGGGGGGGGGGGCACAAAGAACCTCTCCAGGTCCGCACTCACCATGGTGACGGCCCCCCTGATACTGATCCTCTCTGTGGCTTCCCCTCTGCGGCTTCCGTTTTAACCCAGTCTACTTTCCGGGTTTCAAATCTTCAGCCTCCTGACTAGCTGGGACGAGAAGCCAGAAACCAGAAGTGATGCGATGCGAATATTAATTCGCTAAAATCAAAAGTGGGAGGGTTCGGGGCGCAGTGCTCTAATCACATGCTTGTCAAAAAATGATGGGCATCACAGACACCCATTAGTGCCCCGCACAGTGCACAAACATAGAACAATTTATTTTTAAATAATGATAATATTAACTTTAAGATGTTAAAAAGATATTATCCTTGATTTAAAAATAAATTGTTCTATGATTAGCTTTCCTATTTGTCAAAACTTTGGAAGGGCGATGCCCCTGTGCCCCTTATGGACTGGCTACCACTGATCCTTGCTGCTTTGGGATGATTTTCTCTCATTTCTTGTCCTGATGACAAAGGATTAGAGACAGAAAGTGACGCAGATTCTATTTTTTAGGTTTGTGACCCCATTTCTCTAATTTCTTGTCCAATGTCATAACTAGACACCTGCAGCAAAAAACCAAAAACAAACAAAACAAACAAAATCGAATTTGTGTGAACGATTGCCTATCTTATCCAAAACTAAAAAGGAAAATTTTGTCTATACATACACTTTAAGGACTTCCTACTTAGCGTGGAAATGGCAAGGATATGAATCTTTACAAAGTTACCTTTGAATATAACAAAAACACTTGTACGTACCTATACAAGCGACTTTATCAGTGGTGACTTGTATTCCTCTCACCTCCACTTTATCATGGTGAAAAAAGGACTTTGCGCTACTATTCTGAATCAGTAAAATCAAAATCCCGATCAGCAGAGCCAGGGAAAGGACTTGTCTCTGTCCATTCATTTTCTCAGCCTTTGGCAGTGCAGTGCAGTCACAAGCTGGGCTGGGGTTGTCAGATGACTAAGAGAAGGAAATCCACGCTCAAAATACAGAACATATTTATAACAAGCAAGTTTCTAGGAAAGAATATGAAGCAATATCTACGTCATGCAGTTAGGTTGTGTCCGTCTTCAGATCAGAAAGTTGAAATGATGTTCTTGGCATGTTAAAGTAGCATACAAAAAAATTACGAGGCAATACTGAAAAGAATAAACTAAAGCAAAGACCAGAGATTTTCACTTCCTACATCAGTAAGTTTCTGTGTGTCACTCATGTGACTGTGGTCAAAGTGTTCTCTGTCTTACACAAACACAAGGGAAGTGGGCATGTTCAGCTTGTTAGGTCTTGTAAGTGGGAGGGGGGCTGTGTGTCACTTCAAAAATGTCACTAACAGATAACAACAAATAAAATGGAAGTCTTAACCTGCTGAACTAATTAAATATCTTACAATTACAAACTGAAATAAACTGAAGGGGAGGGAAATAGCCCAGTGATTTTGCATCTTTGACATGTTAGATGGCAGCTTTAACCACTTCAGCCCCGGAGGGATTTACCCCCTTCCTGACCAGAGCACTTTTAGCGATACAGCACTGCATCGCTCTAACTGACAATTGCGCGGTCCTGTGACGTTGCACCCAAACAAAATTGACGTCCTTTTTTTTCCACAAATAGAGCTTTCTTTTGGTGGTATTTGATCACCTCTGCGGTTTTTATTTTTTGCGCTATAAACAAAAAAAACCCCGACAATTTTGAAAAAAAAAGCAATATTTTTTACTTTTTGCTATAATAAAAATCCCCCAAAAATATATAAAAAAACAAATTTCTTTCTCAGTTTAGGCCGATATGTATTCTTCTACATATTTTGGGTAAAAAAAATCGCAATGGGCGTATATTGATTGGTTTGAGCAAAAGTTATAGCGTCTACAATATAGGGGACAGATTAATGGCATTTTTATTATAATTTTTTTTTTTTAGTATTAATGGTGGCGATCTGCGATTTTTGTCATGACTGCGACATTATGGAGGACACATCGGACACTTTTGACACATTTTTGGGACCATTGTCATTTATACAGCGATCAGTGCTATAAAATGCACTGATTACTGTGTAAATGACACTGGCAGGAAAGGGGTTAAACACTAGGGGGCGATCAAGGGGTTAAGTGTGTCCTAGGGAGTGATTCTAACTGTGGGGGGGATGGGCTACCACTGACATGACAGCGATCACTGCTCCCAATGACAGGGAGCAGTAGATCCCTGTCATGTCAAGCTTGTTTACAACGGCATCTCCCCATTCTTCCGCTCCGTGACACGATTGCAGGCCCCTGACGGACATCGAGTGCACGGGACCCGCAGACACGGTCACGCAGTACGCGGCAGGCGCGCGTGCCCACAATGCCACAATTTCAAGGGGACAAACCTGTACGCCCATTTGCCCAGCCGTGCCATTGTGCCGATGTACATCGTCATGCACTGGTCGGCTAGTGGTTAAACTGATACTGATCAATATCCTTATCCTCCTAAAATAATCCATACAGAACCACTGCTTAAAGAGGAGCTCCAGTCTGGAAAAAAAAAAGTAAAGTCAGCAGCTAGAAATACTTTAGCTGCTGACTTTTAATATAAGGTCCAGGGATACCTTCCAGGGATTCCGTACCCTGAGCCGATTCGTCAATCGGCTTCAGGTGAAGGCACCGGCATTGTAGTGTGGGAAACCAGCAGTGAAGCCTTCAGGCATCAAAGCAGGTTTCCTACTCCACATGCTCGAGTCGCGCTGTACTTTCCGAATGGTTCCGTCATCTTCTGGGACCTGTGTGTGTCCCAGAAGGCAGCGTAGGAAAGGAGGAGGGCTTGGAAATGCTCATAGATTGCCGTGGCAATCTTACCTGGAAGTAGGAGCAGGTACCAGTCAAAATCAGGTACCCACTCCCCCCAAAAAAAAGTGCAAAATGTGGCAGTGGAGGGGGGGAGGGTGCGAACAAGCACAGCTTCCCCTTCTGGGTGGAGCTCCGCTTTAAAGTATATCAAGAGGCAAAACTTTTAGTGGAAAGGGTTTATAACACCTGTCAGGTTTTTATTACTGTCTATGCCCCTGTCATGGAGATTCACTCTCTATTTGCCCTGTTTAATGTTATTACCAAGGGTGAGAGTGAAAGAAAATCACATATTAGGATAAAAGGTAACATTTTCCAAAGGGCAATAGTTCTGGTGACAATCAGGGATTCCCTCACTTTGGAGGAATATCCTTTCACTTCCTGTTGTGGCTATGTTAAGGTAATTCTCCCCAATAGAACACATATGACAAAAAAAAATGATGACAGGGTTTATAACCCTACCTTACTATATCCAAAATGAAAAAAAAAAAAGTGAGAGGACTGGAATGGAGCAGTCTGGAATGGATGTAGAGCCAGTCAGGAGGACTGTGGTGGCACGGGCAGGAGAAAGGAGCAGCTGCAGCCAGGAGGACTGCCAGTGCCTGAAGGGGTGGTACTGAGAGCAGTAGCCACAGATAGGACAGCTAGCACCAAAGACTTCAATGTTTTTGGCTACACCATAGGGGCCCGCGATCCCTGCCTGCAAAGGGCATTCGTCTAGAATAAGCTGAGACTGTGCTGAATCTGAAACTGTGATAGCTGGTAATGGGAGTTGTTGTCCTGCAAGCAAGTCTGTGCTGGAGGTAGAAGAGGAAAGTGTGTATATACTGGGTGTATATAGTTCAAGTCCCTAAAGAGTTCTACTGATCAAATCAAAGCTGCAAGGACTGCTTCTTGTCTCTAAAGTGAATGGAAAATTTGTGTGCCTGGCTGTGCAGGGTGGGAGACGACCACATTCGCTAGTGGCCCCTATGGGGGTAGCGCTACATATATAAGATTTATAAGATATATAAGATTTTTATTGTTGTTATTCTGCAACCCCAGTGTCATATGCGAGGCCAGATAAGGCCAGATAGCCAGATAGCTTAACTCGCCTTCCTATCAAAGCACAACAAAGTCCTTTAACTTTCATAACTTTATTTGTAAAATAACAGCAGAGAGTTTGTAGATAAGTTTGTGGGTGTTGAGAGAGAGCTTCTCTATGTGGGATGCTTATCCAGGAAGGAGGTAAAAAACAGAATGCTTATTGTAAGATTCGTCAGGATGTACTTACAGTGCCTTCCATTGGTAAAAAAAAAACAGGGAACAGTATGGTTGCCACCTTTACTTCAAGCCAAACCCAAACAATTTAGCGGCGCACTGCAATTTTTTTTATTGTAGTATAAACTAGGAATGGTAAACGACCTGGGACACCTTTGAGTGCCAGGAGAGTAATAATGTGGCAGGATGGGGGGGGGGGGGTACATGTGGGTAGTATAAATAGGAGAGGCTGCAGGGGCAGGGGTGACCTAGGACAGGAAAGAGGGGATGCAGCAAAGATAGGTTGTAGGTTGGTAGAGTTCAAGAACCCTTGAAATAACCTTTCGGTCTCAGGGAATCCCTGGTAAAAATGGCTATTTCTACAACTCATGCTACATTGGTGTGATGGTCAGTGGAAGAGTGTTCCTTACATCTGTGGTCTTGGGGAAGAATTTTCCCCCTACAGATAGCTAAAAAGATCATTGGTGTCAGTGGGAACTTATCGTAGAGGCAAAAATTTGTCTTTGCTCAAGGAACCCCTAGCAACCATTGGAGGAACCCTGGTTGAGAAACCCTGCTCTATAAGGTGAGAGAGGCGGATGGAGGTGAGCAAGGAGCCAATGAACAGGGGAGGACCAGAGTCAGTGGTGAGCAGTTCTGAAGTGAGATGCGGCATTGCTAGTGGGAGTAAGAGATCAAGCAGCATGTAATGTGAATGAAAGGCAGTTAGTTTGTGTTACAGTGGAGGTGGACCAAAGCATGTATGGATGATGAGCAGGAGAGGCTCAGGAGCAGCCAAGTCAGAAGCGAAACAGTTCAGTGGGGTGGGTAGAGTGTAAACTAAAAGTGCTGATGGAGGGGGACAGCTGGGGGTGGTTAGCGCCTGATGGTGCAGAGGGACGGGGAGAGCTGGTGGCCGGTATAGGGGGAATTCCAATGAGATTATGTCTGAATAATGTGTCCGAGTTTCAGGTGGACTAAAACCCGGACACATGATTTAAAACCCGAACTGTCCGGGTGAACCCCGGACAGGTGGCAACCAGGGGCGGACTGACCATTGAGCCACTCGGGCACTGCCCGAGGGCCCTAGGCCACTAGGGGGCCCCATCAGGGTTGCCAACCTCAGTAAAACCAGGGACAGTATGGACCAGGGACAGCCAATAGACAGTATGGACCTGGGACAGCCAATAGAAACATGTCTGTGTACACTGTGTGTACATATATGTGTATACTGTGTGTGTGTGTATACTATGTGGCCCCATAATCTCTGATTGCCTGGGGGGCCCCATAATCTCCTATTGCCCGGGGGCCCCATGAGTTGTTAGTCCGCCCCTGGTGGCAACCCTAGGAAATAGGGAACAGGAAAAGGAACAGGGAGAGTGGGCTAATCCATTCTCTCTACCAGAGAATTGAAAGGTCACTATGGCAACCAGACTCTAGTAGATCAGAAAGGTAAACACTGCAAAAAGTGACAGGGCAAACAAACTAGGGACTCTTGTTCTATGATAGTTGTCATCAATGCTTCGGTTTAGTTCACTCTAATGTACTATATTACCTATGTTGTTGGACTGAAATGAGGTTTAATGAGGTTTAAACAGGCCATATATGTATCATTTTCCGTTGTTCAGCCTAATGGGAGCTACCTAGTAGATTCTTCTGTCCGTGCTAACAGTGTGGATAGACAAAAATAGACAAATTCCCATTTCAGTTCTATTGTCACCGGCTGTCATAATGCCTGAATATTGCCTGATACAGGTGCTGTTTGGCTGACAAATGTGTGACAGATACCTTCAACAAAACTCAATTCAATTATTACATATTTCAAACAGAACTTTACCAGCAAGGCCATACACTGCTCAAATTTCAGCTGAGCTAGAAGGTATCAGATGCAATCTGAGCAGTGTATGTCCGGGTTTACTTTACTTCTAGATACCAATCAAACCTCACACCTCACTGTATTGAATGCCATTGGATGTTCTGTATTTTGCCCGTTTTATTGCATAAACATAAAAAAACTTTTCTCCCATACTCACCATTAGTGCTGAGCCAATTTGCGCTGGGTTCGGTTCAGCAAGGGTTCAGCAAACTTCAAAGAAGTTCAAATGCCAAACCAAAACCTCATTGAAATCAAATAGTAGCTGACTTTGTTAAGTTAAAAATGCCAATTTTCTGGGCTAATAAGTAAGGGGTGTCAAAAAATAGTATGGGGGAATGTGGTAGGCACTGCCTAGGGTGCCAATGCAAAAAATGCATGCAGCCAGTAGCAGTGTTATTTTTTTTCTTTCTCACTGACATTTACAAAGTAAAAAGGTTTTAAAATTGCTGGCAAGTGACTTTAACAGCTGGCACTGACAGCTTCTTTGTTAAAAACAAACAAAAAAAAAATCAAAAGGTCTGCTATGTATTTTTTGGGGGGCATTTGGAGCGGACTGTGTGCTGTTTTCTTAAAAACGAAAGAAGCTGGAAATGTACCGTATGTCATTTCCCAGCTATTTAAACTTTCAATTTTTTTTCACTGTAAATGTAATTTGTGCTGTAGCCTATCCTACAGCAAGAATGAAGCAATAGTAGAACGTCCACCAAAATGCATACCAGACCATTTGAGCTCACACAATTGATTGAGGTCCCCCAGGAAATCCATACAAGACCCTTGTGTAAGGTTCCCCTAAAAATCCACAGCAGACTCTTAACCCGAGCTTATAGCCTGGCTGGCAAGGAAAGGAAGGGGGATGAGTGTGCACCCCCTCTTATGGCCCGTACACACGGTCGGACTTTGTTCGGACATTCCGACAACAAGATCCTAGGATTTTTTCCAACGGATGTTGGCTCAAACTTGTCTTGCATACACACGGTCACACAAAGTTGTCGGAAAATCCGATCGTTCTGAACGCGGTGACATACAACACGTACGTCGGGACTATAAACGGGGCAGTGGCCAATAGCTTTCATCTCTTTATTTATTCTGAGCATGCGTGGCACTTTGTCTGTCGGATTTGTGTACACACGATCGGAATTTCCGACAACGGATTTTGTTGTCGGAAAATTTTATATCCTGCTCTCAAACTTTGTGTGTCGGAAAATCCGATGGAAAATGTCCGATGGAGCCCACACACGGTCGGAATTTCTGACAACACGCTCCGATCGGACATTTTACATCGGAAAATCCGACCGTGTGTACGGGGCATTAGTCATAATAGGCCACATGCCCTCAATGCGGGGGGAACAAGCACCATGTTGAGGAAATCAGTGGCATCTTCCACACAACCCTTGGTTGTAGGCAGGGCCGTCTTTAAGGCAGGGCAAAAGGGGCAGCTGCCCTGGGCCCTGTCATTGTTGTGGGGCCCAAAGCTGCTGCCTCATACTTGCCAACTATCCCAGTTTAAATTCCCTTGTACCTTGAGGTTTTAGTCCTGTGCTGTGTCCCGATATCTCACTGTGGAGTTCTGTTACTAACCATCTCTGCCCTATTGTTGTGTACAGATGACTCACCTGCAGACCCTGTTTACATGTAAATAATCTGCATTGATATGAAAATAGTGGCGGTGTTCATATGTATAGTGGCGGATCGGCAGCATTCATATGTAAATAGAGGCAGTATTCATATTCACCGTCGCCTATACTGAATGCTGCCCACTGGGGAGATAAAAGGGGATGCTTGAAAGTCCTGCCTACAACTGTGGTCATTAAGCCTAACATCAGCCTGTTCTGCAAAGGTAAGCAAATTAGTGGGGGGGAGGGTAATGTGGGGTTTGCAGAGATAGGCAGAGAATGAATTACAGTTTGGGATGCACAGGTGAGAAAGGAGGGGATGCATGGAGGTAAGAAGGGTGGGTGCAAAGATGAGCAGAGGAGGCAGGTAGAGTTAAAGGGGAGGGGGATTTGAGTGGAGAGGATGGGGGAGGTTTGGGGTGCAGAAGTTAGCAGGGGTTTTAGGATGCAAAGATATACTGACAGGATGGATAAAGATGTAGGTCACATGTAGGGCAGCCCATTCATTTCAAAAAGCGATTTTGCATGTGTTCCAAACACACATAAATGTAAACGCAGGCTAAATGTCTCGGTTACATTGGTGGTCAGTGTAAATCTTCTGATTACATTGGTGCTTGGTGTAGAATCCTTTCATTCACACTAATGGCCAGTGTGAATGTCCAAAAAAAAAAAAAAGATTATAAAATACTGATATCATCGCTTCCTCTCTATTCGGTGCAACTTCGATAGTCTCAACATTGTCAGGTCCTTCTGGTCGCTGTTCATAGTTGGTAATACTGTTCAGGAATCCCTTTGCCAGGGACGCTCGCCTCAGCTGCCTTTCTTCAATGGATAATACCATACTTGCTGATTAGTGCTTGGTCCTTATCACCACAATGTCTATTCACCCAGCTGCTGGAGTCCCCAAATAAAAACAAACAAAAATAGAAATCTCTCCTGTGCTCAGGTGTCTAGTTCCTCAATGTGTGGTATGACCGAATACGTTCAGTGGTATCTGCCGTCTTGCAGCCCTCCTCAGAATAATAGGTATTGACAGACTAAAGAAAAAAGAAAAAAAGGAGGGCGCACCGACCTAGTGCATTACCACTGGTAACATTTTGTTAAAGTGTAAAACAGCAAAATATATACTCACAAACGAGCATGAATGACAGGCATTGACAATGCTACAGGTACGCAGTTCTGAACATCGACAAACCCGGACCGGACATCAAGTGGATATAGCGATGGCTAACGCGTTTCGGGGGAGAACCCCCTTCCTCAGAGCCTAAGCGGGTAATGGCTGCTCACATGTATGGTCTCCTCTATATATGTGTGCACCTGTGCATCCTGATCACCACCAGCACCAGCCCATACAAGGCACACCCACCTACACAGAAATCACACCCACCTTAATGGTGGGGCCCTCCCTAGCTGCACCCAGTCGCCATAGTAGCACCATAGTAATTGATGCCAGTGACCCCACACATACATGGCTAAACAATAATAGGATTAACAATAATAGGATTAATAGATGGTCATATCCCAATGAACCGGTGAAGACTGCATGGGGGGGGGTAATTGGCCTGACATACAGAGGTGGTCAGGCATAAAATCTACCTGTACCACCTCCACATCTACCGCATATTGTGGGGGTGTTGTGGGGGTAGCGGGGTGAAACATACCAGACCAGATGCAGTGGCGCCTCCAGCCGCTATCTTTCACCGGTGGAATGCACGCCGCTTCGATATCCAGGAGGTGTGGGTGTGTTTGCACTCGACCGGTAAGTTCCGGCTGGCCAAGACGTCACTTCCGCTTGCGCGTGCGCAGAAGACTCGGCCCGGAAGTGCGGGTGTGTATGCGTTCCACCCGCTACTTCCGAGCGATGTAATGTCAGCACTCACTGTAGCAGTGAGTGTGTGGATGCGTGCGCATCCGGAATAGATGAGCACGCCCACACTAGATGTTTCTCACAAATCACCTCCCCTAGAGGCCCAGTTAAAAAATGGGATGGAAATTAGACTGAATAAAATAACTAGATTGGGGGAAAAAGAAGGAGGACCGAAGCGGAATGCGCTGATGCTGTGAGATGGCCAAGGCACACAGAACAACACAAAAAGCAAAATAGAGGAGCCCAGCCTCATCAATATTGGCCATTAGGGTTTCCCCAGATGCAGAATATATATGTATATAGAACTTGTAAAATGTGTAAACATACATGTAAATTGGATTACATAGATAAACTATTGACCTTTAAATGATCCCCATAGGGAGAATGTGTATAAATATATATTCTATAAGACATATACATATAAAACCAAATGTATATACATATATATCTCCATATACACATATATACATGAAGTCACATAAATACATACGAAAGTATAAAACTAAATATATTAAACCATTAAAAAAGTAAACACAACACATGTGCACGTATACACGCGCATATCAAACCTTGTGTACGTATTCATGTAAAAACATCTAAAAAGTTAAGACAAAAAGACCAGAGATCAACCACTAGACGATGGGAAGTCGAAGTGCGACACCCCACCCAGTAGCGATCTCTGGCATGTCCTCCAATGTTCTCCAATCTAAAACAGATTAATTGAATAGAATATTCATAAAACAATAGAGAACCATAAAATTAAGCAGCTAAATGGGTGCTACATGAACATCTGGGGATTCTCTAACGCCATATACCCGCTGATATCTGGTAAATCGCAAAGAGTGAAAAGTAAGCTTGATGGAATAGCATATATACTGTTGCAAATAAACATGAACAAATCCCACATTCTAAATAATCTTAACTAAAAATGCTCAAAGGCTATCTATTTATAACATGAACTAACTATATACTAAAAGGAAGATCTCAACAAACCAAGCAGGTACCCTCCCAATCCAACACACCAGTGCTCAATTCTTCCCATGGCCATGAAGTGATATATGTGGTAAAATTGCCACTATATGAAGGGGCCCAACCATCATGGATGGCTGGAGAGTCACATGGAGGCTCCAAAAAAAATGGAGACTACTGCTAAAGGCAACAATGGTAATATTATTATATTAACATTAATATTATTGATCATGGTGGACCTAAATATATCCCAGGGAAGAAATGACAGGCCCTACAGAAACTGCACATGTCAAAGGACACTATGCAGTTCAATTTCTTCGTTCAGGCTTTTCGGGGCCAAAGTCCCCAAGGTGACTATCCAGTAGGCCTCTCTGGTGCACAGTAGCTGGTGCTTTTTTCCACTATCTAAATCGTTGGGCATAGCTTCTATACCAAACACCCTAAGGCCGTCTATACTACTATCATGAACTTCCAGAAAATGTCTTGGTACTGAATATTTATCCTTCTCTGTCAGGATGCTACTTCTATGTTCATTCATTCTGGTTCTCATTGGTCTTGAAGTCCAGCCAATGTACAGGAGGCCACATGGGCAAAGGAAACCATAAACTACATGTGGGGTGCCGCAGTTAATGAATTGTTTGATCTTATGAGTCTTGCCATCGACTCCTACTACGTCTTTCTTTCTATGGCACATGTAGGTGCAATTCCCACAGTTGGTGCTCCCACATCTATAACTGCCTTTTTGGTCGAAGATTGTTGTCCAAGGGCTATTAAGTCCTCTATTTTTAGTCTTTTTCACCTTACTTGGGCAATTATGCTCCTCAAATCCTTGGGTCTCCTGAAAAACAGATTGGGGTGTGAAGTAAGGCTTGTCTTCAGGATTGGATCTGATTCAAGAATCTTCCAATTCTTTTTGAAGATTTTTTGTATTAGGGGAGCCTTGTTATTGAACCTGGTACAGAACTGTACTTGTAGTTGTTCCTCTTCATGGGGTTCTATCCTTCTCTCTCCCTCACCACCAGCATTATCGTACAACTTGAGATATTTCTGGAAGGCTTCCTCAATATGTTCATACTTGTACCCCTTCTCTTTGAACTTACTCTTTAGGACAAGACTTTGTTCCTCATAATCATGTTTCAAGGTGCACATCCACCTAAGTCTGCAGAACTGGCCAAATGGGACATTACGAATCCATCTAGGGTGATGATGACTACGGGCATGGAGGTAAGAATTACCAGCACTTGGCTTAAAATGGGTTTTTGAATAAATACCTCCAAGCTCATCTACTTGCAACTCCAGATCCAAAAAGATCAGGGATATATCATTCACCACATGGGTGAATAAAATATCAAAGGGATTCTCTGCACAATGTGCTCGAAACCCATCTAGCTCTTCATCGGTGCCAGTCCAGATTATGAGAACATTATCAATGTATCGTGCGTACAGTACCAGGTTTCTTCCAAATGGGTTATTAGCCCAGATGTAATTGAGCTCCTAGTATCCTATAAATAAATTCGCATAACTGGGAGCGAACCTGGCGCCCATGGCTGTGCCCTTCACCTGCCTGTACAAGCCATCCATAAACATAAAATAATTATGAGTCAAAGTAAATTCAATACACTCATAGAGGAATTGTGCTTGTACAGGGTTGAAAAGGTGTGCTTCTGCCAGATAGTACTCGATGGCTCTTAAGCCAAATTCATGCTGGATGGATGTGTACAAAGACGCTACATCCAAAGACAGCCATCTATATCCTTTCTCCCATGTATAGGTGCTAAGTATCTCCAGGGCATGGCTCGAGTCCTTAATAAATGATGGCAGATTCGTTACCAACCCCTGGAGAAAATGGTCGATATAGCCGCCAAGGTTGCTGGTCAAGCTGTCCATTCCCACGATGATTGGTCTACCTGGGGGCTTCTCCATATCCTTATGTATTTTGGGGATATGGTAGAAGTAGGGGACCACCGGATGTTTGGAATAAAGGAATAGGTGCTCGCTCTTGGTTATAACCTGACTAGTGCTCTATCAAGAAGCTTTTTAACCTCAGTATTATAGATAGTCGTAGGGTCCCAGGTGAGCCTTTCATATGTATTAGAGTTGCCGATCAATCTGAACGCTTCCTCCAAATATTGGTCTCTATCTTGTATGACCAAGCCTCCGCCCTTGTCTGCTTTTCTAATTATAATATCAGAGTTTTATTTCCGAGTATTGCTTCCACAAATCCTCCTAAACTCTTCCATCACAACCTCGTAGAAAGTGGGTATAAAATTACCCTTGTTCCAATGGGGGTGGAAGCTCGATCTAGGTCTAAAATTAGTGTTAATGATCTCACCCTCAGAGGTCAGGGGGGGAATCTCACTGGTACACTCATGGCTTCCCTCTATATATAGTTCCTCCAAAATCTCTAATATTCCTTCGTCTAGAGGCTCAATAGAGGGAGACGGAACCGTCGTCTCAGAATGATCGTCGACTATTCCATTGAGTTCCTTCAGCCTAAAATAGCGCTTCACAGTAAGATTGCGTATAAACTTGTTAAGATCGATGAAGAGTTCAAAAAGGTTTGGAGGGGGGCTCTCTGGAGCATAGTTTAGCCCTCTTCTAAGCAACCTGAGTTCTGTTTCTGAAAATTCACATTTCGACAGATTAAATATTTTAATCGTGGAATGACTCTCTAATTCTTTGGATTCCTTTTTTGAAGTTGTTTTCCACCCTCCTCTACACCCTCTCCTTGTGATCTTAGTTGCCTCCGGGTGTTTAGGGGTGATGGTAGTCGGGAAAAACTGCTTTTCTTCGCTGCAGGTACCATCTTTCCCACAGCTCCTTCCACAAAAAAGTTCAGCTAGGAAGGGCCCCACCATCAAGGTGGGTGTGATTTCTGTGTAGGTGGCCGTGCCTTGTATGGGTTGGTGCTGGTGGTGATCAGGATGCACAGGTACACACATATATAGAGGAGACCATACATGTGAGCAGCCATTACCCGCTTAGGCTCTGAGAAAGGGGGTTCTCCCCTGAAACGCGTTAGACATCGCTATTTCCACTGGATGTCCGGTCCGGGTTTGTCGATGTTCAGAACTGCCTACCTGTAGCATTGTCAATGCCTGTCATTCATGCTCGTTTGTGAGTATATATTTTGCTGTTTTACACTTTAATAAAATGTTACCAGTGGTAATGCACTAGGTCGGTGCGCCCTCCTTTTTTTCTTTTTTCTTTAGTCTGTGAATACCCATTATTCTGAGGAGGGCTGCAAGACGGCAGATAGCACTGAAGTATTCGGTCATACCACACATTGAGGAACTAGACACCTGAGCGCAGGAGAGATTTCTATTTTTGTTTGTTTTTATTTGGGGACTCCAGCAGCTGGGTGAATAGACATTGTGGTGATAAGGACCAAGCACTAATCAGCAAGTATGGTATTATCCATTGACGAAAGGCAGCTGAGGCGAGCGTCCCTGGCAAAGGGATTCCTGAACAGTATTACCAACTATGAACAGTGACCAGAAGGACCTGACAATGTTGAGACTATCGAAGTTGCACCGAATAGAGAGGAAGCGATGATATCAGTTTTTTATAAACTTAAACACCTGCTAGAGAGTGAAACGACCCAATTGTGGGATATTATATTGTTGCAAAAATACTTGGAAGTCAATAGGATTCCCAGAGGACTGAGACTTAACAAGTTGTGCAGTTTTCTGGATGACGATATTGGCGAAGAATGGATTAGGGATATGCAGTCTTTTAATAAATCTTGGTTGAACCTGATTATTAAACAAAGGGAGAGAAATCTAGATAGCATCAAGCTAGAAGTCACTAACATTCAGGAACAGCTAGCAGTGTTTACAGACTTAAAATCATTTGTTGAATGGGATAAGAAAATCAATGAACAAACAATAGAGTTCTAGGCTGACTTGATAGTTAGAAAATCAGGGAAGTTTGAGAGGGATAGGCAGGATTACATGACAGGGCGGGAGTTCAATTGGAAGAAAGACAAGATGCCTACACTTCCTACTCATGAACAGGAGGGGAATATGGAGAAAGGGAGACATCCTGTGACCATTGCTCCATCAAATAGTGCAAATAGGGGGAATCCGAATAGGATTAACAGTAACAACAAAAATAGTAATAAAAAGAATAATCACTATCGGAATAAGAATAACAATAAAAACATACAAAAGAATAAAAATAAAATCTACAAATATAACAATCAATTCAATAGCATCCCTCATTCAAATAGAAACAAGATACATAATGATCAGTTTGGCAGTGGTTCCTATAGTGGATGTGTGCATGATGATTCCCCCCACTCCTCACATCAAGAACCCCATCTGTAGATCCTGGTTTCAATGCTACCAACAACCGAGGAGATAGGAGAGTGGGGGACTGCTCTAGACACGACATTGAGAATATAGCCAATTCCCCCACAATAAAAGAAGCTACATTACATGAGGGAACTATGGGGATGCATCCACATATAGATGTATTAGCAAAGAAAAAACAGGAATCCCCCACAAGATTAAGATCCAATGACCCATTGGGAGAAGGAGGGAATGTTACTAATACTGAAGTACCCAAATCCAATGATGCGGTTTCTTTTTTGTGGAAGGAGCTTCGGGAAAGATGGTACCTGCAGCGAAGAAAAGCAGTGTTTCCCGACTACCATCACCCCTAAACACCCGGAGGCAACTAAGACCACAAGGAGAGGGTGTAGAGGAGGGTGGAAAACAACTTCAAAAAAGGAATCCAAAGAATTAGAGTCATTCCACGATTAAAATATTTAATCTGTCGAAATGTGAATTTTCAGAAACAGAACTCAGGTTGCTTAGAAGAGGGCTAAACTATGCTCCAGAGAGCCCCCCAAACCTTTTTGAACTCTTCATCGATCTTAACAAGTTTATACGCAATCTTACTGTGAAGGGCCATTTTAGGCTGAAGAACCTCAATGGAATAGTCGACGATCATTCTGAGACGACGGTTCCGTCTCCCTCTATGCAACCTCTAGGAAGGAATATTAGAGATTTTGGAGGAACTATATATAGAGGGAAGCCATGAGTATACCAATGAGATTCACCCCCTGACCTTTGAGGGTGAGATCATTAACACTAATTTTAGACCTAGATCGAGCTTCTACCCCCATTGGAACAAGGGTAATTTTATACCCACTTTCTATGAGGTTGTGATGGAAGAGTTTAGGAGGATTTGTGGAAGCAATACTCGGAAATACAACAAGGTCCATGAATCATTTTTGGATGGCCCTCTGAGTAGCCTGAGAAAAAACTCTGATATTATAATTAGAAAAGCAGACAAGGGCGGAGGCTTGGTCATACAAGATAGAGACCAATATTTGGAGGAAGCGTTCAGATTGATCGGCGACTCTAATACATACGAAAGGCTCACCTGGGACCCTACGGCTATCTATAATACTGAGCTTAAAAAGCTTCTTGATAGAGCACTGGTCAATCAGGTTACAACCAAGAGCGAGCATCTATTCCTTTATTCCAAACATCCGATGGTCCCCTACTTCTACCATATCCCCAAAATACATAAGGATATGGAGAAGCCCCCAGGTAGACCAATCATCACGGGAATGGACAGCTTGGCCAGCAACCTTGGCAGCTATATCGACCATTTTCTCCAGGGGTTGGTAACGAATCTGCCATCATTTATTAGGGACTCGAGCCATGCCCTGGAGATACTTAGCACCTATACATGGGAGAAAGGATATAGATGGCTGTCTTTGGATGTAGCGTCTTTGTACACATCCATCCAGCATGAATTTGGCTTAAGAGTCATTGAGTACTATCTGGCAGAAGCACACCTTTTCAGCCCTGTACAAGCACAATTCCTCTATGAGTGTATTGAATTTACTTTGACTCATAATTATTTTATGTTTATGGATGGCTTCTACAGGCAGGTGAAGGGCACAGCCATGGGCACCAGGTTTTCTCCCAGTTATGCAAATTTATTTATGGGACACTGGGAACTCAATTACATCTGGGCTAATAACCCATTTGGAAGAAACCTGGTACTGTACGCACGATACATCGATGATGTTCTCATCATCTGAAGTGGCACCGATGAAGAGCTAGATGGGTTTCTAGCACATTGTGCAGAGAATTCCTTTGGTATTTCATTCACGAATGTGGTGAATGATATATCTCTGATCTTTTTGGATCTGGAGTTGTGAGCTTGGAGGCATTTATTCAAAAACCCATTTTAAGCCAAGTGCTGGTAATTTTTACCTTCATGCCTGTAGTCACCATCACCCTAGATGGATTCGTAATGTCCCATTTGGCCAGTTCTGCAGACTTAGGCGGACGTGCACCTTGAAACATGATTATGAGGAACAAAGTCTTGTCCTAAAGAGTAAGTTCAAAGAGAAGGGGTACAAGGATGAACACATTGAGGAAGCCTTCCAGAAATATCTCAAGTTGTACGATAATGCTGGTGGTGAGGGAGAGAGAAGGATAGAACCCCATGAAGAGGAACAACTACAAGTATGGTTCTGTACCAGGTTCAATAACAAGGCTCCCCTAATACAAAAAATCTTCAAAAAGAATTGGAAGATTCTTGAATCAGATCCAATCCTGAAGACAAGCCTTACTTCACACCCCAATCTGTTTTTCAGGAGACCCAAGGATTTGAGGAGCATAATTGCCCCAAGTAGGGTGAAAAAGACCAAAAATAGAGGACTTAATAGCCCTTGGACAACAATCTTCGACCAAAAAGGCAGTTATAGATGTGGGAGCACCAACTGTGGGAATTGCACCTACATGTGCCATAGAAAGAAAGACGTAGTAGGAGTCGATGGCAAGACTCATAAGATAAAACAATTCATTAACTGCGGCACCCCACATGTAGATTATGATCTCCTTTGTCCATGTGGCCTCTTGTACATTGGCCGGACTTCAAGACCAATGAGAACCAGAATGACTGACCATAGAAGTAGCATCCTGACAGAGAAGGATAAATATTCAGTACCAAGACATTTTCTGGAAGTTCATGATAGTAGTATAGATGGCCTTAGGGTGTTTGGTATAGAAGCTATGCCCAACGATTTAGAAAAAAAGCACCAGCTACTGTGCACCAGAGAGGCCTACTGGATCTTCACCTTGGGGACTTTGATCCCGAGAGGCCTGAACGAAGAAATTGAACTGCATAGTGTCCTTTGACGTGCAGTTTCTGTAGGGCCTGTCATTTCTTCCCTGGGATATATTTAGGTCCACCATGATCAATAATATTAATGTTAATATAATAATATTACCATTGTTGTTGCTACCATTTAGTAGTCTCCATTTTTTTTTTTTTTGGAGCCTTCATGTGACTTTCCAGCCGTCCATGATGGTTGGGCCCCCTCATATAGTGGCAATTTTACTACATATATCACTTCATGGCCATGGGAAGAATTGAGCACTGGTGTGTTGGATTGGAAGGGTACCCGCTTGGTTTGTTGAGATCTTCCTTTTAGTATATAGTTAGTTCATGTTATAAATAGATAGCCTTTGAGCATTTTTAGTTTAAATTGTTTAGAATGTGGGATTTGTTCATGTTTATTTGCAACAGTATATATGCTATTCCATCAAGCTTACTTTTCACTCTTTGCGATTTACCAGATATTAGCGGGTATATGGCGTTAGAGAGTCCCCAGATGTTCATGTAGCACCCATTTAGCTGCTTAATTTTATGGTTCTCTATTGTTTTATGAATATTCTATTCAATTAAACTGTTTTAGATTGGAGGACATGCCAGAGATCGCTACTGGGTGGGGTGTCGCACTTCGACTTCCCATCGTCTAGTGGTCGATCTCTGGTCTTTTTGTCTTAACTTTTTAGATGTTTTTACATGAACACATACACAAGGTTTGATATGCGCGTGTATACGTGCACATGTGTTGTGTTTACTTTTTTAATGGTTTAATATATTTAGTTTTATACTTTCATATGTATGTATGTGTATATGGTGATATATATATATATACATTTGGTTTTATATGTATATGTCTTCTAGAATATATATTTATACACATTCTCCCTATGGGGATCGTTTAAAGGTCAATAGTTTATTTATGTAATCCAATTTACATTTATGTTTACACATTTTACAAGTTCTATATACATATATATTCTGCATTTGGGGACACCCTAATGGCCAATATTGATGAGGCTGGGCTCCTCTATTTTGCTGTTTGTGTGGTTCTGTGTGCCTTGGCCACCTCACAGCATCAGCGCATTCCGCTTCGGTCCTCCTTCTTTTTCCCCCACTCTATTTATTTTATTCAGTCTAATTTCCATCCCATTTTTTAACTGGGCCTCTAGGGGAGGTGATTTGTGAGAAATATCTAGTGTGGGTGTGCTCATCTATTCCGGATGCGCACGCATCCACACACTCACTGCTACAGTGAGTGCTGATGTTACAGTGGTCGGAAGTAGTGGGTGGAACGCATACACACCCGCACTTCCGGGCCGCGTCTTCCGCGCACGTGCAAGCGGAAGTGATGTCTGGGCCAGCCGGAACTCGCGGGTGGAGCGCAAACACACCCGCACTTCCTGGATATCGAAGCGGCGTGCGTTCCACCGGCGAAAGAAAGCGGCTGAAGGCGCCACTGCATCTGGTCTGGTATGTTTCACCCCGCTACCCCCATAATACCCCCCACAATATGCGTTAGATGTGGAGGTGGTACAGGTAGATTTTATGCCTGACCACCTCCGTATGTCAGGCCAATTACCCTCCCCATGCAGTATTCACCGGTTCATTGGGATATGACCATCTATTAATCCTATTATTGTTAATCCTATTATTGTTTAGCCATGTATGTGTGGGGTCACTGGCATCAATTACTATAGTGCTACTATGGCGACTAGGTGCAGCTAGGGAGGCCCCCACCATTAAGGTGGGTGTGATTTCTGTGTAGGTGGGCGTGCCTTGTATAGGCTGGTGCTGGTGGTGATCAGGATGCACAGGTACACACATATATAGAGGAGACCATACATGTGAGCAGCCATTACCCGCTTAGGCTCTAAGGAAGGGGGTTCTCCCCTGAAACGCGTTAGCCATCGCTATATCCACTTGATGTCCGGTCTGGGTTTGTCGATGTTCAGAACTGCGTACCTGTAGCATTGTCAATGCCTGTCATTCATGCTAATTTGTGAGTATATATTTTGCTGTTTTACACTTTAACAAAATGTTACCAGTGGTAATGCACTAGGTCAGTGCGCCCTCCTTTTTTTCTTTTTTCTTTAGTCTGTGAATACCCATTATTCTGAGGAGGGCTGCAAGACGGCAGATACTACTGAACGTATTCGGTCATACCACACATTGAGGAACTAGACACCTGAGCGCAGGAGAGATTTCTATTTCAGTGTGAATGTCCCCCTTACATTGGTGATCAATGTAAATCTCTCCTTACATTGGTGGTTACTGTTAATGCTTCTTTTACAGTAGTGGTCAGTGTAAACCTCGATTACATTAGTGGTCAGTGTAAACCCTTATTAAATTGGTGGCCAGTGTTGAAACTCCTCTTTATATTGGTAGTCGATAAAAAAAATCAGCATTGCCATTGATCACACCCTCCACCCAGCACTGCCATTGATCCCAGGAGTCCTAGGATCCCTAGGAGTTTTCTGTCTATTAATGGGTCCCCTCACCTCCCCAGTCCATGGTGTGCAGATGTGTAGAGCAAAACTGCATGGAGGGGGGCCAAGAAAACGTTTGTCCAGGGTTCAATCTATATTAAAGACGACCCTGATTGTAGGTGTCTGTGAGCAGGGGGCTTTTTTCGGAATCTGGAAGCCCCATTTAACAATATAGGGGGCACCCAGTTACATCCCCACCATGTGAATAAGTAGGGGTACATAGTACCCCTACTCATTCACAAAAAAATAGTTGCAAACTAGAAATAAAGGCACCCAAACAATTGACAAGTTTTTTATTAAAATAATAAAAATCCCCCAAAAATGTCCCTCGTTGTAAATCCACCATCAATCACATTGTTCAGCAATGTAGATCCACTTCAGTCGACCCGCCAAAAGAAAAAACTCAGCTGTTGAGACAAAATGCACTTGTTTGCTTGTCACCTGCCAAATGGAAAGTCCGGTTTATGACAGCTGTTACATGGGTGTGGAGTCTCTCCAAGGGAGTGGAGTTTCCCCGTGACAAAAAGTGTGCTACTAAGAAAGTGATACAGTTAAAAACTACATTATAAATAATAAAAATCATGCATTATGACCAGTTTTTACATCATCTATGAATGCTGAAATTTGTAAATAATGATGGACTTTGTAGGCACGTATAAAAATAATAACAAATTTTAATAGTTCACATAAAATTCATACATATACAACACATTGTTTATAAAAGGGTATGGGACACAGTGGTTTATCCTAGAGGATATACTTGAGTCATATACTTCCTGTGGAGCAATACTAACAAAATGCCCACACTGAGATGTATGTATTCCTCTTGGTTGTTCCCACAGTCCTCATAGATTAAAAAGAATTGCTCGCTCTACATCTTTCACGGCCTGAACTGTCGTTTCTTCAGAAGCTTCAATACTTCTAGTTAGAAAGACATACTTTAATTAGAATACAATACACAATTTTTTGTACCAAGATACAAGTGTGCATGTGTATACAGAACTATACATGAACTCACCAATAGTATGGTGCTTAAACAAAGAGTTTCAGCGCTCACCTACTCCAGGAGGGTCCTGAACGCAAGACAACCCCCTGCAAAAGGAAGTGACAACTGGGGACACTGGTGCTGGGCGACAACCATAAAATAGGCACATGTGTCAGGATGTGAAGATGCACAAGGTAACTGAACATAAAGAGTATTTGAATAAGTATTAACAATTATGTTAATTATAATTAAAATTTGAATAAGCTATAATGCTAGGTCCCATACCCACATATTGATTGATATGTAGCCACTACTGTTCACATCGCTTTAAGCAGGTACTTTCCCAATCTATAGAAAAAACCATAGAGTTGGTCCTTCCAGGGTCTTTAGCCATGTGATGACACACTTTAACAAGTAACTTGGGCTGAGAAAGAAAAAAGGTAGCTTATAAACCGGAAAATACCTTAGTTCACTGATCCGGGATAGAAGGATTCTGTTGTGGTAATGTGTGCACATACACAGACAGTGTGCACACATCCTACACCCGCAAGCTTTTACATCCACTTCCTAAAGGGCAGAGGAGACAGGGATGCCGTGAGGACAGGGAGGATATTTACACACACTGGTGCCAAAGTAACTACTTAGCTGATAACAGAGCATGGTGCATGGTAAAGTACCTGGAATTGCGGTGGTTCTGGGTCCCGAGTATGGGGCTGCATATTTGCTGTCCCAAAGGGTATGATGGACACTTCCTTCCCTCAGAAGGCCTGGGGAGTGATGCGCACTAGAACAGTAGCACTAACACTAGCATGCGCAGACGGCGGGCACTATTACCGGCGCGTCCGATGTTCTAGTGCGTATGCGTTCGTTGGCGCATGCGCAGTGCACCAGCGGCCGGGCTGAGTGATGTCAGACGCCGGTCTGACCGAGCTCAATCGGGGTGTACAAATAGCGAGGATAGGATATCATTCCCCACTAGTGGGCTGACACTAGCACGCTGAGAGCCGCGGCCATTTGAACATCATCAAGGGGAAACTGCTGCGCCAACTCAAATATAAAGAGCGTGCTCCAGGCCACATGCTGATTGCAGTTGGATGTGGAGGGTTACTGCTTAATGAACGGTACCCGGCGGATGACCCCAACTTACATCTGAATACGGATCCTGATCAAGACTAACCAACACAAGAACAGCGGGTCCTCCTCCAGTCTCCCCAGGAGTGTTGAGATCGGGAAGTCCTTCCCTGCACCCTTCCATGGTCGGAATCGCCCACGGCCAGTGAGTCCATCCTTTCCGGTAAGGGCATCTCATTTTCATCTTTGCTAGTTAAAAGTTTGGGTCTATACGAAGATATACCCCGGTTTCGCCACGTATGTGGTGATGCAAGATATGCTTACGAGTTTTTGAATACCTTCCATTCCAAAAGAACTGTTAACCCTCAGAGACTGTTTAGTCCATATATCCATTATAGTTACTTATTGATTACACTGTATCTAATTTGATGTACCAATATTGTACTGTTGATTGATTTCACATTTTTTAAGGGGTCTCTAATGAGACATATTTACACCATTCACTTATACTCACCTATATACCAATTGTGGTAACACTCACATTTATATTTTATTTTAGTGCACAGGTGTAGAGGTGGTCTGTTCACCTATAAACCCCTCTGTCATCACTCTTACTTTTATAGCGCTACATTTTTTGTTTCTCATTTGAACATCATGATGCTTTTGCTTCTGTACTAAACTGTACTGTTCCTGTACTGTTCCTGTACTAAACTTTATACTACGTTACGGGCTTCACTATTGGCTACATTATCTTTTCATTGGGTATCGCTGGCCGCCTGTGTGAATATTTGGATTGGATTCCACTTAAAGCTGAAGAACGGAGCTGTGATCTTGGTCTGTTTATTACATGCCTGCTTTTTTCAGCTGTCTGGTAAGCAGATTGGATTTCTACGTGTGCAGTATGCTTTCTTACACACATTGAAACTGGTGACGGGTTTATCAACTCTCCCTTCTTGGATTTACTGTATTTTTTGCTCCATAAGACACACCTGACCATAAGACACTCCTAGGTTTTAGAGGAAGAAAACAAGAAAAAAATATTCTGAACCAAATGGTGTACTAAAATATTTTCCAGTGCCCATAAAACGCAGACTGACCATTGCCATAAACGCAGACTGACCATTGCCATAAACGCAGCCTGACCATTGCCATAAACGCAGCCTGACCATTGCCATAAACGCAGACTGACCAGTGCCATAAATGCAGAGTGACATGCAGACTGACAATTGCCATAAATGCAGAGTGACCATTTCTATGAATGCAGAGTGACCATTGCCATGAATGCAGACTGACCATTGCCATGAATGCAGACTGACCATTGCCATGAATGCAGACTGACCTGATTTTATCTCATCTGCCTGACAGAAGACAGAGCAGCCCGAGCGGCCGAATGCTCTGTCTTCTGTCTCAGGAACAGTGTCAAGCCCAGAGATCGATTGGCGCCCACGGGAGGGTATGGATGTCTGTCCCCCTCTCTCCTGTCTCTCTTCCAGCGGTGACAGCGGGGAACATTGGTGTTGGCGGCGGGAGCGGTGCCGTTGCGTTGGCAGCTGGGGGGCGGTGCCAGCGGTGGTGGGGGGTGGTTTTTGGTGGTATTTCTGGGGGAAAAAAGTGCGTCTTACGGTGCTTTTCATTTAGCGCCGCATGTGGACTTTTAGATAACTATTTATAGTCCAGTGACTGATCCTCCTACGCAATTTATGGAATAATCTTTCAAAAGCATGCAGAAGCAATCGGCCACTGGGTTTAGGGATAAACCTGATCATACCTAAAAATGAACAACAGCTTAGTTGTATATAGCAAAGCAATATACAGTACTAAATTTAACCAGCCCAGGGCAGGAGCTCTAAAACAAAAATTTATTATTTTGCAGATCACCAATTTTAAATGTGTTGGCTGCATTAATTTTTTTTTTTTTTTTTACCTGGTGATCCAGCCAGTAAGTCTGTTATTTCTCAGCTTATTTTAACAGACCAAGCTGTCCAGACAAAGCAGCAGTTGGGGGGGTGAGACAAACCATTTACTACTGACAGGGATGCTGTCATTTTATTTATATAAAACCTTTATTTCAAAAGGAAACAAACTCTTGCTGTAACTGCTTATAAAGTGTTAGCCGGACTTCAGCTTCAATTGGTTAGTCAAGTCCATCCAAATCTGCTAGTCTAATGCCACGTACACACGATCGGAATTTCCAACAACAAATGTTGGATGTGAGATTGTTGTCGGAAATTCCAACCGTGTGTAGGCTCAGATATTTGCTGTCCGAATTTCCAACAACAGATGTTTGAGATCTGGTCTCAAATTTTCCGACAACAAAATCCGTTGTCGTAAACTGTGTAGACAATTCCGACGCACAAAGTTCCACACATGCTCGGAATCAAGCAGAAGAGCTGCACTGGCTATTGAACTTCATTTTTCTCGGCTCGTCGTTCATGTTGTACATCACCGCGTTCTTGACATTCGGAATTTCCAACAACATTTGTGTGACCGTGTGTATGCAAGACAAGTTTGAGCCAACATCCATCGGAAAAAAATCCACTGTTTTTGTTGTCGAAAAATCTGATTGTCTGTACGTGGCATAACACTACCCTCTCCTCAGACTGATTAATGCTTCTGTCTGGGGGTGGCTCAGTTGCTTCTCCATCCAGAGTGGAGCCATTTTAAGACAGGAAGTGTGTTACTGGCTGGGTCACTAGGTGAAAATAAAGGAAAAATAAGTCTAAAAAAGAAAGCTAATGCTGCTACCACATTTAAAGTGTCCTTAGACCCACATCATTAAACACTGGCAAAACATGCTGTTCATACTCGCTCAGAGTGACAGTCCATTCCCTCCCTCCTCTTCCATGCCCACTAAACAGCTCTGGGGGTGGGATATTACATGTTGAATGAAGTAGGCATCACCATCCTGTTATTCTAATACAAACAATAGACACAGGGTGGAGGGGTGTGAATCAGGCTGTAATTGGCAGAATCTCCCCCTAGATAGCCGAAAGCACAAGAACAATAAAGATTTGAATTCAAATACATATTTTGGTAATAATATCAAAAATAATATCAAACATTTGTTTGATATGAATTATGTTTTTTTCTGTTGTATTTCGAAGGCTATTTTGTACATGTAACTGGCAGCAGAGGACTGTAGAAACTCCTCCTGCAGATGGGCTGGAAAAGAGCAGGTGCAGGTATTATCCTGATATAACCATTCATGGACGTCCTGTGGTCGGCAAGCGGTTAATATATTACATTGTTTTTGGGTTTAATACTGCTCTAACATTTGAAAGTGTTAAACTGTTAAAAGTGACTTCACACGTATATGAGATTTATTTTAATGGCAATTCCTCTTGAAACTATGTAACTAAAGTAAATAGAAGGATGGAAGTCAATGAAAGAATAATTGTTGGTCAATATATCCGAATAAGGTGAGCTATAGTTTTTTAAAAAGGAACTTCAGTCCTACATTCCAAATAACTATTTATTTACTATTCAACTGCAACTAAGTTTGTGACCTATATCACCTATACAGTATATAAACCTAAAGAACAAGGTGCAAACTTATTGTGTAGTACACATGCATCAAAAACAAGGCCCATGGGCCGAATCTGTCTCCCAGACAAGTTCATGTGGCCCTTGCACCCAGGACTTTTTCTCAGCTGTAACGTGGCGGAACCCCTAATCCCTGGACTCTATATGTAGTGCACTCCTCAACCCTGCACTCAGTACATAGCGAATCCCTGAACTCAACACCATGTACGTAGCGAACCCCTGAACTCTGCGGTGGGGCATGGTTGAGTTCCTGTACCTATTCTCTGAAAAAAAAGCCCTGGATACATTTTTTATAGTCTTCCAGATACAACTAGCCCTTTGAGGGTAACCATAATGCTGATGTGGACCGTGATAAAATTGAGTTGGACACCTCTGGTGTAGCATGAAAAGCATAAAAATTGCACTCACAAATGTGACCTGGATAGGGTGTATTCATGTCACGTTTGTGATTGCAATTTTTATTTCAATAAGCTGTGTTTTCCACACTGCAGATTACATTTCTATTTACTATTAGTATACAATCCTAGTTAAATGACTGTTCAAGCAGTTTACTGCCATTATGTCATCTAAAACATGTAAAACTCAAAGGTCAATGAAGTCAGCAAAACACCACAAAGCTAGGGAGAAAATGTTTTTCTTTGTTTTAACGTAATTACTAATTATTCACAGTGTACTGAGTTCTATGCTCTTTTCATTTTGTATTTTTTGAAGTTTTTCCCTCAACTTAGATAGATTTCCTTGTATACAAAGTTCACATTTATTAATGAAAGTAAACATGTACTATATGAGTTCTGTAAAAAGTATGCTACTTCTACATATGGTACATACATGTACTGTATGCTCCCCCTGACCTCCCACACTGAGCAGCCAATTGCTAGATCAAAGCATTGCAAACAGAGGCAGCCAGGATGTTACATTCCTTTGGATTTCCGTAGGCTGCAGTGGTAGATTGGAGTGGTGTGCAACGCTTGCGAAGTAGAAGCACGCTTGTGGGGATGTGCAGCATGGTGCAGCCTTAGTAAACAAAACTTGTATTAAAGTTAAAGTTTGGCAATTCACAACAAGCCTGGTGGGAGGACACCCAACCGGGAACACTCACAGAATGCAACAGCGATATGTAGCAGAGCAAGTCTCAGATATGTCGACAGCACCTGAGGGGTGGAATGCTGTCTGGTCAGTCCATGCCCAAATGGGGGGGGGGGATCCAGGAAGGATGGTGTGTCCCTATTCTTTCCTTATTCAACTGGAACCTCTCCCTGCCACAAATCACTGTCCCTGATAGACGGGTGACCTGTACCTACACTACCCACACATGAAATGCGTGCCAAGCACAGGAGCAAGGGAATAGACTCTGCCTGACCCAAGATGGCCAGAGTCAAATGGGGTGGCAGCATCCAATCCAACAGCTTCCCACTGACCCAAATACCTTATAGCAGTGATTCCCAACTCCTGTCCTCAGGACCCACTAACAGGCCAGGTTTGCAAGATAACTGAAATACATCACAAGGGAGATAATTTGCTGCTTGGTGATTGCAATATTTTAGTCTGAATCTCCCCAAGGTAATACTTAAAATCTGGCCAGTTAGTGAGTCCAGAGGACAGGAGTTGAGAACTACTACCTTAGAGGAACCATGTTCCTCTTGACTTCCTCTCCCTCTGCAATGCCACTGCAGCTGAGCACCACCTGTAGTAGAGAAAGTAGACTGCACCTGCCTACATGCTTATGGTGTCTGCTGCACATCAACCTTGCTACTTTGGGGAGTTGGGAATTGCACAGGCTTATTTTATATTTACGTGTGTGATTGTGGAGTTTGGAATATATCAAGAAGGAGTTTGAATTGATCTCTATAGTGTTAATCCGTGGTCACTGCAGCCCTATTGATTCCCTTGGGGACAGTTTTATTCCGCAGGACTGCTGAGGGCCATCATGAGTAAAGTTTAACATGGCAATGAATGGAATAGAGCTATTGCAGGCATTTGCAGGATGAAGAGTACACAGCAGCAATGCTTTCTAAAGCAAAGCTATGTAGCTTTGGCCAGGGATGCAAAGTGAAGTTCGCTGAATCAAAGACAAAGGTAAATATATATTTCTCCAGGTGTACTACAATCAATGAGGTAGGGCATGCCTTAAGTGGTTGTAAACCTCAGGCATGAAATATGAACAAAGCATGTCACTTAACAGAGTGTAATTGACTAAAATAAGAGAACTAAGTGGGTCATTTACTATAGCGCCGTGTGCTATTTAGCGCTAAAACGGTATTCACTATAGCGCTGGTGCAAAAATACTCTAAAAAACGAAGAGCCCAAACCCTTACTCTTGTTAGGACCACGGCTATTGCACATGGAAATAATGTTTAGAGCATGATATAATGGCCTAAATGGTACTAAAATATGCAATATATTGTTTAATCTGCAGATAATCTGCTTTTAAACTGTGTGAATAAAGTGATTTCTACACTGAAATATCTTTAAAAGTCTGAGAAGAGATAAATTCCCCGTCTCTTTACAACTAGGTGCCAACACAACTGAGCATGCCAGACCTGCTAACAACTCTCATTTTAACTCCCATTTTTTACCAAGAGTTATAGTAAATACCAAAATGAGCGATGAGTTAAAGAGCGTTTATTGGGAGTGAAAATGAGAGTTATGTAGCCCAATGCAGGTTTCAGCCATTGATTCTAAAGGTACAATTGTAACTTCCCCAAATAAATCATTTTCATGTTGAGATGAAATGTATTTTTCTCTCAAAGAAACTGTTATTGCAACAATGTTACTTCTTTTTCATCTATTTTGTTTTTAAGAATGATAGAATGTGGGATGTTTTCATGTTTTGGTAAAATATTTTTCTCTGTCACTTTCACTTGTTGCTGTTCATCTCACAACAATCTTTACCCAAACTCACGCAGATGTCTTTACAAACCACCAACAATACCATTGCTTATGCAAATTTAAAATGAGTCTCAATTTTGTGTGTTTTTTATTATTTCCAAATAACCATAATTTAAGCACAAAAAATGTGATATGTGTACCAAAATCAGAAATAAAAATGTAATTCCCAAAAATCAGAGGGTAACATCACTACTCTACACTAGGGATGAGCCCAATGTTCCAATCGAACGCAAGTTCAACTCGAACTTTGGGTGTTCACCTGTCGCCGAACAGCGAACATTATGCAGTGTTCGCGGCAAATTCGAAAGTAACGGAACACCGTTACAATCTATGGGACACCAACATGAAAAACCAAAAGTGCTCATTTTAAAGGCTTATATGCAAGTTATTGTCATAAAAAGAGTTTGGGGACCCGGGTCCTGCCCCAGGGGACATGTGCAAAAAAAGTTTTAAAAACTGATGTTTTTTCAGGAGCAGTGATTTTAATAATACTTACAGTGGTTGTAAACCCTTACAACACATTTTTTGCTACAGGTAAGCCTACAATAAGGCTTACCTGAAGCTACCCTGGATATCTCCTAAATCTGAATGGTTTAGGAGATATCCGCTGTATTTGCATGTGCCGACGTCATTGGCACATGCACACTGAACCAATGGTACGTACGTTGTGTTGCTTCAGTTAGACTGTGCCGTTACCGGCAGCTCCCGCTCGCTTGCGCAGGAGTGACGTCATTGCGGCTCTGGACAATCACAGCGCCGGAACCCACGATACCCGGAAGTAACTCCGGGAGCGATGTCGCTGGAGGAGAGGTTAACGAGGACAACGAGGACCGCTGTGGGGGCTTTGATCTAAGGTAAGTAATACATAATGAGCTAGTATGCTATGCATACTAGCTCATTATGCCTTTATCTTGAAGGTTTTTTTTGGGGGAGGGTTTACAACCACTTTAAAGTGAAACAATAAAAATGAAATATTCCCTTAAATATCGTGCCTGGGGGTGTCTATAGTATGCCTGTAAAGTAGCGCATCTAGAACAATACCACAGCAAAATGACATTTCTAAAGGAAAAAAGTAATTTAAAACCCTTTCAGTCTGGTATGAATATTAAGGGGAACCTCTCACCAAAATTTAAAAATAGAGAGATTGTTGGGGTACTCTCTTTGCTCTTTGACAGCACATGAGAGTGCAGAACATTTAATAGGTTTCCAGTGCGGCCCTCTTTCTCTCAGTCTGAATACTAGTGTACTGGTGTTGATCAATGACTTTTTACCCCTATCCAACAGCCCACAAAATGTGAAAGTCATCAGCCCTGAGAACAGGCAGGAGAATGACAGCCTCCAGCTTTACAGCTTGACACCATCGTGCTAACATGTGTGCTTTGACAAGAATGGAATGAATAAAAGCACAAATACCTATCACGGAAGGTTAGTGTGCACGCTTAAAAACAACTTTTAACAAGATTTTGATATTTCTGTAATTCATTCTTGACAAATCTCAGTGACAGATGTGCTTGGGAGCTACATTTTTCATTGCCATTGCCTCCCGAATGCAGGTAAAAGGAAAACAATTTCTGTAAAAAAATATTTATAATAATAAATTATATACCCGTATTTATCGGTGTATAACACGCACATTCATTTTAAGAGGGAAGTTTCAGGGAAAAAAACTTAAATTTTAAATAAGGAACTTTGAAGCAAAATAAGGGTCAGTGCCCATCTGCAGCCTCACCATTGCCATCAATGCAGCCTGATCAATGCCCATCTGCAGCCTCACAAGTGCCATCAATGCAGCAGCCTCACCATTACCTTCAATGCAGCAGTCTCGTCGATCCCCATCTGCAGCCTAGAGGATACAGGGAGGGGGGCGGGACGAGCGCCGACAGATTACATACAGTGAGAATCTCCTATGATAGACAGAACAGTAGTCCAATGGCGGCCCAGGAGACGGGACTTCCTATTACAGAGGCCACCAAGTAAACAGAAGATTCTCACTGTATGTAACCTGACGGCGCTCGTCCCACCCCCTCCCTGTCCCCTCCGAGGCAGCTAAAATTGAAGTATTGGAGTATAACACACACGCGCTATTTGCACCCGATTTTCATGGTGAAAATGTGAGTGTTATACGCCAATAAATACAGTACTTAATGAAAATAAATATCTTGAAATGTTATATTTGTAGCTATTGTAGAATTTAGAAGTCTGGCTGTGTGGCTGTGTTATCTGTTACTCATGTGTCTTATTAAAATGTATCAGTATTTTGGAATGTGATTGTATCTTACAATATGTGATAATATATGGATCGTTATTGCAGTAAATTGTTATTAAAAAATGTTCCCTTTCTGTTATTTTTCTCTCCTC
This sequence comes from Lithobates clamitans, assembly GCA_037952925.1. Lineage (NCBI taxonomy): Eukaryota > Metazoa > Chordata > Amphibia > Anura > Ranidae > Lithobates > Lithobates clamitans. Next base: position 1,182,768 of record JBBGZY010001757.1, on the reverse strand, counting down.
AGTATTCGCTGCACAGCACACTCATTGTTTATTCCACAGTGAAATGCACCCCAACACACACTATCAGTACTTCCCAGTATACTTACCAGAACCAATGAAAGGGAAGGAATCTCAGTTTCAGATAATTTATTAAATATTGAGTTCTTGGTAGTAATACTTTGACTAATATTTTCTTAGATAATCTTGTCATTACATTGTGGAAAAAATTAAGTTTTCATTAATGATCTTGTTGAACAAGAGACTTTTGTAAAGTGAAATTCTGATCTATGTGTTGCAACTAGCTTTTCATTGACATAACATGGAGTGGACCACTAGAAGCTCCCTGGAGAGAATGGCCTAGAGGAGGGGAATATGGAAGTAATCATAGGCAGTCACTACCAGGGAAGAAATGTGCGAAACTTTGGCTTGTAAAAGAGGATCACTTTGACTGAAAATAAAATATTGGAGCCAGTGCCATTGAAGTTCTAGCATAAAGTTTTGAAATTGGGAAACAGAGGTGTTTTTTTTTTTCTTATGCTTTGATATAGCCATGGAATTGAGTCACCGAGATTGCCATGGGCTTATGCAGCAGCCATGGCAAATCATTACAATGCCTTTACATCATCAGCTATGGATTTAAAAAACTGTTTTCATCCAGAAGCTGAAGTACATTATTTTAGGCTTTCTGTATTGTTTTGTAGTGTACTAAAATAGGGGCTTTGAACAGAACAGGAATGCTACCTCAAATACATTTATTGAACATGGGTAGAACAAACAATTGTAAAAGTAAAAACAAGAATCTAATCCTATATAACAGTAATAGAGAGAACAGTAATTAATAAAACTTGCTAATCTGGAAGTTTATAGCCAATAAGTAATAGTTCCGATAATAGTGAATATAGATTACTCACCATAGTGAATCTAGATTATGACAGTAAAAGAATACTGCTTGTATTGTATTATTTTAACAATAGTGATTAGGACTACTATTGTTGGTAGTAATATCAATATTATTAGTATCATTATGCCATTATTATCATATTCCAGTTTTCATTTCTTATTTTATTGAATTTTTTTTCTTTCTTTTTTGTTTTACAACTGTACAATCAGATTTTACAATGTATGGTTCAATTTATACACATACCAGTTTTGAGAGAGTTTTTTTCTTTTTATTAGGTTAACATCCCATCCATAATGCATCATTTTAATAATAGCGATGATTATTTAGTATTAGTGTTATTATTATAATTATCATTTTTTTCTTTTTTCTTTTTTTTTCAGCACCCATATCCTTATTTTTGTTCAGCATTCATATGTTCTCTTTTTTATGTACTTAATTTGAGAGTCTCATTACTATTGACTGTTTGGTTTTAATTGTGACCCCATAGAACACCTTGTATTGATGTCTGATTGACATGATAATCTTCTTATTGACTTTCTAGCCCTGAAGAAGGGGGCACGTATACCCATGAAACGAGTTGGCCATTTCTTGAATTGTACCCCTGACCTTTAACCACTTCAGCTCCGGAAGGTTTACCCCGCTTCATGACCAGGCCATTTTTTGCAATATGGCACTGCATAACTTTAACTGACAATTGGGCAGTCGTGCGACACTGTACCCAAAATAAACTTGATTTCTTTTTTTCCTCACAAATAGAGCTTTCTTTTGGTGGTATTTGATCACCTCTGTGATTTTAATTTTTTGCACTATAAACAAAAAAGAATAAATAAAACCCATCAATTTTGAAAAAAAAAATATTTTTTATTTTCTGCTATAAAACATAGTTAACAAAAAAATGTTAAAAATCTAGTTTCTTCATCAATTTAGGCCAATATGTATTCTGCTACATGTTTTTGGTAAAAAATCCCAATAAGCGTATATTGATTGGTTTGCGCAAACGTTATAGCGTCTACAAACTATGGGATAGATTTAGGGACTCTTTTATTTATTTATTTATTTATTTCTAGTAATGTAATCAGTGGTGTCACTTGGGGACAAGTGACACCAATGCATTGATCTGTGCTAAAAAATAGGCACTGTCACTGTCCTAATAACACTGGCAAGGAAGGGGTTAACATCAGGGACAATCAAAGGGTTAAATGTGTCCCTAGGGGGTGCTTTCTTAGGCCCCTTTCACAATGGGGCGGTGGGTGCGTCGGCGGTAAAGCGCCGCTATTTTTAGCGGCGCTTTACGGTCAATTTCGCGCTGCTATTCGGCCGCTAGTGGGGCGCTTTCACCCCCCCCAGCAGCCGAGAAAGGGTTAAAACCACCGCAAAGCACTGCTGCAGCAGCGCTATGCCAGTGGTATAGCCGCGCTGCCCATTGATTTCAATGGGCAGGAGCGGTGAAGGAGCTGTGTATACACAAGATGCTGCTTGCTGGAGTTTTTTTAATGTCCTGTAAGTGCACCGCTCCACTGTGAAAGCACTGGAGCTTTCTGTAAGGGCTTACCTAGGTTGGAGTCCATGGCGCAGAGATGTACGCTCATACTTGCAAATACACACAGCCCACGGTAACAAAGAGATAAGCTACCTGGGCTGTGAATCTGTGCATGGGGGCTTGACAAGAATAGCCAAGGGATAGTCGAGGTAAAGCCGCAGTCAGGGATTCCAGAAGTTAGGGTAACGATAAACAAAGCCAGGGTCTGAAGCCAGGGTCAGTCTTGGAACACTGCAACAGAAGACAGGAACACTTGGCAAACATGAGAAAATGAACAGACAAAGCCCTCAGAGTGAGACAGGGTTTTATACCCAGCTAATTAGGTAACCTGCCTCAGCTGATCCAGGTGTGACAGGTACAGAGTATCGCCCACAGGACTTCATGCTAAACTAGGGATGACTGGAAAGCAGGCTGACTAGAACTGAGGTGTGGCTCAGAGGTACAGAAACAGGAGCAAGAACAGACAGTCATGAGTTCAACACCACCCAGAGCCACATGGGGTAGGACCATGCCTGGCCGTCTGCAGAGCACGGTAGGGACCGTGACAGTTCCCTCCCCTTAGGAATGCCCTCAGAGCATGGAACAGATAGTTCATCAAAAATATCAGACTAAACAAATCAAAAGAAGAGTTAGAAAACTTCCTATTCCCTTTGGGCTTTCCTTATTTTAGAAGTTTCAGCTGGGGAGACTTTCGTCGCTCGCAAGGCTCTTTCAAAAATCTCAGGTCCTGCTTACGAACTATGGTGCCATTCGAGGCATACGTACAGTCAGGAGGTAGCGGGGACACCAGCACAAGAACTTCTAGCTTGAACATGGGCACAGGGGCATCAGACTGAGCAGCAGGTGCCGGAACTTCAGACTGGGTAGCAGAGACTGGGGCACAGTAACTTCAAGCTGGATAGCAGGCAAAGATTCAGGGGTGACAGGAAGGATCCTAGTAGTACCCACTTGCTGAAACTTTGGTGGAGGTGGATGAGTTGGGCAGAGAGAGATAAGGTGCCCTCTTACTCCACAAGAGAAACAGAGTCCACAGCCTCTCCTCCACTCTCTCTCTGCCTTAGACAGCTTGGACCAGATGGACCCGATCTGGGTTCCACATCATCCAGGGTAGGAGTGGGTAAAACCTCAGGAGCATCTGGCTTAGAGGGGTTAGGGCTTCATAACTTGGCACAGACTGGGATGGCTTGGAGTCGTATCTGTACAGGGTATTCCTGTCCCTGGGTACCCGTAGGCCACGCGAACTAGGAGCAGACATGGGAACACTGGTTTTCTTAGAAACTGTAATATAAGAGTCCAGAGCAAACACGAAAGCCTCCCAGCTGTCCAGGACTGAACTTTTCTCCTGTAATAGCTGAAAAGCCCATATCTTAATTAACCAAGTGAGCAGATTGATGGATGCGCGAACCTTTATAAAGTCAGAGGGATAGGTCCTAGGCTTAAGAGCAAACAACAGCTCGCAATCCATCCTAAAGTTCAAGAATGATGCACGATTCCCACCAAAATTATCAGGCATCACAACAAATGGTTCTGGACATGCAGGTTCCAGGGTTGAGCGTACTGTGCATTTAAACAAGCGGACTTCTTGCTGCAACTCAGCAACAGTCTGGCCCAGGCTGGAGACTTGCAGAGCAAGGGAGGTGAGCATCCTGTACATCTCTGCGGACTCCATGTTGGTCAGTTAATTATGTAAGGGCTTACCTAGGCTGGAGTCCATGGCGCAGAGACATACGCTCACCCTTGCAAATACACACAGCCCACGGTAAAAAGAGATAAGCTACCTGGGCTGTGAATCTGTGCATGGGGGCTTGACAAGAATAGCCAAGGGATAGTCGAGGTAAAGCCGCAGTCAGGGATTCCAGAAGTCAGGATAACGATAAACAAAGCCAGGGTCTGAAGCCGGGGTCAGTCTTGGAAAACTGCAACAGAAAACAGGAACATTTGGCAAACATGAGAAAATGAACAGTCAAAGCCCTCAGAGTGAGACAGGAGTGACAGGTACAAACAGAGTATTGCCCACAATACTTCATGGCTGGAAAGCAGGGTGAATAGAACTGAGGTGTGGCTCAGAGGTAAAGAACCAGGAGCAAGAATAGACAGCCATGAGTTCATATACCACCCAGAGCCACTTGGGGCGTGACCACGCTTGGCCGTCTGCAAGGCATGGTAGGGGCCATGACACTATCACACTGGAGAGACAGGAGCAGCGCTATGCAGGCACTATTTTTAGCGCTAAAGCGCCTCAGTGTGCAAGGGGTCTAACTGTGGGAGATGTGCTTTGACTAAGACCCCTTTCACACTGAGGCGCTTTACAGGCGCTACAGCGCTAAAAATAGCACCTGTAAAGCGCCACTCCTGTCTCTCCAGTGTGAAAACCTGAGTGCTTTCACACTGGAGTGGCGCTTGCAGGACGGTAAAAAAACTCCTGCAAGCAGCATCCTTGGAGCGGTGAAGGAGCGGTGTAATACACCGCTCCTGCCCATTGAAATCAGTGGGGCAGCGCGGCTATACCGCCAGCATGGCGCTGCTGCAGCAGCGCTTTGTGGTGGTTTTAAACCTTTCTCGGCCGCTAGCGGGGGGGTAAAAGCGCCCCGCTAGCGGCCGAATAGTGCCGTGAAATTGATGGTAAAGCACTGCTATTTTTAGCTATTTTTAGCTTTACCGCCGACGCATCCACTGCCCCAGTGTGCAAGGGTCCTTAAGGAAAACAGAGATCTGTGTTTCTGCTTAGCAGAAACACAAGATCTCAATTTTCCCCTTTTGCAGAACAGTGGTCTGCCTTGTTTACATAGGCAGACCACCGTTCTGCCTCTCCCCGAACGACTGCCAGGTTCCCGGCAGACATTGTCTCCGCCGGACCCGCTGATTGGCTCCTGCTGTGTCCAGTCCCAGTGGGATCGGATATCCGGGGGCACACGTGCGCGCCCCAGACCAGGAAGGAGAAATCACGTACAGGTCCCTAATTTTGCGCTTAAGGGCCGCCCTGCCGCAGTATATGTACGTGGGGCGGTCCTTAAGCAGTTAATGGATGTTGTATCTGGACCTCTTAGAATTTCAACCCTTCTAGAATTATTTAAATGGCTGCAGTGTATAATAGTGTGTTGAAGAAAGTCCAATCAATTGTAGTGCATTGGAACAACGGGAACACATACAATACTTTTTACGTAAACCATTTGGGCTGAAGTTCCTCCTTTGATGAATTTCCACTATCCAACCTCTCAATCCCACATAAGCCATAAGGTAGCAGTAGTGATCCTAGGGTCAGTGCCATAGTCAATAGGATGAGATCCTTTAGGTAGTACCTTCCTGGCATTTTCTCAATTTACTGTCCAGCTATGAACTTCTGGTAATATAGAGCACACTAAACAAATGTGCATTATGCAGAGCTGCTGAGGGAAGCTACACACAGGGATGCTTCCTTACATGTCCCCCATGTTGGGACATGTGACCTTATGTCACAAGAACAAGCACAGGTAAGACATATGGAAAATGTCCCACCCAGTATGTAACTTCTGTTCACAGCCTTGTCATCCAACATATCTGCTCAGCATGCTCCTCTTTATATTAAATATGCCGAAGGCCAGTAGGAACCAACCTGGAACCACTTAGGAACAAGGGTCTATTTGCAGTTGTTACCCTGGCTCCTACTTCACTATCTGATGCCCATAATGACTGTACTAACCACTAAGCTACAGGATATAATAATAAGTTCAGGCAGCTAGCCACCTAAGATTGAAGCTAACTTGAAGGAAAATCAGTTTTATCTCTACAGGAATGTTAGATTAGTATTATTTATTCTGTTTTTCACTATGCAAACAGAAAATATGCATAATGATTCCGCGCTTCCACTAAATTTTCCCTTATTACTTGACCCTTACAGCTGCTATATCCACAATGGATTGATAATACATTTTAAAAAGACATGTAGACATAGTGCTCCTAAAATAAATTATTAAATCAAAAAATGTGTGGGATTTTTACAGGTTTATAAGCTTTGTATGCATTAAGTTGGTTTATTTATTTAATTTTTTTTTTAAAGTTTAGGATTGTTGTATCAATGTATCACTATTTATTTATTCATGTATTTATTTTTTAGCTCTTTGCACCTAATCATTGTAATTGGCACCACCTGCATGGGTTTCTCATGCTTTGGGTTTCGTCAGATGCTTGATTTTACTGCCAATAAAAAAATAGATGTTTGAAGGAGTGCTATACTAGGTCTAGGTTACAAGGTCTTTAAATTACAACAATACTATGCTATGCTGTTAGAGGAGTCTATTAGTAGGTTGTTCTGCAGTTTTTCACTGCTGTGTGTGCTTTCTGCTCTGTGAGTGTTTTCTGTTCTGTTGAGAGGTTTTCAGCAAAGCTGTTATCTTCAAACGGCAGCTCTTGGGTCTCCTCTTACTCTGGCGTACAGTAATCTCACATCTCTAAAGTATCTGGACATCCTGTAATGAGGTGCTAGAAAGAGTTTAAAGTCAATGACAGAACATTAAAACAGAGGACAGGTTTATAACTGATTTATAGTGGGTATGGGGATGGGTCCAACTTTTGCATAGGGCCCTGCACACACGGGGCGCGCTCCATTGTAGTGGGGAATCTGTCCACTGATCTCCGCTGAGCAGGCAGATGGCTGGTCCCTGTCCGCTGCGCTTATGGAGAGCGGACACAGACACAGCCCGCTATGGGCGGTTGGATGTAAATGGGGAACAGATCCCCATCTGCTTGTTTTTAGCGGACAGGATCGGATGTCCATGGGTGTCAACGGACACATGTCGATTGACACCCACCGCTCCATAGAACAGACTGGAAGATCCGCTCAGGCTTTTGTTACAATGTCCCAATTGGGGAGATTCATCCATCTATTTGTCTGGTACCAATGTTCCCAAGACCCATAAATTCAGAGTTGTACCCAGAACAAGAGGTAAAGGAAAAATTGAAAAAGTAACCTGGCAGGAGTTTAATCCTTCTCTACTCAATCCCAAAGTAAAAAAAAATTTTTTGTCTATATTTACACTTTAACCACTTCAGCACCGGAAGAATTCACCCCCTTCCTGACTGGGCCATTTTTTGCAATACGGCACTGCGTCGCTTTAACTGACAATTGCGCGGTCATGCGATGCTGTACCCAAACAAAATTGACGCCTTTTTTTTCCCACAAATAGAGCTTTCTTTTGGTGGTATTTGATCACTTCTGCGTTTTTTATTTTTTGCGCTATAAACAAAAAAAGAGCGACAATTTTGAAAAAAACACAATATTTTTTACTTTTTTCTTTCTTAATTTTTTTTACTAGTAATGGCGGCGATCTGCGTTTTTTATTGGGACTGCGACATTTCGTCTGACAGATCGGACACTTTTGACACTTTTTTGAAACCATTGACATTTATACAGTGATCAGTGCAATAAATAGCCACTGATTACTGTATAAATGTCACTGGCAGGGAAGGGGTTAACACTAGGGGGTGATTAAGGGGTTAAATGTGTTCCCTCACTGTGTGTTCTAACTGTGGAGGGATGGAACGGACTGGGAGAGGAGACCGATCGGTGTTCCTATATATTAGGAACACATGATCTGTCTACTCTCCCCTGACAGAACATGGATTTGTGTGTTCACACACACACACAGATCCATGTTCCTGCTCTGTCAGGAGCGATCGCGGGTGTCCGGAGGACATCGCGTCTGCCAGGCATGCGCATCGGCTCCTCAGTGATGCGGCGCACGCTCCCTATACGAGCGGGAAGCGGAGGACGTCATATGATGCCTGCCCAGGATGGGAGATCCCATCTGCGGATGTCATTTGACGATACGCCGGGAATGAAGTGGTTAAGAGTAATTTTTGAATTTCTTCCACATATTAGCAAAGAGGGAATACTTTGGGGCAAGGGGATTTGCTAAAACTGGAATGTGCAAAATCTGTTGCAGCTCGGGAAAGAATCCAATCAGCTTCCAGGTTTAAGGCCCCTTTCACACGGATGGACCGTTCAGGTCCGCCTGTCAGTTTTTTAGGCGGACCTGAACGGGTGATCCATGCAGGTCTATGGAGCGACAGATGTCAGCGGTGACAATGTCCGCTGACATCCGATGCCGCTAAAATCAGACGTATGGCCCTACGTTCACATCCGTCCTGGCGGATCAGATCAGCTGAGATCTGATGAAAATGGACATGCTGTCCGTTTTCATCCGATCCCTCCATAGGAATCAACAGCTCTTTGACAGGCCCCTCCCCGCTCAGTGAGCAGAGACGGACCTGTCATCCGCTGGCTCAGCGGAGATCAACGGAGAGATCTGCTGAGCTGGCGGACTCCGCTGATACTGGATAACAGTGGGGCCTACTGCAGCACAGGGGCCTGGGTAGTCACGGGGGCAAGGCTTTGCAAGTAGTACAAAATGATGGCTTCCTGCAATGCGTGTATAGTGTGATGAAGTCGATACATAAGGGATCATGGCAGTCATGTGAGTGTCTGGAGAGGAACACGAGAGACTGGTGGGGTATGGGGTGTGCTCTACGCCCCCATCCTGTAACATTTAATCACACGAGAAAAGAGGAAGAGGAGATGGCAGGGTCTGTTGGTTCCAAGTGGGAACTGAAGTGTGAAGAGTTAACTAAAGGGCTGATAGCTTCTAACCTGCCCTCTAGGGAACAAATTTCCTGACTCTGTGGGCCCAGCCCATATGTGGACTACATAGGGGACAATTTGCTTTAATACAGGGCACAAGGCAAGAACCACATAAAATGTCCTAGAAGCAGGCACCCACTCACATGATGACATAAGAAACAAAATAAAATCTAATGCTTAACATATTTAATCCTTTGTGACAAAGGCACATTTTCCTATTTGCAGCATTTAGATTCTAACTGCTAGAAACTTTTTCATTTCTTGGTTTATTAACATAAAAATTAGGTTATCTGAGATAGATAAGGGTTTTTTCCAGTAGCATTTATTCAAAATTAACATTTTAAGTTATGCTTGATATTTTGGGAATGAAAAAAGGCAATTTATTCGTCCTGATTTATGTAAAAAAAAAAGTAAATGAATGCTTTATTCTCTGTTTGGGGTAGTTCCTCAAAAAATGTCATATACATTTCCAAAGTGTTATTTTAGAAAAGTTACTTAATATACAAAATAAAAGTTTCCTGTTTTTTTTAGATTTTATACACTTTTCTCTGCAAAGTAGAACAAGCATCATAGTGGCATAAAGGAGCAGGTTGTCATTGGGAGCTGGGTTCAGGCACAGTCTCCAGAGAACTACTAGAGTCAATGGGGTTGATTTACTAAAGGCATACACGCTGCTGCCTTTACAAAGGGAAGTTGCATTTTGCCAAGGTATTCCCCTCACAGCTTAGTGAATGTGGTGAAATTTCACACCGCAAAGAATACCCAATCTCACGCAAGAACATTTTAAGAAAAAACAGCATTTTTGCTTGCACATGATTAGATGATGGAAGTCAGCAGAGCTTTACTAAATTCACTAAGGTCTGGGGAAATTTTCCTTACAAAGGGCAACTTCCCTTGCCCTAATGGTGCAAATGGGACTGTGCATCACAAGGGTATATCTACCAACTTTTGCAGGAATGCCTCACAGGTAAAGCCATAAATCAACTACTGAAATTATGAGGTTAATTTCAAAATGAATATTTTTTTTCTTATTGCAAAATATATAAAGCCCAATTCTGTATACGGAAATATTAGAAAATAAATCGTGTTGTCAGCAAATGACTGTTCTGTCTCCAAAATTAAATTAACTGTTTTGCTTTGGAGAATGTTTTTGAAAAAAAAATTACCAACATGCATTTAAATATGCATTGTTTAGCACCATTTTATTGGCAGCTGTTTTAATGGATTTTACATTGGGACAAGAATAAATTCAGTTTACATACTAACTTAAAAAAATGAAGCCAATAAATAAATAGCGTGATAATAATGACACAAAAAAATGACAGCTAAATAGTTTAGAACTAGAACAACCTCATTAGTTGCTTCAGGGAAAAAAACACACCTATATGTGTGTGTGAAATGAACAGGTTTTGCTAGAAAAAACCACACAATAATTGTTAAGTTATTAGTCATGTGGGTAATAACAAAATCCCCAGTTCAAATAACAGATAGTTTCATATTCTTTACTAGCTGGGTGAAAGAATGTAGGTTGCCATTGAACTTTAATGTACAGATTGTAGAATCTGTACATTAAAGTACAGATGTAAAATTTCCAGAAATTTTGAACCCATGGGGAAAAAAATTGAAATTTTCTGAGAAATTAAAAAAAAAATTCAGTGTGAAGTAGTTTTATAAATTGAAAGTAAATTTGTTACACTGGGAACGTGAAATGCAGTGTATATAAAAATGCTTGAAAAAAAAAAGTACAGCTTATTCGGTAAATAAATTAAACTTGCTTTTTTGAATTGTATTGGAATGGAATAACTAGGACTGTATGCAATAAGAACATTTGAACTATACATGAGAACGGGTAAAATACACCCTTTCTCTTATAATAATTTAAATGCCTCCTGCAAATATGCATTTTCAGGTATTGACAATGCTGATCCAGAAGCAAATATTGCTCTTGCAAGAGCTTGAACAATGTAAAGTTAATAAAAGTGCAGCGCTAGAAACACATATCAGAATAAACTGTGACCATAAGTATTCATGTGAAACTCAAAACAATTTTTTTTTCCCATAAGTGCAGATTTGGAGCATCTGAGGAGCAGATAGCCACGGGATAAGACCCCCTGGAAGGGAAGAGCGCATTGTGACCTGTGAATAGGTCTGAATTTAAGGTGAGAGCCTTTACTGACTGGTGGAGGATCACAAGGTGTTTTATTTAAGGTGGGGCTCGCTGTGGACACATGCAGCTTTCCTGATTCATGTATTGGACGTTTTACTGACAGTTTATCCTTTTTGCCGCACACTTTTCACAAAATTAAGACTTTTTAGTTGGGAGGTTTCCACCACTATTGAACTTTGGATGGGTTTTGTTTGTTTAGATTGTTACAATGAATTTATTATGTTTTAGTTATTATTATGATGTAAAGTTTTGCACTTGCAGTGTATTTGTATTGCAGATATCTATAGGAGGGGCTTCCACCATCCCTGCTAAGTTTTTTATTTTTATTTATTTTCATTTTGATGTGTATTACATGTGAAGTCACATACCACTTGAATTACAGCACTTGAAGTTAATTTGTATTGCAGATATCTACAAAAGGGGTTTCCAACATCCCTATTCAGTTACATTTTTATGTTTTATTTTTAAGTTTATGTGTATTATATGTAAAGTTACATATCACACAGATTGGTATTGGGGTAATATTGAAGTTTATTAAACATACTATACATTAGAGGGTTCTACCATTATCCTTAAGTTATTGCTTAGTAAGGTAGTGCTGCACTTTTTTTTGTTGCTTCTTTTGGTGTGGGGACTTCCATTTTTTTATTTTTACCTCCAGTAGTTCATTGTAAATAGTAGCATGGTGATTACCTATAGAGAGCTACAGAGCCCTGTCAGCTGTTGAACTATTATATTGATTGAGCTACATGTACCAGCCAGTTATGGATCTTCTTGATCAGCACACCTGCTAGTTTCTATTTATGTGGATTTTGCACATAAAGTCTCATAAATCTTTCCTGAAAAAACAAAACAAAAAAATGGCATTGAAAAAGAAACAGAAAACATTTTTTTCCATGGTATTAAACTGATGGCAATAAACTGTATGTTTTCCATTTTGATGGCTTTAAACAGTTTTTTGTTTTTTTGTGTTGGTGGGTATCTAACATTCATTGCTAAACATATTAACTTTTTGAATTATTTTGGACCGTGCTGCTATTATTTTATAAAACATGTTGTTGTACACGTAAGTACATTTTTTTATTAAACAATGGAGATAGAGATATGCTTAAGTTAATTCATTTAGTAATTGACTAAACTAGCTTTCACAAAAGCAAAACATTAAAAATAGTCAAAACACAGACGTGTTACTACAATGTCAATCTAACTTCCTGTTTACTTGGACAGCAGGACGCAATAATGTGTGACGCAATGAAACCGGCCTGATTGAGGAAGGAGCTGGATCCTTGGACAAGTAAGGGTCCTTTTATTAAAAGTCGGCAGCTACGGTATTTGCTGACTTACATTTTTTTCTTTTTAGGGTGAAGATCCTAAATTATGATGTTCTCCCAACATGCAATATAAATGCAACCACTAGAGGGAGTGTGATTAAAGCACGATCTGCAGTATAGATTAAAACATGATCATGCAGTGTGGATGTGACCACTAGAGAAAGAGAGGTTAATACATGATGTACCCCCAATATGCAATACAGATGCGACCACTAGAGAGAGTGTGGTTACTATATGATGTACTCCCAATATGGACTTGGGGGGGGGGGGGGTAGAGAGTTAGTGTAGGTATATACAGTATGCTGCTAGGGAAATGCAGTGCCTTGGCACCTGATGACTTCTGGTGTGACAGGTTGAGCTGGGATAGACACTGTAACTCTGTGAGACACACATGGAAGGGAGATAGGGATTCATTCTTCTGTAAGAAATGGATTTTGGGGCTTCTTGTGAGCCATAGGGTCAGTTCAAGTTGCAGTGACAGGAATCTTCTGATTCCTGCCGCAGCTCTGCATCTGGGAGCAGCCAGGGGCGGCCGCTGGCCCTGTTCACTATAATGGCAGGTTGCCAGTGGTCGCAGCTGATCGCGGCTATTCGCACAGCTAGTGATTACCTGTGGTGATCGCTGTTTGATGCAAACAAATCTATGCTCTGCTTTTTCTTTTCCTTACAACTGATGTGCTCAAGATAGACCTAAGGGCTCTTTCACACAGGCATTGAAAATAAGCAGATGGGGTGTGTTTTTACTGTTTTTTGAATGCCTATTAACACCTCTCAAAGTTGTTAAAATAGGGAGCAGATGGAGGTGTACACACTGCAGTGCTAGTATTGCCTTGTGTTGCAGTGAGGCAAAAATAAAGCTGCCTGCAGAGTTCAGCAGGTGTTGATGCTTTTCAGGTAGAGATATATAGGGCGCTCCTGTATGAATGGAACCTCTGGATATCCTGCTTCTCTGGGCTACCATCCAAAGGGACTAAGAACAACTGGAGGTTGCACAGAGGGCACTTGAGCAGCACTCAAAAAGGTGAAAGCAAACTCTAGAGAAATATAAATAGAAAGAGAGGCACTTCTAAGTGCAGTAACGTCAGAAGCAAAAGGAAAGACAGATCCTGGAAGCAAGATGGCTGACCAAGACCAACTTGGAGCACATGCACGGGAAGTGATGTCAGAAGGGGGCGGTTACATGTTTCTGAGCATGTGCAGAAGCCCTTTTGTCTTTCCCTCTGCTGCTGGTCAGCTAGTGATAATCCAGGAGCCGTGACAGGAGGCCTACCATAAAGTCTGTGGGGTATGATGAGCTCGTTTTACACTACTTTTCTGTGACTGTTTTTAACCGCATATGTTTAATAAATACTGGAGTTACTGGACTTGAAGTGCATCTATTCCTATTTATGTTAACGCTTTGCAACCACCTCCATTCACTTCTATTCAAATGCACCCCAAGTGCGCCATAAATGCGCTGTAAATGGGCCTATGGCATTTACAACACATTTAAGGAAGAATTGCAAAGTTTTAAAAGTGACTATTTCTGATGTTACCCTTGTAAAACAAATTGTAAAAATCTCAAGGGACATTTGAGAAGCATCATCTGAGGCAACTTGAATGCTTGTGCAACGCATCCAACATTCTCATTAATGCTATAGGTGCATTATTGTGTGTTACAGGCTGATTTAAAATGTAAAAATCTATGTCACAGAACGCTATCTGACTAAGAGAAGGTAGACTGTCCCCTCTCAGTTGACACAGTCAGCAAAAAAGCATAAAGCCACTGGTGGAGTTTCTAAACTTTTGTTTAAAAAAAAATATTTTGGATTTTGGGAACAGTTGTTTGATTTTCTAATAGTTATTGAGATTAAATCGACATTCATTTTTAAATGCAATATGAAAATTGAAGGAAGAGGATAGAATTTTTTTTCTTCAATGAATTTCTAACAGTTTATAGGATTTTTGTTTCTTAAAGTTCATTTGTTTCAATATGTAATGTTAAAATATATGTGAATCCTCACCTAACCAGTGGCGGCCCGTGCATTGTGGGCGCACGGGCACCGCCCCTCTGACACCTCCACCGCCCTCCCTATTCATGTGCCCGGCCCTTTCCAGGATGCTGGACACATGAAATACTATGGCAGGGATAGGCGGGGAGTGTGTATTTTGAAGCACATGATTAGAGCCAGAGGCTCTAATAGGCTTCAAAATAGGGTGGGCAGAGCATTGCGTCCCGATCTCACCCTGTTGTGTGACATAGCGAATGAATTTTCGCTATTTTCACATTAACGTTCCTCAGTGAGACCTGTCTCCCAATTGGCCAAAGCATTAGGCAATCCTATTGGATGCTTAACACTTTGGCGGAAGAGAAGACCTGGCGGAGGAAGCCGCTGGAGGAGACGTGCGGACACAGGAGTCGCCACTTCCTGCCACTGCAGACGAAGAGGAGGAGAGCCCTGTCACTCCAGGAGAGGAGCAGAGCCCCGCCACACGAGTGGTAAGTGCCGCTGGACCAGCCACTGGGGGTAGATTAAGGTGACAGCAGAAAGATCTGCCTAGCTGCATATGATGGGCACAGTGGCTGTATTTGGTGGGTACAGTGGCTGCACATGATGGGCACAGTGGCTGCACATGATGGGCACGGTGGCTGCATATGATGGGCACGGTGGCTGTATTTGCTGGGCACAGTGGTTGCATATGATGGGCACAGGGGCTGCATTTGATGGCAAAGTGGCTGTATTTGATGGACACAGTGGCTTCATACGATTGGCACAGTGGCTGCATTTGATGGGCACAGTGGCTGCATTTGATGGGCACAGTGGCTGTATTTGATTTGGCACAGTGGCTGCATATGATGGGCACAGTGGCTGTATTTGGTGGGTACAGTGGCTGCACATGATGGGCACAGTGGCTGCACATGATGGGCACGGTGGCTGCATATGATGGGCACGGTGGCTGTATTTGCTGGGCACAGTGGTTGCATATGATGGGCACAGGGGCTGCATTTGATGGCAAAGTGGCTGTATTTGATGGACACAGTGGCTTCATATGATTGGCACAGTGGCTGCATTTGATGGGCACAGTGGCTGCATTTGATGGGCACAGTGGCTGTATTTGATTTGGCACAGTGGCTGCATATGATGAGCACAGTGGCTGTATTTGCTGGGTACAGTGGCTGCAATTGATGGCACAGTGGCTGCAATTGGTTGCACAGTGGCTGTATTTGGTGGGCACAGTGGCTGCATATGATGGGCACAGTGGCTGCATATGATGGGCACAGTGGCTGTATTTGGTGGGCACAGTGGCTGTATTTCCTGGGCACAGTGGCTGCATAAGATGGGCACAGAGGCTGCATTTGATGGCAAAGTGGCTGTATTTAATGGGCACAGTGGCTGCATATGATGGACATAGTGGCTGCATATGATGGACATAGTGGCTGCATTTGATGGCACAGTGGCTGCATTTGCTGGGCATAGTGGCTGCATTTGATGGGCACAGTGGCTGCAATTGATGGCACAGTGGCTGAATTTGATAGGCACAGTGAGGCTGCAATTAATGTTTTTTTTAAGTATTTTTGAGAGTTTTTCAGTTTGTTTGCGCCCCCCCAAAAATTTTGAGCACCAGCCGCCACTGCACCTCACCAATCCTCACCAGGTAAAACGTGTATATATGTATCTATATAGATATATATATCTATATAGATATATATATATACGGTATATATATATTATAAATATCTTTTTTTCTTGTTTTATAAGTGAGCACATGACATCTGTTCTCAGCTGCATAAGGGGCTTAGAGAACTGGGGGTGGAGACTGCAGAGGGGTGTGTCAGCAGGAGGCAGAGAAACAGCAGTACATTGATTTACCTAGTGAAGGGCTTTGCAAGTACATGGTACAACAGATACATATAACAAATATGAATCTCTGGGGTAGTAGTAGCTCTTTAGTAGTAACTAAATGTTAAAGTACTGAATAAAATTTGTGAAGCCCAATATACTGAGAATTTTTTTCCAAACTAGTGCATGGCCAGCTTTAGAAAAATGTTATTGGGGGGCTCTTGTATTAAAGTTTACTTGTAAGATAAGTATTTTATACAAATAAATTAAAATACATCAGTTTATAATCATGCAAACCTTCCAAAAATTGTGACCAATATCCATTTTAACTGCTCATGTTTACTAGAGATATTTAAAGCCCTGCTCCTGACCAGATCCAAAGCCATGATCATTTGGGATTTGGGCCAGATTAAGGATGCCCCTAAGCACAGCCCAACAATGGTGTCCCTACAAGCCCTTCTATTTCTTAACTGACAAGAATTTAATACTCCAAAATTAAGGTAGATAGGGCTGTATCTAATCTATGGGGCTAAGGCGCCTGTGTGACCAGGGGAGAGATAGAGAGAAAGCTAGTGGGATGTAAATAAACAAGGGAGGCTACAGCATTCGGAATTCAGTAAATATATATCTATGGAGGGAAGGGGGGGGTTGTGTAGTTTAGAGCAAAGAGGTCCAAAGGATAAGTTGTTTCTAAGTGCACTTATCCTTTAGGGCACAATGCCTAGGGGAACACTCTGAAGAATAAAAAATTGGAGCAAAAATAAAGGTGCCAAACACAACTACTTCACATCATATATAAAATTGAATAAAACATCATATTTTTATTGCATATTAAAATATACTTTTATAAAACCATCACACAGATTTTCATGTGGTGAAAATTTGTGTGATGGTTTTATAAAAGTATATTTTAAAAAAGTCCAATTTTTGCTCTAATTTTTTATTCTATGATATTGGGGATGTGGTGCCTTTTGGCCTTTCACTGCACACATCAACACATCAATTGATTGACTAGGGGAAAACTGTTTCTCCCCTTCCCTTGGTGCCCTAAACACATGCTTTTTTTTTTTGCTTAATGCCTAATCCAACCCTAAATGGAATTCTGCTAGTATGAATGTTGTCCTTTAATTCAGATAACAGCTCCAGCAGAAAGTATCTAAATCTATACTACGCTAGAAATTGCTATCATGACCCTGTGTGCTTTAGCCTTTAAATATCCATTACAGTCTTTTGTGAATAAATGTTTATTTCTTTAATTCTGCTAGTATTGCATGTCACATATTTTTTGCTATGCAGGGAACAAATGCTGTCTATAAAAAAAAGAGTATTTATTTTTCATGCATGAAATGTTAAGTCGTGACAGCTTATGCGTATTAGATTAGAAAGTGTATTCTTGAATGTCTATTGACTGAGAATGTTTTCAGGTTTATTTGCATTTTATTCCCGTATCTGAAAATGATTATGACTTCGATGTTTAGCCTGCCGTGTCTTACTATTGAAATTAGAAAATTTGAAATAGCAACTGTTTAATCCTGGGAAGGTCTGACATTGTAGCCCTTTAAAGTAATGGAAAATTGGACAAGTTGGTGCACTGTTTATGTAGTTAATGAACCATTAATGAGACTAATCACCAGTTCCGCAGTCTGTACGTTAAATGACAAGCTTCTTCTTCTCACGATTATTTCATTATAGCGTTCTCTAAAAATTGCCTTTCTCTACACTTTAGCACACATTGTAGTAATTAATTGATTATGTTCTTTTGCAGATGTCTTTAAAGATTAAAAACAACCCAAGAAATGCCAAATAATCCAAGATCTTCTGCCCACTGGTCCTTCAATGACAAAGGAACATAAATAATACATGTACATACTTGGCATCATGGTCTAAGTGCAACAAGGTCTATTTAACCACTTAAGGACCGGAAGGATTTGCCCCCTTAATGACCAGTTCATATTTTCACAGGGTTCTGTGAATGAATGAACTACAAGTACCATCTTCCATTGTCTGTAAATTTTTTACCCGAAAATAAAATGTCCATTTATTTATTTTTTCTAAAAAGTGAACTTATCCTTTAAGTCAGCCTTTCACTTCATTAATTCCTTAGTTACGTCAACAGTGAGTGCTACCTGCCACTGTTGCCAGCTCTTTGTCTGTCAGGGCATTTTTTGTGTTCCAATCTCCAATCCACTTTTGTGTGTTCCATCATCTCCTGTTGCATATTCCATAACATAACAAAAAAATCCTACAGAGAAAGTGGGAACCCCTCATAATGACTATAGCAGGTGGGCAAACCTAGAAACTCAAGTGCAGATATCTCACTAATAGAGTTCCTGAGAGATTAAAGTCTATCTCAGATGATTTAACTAAAAATGTATGTAAACCTAAAAACAAAAAATAATATAATGCAGTTTACCAGTTCTTAGATTTGGTAGCTGCATTAGTATTATTTTCTTATTATTTCAGGCTTTTTACTCTTTATTTTTACCTAATAATGCTTCATATAACAAACTTCTTGTCCCTGAACGACTGTTCTAACTTCTCTGATGTATCAATGGAAGGAGCCATGTAATGATGAGTGAAATGAGTAAAGCTCGGTTTGCAGTATGTTTGCTGTACACTTGAAAGAAATCTGCAAACCCCAAACACAGCACCAAACCCCACTGAAGACTGTGAGAGCAGGTACATTCTAAGTTTTCCTGTTTTTTTTTTTCAAGACCAATTTGCAAGCTTTTGGTAAAAAGGCATGGGTAGCTCAACCCTATGTGGTCAATTACATCAGCCAGTATCACTGGTCAGTTTGTTGACATTCACCAGCCAGCTGAGGAGCTGTGATTTGCAGCAGAAGTACAGCAGGAGAGGATCATTGTAAGCCCACTTGGCAAGGCAGTCACCATGAAACCATATTGATGGGGATAAATGCCACATCACCAGATCCCTGGCCCGATAGATGTGGGGGTCTGTGGGGGCTTATTGGAATGTGGAAGACCCCTTTCGAATAAGGCGCCCCCCAAATATCCACCCTCCTCCCTATATGAAAGAGTAAGGGGTACATAGTTCACACAAAAAAAAGACAAAATAAAAAAATACACAGCCCATTATTTAAAATAAATTAAAAAGATAAACATTCACCCATGATGAAAATAAATAAAAAAATCAATCATAATGTCCATTGATGTAGGTCCAACATCAATCACAATGAACGATGTTCGATCCACTGTCACACCAACTGGATGACCCATACCATTACAATTCTCTCTTACCACCTTACCAAACTCCCATCACTAAATTATTAGTTAAGGTACTTATATAGCACCGTCAATTTACGCAGTGCTTTACATATACATCCACATCAGTCCCTACACTCAAGGAGCTTACAATCTAAAGTCCCTAACTCACATTTATATACTAGGGCCAATTTAGACAGAAGCCAATCAACCTACCAGCATGTCTTTGGAGTGTGGGAGGAAACTCACGCAGACACAAGGAAAACATGCAAACTCGAGGGAGATGGTGTCATGGTTGGGATTCAAACCAGCAACCCTTTTTACTGCTAGATGAGAGTGCTACCAACTACACCACTGTGCCGCCCATTATGAGCTATGTTGATTGTTGTGCCATGTATATAGTGCTGAACAATTTCAACAAAGGGCCCCTTTGCTAAATCAATTTAGCCCCCCCCCTCCCCCATTCAACTACTGCTCAATTACAAGCACCTGCTTTTTGTGTATATTAGCACTTGCAATACCTCAAACTCTTTTATGGCTCATAATACAGAACTTGAATTGGGTTGCAAATGCCTCCTTCACTTGTTAAGATGAAATGAGAAAGACATTCTTCATGTGTCATTGCCACAAAGGCAAGGAGTAAAGAAGCTGCCTGACATCACATTATTACAAACCAGGAGCACAGTAAGGGCATTGTGAAGTATTTCTCTCCCTTCTCGCCTGCCCTAGAAGCAAGGTGTGTTTAGGCCTGACTGATTTCAAAAGGTAGTCCTAGCCCAGCACACATCTAGTATAAATGTGTCCCTAACTCCCAAAGGACCCTTTGTGCAGCTGTACAACCTGGTATCTTCACCCCTGAATGTGACATGTTAAAATCACTGTGATTGAAGTTCTCAGTTTCTTGATATTGGGGATATCAAACTCAAAATAATATTTGAGCTACAATGGTACAGTTTATCCCCTGCAGTAAAAAATAAGTTGTAAGTCAAAGGAAATATTTTCTTTTTTTTTCATATTTCTCAGTCTTTAGGGAATTCTTCTTTCTTGAAATCATGTTTTTTTCCCTCCTCAAACCCTATTACTCTTCAGTTCCTATATACTCTACAATCTACAGCATTAGGAATTTTTTTGTGCTTCAGTTCCTGCAGCTGCAGCTTCTGTTATCTTGTGACTTTTAAGGCATTTTTTCTCCTTGTAGAGGTTTTCTGTGTTGCTCTTTTCTATTTACTTCACTTTAAAAATCAACTGTCAAATATGTTCCATTTTGACAAATGGGCTGAATACAGATTGTTGCATCTCTGCATTGATGGAGAGCACAGAAGTGCATATTGGTACAATTGTGGCCATTGCTGAGGCATGCATTGGTGCAGTGGCAGGAAGTGCAGAGGTGGGCTTTGGTGCAGTGATGAGTGAATTGGGGGCATTTGGGACAGATGGTGAGAGCTTGGGGAGAGGATGAAGGCAGACATCCCAACCTGCAAAGACTAATTTCAGGGCGGTGGCAAACTCAGTGGCCCCTGCAACCCCCCCCCCCCCCCACGGCAAAATATTTTTTAGATCACTTTTTCAATATTTTTTGGCAGTACTTCTGGGGAAGGGGTGAGTGGGGCGGGTGGTATGTGGCAGAGGATGGTGTAGATTTTTTACAGTTTAATTTGTTTTTTAATTTTTTTCCATAATGCTTTTTCGGGGGAGGGAGAGTAGGATGGGCCAGTGGACAGTGTTGGTAGGGCAGGGGAGAGTGGTGTCAGTAGATTATTTAACTTTTTTACACTTTTTCATTTTTTAGAATTTTTTTACAATTTTTTAAAAATATTTTTTGGGGGGCTTTGGTGAGATGTCAGGGGTCTAAACAGACCCCTGACATCTCCCCTTTGAGACAGACAAAGGGACTGAGGACACATTCCCCAGTCCCTTTCTCAGCACTAAAGATGAATGAACAGGACACAGAGGCTCCTGTTCATTCATAAACTGAGCAGAGTAAACACAGTTTACTCTGCTAAGTAATCACAGGACACAGGAGTGAACTCACTCACTGTGTCCAATTACTAGTTCTCCCCGGAACCGGTGGGAGAGGAGAGGGGGGGGAGCCGGCTGCAGGGGACGAGGGGGGCAGAGGAGAACAGGGGGGGTGGAGAAGGACACGGAGGGGGCCGGGGGAGGAGCACACAGAGCAGCTGGGAATGATCGGTGCAGCAGGAGGGACAGCTGTGAACAGTTTTTAGCTGACAGCCACAGTAGGGAGAGAAGGAGAAGCGGCTGTCAGCTAAAAATCAATACAAAGGAGATCGGTGTTCACAGCTGTTCCCCGCACCCATCATTCCCGGGAGATTGTGAGGCACTTGCGGGTGTGCGGGAGCCACCGCACAAATGCAGGAGTCTCCCGCACCTCGTGGCAGACTTGAGATGTCTGTGAAGGTACGGTGCAGTGCTGAGAGTGGTGGTTGGTGTGGAGTTCTGGTGCCTTGGAGGAGCATGGAGGACAGCTATGGTGGTGAGAACATAGGGAGAACTGGCATGAAGGCACAGTGATGAGGAGGTTGCAGGCCTAGTGGTAAGATGGATGTGGTTGAAGGTGCAGTGGTGAGCTGCGTCTCTGTGAAGAGCTATCAGCTGTAGCTCCAGCTGGTGCGAACTGCCAGGCTGGAGATTACAGTGCCTATGTAAGCTACAGCAGAAGCAGGGAAGTAGCGAGGTGGTGTGAGTTCATAAGGTCAGAAATTAAAAGGTCATGTCCCATTGCAACACAGACTGACCTATTACTGGGATCACACTGGATTCCACTGGGGATGACTGTTATGGATGGTGCTGGTCTACACTTAATACCCCACATGCATAGTAGCAACACACTGTTACTACTTTACTGCCACTACTATGAATGCGCCAGGTATTGGCACCATTTTGCTTTAATCAAAGACTCAACACTACCCCCAGAGTTGACTTGGCATTAATTGACAGTGCTGCTAATCTTCTCGAATCTGCAAACATCTTTGCAGATACCAGCAATCAGCTTTCAGCACAGAACGTCTTTCATCAGTAATAACTTATTTATGGCTCCTACATGTCACATGATCTATTGAAGGGAGAAAATAAGTTATTAGCTTTGGGAAAATTCCTATGCCTGGAGCTGATTCCTGGTATATGCGGACAAAAAGTGCTCCATACATCTGGGGGAGATCTGCCAGAGGAATTGTGGCCTACCTCACATCCACATTCATCCAGCCCACCAGAGGAACCATTAGAGGATAAACTGTTTCCAAATGTGCATTCTGTTAGACATCAAATTAGTGAGCGGCCTCTGGCCAACCTTTAATATATAGAACTAGTCCCATACCTGTTTGGGGACACCACTACTTATGCTGGAGCTCTGAGTTGAGTTTATAGAGGTCCCACCACTGGAAGACTTACCTACTGACATGTGGTTGGCTAGGGTCTAGTAAATGTTAGTGAGGCCCTATTGTTAGCTGTATCATTTTTACTCCATATTGGAGATACTGGTTTCTGTTTAATAATGGCTGCAATGTCACTGTCCACTTGTCTAGTACATTTTAGGCAAGACTTTTGGTGGTAAAAAGGAGGAAAACCAATCCTATTTACCTCATTGGACCATTGCATAATTCCTCTGTTATTGATCTGCTGCCTTTATTGTTGTCAATCAATGCTGTCTATCCAGTATACTTCTTAAGGGTTTATCTTCGTTTTAATAAAACATATTTATCACCATGTCAATGTGTGGTTCAGCTACACAGCAAGTAAACACTGGAAACAGTAGGAGAACCCAAAATTTCCAGCAACTTGTTCTGTGGTTAGTACTTCAAACATATTAAAAACAAAATTGCATGCTTGTTGCTGAAAGTACTAAAACTGCCTCAGGCAGTATTACTATTACATTAGGCAGTATTACTGCCTAATACAATATATAATTTAAAGGAACACAACTTTCTTATAAAATGTACCTTTAAATTTCCATCTTACTTTTGTTGATATATTTTGAAATATTACAGGAATGGATAAAAATATGAAAAAATTATTTAGGAGAGACTGTTTTGTTTAAAATCCACATTAGGTTATTACTTTCTATATGCAGATAAAACTGCACTATGTTGCAGTAGGTTGCTTCGGTTATTAGTTACATACATTAAGAGACACCCAACATTGTTGCACTATGTTACCAGATACTTTGCAAGTTTGTAGTACAGCTTGTGTAACATGATATCTGTATGACTACAGAATTAGAATGAGGAAATCATACGACTATATAACAGCTTTGATGAAAAATCCTGTTATTTACAAAGCTCAATTGTTGAAGCTCAGATGACACACACAGCTGAATGAGTCAGAGAAGTGATTTTCTCCTTTCATCCTTGCTCTGTATGGCCCTATGCATAGTTTCAGCTAGAAAGAGAGAGCATTTGAATGAAGGTGACGCCAGTGTCATGGGTACATTTTGCAATAAATGTTTATTGTAAAAAAAAGGATATTTATATAACTATCAGTTTAAAAGCATAACCTTTATAAAATAAGACTCTAAACCAGAAAACATTGATGCATGTTTTTTAGTATTAAATATTGTAAACAACTTTAAGTATTATGCAAAAGTAATTAAATTTTTCAGTTTGTGAGGTTACTGTGTCTCATTATTACAGTAGAAAGCTAACTCATCCTAGTGATTTTAAACCTTAATTTTATTTATTTATTTATTTATTTAACTACTTAAAGTTGAGTTCCACCCAAAAGTAGAACTTCCACTCATCGGATTCCTCCCCCCCTCCAGTGTCACAGTTGACACCTTTCAAGGAGGAGGGGGGTGCAGATACCTGTATATTACAGGTATCTGTACCCACTTCCGGCATAGATAGCCGCAGAATCTGCAGTTATTTACGCCACTTCCTGTCCCCCCCCCCCCCCACTGTCTGCTGGGAAACACACGGGTCAGCACTCTTTAATAGCAGTTTGTTCCCATTATCACTATACATAGGGTCACAGATTTGCAGGGCTCATAATGAATTGTGCAGCACCCTCTTTCACCGACAGTAAATTTGTCTTCTATTTCTCCCTCTCGATTTTTTTGGCTAGCTTGTTTTCACTGCACTTCTATTTTTCTCCTCTGAATCTCTTAACACATACGAGTATTTATCCTGTTTACAAAATAGAACATGATACAAACAAGATGCACCATCACAATGTTATAAGTCAAAAAAGAATACCAGCATGTTTTGTTGAGTGTGGAAGGAATCTGGAGCACTCAAAGAAAACCCAAGAGAACATGGGGAGGACATGCCTATAACTTTTGTGCAAACCAATCAATATACACTTATTGCAATTTTTTTTTACCAAAAATATGTAGAAGAATACATATCGGCCTAAACTAAGGAAAAAAATGTTTTTTATATATTTTTTGGGGATATTTATTAAAGCAAAAAGTAAAAAAATAATGCGTTTTTTTCAAAATGGTCGCTCTTTTTTTGTTTATAATGCAAAAAATTAAAAACGCAGAGGCGATCAAATACCACCAAACGAAAGCTCTATTTGTGGGAAAAAAAGGAAGTCAATTTTGTTTGTGTACAACGTCGCACCACTGCGCAATTGTCAGTTAAAGCGACGCAGTGCCGAATCACAAAAAGTGCTCTGGTCAGGAAGGGGGGAAAATTCTTCTGGGGCTGAAGTGGTTAACATAGGCACATCTAAGTATGCAGGCATCTGGGGTAAAGCTGTCCAAACAGACTCTTCCCCTCCAAAAATACAAGGGTTTAGTATCACTTTAACATTAATAATTTTTTATAAGGCTAAGGATGAAATGTTGTGCACCAAATTTTCAACGACTGAACGTTCTCTTTTACTTTAAGGCACAACACCAAACAGACCATCAACACATGAGGTGGACAAAGCAATCCGCACCACTGTGCTATAGTATTCTGGCAGTGAGAATTCACTGTGTCAGAATACACTGATCATAATACCGGCTGATAATCAAATATTTTCCAGCATTAGATCAACTTCTGTTGAGCAGGAGCGGCCATAGGTGGATTGAAATTCATCCGGTTCAGCATTTTGGTCCATCTATGGTCAGTTTAAAGTATTTATGAACCTTCACCTTGTAAAACAAGCCATTCAGTTTAAATTAGAAATGATATTATATATATATATATATATATATATATATATATATATATATATATATATACTGTATATAGACAAATATTAGAAAAATGAAATTCTGGGGTAACATACTCTTTAAGTAGCACTCCATGTCACTTTACACACACCTCCCAACTTTTTGAGATGGGAATGAGGGACACCTATCAGCAAAAGTATGCAGGAATAGGACACACAATTGCCACGCTCCCTTATAGGAGAATTGTACAAAAAAAAACAAGATTAGTTTACCACTACTATTCCTTTATATTGGCTTTTGGGATTTACAAATGCATCAGAAATCAAAGGTTTAGCACTGGAAAACACTTTTTGATAGATAAAAAGTGCATTTTATATACAACTATATATAGATCAGACCAAAATGAGGGACAAATGAGGAGGAATGAGGGACAGAGGGGCATTGTTCCAAATTAGGGACAGTTGGGAGCTATGCTTTACATGTTGCTTCCATTTTTTTTTTGTCACTGGACATTAGCTTGGTATCGGTGCATTGCTGATTCCTAGGCGGGTGACACAGAAAGCTACAAAGCTGGAACATGAAAGAGTTGTGTCACCTGACTGGTGTGGCTGAAGAGTGTAAAATCCTATGGCGGGTAAATTATGCCATAAATATGTGTTTTACCTGTGTCTTTAGTTTTATCTCTGACATTCTAAATAAACCACTGAAGCACAATTCACATTGCGTAATATAGTCCATGCTCTGAAAAATCTCATGACCGCACTTGTTTTGTAGCGTATGATGTCATTGTTTTCACAACTGTTTTGTTGTTTAAGAAGAGTAGACATAAGGCTGTATAGTTCATACTCTGCAAACTGTTTATGTCTGCTCCTTGACCTGACTAGGTTAGCTAATTACTAAGATAAGACTATTTACTTATCACTGCTAAGGCACCTTTTAACAAAGTTTTTTTTTTTAACTTGTCTGACCCTGAGCCATCTATGTAAATAAAAATATGTATTTTCGTTACAGACAGATCAGGATCAAGAAGAGGCACATCTAAATATAAAATAGTATTCTAATAGTCAACATTTATGGGGGTGGGTAGGGTGGTCTGTCAGTCACCAGTTGCTGTAGATATGAATAGCCTGTAACATGTAAAACACGTGTCGAATGGCACCCATCAATAATTCATTATGCTGTTCTGCCATTGTCATGCTTTGTTTTTTTTGTTTTTTTTTTGTTATTGTAGGCCCATAAATGTACAAAATGTTATAAGATGTTAAAAAATATATAAACAAATTATTATATATTTAATTATTATTGTTATTCTTTTGTACTGTAATTATATCTGACAAATACAGTACTGAATAGAGGCACACTGCCATCTTCAGGTCCATTTGAAAATTGATACTCCAGCCTGCTTGTGGTTCCTATGTCATTGTGATAATATAATGTATGTAGGGAATGTAGATTATGCCCCCAACACAGGTTATGGGCAGTGTTAGTTTTAGTCTTAGGACTAAAATGGCATTTTAGAATTAGTTCCAAATTAAGTCTTCTGCAATTGTTTTAGTTTTAGTCATATTTAGTCGACTAAATCTCCAGTACATTTTAGTCGACTAAAATGTCCTACGTTTTAGTCGACTAAAATCTCCAATACATTTCAGTAATTGCAATTGAGTTTTAGTCATAGTCTTTTGACTAAAATGGCATTTTAGTTTTAGTCTCCTTTTAGTCTTTTGACTAAAATGGCTTTTAGTTTTAGTCGTATTTTAATCATCTCAATTGTTTTAGCTTTAGTCCTATTTTAGGCGACTAAAATAGTATTCATTTAGTCGACTAAAATGTTTTAGTCGTTTTAGTCGACTAAAATGTTTTAGTCGTTTTAGTCGACTAAATTAACACTGGCTATGGGCCCCGTTTACACAGGGCAGATCCGCTCAGCGGAGTCCACCAGCTCAGCGGGAGATCGCAGGTCCGTCTCTACTCACTGAGCAGGGAGCTACGCTGATTTATATGAGGAGATCGGATGAAAATGGACAGCATGGCGTTTTTATCAGATCTCATCCGATCCGAGCCGCCAGACGGATGGCTGAACATATCGCCATACGTCTGTCTTGAGTGGATCGGATGGCAGGTGGGTGTCAGCAGACACATCTCTGCTGACACCCGCCTACCCGTAGGAGACAATGGGTGGCCCACTCTGATCTGCCTGAAAACGGACAGGCGGATCCGAGCAGGCTTATCGTGTGAAAGGGTCCTAATGCATTACATTACTTTTAATGATATGTTAATTGACTTTTCTCTAATTCAACAGTATTACCAATTTCCTCTGAATTCCTATTGTGGATGTCAAGGGAAATCTACCCAATAATGACTCAGACAGTAATAAAATATCTGATGGAGGTTCTAAACCCTTTTCAAAAAATGGTGAACTTAAATAATACCTGTCATGGGACAGCTGGGTACCACAGGTCCTGTTCCCAGACTGCAGTTTTGCTTTCTTAATCAGATTAATAGCTATCTGTTCCTGATGGTTGAAGAAACTTTTGCTGAAGATGAATAGAAGTTTATCTGTGCTCCTGGTGAAAATAAAATATAAAGCTTGTCATACACCGGTAAAATTTTGTTAGAATGTTCGTACAGACATTTTGAAGAAAATACCAATGTTTCGAATTCCACAATCAATTTCAGGATGCACATGCACATTACATTAAGTGCGATTTTTCACAGTTAATTTAGGTAATTTGAGAAAAAATTTCCATCTTTCTCCTTGGATTTTCCTTCAAGGAAAATGGTCATTAATTTGACTCCATTAAGAACAGTAAAACCTTGGATTGCGAGCATACTTCTTCCCAGAATCATGCTTGTAATCCAAAGCACTTGAATCTCAAAGCAAATTTCCCCATAAGAAATAATGGAAACTCAGATCATTCGTTCCACAACCATTTATTAATAAGTCCTTCAGTTTATAGTCCATATAAAAAGATTATAGCAATGTGATAGGTTGTATAACCATAAAATGTCCATTCACAAATGGCAGCCTCCACAAGGGGATTAGAAGCAAAATCCAGCAGGAGCCACAGAGTATAAAAGAGAAGAGAGGCACCTCTAAGTGTAATGGTTACATTTAATGAAGGTACAACATTTAGCAACTCACATGGTTGATGATTAAAAGAGACACATCTAAGTATGCAGTCATCTGGGGTAAAGCTGTCCATAAAGACCGCTCTCCGCACCGCCGGCTCTCACTGCTGTCAGTCTGCAAACGTGACTGGAAAGACTACCCTGCAGTGGAGCGATCTGAAAGCGAGGCTTGAAGGGCTTGTGGAGCGCAGCCTAGAAGGGACGACGTCGATGGCAGCGCAGAGGATGGTCTATGTGGACAGCTTTACCCCAGATTCCTGCATACTTAGATGTGCCTGTTTTAATCATCAACCATGTGAGTTGCTAAATGTTGTACCTTCATTAAATGTAAACATATTGCTACACTTAGAGACGCCTCTCTTCTCTTTTATACCCAGTCGTGACATGACGCTACTTGTATGTCAAGACATCGCTTGTTTATCAAGTCCAAATTTTATAAAAAATGTTGCTTGTATTGGAAAATGTAATGAATGTTCTGAAAACCATTTTTTTAATAAATTCTTGCGTGTAAAGGCAGGTGTCCCCAATCCTTTTGGTATTATAGTGTTTAAATGAGTGTACAGAAGAAAAATGTAAGTGTATCTAAAGCCAAAACTTTTTTGTAGCTTTCAATAAAATACGAAAGGAATACCAATCCTGTCAAGTTCTTATTGCCCTCTGTGACCCCACTTGGGAGATTCACCCTCTTAATTTGTACTAGTAGCTATTGGCATTAGGAAAGTTAGATAAAATGGAAAAAAACGGAGTTGTCAACGGAACAGGAATAGTGCAAAAGTCTTCCAATGGCGTTACTTGCTGTGGTGACTACGAATGCGTGATTCTGCGCTGGTTCAATTCAAATGGGGGGTGTCACTCCCTCCCTCTCCCTCACACCTATCGATCACATTTTTATCCTCTCTGTTACCACGGACCGTAGGGATAATAAACTTCACATGACCCGTCCCAGTGCCCCCACCCATTCACAGTAAGCTCCCAATAAGGGTGTTTGGGTCCAAGGGTGGCACTGAGGTTCTTCTCCCATTTCTTGTATCGGTCGCCTCAAATGAAACATCACGAGTCCCTTTAGCTATGTCAACTCTGAAACCATTTATGCGCACTCAACAGTAATACATCTTTCGATTAGCTTTAAGTGTTAATTCATTTACATATTGAAAAGTACTTCTTTCCAGTTTGCAACCTATATTCGTTATAATGATATGTCTTCTGTAAGACCTTTTGGACTGTTTTGATTTTCTTTGCACGGATTGTTAACTTGAAAATGATAATAAAAACATTGAAACAAATGGGGGGTGTCAAATCCTGCTTAAAATCTAAACCTGAACCTAGCTGCGAACTCCACTGAAGTCTATGGGAATCAAATCTTGATACTAAATTCTGGCCAACGTGGGGCTATCAATTGCCATTAAAATAAGTCACCAGAGCTGGTCAACTCCAGCCAAATTACTCATTATACGTGACTGCATTCTTCACAGAACTCAACAGTCTCTGCATTCTCTCTTTTTCTTTTAGGCCTCTGTCATCCCTTTTACCTGGTCACAGTATTACCTTTAGGCGAATCTTCTTTTAAAAAAATAAAAAGTCCCACACATTTATGGTAGATATATTAAAAATATGAATGGTTTACTAAAATGATTTCTTCTTTAAAAGTTAGGCTTAACAATATTGCCAACTTTGTGCTAAGCATGCTGGATTACTTCACTCTTCATTGAAAATAGGAAGAAATCAGCTACACTTCAATTAGCTCTACTTGCAATTTTTTAATAATCAGTGCGTGGACTGCCAATGGCACCAACCCAAAACCTACCTTCCTTGATGGGTTTCACTACTGCTGGCTTGTGATACACAAATCCCATTTGGATTTACAAATCACTCCCTTTATTTTGTATATATGCGTGTTTATGTGTGTGTTTTGGATGATCTAAATGTTACCGTATATGCAATTCAATTTTTAGCAAACGTAAACCTGTGAAGATTGTACTAATGCGTGCCCTCATCAGTCCGACTTATTCTCGTCTTAATTTTACGCTAACAATTTACTCAAACCATCCAGCTAGCAGTGAATAGTATCTCATGAAAATGTTTAGATTGATGTTCTTCTTAGTTAAGTGAAAATATATTTTGGGGGAAGAAACACAAGGAATACAACTTACCTGTAATGAAGTGTATCCCACGTCCTGCAGGCTGATGGTCCCTGTAGAATGCCTTCCTTCACTGATGCCAGGTTGTTTTCACAACATTGAACTTCCAGCACTACATGGGTTAACTGCTTGACATCTAAACATCCGGTCCAGACTCTCCTCTTCCACCAACCCTCCTCCACTCAGATAAATCCTTGCATTTGTGAATGGAGGATGGGGGCAGAAGAATGACAGGATGCCCCTCTTCCACTCACAAAATGTTTTGCATTGTTTGAAAAGAATGCAGGGAATTCTGTGACTGGAGGACAGAGGGTTGGTGGAAGGGGAATTTGGATGGGTTCTTCACACACACGCAGCCAAGCAGTTAACCCCTGCAATGCTGGAAGTTCACAGGTGGGTGAGGGGTGGAAGCATCAGCCTGCAGGATGTGGAATATACTTCATTACAGGTAAATTATATCCTTAGTGCTTTTCCCGCCCAAATTTTTCTCACTAAACATCAGCTTTAAAGTGTACTTTTTCAGCCAAATTGGGATAACACCTACATGTTACATGCTCCTATTCACATAGAAAAGCTTAAAAAATATATAAAAATGACAGCTTACCTTTTTTTAGATGCTCTAATCTGGACCCTCCAGCAAGGTAAATATCCTAGGTAGCTTTTTTTTGTTTATGAGGGACAGGGCAGCTGGTGTGTGTGCCATAAAGAAACCCTGTCTGTACTGTGCAGGCAGACCGTCATTATCAGCTGTAACTAGATTTGAACACTGTGGGGCTGATTTACTAAAACTGGAGAGTGCAAAATCTGGTGCAGCTGTGCATGCGTCTTCTTTCATTTTATGTTAATGAGGATAGACCTGGGACAGGCTCACTCAAGCATTGTTCAAAAAACCCTGTAGTCAGCCATGACACCACCTCCTGAGACACAAGAAAAAGGTCAGAAATTTTTCTTTAACCACCTCCCACTCACCGTATTGTCAATTGATGGGCGGCGGCTCTCTTTTTCTGGGATGACGTCATATGATGTTGTCCAGCTCTCGCCGTCGCTTGCATGAAGATCATGGTGCGCTCTGTCCCTGGGACATGGTGCATCACTGAACTCAGTAAAGAGCTGATGATGAGGCTCTTTATCCAGGTGATCAGCTGTGTCCAATCACAGCTGATCACATGTAAACAAAGAAATGCTGGTTATTGGCATTCCTTTCCTCACATTGACAGCGTGTGAGGAGAGGAGAGCCGATCAGTGGCATTTCCTCACAGGGGAGATCTGCATAGATAATCAGAGCACTGATTATCTGTGCTTTGATTTTCAGTGCAGCCCCAACAGTGCCAAGCAGTGATGCAAATCAATGCTCATCAGTGGTGCCAGTCAGTGCTGCCTTTCAGTGCTCATCAGTGCTGCCAATCAGCGCCCATAAGTGCTGCCTATCAGTGCCACCTATCAGTGCCCATCAGGGCCTCCTATAAGTGCTAATCAGTGCTGCATATCAGTGCCCATCAGTTCTGCAAATTAGTGTCTCCTCATCAGTGCCACCGCATCAGAGCCCATTAATGCCACCTAATCCTTGCCCATCAGTGCCCATCAGCGCACATCTGTGATGGAGATTTTTTTTTCAAAATTTTCGATCTCTTTAATTTTTTTTTTAGCAAAAATAAAAAACCCAGTGGTGATTAAATATCACCAACAGAAAGCTCTATCTGTCTAAAAAAATGATAAACATTTCATTTGGGTATAATGTTGCATGACCACGCAATTGTCATTCAAAGTGTGACAGCGCTGAAAGCTGAAAACTGGCCTAGGCAGGAAGGGGGTAAAAGTGCCCAGTAGGCACATAGTTAAAAAACATAGACATGCTGTGTAAATGGGAACACATAACAAACGTACAGTAGGGTTTTCTCGAATTTGACTTTAAAAATACACTTTAAGTTTTCCATCAGTTGGTTTGACAAAAAGCCTTGTTTTAAAGCATGGAAACCACAGTTGATTTTCAATCTCTCCAACCTTCAGGCACTGAAAACATTCTTTTGTGCTCAAACCATGTACAATGGGATAATTCATTGAATATGAAGCAGTTCATTGCCACTTACACCTCCACATTCTGTCTACGTAACAAACAAGGTGATTGATATTTTTGCAGTACTGGTAAGAGGTGGATAAACCAAAAATTAAAGTTGAAACCTTAAAAAAAAAAGTACCATTTTTTTTTTAAATTAAATATATGTTTATTTAAGATGTGGCACAGCAATAAATTGTATATGAACAGTAAGGGATGTAGCAGACAATGAACATAATAAATCCAAATTAAAAAGATGACTGTAAATAATAAAAAATAATTATTGACTATCAATTTGTCAAATTTGCTGTACAAGTTATGTCAATTATAACAAATACAAGAGAGGAAAAAAAAAGAAAAGTAAAAGGGAATATTATTATTATATTGAGTGATCATAAACGAAAGTGGGTGTGAATCCAGTTCACCACAAGTGCAAAGGTAAGTCATATATGAGGATAATATTTTACAATTGGGAGGCCAACAATTTTTAGCATAAAAAAAAAACTGAAAAAAAAATAGAAGAAATAAAGAAAGAAAGAAAGAAAGAAAGGAAGAAAGAACGAAAGAAAGAAAGAAAGAACGAAAGAAAGAAAGAAAGAAAGAAAGAAAGAAAGAAAGAAAGAAAGAAAGAAAGATGGAAGGAAAGAAAGAAAGAAAGAAAGAAAGAAAGAAAGAAAGAAAGAAAGAAAGAAAGAAAGAAAGAAAGAAAGAAAGAAAGAAAGAAAGAAAGAAAGAAAGAAAGAAAGAAAGAAAGAAAGAAAGAAAGAAAGAAAGAAAGAATTTTTTTATAATAAGTCTATGACATCATGACGCTAGGAGGCTGTAGGAGCAAAGATACAATCAACAGAGTATAAAAAAATAATTCTATTTTACCTGCAGTTTAATAAAAGAATCCAGATTCATAAGCCATTATTTTCTTAAAATATTGGTCGTATAATCCATAAACGGTAGTATCTTGAAGCATTTTTCTTTGCCATGATTACATTTCTCAAATTTACATCTTTATGATAAATAGTTTAGTTGAGATGGACTACTAAAATATTTCTATATATTTGTGAATGTAGGAAATATGTCTGTCCGTGCCATACATTTATTGTAAATTGCATCCCCTGTAGCTGTGTTTTCCCATTGTTTGAATGAAGCTGAGTTTTAAATAAAAATGCTGATGCAGTTCAGTTTGTATTGTTACCAGTGCTTCTTTTACATAATCCATTTATTTTAGTCTGCCTGGAAACACATAAAAAAAAAAAAACATACATTTTTAATCTTTTGTCATTATAATATGCCAGTAATTAGGAACCCACCACCTATTCAGGCTGTGATGATAAATCTATGCAGCTCATTGTGTGTAACAAATAGGCATGGTAATAGAAAATAGTCATTCTTTATTTTAAATTACAGCAATTGCTTTACTATTCCTAAAGGTTTATGGTTCATCTTTCACATTACTGAACTTCTGAACAGCAAGAACTATTGTTGTTTATGTTTTTTTAATGACTCTAATTCATAAGCATGAGTGATTCTTAATGTGCGCTAAAGACTAAAGCTCATGAATATTGATATTAACTGAATATTCAGCCACCAAATTGTTAGATGTAAACTTATAAACTAATGAAACTACTAAAATATGGATGAGGTTAAGTATTTAGAAGAGGAATAGCTAAAAGTAAAATGATAGTAAATTGGGTAGCACTGGAGACAACAGGAGAGCAGACCTATATCTTGCATTTTTAAACAAAGCTTCTTATCTTTAAAGGTTTGCATAAATATATTCCTGGTTCCTAGTACAATGGTATAGTCACAGTCTTTAAAGACATATTGTTCATCCTCCCAGAAACAGACTCATATTATTACATCATTTTTCCAGATTGCTCAATCTGCTGCAGGAAGAAGGAACATTTTCTCAGTCTTCCCTTCTCTTGTAGTGTTCTAGCACAGTGGTCATCAACCCTGTCCTCAGGGCTCACTAACAGGCCAGGTTTTCTGTATTACCTTGGAGAGATGCAGACTAGAATACTGCAATCACTGGGCAGCAAATGATATCACCTGTGATGTATTTCAGTTATCTTGCAAACCTGGCCTGTTAGTGGGTCCTGAGGACAGGGTAGAACGCAGAAGAGGGAATAATCTGGGTGAGACTGTGATGGATTTTTAAAGTGGGTGGTCACAAACAGAAAGGGTGGAGTAGGGTCGGCTAAACTGGGTGAGTGTTATGTGTTTTAACATTGGCTAGTAACAGTATGAAAAAAAAAAGCAACAATGGAGTGAGCTGTCCGAGACATACATACATACAGTGCATAGAACTGCATCATGATTTATAAGACCGTGTCATCTCTGATCCAGCAACAAAGTAAATGCTGACTCTAGATTATTCATGAACAAAGATGGTGCTGTTGAGTTACTGAGATATCTTCGAGAAGAAATTAAAGTGTATGTATACCAAAGCCTTTTTCTTTTTTTTTTATTAAATAGGGAAGAGTTAGAACCCATATAATTTTTTTTCCCTACACGTGCCTTTCATTACCCTTCACTTTCTGTCTTGGTGCCAAAATTTGGGATTTTACACCAGGAAAAATATACACATGGGTTGCACAGCCACCTTAACCCCTTCTCACCTCATATTAACAATCAGGACCTGGGACTCCCAGTTCCTGGTCACCTGATCACTGTGATAGCCTCTGATTGGCTATCACGGTGATCAGTCACTGTATAGCCTGCCTGTATGTTTTCTTTCCCTTCCGAATGGAGAGAAAGATGCAAACAAAAGTGCAAAAAAAAAACAAAAAAAAAACAAGAAATAAATAAATTGCTAGATTAAGGTTTGATTTGGATTAGTGTCAGTGTTAGGGTCAAGGTAAGGGTCAAAGGTTAAGGTCAGGGCCAGTATATTTTGAGTAACATTTTTTTTTTTTTTAAAAGCATTTTTTAAATTAGTATTAGTGTCAGTTAGTGTCAGTGTGTTAGATAGGATAAAAATAAATACAGCAAAATGTGCACTAATATTTCTGGGCCCTTATGATGGGTACAAACAACAACCAACATATGTGATATTGCTGCGAATGTCAGGAGCATTAGCAAAGCTAACATGATTATGTAAGAGCCACCACCAAAATGTGTCTGTACGTTATGATGATGTAGCGCCCTGCACTAAGCTGGATACATTGAATTTTTGGCTCTGCTGTACTCAGTTGAGCAGCAATTTGTTTTTCAGGTCTGGCCAGATTTATCCCTAAACCTGATTTATCCCTAAAATCTTCCAGAAATAGGATAGGAGGATTAATCTTTGGGCTATGAATATGTATCTGAACTCAGCCAATCCCCTGGATGGGGTGCCCAGAAGGTGTAGCTGGGGATAAGATAAATGTTTGGGATAATTTCTGTGAGGCTGTAATGGGCCCAATAAACCTGGGCACTCTTTTACCATCCCACAACCCACTCCTTATTGACCATTACAGCACACTTGTTGCTGTAAGCTACAATGGCCTTAAAGTGATTGTAAAGTCTAATTTAAAAAAAAAAAACAAAAAAAACAAACACGTTACACTTACAGTGGAGTGCAGTGGATTTGCACAGGACAGCCTGGATCCTCCTCTTCTTGGGTCCCTCTTCGCTGCTTCTGGCCACTCCCTCCTGTCGAGTGCTCCCACAGCAAGCAGCTTGCTATGGGGGCACTCAAGCCGAGCCGCAGCACCTGTGTATGTTTATTCAGACAGGGAGCTGCGGCTTGGCTCCACCCCTTTCTCCTGATTGGCTAATTAACTTTGATTAATAGCAGCGGGAGCCAATGGCACCACTGCTGTGTCTCAGCCAATCAGGAGGGAGAGTCCGCAAAAAAAATAACTTGCAAGACAAAAGCATAATGAGCTAGTATGCATCGCATACTAGCTCGTTATGAAATACTTACCTTAATACAAAGCTGTTGCAGCAGTCCCTGCACAACAATGTCACGGGCGACATCTTTGCCGGAGCTTCTTCCGGGTTCGTGGGCTCCGGCGCTGAGATTGGAGGGAGCCGCCATGACATCACTTCTGCACATGTGCACGGGAGCCGCCGTTCATGGCACGGGCTCGGAAGGAACGCGGGCTGCTCCTTCAGAGCGCATGCGCCAGTGATGTCGCTGGCTGCAAGCACTGGAAATAGCTCCTAAACTGTACAGGTTTAGGAGATATTTTCAATACCTATAGGTAAGCCGTATTATAGGCTTACCTATAGGTAAAAGTTTGCAGAGGAAGTTTACTTCCTCTTTAACCACCTCAATACAGGGCACTTACACCCCCTTCCTGCCCAAGCCATTTTTCACCTTTCAGCGCTGTCACACTTTGATTGACAATTGCGCAGTCATGCTACAATGTAACCATGTGAAATTTTTATCATTTTATTCACACAAATAGAGCTTTTTTTTGGTGGTATTTAATCACTCCTGGGTTTTTTTTTCCTAAAAAAAATAAGATCAAAATTTTTGAAAAAAAAAAGTATTTCAAGTATTTCTTAGTTTCTGTCAGTAAATTTGTAAATAAGTAATTTTTCTCCTTCACT
This sequence comes from Lithobates clamitans, assembly GCA_037952925.1. Taxonomy (NCBI): domain Eukaryota; kingdom Metazoa; phylum Chordata; class Amphibia; order Anura; family Ranidae; genus Lithobates; species Lithobates clamitans. The sequence goes on along the minus strand of JBBGZY010001757.1, from coordinate 1,145,218 downwards.
GATGTGCGCTGATGAGGCAGCACTTATGGGCGCTGATGAGGCAGCACTGATGGGCATTGATGAAGTGGCCTTTATGGGCACTGATTAGGTGGCACTGATGGGGAGGCACAAATATGCCGTACTTATGGGCACTGATAGGTGTAACTGATATGTGGCACTGATGAGCACTGATAGGTGGCATTGATGGGTGGCACTGGTGGGCACTGGGTACAGATAGGCTGCACTGGTGGGCACAGATAGGCGGCACTGGTGGGCACAGATAGGCGGCACGGATAGGCAGCAATGATGGGCAGCACTGATGGGCTTGATGGGCAGCAGTGATGAGCATTGATGGGCACCAGTGATGGGCAGCACTGATAACCACACAACCAATCACATGGTTAAAGAGCCGCGGTCGTGGATCTTTACACAGATCGGGGTCGCGCTGTGTCCTAGCAACATGGCTCGGGCACAATCGTCACACTGCGCGCCCCCGGGGGCTGCGCAAGAGTGGTTGTCCTGGAGGGCCATCATATGACGTCCACCCAGAACGAGAGCCGCGCCACCCAGCCAGCATTTGACGGCCGTCAGGCAGGCGGGCAGGAAGAGGTTAGGATAAAAAACCTTCTGCCTTTACAACTCCTTTAATACATTCTAAGCACCTGACTTAGAGCAAATATACAGATCGGGAGCTTTCATTTCACTCTGACTTTCCATTCGGTAGGCATGTTCCATGGCAGCCTTTAAGAAAGTATTAAAGCCACATGCACCCAGGCAATTGCCATTCTTAAAAGGATGTCAGCAATGGCACCCCCTCTATTTCTCTCAGTACCAATTTACTTTAAAAGAAGGCAAAGTGACGGGTGCTCGTAAAAAGAGCTGCTCACCTTATAAGCATAAGTGGGTGGGGATTGTTCTTTTAAGAAAATCTGATTAGACAAAGTGACAGACTCTTTTTAACTGTAGAAAACCTTATTAAAATTACTAAGCAGCTGCAATATACTTGCATAGCTTATGCCCATATGAGAAAATACAGCCACAGAATGGCACTGATGTAAATGATCTTTTCCGGTAAGTGTAGATTAGCTGGAGATCAAGAAAGCATGGAACAGTTCTTTAAAACAGCATTTTTCAGAACACATTTCCTGTGGATTCATTTGACATTTCATATTTAATGTATGGTAGATTCTCCTAATTTTAAGTGTCCTCTGCTATATCATACAAAAACATTTTCTAATTATTATCATGGCTGGATGATGGATGCCTCCTGGGATTATTTAATGAATTCTCTGCGGCTGTGGAATAGAGAGAATCCAAGTGTGGAAGCAGCACAGCAGCGTTATATTTCTCAGATTAGAGATTCTGCTTAAAGAGTAACTCCGCTTTTGTTGAGAAAAAAACATTCCCCTCTGGATGATCTATGTACATTACAGATGCAGATTCCTACCTTTTGTTATTCTGAAGAAATCCCTGTGTGTTTGTCTGCATCCCATGTGGTAAGTGAATCCGTATGGGAGTGGTTTCATAACTATCAATCAGCTGCTGCACCCGCAGGGCTCTAATGAGGAAAATTGCAAGGTCTGCATCCCTTTAGAGGTGATTTCCTATTGGGAGTATCTCACCAAAAATGGCAGGGGATGCTTGATATCTGACTTGTATCTTAGTGCGCTCTGTACACATTCTGTATACAGAACACCTCCAAGTTGCCATATTACATTGCATTTTACAGAAAAGTTCAGCGGCTGCAGATTGAAAAGGAGAGGTCATTTTTAGTTACATTCAATTACAATATGACTTGGGTTGCAACTGTATATGCTATATTATTATTTTTTATCATTTATTATTTCTACCTACGAAAGTGGAGTTACCCGTTAACATGATTCCAAAGGCTTATTTTTTTAAAATAACAAACATGTTATACATACCTGCTCTGTACAGTGGTTTTGCGCTGAGGAGCCCCGATCCTCCCCTTCTCAGGTCCCTCATCGGTGCTCTTGGTCCTTCCCTTCTGCTGAGTGCCCCCACAGCAAGCAACTTGCAATGGGGGCACCCAAGAAGGCTTGTTCGTGAGCTGCGGCTCTGCATGTCCATTCACTAACAGAGCCACGGCTCTCCCCTGCCCCCCCTCTCTCCTCATGGCTCCTGCTTCTGTCTCAGCCAACGAGGAGGGAGAGTCCCCAAAGAGCCGAGTACATGAAGGTAAAAAACCTTGAGTCTTTAAAACCACTTAAGACTATAGTTGGCGAAATAGATCTGCAGCTGTAGTCTGCTTGCGTTGATGACATGGTATCAGGGGTGCACACAGCAGAACAGAGATCGTTGTACTGAGCAGCTGTGTCACCAGTCAGTGTCCCTGATCACTGCCACAGCAATCCTATGGTGGTACTGTACTGCTCTGGTGACAGTATGTAAAAATAAATTGTGGGCAGAAAACCCACATTTTATTTTTTTATTTTTTATTTTTTCAAAAAATTGTGACAAAAAATTAAACTCCAAAAAACTCACTGTGTCTCTTACTAAATACCTTGGGGTGTCTACTTTCAAGAAAGGGGTTATTTTGGGGGTATTTGTACTGTCCTGGCCTTTTTGCACCTCATAAAATGAGATAGGCCATCTATACATCGGGAATGATCAATTTCCAAATATATATACCATAGTTTGTAGACTCTATATCTTTCACAATGACTAAATAATAACTTGGGTTTTCCAAAATGTTCGGCATTTTTTTGTTTATACAGCAAAAAATTAAAAAACCAAGTGGCGATTACATACCACCAAAATAAATAATTTAAAAATAGGGGTTAGTGGGACTTTGATTGAGGTACAAGACATGATGGAAAATTGTTTAAAGGGATCATATGTTTAATAACATGAAAAGTATAATACATATATAGGTCATGGGATTGCGCATAGGTACAAAATATAGCATGAATAAAAGAGACATAATGGTCATATCAACTTGGAAACGCATGACAATATGACAGTGCATGTATCTAACATGATACATCAATGATGCGACATAGTGTCAACTAATACATACATGACAATAATAGAGATCAATGAGCAATTCCCATGGATATATATAAGTAATAGTAATGGTAGAAGCAGCAAAATGCATGAAATAACAAAGTACCAATAAATAAGGGCATAAATTGTACAAAACTTGGTTGGTTGCTGGTGGAGATGTGTGTCGGCATCCTAAATTGGCCGACGCGTTTCGTGTTTATACACTCATCAGGGGCGGATGCTCCCAAGTATCTAGAGAAAGTAGGATGTTTAATCTAATATGACATTAGTGATAGTAAAGACAGGGGCAAAAAAGCCCAACCTATGTACTTACGTATACAGACTGGTAATTGGAGAGGTTCTGTAGGATATGGGACCAAGGCCAACAGAGCAATGTCCACCCTGGAAGCTGGGGTATCGTAGGGTCGCATGCATCTGAGGGATGTAACAATAGGCTGCCGAGATGGGGGAATTGGTAAAGTGTTCCACATCATCTGCCATGATATACCAAGGATATAAGAAGCTGGCATAAAATCTAGGTGGAATAAATATAGAGTGCCAATTAGACATAATGTGCCCGCTAGGGGAGTAAACCGGCATAGTAACTGGTATTGGAATTACCTTGGTGGCTAATTAGAGATGTGGAGGAACCCTGTGTCATCTGGCATAAAGCTCGCCATGGAAATCATGGCTGTGTGCGAGCGGCGTGTTAAATACACGTCATGCAGCTGCACGCTGGCTATTTAGCTTCCCACCCCCTTCTATATTGCCTAATAGGGATGGAGGTATCTTGACTAAGCTGGCAGTGTTCCCCTGCCACTTCAGGTGGAAGTCGCATGACTCCATGTGGCCTTGCACCACATTTTGGGTCCCCATCGTACTGGGTCTATATCTTTCATATCTATGTTTGTTTTATATTAACCTGAGTGGGTAGCTTGCTATTATTACGAACATGGTCTTGATTTGGTAACTTAGATCTTGCGGTATATGGTGACACTGGCCTCTGTCACTGTCCTATCCCGGAAGCTGCGATGCGCCCTGAGTCCCGTCCTCTTCCCCCTTTCTTGGGGGACTTGGGCGGGATTCATGACGCATCGACGCCACGCCACGTGCCTCACGCGTGACGTCATCGCGCACGTATTTAACACGCCGCTCGCACACAGCCATGATTTCCATGGCGAGCTTTATGCCAGATGACACAGGGTTCCTCCACATCTCTAATTAGCCACCAAGGTAATTCCAATACCAGTTACTATGCCGGTTTACTCCCCTAGCGGGCACATTATGTCTAATTGGCACTCTATATTTATTCCACTTAGATTTTATGCCAGCTCCTTATATCCTTGGTATATCATGGCAGATGATGTGGAACACTTTACCAATTCCCCCATCTCGGCAGCCTATTGTTACATCCCTCAGCTGCATGCGACCCTACGATACCCCAGCGTCCGGGGTGGACATTGCTCTGTTGGCCTTGGTCCCATATCCTACAGAACCTCTCCAATTACCAGTCTGTATACGTAAGTACATAGGTTGGGCTTTTTTGCCCCTGTCTTTACTATCACTAATGTCATATTAGATTAAACATCCTACTTTCTCTAGATACTTGGGAGCATCCGCCCCTGATGAGTGTATAAACACGAAACGCGTCGGCCAATTTAGGATGCCGACACACATCTCCACCAGCAACCAACCAAGTTTTGTACAATTTATGTCCTTATTTATTGGTACTTTGTTATTTCATGCATTTTGCTGCTTCCACCATTACTATTACTTATATATATCCATGGGAATTGCTCATTGATCTCTATTATTGTCATGTATGTATTAGTTGACACTATGTCGCATCCTTGATGTACCATGTTAGATATATGCACTGTCATATTGTCATGCGTTTCAAAGTTGATATGACCATTATGTCTGTTTTATTCATGCTATATTTTGTACCTATGCGCAATTCCATGACCTATATATGTATTATACTTTTCATGTTATTAAACATATGATCCCTTTAAACAATTTTCCATCATGTCTTGTACCTCAATCAATGTCCCACTAACCCCTATTTTTAAATTATTGTATTATATACAGGGATGGAGGCGCATATCATATGAGCCTCATTTAAAGTCCCACCTTGGTTGCTATTTAGCTTCCCCCCTTCTATATTACCACCAAAAGAAAGCTCTATCTGTTTTTTAAAAAATTATAAAAATTGCATTTGGGTATAAAAATTGCATTTGGGTACAGTGTTGCATGAGTAATTGTCATTCAAAGTGTGACAGCACTAAAAGCTAAAAATTGGTCTGGGCAGAAAGGAGGTGAAAGTGTCTGGTATTGAAGTGGTTATAGTAAATGTAATAGGGGTGATCACAGAGGAAAGTATGTCATTTCCCTTAGCAACCCTGTCACAGACAACAGAAACCTCCAAGAGGCCTGAAGTGCCAGAGCTAGAAATTTCTCAGGACAGCTGTGGTGCCGCCCTTATGGCCGAGAGTGTTCCCTCCAAGACTGAAGTAAATACGCATGTGTTAAATAAAGAGCTACAGGCTCATGTTAAAAATGCACCAATAGTCTGTTGGCACGAAAGATGTTGTATACCAAAGTGATAATGTCCTTGGCAAGGTTTTGGAGCAGCAGACTGACCATGGACCAGAAAGGCTGGTAGTGGTTAAGGCACATGGCAACACTATGTGAGAGAATCAAGCTATTCTATCAGTTATGGGTAAGGCTACCTCCAGCTGGCAGGAAATTCCTTTTAGAAACTTAACCTCTAAAGCTTCAGCAAATAAGTCCCACCACATGTTCAGTCACAAGAGGTTCCTGGAAAAATGTGTAGATTTAGGGTTCCCCCATATGACAGACATGTCAAAAGTAATGTGTAAACTTTTGAATGTCCAGCTGCTATATACCACTGTTTCCCCTCCTCTGTCAAATGAGCTGGTACTGTGGAGTACTAATAATTAGAGCACTGCTTTGCAGGCTGTACTGAACAAAGGGGGACAACAAGGACGTGCAGTCAGGGGAGGCAGGTGAGGCATAGTCTCGCCTGCCATGAACATAAACGAAACCCCCCCAAAAAAAATTGAGCTTCGAGGGTCCTAGCTCGGCGACCTGGGGGTCACAGAGACCCCAAATTGGAGGGGTAGATAGCTGAAGTCCTTCCCCACCACTGGTCAATATTTGGGGCTCCTGCCACAGGAGTTCCGGAGATACGGGGCTTTTTGTGCAGCCTGTCAAGCTACATACAGAGCGGCCAGTTTAAATACAAGCTGGCACACTCTGTTTGCAGCAGACTGAGAGGATGAGCTCACAGTGCCTCTGACTTCTTGTCAGAAGCACTGAGCTTAATGGAGAGCTTGGAGCCTTGGACCAATGGTAAAACACCATTGGAACAAGCTGTCCAATAAAAATGTTGCATTGGAGGCTCACCTCTCACTGCAGTGTCATAGAAGGGGGCACGTGTCTAAAAGACACATGCTCCCTTCCAGCCCAGCCCTCTTAACTAGAAGGAAAAAACATGGGTTTTTGGGTATAAGATTTTCCCACAATTCCATGTTTTCCTAAAACAGTTAAGAGGGAGAATGAGAATCTGCTGCCTGCTGAAAAGGTACTGTTATAACATATAGCATAATAATATATCATTTAGCGTGATTAAAACATAATAATTTATTATTTATCCATTTACTGTGAAATTACTGGTTTGTAGCTATAACTTCAAACTTCAGTAATTTGTCCATTAAGCCACCTGCTTGAGTACAGTTTTTGAAAATATAGTAAATTAACTTAAAAACTATATATAATAATAATTTGTATATTACTTACTTATGGTAATTAACCATTTGCCACCCATGCCAATTCTGACACTTCTCTCCTACATGTAAAAATCATAATTTTTTTGCTGTAAAATGACTCAGAACCCCAAAATATTATATATATTAGCAGACACCCTAGGGAATAAAATGGTGGTTTTTGCAACTTTTTTTGTTACACAGTATTTGCGCAGAAATTTTTCAAATGCGTTTTTGAAAAAAACGTCTCATGAATATAAAAAACAAAAACTCTAAAGTTAGCTCGATTTTTTTGTATATGTCAAGTAAATAGATACCTAACATGTGATGCTTTAAAATTGTGCACACTCTTGGAATGGCGCCAAACTTCGGTACTTAAAAATCTTTAAAAATGTTTACAGGTTTCATGTTTAGAGTTACAGAGGTGGCCTAATGCTAGAATTATTGTTCTCGCTCTAATGTTCGTGGCGTATGTAACCTGTGTGTAACCTGTGTGTATCTGGCTCAGATACTAGCCAGTGCCTCACCAGCCACTGACCTCACCGCATGTGCCTGGGGGACAACATGGGGACCGTTTGGTACCATATATGTTAATGATGATGATGGTATAAGAAGTCTGCTTGTAACAGTAAGATGAAAACTATTTCTGTGGTTTCAGACCATCAGGCTGTTAGCCAGCTTGTAAAAGATGGTACATTAGCAGACTTCCTTCATAACATGGAGGCAGAAAAAGAAACCAGCAGAAATTGTGCCTAGGACCCATGAAATGGTTAAAAAAATGAGGTGTTGCCAAAGAACGTGGTTTATGAAAACATGGTTGCAAATAATGAACATCGGCAGACAGAACAGTTTCCAGGGGAGTGTCAGTTCAAAGTAAAGTTGGTGTACTATAAAGACTGCCAAGAGTAACAGCAACAGTGATTGCTAAAAGGTGAAGTGACAGCTGGCACAGAGATGCCATACAGAGGGGTACAGATGTATGTGTGCCACACCTCCCCCCTCCCCTCTGGATCAAAACAGGGAAGGGAGATATGTGACAGTGTTGCACCTTGTCACAGTGTTAAGAAGAATCTGGTGTCACCCAAAGTTCTCACCCATGCAGGTTTGAGGGGCTCAGGGATGTCTGTTCTTGTGAGTGGAGAACCCTGGTTTTGCAATTTTCCTGGATTTGGTCCTGGAGCCCAGAGTCTCTAACCCTGGGTCCACATTTTGATGGTGATCAGTACCTGCTGATGCTTCAGGACTATCCAACACACAGTGAATGTGTCTGTGACTCAATGTGAATATAGCAATTTTCAGAAATCACCAACAACTATCTCTCCAAAGAAAAAAACCTTGTGATTTGCCCCGAATGATTCCATATCTTCTCCAACACAAAAAGCCTCTGGGAACCTTGACTTTTATAGGGAGGGATCTGGATCATAAGAAAACGCAATGATTGGCCCTTCTAAGACACTTGACCACAGTTCAGAGGTGAGGAAGTGCATTGTTGGTAATTGGTTGCTATTGACATGAACAGACACAATAGTTTGCCATTGTTTCGTCACATATGGCTACCCATCACATTTGGCTAACCGCTGGACTGCGTATGTGCGCCGCCGCCATATGCGTTCCAACACTGTGGCGATCTGCACTTGTGCAGAATTTTGTGGCCACACCCCTGAGTCCAGGTTCAAGCCCCACCATCCAAGGGGACACAGAGTCAGATTATAATTATGCCGAGCGAAGCGAGGCCGTGCCCGAAGCATGGCGAGCGAAGCGTGGCGAGCGAAGCGAGCCAGCGAGGGGCCCTGTGGCAAAGTGGTCTTACAACAGTGTTGGAATGCATATGGCGGTGTCGCGCATGCACACTCCAGCGGGAAGCAAAATGTGATGGGTAGCCCAATGTGATGTGACACCATTTTTAATAACATTTTTGTAGAAAGATTATTTAGTTTTAAAGAATCCATGCTCCTGCAAAGTCAGAATTTGTATCAATGAACTGTTGTCACCATAAGAAGCCACTGATAACATTTAGTAATTCTTTTCAAATTAATTACTCTTTGTATCTCAGAGGCATTGTATTCTATTGTGAATGATTTGTTAAACTATAACATTTGCAACACTGCAATGATTGATTATAAACATGTTTTTAGATTGCTTTTTTACAATTCAGTTCTGATATTGTAATGTCATTTTGTTCAGCTAATTAAATATGCAAATAAAACAATGTCAATCAAAATATCAAAATCTACAGATTCTATTTATTCTACAGATCACTAAAAATCTTTTAGCAGATAATTGGAAAGTGGGGGTGACTAATGAGAACAGGACAACAGAAAAATGCAGAAGTTGCAAAGAATAACCAAAAAGAATTCATTATAATTGTCTTCATTGGATCTTTCCGCTGATACCAGCTGAACAGGCAGATGTATGTCTGCTCCACTTATTGATGGACCTCTTGATAAGGTCACGTGTGTAGTGATCATAGGCGTGCACACAGGGTGTGCCGGGTGTGCCTGGGCACACCCTAATCACCCCGTGCTGTCTCCAGAGATTTGCCCCAAAATGCTGCATCCAAGAGAGTGTGTGGCCCGCTCTGCCTGTGAAACCATTTCACAGGCAGCAGATCGTGAGAATTGCCAGAGCTGTTCAGTGTATGAAACTGTCAGATAATGACACTGCATGCAGGGAGAGACACCAGCTGTCAAAAGTCAGTGATGATGTCGGGGGTGGGCGGGACTGAACGGCCATCAAACACCAGCCAGTGGGATGGGGTTTGGGTGGGCCGCTACATTTATGTGGCCCCGTCCCCTCTCTGAAGCAGCTCAAACATTGGCTGGTGTTTATAGCGCTTGGTGCCGCCCACCCCCGACATCACGGCTGAGTTGTAAGTCATCACAACTCAGCCGCGATGTCGGGGGTAGGCGGGACCAAGCGCCAACGCTAGCCAATAATTGGGCTGCTTCAGAGAGGGGGCGGAGCCAGAGAAATGTAGCAGCCCTCCCAGACCCATCCTATTGGCTAGTGTTTGGTAACTGTTCAGTCCCACCCACCACTGACATCACTGCTGACTTTTAACAGCTGGTCTCTCTCCCTGCATGCAATGTCATTATCTGACAGTTTCATACACTGAACAGCTCTGGCAATTCTCAGAATCTCCTGAATGTGAAACTCCCCCTTTCCCCTATTTGTGTCACCCAATGCTGCCTATCAATGCCAACCAATGCTGCCAATCAGTGCCAACCAGTACTGCCTATCACTGCCAGTGCTGCTTATCAGTGCCAACCAATTCTGCCTATCAGTGCCAACCAATTCTGCCTATCAGTGCCACCAGTTCTGCCTATCAGTGCAAACCAGTGCTGCCTATCAGTGCAAACCAGTGCTGCCTATCAGTGCCAACCAATGCTGCCGATCAATTCCACTGCTGCTTATCAGTGCCAACCAATGCTGCCTATCAGTGCCAACCAGTGCCAGTCAGTGCTGCCTATCAGTGCCAACCAATGCTGTAAATCAGTGCCAACCAATGCTGTCAATCAGTGCCAACCAATGCTGCATATCAGTGCCCATCAGTGCTGCATATCAGTGCCCATCAGTGCTGACCATCAGTGCTGCCAATCAGTGTCCATCAGTGCTGCATATCAGTGCTCATCAGTGCTGCCTATTAGTGCCAATCAGTGCTGACAATTAGTGCCCATCAGTGCTGCCTATCAGTGCCCATCAGTGCTGCCTATCATTGCCCATCAGTGCAGCCTATCTGTGCCCATCAGTGTCCATCAGTGCTTCCAATCAGTGCTGCCTATCAGTGCCAATCAGTGTCCATCAGTGCTGCCAATCAGAGCCTATCAGTGCCCATAAGTGCTACCAATCAAAGCCCATCAGGGATGCATATCGGTGTCCAACAGTGCCGCCTATCAGTGCCAATCAGTGCTGGCAATCAGTGCCCATCAGTGACGCCCATCAGTGCCACCTATCAGTGCTACCAATTAGTGCCCATCAACGCTGCCATCAGTGCTGCCAATCAGTGCAGCCTATTAGTGCCCATCAGCGCTGCCTATCAGTACCCATCAGGGCTGCCCTAACAGGGATGGTGGAAACCCCTCTACAGATAATTGCAATACAAATTACCTTCAAGTGCAACAACTTTTTAGTTTGGAGGCTCACACCATTATAGCACTTTGGAATTTTTATTTTTTAGAGTGTTACACTTAATTGTATATGTTTTAGTTACGGTTATAATGTGAATTTTTGCACTTGAAGTTAATTTCCCACCACCCCTGCTAAGTCCATGTCTTTATGGACCTTGCTTTGTGTACTGCTGGTGCTCAGTCATGTTGGAACAGGAAGGGACAATCCCCAAACTATTCCCACAAAGTTGGGAGCATGAAATTGTCCAAAATGTCTCGGTATGCTGACGCCTTAACAGTTCCCTTCACTGGAACTAAGGGGCCAAGCCCAACCCCCAAAAAACAACCCCACACCATAATCCCCCCTCCACCAAATGATTTGGACCAGTACACAAAGCAAGGTCCATAAAGACATGGATGAGTGAGTTTGGGGTGGAGGAACTTGACTGACCTGCACAGATTTCTGACCTCAACCCGATAGAACACCTTTGGGATGAATTTGAGTGGAGACTGCGAGCCAGGCCTTCTTGTCCAACATCAGCGCCTGACTTCACAAATGCCCTTCTGGAAGAATGGTCGAACATTCCCATAGACACACTCTTAAACCTTGTGGACAGCCTTCCCAGAAGAGTTGAAGCTTTTATAGCTGCAAAGGGTGGGCCAACTCAATATTGAACCCTATGGACTAAGATGGCATTAAAGTTCATGTGCGTGTAAAGGCAGGTGTCCCAATTCTTTTGAATACATACATGGTAGTGATGTCATCTCGTTCAGTCAGGAGGGCACTTTGGTGTGCATAGCAGTATATTATTATCACTGGATTTCTCACCATTGGATACCTAAACACTTGCACAGCATGTATAGATGAGTGCACTAACCAAATGGGCTGGATGAATTATTGTTTGAAGTGTATCACCACTTGTCATTGCTAATAGTTTCTTTATGAACACTTTGATTGTTTGATTATTTTGGCATGTGGTTATTTTGTTTACACAGTCATTTAAAGCAGAGTTCCACCCAAAAGTGGAACTTCTGCAGATTTGTCTCCTCCCCCCCTCAGGTGCCACATTTGACACCTTTCGGGGGAGGGGGGGAGCGGATACCCTGTTCCTACCTCCGGGAGTCTGGACCGCGGCCCATGACGTCACTGGTCGGCTCCCTCCTCCTCCCCTTGCCGCCAGGCCAGTAGGAGAGAGGAGCAGAGCCTCGCGCATGCGTAGTGCGGTTCCCGGCGTGAAGCTGTAAGGCTACACTGATGGGTTCCCTTACCCGCATATGGCGGCGGCATGCACCCGACAACTGATGGAAGCATCAGCTATGGTGTCGACATCTCTGGACTCCAGGTAAGTGTCCTATTATTAAAAGCCAGCAGCTGCAGTATGTGTAGCTGCTGGCTTTTAATTTCTGCAGCGGTGGGCGGAACACTTTACGAATCCATTACAGGTCAATATTTCCATTGTTACATATGCCTTGAAAAAGTATTCACAATCTTTGAAATTTTCCAAATTTTCCCATGTTACAACCAAAAACGTAAATATATTTATTTGGGATTTTATGTGATAGACCAACCCAAAGTGGCACATAATTGTCAAGTGTAAGAAAAATTATAAAAAGTTTAAGTTTTTTACAAATAAATATGTGAAAAGTGTGGCGTGCATTTGTATTCGGCCCCCCTGAGTCAATACTTTGTAGAACCACCTCTCACTGCAATTACAGCTGCAAGTCTTTTTGGGTATGTCTCTACCAGCTTTGCACATCTAGAGAGTGAATTGTTTTTGCCCATTCTTCATTGCAAAATAGCTCAAGCTCTGTCAGATTGGATGGAGAGTGTCCAATTGCCACAGATTCTCAATTGGATTTCGGTCTGGACTTTGACTGGGCCATTCTAACACATGAATATGCTTTGTTCAAAACCATTGAATTGTAGCTCTGGCTGTATGTTTAGGGTCGTTGTCCTGCTGAAAGGTAAACGTTCGCCCCAGTCTCAAGTCTTTTTCAGACTCCAATAGGTATTCTTCTAAGATTGCCCTGTATTTGGCTCCATCCATCTTCCCATCAACTCTGACCAGCTTCCCTGTCCCTGCTATAGAAAAGCATCCCCACAACATGATGCTGCCACCGTCATGTTTCACAGTGGGGATGGTGTGTTCAGGGTGATGTGCAGTGTTAGTTTTCCGCCACACATAGCATTTTGCTTTTAGGCCAAAAAGTTAAATTTTGGTCTCATCTGACCAGAGCACCTTCCTCCACATGTTTGCTGTGTCCCCCACATGGCTTCTCACAAACTGCAAATGGGACTTCTTATGGCTTTCTTTCAACAATGCCTTTTTTTTATTATGTTCAGGGTTAAAACCAAAAAATTAAAGACAATACATTTTCTTTTTATTTGTATTTTTGTCAGTCAGCTATGAAAGACTGAGTATTAATATTACTTTTTTTCTTGTGCTGCCTAAAACCTTTAGACCCCTTTCTTATTTTCTCAGCAGACCTGTTTTGTTGATTAAAAAAAAGCCTGTTTGCAAAATTCAATAGTCCTGCTGCTTTGTTCATATTACGTCTTAGAGCCCTTGCACACTTGGGCGGGGGGGCGGCGTCGGCGGTAAAACGCTGCTATTATTAGTGGCGTTTTACCGTCGGTATGCGTCCGCTAGCGGGGCGGTTTTACCCCCCGCTAGCGACCGAGAAAGGGTTAAATACCACCGCAAAGCGCCTCTGCAGAGGCGCTTTGCTGGTGGTATAGCTGCGCCGTCCCATTGATTTCAATGGGCAGGAGCGGTGAAGGAGCGTTATACACACCGCTCCTTCACTGCTCCGAAGATGCTGCTGGCAGGACTTTTTTTACCGTCCTGCCAGCACATCGCTCCAGTGTGCAAGCCCTCGGGGCTTTCACACTGGAATGAAAGCAGCGGCACTTTCGGGGCGGTTTGTAGGCGCTATTATTAGCGCAATAGCGCCTGCAAACCGCCCCAGTGTGCAAGGGCTCTTATGGAGATTCTATATAAGAGAGAGACATTTTTAATGAAAATAGCTTCTGCTATTGCTCAGGTTATTATGGCACTGAATGATTTCAGTGTGGGACTGCTTGCTGTTAGAGCAGAGGGTTTAGGGAGGAAGCAGAATAGGAATTATGCTCTACTTTGCTTTGTAGGCCCTGTTCATTTAGGGGTTAGATTATGTTTTAAAGTTGGGTGTATAGGAGTAATGTATTAATGTCATTCATTAGGGGTTTAATTTTCATTTACAAGTCTCCTCCAAACCTTATCCTATGATTGGGCATTACAAGAAGAAGCTTCATATTTATGAGCTCTTCTGTCTGTCTTTCTTTCCTATGAGCATGTTCCTAGCACTGCAACTTATCGTGTTGGCTCTTTGTGCTGCTACTCTCACCCCCTCTCTGAGCTTTGCTATATAGACTGTACACCAGACTGCAAAAGGCTGATACCAAGTTTGTTAAAGAAGTATTCAAAACCGAAATGTTATATTTTGCAGCTTACCAATTCTTAAACCTGAATTCCATTTACAACAACTTTCATGAAACATATTCCGCAATATCCAAAAGGATATAAATCTACTTTATATGCACCAGATGCCCTTGTAAACCCATATATTACCCTGTAAACGTAGCATTGACATCATCACTGTGCTGTTCATAGCCTGTACAGATATCAGAGCTGTGGGAGGGACCCAGCAGACCCCACCCACTACAGGCTGCCTGCAGAAAACTACAGGAGGGGGTGGAGACAAGACCCGTCACCCTGCACAATGACAGAGAGCAGCAGTGACCGGTCTTCATTGCAGGAAGCTCCTGAACTGAAACAAAGTTTTACACTGGATTACTGCAGAGAACAGGAAGAAATTCACAAAGTACACCAAGATTCGAGTAATAAAACTCATGCCTCTTGTATTTAGACACTATATACTTATCCTGGAGTTCATCTTTAAAGCGGAATTTCAGTATATTTTTTCAACTTTCCATCTATTAAATCTTCTGCCCTTGTTGTTTTAATGTTGGATAGTAAAACATTTTTTTTCTGCCAGTAAATACCTTATACAGCCCACTTCCTGTTTCTTGTCTGGTAAAAAGGTATTAAATAGACCATGGAGTTGATTTACTAATGGCAAATACATTGTTCACTTTGCAAGGGAATATTTCCCAGAGCTTGATGAATGAGGTGAAACTCTGCTAACTTCTATTATCCAATCAGGTGTAAGCAAAAATACTGTTTATCTTTCCTTGCACGTGATTGGGTATTCTTTGCAAAGTGAAATTTCACCACATTCACTAAGTGCTGGGGAAAATTCCCTTGCTATGTGCAACTACACTTGCAAAGTGAAAAAAATTCCAAAATAAAGACCCCGTGGACACCCCCCACCATCCTCGGACAGACCATCACTCCAAGCCTCAAAGCCAAGAGTCTCGGAGTCATCTTTGACTCAGGAATGACAATGGATGCTCAAATAGGATCAGTGGTGAGCGGATCCCACCATCTCCTCCGCCTCCTACGCAGACTCATCCCCTTCATCCCAGAAGAAGACAAAGCGGCAGTTGTGGGAACAATCATCAACTCCCGACTCGACTATGCAAACTCGCTCTACGTAGGACTACCCCAATATCAGCCTGCGCGCTTACAACTCATTCAAAACACGGCGGCAAGACTGTTAATAGGAAAAAAACCCTGGGAATCCATTTCACCATCCCTAAAGTGCCTACACTGGCTAACCGTAAAGAATCGGATCAAATTCAAGACCCTCTGCCTCACCCACAAATGCATACAAGGAAACGCTCCGCTATATCTGCAGGAGAAAATAAAACACTACACACCCAATCGCAGCCTTCGATCAGCTAACCAAAACCTCCTCATCATTCCAAAATATCGCTATAAAGCAAAGGGAGAACGAAGATTCGCAGTCCAAGGACCTCGACTATGGAACGCTCTTCCGACCCACATCCGCATGGAAGAAAACCATCAGGCCTTCAGGAAAAAACTAAAGACCTTCCTTTTCTAAGAAGCTGGCAACAGAGAACGCATCCTAGAGCCTTGAGGCGATTTAGTTCGCATTTGCAGCGCTCTACAAATCCTTCATTCATTCATTCATTCAGTGAACAGTCTATTTGCTTTTAGTAAATCAAACCTATTGTCACCTTGGCCACTGATACTAAACCTTGCTAGTGTTTCTTTGCTGTTTTTTCTGCTGCCTTACGGAATTGGTGGAGGATGTGACCTCCTACCATGTGACAGTGTTCGGGTCTAGCGGCTAATTGCTAGGCCCAAGCACTGTAACAGGATGGAGGAAGTAACAGCATTGCTTGGCAGGCATCAGACACTGGAGATGTTGGTGCCAGTTGCAATGAAGAAAGGAAGACCCCTCTACACAGACACTGTTGCTTTTCCTTAATGATCAAGGTGACAGTATCTCTTTAAGAGCAAAACTGATTTGGTCATCAGAGATGTTAAAGGGAAGGCAGCGCCTAGTAGCAAAAGGGTTAATAGATTAAATATTCACATATATTGTGTAAAACCTTCTTTATCTGTATTGGGTAGGAGCAATCTCCATTTATTCAAATTATCCAGTCTTGTCATTAACATATAAGGCTCTTGGGGATTATTTCTGTATTATTTCTGTATTTTTGCGACCTACAGTTTGCCAGTGTGATGTGAATAAATGTGAAGTTGATTGTAATTCATTTTGCTTACATGCCCTTTACCAAATGTCAGGAAACATTGCTGATATTTTAGACCTTTAACAACAAAAACCTAACTGGTTTGTTTTCTGTAATATGTCTTAAGTTAAAAAAAAGAATTTTATAGTAAATATGTTTAGATTTTTTTATCAGTAAACTTAATGTCATTGGTCTTCTTTTATGTCCAAAGCTTTCTTTTTTACGTGCCCTTAAATACTTTCTGTTACTTACAAAATACACGTAGATATGGAGGACTGCAAAAGATGTCACAGATCAATGTGTACAATGTGTGATTTCCATTAGTGATATCATAGAAAAAGGAGTTATCAAGGGCATACCTCCCAACTTTCTGAGATGGGAAAAAACAACACTTTCAGCTCAAAATATTAAAGTGGAACTAAACCCATTGATTTAACAGTTTCAAAAAGCAGTTACATTCCAAACATGCCAGGATTGGGAATTTAACTGTCACATTTGCTTGTTTTCTCAACCAAACAGTCAAACCATCAAATGGCTTTAGTCATAACTGATCAAATGTGCAGCACCATGGCAGCTGCAGATCAAATAGAGGCTAAGATGGCAGCTTCCTTGGATGAAAAAGAAAAGGAGGATTTAATTTTGCTTTAAGTTAAAAGCCACAGCCTTTTTACACTCTTCATCATGCAGTTGGCGAGGAATTAAAGTGCAAATATGATCAATTAAACCCAGTTATGTGTTTTTTTTTCATCACTAGTTTTCCTTTATACTTGTATTTGAAATAAAATAAGTGCACTATTTTGAAGGTTCAATAAAACACAAATCAATGTAAACACTTTTAGTATAACCGCAATTCTAAAAAAGTTAGGACATTGTGTAAAATCTATAAAAAACAGAATGCAATGATTTGTAAATCTTAAAAAACAATATTTTATTCACAATAGAAGACAGAAAACAGATCTAATGTTTAAACTGAGAAAATGTACCATTTTAAGCAAAAAATAAAATCAATTTGAAATTGATGGCAGCAACACGTCTCACAAAAGTTGGGGAACTGAGGAGACCAGTTGCTGGAGTCTTGGGAGAGGAGAGTTGTCCCATTCTTGCCAGATATAGGATTCTAACTGCTCAGCAATCCCAGGTCTTCTTTGTTTCTATTTTTCCATTCAAGATGCGCCAAAAATTTTCAATTGGTGAAAGATCTGGTCTGCAGGCAGGCCAGTTAAGCACTTGGACTTTTCTACTACAAAGCCACGCTGTTGTCATAGATGCACTATATGGTTTAGCATTATCCTGCTGAAATATGCAAGGCATACCTTGAAAAAGACATTGGGGGTTATTTACAAAAGGCAAATCCACTTTGCACTACAAGTGCAAACAACAAGTGCAAAGTGCACTTGAAATTGCACTGAAAGTGCACTTGGAAGTGCAGTCGCTGTAAATTTGAGGGGTAGACCTGAAATGAGGGGAAGCTCTGCTGATTTTATTATCCAATCATGTGCAAGCTAAAATGCTGTTTTTTATTTTCCTTGCATGTCCCCCTCGGATCTACAGCGACTGCACTTCCAAGTGCACTCTCAGTGCAATTTCAAGAGCACTTTGCACTTGTAGTGCAAAGTGGATTTGCCTTTCGTAAATAACCCGCATTATCTAGATCGGAGCATATGCTGCTCTAAAACCTGGATATATTTTTCAGCACTGATGGTGCCTTTCCAGATGTGCAAGCTGCCTATTCCATATGCACGAATGCACTCCCATACCATCAGAGATGCAAGCTTTTAAACTGAGCGCTGATAACAAACTAGAAGGTCCTTTTCCTCTTTAGTCTGGCAAATGTGTCACCAATGACTGCCAAAAAGAATGTCAAATTTCGATTTATCTGACCACAAAATAGATTACCACTTTGTAACAAACCATTTTAAATAAGCTTTGGCACAGAGAAGATGGCGGTGTTTCTGGAGCATGTTCAGATATGGCTACTTCTTTGCATGATATAGCTTTAACTTGCATTTTCGGATGGCATGGTGAACTGTGTTCACAGACAGTGATTTTTGGAAGTATTACTGAGTCCATGCAGTTTTTAATGCAATGTCGTCTGAGGGCCTGAAGGTCACAGGCATCCAATATTGCATTTCAAACTTGTCCCTTGTGCCCAGTGGTTTCTGCAGATTCTATGAATCTTTTCATGATATTATGTAGTGTAGATGATAATATATTTAAAGTCTTTGCAATCTTGAGGAACATTATTCTGAGAATAAATTAAAAACAAATCCTTGGGATGAGATGCCGTATTTAACAAGGACATTTCAGCCTCTTTCTTTATCCATTATTCTGACATTGTTTGACAATTTTTAGACACAGCTTTTCACAGATTGGTGAACCTCTGCCCATCTTTACTTCCGAGACACTCTGACTCTCTAAGATTCCCTATTTATACTGGATAATGTTACTGACCTGTTGCCAATTAACCTAATTAGTTGCAAAATATTCTTCCAACTCTTCCTTGTTAGTACCACTTACTTTGCCAGCTTGTTGTTGCCCTGTCCCAACTTTTTTGAGACGTGTTGCTGCTATCTTTTTAAAAACTACCTAGTTTTTTTCCAAAAATGATACATTTTCTTAGTTCAAACTTTTGAGATATTTTCTATTTTCTATTGTGAATAAAATATAGGTATATGAGATTTGTAAATGATTGCATTTTTTTTTTTGTTTATTTATTTTTTTTATTTTACAGGTGTCCCAATTTTTTTGGAACTGGGTTGTAGTTTACCATTATGTTTATTTTTCTGTATATATCAGACTAAAAAGGGGGCCTTTCAGGAGCTAATTGGTTTCCAAACAGAGACCGTCCTGTTAAATGAGGCCGGGTTCACACTGGTGCAACACGACAGCCGTCCTACTTTGGATCTGACTTTGCCCTGCGACTTAAAGCCGACATACGTCCGACTTTCAATGAACGGGGATCCAACTTGGATCCCCGCCAATACCAGGCACTGTGTTTGGTATGAATCTTGAAGGGGGAACTCCACGTCAAATTTTAAATAAAAAACCGGCATGGGTTCCCCCTCCAAGGGCATACCAGGCCCTTGAGTCGGTATGGATTTAAAGGGGAACCCCCTACGCCGAAAAAACGGCGTGGGGGTCCCCCCAAATTCATACCAGACCCTTATCCGAGCACGCAGCCCAGCCGGTCAGGAAAGGGGGTGGGGAAAAGCGAGCGCCCCCCCTCCTGAACCGTACCAGGCTGCATGCCTTCAACATGGGGGGTGGGTGCTTTGGGGCAGGGGAGCGCCCTGCGGCCCCCCCACCCCAAAACACCTTCTCCCCATGTTGATGAGGACAAGGGCCTCTTCCCGACAACCCTGGCTGTTGGTTGTCGGGGTCTGTGGGCGGGGGGCTTATTGGAATCTGGGAGCCCCCTTTAATAAGGGGGCCCCCAGATTCCGGCCCCCCACCCTATGTGAATGAGTATGGGGTACATCGTACCCCTACCCATTCACCTAGGAAAAAAAATTGTCAATAAAAAAATACACGGCAGGTTTTTAAAGTAATTTATTAGGCAGCTCCGGGGGTCTTCATCCGACTTCGGGGGTCTCTTCCTTCCTCTCCGCGGTCTCTTCCTTCTTCTCCGCGCTTTCCGGCTTCTTCTCGTGCTCTTCGGTTCTTCTCCCACTCTCCAGTATCTTCTGCCGGGCTCCTCCGCTATCTTCTGCTCTTTTGCTGGCTCTTTTGCTAGTGGTGGCCCGGTCTTCTCCGCCATCTTCTTCGCTCTTCTCTTCTTCCGATGTTGACAAGATGCTCTCTCCCACTGTAATGCCGTGTGCGCGGTCCGCAATGACTTATATAGGGATGGGGCGTGGTCACTGGGTGCTGTCACCCTGTGATCCCGCCCCTTATTACGTCACAGTCCCGGGGCATGATGTATTTTCCTATGATTGCATGGAGGCAACATTCATCTTTTCCCTACAACATCCTGCAAGAACTGTGGGAAAGCCTGTAAGGCGTGCAGAGGATACAATACAGCATGAAGATTTACTAATGATTCAGAGAAGGATTAGGTTTCGGTTAAGTTTACAGAAAGGACCAAAAGCAAGCAATACTTACATTTCCTTGTGCTATCTTGATACCCTGCCAATGGACTACATAAAAATCCTAAGTACGTTTAAAATTTCTAAGTTGGAAATGACAAAGAGCTATGCATTGTTCCACTAATCCACAAGCAGTGTTGCCAAGCATCCAAATTTTCTGACAGTTTGTAAAAATCAAGCTGTTTGCTCCCATTTGTACTTGTCAATGAAAATAAAACCAGTCAGTCCACCACCTAGTAGCCAGTAAATTGATTTATTTATGTAACGGTGTAGTTGCCACTAGTAACAAACATCCACAAATTCACTCCGCTGCCAGACTCCCATACATCACTTGCAGAGACAAGGAACAGTCTTTTGCTGGATTTGTTTTTGTTTATTAGGGGGTACAACTTGTTTGGGGAAAAGGGTATATGGGATGCCCATAGAACAGTTAATTTCTGCCATCATATTTAAAGGTTTTAAAAGTTAGTACATATTTGAGCCTGAAGAATGTGCATATATGGTAGTTATAATCTTCCTCCTGCATCACCATGCAGACTATTGCTCCTCCTCTGCTTAACTCCCGCAGACTATTTCTCCCGGGCATTCCCCACCCATAACTGTGTAAGGGTAAGGACATCACTCTTGACCGTGTAAGGGTGATGTTCCTAGAGATCCTGTCCTCCTGCACAAACTTATCATGAAATTGTTAGTGAAGTAATAGTAACATCTTCTTCTGTATGTTAGAAGGACCCACTCTGAATAGTTCCTCTGACTGGCTCTGGTTGCTCGCTGCTACTGGGCCAGGGGCCTGCAGTACCTCTCCCCGGAGGCCGAGTAGTTTAGAAGCACATGTTGAGCGGTGGACTACTGTTCACAGCTAGTCCAGCTTCCAAATCCTGTGCCCTCAGGCCACATCGATTTGACACATCTCCCCAAGTCTCTCCTCTGATCCAGGACTCCTCATCATTGACCGTGTAATGATGAAGACTTTGCTAATGACCGTGTAGAAGCAAAGTTCAGTCACAGACTTCCTGGCACATCTAGCCCTCTACTGTGGTACACTCACCAACCTCTCTCTGCCCTGAGTCCTTGATGGAGAACTTGACCGGACCATACATTCTGACAGCTTCACCTGCCCCTCTGCTCCAGGAGTTCTTTATCAACGACTGTGTGATGATAAAGACATTGCCAATGACAGCGTAGAGGCGAAGTTCCTTCGCAGCTCTCCCTGTGCATCCTCCTGCGGTCGGCGCACCCCCTACTGTCTAGTATTCCATCCTCCACTTCACTCAGCCAACAACTCTCCCCAGTGGCATGTTACCTCAGCTTATATAGGAGGCCCGCCCCCTGCAAATACCAGTTGGGGATTGGTCAGGGCTCCCACATGAGCTGCCTGCCACTCCAGTTCCAGGTCCTGCCCCTCTTCCAGAACATTCTCCCTGGAAGCAGGGGAGGCACCTCAGAACTAGCGCACAGGTGGCCACACCCGCTGCTACTCTGACCACTCCCAGCCCCCAGATTAAAACAGACAGGCCTAGCTTGCAGCATAGGACTGCCTAAATTTGCCTGTGCTGACAGTCTCCTAGTAAAATTTTATTACTAGCACCTACCTATTGGTAGAGGGTGCTACATTTACATTGGGGAATATAGGAAGGGATGCATGACACCAGCCATTCTCCTTTCCTTACCACAAGTCCTCAGCATTAGGAAGGAAGCCAGAGAATCAGCTGAAGTTGCTCCACCTCTCATTCTGCACAGCCATGCTGCCAGAACTTCAGGTGGTTGTATACCCACTTTCTTTTTTTAAATTCTTACCTACAGGTAAGCCTATAATAAGGTTCAGTAAATTTTCTTCATTTTGTGAGTTAAAAAAGTTGTATGGAGTTGGAAATCCCGGTGACAACCATTGGCCTGGCAGAACGCCACTCAGGCACCAAGTGCTGCAGTGTGCAGAGGAAGGGGGAATGTTCTGTGTATAGGAAACACATGAAAAAATTGGTAATCTGGTGGTGGAACACTGCATCAAGCAAGTGAGAAAAGTACTAACTTCTGATGTGTCCCTGCCTTGAATCGAACCTCTTACTTTGTAAAAAAAAAAAAAAAAAATTATATTATATTATATGATGTGCTTCAATGGATCTCAGGAAGGGCATAAGCTGACTAGCCCGAAACGTAATCCATCCATCCATCCATCCATATCTGAATCTACTCATGTCTGAAACTGTGTAGGCATTTGTTGCCTTTTGATATTGCTTGAAAGGATTATACTTGCTTTGTAAATCTCTCCTGAAGATATTGTGAAATAAAGCAAAGAAGTTTTTAAGTGCAGCAACCTCTTGGACTTTTTTTCTATATACAAGGTCGGTGGGAAGACCTGATTGCTGGCACTAAACTGTAAGCAGAGTGCGGTTCTCCTCTACAAGTGAATATATATATATATATATATATATATATATATATATATATATAAAAAATATCCACAGTGAATAAAGAGTAAAATGCAAAAATCTGATATGAAATGTTTTAATGGTTTTGCCAAGTGAATAACAGCCATATCCCAGACTTAAATTATCTTCATGCATATTGCATTGTAGATTATTTCAGAAGACAAATGCCATTGGCTGAAACTGCGTTAAGAGCTATGTAAATGAGATATTTTGTCTACTCCAACCAAAACAGAAATGTAAACAGTAAATTGCTTTTAACAACAGCTTGGCGGCTTTCTTCTCTGATATGTAAAGTGCACAACGGGAAGCTGGGATAAAAATTGAAAAGACAAATAAACACAGCTCCTTCTGATGAAAATACATCTGTTTTCTAATCTGCTTCAAAAGCATGGTCTTAATCCCGACATGGTAGACATGTTTTAATTATAGTAAAACTATCACACTCTCTCACTATAAATAAATATAAATGTATATATATGCTTGTTTAAAGGGGTTGTAAAGGAATTTTTTTTTTTTAAATAACAAACATGTTATACTTACCTCCACTGTGCAGCTCGTTTTGCACAGAGTGGCCCCGAACCTGGTCTTCTGGGGTCCCTCGGCGGCTGTCTCAGCTCCTCCCCGCAAGAACTAACCACCTTCATGCGAGCTCTCTCGCATGGTGTTTAGTTCTTGCGGGCGTGCTCCCGTGATACAGTCGGCGGCTATAGCTGCTCACTGTATCACTCGGCCCCACCCCTCGACGCACCGCGTCATTGGATGTGATTGACAGCAGCGCAAGCCAATGGCTGCGCTGCTTTCAATCCATCCACTCTAGCCAATCAATGGCCAGGCTGAGCGGCGAAGAGGACATCGGGGGCGAGCGCAGCAGGTTTAGGGGCTCAGGTAAGTAATACGGGGGGGCTGGGGGGCCAGTATTGTTGGATGTTTTTTCACCTTAATGCATAGGATGCATTAAGGTGAAAAAACGCGAACCTTTACAACCCCTTTAATATATATATTTTTAATATAATATAATACAACTTCTACTGAGAAAGATACTATGTGCAGGGCTTACCTAGAAATTGTGCTAATCATGTAACTTTGCTTTATTTAATGCGCTGTAGTTGTTATAAAATAAGAAATGGTAAGGTAAGAGAGGTAATAGATGAAAAATGGTTCATTTTTTGAGTAAATTCAGATTATATATTAAATGTTTCATATAAATTCCCATTAAAGTTTAGATTAAAGTGGATATAATTTGAGCCAATCAAGCTCCTTGCTGTGCTGGCTTAGTACCCTTTTTTGTTCTTTTTGGAACTTGTACATTATATGTTATCGAAAATTTAGATACCTATGATTTCAAATTCTTTCTAGAGATACTATCCAAACACTACAAGCTGGCCTCACTTGTTTTGCGTACTCGATTGCACCATCCATGCTAAAGGCATTTCATGCTGCTGGCTATTGCATTTTGACAACTGGTACTCACAGCTGTCAGAATTCCCCGAAAAAATGTTTGCAGTTGTTTGCCCGCAGTCATTGTTTTTATGGATCTGGCTCCTTTGATTCTTCTTTCTATTGCAGTTTGTCAAGCCAATTGGTGTTTGAAGGTCTGCATAATGCTCAAATTTTAACTGATTTACAGGAAGTAAACAAAATTGGAGCTGTGCGTTTCCAGTTTTAAGGTGGCTTTATACAGAGGCATCTCATTGCCCAGAAAATAATAAGTAGACCAGAAGTAGGGAACCTTAAAGAGGTGGAGATCTACCTGAACAACATGGGAGAAGTCAAAGATCACTGGGCACAGTGTCGCCTCCTCACACATGATTTAAACATCTAATTTTCATTCTGCAGTGTCGCAACCACATGCACTACTGAGGCAGAAGCTGGAACTAAACCCCCTGTTGGTTTTGGTGGGTGCTACTGCTTGCCGATCGTGACCTATTTAAGTAAATGGGGTCACCCTGCAAGTGCCCGCAGCTTCTTTAGGCTCCAAGCAGTTAAAACAGGTGGTGAGAAATCAACACAATGCTGCCTGCTTTAACCCCTTGTTTGCTGTACTGTACAAGGTTGCAGGGCATTTGCAGAGTGGGCTCATTCACTTAAATGGGTCATGCTTGGTAGGTGCTACACCCACTCACCATGACAGGGTGTATAACTCCTGCTGTGGCATGCGACATGTGTACACCCCTGGCCACTGCAGCTAAAAGGGGTGCGGTTGGGGCAAGGGTGGTAAAAACGCGTAAGGTTTTACCACCCCGAAACTACAAATGTACAGTAAATGACCCCTAATGCCCTGTACACACGGTTGCACATTCCGACAACAAAATCCATATTTTTTTTCTGACTGATGGTGGCTCAAACTTGTCTTCCATACACACGGTCACACAAATCTTGTTGGAAATTCCGAACGTCAAGAACGCGGCGACGCACAACACGTACGACGAGCTGAGAAAAATGAAGTTCAATAGACAGTGCGGCTCTTCTGCTTGATTCCGAGCATGCGTGGAACTTTGTGCATCGGAATTTACGACAACGGATTTTGTTGTTGAAAAATGTTAGATTCAGATCTCAAATTTTGTTTGTCGGAAATTCCGATGGAAAATGTCTGATGGAGCCTACACACAGTCGGAATTTCTGACAACAAGCTCTCATCGAACATTTCCTGTCGGAAAATCTGACCATGTGTACGCGGCATTAGGCTGGGTTCACACCATTGCGAATTGGATGCGGACCGCATCCAATTTGAAATAGCAGGAGATTTTCACCGGCTCTCTATAGAGCTGGTTCACATATCTCTGCAGCAGGCCATGTGCATTTTGCAGTCTTTTGGTCCGTTTCAGGTGCGAATTCAGCCCAAAATTCGGGCTGAAATCGGACCTGAAACGGTGAACCAGCATACACCGGACCCATGCTGTGAGCCGCATGCGGCTCATATGTGAACCCAACCTTACTGTTCTGAGCTCCCTAGAAGGCTGCTTTCACACTGATGTGCTGCGGTTTACCTGCACCACGGGTGCAGGGCAATGCTTTTGCAACTTTCCTGGGTTAGCTGCGCTTTGACTTATATTATATCCTGCAGGTGTGGTGCACTTTCTGAAAGTGCACCAAAACGTCTGCATTCAGAAATTGCACCAAATCCGCAGGAGATAATTGAAGTCTGTGGCTAAGCACTGCACCCGCAATGTGGGTAAACAGCAGCACATCAGTGTGAATGCAGCCCTACACCATTATGCCCGGTGTATTGCTTCACACTGACCTGAAGATCTCTTCTTTCCTGCTGCTGGCACCACCGTGGAGACCGCTAGCTGGGATAAGTTGTGGAGTGCAGTTGGTATCACTCCGCATGGGACAGGACCCAGCACTAGAGAGGAGGCATTGGCTTTTGCAGCTCTTGTTCCCTGCTATAGCTCAGACTTTACAAGTAGCCCCTCTGCATTGCACTCTGTTTGATGCTCTAGGATGGCGGATCAGCAAGCCCAGACCATGATTTACCAGTCATCTGGCTGCGATCTACTGGTAGATCACGATCTACAGGTTGCTGACCCCCGGATTAGAACCTTGAATAGTCTTCCTTCTGACGTACACATTGACTGTTGGGTACATGGTGGCTTGTTTTCCATTACTCTTTGAGGCTGATTTACCAAAGGAGTGAAAGATGTCCATTTTCTGCTAAGAGAATTTCCACTTTTTAACCTGTTGCCGATCAGCCGCCGTCGTTATACGGTGGCAGGTTGGCACAGCTGCGCACACTGCCGTAGGTGTACGTCAGCCGTCTTAAGAGCTGTGGGAGGTGTGCATGCGCCCGTGGAGCAATGCCGATGCACGTGGTTGGCTGCCGTGATGTCTACCGGCCACCCGCGATTGCTCCAAAGAGAGCCAGAATGGGGATATGTCAATTAACAGACAGATCCCCGTTCTGACAGGGGAGTAGACAGAGATCTACTGTTCCTAGTGATCAGGAACAGCGATCTCTCTCCTCCTCCAGTTAGTCCCATCCCCCCACAGTTAGAAACACCTCCGGGGGAACACATTTAACCCTTGATGGCCCCCTAGTGTCAACCCCTTCCTTGCCAGTGACATATACACAGTAATTAGTGCATTTTTATAGCACTGATCACTGTATAAATGTCACTGGTCCCAAAAATGTGTCAAAAGTGTCCGATTTGTCTGCCGCAATATCACAGTCCTACTAAAAAAAAAAAATTGCTGATCACCGCAATTACTGGTAGAAAAATAAATAATGATAAAAATGCTATAAATGTATCCCCTATTTCGTAGATGCTATAACTTTTAGTGCAAACCAATCAGTATACACTTATTGCAATTTTTTTTACCAAAAATATGTAGAAGAATACATATTGGCCTAAACTGATGAAGAAATTTGTTTTTTTTTATTTGGGATATTTATTATAGCAAAAAGTAAAAAAAATGTTTTTTTTTTTCAAAATTGTCGGTCTTTTTTTGTTTATAGCGCAAAAAATAAAAACCGCAGAGGTGATCAAATACCACCAAAAGAAAGCTCTATTTGTGGGAAAAAAAGGACATCAATTTTGTTTGTGTACAACGTTGCATGACCGTGCAATTGTCAGGAAGTGGGTAAATCCTTCCGGGGCTGAAGTGGTTAAAGTAAATGTTAATTTTTTGGATTAAAAGAAAGTTAAATGTTGAAAAATGGGGTAAACTGTTAAATTAAGCTATAATACCTCACTGTTTGCTTCACATCATAATAACATTCCACTTTTTAGGTGCCTATTATGACTACATTTTTAAAGTAAGACACCCTTTTATTAATATAGGGAAAAATAAAAACAGTATGATAAAAAAAAAAAAATGTATGGCTGATTACTGGGAAGGACAATTGGCACCCCAACAAGACAATCAACAAATGGTAGTTAATTTCTTTTATTTCCACCTGTGCGTCATTACTGCCATTCGTTGATTGTCCTGTTAGAGTACTGTTGGTTCCTCCCACAAATCCCCTGGCAGACATGCTCTTGCAGTCATCATTTGGAAATGTTAAAATAAGTTTTTCTCAATTATCTTTTGCAGACACCATGTCAGTCAGTAGCATCTACTCCTGATGAAGTGGATGATTGCATCAAAGGAACTCTAAGCATTTTGTGAGCTCTTTATTTTGTACATCCATTTGGCACTTTGTGAAAACTCAGCATGTTTGTCTTTGATCAAGATCTGCAAATACAACAGGGACATGCAGTGAGGTCCTTGGCTGGTAAGGCGCTGGCTAGTATCAGAGCCAGATACACACAGGTTACATATTCACAAGTTATGTATTCGATTATCATGTAGGCAATTGCAGTTCTACTGGTGTAGCACCCTCTACCTAGTGTAGGTGCTAGAGTGAGATTTTTTTCAGTAGTGCGGGTAAATTTAAGCACGCATAGTCAGAAGCTAGGCCTTTTTGTTTTGATCTGTGGTCTGGGAGTGGCTTAGAGTAGGCTGGTGACTCACAGCTAGTTCCACCTCTGTTACCTCCCTTCTGCTTCTAGAAAGAAGGTGGGGAAGAGAGGGGAGCTTTCCAGGGTGCTCTAGGGAGCCCGACCAGTCCCCAACCTGGATTGGCAGGGGGCAGGCCCCCTTAAATACCCAGGGTCAGCCCAGCTGGGGAGGAGGTGTTTGGGTGGAAGAACTGGAGATGGAGTATTAGGCTGTTGAGGCCTTTGAGGAAGCCCCCTACTCTAGGAGGGGTGACCTTGGGCCAGGGGGCTCTGAGCTGAACAGGAACCCCACACAACCCAAGGGGTGTCCTCAACAGGAGCAGGAGAGGACAGCGGGGAATACTGCCAGGCAAGTCTCCAGGAGGGATCCATCAGGTGTCGATAAGTGACAGGCACATTCGGGAGAGCTGGGAGAGGCATGCCGGAGCAGACTGAGAGTGCGTAGAGTGTAGAGCCAGAGGGAGAGACTGTGATGTTATTGGCAGTGAAGTCAGTTGCTGCAGCTGGGAGGGCTGTCAGGGTCTG
Organism: Lithobates clamitans; assembly: GCA_037952925.1. NCBI lineage: Eukaryota > Metazoa > Chordata > Amphibia > Anura > Ranidae > Lithobates > Lithobates clamitans. The sequence continues at coordinate 1,116,197 of JBBGZY010001757.1, read as the reverse complement.
CAGAGGTCTGACTGGGATCAGTAGTCCACTAAAGAGGGCAGTTAGCACCAGAACTTTCTTTTGCTACAATATAGGGGCCCGCGTTCCCTGCCTGTAATAAGGAAATCTGCTAAGGCCCGGCTGAAACCAGAGTTGGGCCTAACCATGTGCTAGCTGTGCCTGAAGAATTGTGCTGGAGGGAGAAAGAGATATAGTCTGCAGCAAGTGTTGTGCAGGAGGAGAGTATCTAAATTGTCCCAAACCATGCAAAGATCTTAAAGCATGCAATTTTAAAGCGTGACATGTTAGGGATCTATTTACTCTGTGCAACATCATCTTTCAAATTATATAAAAAAATTGGGCTAACTTTACTGTTTCTTTTATTTTTTTATTTATGAAACAGTTTATTTCCGAAAAAAATGCGTTAAAAAAATTGTTGAGGAAATGACATAAAAAGTTGCAACAACCACCATTTTATTCCCTAGAGCAGTGGTCATCAACCCTGTCCTCAGGGCCCACTAACAGGCCAGGTTTGCAAGATAACTGAAATACATCACAGGTGCTATCATTTGCTGCTCAGTGATTGCAGTATTCTAGTCTACATCTTCCCAAGGTAATACATAAAACCTGGCCTGTTAATGGGCCCTGAGGACAGGGTTGATGACCACTGCCCTGGAGTGTCTGCTAAAAAAATATATATAATGTTTGGGGGTTCTGAATAATTTTCTAGCAAAAAAAAATATGATTTTTACATGTAGGAGAGAAGTGTTGGAATTGGCCTGGGTTACAAGTGGTTCATTACCATACGTAAGTAATATACAAATAATTATTATATATAGTTATTAAGGTAATTTACTATATTTTCAAAAACTGTACTAAAGCAGGTGGTTTAACGGACAAATTACTGAAGTTTGAATTTATAACTTCAAACCAGTAATTTCACAGTAAATAGATAAATAATAAATTATTATGTTATACCATACTGTATAGCATAATAATATATTATTTAGCTTGATTAAAAAAAAGTACCTTTTTCAGCAGCAGCAGATTCTCCCTCTAAACAGTGTGAGAAATAATGGGATTATGGGTAAACCTTATACTCATAAACCCATGTTTTTTCCTGGCTGGACTGGAAGGGAGCATGTGATTTTTAGACACATGCCCCCTTCTATGACACTGCAGTGAGAGGAGAGACTCCACTGCAGCATTTTTATTGGACAACTTGGACCAATGGCACTTTACTATTGGTCCAAGGCTCCAAGCTGTCCATTAAGCTCAATGCCTCTGACAAGAAGTCAGAGGCACCGTGAGCTCATTATCTGCTGCAAGTCTGCTGCAAACAGCATGTGCCAGCTTGTATTTAAACAGTTGACGACCCAGTCATAGCCAAATGAAAGGTAAAGCGTGGTCGCATAACTCTGGGTAGGGCATACTATAATATCATCCTAGAATCGCGCTCCTGTGCGCCCCCCCGAGCACCCGGAAATGCCGTGACCCATCGTGTCATGGAACAAGGGAAAAGGGCCAGTGACAGCAGCCCTTTACCTCATCCAATGACGGAGTGATCCGTTGCCAACAGACCGGAGCATTTCCGGTTCAGTTCCTCCCCTCTCCTCACGCTGATCGGTACAGTGTGCGAGGAGAGGAAGGAGTCGGGTGCAGCAGCACTGTGGGCTGGATCTGAAGTGCCCACAGCACTGATCTCTGCCCATTAATGTCCATCCATGTTCCATCCATGGCTCATCCATGCTTCATCCATGCCTAACCATGCTCATCCATGCCCAGCCATGCTCATCCATGCCCAGCCATGCTAATCCATGCCCAGCCATGCTCAGCCATGTCCAGCCATGCCCATCCATGCCCAGCCATGCTCATCCATGCTCATCCATGCCCAGCCATGCCCAACCATGCCCAACCATGCTCATCCATGCCCAGCCATGCTCATCCATGCCAAGCCATGCTCATCCATGCCCATCAATGCTGATCCATACCCAGCCATGCCCAGCGAGGCTCATCCATGGCTCATCCATCCCCATCCATGTTCAGCTGAGCTCAGCCTTGCTCATCCATGCCCAGCCATGCTCATCCATCCCCATCCATGCCCACCCATGGCTCATCCGTGCCCATGCATGGCTCATCCATGCCCATCCATGGCTCATCCATGGCTCATTCATGCCTCATTCATGGCTCATTCATGCTCATCCATGCCACATCAATGCTCATCCGTGCCACATCCATGCCACATTAATGCTCATCCGTGCCACATCCATGCCACATCAGTGCTCATCCATGCTACATTTATGCCACATCAGTACTCATCCGTGCCACATACCCCCACATCAGTACTCATCAGTACCACATCCATGCCACATCAGTTCTCATCCGTGCCACATCCATGCCACTACAGTGCCCATCGGTGCCACTGCAGTGCCCATCAGTGTCTCACAAAAGTGTAATAGGTATTTCAATTATATGTGTAATTCATGCTCTTAGAACACCTGATGGTGCTCCCTGCATGTTGGGCCTCTGTATGTGAACTGGCTGTGTAAAAGTCTCACACATGTGGTATCACCATACTCAGGAGTAGTAGCAGAATGTATTTTGGGGTGTAATTTTTGCTATGTACATGCTATGTGTTAGAAATATCTTATACTTAGACAACTTCGCATTTTAATTTTCTTTCCACATTTTCCAAAAACTTGTGGAAAAAAATGACATGTTCAAAAGACTCATTATGCCTCATAGATTATACGTTGGGGTGTTTGCTTTACAAAATGGGGTAATTTTTGGGACGTTTCCATTGTCCTGGCGCTCCAGGGCCTTCAAAAGTGTAAGAGGTAGTCAAGAAATTAAATGTGTAATTTATGTCCGTAGCAGGGCCAGTGCTACCACTAGGCAAACTAGGCAGCCGCCCAGGGTGCCCTGCTGCCTAGGATGCCCAGCCACTGGTGTTCCTACTCTCTTCTCTCTGCAACAAGCAACTAAGTCTCAGCATCAGCAGGCAGCTGCCGCTCCATTTGCACATAGTTTCAGAGGTGCAGAAACAGCAGAGGACTGTGTCTGTGTCCTGACTCCCGAATGAATGGAAACAAGCAAACATTCATTGAAGGGCACTGGTAGGCTGCATTTGATGGGCGCTGGTGAGGCTACATTTGATAAATTTGATGGGCGCTGGTAGGCTGCATTGATGGGCGCTGGTGAGACTGCATTTGATGGACACTGATGAGGCTGCATTTGATGGATACTGGTGAGGCTACATTTGATGGACACTGGTGAGGCTACATTTGATGGACACTGGTGAGGCTGCATTTGATGGGCACTGGTGAGGCTGCATTTGATGGGCGCTAGTGAGGCTGCATTTGATGGGGGCTGGTGAGGCTGCATTTGAATGGATGCTGGGGAGGCTGCACTAATGGGCGCTGGTGAGGCTGCATTGATGAGCGTTGGTAGGCTGCATTTGAGGGGCACTGGTGAAGCTGCATTGATGGGCGCTGGTAGGCTGCATTTGAGGAGAGCTGGTGAGGCTACATTTGATGGGTGCTGGTGAGGCTGTATTTGATGGGTGCTGGTGGGATGCATTTGATGGGCTCTTCATTAAAAAGGTGGTGTATACATGGGCAGGGGAGAGGGGGTGGAGCCAAGGGGGCGGAAAAATTAGGTTTTGCCTAGGGTGTCAAAAATCCTTGCACAAGCCCTGGTCCCTAGAACGCCTGATGGTGCTCCCTGCATGTTGGGCCTCTGTATGTGGCCAGGCTGTAAAAAAGTCTGCAAAGAATTGTGGGAAAAAATGACAACTTGAAAAAACTTACCATGCCTCATGCTAAATACCTTGGAATGTCTACTTTCCAAAAAGGGGTCATTTGGGGGGTATTTGTACTTTCCTGGCTTGTTAGTGTCTCAGGAAATTAGGTAAGCCATTAGTGCATCAGGTGTGATCAATTTTCAGAGATTGGCACCATAGCTTGTAGACTATAACTTTCACAAAGACCAAATAATATACACTTATTTTGATTAGTTTTACCAAAGATATGTAGCAGTATAAATTTAGGCCCAACATTTATGAAGAAAAATTACTCATTTGCAAAATTTTATAACCGAAACAAAGAAAAATGCATTTTTCTACAATTTTCTTTTTACCTTTATAGCACAAACAATAAAAAACCCAGTGGTGATCAAATACCACCAAAAGAAAGCTCTATTTGTGTGAAAAAAGGGACAGAAATTTCATATGGGTACAGTGTTGCATGACTGAGTAATTGTTATTCAAAGTGTGAGAGCACTAAAAGCTGAAAATTGGTCTGGTTAGGAAGGGGGTTTTAAGTGCTCAGTGGGCAAGTGGTTAAGCAGGCCACACTGTATGTAGCTTCTGACAGGCTGCGCAAGGACCCCCCGTATCTCCGGAACCATAGGTCTGTCTCATCTACCTCCCCTGACTGCACGTCCCTGAAATACAAGTATAAATTGCTGCAGCAAATCAGCTTGTATTTTTAAAGGCTGTTTAAGGGATACAACGTTTTAATAAAAACTTTTTTAATCCATTCTTTTTGTATTTTTGATTTACCATGGGATGGGGATAATGCCATGGGCTTGGAATGGTTTGTTTGAACTTTTTAAATCATTTACATTGCATTGCAATCACTTGTATGCAGACTTTTTGCAAGCTTTTACCATATCATGTCCTCAGTTTTGTCTAATGTATTACTGTAAAGTTGACCCAACTAACAGGTTAGTACTGGATATAGGGGGTTATGTCTAATAGCTTTCCACTGATGTTAATATAATATTTATCAAAAGAAATGCTTTTTCACGCTCTATTCCACACAATGTGATGCTGGGATATTTGTAATATTTGTAATTATAGCAAGAAAAGGTGCAGCACAAATCTGACATACAAAGTTGTCCTCATATCAGAGGTCCATCTCACACACTTGAGGATCTTTAAACATCCTCATCATCCATAACAGTATTTTCATTGTCATGGATATTATTTGCTGACAGATCTATGTTTTAGCAAAACATCTTTCCTTGTAATATGCTAATAGAAAAGTCAAGTCTTTGAAATGTACAAGCATTGCATACTAATAAAATAGGGGAGACGGTACATTACTGTAGAAAGAGGGCTGTAACTTTGTCAAATGGTTTGCAAGAGAATAAATATTTGACTGAACATTATTATATGTTCAAATTTGAGAAAGCCATCAGCTATTAATTAGTATCCAGTATTCATTCCACAATCAGGTTGGGATAGGTGTTCATGTAGAAATATTTAATGCAACCAAATTATTTTATGGAGACCCAAGGACCAGATATGTTCTACTGGCTACAGTATATTTTAGCATGCTTGAGGACTCTAACAACTTTAACCACGCTAAAGCCGAAGCTTATCACGCTATAGCTAAAATACAGCTTAAGCAAGCTTATCATACTTTAGCCAAAATACAGCTACAGCTCTGTTGTTCCAGGGGGGCGTCCATGGACGTCCTCCTGGAACCATGCCCCTCGCGTACCCACTGGGACATGCATCCCATGAGCTCTATGATTGCTGTGTCCTCGGGGCACAGCTGTTTACAGATTGTGGTAAAGGGCCAATCATGGTGGCCCTTTACTATGTGATCAGCTGTGTCCAATCACAGCTGAACACAGTGTAAACAGACTTGGCAGTTAATGGCAGTACTTTCCTTACATGCTGTCACAGTGTGAGGAGAGGAGAGCCGGTAACTGGCAATCCAATCCTGACAGGGGACATGTACACAGATAATCAGGGCATTGATCATCAGTGCCCTGTTTATCATTGCAGTCCCATCAGTGCCACCTAGCAGTGCTTATCAGTCCCCATATCAATGCCTCCTCATCAGTGCAGCCTATCAGTGCCCATCAGTACTGCCTATCAGTGCCCATTAGTGCCGCCTATCAATGCCACCTATTAGTACCACCTACCAGTGCCGCATAACAGTACAGCCTCATCAGTGCCTCCTCATCAGTGTCACCTCATCAGTGCCCATTAGTATCGCCTATCAGTGTCACATAACAGTACAGCCTCATCAGTGCCTCCTCATCAGTGTCACCTCATCAGTGCCCATTAGTATCGCCTATCAGTGTCACATAACAGTACAGCCTCATCAGTACCTCCACATCACTGTCTATCACGCCTCAACAATCGCCTCAACAGTGCCCATCAATGCAGCCTCATCAGCGTACATCAGTGAAGGAGAAAAATTACTTATTTGCTTATTTGCTTATTTTATAACAGAAACTGTTAAAAAAATGTTTTTTTCAAAATTTTCTGTCTTTTTTTGTTTGTTTAGTAAAAAAATTAAATGCCACCATTAAAAAGCTCTATCTGTCTCAAAAAATGCTAAAAATTTCACAGTGTTGGATGACCACGCAATTGTCATTCAAAGTGCGAATGCCATGCATTCTCAGAACCTTAGACATATACAGTATCTCACAAAAGTGAGTACACCCCTCACATTTTTGTAAATATTTTATTATATCTTTTCATGTGACAACACTGAAGAAATTATACTTTGCTACAATGTAAAGTAGTGAGTGTACAGCTTGTATAACAGTGTACATTTGCTGCCCCCTCAAAATAACTCAACACACAGCAATTAATGTCTAAAACCGCTGGCAACAAAAGTGAGTACACCTCTAAGTGAAAATGTCCAAATTGGGCCCAATTTGCCATTTTCCTCCCCGGTGTCATGTGACTTGTTAGTGTTACAAGCAGAGGCATACCTAGAATTTTCAGGGCCCCGGTGCAAGAAACCATGAAGGGTCCCCACCAGGGGCATTGCTGAGTCAACAAAGAATCTCGGGCTAGAGCCCATAGCAGCGAAGTAAAGAAAATCAAACACTTGGGCGGGCATATAATAGGATTTTTATAACAGCTTAACTGTAAAATCCTTTTCTTTGAAGTATATCACGGGACACAGAGCCATAGTAATTACTATGTGGGTTTTAGGCCACCTTCAGGTGATGGACACTGGCAAACCCTAAGACAGGAAGTTCACTCCCTATATAACCCCTCCCACTACTGGGAGTACCTCAGTTTTTGTAGCAAAGCAATACACGTGTATACCAGAAAGAGGGGAGGGACCTCTGTGTCCCATGATGTACTTCAAAGAAAAGGATTTTACAGGTAAGCTGTTATAAAAATCCTATTTTCTTAATGGTACATGGAAGCTTGGTGATGCACTCCCACAAAGCACTAACAGTCCTAGTGGAGTGCGCTTTTGATTTGAGAGGGTGGAATCCTCCTCTTTAAACCATAAGCTTGAAAAGTTACTTGTTGACTCCATTTAGAAATAGTAGATTTCAATGGTGCTTGTCCACTTCTAGGACCTTCAGGCAACACAACAAAACATCCGTTTTTTTAATCTGAGCAGTCGCCTTCATTTAGACCTTGAGTGCTCTCACCACATCAAGAGAATGTAGTAATTTTCCTTCCGTAGAACAGGTTCTGGAAAAAATGAAGGTAGAACAATATCCTAGTTCGGATAAAAACTAGACACTACCTTCGGTAGAAAGTTAGGATGAGGGCGCAATACTATCTTATCCTTGTGGATAATCAAATATGGCTCCTTACTAGAAAGAGCAGTCAACTCTGGTACCCTTCTTGCAGAAGATATGGCTACCAGAAAATTTGTTTCCTTGCAAAAAGGACCAAGGAAATATGTTGTATCGGCTCAAAAAAGGCTGTTTCAGCAATGCCGACAGAACTAAATCCAAGTCCCAAGGGTTCAGGGGTGACTTAACCAGAGGATTAAGCTGCGTTACCCCCTGAATAAGCTACGAACCAAAGAATGAGAAGCAAGTGGTTGTTGAAATAATACCGATAAGGCTGAAACCTGGCTTTTGATAGTACACAAGGCCAGTTCATTTCTAACCCCATCTTCAGAAAGACAAAGGATTCTACCTATGACATACTTCCTTAGGTGCCAACCCCTAGATTCACACCAGGAGACATATGCCTTCCAGACTCTATAATATATGATTCTGGAGGCCGGCTTCCTTGCATAAATCAAGGTAGATACCACTGAACCTGATAGCCCACGCTTCTTCAGAATATGGGTCTCAATAGCCAAACTGTTAAATTTAGCATTTGTAAGGTAGGATGGAATACCGGACCTTGCGAGAGAAGGTCTGGATGTGGTGGTAGGGTCCATAGGTCCCCTACCGCCATCCTTATGATCTCTGCATACCAAGATCTTCTGGGCCATGCCGGGCCACAAGAATCACCGGTCTCCCTTCCTGCTTGATCCTGCAAAGCAGTCGTGAAATAGGAGGAACTGATTCCATGGGAACACCAAGATATCTGTTCCGCATGCTAGCGGATCCCTTGTTCTTTACACAAAGTTGTCGATTTTCTTGTTAAACCTGGGCGTAAACAGATCTACGTCTGGGATCCCCCATCTTCGGCATATTGTCAGGAAGAGATCGGGCGAAGGGAACATTCTCCCAGGAACTGCTGGTGACTCAAGTAGTCTGCCCGCTAAATTTCTATTCCCGGAATGAAAACTGCCTATAGGCAAGGTACATTGTTTTCTGCCCAAGTTAAGATATAATTCACCTCTCTCTACGCCTCACGACTTGTCGTGCTCCTTGGTGATTGATACAGGCCACTGCTGTGGTATTGTCGGATTGGATCCTGACAGGACAATTCCGTAACCTGAACATCCAGGCCCTCAGGGCCAAGCGCGCTGCTTGGATCTCTAGAATGTTGATGGGCAAGGTCATTTTTGATCTGGACTATTTCCCTTAGACACTCGCTTCTTCCCGGACTGTTCCCCAACTCAAAAGGCTGGCATCTGCTGTTACCATCTTCCAGGTAGCTGGTAGGAAAGATTTTCTCTCTGCAGATTCTTGGTTATCAACCACCAACTGAGGCTCCGGTGCATTCTGGAGACAGACACATTGGGAAATCTAGAGCCTGGACCTACTTGTTCCAAGCCGACAAAATACTGTTTTGCAGCAGCCTCAAATGAGACTGAGCATAAGGAACGGCCTCGAATGAAGCCACCATCTTTTCCAACAACCTCTTGCAAAGTCGAATAGAAGGATTCTTCTTTGCTTTGACCATCTGAATCTGTTCCTTTATGGCACTGATCTTCGCCTGGGGTAAGAATACCTTTTTCTGGGCTGTATTAATAATCAGACCCAAGTATTCCAATTTCCTTGAAAGTTTTTTAAGGAGGATTTCTCTGGGTTGAGAATCCGAACTTGGTATTCCAGGTAGTTGACTGTAGATCATACTTTGGTCTAAATGGGCTACCAACTGGTCTATCAAGAGCAGATCGTCTAGGTAAGCTATAATCGTTATACCTTGGGGCCTTAATCCGGCTACAGGAAGGGCCAGACCTAAATACCTGAGGTGCAGTAGCTAGACCGAAAAGGCAGAGCTACAAACTGAAACAGAAGATTTTCTACCTTGAAACGTAGATATTTCAGGTGAGCGGGAAATATAGGTACATGGAGGTATGCATCCCTGATGTCTATAGACGCAAGAAGTTCTCCACCTTGTAGGATGGAGACAACTGATCGGATTGACTCCATGCGTAAAGAGCGGATATTCAGAAACTGGTTTAGATCTTTGAGATCTAGAATGGGTCTGACATACTCATTTGGTTTTGGTACCGTGAAAAGGTTTAAATAGAACCCCAATCCCTGCTCTTGCATGGGAACCACTAAGATCAATCTTTTGAAACACAAGATGGTCCAATGCTTGAAAGAGAGATTTCTTTTCCTCTGGAGTCTGATAAAACGAGGAGATGGGGACTTTCGGAACTCAAGTTTGTACCCTCGGGTTATTGAGGAAGTTACCCATCTTCAGCCTATGGCACCTGGCATTCCTAGGCGGTCTCCCATCCAGGTACTGACCAGGCCCGACCCTGCTTAGCCTCTGAGATCAGACGAGATCGGACACTTTCAGGGTAATGTGGCCGCAGGCTCCGACACTCTTCCTGCCAGACCCTTGAGAACTGCGGAAGTCCTCTCCCCCACTTGAGCAAGCAGGGGTGCCCCCTCATAAGGAGGCTTCAGTTTCCTTCTTGAACTTGATGGCGGAGGCCGTTGTGACTACCTGGAAGCAGATGCTCCGGGCACTGAAGGAGCTTGTTTAAATTAGCTCCAAATTAAAACAAAAAAAAATAATTTTTGGATGTATTTATCAAAGTCATCCCTAAACAGCCGTTCACTGTGAAAAGGAAAACTAGCCAGAAGCTTTGCATGACCAACTTTTCAACCATAAGATTCTATGTCTATGCACCAGCCAAGCGTAAGGCGCGAGGCTTGAAGACTAGAATCTCTCATGGCGTCTATTGCCAAACATAATGCCGCTGACTCAGCTAAATCCTGGGCCTGCTGATCAGGAATAGCCTTGAGCACCTGTTCACACTGGTCTCTCAAGGACTGACATACACCAATTGCTGCTAGCACAGGTTAAGACATTAGAAAAAAAGTGTTTTGTTTTTTTTTAAATAGGAATTTCCAACTTTTTATCCGTTGGATCCCTAAGCATTTGAGCATTGTCTATTGGACAGGTCAAACTTTCATTCACAGAGTATATAGCAGTGACAATTGCTGGTATCTCCCACTTCTTAGTGAATTTTTCCTCCATAGGAAAAAGTGTTAAAACTTTATAGGAGGAAAAAAATGTTTATCTGGGTGATCCCACTGAGAATATATAAGCCTTTCCAGCAATGAATGGACAGGAAAGGCATGCGCAGCTTGAGGAGGCTTTAGTGAACCCAAACAAGCAAGTGGGCAAATCAACCAACTCAATGAAGAGTAGCAAAAAACGTGGAGCGGACAAATTCAGTAAGAATTGCACCATCAATCTTTCAGATTGTGAAGCTGATCCCCCCGCATTTGACCCCTCAGAAGAGGAGTCATCAGTCTTCTCACGGTCCCCTGAGGGAAATTTCATTTTATCCCATTCTGGGATGCGATTAAAGCCGCTAGCCAATCCCATCATGGCTTGAAGAAGAAAACCCTCTTCAGTAAAAAAAGACAGGGGCTGCAGTGTTGAATGATTTGTTAACCCTGATCACTTACTCTGACCGGCCACCCCAGAACTCTCAGGAGAAAATGCCAATGTAGAGTGTTTAGAGCTTGTAGGAGTCCCTTTTAAGCCATTTTTTGGGGTGTTTCTACTCCCCCTTCTGACCATAGCCTGAGGCACAAAGGTAGAGGGACTACCAGAATAAATCGCATCCACTGCTTGAGCAAATAGTCCAGCAACTGCCGCTGCTATTTAACGCTCAGCCTGATGCTTTTAGTAAATGTGCCAAAGGAATGCCCGTGTCACCACTTACATGCCTCTTTTTAGCTTTTGTGTCTCTCCGACAGCTGCAGTCAGCAAAAAGAATGGAGCTTTTTAAAAATACCCCTGTACTGGACGTTGCTGCACGTCAACGCCGAGCTAAACCATGCCCACTCTGTGTTCCCCCGTGCCCTCCCCCCCTCCTCTTTTTAAAAAAAAGCATTTTCCCGCGCGAGTGTGGGCCTCTGATCTGACTGGATCGACGTGCGTTTGGGGGGAGGGCGGCAAGGAGAAAGGCAGTGAAAAAACGCTGTACAGAGGCGGTGGAGAAAGGAGCGGCATCCGCCGATCGTTCTGCTTCTCCCTCTACTCAGAAATAGGGGGAGAGCTTTTGTCCGGGTGGGGGGTGTTTTTTAGAGAAAAATCCCCCCCAACATCTTACCAGAGTCCTGTGACTGCTAGCCGGAGAGAGGTCTGTCAGCGTCGCTGACACAGCATGATCTGAGAAAGCATGACAAGGTACGTGCTCTATACAGCCCCCAGTGGTGACTTTTAGGCATGACAACATTTAATTTTTAAACTTTAAACTTTTTAAAGGAGACAATTCATAAGAAACTTTAAAATTATTTAGAAGTCTCCACTTACCTTTCTCGCCACAGGGAATTCTGTGGTAAAACCAACAGACCCAATCTTCACCTCTCACGGTGGGCTCTGTTTAAAAAACCTTCAGGAACTGGGGCCCCCTAATAATCGGGGGATCCCACTCCTGGATCTGTAATAGCACCCCACCAGAAAAAACTTATGGCTGAAAAAATCAAAAGCACTGGATCCCAGGGTCCAAATCTCTAAAGAGAGAAGCGTTACGGGCTATATATATATATATATATATATATATATATATATATATATTTCATCTGAGTGTGGATCCCCCACTTACATCAGGGTCCCCAGAGCGCCCCCTCATTACATCAGGGTCCCCAGAGAGCCTCCCCTTACATCAGGGTCCCCAGAAAGCCTTCCTACTTACATCAGGGTCCCCAGAGAGCCTCCCTATGTACATTAGGGTCCCCAGAGAGCCTTCCCTTTACATCAGGGTCCCCAGAGAGCCTCCCCTTACATCAGGGTCCCCAGAGAGCCTCCCTACTTACATTAGGGTCCCCAGATCCCCCCTCATTACATCAGGGTCCCCAAAAAGTCCCCCTACATCAAGGTCCCTAGAGAACCCCTCCTCACATCGGGGTCCCCAAAGAACCCCCCTTACATCAGGGTCCCCAGAGAGCCTCCCCTTACATCAGGGTCCCCGAAGAGCCTCCCCTTACATCAGGGTCCCCAGAGAGCCCCCTTGCATCAGGGTCCCCAGAGAGTCCCCCCTTTACATCAGGGTCCCAAGAGAACCCCCCTTACATCAGTGTCCCCAGAAAGCCCCCCTTACATCAGGGTCCCCAGAGAGCCCCCCTTACATCAGTGTCCCCAAAGAGCCCCCCTTACATCAGTGTCCCCAGAGAGCCCCCCTTACATCAGTGTCCCCAGAGAGCCCCCCTTACATTAGTGTCCCCAGAGAGCCCCCCTTACATCAGGGTCCCCAGAGAGCCCCCCCTTACATCAGTGTCCCCAAAGAGCCCCCCTTACATCAGTGTCCCCAGAGAGCCCCCCTTACATCAGTGTCCCCAGAGAGCCCCCCTTACATTAGTGTCTCCAGAGAGCCCCCTTACACCAGGGTCCCCAGAGAGCCCCCTTACATAAGTGTCCACAGAGACCCCCTTTACATCAGTGTTCCCAGAGAGCCTCCCTATGTACATCAGGGTCCCCAGAGAGCCTCCCCTTACATCAGGGTCCCCAGAGAGCCTCCCCTTACATCAGGATCCCCAGAGAGGCTCCCCTTACATCAGGGTCCCCAGAGAGCCTGCAACGTCTGTGCGTTCCTCCATGACCCCTGGAAGGTTTTCGCTCATCCCAAATCGCAGACTGTCCACTGGTGCGATTTTATGCTGTGCCTCCTCCACTAATCGCTTGTGAGTCACTTCTTTTATTATTTTTAATTTAATAAATGTTTTAAAGTTAATGGACAAGGCTGGTGCGCCCTTGTCTTCTTTTTGTTTCGGTCCCCAGAGAGCCTCCCTACTTACATTAGGGTCCCCAGATCACCCCTCATTACATCAGGGTCCCCAAAAAGTCCCCCCTTACATCAAGGTCCCAAGAGAACCCCTCCTCACATCAGGGTCCCCAGAGAACCCCCCTTACATCAGGGTCCCCAGAGAGCCTCCCCTACATCAGGGTCCCCAAAGAGCCTCCCCTTACATCAGGGTCCCCAGAGAGCCCCCTTGAATCAGGGTCCCTAGAGAGTCCCCCCTTTACATCAGGGTCCCAAAAGAACCCCCTTACATCAGTGTCCCCAGAAAGCCCCCCTTACATCAGGGTCCCCAGAGAGTACCCTTTACATCAGTGTCCCCAAAGAGCCCCTCTTACATCAGTGTCCCCAGAGAGCCCCCCCTTACATCAGTGTCCCCAGAGAGCCCCCCCTTACATTAGTGTCCCCAGAGAGCCCCCCTTACACAAAGGGTCCCCAGAGAGCCCCCTTACATAAGTGTTGAAAGAGACCCCCCCTTACATCAGTGTTCCCAGAGAGCCTCCCTTACATCAGGGTCCCCAGAGAGCCTTCCCTTACATCAGGGTCCCCAGAGAGCCTCCCCTTACATCAGGGTCCCTGGAGAGCCTCCCCTTACATCAGGGTCCCTGGAGAGCCTCCTCTTACATCAGGGTCCCCAGAGAGCCTCCCCTTACATCAGGGTCCCCAGAGAGCCCTCCTTACATCAGTGTCCCCAGAGAGCCTCCCCTTACATCAGGGTCCCCAGAGAGCCTCCCCTTACATCAGGGTCCCCGAAGAGCCTCCCCTTACATCAGGATCCCCAGAGAGCATCCCCTTTACATCAGTGTCCCCAGAGAGCATCCCCTTACATCAGTGTCCCCAGAGAGCCCCCCTTACATTAGTGTCTCCAGAGAGCCCCCCTTACATCAGTGTCCCCAGGGAGCCCCCTTACATCAGTGTCCCCAGAGAGCCCCCCCTTACATCAGGATCCCCAGAGAGCCCCCCTTACATCAGGGTCCCCAGAGAGCCCCCACTTACATCAGTGTCCCCAGAGAGCCCCCCTTACATTAGTGTCCCAAGAGAGCCCCCTTTACACTAGGGTCCCCAGAGAGCCCCCTTACATCAGTGTCCCCAGAGAGCCCCCCTTACATCAGTGTTCCCAGAGAGCCTCCCCTTACATCAGGGTCCCCAGAGAGCCTCCCCTCGCATCAGGGTCCCCAGAGAGCCTCCCCTTGCATCAGGGTCCTCAGAAATCCTCCCCTTACATCACGATCCCCAGAGAGCCTCCCTACTTACATCAGGGTCCCCAGAGAGCCTCCCCTTACATTAGGGACCCCAGAGAGAATCCCCTTACATCAGGGTCCCCAGAGAGCCCCCTTACATAAGTGTCCCCAGAGAGCCTCTCCTTACATCTGGGTCCCCAGAGAGCCTCCCCTTACATCAAGGTCCCCAGAGATCCTCCACTTACATCAGGGTCCCCAGAGAGCATCCCCTTTACATCAGTGTCCCCAGAGAGCATCCCCTTACATCAGTGTCCCCAGAGAGCCCCCCTTACATTAGTGTCCCCAGAGAGACCCCCTTTACATCAGTGTCCCCAGGGAGCCCCCTTACATTAGTGTCCCAAGAGAGCCCCCTTTACACTAGGGTCCCCAGAGAGCCCCCTTACATCAGTGTCCCCAGAGAGCCCCCTTACATCAGTGTTCCCAGAGAGCCTCCCCTTACATCAGGGTCCCCAGAGAGCCTCCCCTCACATCAGGGTCCCCAGAGAGCCTCCCCTTGCATCAGGGTCCTCAGAAATCCTCCCCTTACATCACGATCCCCAGAGAGCCTCCCTACTTACATCAGGGTCCCCAGAGAGCCTCCCCTTACATTAGGGACCCCAGAGAGAATCCCCTTACATCAGGGTCCCCAGAGAGCCCCCTTACATAAGTGTCCCCAGAGAGCCTCCCCTTACATCTGGGTCCCCAGAGAGCCTCCCTTTACATCAAGGTCCCCAGAGATCCTCCACTTACATCAGGGTCCCCAGAGAGCATCCCCTTTACATCAGTGTCCCCAGAGAGCATCCCCTTACATCAGTGTCCCCAGAGAGCCCCCCTTACATTAGTGTCCCCAGAGAGACCCCCTTTACATCAGTGTCCCCAGGGAGCCCCCTTACATCAGTGTCCCCAGAGAGCCCCCCTTACATCAGGATCCCCAGAGAGCCCCCCTTACATCAGGATCCCCAGAGAGCCCCCCTTACATCAGTCAGTGTCCCCAGAGAGCCCCCCTTACATCAGGATCCCCAGAGAGCCCCCCTTACATCAGGGTCCCCAGAGAGCCCCCACTTACATCAGTGTCCCCAGAGAGCCCCCCTTACATCAGTGTCCCCAGAGAGCCCCCTTACATTAGTGTCCCAAGAGAGCCCCCTTTACACTAGGGTCCCCAGAGAGCCCCCTTACATCAGTGTCCCCAGAGAGCCCCCTTACATCAGTGTCCCCAGAGAGCCCCCCTTACATCAGTGTTCCCAGAGAGCCTCCCCTTACATCAGGGTCCCCAGAAAGCCTCCCCTCGCATCAGGGTCCCCAGAGAGCCTCCCCTTGCATCAGGGTCCTCAGAAATCCTCCCCTTACATCACGATCCCCAGAGAGCCTCCCTACTTACATCAGGGTCCCCAGAGAGCCTCCCCTTACATTAGGGACCCCAGAGAGAATCCCCTTACATCAGGGTCCCCAGAGAGCCCCCTTACATAAGTGTCCCCAGAGAGCCTCCCCTTACATCTGGGTCCCCAGAGAGCCTCCCCTTACATCAAGGTCCCCAGAGATCCTCCACTTACATCAGGGTCCCCAGAGAGCATCCCCTTTACATCAGTGTCCCCAGAGAGCATCCCCTTACATCAGTGTCCCCAGAGAGCCCCCCTTACATTAGTGTCCCCAGAGAGACCCCCTTTACATCAGTGTCCCCAGGGAGCCCCCTTACATTAGTGTCCCAAGAGAGCCCCCTTTACACTAGGGTCCCCAGAGAGCCCCCTTACATCAGTGTCCCCAGAGAGCCCCCCTTACATCAGTGTTCCCAGAGAGCCTCCCCTTACATCAGGGTCCCCAGAGAGCCTCCCCTCACATCAGGGTCCCCAGAGAGCCTCCCCTTGCATCAGGGTCCTCAGAAATCCTCCCCTTACATCACGATCCCCAGAGAGCCTCCCTACTTACATCAGGGTCCCCAGAGAGCCTCCCCTTACATTAGGGACCCCAGAGAGAATCCCCTTACATCAGGGTCCCCAGAGAGCCCCCTTACATAAGTGTCCCCAGAGAGCCTCCCCTTACATCTGGGTCCCCAGAAAGCCTCCCCTTACATCAAGGTCCCCAGAGATCCTCCACTTACATCAGGGTCCCCAGAGAGCATCCCCTTTACATCAGTGTCCCCAGAGAGCATCCCCTTACATCAGTGTCCCCAGAGAGCCCCCCTTACATTAGTGTCCCCAGAGAGACCCCCTTTACATCAGTGTCCCCAGGGAGCCCCCTTACATCAGTGTCCCCAGAGAGCCCCCCTTACATCAGGATCCCCAGAGAGCCCCCCTTACATCAGGATCCCCAGAGAGCCCCCCTTACATCAGTCAGTGTCCCCAGAGAGCCCCCCCTTACATCAGTGTCCCCAGAGAGCCCCCTTACATCAGTGTCCCAAGAGAGCCCCCCCTTACATCAGTGTCCCCAGAGAGCCCCCTTACATCAGTGTCCCCAGAGAGCCCCCCTTACATTAGTGTCCCCAGTAAGCCCCCCTTACATCAGGGTCCCCAGAGAGCCCCCCCTTACCTCAATCAATGTCACCAGAGAGCCCCCCTTACATCAGTGTCCCCAGAGAGCCCCCTTACATCAGTGTCCCCAGAGAGCCCCCCTTCCATTAGTGTCCCCAGAGAGCCCCCCTTACACCAGAGTCCCCAGAGAGCCCCCTTACATCAGTGTCCCCAGAGAGCCCCCTTACAACAGGGTCCCCAGAGAGCCTCCCCTTACATCAGGGTCCCCAGAGAGCCTCCCCTTACATCAGGGTCCTCAGAGATCCTCCCCTTTCATCAGGATCCCCAAAGAGCCTCCCTACTTACATCAGGGTCCCCAGAGAGCCCCCCTTACATCAGGGTCCCCAGAGAGCCTCCCCCTACATCAGGGTCCCCTGAGAGCCTCCCCTTACATCAGGGTCCCAGAGCGCCTCCCCTTACATGAGGGTCCCCAGAGAACCTCCCCTTACATCAGGGTCCCCAGAGAGCCTCCCCTTACATGAGGGTCTCCAGAGAGCCTCCCCTTACATCAGGGTCCCCAGAGAGCATCCCCTTTACATCAGTGTCCCAAGAGAGCCTCCCTTACATTAGTGTCCCCAGAGAGCCCCCCTTATATCAATGTCCCCAGGGAGCCCCCTTACATCAGTGTCCCCAGAGAGCCCCCCCTTACATCAGGATCCCCAGAGAGCCCCCTTACATCAGGGTCCCCAGAGAGCCCCCTTACATCAGGGTCCCCAGAGAGCCCCCTTACATCAGGGTCCCCAGAGAGCCCCCTTACATCAGGGTCCCCAGAGAGCCCCCTTACATTGGTGTCCCCAGAGAGCCCCCCTTACATTAGTGTCCCCAGAGAGCCCCCTTTACACCAGGGTCCCCAGAGAGCCCCCTTACATCAGTGTCCCCAGAGAGCCCCCCTTACATCAGTGTTCCCAGAGAGCCTCCCCTTACATCAGGGTCCCCAGAGAGCCTCCTCTTGCACCAGGGTCCCCAGAGAGCCTCCTCTTGCATCAGGGTCCTCAGAAATCCTCCCCTTACATCAGGATCCCCAGAGAGCCTCCCTACTTACAACAGGGTCCCCAGAGAGCACCCCTTACATCAGGGTCCCCAGAGAGCCTCCACTTACATCAGGGTCCCCAGAGAGCATCCCCTTTACATCAGTGTCCCCAGAGAGCATTCCCTTACATCAGTGTCCCAACAGAGCCCCCTTACATCAGTGTCCCCAGAGAGCCCCCCTTACATTAGTGTCCCCAGAAAGCCCCCCTTACACCATGGTCCCCAGAGAGCCCCCTTACATCAGTGTCCCCAGAGATCCCCCCTTACATCAGTGTCCCCAGGGAGCCCCCTTACATCAGTGTCCCCAGAGAGCCCCCCCTTACATCAGGATCCCCAGAGAGCCCCCCTTACATCGGGGTCCTCAGAGAGCCCCCTTACATCAGTGTCCCCAAAGAGCCCACCTCACATCAGTGTCCCCAGAGAGCCCCCTTACATCAGTGTCCCCAGAGAGCCCCCCTTACATTAGTGTCCCCAGAGAGCCCCCCTTACACCAGGGTCCCCAGAGAGCCCCCTTACATCAGTGTCCCCAGAGATCCCCCCTTACATCAGGGTCCCCAGAGAGCCTCCCCTTACATCAGGGTGCCCAGAGAGCCTCCCCTTACATCAGTGTCCCCAGAGAGCCTCCCCTTACATCAGGGTCCCCAGAGAGCCCCCCTTACATCAGTGTCCCCAGAGAGCCTCCACTTACATCAGGGTCCCCAGAGAGCCCCCTGTTTACATCAGGGTCCCAAGAGAACCCCCCTTACATCAGTGTCCCCAGAGAGCCCCCTTACATCAGTGTCCCCAGAGAGCCCCCCCTTACATTAGTGTCCCCAGAGAGCCCCCCCTTACACCAGGGTCCCAAAAGAGCCCTCCCTTTACATCAGGGTCCCCAGAAAGCCCCCCCTTACATTAGTGTCCCCAGAGAGCGCCCCCCTTACATTCGTGTCCCCAGGGAGCCCCCCCTTACATCAGTGTCCCCAGAGAGTCCCTCACCCTTACATCAGTGTCCCCAGAGAGCCCCCTTTACATTAGTGTCCCCAGAGAGCCCCCTTACTTCAGTGTCCCCAGAGAGCCCCCCCCTTACATCAGGGTCTCCAGAGAGCCCCCCTTACATCAGTTTCCCCAGAGAGCCCCCCTTTACATTAGTGTCCCCAGTGAGCCCCCTTACATCAGGGTCCCCAGAGAGCCTCCTCTTAAATCAGTGTCCCCAGAGAGCCCCCCCTTACATTAGTGTCCCCAGAGAGCCCCCCTTACATCAGTGTGCCAAGAGAGCCCCCCTTACATCAGTGTCCCCAGGGAGCCCCCTTACATTAGTGTTCCCAGAGAGTCCCCCTTACAGCAGTGTCCCCAGAGAGCCCCTCCCCTTACATTAGTGTCCCCAGAGAGCCTCTCCTTACATCAGGGCCCCCAGAGAGCCCCCCTTACATCAGTGTCCCCAGAGAACCTCCCCTTACACCAGTGTCCCCAGAAAGCCCCCCTTACATCAGGGTCACCAGACAGCCGCCCCCCCCTTCAGGGATTCCCCTGCACCTGGCTAGTTTCCGCTGTCTGTGCACCTCCCACCCCCAGCACATCTCTGTTCCCCCCACCTGGGGGGAGATGGGAGGTGGTAATCGGCAGCTCTTTGGTGTCCACGGCGGCAGGATATCCCTGGGGCTTGTAGTTCTCTTCCCCAGTGAATACAGTTGAGAGGGCCTCTGACCTGAACATGTATCAGTAAGAGTGTACAAGCAGAGCAACTCACTTGTACACTGAATGAAATAGAAGAGCATATTAAAAATATCCAAAAGGGTTTCGAGAAACATCATTTATCGGTACATTTTCGTGATGTCCACAATCAGAATACAGCAGGGATGCAATTTTGGGGCATTGAAGCCCCTAAAAGACACTGGAGAGGGTCCAATTATATAAGAGAGATTAGCAAAAAAGAATCCTGGTGGATTTATCAATTGGGATCATTGGCGCCAGGGGGGTTAAACAAAGAGTTTGACCTTAAATGTTTTCCTTAGTAATAGTTAAAGGCACTACATCTGGGTTATAAGCATTATGGTTGGGAATTGGGTTACCATAGATTTAAGTTGGTATTCATAGAGCTAATTAAAGATGGAGATCGCTATGCCCATTTAGATTGATCTAGGCAGCCAATGTTTTGATATGGCTCACATTAGGGCTCTTGTGATTAGTACCTGATTAGGGATGAGCCGAACACCCCCCGGTTCGGTTCGCACCAGAACCTGCGAACGGACCGAAAGTTCGCACGAACGTTAGAACCCCATTGACGTCTATGGGACTCGAACGTTCGAAATCAAAAGTGCTCATTTTAAAGGCTAATTTGCATGGTATTGTCCTAAAAAGGGTTTGGGGACCCGGGTCCTACCCCAGGGGACATGTATCAATGCAAAAAAAACTTTTAAAAACGGCCGTTTTTTCGGGAGCAGTGATTTTAATGATGCTTAAAGTAAAAAAAAAAAAAAAAGTGAAATATTCCTTTAAATATCATACCTGGGGGGTGTCTATAGTATGCCTGTAAAGTGACGCGTGTTTCCCATGTTTAGAACAGTCCCTGCACCAAATGTCATTTTTAAAGGAAAAAATCTCATTTAAAACTGCTTTTGGGTTTAATGTCATGTCGGGTCCTGGCAATATGGATGAAAATCAGTGAGACAAACGGCATGGGTACCCCCCAGTCCATTACCAGGCCCTTTGGGTCTTGTATGGATATTAAGGGGAACCCCGCACCCAAATTAAAATAAGGAAAGGCCCTATATACTCTGAACAGCAGATCACAGGCGGTGCAAACAAGACAGGGACTGTAGGTTTGTTGTTAAGTAGAATCTCTTTGTAATTTTGAACGGGTACATTTTTACCGTGTTTAGCTCCAGCCAAAAAATCTTTTTTAAGCTTTTTGGAAAACATAGGGAAGGGTTATCACCCCTGTGACATTTGTTTTGCTGTCTTTCCTCCTCTTCAGAAGATTTCACCTCACTTTTTGTCCCAATGAAAAATGTTTTTTGAAAATTTGGGTTTTTTTGTGGAACAAGGATTGGAAAGCATCAGTGGAAAGGAGAAATTGTTTTCCCATATTAACTCTTACAGGAGAGAATTTCCATTCCTAGGGGTAGATTTCATCTCACTTCCTGTTGTCTCCTTCCGTTTGCAAGTAGGAGTCGTTTGTAAGTTAGATGTTTGAAAGTAGGGTCCTGCCCTATATACGCAGCAGAAATTTGGGCCTTAGGTGTTGCTGTGGCCACAACACTGTAAGCCCTCACAGGGCCCTGCTGTGAAATATTAGATCAAGAATTGTAATTACATGCCCCTGTTGAACAGGAGCTGAAAAATTAGGCCTTAGGCACTGGTGCTGGTGCCACAACACTGCAACCCCTCACAGACACTCTAGTTGGAACGCAGGAACGAGCCCTGCTGCCGTGGTACTAATAGGATCAAATAGAACACCAGTAATTTTCTTCAGGTAGCTTTATTTACTGTAACCAGACAAGTCTGCCTGTCAGTAGGAAGATAACAGGAACGGATCTAGCTGAACACTGTGAGCAGGACGCACTGTACTAAATGTAAATAGTCTAGCTGCCTGACCGTGGTATTAATAGGATCAAATAGAACACCAGTAATTTTCTTCAGGTAGCTTTATATACTGTAACCAGACAAGCCTGCCTGTCAGTAGGAAGATAACAGGAACGGATCTAGCTGAACACTGTGAGCAGGACGCACTGAACTAATTGTAAATAGTCTAGAAGATAACAGGAACGGATCTAGCTAAACTGAATACAGTGTATATATATATATATGCAACACCTGGGATGCATATATATACAAAATACATTGTAAGTGCAGCTAACTGACTGACTGTTCTGCCTAATCTATCTAACTCAAATCAAATGACACTGTCTGTCTCTCTCTCTCTCAATGAACGCCGGAACACACACTACACAGGGCCGCCGTGCAGGCGGCCTTACATAGTGTGGGGCGTGTACTAAATCCCCTGAGCCATAATTGGCCAAAGCCTCCAACATGACAATGATCCAAAACACAAGGCCTAGTCAACCCATCATTGGCTACAGCAGAATAAAGTGAAGGTTCTGGAATGGCCATCTCAGTCACCTGACCTCAATATCATTGAGCCACTCTGGGGAGATCTCAAACGTGGAGTTCATGCAAGACACCCCAAGAATTTACAGGTACTGGGGGCTTTTTGCCAAGAGGAATGGGCAGCTTTTCAATCTGAGAAGATAAAGAGCCTCTTCCACAAATACTACAAAAGACTTCAAGCTCTCATTGATGTTAAAGGGAGCAATACATGTTATTAAGAACTGGAGTACGTAAACTTTTGATCAGGGTCATTTGGGTAGTTTCTGTTGTCATTATGATTTAAAAAGAGTAAACTGGGTTGATTGATAATAAATGTCTTCAGCCAAACACTAACTATGCGTGAAAGAAAAGTTTTTGTGTTATCAGTCATATTCTCTGAAAAATGGCCAAGAAATCATAAATTCTGCCAGGGTATGTAAACTTATGAGCACAACTGTAAATACATGTATACGTAGGTTGGTAATAGGCAGCTTCCGGCTTTAAGAGAAAGATTTTAAATTAAGATTGTTTTTTATTTTCTTATTATATATATATATATATATATATATATATATATATATATATATATATATATATATATGTTTTAGTAGCTCGATTATGCAATAAAATAGGTTGGTCTTTGATGGTACATAATTTAGGGGTGGGCTAGTGTGGATGTGCGTGTTTGTGTATACATGCACGCGCATGGTTACACATGCATTCCCCTGTCATTTATTTTATATGAGTTGTCCTACAGGTAATGATGATGGTTTTTAGAGTATTTGGTTAATAAACACACTATGATCATATGACACTTCGCAGAATGATATATGTAGCATATTGTTAACTGCCATATACAGGCAGATGAGGGGGTTAGGATGTCGTTGTTTTCAATGATACTGTTTTATATTTTTTATAGATATTTTATGTTAGTGACGCTGTGAAGATGTGTCCTTCTCCTTACATACCGTCTTGAATGTAATCTGTAGAGTGATATATAGGCTCATTTTAGGCTAATGAGCGCCTTATAAGCCATTGTAAACTGATGTTATATGCTGTTGTGTGTTATTGTGCAGGGTCACAATACACGGCATGCAGTATGGGTAGTGTTGAGCATTCTGAGCTATCAGAAAATGGCTGTGAGCATACAATAAACTATAGAATGTCTGTGGTCTTCAACAAAATGGCCGCGATGACACTATAAAATGATTGACATCTCAACCGTCTAATAGAATTCCCCCTGAGGAAGATACGACATTTCCCGGTATCAACACATGTTAGAGAGGGGACAGGATGGTTGGTGAGACAGTGGAGCGTTCTCAGAGCGGGAGAGGACTCATCAGCACAGAACCTTTATATTTGTTTGGCTTGATACAAAGTGGTGCACTCATAGCACCTTTTAAATGTGAGTACCCTAATATAGGGAATATTGTCATTTTAAATAAAACTTTTAAAACAGTAACACACTATCCAGTTTCCTCTGTTTTCCATATGAATATTGCTGCAAGCAACCATCCAAGGATCTAAATGCTGACCATAAACCCAGTGGTGGTTTAAAAGCGTGTTTTGACCGAGCTTAGATGCGAGGTCACACGCTCTAAGGTGAGCGCATACACCAAAGGGGACACAAGCACTTTACTGTTATATCATTTGTTTTATCATCTGCAATGAGCACCAGAAGAATGGAATAATTATGAATGGACTTTATGCTGCGAATTTATGGACACAGAATAATGTAAGAATTAGTTTGGCACAAGAGCACTTTAAACACAGTTCACTTTATTACTATATTGATTATTGTATGTTGATGCACTTTTATATAGATTTATGTAAATTACAGATTGCCATTGCAATTATTGCAGTATTGCAATTATCGCACAGGGTTGCAAATTTCTCTATTGCATATGAATGCTACATGTGTGTGTATATAGAGGTGTGTATGCTACACAGGTTGTCATTGGGAGGATCGCATAGGATTGCAATTTTTATAGTTCATGATCGCAACTTATAATTGCATAAGATTGCATTATTATATTCACTAGAATTTTTATATAGGAACAGAATATCCCACCACCACTATTTAACTGCAGCCAGTAATATTATGGTTTAGTACGGTTACCGTATGATTACATTTGGATAGTGCAGCATTATATTAGTATAAAACTTTTTGGCACGAGCATATGGGATGTGGTTAATGCTGGCAGCTGTAATTTAGTCATCTCTAGTTATCATTTGGATTTTCACATGGTAGCTCGCAAGATTCTGTTTGTATCTCACTTGTACACTGAAGAGTGAAATTAATACGTGCTCGGTCAGAGACCCCTCCCCTCTCCACTGAAGAGAACTACAAGCCCCGGGAGATCCCCGCCGCCCACAGGCAACATAGAGCTGCTGATCGTCGCCTCCCACCACTGCATTTTAAATGGCCAGCCAGAAGTGCAGGGGGAGATGCCAGGTCTTGGGGCCCCCCACAGCAGCAGAACAGCAGGGCCCAGGTGCGACTGCTGTGACCGTGATAGTTCTGCCACTGGTTACGAGGTGTGAATGGGGAGCAGGTGTGTTAAATTTGGAGTTATCCCTCTCATGCTGGTCACTGGAAGTTCAACATGGCACCTCATGGCAAAGAACTCTCTGAGGATCTGAAAAAAAGAATTGTTGCTCTACATAAAGATGGCCTAGGCTATAAGAAGATTGCCAAGACCCTGAAATTGAGCTGCAGCACGGTGGCCAACACCATACAGCGGTTTAACAGGACAGGTTCCACTCAGAACAGGCCTCGCCATGGTTGGCCAAAGAAGTTGAGTGCACATGCTCAGCTTCATATCTAGAGGTTGTCTTTGGGAAATAGACGTATAAGTGCTGCCAGCATTGCTGCAGAGGTTGAAGGGGTGAGGGTCAGCCTGTCAGTGCTCAGACTATACGCCACACACTGCATCAAATTGGTCTGCATAGCTGTCATCCCAGAAGGAAGCCTCTTCTAAAGATGATGCACAAGAAGGCCCGCAAACAGTTTGCCGAAGACAAGCAGACTAAGGACATGGATTACTGGAACCATGTCCTGTGGTCTGAGACCAAGATAAACTTATTTGGTTCAGATGGTGTCAAGCGTGTGTCGTGGCAACCTAGATGAGGAGTACAAAGACAAGTGTGTCTTGCTTACAGTCAAGCATGGTGGTGGGAGTGTCATGGTCTGGGGCTGCATGAATGCTGCCGGCACTGGGGAGCTACAGTTAATTGAGGGAACCATGAATGCCAACAAGTACTGTGACACACTAAAGCAGAGCATGATCCCCTCCCTTCATAGACTGGTCCGCAGGGCAGTATTCCAACATGATAACGACCTCAAACACACCTCCATACGACCACTGCCTTGCTAAAAAAGATGAGGGTAAAGGTGATGGGTTGGCCAAGTATGTCTCCAGACCTAAACCCTATTGAGCATCTGTGAGGCATCCTCAAACGGAAGGTGGAGGAGCGCAAAGTCTCTAACATCCACCAGCTCCGTGATGTTGTCATGGAGGATTGGAAGAGGACTTTAGTGGCAACCTGTGAAGCTCTGGTGAACTCCATGCCCGAGAAAGTTAAGGCAGTGCTGAAAAATAATGGTGGCCACACAAAATATTCACACCTTGGGCCCAATTTGGACATTTTCACTTAGGGGTGTACTCACTTTTGTTGTCAGCGGTTTAGACATTAATGGCTGTGTGTTGAGTTATTTTGAGGGGACCGCAAATTTACACTGTTATACAAACTGTACACTCACTACTTTACAATGTAGCAAAAGTTTAATTTCTTCAGTGTTGTCACATGAAAAGATTTAATAAAGTATAAAGTACAAAAAAGTGCAAAAATGTGAGGGGTGTACTTTTGTGAGATACTGTATAGTTGATCCAGAGCACCTTTGCAAAGTGCAGTCCACTTTGCACTAACAGGAGAAAATTCCCTTCTGATCCCCAAAGCCCCAAAGGTATTTTGCTACTCATTGAATCCACATTCTAATATGTTAATTTCTATAAATATTAGTAACTATTTATATTTTATACATTTAGAAACACATCCAGCCCTTTTTAAAAAGACAGCTGAGTCTGATAGATCCAGGGCTGGTGCAAGGGTTTTTAACACCCTAGGCGAAACCTCATTTTGCCGCTCCCCCCTGACTCCACCCCCTTGGCTCTGCCGATGTATACCCAACCTTTTTAATGAAGGGCCTATTAAATGCAGCCTCTCCAGTGCCCATCAAATGCAGCCTCTCCAGCGCCCATCAATGAATGTTTGCTTGCTTCCATTCATTCTGAAGTCAGTACACAGACGCAGTCCTCTGCCACCACTGCGCCTCTGACACTATTTGCGAATGGAGCAGCAACTGTCTGCTGATGCTGAGACTTAGTTGCTTGCTGCAAAGAGAAGAGAGCAGGAACACCAGTGGCCAGACGCCCTAGGCAGCAATGTGCTCTAGGCGGCTACCTAATTTGCCTAGTGGTAGCACCAGCCCTGGATAGATCCAGTCCCTGTGGAAGACTTTTAGATATATTTGCAGCTCTTATAGTAAAGACACTTTTCAGCTTAAGGAGGTTAAACTTTTTTCCGCATCTGTTGAAATTGCAGTGACATTACCCACTTCAATTACTGCACTTTCACCCTCTTCCTGCCCAGGCCAGTTTTCAGATTTCAGCACTGTCACACTTTAAATGATAATTACTCATGCAACACTGTACCCAAAACAGATAATGCTTTTTTGGTGATTTTTAATCACCGCTCTTCTTTTTTTTCTTTTTTCTTTTTGCTATATAAATGAAAAAATACTGAAAAAAAATCTTAGTTTCTGTTATAAAATCTTGCAAAAAAACATTTTTCATAAATTTAGGCCAAAATGTTTTCTGCTACATTTCTTTGGTAAACCTGAGCCAAATTAGTGTATATCATTTAGTCTGTGTGAAATTCATAGATTCTAAAAACTATGATATATATATATATATATATATATATATATATATATATATATATATATATATATCTTTGAAAAACGATCATTTCTGATGTACTAATGACCTATCCCATTTCTTGAGGCCCTAAAATGCCAGAACAGTACACATCAGCTGTGACTGGCCCTGTACCAGGTGATCACTGTGACCAATCACAGAGATCACATTAGTACACAATAGCTATGAAATACAGCAGGCAGACAGCATAGATCCGCATCACTGCCCGGTTGGCAGCGTGCGTAGTGACATTACAAACTAGCTCCACTCATTCGTTTCCTGCCAAAATACGTCTGTTTGTGACTCTATGCAATCGATTTCTTTGTGGACTGCATCCTATATATTGCATAGAGTCATGAACAGCCCCGTGTCCCTGACATGCATGCGCAGTCCGTAGTTTCATTAATGGCACGCTATGTGTGCTGTTTCTATATATGCAGGATGCTGGGTCAATTCTTTCCACAGTGAACGACACACAAAGGAAGCCTCGCGATGGTGTACCCTCCTCAGCTTCCTGGTTCTCGGCGATCGAGAATGGAGAATGGAGATGGAGGCTTGGCTTACACGTGCATTCGCGAGATTTAGACAGGGGAGCAAAGGAAGGGCAGAAATTACGTCTGCACAAGATACAAAGATCAGTATTAAAGATGGAGCTGCCGATTCCCGGAAGAAGGTATATTTTATAAAAGTAAAAAAATGTATTTACAAACCTTGTTTTAATGACATTTTAATGTGCAAGGCATTTATACACATTGCTATATTAATATTAAAAAAAAATTAAAAAAAGAAAAACAATCCGGGGTTTACTTCCTCTTTAAACATTGCAATGGTAAATGTGTTTTTTAATGTATAACAGTGATAAAATATATTTTTGCATTGATACGAAAACTAAATATCTATTAATGTATAATCATGGCAAATAAAAGAAATACAGCTAAACACAGACAAAAAAGGGAATAAAACCAAACACATATTGTGTAAAAAGATTCACATCTTAAACCAGCGGGAGATCTACCTATTGCACAGAAAATATCAAGAAAACTGAAAGAAGTGTTTAAATGCTTTTAAATAGAGATAAGCAAATTGAATGAAACCATCAGGTTTAACAATAGGTAATACTAAGGGAGAGCAACTGTTGGGTTTATGATAGGTTTTTATGTATGAGCACAATCCTATTAGTTGGTTTATATAATCTAAAGAAGGGTATACACATCTCACACATATCGAAATTGGGCCGATCAGAAACTGGCAAAATCCCTCAACAACAGAAGCTGGTCGAATAGTCCTGCTGGAAAACCAGCATTCAATCAGTGCATGCAACCAATGGGATCAGCTGCAGTGTTGATCTGTGTATTCTGATGGGGGAAGTTCCCGCTGTAAGAATACAACAGTGCAGCAGGGGAGATTCTTACATCCACATTGCTTGTGTGGATGCAATAATGTGTCAGTGTTTTTTTTTTTGTTCAACCCGCTAGTTGAATGAAAAAAAACTGTCCATATATACCCAGCTTAAGGGAGCAAGAGGCAACTTGTGGTCAACATATTGTAGAGTGCACAAAGTATAAATATAAATGTAACAACCTACTTATTTATCAGTAAGCAAAAATGTTCTTTTTCACCTTTTAATAACTTCATGTTCTAAATATACAGCCATAAAACCACTTATAAAATATTGAAATGCCAGGTGATAAGGATATATTTTACATTAAAACTGAAGCCCACCTACTTAGAAACCCAAATTTCTGCTTCAGAGCCTAATATAACTGGCCACCAATGTGAGTAAATAATATTTTGGGAAAATCTGTTCCAACCGCCCTTGAGGCATTAGCTTTCGGAAAACCTCACAAAAGTTTCCCCACATATACCCTAATACAGAAAGTATGGAACAAAACTAAGTATTTCCAGGGGGCGACAGGTATTAGTGAGTTTAGCCCCATATGGGCAAATGACTCCTATCCGGAGTTGGCCAAATTGCAACACGCGAGGAGGTGGAAGAGGTTTGGTGTTATCTACCTAACACAAATAATAAGTAATGGTAAATTGCGGCCTTTTAAGTCTCTGAGGGAGATTTATAGGTTACCAGCACATATGCGTTTCTACTATATGCAACTCAGACATGCATTTATAGCTGATGCTGATTAGGAGGTACACTCACTGGAACTAACATTAATAGTGGCGCTAATACAGTGATTAGTGCTACTACTGTACTAATGATACTGACTGGGAAGAGATTAACATCTAGGGGCAGTCAAAGGTTTAACTGAATGCCTAACAATGTGTCAGGCTTCATTCATACCAGGCGGATCCGCTGCCATGGAGTCCGCCAGCTCAGTGGGAGATCTCTCCGTTGATCTCCGCTGAGCCGGCGGATGACTGGTCCCTCTCTGCTCACTGAGCGGGGAGGGGCTTGTGAAGCGCCACTGCTTGCTATGGAGAGATCGGACAAAAACGGACAGCATGTCCGTTTTCATCAGATCTCACCCAATCCGATCCGCCAGGGACGGATGTGAACATAGGGCCATCCGTCTGATGTTAGTGGATCGGACCGGGTCAGATGTCAGCGGACATGTTACCGCTGACATCTGTCGCTCCATAGGCTAACATGGAGCGCCCGTTCAGGTCCACTGACAAAACTGACAGGCGGACCTGAATGCTCTGACAGTGTGAAAGGGGCATAATGCATGCTGCTTTTACTTAAAGTGATTGTAAATTCTTGTTTTTTTAGGTAAAAATAACAAACATGTTGTAGTTACCTGGACTGTGTAGTGGTTTTGCACAGAGCAGCCCAGATCCTTGTCTTCTTGGGTCCCTCTTTGGTACTCATGGTCCCTTCCTCCTGTTGAGTGCCCCCACAGCAAGCATCTTGCTATGGGGGAACCTGAGCCAAACTACTGCTCCCTGTTTCTATTTCAGACACAGAGCCGCGGTCTGCCCCCGCCCATTTTCTCTCCTCATTGGCTGACTGACTTTAATTGACAGCAGCGGGAGCCAGTGGTGCCACGCTCCTGTCTCAGCCAATGAGGAGGGGAGTCCCGGCCAGACGAGTGTCTCGTGCAGCATTGCTGGATCTAGATGGGCTCAGGTAAGTATTAGGGGGGCTGCTGCACACAGAAGGCTTTTTATCTTAATACACATAATGCATTAAAGCGGGGGTCCACCCACACCGCGAAAAAAAAACAATTAAAAGCCAGCAGCTACAAATACTGCAGCTGCTGACTTTTAATACATGGCCACTTACCTGTCCCAGGGTCCAGCGCTGTCGACAGGCGACGCCGAGAACCCGCTCGGTTCTCGGCAGCTGCCGCCGCCATCCTAGGTGAGGGAATCAGGAAGTGAAGCGTTGCGGCTTCACTTCCTGGTTCCCTACTGCGCATGCGTGAGTCACGCTGCGCGTCCCAGGTGGTCCCCGCTCTCTCCTGGGAGCTGTGTGTTTCCCAGCAGACAGCGCTTTGGGGACAGGAAGAGGTGTAGACTCCCATGGGAGTCTATGCCGGAAGTGGGTGCAAATACCTGTCTTAGACAGGTATCTGCACCCCCCTCCCCCCTGAAAGGTGCCAAATGTGACACCGGAGGGGGGGAGGGTTCCAAAAAGCAGAAGTTCCATTTTTGTGTGGAACTCCGCTTTAAGATAAGAAACATTCTGACTTTACAATCACTTTATCTAACTGTCTGTTTTTTCTCCCTGCTTTGCAGGGTGAACAAAACAGCCAGATCACTTTTCACGGTACACAGAGGTCTATCTTTTTGTAAACATAGAACTCGGTGTGTGATTGACCACAGCCAATCCACTGACTTCAGCCAAAATCATTGGCTGAAATCAGCTGCCAAACTTGTGCTGTGTCCAATCAAAGCATGCGTAATAAAGACCACAACTTACAGGTACGTTACAGGGCCTGCCTGCAGGGACTACTGTGGGCGGGTGGGAAGTAGTTAATGTCATAACAGCCATCTATCATTGCACTAAGTTCACCAAACTGGGCAAGCACAATTTAACACTGAACTCCATGAAGATATAAAAGAATGCAGCTTATTAAACATTGTAATAAGTAATACATTCTTAAATGCATTTTTAAATGCAAACAGTATAAGTATCTGAATTTGATTTGGTATCAGAAATTTGAGGTCCCTGTACAGCAAAGCTCAGAGAGAAGGAGGGAGACGCAGCAGAAGGAGCATGGAGAGAGATGAGCTCACCAGTTTGTTGCTTCTTTTTTCACTATCAAGTCACAGGGTGTGGGTAAGAAAGAAACATGTGTGCCTGGAGTTCAGCTTTAAGGCTGTCATAAGTTTGACATCTAACATAGCTATCTCAGCATCACACTTATTATTACCGTGTCCAACCTACCTTACCAATGTGAAGCCCAGAAAACAGTCAACTATGTAAGCCCGTTTTTCTTAGCAAATAAAGAATCCATACCTGAATTCCAATCTCTGTTATGACGCATATATTAGTATTAATATTTCATACTTTGATAAAATAAAACATTTTTTTCCATTTGGATAAAAACTTGTTTACAGGCTGTACAATATCAGCAGAGAAGGTGCTACTAATGTGTATTTTCATGATTCAGTGAAGCAAAAACCTTTATCTGGCTGGCAAGGTATTGAATTACATCATTTTGTAGCATGGCAAATTTCCAAAGTGGCTATGCTCATTTCCAGCTCCTCTGTGCTACGAATGATATTATTGGAATGAATGACACCCCTTGGAGCATTATGTGGATCAAAACCATCTCACTTTTCTGTTAAAAAATACCATCTAACTTGATGGGTTTTATATGGTCATAAATTATAGATCCTATCAAATTACAACATGCAATACAACAGGACTTTGTAAAATAATATAATATGAAAAATAGAAATATATGTGTATTTATATATATATATTCATACATTTGTTAAAAAAATAATAAGGTAAAGGAGTAAAGGAAAGAAACAGTATCAACAAGCCCGCCTTGTATTCCTGCACAGTCCACAGATGACATTTTTCCATTTTTATTTGTAAATTGCAGGCAAATAGTATCTAAAGTAACAACACAGCTTCCTATAAATGAGAACCCTGCTAATAAACACAGCAATGTACACTGGCCCAAGGGCCTGCAAAATATCCATTTTTCCATGTGAGTCCTAAATCAGTGAAGCTTCTTATAAACTACTAGTCAGTGGCGGCTGGTGCTTAAAATTTTTTTGGGGGGGCGCAAACAAACTAAAAAATTCTGAAAAAACCCCTTCAATTGCAGCCTCACTGTACCATCAATCGCAGTCACTGTGCCATCAAACACAGCCACTGTTCCATCAAATGCAGCCACTGTGCCCTCAAACGCAGCCACTGTGCCCTCAAACGCAGCCACTGTGCCCTCAAACGCAGCCACTGTGCCCTCAAGCGCAGCCATTGTGCCCTCAAATGCAGCTACTGTGCCCATCAATTGCCGCTACTGTGCCATCAAATGCAGCCACTGTGCCCCATAAAATGCAGCCACTGTACCCCATAAAATGCAGCCACTGTGCCCATCAATTGCAGTCACTGTGCCCATCAAAAGCAGCCACTGTGCAATCAAACGCAGCCACTGTGCCCATCAATTGCCGCCACTGTGCCATCAAATGCAACCACTGTGCCATCAAATGCAGCCACTGTGCCCAGCAATTGCTCCCACTGTGCCCCATCAAACGCAGCCACTGTGCCATATCAAATGCTGCCAGTGTGCCCCCTGCTGGCCCGCCGCCTGCACTTACCTGTCTACGTGGGACAGCTCCTCGATGTCTTCTCCTGTCCTCGACACCCATCCTCTGCTATGATTGGATGCCTGGCGTCCAATCACAGCTCCTGTCATTTCAGCCAATCAGGTGACGGGTAACAGATCCAAGCAAGTGATTGGCGGAGAGGCATGGTGCTTGCAGGTCACCTTTTTTGACGCATATTATAGCCTATGGCTTCAAAACCACCCCCGCCGCTGTAATGCAGGCGCCCTGCGCCCAAAAAGGGGCCAGGTGCCTGAATAGGGGGTGGCAGCGGCCATAGATAGATTCATGCAATGCAGTGGGCTCTTTTACCTCCTACATTTGGGTGATTGTTGGGATACAGTAGATCAGGGAGATGCAATTAGCGGACCTCCAGCTGTTGCAAAACTACAATTCCGATCATGCCTCTGGGTGTCATGCTTGTGGCTGTCAGAGTCTTGCTATGTCTCATGGGACTTGTAGTTCTGCACCAGCTGGAGGTCCGCTAATTACATATCCCTGCAGTAGATGTCCTCTCAGGCCTTAATTGACAGGTAAGAGCATGAATTTGTATAACAAATTAGTTTATCTTTATAACCTTTAAATGATTCTTATTATTGTTCTCCACCTTCACAGCATAATGGTTACCTATAGTCTGGTCAGTAAATTTTTGTTCTTTTGTTTCCACCTCTCTGTAAAATGGTGAGACCAACATTTAGAGTTTTGCAAATATTGTGAAAAAAAAATTATTTTCAAAATGCTACAAGGACAAAACACATCCTTGCATGCCAGGGGCCCCTTAATACATTAAAAAAAACTTTCTTATAATACTTGGAATTAAATAATAAGGCCATAATGTACGAATAGTTTTTCCCTGAGGTTCTGCAACAATTTCAGGAAACTAAATGGCATATCTAAATGATGCTTATCCCATGCCTGGGTTGGCACATTAATAAAAAGCTTGGGTCCTGCCAGGTACATTACCATTGTTGATATTACTATAGGTAGGGTATTAGCAGTCTCCCTTAACAGCCAGAGCACAGGAAGATACAGCTTTTGCGGCAGATGGGCTCTACTAGTGTGTGGTCCTCTCTTTTGGCTTACATGGGTCCCTGGTAGGGTTGCCACCTCATCCCTTTAAACCCAAACACACATGAATTGAACAGGTTCTGAGGCTAACTTAATGCAGATAAGGTACCAAGTGAGTTTATTTCCACCTTATCAGCTACAGGGCCTTTGTAATTAATATGTGTTCGGTTTTAAAGGAATGAGGTGGCATCCCTAGTCCCTGTCTTGATTGCAAAGAATGATGGGTTGCATTCTTAAGCCCCACAAAGCATATGCTGCGATTCCAACTTACAGACAGTCTAGGCAGTTCTAGATTCATAGTGCCAGGTTAACAGCCAATCCAAAAAAAACATGCATTGGCCTAGAAGAAAGCCCACTGTGTCTGGGCTACAGAATTGGGCAGGGGCAGCAAACTAAACTGGAGCCTTTCCCCTGCAGTGCCCCCTAGAGGCAGAAATGCATATTTCTCTTGTTTGAGAACTGCATTGAGAAGTAGTGTATTACTTGAATTGAATTCCAGGATCTACTTGTCTTTAGCTGAGTCTGAGAGAACTTGCAATTATTTAAAACTTTACATAAAGTCTCAGAAATCTTTCAAAGTCTTCATGTTTTATAGTTTGAATACCATGTCTGGATATATTACAGTCGTATGCAAAAGTTTAGGAACCCCTGACAATTTCCATGATTGTCATTTATAAATATTTGGGTGTTTGGATTAGCAATTTAATTTTGATCTATCAAATAACTGAAGGACACAGTAATATTTCAGTAGTGAAATGAGGTTTTTTGGATTAACAGAAAATGCTTAATATGCATCAAAACGAAATTAGACAGGTGCATAAATTTGGGCACCCCAACAGAAGAATCACATCAATATTTAGTAGAGCCTCCTTTAGCAGAAATAACAGCCTCTAGATGCTTCCTATAGCCTGTAATGAGTGTCTGGATTCTGGATGAATGTATTTTGGACCATTCCTCCTTACAAAACATCTCCAGTTCAGTTAGGTTTGATGGTTGCCGAGCATGGACAGCCCGCTTCGAATCACCCCACAGATGTTTAATGATATTCAGGTCTGGGGACTGGGATTTCAGAACATTGTATTTGTTCCTCTGCATAAATACCTGAGTAGATTTTGAGCAGTGTTTTGGGTCGTTGTCTTGTTGAAATATCTAGCCCCGGCGTAACTTCAACTTTGTGACTGATCCCTCAACATTATTCTCAAGAATCTGCTGATATTGAGTGGAATCCATGCGACCCTCAACTTTAGCCAGATTCCCAGTACCGGCACTGGCCACACAGCCCCACAGCATGATGGAACCTCCACCAAATTTTACTGTGGGTAGCAAGTGTTTTTCTTGGAATGCTGTGTTCTTTTGCCACCATACATAACGCCCCTTGTTATGACCAAATTACTCAATCTTTGCTTCATCAGTCCACAACACCTTATTCCAAAATGAAGCTGGCTTGTTCAAATGTGTGTTTGCATACCTCAAGTGACTCCGTTTGTGGCGTGTGTGCAGAAAAGGCTTCTTTCGCATCACTCTCCCATACAGCTTCTCCCAGTGCAAAGTGCGCTGAATTGTTGAAGGATGCACAGTGACACCATCTGCAGCAAGTTGATGTTGTAGGTCTTTGGAGGTGGTCCGTGGGCTGTTTTTGACCGTTCTCACCATCCTTCGCCTTTGCCTCTCCAATATTTTATGTGGCCTGCAACTTCTGGCCTTAACAAGAACTGTGCCTGTGGTCTTCCATTTCCTCACTATATTCCTCACAGTGGACACTGACAGCTTATATCTCTGCGATAACTTTTTGTAGCATTCCCCTAAACCATAATGTAGAACAATCTTTGTTTTCAGGTCATTTGAGAGTTGTTTTGAGCCCCCCATGTTGCCACTCTTCAGAGGAGAGTCAAAGAGAACAACAACTTGCAATTGGCCACCTTAAATACCTTTCCTCATGATTGGATGCACCTGTCTATGAAGTTCAAGGCTTAATGAGCTCACCAAACCAATTGTGTGTTCCAATTAATCAGTGCTAAGTAGTTACAGGTATTCAAATCAACAAAATGACAAGGGTGCCCAAATTTATG
The DNA here is from genome assembly GCA_037952925.1 of Lithobates clamitans. NCBI lineage: Eukaryota > Metazoa > Chordata > Amphibia > Anura > Ranidae > Lithobates > Lithobates clamitans. Next base: position 1,080,154 of record JBBGZY010001757.1, on the reverse strand, counting down.
CACCTGTCTAATTTAGTTTTGATGCATATTGCGCATTTTCTGTTAATCCAATAAACCTCATTTCACTACTGAAATATTACTGTGTCCTTCAGTTATTTGATAGATCAAAAAGAAATTGCTGATCCAAACACCCAAATATTTATAAATAACAATCATGGAAATTGTCAGGTATTCCTAAACATTTGCATACAACTTTATTTATCATTGTAAAAGAAGACATTCCACACTCCTTTTTTTTTCAATCTTTTTCCAGACCTTTCTCTAACCCCGCCCTCCTTTTTTAAAGATTCTGGTCATCTGATCAATATCTTTCGAGATTATAGTTGGGAAACTGGATATCATTTTGACAGTGCACAAACAAGGTCTGTAAAGACATGGATGAGCGAGTTTGGGGTGTGAGGAACTTGACTGGCCTGCACAGAGTCCTGACCTAAACGCGATAGAAGACCTTTGGGATGAATTAGTGAGTGGGATGAGTGGAGACTACAAGCCAAGCCTCTTGGTCCACATCAGTGCCAGACCTCACAAATGCGCTTCTGAAAGAATGGTCAAACATTCCCATAGACACACTCCTAAACCTCGTGGGCAGCCTTCCCAGAAGAGTTGAAGCTGTTATAGCTGCAAAGGGTGGGCCAACTCAATTTTGAACCCTACGAACTAAGACTGGGAAACCATTAAAGTCCATGCATGTGGTGTCCCAATACTTTTGGTAATATAGTGTGTATGTATATATATATATATATATATATATATATATATATATATATATATATATATACATACATAATTTTTATACATAATTTCATTATATATGTTTTTATATATTTGGTATCTATATACAGTAAGTATACTTATGTTTACAAGGGTACTATCAGTTAATATTGTTCTCAAGTATACATGTATTAGTGGTTATTTGTTTGCCTATTATAGTCTATATGGTTGTTTTCCCCTTTATTTTACAGTGCAAAACATTTGTAGGTTTGTCAATTATACAAATCAATTTGACTAGAGGCAAGAACAAAGTGTTTTCTCCTCCCAGTCTGCTAACCCCGCTCTCACCTCTCCTCACCTTTTTAACAACTTGATCCTTTTATTTAAGCAGCACCTTAATCCCCTTGTTTGTGTTGGTTTGACAAAGAGGCAAAGAACTCAAAACCTTGTCAAAGCACAACATGCTTTATTCAAGCAAGAAATACTGTGTGCAGACATGCTGGTTCCTAGTTCACAAGCCTGCTTGTGTCATTGAGCTATACACATAGCCTTGTGATTATAGGTAATTTCTCAGGATTCTCACTTCACATCTCTGTTGCTGACCACAGGAAAGGGACGGGGGGCACTCCATGAGTCCTCAGAGTAGTGTTGGTCGAAGAGTTTGAGCCAAGCAAAAGTTCGGCCCGAACATCGCCTGTTCACCTTTTCAAATTTGCAGGTCACTCGGCAGATGCTGAGCATCCCAGAATGTACTGCGTGCTTCACAGTGCATTCTAGGGCCTTAATTGGATGAAGCCTTACACCTTACCGCTGGTGAGTGATGATGACTTTCTCCAATCATGGCTCAGTAATCATAGTCCCACCCCACACTATAAAAGGTAACTTTCCATAGTTTTGCAGTGTGTTAGATAGAGATAGAACAGGGCTCAGTTTGCTACTAGCGAGTTAGTGTGTTCACTTATTGTGATTCTGACTGTAGAGTGTTAGTATAGTGTGTGAGTATAGTGTGTTAGTGTAGTGCAGAGTTTAACACAGCTTTACAAAACACTTGATTCTGAGTGTAGAGTGTTAATGTAGTGTTAGCATAGTGTGTGAGTACAGTGTAGTGTTAGTGTAGTGCAGTGTTTAACACAGCATTACATAACATTTAGTGATGTATACCCTTTTATTTTTTTTGGTTGCTGTGTGGTTTTTGTCCCCCCCCTTTTTTTTTGCCAGCTACAGTTTTTTGACAGTTTTTCAGAATGTGAAGCTGGTGTTCCCCCTTTTTTTTTTACATTTTTGTCAGCGTCAGTCCTCAATTTAAAGTGCACCAAACACCACTTTTCATTCAAAAAAATGCATCCAATCACACATTTTCCAGTTTCTATTAAATTTGGGTAATAAGTTCCCCCATCATGTCTGAAAGACCAACAAGGATAGGCAGACATTCCCATGCCACTATGAGGGGGCCAGCAGCGTCTGTATCCACAGGCAAAGGTGGACATGGTCCGTCCTCAGGCAGGGCACATTTGTCTTTGTTTAGTGATGTTGCTCACGCTATCCAGCCACAGCATGTAGAGGAGGTGGTGGACTGACTTACTAAACCATCCTCAACCTTCTTTATGACCCAAACTGACACTAGTGTGCAGTTTACTGCAGCTGCCAAAGTGGCTTATTCTGCCTCCTTGTCCAAAGCTACTCCTGCCATAGCCCCAGCATCATGCATGGAGGAGTCAGCTGAATTAGTTGAACACAGCATCAGCCACTTGCTACTTGAAGATGCACAGACATTACTTGATTCTGATGTTGGTTCTGAGGTAGAGGAAGGGAGTAACATGAATAACATGAGCCTACAGAGAGGGAGAAAGAGGGATAACACTGATAAACAACAAATTGGCAGTCAAGTTCCCCCAGCCAAAGCGTATTGCCAAGTTGGCTCCAGTGATGATGGGGATGGAGGGGATGATGACGATGAGATCACTGACACGACTTAGGTGCCAGAGGAGGAAAGTGAGGGGGAGAAACAACCCCAACAGGGCAAGATGTCCTCCAGAGGCAGCCATCATGGAAGAGTAGAGAGCAGCCACCCTATTTTATCAGATTGTGGAGCTGTTATCTCTCGACCCACTTCCCACAGCTCAGCTTTGTGGGCCTTTTTTAGCACATGTGCAGCCGATCGCACTGTTGCAATTTGTGCCACAAGCAGATAAAGCGTGGCAAAAACATCATCATTTGGGTACCACATGCTTGACGAGGCATTGAACCTCCCTTTACTCAGCCCGTTGGTAAGAGCACCTGAAAGCCACACACAATGGACACAATTCTTCTCCTCCCCACTCCTCACCATTCACGTCTACCCTTGCTATATCTCATGACCTCTCAGCAGCCTCCACTGACAGGGATAATGGTATATAGGGATAAGCCAAACCCCCCTCCGGTTCGGTTCACACCAGAAATTGCGAACAGGCAAAAAATTTGTGTGAACATGCAAACACCGTTAAAGTCTATGGGTCACGAACATGAAAAATCAAAAGTTCTCATTTTAAAGGCTTATATGCAAGTTATTGCCATAAAAAGTGTATGGAGACCCAGGTCCTACCCAGGGGACATTAATAATGCTTAAAGTGAAACAATAAAAATGAAATATTCCTTTAAATATCATGCTGGGGGGGAATCCTTAGTATGCCTGTAAAGTAGCGCATCTTTCCCATGTTTAGAACAGTACAACAGTAAAATTACATTTCTAAAGGAAAATGCCATTAAAAACTGTTTGCGGCTGTAATGTATTGCCATATCACGGCAACATAGATAAAAATCATTGAAAAAAAAGGCATGGGTTCCCCCCCAGTCCATTACCAGGCCCTTTGGGTCTGGTATGAATATGAAGAGGAACCCTGCACCGAAATAAAAAAAAAATGGCGTAGGGGTCTCCCTCAAAATCCATACTAGTCCCTTATCCGAGCACGCAACCTGGCAGGCCGCAGGAAAAGGGGGGTGAAAGAGCGCCCCCCCTCCTGAACCATACCAGGCCACATGCCCTCAACATGGGGAGGGTGCTTTGGGGTCCCTCCCACAACAACTTGTTCCCATGTTGATGGGGACAAGGGCCTCATCCCCACAATCCTTGCCCGGTGGTTGTGGGGGTCTGTGGCCGGGGAGCTTATCAGAATCTGAAAGCCCCCTTTAACAAGGGGACCCCCAGATCCCACTACCCCATGTGAATGGGTATCGGGTACATTGTACCTGTCAGAGAGCTCACCTTGCTGGTCATGGGATTGGCCACCTGGGGGCGTGCCTGTGAGCAAACCGGCCTATTTAAGTTTGTCAGGCACTCTGTTCAGTGCTGCCTGATCATCAGCTTCCTGTGCCATAGTTCCTGTTTCCTGTCTTGTCTTCCTGTTTACCTGATCTCCTGACGACCCGGATTGCCCTTGGATTCTCCTGTTTGCTGCCTGTACCTGACCTTGGCCTGTTTGACTCCGCTTCTGCCTGCTCCTATTGTACCTTGCTGCCAGTCTGTTGCCGAACCCTGCTTGTGTCCTGATCTGCCTGTCTTGCTCCTGCTCAGCACCTGTTACCAGTGTTACGGACTACTGACCTGTTGTCTGAAGATCATCTCTCATCCTGTACCTGGATCTCTTCAGCAGGCTCTCATACCATTCCGCACTCTCGTGCCTCCTGTCTGCTCTACCAGGGGCCGTGAGTCGGATAAGTAAGGGAGTCTACCCTCTGCCCAAGCGGACTCATCAGTCTAGTAAGTAAAAGTCTGACAGTACCCCTACACATTCACCAAAAAAGTGTTAAAATGGTAAAAATGACAGTAGACAATTAAGTGTCCCATGATGTCCATTCATCTTCGATCACAGTGTCCGAGTGTGACTGAGAAAAAAAAAAGAAAAAGCTCCGCCTCCATGGGAGGCTCCCGCTGACTGCAGGCTTTCTGCATTGACAGCTGTTATATAGCTGAGGGCGGGGCCACCCAGTGATGTAAATGGGTGACTCCACCCCCTTCCGACGTCACGTAACAAGGAGGGGGCAGAGCAGAGAGCTGTGACTGACAGTCACCAGCTCTCTCTGCTCACGGAGCTCTGAGAACTGAGCAATCGTTGGTGTTGGATCGGTCCGTTCTCAGTGTAGAGACGTCTAGGATCCACCTAGGTGAATATAAATAAAAAATAAACCCATACTTCTCTTTGAAATATACATGTTCATTGAAAGACCTGGTCACGTTGATCTCTGCTTCGTGTACTCCAATGTAGGAGCCGGACAGTCTGGTGCTGGTGGTCTCCTGGTATTGTTTGTTTATCAAGGAGTTTTCTGCTAAGCTTGTCTGTCCCATGGTTGTCCCTATTGTCTGGTTAATCACAACATTGTCCAGGTGGCTAGTTGTTTATTCAACTTAATGTTTCTAGTATATGTTGGCTAATTTGACTAACTCTTGGAGGATCCTCTATGATGGGATTAGCCATGAGTCAGCTCTACCTCGTTACATAAACCACTGTGTTATATTTTGGATAAATATTTGGGTTATTGTTCATGTGGTGACTGACCTACTTTCCAGGTGTATAAAAAGCCTGTATTTTTGTTCAATAAGCAATCTTCCTGTTGGATTTTACATCACATCTTGTCTGTGTACAATGTTTGGGGTAAAAAGTGCTGGTATTAGCTCTCAATCTGCTCGGGACAGTTTGGAGGGCAGGAGGTGCAGTTTGGCGGACGGAAGCACCTAATCAGGGTGCCCAAACAGTTCCGTCACAGTCCGCTTTATGCAAACACTATTCTTGTTGCACCACAGAACACACAAGAGGAGAGGGAGGAGGAGGATTCTGGCAGTTTTGGAGGCATAGAAGCAGAGGAAGACATACGTCAAACCTTAAGAGATGGTTTTCAGTCCCCAGAAACCTTGGGAGTAGTACGTGGCTGGGAAGAGGCAGTTCCAGATCCTCAGTGACCCCCAAGGACTCTGCTTCTCATGTCTCTGAAAAACTTGCAGTGCATGGGCTACCTTATTCTTCAAAGCCTGCAAAAGGACCCTAGAATTTGTGGCATCAAGGATAAGGATCATTATTGGTTGGCAACCCTCCTTGACCACCGTTATAAGGGGAAAGTCTTGGAACTCATCCTGCCCTCGCAAATGGAATATCTTGAGGACACCTTAAAGAGGAGTTTATGTAATGCCTCTCCAGACTCCGGTAGGTTACAGTCTCATGGAAAAGCTAGTTTTAAGGCTTCTGTTGGTCAAAGGAGGAGCCGTGGAGAAGGCAGCCGCCCATTTCAAATTTTTTTTAGTCCTTGGCACCCAGGGCTGTCAGCTTCAAAATCCCATCGGCAGCGTCTGCATCATACCATGGAAGATTATCTAGAGGCGAAAATAGACATGGAGAGCTTTCCAGTAGATGATCCACTGGGTTTCTGGGTCATGAGAATAGACCACTGGCCAGCACTTACCCAGTATGCAATTGAGCTGCTGGGCTGCCCTGCATCCAGTATGTTTTCCGAACGGGCATTCAGTGCTACCAGAGGTTTGTGACAGATAAAATAACGCGTCTGTCCACAGACTGCGTTGACTGGCTGACATTTGTCAAAATGAATCAGTCCTGGATTAGCAGCAGCTATCAAGCCCCCTGATGTCGATGTCGCTTATTAAGTGTTATTGTGATCTCAAATCTCTGCAAGACTGACTAGGCTGCCTAGCTTTGTGGGTGTTGATTTCATATAGGTATAGGTTTCATGGGCACAATTAACACCCAAGGACCAATTTTTCTGCACCTGTTTGACAGGTGCATCAAGTTTAAATTTTTTTATAGCAAGGCTAATTCTTGCTTACATCAAGAGTACCTGTAGAAGGTTTACGGGGTAAAGGCACCACCAATACGGAAAGACCAATTTTTCCTCAACTGTTTGACGGGAGCATCAAATTTCAATTTTTTACAGCAAGGACAATTCTTGCTTTCATCAAGAGTACCTCTATAGGGTTAGGGTGTGAAGGCACCACCAACACCCAAAGCCCAATTTTTCTTCACCTGTTACTTCTATCCAAAGTCTGCGAAAGAGACACCAAGTATACTATAATTTGGCTTCTTCACATAAGGCTTGCTCACTGTGGCGCAAAACTTTGTTATTTCCATCCAAAGTCTGCCAAAGACTGACTGACATCAGAATTTATCCAAAAAAATCTCTAATCTTGTTCTGAGTGCACTAAATACAGACTGGCTCCCTAAGCCATTGTTTTCAAAATAAAGAAAGCTTGCAGGGAAAATCTATTTAAATGTCATTTTTTTTTCTTTATAAATGTCAGTTTTGCTGCAGCAGGTTCTATACACGGTACAGATGTGCCACTTTACAGGCAGACTAAGGGCACCCTCCAGGCACTATATTTAAAGGAATTTTTCATTTGTATTGTTTCACTTTAAAGGGACCACTCCCTTTAAAGTGAGGGGAAAAATCGTGGGGGAAAAAATTGCTTTGTTCCTCTGCTATCAGCATGATTCACCTCTGAGAAGTCAAGAGAAAAATGGTGACAGGGGAGGAACCTCCAGAAGATTGAAAGCCTCGACTTTGTTCCTGTGTGCTGTGTGGAATGGGGTGTGTCTCTTCCCTCCAATCAGCTCTCACTGAGCTCAGCAGAGTGTAATTTCAGCTCTCCACCCCCTTTTTTCTGAACTCTCAGACAAGCTTTGTAAATACAGCACTTTGAACAGATTAAAGAAGAGAGGACTGCAGCTAGACCAGTGTTTCTCAACTCTAGTCCTCAGGGCACACCAACAGGTCATGTTTTCAGGATTTCCACTATTTTGCACAGGTGATTTGATCAGTTTCACTGCCTTAGTAATTACCACAGCTGTTTCATCTGAGGGAAATCCTGAAAACATGACCTGTTGGTGCGCCTTGAGGACTGGAGTTGAGAAACACTGAGCTAGACAGGTAAAATTTATGCAGGAGACTGGTTTCATCTCTGTGTACCACCTGGGGCCAGTCACTTCACTGGGCATATGTAAGGGGGTATATGTAAGGGTTTACAACCACTTTAAGGTGCTGCCTGCATCCAAGCACCAAGTATCTATATTGGTAGCATTAAATAATGCATGACAGGACAACCAGAAACAGTTCAAGCAAGCCTTGCACTTTTATTTGGTGAGGCAGAAAACAAACACAGTCCAGTGCAGAAGGGCTTTGTACAGCAAGGTACTGCATAAAACAAACAAAAAAATGCTCATCTGAACTACTAACTAAACTCACCACTCAGCCATTTCATAAAGCAGCAGGCATTAAAAGCAGAGAAAGTGAGAGAAAGAGCCCTGATCACAAGTCAGCTTACATATATAAAGGCTGCCAGTAAACAGCCAAGAATAAAAAGTTCTAGCTACTAGGTAAGATATGATCCTAGGAATAGAGTGTTTTATCTGACCCAGAGCTTTACAAAGTCTCCAGGCTCTAGTAGCTAGAAGTTATTGGGTTTGGGAGTGGCAAAGGGGTAAGAAAGCAGACAGTATGTGGAGAGTAAGGCAATGAGGCAGACGAGGAGTGCAGATGGTATAACAGATGAGAGAAATGGCACAGGGTATACTATTCCACTATACTGTATATACGCACTACAGATGCACACATACATATTCTATAAGTATTTGATGCATGCTCACTGAAAGCAATATAAGACGTAAAAAATGATTTCCATGTAGGAGGCACCCCCCTGGTCCCAAAATTTACTGCTGGTTGTTTGAGCAATCAACCTCCAAGTCACAGCTCTATTTCATGAGGATGGAGGAGCATATTTAGCCTTCTGCAAGTAATGTATTATTTTCAGAAAGTCAAAGTCAATATTTGCAACTGCAATTGCAGATTGGGGTAGTGGAGGACCGCAGACACATTATTGCTCATACTATGCAAGGTGGCTATTATTTGTTTCTGGGAAAACTAAAGGTTTATTTTAAAAGAATTTTGCACAGTTTCAGTCTTCCAAAAGGAAGGTAACATGCTTACATATAATGTACATTCATGCAGATTATATACTCAGTATCTAAATATTACAGTTTGTTTTTGTTTTTTGCATTAAGAACAATATTACTTTCATTATTCATACCTTGTCCTCTTTAGAGTTGGCATTTCACATTATAAAGCTCTGATGTGACAGATTGTGACAGATGACTACTGCTTCCCCTTGCAATGACCTCCTTTAGGTTTCTAAAGCAAAATTTCACAAAGCATCAGAAGCAAGTAGAAGATTTCCAGAGGGCGGTAATGTCACTGGCACAGACAGGCATCATTTAGTTAAATCTAATTTAGGCTAGAACGTGTCCAGATGGTGGACGGTCACATGTGACTCTCCAGGGTACCCTGGCAACATTGGATACCAAATTTCTTCTGTGCTGTTGCCTTCTTCTGCATCTTCCTTGATGCCTTGAACAGTACTGTGCACATAAGTGAAAGTTTTATGTTGATAAAAAACCATAATATGTTATGCCAACACAATTTATCCAGCCCAGTAAGCAAGTACACTTGCAGGCAAGATGCCTTAGTTGCAGAGGACAAGACACAGAAGCAAAACAAGTATAGTACCATGTTAGCAGGGTTGCCAACCACACTGCACCTTTTTTTACTGACAAAATTTGCTGACAGAGCACATTTTTATGAACAAACTCAAAAAATGACAAACACCTATTAGAAACTAAGACAAATGCTATTTATACAGCACAAACATATGTAAATCTTGACTAAGCCTAACTTAGTGAAACATTGAACTAACTTAGGGAGACAAGCAATGGCAGCTTTCACACTTCTCTCATGACAGTCTCTTTGGTAAATTTGAGCTATCATGGTACATTTGTGGACTTTTCCTAAGGCTTGTTATTTTTATTTGGAAATTCCAGACAAGTGAAATGTCACACATACAGCAACCCCAACAATATTAAAGTGATTCTAAACACACACTGTTTAATTTACAGTATTTGTATATGGATGATGGAACTGTAATTATTTTAGTTAAAAAGAAAAAGAAAAACATCTAAGTACCTTTTTTTCTATTCAATATACAGCTATCACATGACCTAGCTCTTCCCAGCTTGTCCGCAGGGAAACAGTGATAGGAGGAACTTCTAGTGCTACTGGGCACATGTTTAAAATAAAATAAAAATAAATAATTCATATAAAAAAACTAGCAGATGGGGATGGTGCTGCGCTAATCCCAAAAGGTATATATAAATCAACTAAAAATAAAGTAAAGCAGCGTGCTACAGTGCTCAAACTATGAATATATAACCGACCCAGAAAACACGGGCATAGGGTGTATGGCCAGTGGGTGCAGTAATATATAAAAATATAAAGTGATATAAAGTCAAAGTTGCAGAAAATATTCTCAAATAGTGGACAAACCGTATATCCAAATTTGTGCATGTAAATAAAATACAATATACATCATCATAAGCAATAAACCATGCAGTGTCACTCAGAAGCGTGCATCTACAGGTGTATGGATAGCCCAATATGCGGCATATAGTATTAGAAAAAATTACAATGTTACACTGTCCGGTCCTGGACAGGCATATAGAGACCCTGTCCAGGACCCAGGACCAACCCCCAGAGAAGCTGTGTTGAGCGGTGTTTTACTTATGCTGTAACCTCAGTATAATGAGGTAAGGGGCCACTACCTACTAGTGTAGGATTGCTGCATGGAGAGGACCCACTAACCATTTCTGGTCTACACACCTCACAACCTCCACCCATTCAAGTGATTAGTCTATGAAGAACTTTTGCTGTTTTGCACTGATTCACTGATTGGCACCTTAAGAACTGATGAGCTTTTGAAGATTTTTTTATTTTATTTATTTGTTGCACGAGTCACTTTTTCTGGACTGTATTTATGTCTATATGTGTGTAACCGTTTGAGCACAGATATCTTGATTTTATATCACTTTATATTTTTATATATTACTGCACCCACTGGCCATACACCCTATTTTCTGGGTCGGTTATATATTCATAGTTTGAGCACTGTAGCATGCTGCTTTACTTTATTTTTAGTTGATTTATATATACCTTTTGGGATTAGCGCAGCACCATTCCCATCTGCTAGTCTATTACCCTAATAGGGGCCATTTAGGACCCTATCCGGTGCAAGCGGCTTTTCCTTTGCTAGCATTCCTTCACATTGTAGCGCGAGAATAATATTCTTTAGATCATATAAAAAAACTGTTTAAAATTGTCATATAAGTACAAATATATATTTCCAATCAAATGTTTATTATTTTTGGAAATAACATAGTGTGAGTGGTTTTTAGCCATTCACAGGCTGTGGCAAACTCCTCCAGCCTGTGTCTATTGTGCCTATGTGCTTAGAATAAGAGGGAGATGAAATCTTCATCTATCAAGATGTAATACCAAACCTCCATTGTCTTTAGCTGGTTAGTGGGCACTGAGGAGGAGAGAGGGAGTGGGCTGTCATTTACTACTGTGTATACACCCCCATATGTAACTCTTTATCTAAATATTGGGATGTTGTGCTAAAATATTTCTGATCCCTTTTCCTCCAGGACTCAATAGTAGTATGTGTAACTCTTTAGTCACATGGGCCGCTCAGATGTGATGGGGTGAAAATGAACAGCTTAGAAACACACTAAAAAATGAGTATGTGCACTAGCTGCCAACAGCTGTTCTGCACAATCCTCAGCTGCAGTGGGGACAGGGAAAAGGAGGCAGGGATAGAGAACAGAAGGATCAACCAGTTTTTTTTGCATAACACAGAGAACAAATCCCAGAGTGAGTATGAACAGCATGTAATACAGCATTTGCTGACAGTTTTTAATGATGTGGGTTTAATGACTTTTAAGCATGTGTTACCACAACATTTCATATTCCTGATATGTGTCTGTGTTGCCATATACTTATAATAAACAAGTATTCTGTTCTCTTTGTATTTATTCCTGATGATTCCACCAGACCCCTGCTTTCCTATTTCAAACCGACCACACTAGGTATGGAAACACATCCATCCCAGCATGGTCTGTTTTCTGGCTGTGCTGGGAGCACAGCCTACCTGCTCTCCAATGGCCAAGACTTGTGCTGGCATGTCCCCCTGCACAGATCTTCACAGGGAAGGTCAGTGTACTGCTTTTTCTGTGCCTCCTGCTGACATGTCCCCTGTGATCGCTATCCCCACTTCTCTAAGCTCCTAATGCTGCTGAGAACAGAGATCATGTGATCACTTTTAAAAAAGGTATTTATATATTTTTTTATATATACTGTACAGTATATATGCACAGATGTTATTTCTTGCATTTCGATTTTAAACTAAATGGTTGTTTTTTTCTGAGGGTTCACAAATATTTAAAATATTCTAGTGCTGCTATATACTTAAAGCAATTACCAAATTATCCAGATGCCTTACCGTATCAGGAAATAATAGTTTCTCATGGTTAGGTTGGGGTGATGTTTTCTTGAGAAGAAAACGTACAGACGCCTCTGAGTGTAGACTGTTAGATTGTATTCAAATTCCACAATAAGTAAACTCACATGTAGTAAAGATCATCCGGTGGTGCACCGATCACACTGATTCGTGATGTAGAGCTGTCCCAGCAGCTCTGACAGCTGTGTTGGCTGGCAAGATGGTGGAGTAATGGAAGAAAGCCATGGCTGAGGCTTGAAACGTTACCTGGACCGCAGCATGAGTCTGGATTACACACTCCTGCACTATGTACACTACATTGTACATTACAGACTCCTGCACTATAGTCACTATATTGTACATTACACACTCCTGCACTATATGTACACTATATTGTGCATTACACACTCCTGCACTATGTACACTACATTGTACATTACAGACTCCTGCACTATAGTCACTATATTGTACATTACACACTCCTGCACTATATGTACACTATATTGTGCATTACACACTCCTGCACTATGTACACTACATTGTACATTACAGGCTCCTGCACTATAGTCACTATATTGTACATTACACACTCCTGCACTATATGTACACTATATTGTGCATTACACACTCCTGCACTATGTACACTACATTGTACATTACAGACTCCTGCACTATAGTCACTATATTGTATATTACACACTCCTGCACTATATGTACACTATATTGTGCATTACACACTCCTGCACTATGTACACTATATTTTACATTACATACTCCTGCAGTACGGTATATATACTTTATTGTACATTACACACTCGACTATATGTACACTTTATTGTATTTTACATACTTCCCACCAAAGTATTCATTATCTCAACAGCTGTTGGTTGCTAATAGATTACTATTTTAATGAAGTTCTACTGTAAGGTCGGCTCAGACAAAATGTTAGCTCTTTATTTGCAGTGTACACAAAATAATAAGTAATGGCAGTGTTTGATTTTTAAAATAATGATTGTGCTAAGGTTTGTATATGTCTCTGAGACTCTGGCTTGCAGGACAGCAATTTAAGAATATTTTATGAGTACAAGAAGGCTTTTGTTTTGTTTAAGCATGCACCTTTAAGCCCCTCCCACTCTCACCCCATTGTGGACCTACCCATGGCATGCTACACGTGCCACATTACTACTCTATTAAGCTACCCAGAGGTACCCCTTCTCTCCCACCCCCCTGACTTTTACCCCCCTCTCTTTTACCTGTCTTTATCCCCCTCTCTATTTAATTTAATTTAATTTGTTTTAATAATTAATTGATTTTAACAAAAATTGTGTTTTCATTTAATTTATTTCCAAAAAAGGCCCACCAAAATCCTCAGCATCAGGCACATGATGCTCTTAATTCGGCCCTGTGTCTACCGCCAGGCGATTTCACACCAAAAGCTGTAAAGCATGCCCATGGCCATCTAAAATAAAGACTGCAATGGTTTAGTTTTGTTTTGAACTCACTTTGTTCTTTGAGTGATTCTCTTTTCACAAGTAAATTTTAATCAAACATTGCTTTCAATAAGTAATATATTTGAATCTGTTGTACAGTTTCATGGCTCCAGACTTGTAATTTGAGTTATACGTACTTTGTGGATATAAATGTCTTTTGTGAAATGTGGTTCTTAAATTGTTTAATTTGAGAATTGTTATGCTATTGCTTCCTTAATGTTGATCTATATCCCTTTTGAAACATCTTTAATTTATCACAAGTGGAAAATATTCACATATTTAACAAGCTAAATTAAATGCTTAACTGTGTTTTAATTGCCTTGCAGTACAGAATGGATTTTGAATATGCCAATTTGTATTGGTTTGATGTTTATTAATATTTTTTTTTACATTTTAAGCACTAGAAATGCTAGAAATATGATCATACTGTTTTTTCATAAATCTTTGAGACACAATCACTTCTTCTTATTGGTAAATGTTAATCACTGGTGTTTCGTAATGTTGTTGTTTTGATGTATAAATAAAATGTTTATACTGTGTTTGTTTGTTTGTATTTCTTTAAATATGAAATTATTAAAGTATATCAGTTTTGGCAGGAGACCAATCAATTGGCTTGGATGTTTTCAGATCCCCAGGCTGTTCTCATGTGATTTTTTTTATGTCCACAGCTCTTTTAATTTCTAGTGTGTGGTAGGTCTTTCTAAGTCAGCATAGAGCAATGCCCATTTTAAGAGCAAACAATTATTACTGTTTTTTTTCAGCTTCTTCTCAATAAATTCCACTCCCTTAGCCTCTAAGTTTCAGCTCTTTCCTGATTCGCCTCCTATCTATCACAGTACTTTTTCAGCGTCACCTATAACTACCTCCTCCTCTCTACTTCCTCTTTTTGTAAGAGTTCCCCAAGGCTCTGTTCTTGGACCCCTTCTTTTCTTTATCTACACCTTCTATCCTGGTAATTTGGCAAACTCCCACGGCTTCCAATACCATCTCTACGCCGATGTCACCCAAATGTATCAATTTACTCCTCACCTCACTCATTCAGTCTCCTCTTGCATTACTAACATACTAACTGACATATCAACATGGATGTAGCGCCACTTTCTTGAACTAAATCTCTCTAAAACTGAGTTGAATATATTTCCCCCTCTCGTGCCCTCCACCATGACTTTTCCATCAAGATCAATAGTACAGCTATCAGTCCCTTCCTTCAAGCCAGGGTGCTAGGTGTAATTCTAGACTCTGATCTGTCCTTTCGGTCCCAAATTCAATCACTGTCACCTTAAAGCAGGGGTCGGGTCTTCAAACTATGGCCCTCCATTTGTTTGGGAACTACAATTCCCATCATGCCTAGTCCTGTCTGTGAATGTCAGAGTTTTACAATGCCTTATTGGAAGTGCAGTTCCGCAACAGCTGGAGGGCCATAGTTTGAAGATCCCTGCCTTATAGACTTCACCTCCGTAACATCTCATAAATTTGCCCCTTTCTAACTAATGAAACCACAAATCTGCTCATTCACTCCCTTGTTATCTCTTGCCTTGACTATTGCAACTCTCTTCTCATAGGCCTACCTCTCCATAGGCTAGCCCCTCTTCAGTCTATCATGAATGCTGCTCCCAGACTCATTTACCTTACCAACCAATCAGTGTCTGTCACCCCTCTCTGCCAAGCCCTTCACTGGCTTCCGATTGTCCGGCAAATGAGATTCACAATACAACAATGCCACCCACAACTCTGCCCTGAGCTACATCACCAATTTTGTCTCCAAAACCATCCTTTCCATGCCTCCCAAGACCTCCTGCTCTCAAGCTCTGTTGTCTTTTCCCCCAAAGCTCACTTCCAGGACTTCTCCAGAGCCTCTCCCATCCTCTGGAATTCTCTATCTCAATTTGTCCGGCTATCTCCTACTCTGACTGCCTTTAGGCGATCCCTGAAAACTCAATTCTTCAGGGAAGCCTATCACACCTCCAACTGACTGAACTTTTATCTCCTCCATCAGCTCATCCCCCACAGTTATAATCTTTTGTAACACTTGCCAAACCCTGTTAGATTGTAAGCTCTTATGAGCCTCTTAACCCTCTTGTATTTTTATTGTATTGCAAATGTACTGTCTCCCTTTAGATTGTAAAGCGTTGTGAAAACTGTTAGCACTATATAAATCCTTAGTAATAATAACAATAATAATTATTATTTGGAGCATTTTTTCATCAGCTGTATAGCCACATTCCATACTTGATGAAACAACCCCCTTGGTGTTACATTTCTATATATCTATATACGTTTATAAAGTATAATTTTCTATTATTTTGGTGTGTAATTTAGCAGGGAGGGTGGTCAATTTCTATTGTTCATGATAAACCAGTGCATGGTTTATGATTGGGCAATACAATATATTACCACCACTATACATTCTCAATAAAGTAAATAGGAAGCATTGACATGCCTTGGTAGCATGTATAAAAAAAAAAGGTTTTGTCACAAATGGCCTAGGGTTCCCCTAATATGCTAACCAGACCCTTACGCAGGCATGAAGCCTGGGTGGCTAGGAAAAGGAGGGTGGCAAGCATATGCCTCCCAATTCCTTTACCAGACATACCTCAAATACATTGGAGAGGTATGAAATGAAGTAGACCCAGATGCAATAAATTTTCTTTTTTGTTTCTTGAATGCGAGGTAAATTTATTTTTGGAGGTAGAATGTACACACATGCATTTCTGTAGAGCTGTGCAGCTCACATATGTCCCAAGTGCGCTTAGAGGGCCTATATAAAACTCTTGCACACATGCATAGCTCAAAATGGCCAATGAATGCCCTAGTACAGGGATATGCAATTAGCGGACCTCCAGCTGTTGCAAAACTACAAGTCCCATGAGGCATAGCAAGATTCTGACAGCCACCAGCATGACACCCAGAGGCAGAGGCATGATGGGGCTTGTAGTTTTGCAACAGCTGGAGGTCCACTAATTGCATATCTCTGTCCTAGTAGATTTAGCAACAGCTGATACTGGCTATGGAGGAGAACTTAATTGCAAGCCTTCCTGTTTCTTGAGTATGCCAACCGCATGTCTTTGCCAAACAAACATGTTTGGGTACCATGTAGAATGTCAATATCAGTCAAAGATACAGGCTGAGCAGAGAAGCTATTATGCATATGTTTAGCCTCATGAATGAATGGATCAGCCCCACCACTACATGCAGCCAGGCAGTTCCTGAGATAGGGAAATTCCTAGCTACCCTTTATATTTTGGGTTGTGGATACTTCAAGACTACTTCTGGAACAGTATTTGCCCCAAGTCAACCAACAGTGGCCACAGTGTTTATGTAGGTCAATAATACCATTGCCGAGCTTGTGCTACATCCACATTTCATAGACAGATTGTAAGTGTAGGTGCATAAAGATAGCTTTGGCCATCAGTGGGACGGCTTCCAGTTTGACTGGTTTTTCCAGTTTGACGTATGTATCCTCCTTCACACCTCTTGCATACTGGTTGTAGTCTTTGTCCTGAATCTGCACTTCACTGTCTTTGAAAGAATGTCTCGTTTCTTTAAGGCGTAGAAAAATGGCCATTAGTTTGTTGAGAGGCTACTTTGTCTCCCAAATGTACAGGTATTTGCATTCCTCAATACACCACACTCCTGAGATGTAAAAAATGTTGTGCTGTACGGCTCACGTATCAAAAATGCCATAAGGATGGCTTAGTAGTGAGGTTTATATTTGGGGTTTGACCTAACCCATAAACCCAAACAATGTTGAACCCACACTATGTGTCTTTTAATTACATTTTATGTAATCATTGCTTATATTTCCTTTAAGGCCAATAACATCCAAGTTTATTAATGACATGGCATGTACTCTAAAAAGCCTGTTACTATAGTCTGGAAGCTGGTGTCATGGATGAACTCTCTTTTTAGGATGTGATATTGCTTTTGCTTCATGGAGGAAGCTACCTTGATTTCATCTGCAAGATCTGTTTCCAGAAAGTGGATATATTGTGGGTGCAAGGGACTAATGGAATTAAAATCTTGCATAAACACCCTGTAATATTAGCGGTAGTTTGAAGCGAGAGCAGCAATCTTCCCATCACTTTCCTCAATGTTTCTCTGCTAAGCCAGAATCAGCAATGAATATTGAAATTTCACAAGATATCCACACGTGTGTGGGAAAATACTGTATGTGGTTGGCCAACATCAAGGGCCAGTTAGGTTTAATTAGGCTTACAATAAACTCAACTTTAATTTGAATGCTTCTTTTATGTCACTATAGTGCACTTTGAGGTTTGCCAAACCCAAACTTTACCTACTCTGCATTTTACGGGGACTCCCTTAACTGGCTCACATATTTATACTGCGGCACAAAGGCACCGCTGGGTGAAAAACGGTACTGAGTTTCCTATAAGTGCCACCAGAGGGCGCGCGTGCACCCGCTGCATGGCGGAGGACCCATTGTGTGTGGCTGGCAGGCGTGATCATGTGTACGAGATCCAGCATGGGGATTTGTATGTGTAAACACACAAATCCCTGTTCTGTCAGGGGAGAGGAGACATATCGTTTGTTCCTACTAAGTGGGAACAACAATGCGTCTCCTCCCCCAGTCAGTCCCATACCCTCACAGTTAGAACACATCTAGGGAACACACATTTAATCCCTTGATCGCCCCCTAGTTTTAACCCCTTCCCTGCCAGTGACATTTACACAGTAATCAGTGCATATTTATAGCACTGATCGCTGTATAAGTGTCAATGGTCCCAAAAATGTGTCAAAAGTATCCAATCTGTCCATCGCAATACCACTAAAAATCGCAGATCACCGCCATTACTAGTAAAAAAATAAATAAATAAATAATAAAAATGCCATAAATCTTTCCTATAGTTTGTAGACACTATAACTTTTGTGCAAACCAATCAATATACGCTTATTACAATTTTTTTTACCAAAAATATGTAGAAGAATATATATTGGCCTAAACTGATGAAGAAATTATTTTTTTTAATTGGGGATACTTATTATAGCAAAAAGTAAAAAATATTGTTTTGTTTTTTTCAAAATTGTCGCTTTTTTTTGTTTATAGCGCAAAAAATAAAAGCTGAATAGGTGGGCAAATATCACCAAAAGAAAGCTCTATTTGTGGGAAAAAAAGGACGCAAATTTTGTTTGGGTACAGCATTGCATGACCACGCAATTGTCAGTTAAAGCAAAGCATTGCCAAATTGTAAAAGGTGCTCTGGTCAGCAAGGGGGTAAAATCTTCCGGGGCTGAAGTGGTTAAAGAGGAACTGCAGTCTGCTCACATAATTTGTAATAAAAAACATCTTTACCATTCTGAAGCTTCCCTTCAACCACTTTGCATATTATTTTATATATACTGTGATTCTGTACTTGCCAAATATGCTGTAGAAATTTTTCTCCACTGAGTCTGGCTGCAACCATTTTAACTGTGGGCAGCTGAAGCTGCTGCCTGTTCACTTCCTGGATTTACACAGACACACAGAGGCACACCTCCAGCTCTGCAGCTCTCATTGGCCCTCTTATGACTCATCCCCCCTCCCTTCCTGGCAAGCTCTTATGAGAGTGAGAGAGAAAGCTGTGCATGATGTCATAAGCCTAGGCTTTTTTCCAGACAAGAAACAGGAAGTGGGCTGTATAAGGTATTTACTGGCAGAAAAAAAGGTTTTACTATCCAAAGTTAAAACAACAAGGGCAGAAAATTGAAAAAATGACTGAAGATTATGGCAGGTAATTGTTGTATGTCAATTCTGGGAATTTTCAAGCCTAACACGCAAGCTATTGTAAAAAATGGCATGGTGAACTAGGCACCACTGGGCACAAGAACATGCCAAGCGTATATTTAACATATACCATTACGTGAGGAAAGGGTCCTCTTTTCAGGTGGCTTATTCTTATTAAAATAAGATGGTTACAAGATGCTTTAAAACTGCACATGCTGCTATAGAACAGTATGATGTAGCAGCTAAGCCTCTCTTCCCTCTTTCAAGACAGCAGGCATGGAATTTGCAATCGCATATTTTTTTTTAAATACGTTTTTTCTATCATGGAACTAATTGAATGCATATTCAGGTTAATTTGATGGTCTGTATTGACTTGTGGCCTGGCCAGATCTGATCATAATTCACACCTCATAAGTTGGTAATCATCATGTTCCAGTCTACGCTGTGAGCTGTCCCAACCTAAGCAACCTAAAGAGCTACAACTTGTAAGCTCCAGGTCCAACAAAAGTTCTACCATCAGAGACTCTGTTAAAAACCATGGTATTTTGGAGCCTTCACCTTGGGTCCTAAGTCATCTAGTGGTGAAAAAACAATTGACACAAACACTTTACAGTCAGAATAACTTCCAGGTAACTAGCATTTTCTGTAAGCGGTCAACAGTTGTCTTTGACAGTACATCTTTAACATTGCCGTACACTTTGCTGGTCCAAGTTATCAGTCCTCCATATCTAGAAGGCCACAAAGCCGTGTATCTACTTAACCTGGTAAATTTTAATCATAAAAATTACAATGCTTTTAAACATACTTTTCAAATCAAAAATATTTGCATTTGGACAATCTTCTATAAAAAGGTGGGATTTCCTTCTGGCCCTTTTATGTAGCAGCACCAAACAGTTATTCTATTCTACAAATATAAAGATTTTGTTCTCTATTTGCAGCATGCCTGCTCCATGTCTGTGACTTAGCAATATTGAAGCCAAAAACAAAACATGTGATCACTACGATTGGCTGTTATGTTAAGTTATTTGTGTAATTCTAGCTTAGGCTATTGAGCTGCATAAACAAGTTTTTATCAGAAAATCAGTTACGTTAAAAAGGAGCCTTGAGGACCATTTGGTTGCTGGAAATAGATAAATATGAATTATTCATAGAAAATATTTTACATGTTGTATAATGTACTTTTTAATAATTATACTAAATACAGAAAATATTTGTGTAATTCTAGCTTAGGCTATTGAGCTGCATAAACAAGTTTTTTTATCAGAAAATCAGTTACGTGAAAAAGGAGCCTTGAGGACCATTTGGTTGCTGGAAATAGATAAATATGAATTATTCATAGAAAATATTTTACATATTGTATAATATACTGTTTAATAATTATACTAAATACAGAAAATATATAAAAACTATATATATATATATATATATATATATATATATATATATATATATATACATATACATACACACTCACTTGTGTCTCAGTAACGGAAAAACAGGTGTTTAACCGGTTCCCAACCGACTCGCGTAATATACTGCGGCACAATGGCACCACTTGCGTAAAAATCCCTTACCTGTATGGGGTTCGTCCCTGCAGCGTGCTCAACCATCAGATTAGTTCCAGAACCGATCAATCTTCAGGTCCAGATCAATGATTTATGGCATGGACCTGTTGATTGGTTCTGGCGAATTAAATCCTTCCCCTGCCTGTAAGTTTAAACACAGGCAGGGGAAGTGATGTCATCTCCCCTCGTGGAACTCTTTTCGTTCCAGAGAGAGGAGAGAGAACATCTCACAGTAAGATGCACCAACACTACACTAGTACACGTAGGTACACTTGTCACCCCTCGATCCCCCCCCCGCCCAGTTAACCTCTTCACTCTCTGTCACAGTGTCACCCAGTGCAGTTGTCAGATTTTTCACTGATCACTGTACTGGTGTCATTTGTGACACTAATCAGCGTTAGGGCAGTTAATGGTAGGCCCAGGTAACTTTAGGGTACCCCCCTAACCCCCCCAATAAAGGTTTAACCCCTTGATCATCCCCTGTCACCAGTGATTACCGTATTAGTGTTACGGGTGACTCTGGTTAGTTAGTTATTTTTTATAGCGTCAGGGTACCCGACGTATATTACCTAAATAAAGGTTTAATCCTCTGATCACCCAGCATGTCCGTGTCGCCCCAGGCAGCGTCAGATTAGTGCCAGTAGCACTAACACCCACGCACGCACCACACACCTCCCTTAGTAGTATAGTGTCTGAACAGATCAATATATTTGATCTGATCAGATCTATACTAAAGTCCCCAGTAGTTTAGGGTTCCCAAAAACGCAGTGTTAGTGGGATCAGCCCAGAAACCTGCTAGCACCTGTGTTTAGCCCCTCCTCCCAGCCCAGCCCACCCAAGTGCAGTATCAATCGATCACTGTCACTTACAAAACACATAACTGCAGCGTTTGCAGAGTCAGGCCTGATCCCTTCGAACGCTAACCGTTTTTTTGGTAGTGTTTGAAGCAGTCGCTGACAGTCGGGTGTTCTTTTTTCCTGCGAGTCTCGCTAGTTGTATCAGTAAATTTGGAGGCCAAATTGTTCAATCAAAGGTACACTGGTGAAGAGGTCTACACGTTTCTGAGCATGACAGATGAGAGTGAAGAGGGAAGAGGGAGTCACCCATCTGTCAGATTCAGGCTCAGAATACGATCCTGTAGACAGCAGCGGCGCCCTGACAGATAGCTCTGACGACGGAGTAGTGGTCCCTGCCAAAGTCAGGTGTACCTGACCCAGTTCTTCTGCTGTTGTTGAGGTGCAAGAACTGCAGGGCTCTTGTATGGAGCAGAGAGCCAGAAATAGTGCTGCTCATCCTTCTGGTGAACTGGCAAGCACCAGTGGCCTAGTACATCCTGGTCGTACATCCAGCACTGCAGTAACACTTGGTGTTGTGGCGAGTCCCATAAGTGCAGTTCAAGCTGGTGAGGTGGCTAGCACAAGTAGTGTCCCGCAGCCACCAAAAAGACAAAGACAGGCCCGTTGAGCCCATAGTGCCCTTCCTGCTGCATTTGCCAATCTGAATTGTGAGCCCACCACTTCTGCAGCACCCGTACTTCCCCCATTCACTGGCCAACCCGGCATTCAGGTGGAAACAGTTGATTTTACGTCACTTGACTTTTATTTGCTGTTTTTCACAGAAGATCTCTATAGATCTATTGTGGACCAAAGCAATTTGTATGCTGGTCAGTTCATTGCCGCTAATCCACATTTGACCAGAGACTGGAGACCTATGACGGTCTCCGAATTTAGGACCTTCCTGGGCCTATCTCTCCTCATGGGCATAACTAAAAAAGTGAGTTGCAGTCATATTGGTCCACTGACCCAATTCACCATATGCCCGTGTTCTCTGCCTCCATGACCAGGACACAATACGAGCAGATCTTGCGGTTCATGCATTTTAATGACAATGAACTTTGTCATCCTCGGGGTGACCCTGAATATGGTCGGCTCTACAAAATTCGGCCCCTCATAAACCAAGTCAACCAACAGTTTGCAGCCTTGTTTACTCCTGATCAAGTTGTCTGCGTTGATGAGTCCCCGATTACGTTTTCTGGCTGCTTGTCATTCAAACAGTATCTTCCCAGCAAGCGCGCCAGATATGGGGTCAAGATGTATAAACTCTGTGACGGGGCAACGGGCTATACATGTAGTTTTATGGTTTACGAGGGAAGAGATAGTTCCGTAGAGCCGGAGGACTGCCCAGACTACATAGGTAGCGCTGGTAAAATTGTGTGGGACTTGGAGTCACCCTTATTCGGAAAGGGGTACCACTTGTACGTGGACAATTATTACATGAGCGTGCCACTTTTTAGTCAATTGTCTGATTATGGAATTGGCGCACGTGGCACCGTGAGATCGAATCGCTGGGGCTTACCCCAGCGGCTTGTAGATTCCTGTCTAATGGCCCATACACGCGATCCGAATATCGTACGAAAACAGTCGTCCGAGGAAGGATCGTGTGTACACTACACTACCACTATTGACAGCCGATCACAACTGTTCATCCGATATTATTCGATCAGACATACACGAAAATTTTCCTCGTACGATTCCAGATCATACGATTTTCGTTTAGTCAGTATAGTTGTCGTCCGAAAATACAATACAAATACATTACAACACATGACATCACTTCCGATTTTTTTGTCTGTCGTACGAGAATTTGTGACTTTATTAGCTATTCAATTTCTACCTGCGACTATTAAGCGAGAAAGGTCATACGATCGGTCGTACGATATTCGGAACGTGTGTACGAGGCATTAGTCTGGGGGTGAGAGCCTGCTTGAGATGTAATAATTTGCTTGCTGTGAAGTGGAGGGATAATAAGAATGTTTTCGTTCTGTACTTCCCTCACGCAGACACAACAGACCAAATTCAAACGGCGACTGGTGTTGTGGAGAAACCCCTCTGTGTCCACAAATATAACCAAAATATGGGAGGGGTGGACCTCAACAAACAGATGATGGCGTCGTACTTAATTGCCTGTAAGGCCAGACGCTGGTACAAAAAAGTATCTGTATACTTATTCCAATTGGCTCTCTGAACCCTTATGTGCTATACAAAGCTTCAGGATGAACTGGATCCTTCCCTAAATTTCAGGAAGAGATCATCACAGCCCTTCTGTTTCCAGACAGTGCTGTGGCCCAACTTTTCAATGCAAATGCAGTGAGCCGTCTGCATAGGAGGCATTTTCCGTATGTCCTCCCTGGTACCTACCAATCAATCACCCAAAAGAAGATGTGTCTGTAGCAAGCGAGGATTTAGGCATGACACCCGCTATTGTTGTCCCTCCTGTCCTGACCAACCTGGTCTCTGCATCAGTGAATGTTTCAAATGCTACCACACACTAGTGGAGTAATAGCGTAGGGTACAGCACTGCACAGACTAGGACATACTTTCACAGGGTCTGCAAAGATGCCATCGCAATTTTAGAAACTCAAACCTGGAACCATTACCGTTACAAATAAAAGTGTAAAAAAATATATAAAATAAAAAAGCAAAAAATAGTTGTCGTTTTATTCTTTCTCTATTCTCTCGCTATTGTTCTCTCTCTATTGATCTGCTCTGTTTTACTCTATTTTTTATCTGCAATGTTTTATTGTCACTATGTTTTATAATGTTTGCTTTTCAGGTAAGCCATTCAGCTGCAGCAATGATTTATTTATCTTGACAGCAACTGTGTTTGCTCTCACAAAAAAAACAGTGCATGTATGCCCATCATTAGAAGTGGGTGGATGCAGGGCGGTATTCTAATGGTGGGCATACCCACCGATCATTCTGTTGTTTCGTTCAGCCCACAGGCTGCATGAAAAAAAAAAAACAACATTACAATATATGCCCAACAAGGACCAGCAACGTACTGGTGTGTTGCTGGACTTTGAGTGGTTATACCAGAAAGATGCCTGCAGGTTTAGGTATAAGCTTGGTATCGTTCTATTCAGAAAGCGGTCAGCTTTCATGTAAAAGCAATCCTATTGGCTAATTAAACTCTAGACTGCTTTTACAAGCAGTGGGAGGGAATGTCAACCCCCACCATCTTCCATGGTTTTCTCAGGCTCTCCTGTCCCACCGGGGAACCTGAGAATGCAGCCGGTGGTTCCGCCAGCTGACCATAGAGCTGATCGAAGACCAGAATGACTCCAATCATCTCTATGGCCTAAGAAACTGGAAGCAGCCATTGGGAAACCAACAGCGCCATTGGGAAATTGTGAAAGCATCTTATCACACTGATCTTGGTGTGGTCAGATGCCTTGAAGGCAGAGCAGAGATCTAGAGTCTAATAGACCACAATTTTTTTTAAAAAAAAGAGTACCTGTCATTACCTATTGCTATCATAGGGGATATTTACATTCCCTGTGATAACAATAAAAATTATTAAAAAAAAAAAAGTGTAAAAATAAAATAAAAAAGCAAAATAAATAATAATAAAAAAGCACCCCTGCCCCCCCCCCCCCGTGCTTGCGCGCAATGGCGAATGCAAACATTGCTCTTGTGTCATATGTAAACAGCAATTGCACCATGCATGTGAGGTATCACCGCGAACGTCAGATCGAGGGCAGTAATTTTAGCAGTAGGCCTCCTCTGTAAATCAAAGTGGTAACCTGTAAAGGCTTTTAAAAATGTATGTAGTTTGTCAATGCTGCACCGATGTGTGAAATTTTAATAAATGTTGTGTTTGGTATCTATGTACTCGGCGTAAGATCTTATTTTATATTTTACCAAACATTTGGGCAATATAGTATGTTTTAGTGCATTTTTTCAAAAAAATTGCGTTTGAAAAATCGCTGTGCAAATACTGTGTGAAAAAAAAATTGCAACACCCAACATTTTAATCTGTAGGGCCTTTGCTTTAAATAATGTTTGGGGAAGCAGCACAATTGTATTTTGGGGTGTAATTTCACATATGCCCATGGCATGTTAGAGCAATATATCATTTCAGTGACAACTTTGCGAAAAAATTAAAAAAAATGATTGTCATTTTCCTGAAACTTGTGGCAAAATAGAAAATATTCCATGGACTCAACATGCCTCTCAGCAAACAGCTTGGGGTGTCTTCTTTCCAAAATAGGGTCATGGGGGGGGAGGGGGGTTGTGCCATCTGGGCATTTCATGACCTCCGTAACTGTGTAAGGTAGTGAAGAGTGAAATGAACAATTTACGCCCTTAGAAAGCCTGAAGGCGGTGATTGGTTTTCGAGGTCCTTTACGTGGCTAGTCTCCCAATAGGTCCCACATATGTGGTATCCCCGTACTCAGGAGAAACAGCAGAATGTATTTTGGGGTGTCATTTCACATATGCCCATGACACGTTTGAGCAATATATCATTTCAGTGACAACTTTGTGTAAATTTTTCTTTTGTCATTTTTCAATCACTTATGACAAAAAAAATATTCATTGTGCTCAAAAAGCCTCTCAGCAAAATCCTTGGGGTGTCTACTTTTCAAAATGGGGTCATTTGGGGGGTTTTGTACTGTCTCAAGAAATGAGTCATAAACTAAAAGCTGTGTAAATTCCAGAAAATGTACTCTCGTTTCTAGACGCTATAACTTTTGCACAAACCAATAAATATACGCTTATTGAATTTTTTTTTTGCCCGAGACATGTGGCTGAATGCTTTTTGGCCTAAATGTATGACTAAAATTGAGTTTATTGTAATTTTTTTTATAACACAAAGTAGAAAATATCTTTTTTTTCAAAATTTTCTAACTTTATTCTTTTATATCGCAAAAAATAAAAAATGCAGAGGTGATCAAATACCACCAAAAGAAAGCTCTATTTGTGGGGAAAAAAGGATGCTTGGGTACAGCATTGCTTGACTGCACAATTACTAGTTAAAGCAGCGCAGTGGCAAATTGTAAAAAGTGCTCTGGTCAGAAAGGGTGTAAAACCTTACAGGGCTGAAGTGGTTAAATACAAAAGGAAAATCTGAAAAAAAGGCACATGAGAAGCAATACTTACTAATTAGTTGAACATATTAAATAGTTTATGCAAGTTCCTTTGACTTTTAACATTTGCACCGTTAGTATGCACTTTCCCATCCTCCTCAAATCTTGGAGAGATGTGCGCCAATATAAATGACTGGCATTAAAAAGGTTATGGAGCTGCAGCTACTCAGAGAAAATACTACATTAGAATTCAGTCCATGCCATGTCTCATATCTCTGGTGAATCAGAGTTGAAAGAAAACCCCTGTGGTTAGTGTCAGATAAAGGTGCAGTCCTACAGAAAATGGAATCAAATGAACAGTGATTAAATGTTTAATGGATTAGAACATGGTGACTGACAGCATTGGAATGGAAATATTTTGATATTATCACTGAAATGTTTTCAGCTATGATATAAAATACGGGGAAACCAAATTCATCTTTTTTTTTTATAGGTAAACAACGCTAATCACATTTTATGGCAGTAAGCATTTTTCCCAGTCCGATTCTTTTTCACATTTCTCTTTTTAAATTCATCTTCCAGTACATAGTAGTTTGTATCTCCCAGGATAAAAAAAATGGATCATGCTTTTATATTAGATTTGTTCTAAATTGTCTGCTCTAAGCCAAAGGTAGTGTTATTAGGTCTATGTGGTTTTCATTTTTGAATTAGCTATAAATAAGCACTGTTTGAGCCATGTGTGATTTGCATATGTGAGTTTCCTTCTGCAATCAAAAAATCAGGCCCAATCAGACTATATGGCCCCTATTGTCATCAGTGTTCACAGTTAAAATCTGAACCTATTTATAGATCAAGGAAAAAGTAGGCATAGAAGGCTCAAAATAGAAAATGATAGGTAATAAGCAGCAAATATTGACTAGAAAAACACAATGGGGGAAATTTACAAAACTCAGACCAGCTTTGCACATTAGTAACCAATCTTCAGCTTTTCAGTTAAGCTTTGAAAATGCGTTGAAAATGAAAGATAGAAGCTGACTGTATTCCATGCACAGTTGAACCAGATTCCGACCATGCCAGTCTTAGTAAACTCTTCTCAATGATACATTTATTTTTAAACTGGTTTCTCTCCCATTGCGAAGTAGTGAGTAATCTGCTATATACACTATGGAGGTTGATTTACTAAAGGCAAATATACAGTGCACTGCAATTGCAGTTGCGCTAGACCTGAGGGGAAGCTCTGAAATGAGGGAAAGCTTGGTTGTTTTTTTTTTATCCAATCATGTGCAAGCAAAAATGTATTTTTTTTTTTATTTTCCTTGCATGTTCCCCTCAGATCTAGAGCAACTGCATTTGAAATGCACTTGTGGGTGCACTTGCAGTGCACAGAATATTTGCCTTTAGTAATCCAACCCCATGGTGTACATGGTGTAAGTAAACATGTTCCTGGATCTATGATTGGCAGAGTGGACTACACTGGGAATATTCCAAGTGGTAAACACCCATGCAGCTCATCCTACTGTTTAAACAGCTATTGTTACACACCTCTACACACTGCGGTGTGTGTTACTACATGTTGCGGTATCACGAGTGGTGTGAAGGTTACCTAAAAAGGCCGGGAAAGTATATTGTAGTGTAGAAGGCTTCTTAACCAGGGGTAAAATATATGGCTGTTAGACATGCCAGGATGTTGTCTCCAACATTTGTTCTTTGGAGGTGAAAGACTTGATTTTGTCGTATACTCAAAAAAACTTTAGAATAATCTTGTGCTTTCAATAAACTGGGGACATTTCATTGAGTACAAAGTTAAAACAATTCACATAGTACTATAAATCATCAACTTATCTGAGCACACTAAATTATAAAGGGTTCAATATCATGAATGTTTTTTAATATCTGACACATACAATCAAACATGGATATATAGATTTTTTGAAGGGTAGCTAGCATATGCACTACCTTGATCTATCATATTTATGTTTTTCTTTTTCTGGCAACCATGAGTAAGAGTTAAATTTCTGCAAAAAAAAAAAAATCACTGATCTTCTAACCAGGGCTGGTGCAAGGATTTTTGACACCCCAGACGAAACCTCATTTCGCCGCCCCCCTTGCACGAGCATCAGTGTGAAAGGAGCGGACGCTAGAGAAAGCATGCAGCTGCAGTAGAGACCACTGATCATAGAGGTCATGCAGGGGATGTTTGCTTCTGTTCCATAAGTCCTCCAGTGCTGCGCAGCTATAATGACATTACAGAGCGGCTGCCTGAGTAACATGCAGCAGAGGCCTCCCCTGCATCCCCCTAGATGTGCACACTTTATCCCAGCAGCGCCCACTAGAGGTTATAATATTCATTGCAGAGGTATTTATAATACGGCACCGAAAACTTACATAGCGCAGAGACTGAGAGTAAGGAAACCAGCGGTCACGCGCCCTAGGCAACAGTGCACCCTAGGCGGCTGCCTAGTTTGCCTAGTGGTAGCACCGGTCCTGCTTCTAACAGATGGCACTCCAAAAGGAACAAATGTCAAAATATGTCAAGCAGTTACTTTGTTTAAAAAAACATCTAGAAAACACTTTCAGAAAAAATGTAGGCCACAAGTAAAGTACCTTGGAAAACACAATATACTGAAAAGAAGTAAAAAAAACAAACAAAAAAAAACAGGTAAAGACTCCTTTGATAAAGTCGTGATGACGAAACGCGGCGTCAGGGCGTGACCTCATGGCGTCCGGAAATTACGTCACAACGCTGTGTGTTCCAAGACCCAGGGAAGCAAACAGGAAGGAGGAAGTGCTGGATGCTGAGACCAATACGATCTACACCGGACTATACCTCGTCCTCTCAATCCCAGGGAAAGTGGACAATGTAAGCCCTTTTAGTAACCAACCTTGAGCTACATGACCACTGTTGGATTGTCACTGCGTTATGTTTTATGGATTTTATATACCTGAGTTTGCGATTAAATTTTTAAACGGAATTAGACTATGTGGAGTCTCTCACATGCATGTGGATTTCGGAGATGGTTTTTGAGCTAACCTAAGAGGATATCCAGAATTGGGGCTTGATAACCTTCGGGTTCTGGGTGAGTGTGAACCCCTTGCGGGTGTGTGGAGCATGCGGTGGAAAAGTGTTTGGTGAACGGTGCACTCATCAACTATCTGCTGTTTACACCCTATATATCCACTAGAGACTCCTGATTTATTGCTAGTTTGTTTTGTTCGCTTTAAAATCTTTATGTACACAGTAGTGACTTTGTACTAGCCTGTCAGTTTTATATCAATTGACTGATAGAGTAACAATTAAAACATCAAAGCGGTGCTCCTATCAGAGTTTTAATTTTTACATCTAGTCTGTATGTACAACCTATTTTAAGTGGCTGCTGAGGGAAACCTCACTTCTAATTGCATGCATTTATTTATTATTCATATTTTTTTTACATATATTTTTTGCCATAATGTTTAGATCTAATAGCATTTATTTCCTGAGTGTTTATTACTTGTTTTTACATAGCTCTGAGATTGGAGGAGTGTGGCAGGGCAAGTTTCTTACTATAAGGCACGTTTTTTACTATAGGTAAAGGCTCCTGTATGACAGTCTAAACAAGTCCCCATTCTGGGACTTTGTGATATACAATGAGGCTTGTGATACACAAGCCTCATTGAGTAAACAAAAACTTCATTTATCTTATTGTGACATCATCCGCTCTTCCTCTCCCCTTCGTCGAATCAGAGAACCCCTTGTATTTGTTTCATAGCAAAAATACAAAGCATTCTCTGAACGTTGGCAGTGCCAAGTTACCAGTTCTTTGTGTTCAGTGTGCAGAGGGTAATCCGCTAAAGCAGTGCCTGGAAGATCACAGCTATCACTGTATGTAGCATAGACTTCTACAGTGATTTTCACCATTCCCAGTGGTCTTCCAGATATCACTTATGCATTGTTACTTATATCAAGCCAAGCTGGAGAAATGCAAGTATGGAAAAATTATAATTTCCAGTGTTCTACTTTAAAATTAAATTACCAACACCCATCTTAGTATTAATTATATGCACTAGGAAGTACAGTTGGGCTCATAAGTTTACATACCCTGGCAGAATTTATGATTTCTTGGCCATTTTTCAGAGAATATGAATGATAACACAAAAACATTTCTTTCACTCATGGTTAGTGTTTGGCTGAAGCCATTTATTATCAATCAACTGTGTTTACTCTTTTTAAATCATAATCACAACAGAAACAACCCAAAAATGACACTGATCAAAAGTGATTTTGGCCTGATAACATGCACACAAGTTGACACAAAGGCATTTGAATGGCTATTAAAAGGTAACCATCCTCACCTGTGATCTGTTTGCTTGCAATTAGTGTGTGTGTATAAAAGGTCAATGAGTTTCTGGACTCCTGACAGACCCTTCATCTTTCATCCAGTGCTGCACTGGCGTTTCTGGATTCTGAGTCATGGGGAAAGCAAAAGAATGGTCAAAGGATCTGCGGGAAAAGGTAGTTGAACTGTAAAAAACAGGAAAGAGATATAAAAAGATAGCTAAGGAATTGAGAATGCCAATCAGCAGTGTTCAAACTCTAATCAAGAACTGGAAAATGAGGGGTTCTGTTGAAACAAACCACGGTCAGGTAGACCAACTAAAATTTCAGCCACAACTGCCAGGAAAATTGTTTGGGATGCAACAAAAAACCCCCCAAATAACTTCAGGTGAAATACAGGACTCTCTGAAAACATGTGGTGTGGCTGTTTCATGATGCACAATAAGGCAGCACTTGAAGAAAGATGGGCTGCATGGTCAAGTCGCCAGAAGAAAGCCATTACTACGCAAATGCCCCCAATTTTCCCTCTTACAATATGCCAAACAGCACAGAGACAAGCCTCAAACCTGGCACAAAGTCGTTTGGAGTGGTGAGACCAAAATTGAGCTTTTTGGCCACAACCATAAACGCTACATTTGGAGCGGAGTCAACAAGGCCTATGATGAAAGGTACACCATTCCTACTGAGAAACACGGAGGTGGATCGCTGATGTTTTGGGGATGTCTGAGCTACAAAGGCACAAGAAATTTGGTCAAAATTGATAGCAAGATGAATGTAATATGTTATCAAAAAATACTGGTGGAACATTTGCATTCATCAGCCAGGAAGCTGCGCATGGGAAGTACTTGGACATTCCAACAAGACAATGGTCCAAAACACAATGCTAAGTCGACCTGCCATTGGCTACAGCAGAATAAAGTGAAGGTTCTGGAGTGGCCATCTCAGTCTCTTGACCTCAATATTATTGAGCCACTCAATCTGAGAAGATAAAGAGCCTCATCCACAAATACCACAAAAGACTTCAAGCTGTCATTAATGTTAAAGGGGGCAATACACGGTCCGCCGCAAAAAAAAAAAAAAAAATACAGTAGCAGCTACAAATACTGCAGCTGCTGACTTTTAAAATAAGGACACTTACCTGTCCAGGGTGCCCGCGTTGTCCTCACCCAAAGCCAACCCATCCCTCGGCTCCCGGGTGGAGGCGCCGGCATCTTCAGTAAAGGAATGAGGAAGTGAAGCCTTGCGGCTTCACAGCTTGGTTCCCTACTGTGCATGTGTGAGTCACGCTGCACGTCCTGACTGGTCCCTGCTGTCTTCTGGGACTTGTGTGTCTCCCAGAAGACAGATGGGGGGGGAGAAAGTAGCAGGGGCCAGACATGGCGTAGATCACCGCAGATTCTGCAGCGATCTAT
This sequence comes from Lithobates clamitans, assembly GCA_037952925.1. NCBI lineage: Eukaryota > Metazoa > Chordata > Amphibia > Anura > Ranidae > Lithobates > Lithobates clamitans. Next base: position 1,047,714 of record JBBGZY010001757.1, on the reverse strand, counting down.
CACCAGAAGTGGGAGCAAATACCTGTATTAGACAGGTATCTACTACCACCTGAAAGGTACCAAATGTGATATCGGAGGGGGGGGAGGAACGGGATAAGTGGAAGTTCAATTTTTGGGTAGAACTCCGCTTTAAGAACTGGGGTATTCAAACTTTTGATCAGGGTTATTGGGGTAGTTTCTGTTGTGATTATGTTCTAAAAAAAATAAACACAGTTGATTGATAATAAATGGCTTGAGCCAAACGCTAACCATGAGTGAAAGAAAAGTTTTTCTGTTATCATTCATATTCTCAGAAAAATTGCCAAGAAATCATAAATTCTGCCAGGGTGTGTAAAGTTATGAGCACAACTGTATGTAAAGGAAGATTTCTTATTTCTTTCCCTTACATAAATATTCCAAGGGGGAAAGAGGATTTTCAGCTTGGGTCTGGAATGGGGGGAGGTTATTCTATGGAACAACACGTAATAAATCATACCCATAAAGCATCAGTTAAAAAAAAATGATTTCCAGATATAAACTGTATTTCTCAAAACAGTTGAATTTACATTTTAGTAAGAAGAGAACTTAAAGTGTAAGTATACCCAGCCAATTTTATGTCTAGGGATTTTATGTGTAGAGATTGGATCCCCCGATCAGTGGGATTCACCTTCTCTCTATATCCTGGCAACCACTGGTACTAGGACAGATAGTGATAGGAAATAAATCAAAATATTTAAGAGTTGTTACCAAAACAAGAGGTAAGGGTAAATCTACCAAAGTGCCCACCTGTTCTGGTGACAGTATGAGGGTAATTTCCCTCACTGGGACAGGAAGGGAAGAAAAAAAATCCCACAAAAAGGGGGGGGGGGTGCAAAAATAAGCTGGAAGAGGCTTTAATTTATCCAAATCTAAAATATAATTTTTGGCTATACATAAACTTTAACCACCCCAATACTGCACACTTTTACCCCCTTCCTGCTGTTAGATGTGACTTTTAAATAAGTCACTTTATGTTTATATTGCTTTGTCAAATTATAGCTCTTAAAGAAGTACACACAGAGACAAAGTATCCGTATATCAGTCTACGAGCCCTGGTGTCCCGTATTCATCTGAATTGTCTTGGTTTATTGAATATGTTTATAAGATTGGTTATATGACGCACATATCAAAGTGCAACAGATAATAAAAGCTTTTTTGCCTAATAATGTCGTATCAGCAGCCAAAGATTACAATACACGCAGTTTCATCCAGAGTGGTGTGTCAGCACCCAAAGGTTAGTTTCATAAGATACTGCAAGGCAGGCATAATATATTTCAAAAACAGATTTTAACACGTAGCCATTAGTTTAAGTAAGAACTCTGAGTCAAATCCCTAACCCTATCAATTTCCCCCTTTGACATCATCCTCTCCTTCCCCCTGGGTCCTCATGAATAAGTTCTAGTCAGTTTTCCCCAGAGTGCTTTCCCTGACCGCGAGTTGTCAGAGGGGTAAAACCCATCTCCCTGGTTATTACTAACATCTTAAATTCAAGAAGAGGAGTTTAGTAGGAGTGGGTGATGTCAATACACATTTATCAGTATGCCCTGTCCATTCTCCTAATTTTCCTATTTATTTTCCTGTAGACACATATATTTGGGATTGTAAGTGATATTAATACTAGAATAATAATTACCATTGGACTTAACAACCAGTGAAAGGTATTGGTTGCGGTGGAAGACATTCCACTAAATATATCCCACCAATGTGGTGCAGTATCCTGTTGTATCTGTGAGGAAAGATGTACTAGTCTACCTTTGTCAATTATTGCAGATACAAGGTTATTCTGTAGGGTATGTTCCAGTGTTTCTATGTGTTGTCTTAACAACTCTGATTGTTCCAAAACCTGTTTCAGTGGGTCTAAAGAAATTATAAAGGGTGTAGTGTCAGTGAGATTATGTACCTCATAGACTGAAGAAAACACTTTATCAGCATCTGGTTCAAAAAGATATGTGTTATTTCCCCACTGCAGCACTCTTATATTTTTAATACATCCTAAAAATGGAGCTTATCCATTTAAAGGCTGACATGGTATAGTTACTACTTGTAATAATACATATGTGCTGGGGTCCTATTTCTATGAATCTGATAGGATAAGAGGTTAAAAGAGCACTGTGTGAAATTTATAAACTGTTGACTTTGATTCCACAGCAGGAGCTCTGCTCCTATCGTGTGATTTATTAACCCTCCCAAAAATTGTAATAGGGGTATTTCTTGTAGTTGGGTTTCAAAAGTGGTGGGTAACCATTTGCTTGTGATAGTCAAGTGTCAGCTATGTGTCCCCCTGCATGCTTCCATCTGTTGTTCATTTCTTCTATCTCTACCGAGTTTAAAATTCCCATCTCTGTACCTGACAGTCCCAGTAAAGTGTCATACCATGCTCGTCAGTACCTACATTTCGGAATTTCAGAAAAAGTTACATTAAATTTGACTTTTGTCTTTTGTTGTGATACTGATACATTGATACAAGTGTGGGGCACGGGTGTTAATATGGAAGATTCAATTATTGGCGTTACTTCTTCCTCTATTTGTATGTGAAACCCATAGGATTGTGCATTCCAATACCACCCGTCCGTGCTTGTTTCCACGTCTGTGAAAGGGATATTTTATGACACCTATGATTTTTACTATTATTAAAAGAAATCCCATACCAGTGTTTAATTGAAATGTTACATTTACCTCTGACTGTGGTTCTGCCCTCATCCATGCTATGTTTTGGTCTATGTGTAACGGTCTCTTGTGTCCTTTATCAGTATAATTACCCACTGTAATGTACTCTTCCATTGTGCATCCTGAAACATTCGCTACATTAGGATCCTCTATAACCCATTGAAAATCAGCTGTTTCCTCTACCTCAATTACATTAATACCAGGAGTTCATGCATGTATTTGTAAAACGACAATCTGCAACAAACAATATGTAAGTAGATATTTCATCATGTTGTTTGCTCGGGTTGTTTCTTTTTCAGTATGATGCGTGTATCCAGGTAGGTTTTCCTTCCAGTTTTACTGAAGTGGCTGTGGTCAGAAGCACTTGATAAGGACCTTCAAACCTGGGTTCCAATGTCTTTCTGGTGTGTTTCTTTACATATACATAATCTCCTGGTAGCAGAGTATGTGTACCTGTTATTGAATTAGGGTCTGGAAGAGAAGAATACACACTTTCGTGGATCTTTAGTTAGACGTTGTCGTAATTGTAATACATATGCAGTCAAACTATCACATTGCAATTGCATACTCTGTGAAAAGTATAAACCTAATCTAGGTGCATTCCCAAAAAGTATTTCATATGGAGATAATCCCGTTTTCCCTGTAGGGGTGTACCTTATGGAGAACAAAGCCAAAGGCAAGCATTCAGGCCATGGTTTGTTCAACTCTTGCATAGCTTTTTGTATTTTCAACTTTATTGTCCCATTTACTCTTTCCACTGATCCTGAACTCTGTGGATGATAAGGGGTGTGAAAACTTTGTTGAACCCCTAACATGGTCATCACATTCTGCATGAATTCTCCTGTAAAGTGTGTTCCCCCTCTCTGATTCTATGGTTCCAGGAAGACCAAACCTAGGTATTAACTCAGTGATCAGTTTCTTAGCTGTGGCTTTAGCTGTAGCTGATTTTACTGGATAACTTTCAGGCCAACCTGAGAATAAATCGATACACACGAGGACAAACTCAAAGGGGCCGCTCTTAGGCATTTGTATGTAGTCAATCTGCAGTCTCTGGAAGGGGTATTGGGCCCGGACCTGGTGTTTACGTGGGGTTTTTACTCTCTGTCCTGGATTATTCAGGAGACAGATTTGGCAGGCTGCACAGTAGTTTCTTGCAGTACTACTGAATCCAGGGGCGAGCCATCCTTGGTTCACAATCCTATACATGGAATTGGAACTGACATGTGTGGGTAGGTGAACTGCCGCTGCCATTGCTGGGTACAGAGAGGCAGGCAGGCATGTTTTGCCCCCTTCCCTCCATACATTGTCAAGGTCTGGTGCTGCTCCCATTCTGACCCACTTATCTTTCTCGCTCTCCCCTGCTTGCTCCTGTAATTTACTCAGCTGCTGCCATGTTGGTTCTGGGATACTCACCTCTACTGCTGCTAAGGTCTCAGGGCTTCCTTCCCCTAGAGCTGCCTGTTTTGCAGTCAAATCTGCAAATGCATTTCCTTTTGCCTCAATTGTTTTTGCGCTCGTGTGTGCCACTATCTTCATGATGGCCACTCGTTTAACCTTTTGAAGATTGTTCAGGACTCTCTTAATCCCTTCTCCATGTTTTACAGGTGTACCTGCTGCTGTCAGATAACCTCTAGCCTTTCATATGTGGCCATAAGCGTGCGCTACACCATAAGTGTAGGCAGAATCAGTGTAAATATTCCCTTCTCGTCCTTTTAAGTATTCTAGGGCTTGTTCTAAAGCTTTTAATTCTGCTTCTTGTGCTGACATGTGGGCTGGTAAGGGCTATGTTTAAATCACAATGTACAGTACAAATATGTTTTCATTGATGAATAAATGATGGTTATAGAACAAAAGAATGTCAGGTACCTCATTTCCTTTCTCACTAGTACTATTAGTACTCTCATTCCCCCTTGCCAAATCTGGTGACTGAAGAGGCAAAAATTTAAAGTTGTACAGCGCTGAAAAGTGACATTTGGAGGTAAGAGTAAAGTACACTGTAACCTTAATTGCCTAGCCATTGAAATGTGTTTGGGCTGTACCTGAGACAAGATTGCATGTATGTCATGTATGGTGTGTACTACAACTGGATTGTCTAGAACAATCTCTGATGATTTATCAATGATGATTGACACTGCAGCTACCGCCCGTACACAGGACGGTGAACCTCTAGATACTGGATCTAATGCTGCTGAAAAGTAAGCGACTGGTCTTTGTTTTACATGTGCCTGTGTCAGAACACCTGTGGCGTCCAGTGATCTCAGCTATGTACAGATTAAATGTCTTAGTATAATCTAAAGTGATAAACGACTCATAAGCTACTTCTGTAAGCATATACAGTACAATTTTCAAACAATCGTATAATGGCTGCATCAAAGCGCTAGCGTGTGGTATCCACTGTCTACAATATAACACAATACCTAAAAACATATGCAATTGTTTGAAATTCCGTGGGGGTAACATTCCCTTTATCACTTGAATCCTCTCCTCAGTGAGATGTCTTATACCCTGTAATATACAATATCCCAAAAAGATAACTTTTTCCTGACACACTTGCAACTTTTTCTTGTTAACCTTGCAACCTTTTTCTGCTAAAAAATCGCAACAAATTAAGGGTGGTGTGCAGGCTTTCAGTCTTTCACTTATCTGTGGAATTAATCCTTCCATAAACTGTCTATTGAAGGCTCGGATCGTGAATGGCAGAGCCAAATCCAATCCCTCATCTGCCGTCATACTTTCCATAGATAAGTAAAATTCCGATACAGTCTGTCCTGGCATTTGTTTCATGGGTGATATTGACCCCCCCCCCCTTGTTGTTTTGCCTGACAGAAAACTTCTAATCTAGCAATAAAAGGGGCCCTTGAGTCTATATGTCTGACATGCCATTCTTGTCAGCTCGGTCTGTAGGTCGGTCATAAACTGATTAAACAGGGTCAGAGTCATTTTATGTCTGCATAAATCCTCCCCATTCTGCCAGGTTGCTTCATGTGTATTCATTAACTGTGTCACAAATCTATTAAAAGCAGCTGGCTTTGCTACTGGGTCTGGGGCGCTCTGTATTAATGCCATAAGAGTGTCTGCTGACCAAGGCTTCCAAGTCCTTATTTGCATCCTACGAGTAATAGTAGGTGGGGCGTGTGGATGGGCTGCTTGTCCAAATTCTGAATTATTTACCTGTACAATGCGTGTATCAGTGCGTACGGGGGCTACAGTTTCTGAATGAGGTTTTTTGTGCTCCACAATGCACACATTCTATTGCCCTCAAGTATAGGATATATCTTGTGTGGTTTACGTTCTATGTCAGTATATGGGGGTGGTATGGCTGAACTAAGATTATTTAAGCTTTCAACATTTTTTGTTCTTCTGTCTTTCATATTCCAACCATCACAATCTAGATTATATTTCCACCCCTCTTCTTTTGCTCTATTTAAGACCTTAATTAAGCATTGAACCTGACACATCCATTGCTTCTCTAACACCTCTCCTTGTCTGTCCCTTTTTATTTCACTTCATACATCCGGGTCTAAACCCGCTGCTCCTTTCACCTTAAATTTACGAAGGACATCCTTTAAGTCCTGTGCTTCATCTTCCCCACAGATGTTTTTAATTATCTGTGGCACTGTGTAATGTGCCACAATTCCCTGATGGGGTTTTGTGTTCCTCTGGGCCATTCTGACAGTCCAGCCTAGGTAGCGTTTGGGACACTTAGTGTACAATATAAAACACTCAACCAAGTTACACTAGTTCCTCGTTGCCTTTTCCTCCTAGGATGCCAGAATACTAAAAACCTCTCCGGATGAGATTTCTGAAACCGAATTACTTTATATGCTAGCCAACTGACAAAATATTGTGATCAGATTGACTGCTACAACATATACAAGCATTCCCTTGAGTGACCAGGTATCCGATTAGATCTCCGCGCTTATGGAGACCTCATTACCCTCCCCGTATCTGGGAATCCCTCTCATACACTCTTATCCCTACTTTTTGCAGCAGACAGGCCTTATACTCGCAACCCGCCTATGGTTTATGAGTTAGATGTGAGGTTAAACACAAGTTCCCAATCATGTGAGGTAAGGGCGCACTCCGTTGCTTAGTTCGGCAATCCCCTTCTAACTCATACCATCCTTGACAAGGCTCATTCACTTTCTCAACAAGACAGACAAACAACACATAATTCCAGCAATATAAACCACAATATGCAGTAGTTCTAGACTCACCACTACAGAGGCTGGTGTTTTGAAACCAGGAGAACCATAACTGACAGAACGGATAGGCACAAATCAGGGGAGCACAGAGTATAAGAAAAATAAAGCTTTTTCTTACCTGCGCAGGTTTTTTTGATCTGTGGTTCCCAGAATGCCTGTCCTTTTGTTCCGTCAGCGTAGCTCAGCCACCTCTTGTAGCGACTTGGTGGGTCCCTGCTTATTCGGGCGCCAAAATGTTAGATGTGACTTTTAAATAAGTCACTTTATGTTTATATTGCTTTGTCAAATTTCAGCTCTTAAAGAAGTACACACAGAGACAAAGTATCCGTATATCAGTCTACGAGCCCTGGTGTCCCGTATTCATCTGAATTGTCTTGGTTTATTGAATATGTTTATAGGATTGGTTATATGACGCACATATCAAAGTGCAACAGATAATAAAAGCATTTTTGCCTAATAATGTCGTATCAGCAGCCAAAGATTACAATACACGCAGTTTCATCCAGAGTGGTGTGTCAGCACCCAAAGGTTAGTTTCATAAGATACTGCAAGGCAGGCATAATATATTTCAAAAACAGATTTTAACACGTAGCCATTAGTTTAAGTAAGAACTCTGAGTCAAATCCCTAACCCTATCACTGCCCAGGCCAATTTTCAGATCTGTCACACTTTGAATGACAATTACTCAGTCAAGCAACAATGTACCCAAATTGATTTTTTATCCAGTCTCAGCTACATACAGTATACAGCACTGCGTTCCAGCAGTGAGATGGAAAGTTCTCCTCTCGCTCCCAGATTAAAATAGTGTCAGGCTGAGTGCTGCTCAGCCATTCATGGGAAGCTTCTATGAATGAATACAAATCTTCCTCTGATTGAGACTGAGACCCTGCCACTGTGGAAATGTAGAAGAATATGACACAGGATTCCCATTAAGGGTTAATACGAAGTTCCAGACTACCATTTCTGAGCGGAAAAAGCTGTGTTTTAGTTTTTCTCTGGATTGGGACCTGAAACGTGAAGGTTCCAAAGTGTATTGGGTGGGATGGAACCTTCAATCCTGTGTCCAGATTTTACCAGGTACCTGCAGCCTGTGTGAGTACACAGGTGTGCAGGGTCATTATATACTCAAGCCTGAGGATAGCTCAAAGCTTCCAGTTTGGAGACAGCTCCCATATTGGAGACAGGAGGTCTCACCCAGGGGTCAAAGAAGCCCCAGCCAGGCGGTCATGTTCCAGTAGTTTTTCCAGAGGCCAGAAGTGGGTTGTACAGCAGGGCGATTTGACTTAAGGCTAAGAGCCAGGTGAACAAGGAGAGCTGAGCAACACAGTCAGAGGGACTGGTAAGAAAAGCAGTGGTGCTGCTAACAATGGAAAAGGAATAGATCCATAAGCCGCACATCATAAAGCAGACCCATGTGCATGTGGGTCTGCTTCGTGATGTGCAGCTTATGGATGTTTGCCTTTGACATTGCTGTAGCTTGGAGCTGGGACGAGCTCTCTGTCCCTGCCTGCACTCTAGTTGGACTTTACCTACCTACCTGAGCGACATCTACATTTTTTCTTTTTGGCTGCTAACAAGGGAGCCAGGTGGATCAGTTGTCTTTTTATGTTGATGTGGAAGAACTCCTGCATTGGCAACTGATGTTATGTTAAAAGAGGGATCTATGGGACTTTATATGAGGAGATGACGTTGTCATCAGCCTCCATCACTATTAAAATATACAAAGAACAAGGAAGTGGGACTTTGAATGAAGTACGTGGAGGGTCAAATGTGTGGAGTTATAATTAACATATCTATAATATGTGTAAAGAGTAGGACATTTGTCTCATAATAATTCATATTTGATAGAAAATTGATAAAGATATACTACACACATAATTAAATACCTGCATAAAGTAAAATATTGAATGGAAAACTTTATTTCATAAATAAGTACATAATTCATAAATAATCCAAAAAATAGATAGCACATGATACATATAGAAAAGCCCAAAATTTGATAGCACATGATTGAAATATAATTAAATACATAATACAGAGGAAAGTGTGTATAATGAGGCCTATAACGCACACGCTCAGCGCCAGATCAATCCCACAGTTCTATGTGCAGTGTAAAATAAAAAAAATAAACACTTAAGAATATTAAATCCTACAGTTCTATGTGCAGTATTAAATAAATAAATATTCAAAAGTATAAAGCAGCTGTTTAAAAAAGAAGAAAATGGCATAAATACAGTAGTACAAAAGTTCAGCAATCGAACACTGGATCATAAAATACTAAAAACAGCGCTAAAAAAAAAAACCCACAAAAAAAGTGTCACAATAAGTGGCCAAAACGCAAATATGAGTCTCTATGTAGAAGGTAATGATGAAGACAGTTCAAGGCTTTTCTAGGTGTAGAATCACTGATGTCCAAGCGTGCACCTTTCACTGTAGGCCATGCCCTGGCGTGGCCTACACGACGATCTGGAAGTGACGCTTGCACTCCACTGTCTACTACCACCTACCAGGAAGATAGTGTGGTGTCTGCAGGGAAACACACATCCCATCCTGGATGGATAGACATGGTGACAGCGCCCTCTGGGTTTACTTATCTGCTTGTTTTAATATGTTACAATGTACATAGTTAGGATTAAGGGGAACACTGCTGTATAGGGGATTTTTACATGAATAAACAGGATTACGCTATGTTGGTGTTACTCTTGTGTTTTATGATATATATGGAGCCCCTTTACCAGTGAATCCTGCTGATGATGAGGACTTACTATTGAAGTGGATGCTAAATACCTTACTCAATGCTCTTTTAACAGTGGCTTCTGGTGAGTTTGACCCCCTGGGGGAGTGTGCATAACGTGGTGGAACATGTTTTCTTTCTGGTGAAAGGTGCACACTTGGACATCAGTGATTCTACACCTATAAAAGCCTTGAACTGTCGTCATCATTTCCTTCTACATAGAGACTCATGTTTGCGTTTTGGCCACTTATTGTGACACTTTTTTTGTGGCTTTTATTTTAGCGCTGTTTTTAGTATTTTATGATCCAGTGTTCGATTGCTGGACTTTTGTACTACTGTATTTATGCCATAATCAAATACATAATGCAAGAACAGAATCCACAATAACGTGGTAGGATACAGTATAAAATGTAAACACATTTGTTAGCTCAATGCGTTTCGCAACTTAATGTCACTCATCAGGAAGCAAGCTTGTACACATGTAAGATATCTCTGTAATGACATATTATGCATTTCTAGTTGGTCTACTATAGTCACAATTATGTAAAGTATTAAAAGAAATAGGAGTAAAACACCCTATATAATACTTACAGGGTATCCATGTGCAATTGATACGATACTGAGGGTCATGAGTATCCTCACATAGGGAACATCTTTTCCGGGAGCTGAGATGGTATGTTAGGCAACAGACAGCCCAACAGGCAACCCTCCAAAGGATGGTCATGCATCAGGCTGTGACACATGAGTGAGCATTTGTGATCTCAAAAACCAAATTGGGGCTGTTAAAAGTAAATTATAATTTAAAAAGTGAGTGATATGTGTATTAAATAACAGTGCGTGAGATCCCTGGTAAGGAAATAGGGAAAATGGTGCATGAAAGTGTATGAAGTAGACCAAATAACATAAAGAGAAAAGAAAAAAAAGAAAAAGTGAAAAATCGCATAAAAATCATGCAATACCCCAAAGGGGAAAGGGTGAAGGAAAACAAAGAGGTGTGCAGTCTGGGTGATAGAGAGGAAATCACAGGGATAGTTACCTAATGATGTTGCACAGAGACACGCTCTGAGACATGTGCATGTGTGAGGAGAAAAGCCAAAGTGTGAACAAGACTCCCAGTGGGGGTATAAGTAACACCCGACACTCCCTGGGCTCCTCCCATATATAATCATGGATAAGAAACCAACACCCATTGTTGCCTGGAAAAGAGTATAAAGGATACAAAGTGAAAGAAAACATACCACAAAAGGGCTTTTCTCCTCACACATGCACATCATGTCTCAGAGCATGTCTCTGTGCGATGTCACCAGGTAACTATCCCTGTGATTTCCTCTCTATCACCCAGACTTGTTTTTCTTCCCCTTTTCCTCTTTGGGGTATTGCATGATTTTCATGCGATTTTCACTTTTTCTTTTTTTTCTTTTCTCTTTATGTGATTTGGTCTACTTCATATATTTTCATGCACCATTTTCCCTTTTTCCCTACCAGGGATCTCACACACTGTTATTTAATACACATATCACTCACTTTTTTTATTTTTTATTTACTTTTTACAGCCCCAATTTGTTTTTTGCGATCACACATGCTCACTCATATCACAGCCTGATGCATGACTGTCCTTTGGAGGGTTGCCTGTTGGGCTGTCTGTTGCCTAACATACCATCTCAGCTCCCGGAAAAGATGTTCCCCATGTGGGGATACTCATGACCCTCAGTACCGTATCAATTGCACATGGATACCCTGTAAGTATTATATAGGGTGTTTTACCCCTATTTCTTTTTCTATTTTTCACACTTGTGACTATATTAGACCAACTAGAAATGCATAATATATCATTACAGAGATATCTTACAAGTGTACACGCTTTCTCCTGATGAGTGACATCAAGTCACGAAACATGTTGAGCTAACAGATGTCTTGTTTAAATCGTATACTGTTTCCAACCACGTCATTGTGAATTCTGTTCATGCATTATGTATTTGATTATATTCCAATCATGTGCTATCAAATTTTGGGCTTTTCTATATGTATCATGTGCTATCCATTTTTTGGATTATTTATGAATTATGTACTTGCGTATGAAATAAAGTTTTTCATTCAATATTTTACTTTATGCAGGTATTTAATTATGTGTGTAGTATATCAATTTTCTATTGAATATGGATTTTTATGAGACAAATGTCCTACTCTTTTACATATATTATAGATATATTAATTATAACTCCACACAACACGCCCCTTCGCATACAGGCAGTCCCTGGGTTACGAATACAATAGGGACTATAGGTTTGTTTGTAAGTTGAAGTTGCTTGTAAGTCGCAACACTGCATTTGTAAGTGTAACTTCCGGTTGGAACACTGCGTTCGTAAGTGTAACTGCCGCCTGTGCATGGATGTGGGATGTTCTGGGCGCTTGTTACGCTATCTGGGGCATAGTACAGCAGTGTGGGATGTGTTCGGAAGTGCTCGAAAGGTATCCAGGACCTGCGTGGAGCACAAGTGGCCGGCATTTGAGGCCATTCGTAAGTAGGAGTAAATTTTAACTCGGGTGTCCGTAACTCGGGAACTGCCTCTACTTCATTCAAAGTCCCGCTTTCTTGTTCTCCTTTGTGATGTTATGTTGACTTCCAGTTTTGTTCAATAAAAGTGGGCTGCCATGCCCTAAAATATAGTTTGGATTTGCGCAACTCATTGGGAAAAGCCTCTGCCACAGGAGTATAGTCTCCTAATACCCCCCCAATCTGGAGGGGCGGGGGATGATGTCACAATCTCTGCCAATGAGGAAGCTTTGCATTTATTTTGAGAATACAAAGCTTCCTGTGAATGGTTGAGCAGCGCCTAGCCTGGCTCTACTTTGTTCCCTATTCCACTGCCCAAACAGAGTCCTGTATACTCTATGTAGCTGAGGCTACCTACAGTTAATACAGTGCACCCAGCTAGAGCACCTGTTAGTGCAATAAAGTTTGTTTGGGCCAGCTTGGCCCAAATTAAGATTTTTAAAAGGGCATTAAAGGTGGAGATCAGCTTTAAGATTTTTATGCAAATGAAAATTATATAGTGTAGAGCCGCATTCGCATTCTATAATGTATACCACCCCTGTCATGGAACATGTAATGAAGTCTTTGATCTGGTAGGTCCTCTTAGTTGCTGTGGCAATGAATTATTTCCGTTTTTTAATGTTCCCCCTAGCTTGTTTACAAGCTGGGCAACGTCCACAAGCATAGAAGCCTGTCAGGATGTTGGATATCCTATTTTCAGACACACGGGGTGGGTCGATAACCCCCGGGGCTAGCTTATCTCTTAGGGACGGTGCCCTTTTATAAACAAACTGAGGACGTTCAGGGAGAACAGGGCCGAGTGTTTTATCCTGCTTCAAGATAGGCCAGTATTTACGGACTATCTTTTCAAATTTTTTGTATTGGACGTTATAGTCCAAAACAATTCTAATATTCCCTGTTTTATCCTGTTTGACCCTAGGACCATTAGAAATCAATGTCGTTCTGTCCATTGTACGGACGGTCTCAATATGTTTCAGAATATCCGATTTTTTGTATCCCTTTTGCACAAAACGAGTCGATAGAACTTCCGACTGCACAAGATATTCCTGCTCGTGTGTGCAATTCCGCCTAATGCGTACAAACTGTCCCTTCGGAATGTTGCACAACCATTGTAAATGGTGGCAACTTCCGAAGGGAATGTACGCATTGCGGTCCATGGGTTTAAAGTGATTTTTCAACTCCAACCCATTATCTTTTATATGGATATCAAGATCCAAGTACGTGACATCGTCAATACCCACATTCCAGGAGAGGACAATATTTCTATTGTTCTCATCCAATTTTTTCATAAAAGTGTCTAGGTTCGATCGATCACCATCCCAAATCATAATAATATCATCGATGTAACAGATGAGTTCAGGGGGTGTATTCTTATAAATCACTTCTTCCTCCCAGTGTGCCATAAAAAGATTGGCAACACTGGGAGCAAAGCGAGCCCCCATTGCCACACCCCTTGTTTGAGGAAAAAAACGTTTATTGTACCAAAAATAATTTTTGGCCAAACAAAATCTCAAGCAATCTAAGATATAATTTTTATGTCTTTTAGTCAGATCTACTGAACCAAAAGCCCACTGTACTGAGGTTAACGCATCTTCATGGCTAATGATCATATATAACGAACTGACGTCCGCTGTGATTAGTACACATGAAGATGTAAGTGGGAGAGACTCTAGAATATGGATAATATGTTTGGTGTCTTTTACAAAAGAACGGGTTTTCATAACGATGGGCTGAAGAAAATAGTCAATGTATCGACCCAGTCTGGAAGAGACTGAGTCGATCTCATTGACTATGGGGCGGCCGGGGGGATGGGTACTATTTTTATGAATTTTGGGCAAAAAATAAATAATGGGGGTACGACAGAAAAAAGGATCCAAATAAGAGGCTTCTTTTAAGCTGAGGACACCAATGTGTTTTCCTCTTGCTATAAGGAAGTGTAACTCCTCTTTGAATTGGAGCATCCTTAGTGAGTAGAACATAAGTATTATAATCCGACAGCATGTTCTCCATTCCATTATTATAGCATGTTTTACTCAGGACAACCAAGCCCCCGCCCTTGTCGGCTGGACGTATTACCAGATCTTTCCGTTCTGTCAAAGACTCAATACCTCTCTTGATATACAAAGGATCAATGACTTTCTGGATTTTTAGTGTATCTAAATCTTTACTAACCATATTTCTAAACACTTCCATATGTTTATTGTCTCGGTTAGGGGGGTTAAAGACAGATTTGTTGCGGAGAGTTGAGTGCGTGATTAAAGATTTCTGGATACTGGATGAGTTACGTACTACAGTATTAGAGAGATGGTATTTCTTAATATTAAGGGTCCTAATGAATTTTTGCAAACTGATGTAGGTTTGGAATTTATTTAAGTTGCGGTAGGGGCATACTTAAGGCCCTTGTCTAAAACCTTAATCTCATCCTCACTCAAAGATGAGCCACTAAGGTTATAGATACCCGCTCCTACTATGGCTTGACTCTTTTTAGTTCGCCTTCTTCCTCTCCTTCCTCTCTGGTTTTTCTTTTCCTTAGTCCCCCGTCTGGGTTTGCAAGAGGTAGGGCCACGGCCTCCCCCCCGGGTTGGGTGGAATGAATGGGACCCCCCTCCCCAACCCTCTTGGGGACCTGTAAAAATCCCCTCCCCTCCTAGATCCAGAATTCTGTAAAGGTGTAAACCTATTCTGGGTGGGTATGGGATTCCTAAAAGGTTGAAACCCTCTTCCTCTGTTGGAGGGAACGCTGCAAGGTTTATTATAATACTGATTGTCATTATAACCCCAATTCTGCCCATTCTCAGGGAAATAGGTATCATGATGATAGGTTACATCATTTGTATGTGGGGGTTTCCAAGGGTACTGCCTATATGGTGATTCATAGACTTCCCTCCTTGTCCCTCTTCCTTTCTTATTCTTACCTCTTTTGTTATGTACAGGTTTAAATGAATTGGTATTAGCAGGGGTGGTTGGATCATTGTAATCAAACCGATCACAATTACCACCTTCCTGCTGGGTAAGTGAAGGAGTATATAGGGCTTCCCTGTTGGTGGGTGCTGATGGTACGGGAGCTGATATTGACTCTCCTGGCTTACCTTGCCATTTATATACATTCCTTTTCCCAAAATCCTCGAAATCTCTTATATATTTCTTTTTCTTTTTATTTTGGGTCTCATAGTCCCATTTGACTAGCTTGTTTTTCAACAGCTGCGAGTCTGAGAAACTCTTCAGACTCCTTATGGGACTCCATAGAGCTTTTAAGTTCAGCGATCTGAATTTCCAGTAAGGTCATCTTACGTTGTTTACGTGCTACTAGAAACTCGATCAGCTCAAGACGTTTATCTGTGAAAAAGTTTTCCCATTCTTTCAGCGAATGCTCATCCATGAGACCATCATTAGGGGGTACTTCCCATCTGAGTCTCCTGGGGATCAGTTTGGCTGTAAGATATTGTTCAAATGAGACTATGTCCCACCATGTTTTGATGTTTGTCTCAAACAAATATCCGAGTTTTCTAAATCCCATGGATAAAGCATTAGTTTCTTCAGAACTCTGGTTACTAGTAAAGACCTCTCCTAATTTAATCTCTCTTTTTTCAATATACTGAAAGATATCCATTGTTAATGCTGCTGAAACTAAATATATTAACCAAACAGTAGATATTCAAAAAGACGAACAGTCAGCGCAAAAACCATCAAAACACAAACCAAGCTGCTGAACACTAAAGGCAAATATATAAATCCTTTCTTGTAATGCAAATGAAAATATATAGTGCAGCGCTAAATATCGCAATCAATAATTAGAAATGTCCATAGATTGAAAAGACCAATAGATAACAACGGTGATGCAGGGTGCTTCATGCAAATCCAAAGTGATCTTCAAACTGTGCTCCCCCTTTTGCCAGTCAAACCGCTCACTTTGTTGAAGAGACCCCTGAACTAACAGGAAGGTCATATGACCGGAAGCCGCGTCATCGTGATGACGCCGCATTTACATACTGAACTACGCCCCACTCCTGAGTGTTAACCTATAGGAGTGGATGGAAGCCTCATATGTACACTCAGGAGGAGGGTACTTGTATTGAGCAGGAAGTCATGTGATCTGGCGTCGTGTCATCACGACGCTGATCACTATGGCAACCGACAATAGCATAGAGCTTTACACACTTCCTATTCCTGAGAGGTGTGTTCCGATTGGACGGCCACCACTCGGGACTTAATTAGCAACAGATGACTGAATGAGGGGGTTTATATAAATTACTGACTAGACCTGAGGGACCCTAAGGCCGCTGAGGAAGTCCTATAGGACGATACGCGTGCGGATTGGTTTTATCCCGGTTTAGACGTCGCTGCAGCCGCCTTATCATTGTCATCTGTAATTAACATGCTTCTTAATGCCTAGCACTGGTCATAGTGGTATATATGTGAGTACCTGTCTTTTTAATAAAAAAAATCACTTTTTAAGCTATACAGAGAGCACTATGTATTTTCTTTGTTTGTTCCATGCAAACTTGGAAGAAAGTTGTTGAGCCCTATTAAAGAGAGTTCCAGCTTTCCAGTCAAGTTACCACCCTGACCACAAAAAAGTGGTGAAAGCGTATATGACCTTCCTGTTAGTTCAGGGGTCCCTTCAACAAGGTGAGCGGTTTGACTGGCAAAAGGGGGAGCACAGTTTGAAGATCACTTTGGATTTGCATGAAGCACCCTGCATGACCAATGTTATCTATTGGTCTTTTCCATCTATGGACATTTCTAATTATTGATTGTGATATTTAGCGCTGCACTATATATTTTCATTTGCATTACAAGAAAGGATTTATATATTTGCCTTTAGTGTTCAGCAGCTTGGTTTGTGTTTTGATGTTTTTTGCGCTGACTGTTCGTCTTTTTAAGATTTTTATGGGCAGGAATAAGCATACATATGCAGGCAATTAGTTGAGGCTTTTCTAACTTAACAAATCTAATAGTAGATGAGTGAACTGAAGAGCACTGATATGTAGAGAAATTAAGGTACAGCATCACAATGGTGATATGTTTAGATAAAGTATAGCACTGTTAAAAAATTATGGAACATACACTTTGTACAACCCAACCTTTAATGCTCCATCTTATTGAATGAATAACTTGTGTGACATACACCTTACTTTTATTGCATAGGTATTGTTGTGCATCAAGGTTGTTCATAAAAAAAAAAAACTGTTGTGTTACAGTGGCATGTGCAGCGCTTTCATTTATAACCACGCAGACCTTGATGTGTTTTTCCCAAAGTAACAATTTCTCCTTTTTAACACCACATCATAACTACAGAAATATTTTTCACTAAAACCTTCAAAGTAACAGACCACACAACAGCAAGAACAGAAGAAAAGCACATACTGTTTATTATGAATATGTACAACTTTTCCACGTTACTGGATGAAATGTTCAGCATATATTAAATAAATAGAAAATCCATAAGGTAAACAATGGAAATGTGGCAATGTATAAATTGCTAATTTTAGGAACAAACATGATTTTATTAAATTGCCTGTGAAATAGCTGGTTGCTCTATACCCTAAAGATGCAATAAGAATATATCTGTAAAATGATCAAACCACATGTGCCATGTGTTATCTGGGTCAAGGAAACCTGGCAAAAAGGTAATATTAGTAAACCATGCGATAGACTGATGTTTTATGGCAAATTATCATATGCATTATGTATTCACTGGCCATATACAGCAGATCTACCCGCTTCAAAAACAGTCCAAGTACTTTCACAAAACTGTCACAAACACACAAATTCTGCTTCTACTTATATCTTTGTTCATGTTATCCTTGCTAAGCTCATCATTTTTGTGATATGTTGGTTTAGGGACATCACAGTGATTACCAGTACAGACTCTTAATATGTTTTGGTTGTTGCTTGATATTCAGAAACCTGAAATGGTCACCAGTATCTTCTCCTTTTTTCTAAACAGCTATTTAAAAAAAATAACCCTAACCCTGCTTGAGCCTAGCAATGCAAATGTTTCCTGCATAAATAATCTTTATACATGCAAATGTGTTTTTATAGGATATGATGAAAATAGGATAAAGGCCAAGAAGTGTTTTTTAAGTAAATCGCAGACTTGATAACAGATCACTTCAACAAAAAGATGTTTAAGCACTATGCCTAATAAACGTAGCAATTTCCAGTAAAACTCCCATCACAGTGGTAGTTATCTGGGCTGTTACTACTTTTTTTTTATAAATCACGATTCTGTTTTCTGTCTCTGGTCTCTTTTAAGTACTATGTGCTGTGAAACAAAGCTTCCAAGTGGATATGTGTGCATTTACAATGGTATACAGATCAGCAGCACCCTTCTAAGTCCAAATTCTTGAAATACAAGTGCAAAAAAGGTGTTTCATAATTCAGTGACTGTAGTAGTTTATGCTAAACCTGTCATTTGACTGGGTCTAAAGAACCTTAACACTATTTCTATTTTAGAAGCAAAAGAAAAAGCAGAGGATGAGAAAATTCAATTCAAAGATTCAGAGTGGTCATCAGTAGCCTTCTTTTGTGCCTCTTATTACAAGAAAAAGCAGCGTTGCCCATCAAGTCTATTCTCCTCCTTCATCCAGAAAATAAATCTAAGAGCACTAGTCTGTGGAAAATTCCTTGTTAACATGTCATTTAAAGCATGAAGAATATGGACATCTAGTTCCTGGTGCTTTCAAGGGCAAATGCCCATTGTAACTTACAACCAAGTTTACTTCTATGATATGCTTGAATCGGCCAAATACTGAACGTCTGAAATGAAAGGGTAGGGGAAGATGACCAGAAATAAAATAAAGTTTCCTCTTTTATATCTCCAGTTCTAATAATTCCAGTTAAAGAATGCATGTTTGCTGATGGTCTCAGTTGCAGTCGTAAACAAAATCGTAATTGCTAGGCTCCTTTGGAATTGGGGGAGGTGCATCAGGAATTTGTATGTTTTCCAGATCTAGAAGGCGTAGTTTTATTTCCATGCTAAGCAAAGTGTCCATGTCAGTTCTTGTTTGATCACTGATCATTTCCTTTCCAAGTAAGGCATTAAGTCCATCTGTCCATATGCAGTACTGTGCAAAATGAAAATAAAAGTGTGGTTATGATAATGATTTATACATCTTCTTTCAAGTGAGAATGATATATTTCATATATTTTTGCTGGCTCGATTTAAAAGACTAAAATAGTTAACTGATATTCCAATTATTATTATTATTTATTATTATACGAGATTTAAATAGCGCCAACAGTTTACTCAGCGCTTTACAATGTATAAGGGGGACAACACAATTACAGTACAGTTCAATACAAAAGTTACAGGAGGGCCCTGCTCGTAGAGCTTACATTCTAAAGGGAGGGGGTGGTGGTACAAAAGGTAATAGCTGCAAAGAATGATTTGATTATAGGTGGAGTCTGGAAGTTCGTGCCTCTCTTCAAATTTGGAGTATGGGATTAGCTTGACATTTTATTTTCAAGTACTAGGGGGCTACCATTGCTGACCTCTTTTTTAATTGCCTGGCCATGTCTATTAATTTTGACCAGCTTCAGTAGTTTATGGTTTATTGAAATAACACAAGATTAGAAAGTCAAAGTGAAGTCAAAATTTCTAATCTGCAATGCTGGTTCCTGATCAGTAACTCGGCATATGAAAGTCTGTGGAACTGCATGGAAGCCATGCAACTAGCATTTTCAAAAAGAGAGGTCAGCAATGGCAGCCTGCATATTGTCTTACTATGGATTTCCATTAAAGCAGAACTGTGAGGTGGCTAATAAAATAAGATTTTGTAACTACTGTATACTCTTGAGGTCCAATGAGGGATAAAGGAATTCAGATACAGTTGGGTTATTATACTGCCACCTACAGGTGGACACTTTTTCTTAATCTTCCAGTGAGGGACACAAGAATACAGATACAGTTGGGAAGATAAAAAGCAGTCTAACTGAGGGATAGACAACAACCACTGACAGGGGAGTAGAGTCTGTCTGCAACTTAGGATCACCTGAAGAACAAAAGCCCACATGTGACCACAAAGGATCAACCTAATTTACAAGACCAGAACAGAGGAGGTCACCACCAGGCGTGAATGACTCCACCCAAAGGAACACACTGCCTGAACCAGCGAAAAGCTGTGAACCAAAAAAAAAAAAACCTTTCAAACACGTGAAACATAATAAACTGATTAACCGGTTCCCGACCGGCCCACGCAGTTATACTGTGGCAGAATGGCTCCCCTGAGCGAGCCACTGTAGCTGTACGTCGGCCCTTTAAGATGCTGTAGGAGGTGCGTGAGCCCACAGCGTGTGCCCCAGAGCCGATGTGAGTGTCCGACGGCTGCGATGACCGACCGGGCACACGCGATCGCTCGTGACAGACCGAGAATCAGGATCTGTGTGTGTAAACACACAAACCCTGGTTCTCTCAGGGGAGAGGAGAGAGATCATGTGTTCATACTAAGACATGTGTTCATACTAAGTATGAACACAGATCTCTCTCCTCCCCTAGTCAGTCCCATCGCCCCTACAGTTAGAACACACCTAGGGAACACAGTTAACCCCTTGATCGCCCCCTAGTGTTAACCCCTTCCCTGCCAGTGACATCTATACAGTAATCAGTGGCTATTTATAGCACTGATCGCTGTATAATTGTCAATGGTCTCAGAAATGTGTTAAAAGGGTCCAATTTGTCCGCCGCAATATCGCAGTCCCGATAAAAATCGTAGATCACTGCCATTACTAGTAAAAAAAAATAATAATAAAAATGCCATAAATCTATCCCTTATTTTGTAGACGTTATAACTTTTGTGCAAACCAATCCACATACCCTTATTGCAATTTTTTTACCAAAAATATGTAGAAGAATACATATCGGCCTAAACTGAGGAAAACATTTCATTTATTTTTTTTAATTTGGGATATTTATTATAGCAAAAAGTAAAAGATATTGTTTTTTTTTCAAAATTGTCGCTCTTCTTTTGTTTATAGCGCAAAAAATAAAAACCGCAGAGGTGATCAATACCACCAAAAGAAAGCTCTATTTGTAGGAAAAAAAGGACGTCAATTTTGTTTGGGTACAGTGTCGCGCAACCGCACAATTGTCAGTTAAAGCGACGCAGTGCCGTATCGCAAAAAATAGCCTGGTCATTGAGCAGCCAAATCTTCCGGGGCTGAAGTGGTTAAAGAACAACACACCCACAAAATGGTGTAATAAACAGAAAAAAACACTGTGGCAACACCCCAAAGAACAGGTCCCCAAAAGAAAAGATCAGCCAGTCTGCACAAACAGAATAAAACCTTAGAAACAAGGGAAGAACAATTTTAATAGTAAGAAGGAGGCTGCCTAGCCAGACAGCCAATCTTGCTAATCAAAATATCAAAAGAATGTGAGAATTATCAAAGCATAACAACCCATAATAACGTCCTTGAGAACAGGAAAGCTACAATCCCACAAAGTCAGCTGGACTGAAGGGGAAAAAGTGTACAAGAGGCACACCAGGAAAGGTAGGCAGGGAAAAAGGGTAAACCTCAACCTCAGACTGGTAAAGGGGCACCAGAAGAAGGAAGAATGAAGGAGGAAAATCCAGGGGGAACCTTTCTCACAAGGTTTGCATAGAAGCCACAGAAGGGGAACCTATTTCCAGGCAAGCAGGTCCTACAAATTCCACCAGACATACCTTATCCCCAACATGGTTTCTGTCTGTCATGCAGAAGATGAAGTGCACACATGGGTGCAAACCTCTCCCTTCAGTGTAGAGACTACCATATGAGGAGCACTAGATTTCAATGCAGTCTTATTTGGAACCCTTCAGGATGATTCCAAGGCTAATCTTCTAAATACAAAACAGAACACACTGCATCAATAGGGATTTGAACAACTCCTCATAAAGGTGATGGCAGGAGACTCTGGTACCTCAAAAACTCTTTAGAAGTACAGAGGTACTTGGAATCCGAGTCAGAGGTGCCAATAGAGGCCGCAGGCCCAGCCTGATAAATGGGCCTGGCAAGCTCAGAGGATTATACGGCAGTGGATGGTGCAGAAACACACTTAGAACCACTGTGGGCTGCCACTTGGGCAGCCAAGTCCTCAGTAGACACAGAGATCCATGTGGACATTAGAAAGGACTCTGTCTTACCTGACAAAGCAGAGGAAGACTCCAATGGTAATGACCCTATAACAATAGGGTTCAGAGGTTCTAGATTTCAGGCATTGGTTCCTTCTGGGGATTCTAGGTACAGCCTTAAAACCACTAGGGGGCCAATGGGCTGAGATCACCTGCGGCATCGGGACTGGCCTCTCTGTGTCTTAGTGGGGATATGCTGTTTTCATGCAGCAGTAATGCAACTAGGCCCAGTGTGAGGCAAGGCCTCTGCTACTCACAAACCCAGGCAGCTAGGGCAGAAGTGGGTTAATGGTGGCCAAAAGTGACCAGGTAAGCAGTGAACGAAGGTCAGAGATCCATGTGGTGGTTCAGAAGAATCTGCAGAAGGGGAATGGTACTCCCTCCAGGCTCAATGTGGGGAAAAAAGAGTACATACATCCACCCAGCAAATGAAGCCAGAACTTGATTCCATAGCCTGAACCCTTGGCGCAGTAAACTGGTGATGGCAGGAAATTAACTCTGGCAATCAGTGGTATAAAGAAGATGTAGCTCCTGGTATAAGCCCAGCCACCCTTACTCAGTTATTGAGTCTTATGAGAAAGAGTCACATCTGGGGCTGTGCCACAGCTCTAGATCTGGAAAGTACCAATACAATACACTCAGGTCTAAAAAGTGCCACAAATTCAGAGCCCAGTGCTCGAAGATCACATTTCAGACTAGCAAGAAAAAACGAATCCCAGAAAAAAGGCCAGCAAAAAATTGTTAGACTTTACTGAGCAAGGCTGAGTAAAAAGTGTCCAACTTCCTAGTACACTAAAGTGAGGCATGCTGGGTAGAGCAGGTGTTATAAAGAGCCTGTTTTTTTTTACTTTTCTTTTTGCCAGTGTCCGTTTCCTGTGAGGGGCAGTAGAACCAAACTGTATCTGAGTAATACTTACCCATTGCTGTAATGTAAGTGGGCCATCAACATCACCAGGCACATTGCAGGTTCAAAGTTTGGTGACACAAAAAGAGAAGAGGAACGGCTTTGGGAGACCAGTCATCTCTACTGGAACTGGAGGGGAGGAAAACTGAATAGCCATAGATTACGGTAAGTATTCCTTCCTGTTAAATCATCCTGGGGTGCTAGGGTGCACATTTATTTTTGCGGCCAGCTTGGAGTTGGGCTTTATTGATACTAAAATGTCTGTGATTATTATTATAATTATACAGGATTTATATAGTGCCAACAGTTTCCACAGCGCTTTACAACATGATGACATTTTTAGTTTAGACTGTGATGTTAAAGTCCTTAGTTTACATCTACTGAGATTTAAAATTAAACAATGCAAAAACAAATGCATTAATATTGCTCATTTAATCAACTTACTGACACATACACAATTAAATCTACTCCTGTCTGTATTTACTGTCTTCTGCATATGTAATCACTCCATTTTAAGCATGTCAAAGTGGCTTTTCAGCATTCTTATACCAACTTGTATCCTTTAACCTCTGTTTTGACCTCTAATTAAATGCAGTTACCACCCTCTTAAGCTGTTGTATTAATTATACACCGCACCATTTCTTTCAATTTGCTGTGTATTACCATAGATATGTGCTGAAATCTAGCTTGCACACATTGAACACACAGTAGGTGTCATATGTGTTTAACACATCTTTTGAATCATATACCCAAAATAGCCATGCTGACCAATTTTGACTTGAATATTTAACCAGGACAATGCGTATTTCACATATTTTAGCTGAGAAGGAGATTCATATGAGAGATTTCAGAACACAGAACCCTGAGGAGGTACAGTACATTATGGAAGATTCTTGAATGAAAGGTCATGCACTGAAGCTGGAGACTGGTGTAGTCACAGGGGACTGAGAAAAATCACTTTACTGAAAGCTTAGTGAGTAAGTGAAATAACCCTTTGGCATAGAGGCGGAAGAATAATGTGATATATGATCTTTAAAAATGTTCATAATCCAGTTATAGTGTTGCTTTACTCATTTTTTTGTTAGAAAGAACAGATAATTGGCAAAAGTATATTTAACAGAAAAACATATATGAAACAAAGATTACATAAGAATACAGAAAGTCCATTGTACATCCGTGCACAAGAGTAACCATATCATTCACAGGTATGAAGACACACTGCACACAAGAGGACATAGACATACTAAGAAGATGTACTAAATATACATGTGCATATGTGTGGCTGACCTAAAAAGAATGTATGTATTTTTATTTTTTTTTCCAAATACCGTATATACTCGAGTATAAGTCGAATTTTTCAGCACATTTTTTTGTGCTGAAAGTGCCCCCTTCGACTTATACTCGAGTCAAGCACTTTTCTGCAGCAAAAAAATTAATTTTCTGAACCGATTTTGGAGCCCCGTATCTCAGGGCCACTTCCTAGCACTAAGTGGCCCCGAGATACGGGGCCCCAAAATCGGTTCAGAAAATGTCATTCTCTGCTGCAGAAAAGTGCTTGATATTTTCTGAACCGAATTTGGGGCCCCATATCTCAGGGCCACTTGGTGCTAGGAACCCCAAATTTGGTGTACAAACCCAGTTGGTACCATAATATATCCAAAGCTGGGATTCCTAGCACCAAGTGGCCCTGAGATACAGGGCCCCAAAACCGGTTCGGAAAATGTCATTCTCTGCTGCAGAAAAGTGCTTGACATTTTCTAAACTGATTTTTGGGGCCCTGTATCTCAGGGCCACTTGGTGCTAGAAACCCCAGCTTTGGAAATTTTATGGTGCTAGTTCCACTGGGTTTGTACACAAAATTTGGGGTTCTTAGCACTAAGTGGCCCCGAGATACGGGGCCCCAAATTCGGTCAACTGTGTCCATCTGCATCATTTCGGGACCCTTTGGGTTCAGAGACCCCAAATTTTGGCTGCAGCTAGGGGGCATCTAGGAACCCTTAACTACCGAGTTTGAAGTTCAGGGGACCTATGGCTGCAAATGGGCACAGTGAGGCATGCAAATGGGCACAGTGATGCTGCAAATGGGCATTGTTGACCCTGTTTTCCACTTACAGTAGCTGTGCATTTCTCACCCTCGTCTTATACTCGGGTCAATAAGTTTTTCCCATTTTTTTTGTGGTAAATTAGGGCCTCGACTTATACTCGGAACGACTTATACTCGAGTATATACGGTAACAGTTTTTTTGTTTGTATTTCAATACAAAGAAAGACCAGAAGATACATGTATTCAAATGTATGTACTTTTTAAATCTTTCAAGATATACTGTACATACAAAAGAGAGTGTGATGTATATAAATAATATGTACCATATATACTCGAGTATAGGCCGACCCAAATATAAGCCGAGGCACCTAATTTTACCATAAAAAACTGGAAAAAATTATTGACTCGATATAAGCCTAGGGTGGGAAATGCAGCAGCTACTGGGTAAACAATGCCCATCTGCAGCCTCACTGTGCCCATTTGTAGCCTCACTGTGCCCACCTGTATCATCAGTGCCCATCTGCAGCCTCACTGTGTCCATCTGCAGCCTCACTGTGCCCATTTGCAGCCTCACTGTGCCAATCTGCAGCCTCACTGTGCCAATCTGCAGCCGTACCTCCTTTGATAACTAAAACAGCGGGTGTCTCCCGCTGTGTCATGCATTCTGTTCAACGGCCGTCCATTGTAACAAAGCCCCGCCTCCTCCTTGTCTGTGATAGACGGAACACTGATACAGTTTCCCAGCATAGTATCAGTGTTCCTCTATCATGGACGAGGAGGAGGCAGGGCTTTGTTACAATGGATGGCCGCCAAAGAGAGTGCATGACACAACGGGAGACATACGCTGTTTTAGTTATCAAATGTACGGCTGCAGATGGGCACACTTGAGACCCTCACTCGAGTATAAGCCGGGGGGGGGGGTTCAGCCTAAAAAATGTGCTGAAAAACTCGGCTTATACTCAAATATATATGGTAAATAACAGTAATTAATGTTTTAAAAACTATACCTCTATAAGCAGTCTCTGCTTCCTATTTTGCAATGTTACATAATTACTTACTGTTCCTTTTTCCAATGCAAGTTTAAAGTGGAATTAAACTCCACTTTTTAACTTTTACTGTACCTACCAATAAGCCCATAATAGTAAGACCTACAGGTCCTACTTGTAGGCATGGTGAATATCTTTTAAACTTGCACTGTTTAGAAGATATTCACATAACATACAGTTGGTGTGGTGCATACTAATACATTATGACTTAAATCTGCAATGCTATTAATTTTTTCTAGTGGTTTACTACTGCTTTAAGCGCTCAGTCACATCAATACATTTTAACACATTCACATGAACGCGTGCAACATCACTGCATGTACATAGATTAGTAATTTAAAATGGTGCTAGTTCACATCTGTGTGATGTGTTGACAAGTGGTGTTTTTTTGTTTTTTTTTGATACATCAACACATTATAGGGTCTGTTGATTAACACATAAAAACATATGAAAGCATGCATGAAAAGACATGAATCCAGCTGAAAGGGTAACTCCACTTTTGTGGAAAAAAATATAGCAAATAACATAAATAATATAGCATTTATAGCACAGGTGCTACACAAGCCATATTATAACTCAATGTTATTAAAAATTACATTTCCTTTTTAAACTGCAGCTTCTCTCATTTTCTGTGAAATTCACTGTATATGGCAACTGGGAGGCCTTCTTTACACCATTGGGTTTACATAACACTCCCAGCAATATAATTTCCTGCTTCTGTGATTGGCTCACTGATTTTCCCAGTCTGCACTAAGATACAAGTCAAATTTTAGGCACCTCCTCCAATAGGAATTTCAGTTTTTGTGAGATACTCCCCAAGAGTTAAAGAGATGCAAACAATGCAATTTTTCTGTATGAAAATAGAAATGAAAAAGTAAGACTGGTAGACTGCAATACATTACATTTTTATTTTTGGGTTTGGATACCTTTTTATAAAATAAAAACTAAAAGTGAAAACTGCAACATCCAAAAAAAGTAATAACCAAAATTACTTTAGCTAATTCAGCTCTTTGGATGTACTTTGTAGGTACAAAGAGTGAACCTTTAATCACAATCTGGTGGGTTTTGTTTTGCTGGCTCCTGGCTTAAAGTGATGCTAGGCACAGAGGCGGCAGCACGGTGCCTCCCCCCTCCCGCCGATGGCCCCCTTTCCTCCCATGGCTCCCAGGCTCTCCTACTTTTACCGGAGCTCAGGAACACAACTGCCGGCTAGGGGAGAGAGATTGCTGTGAGACCATGGCAAATCCATGCCTCGATCTCACATGCAAACAATGTAACCGGAAGTGATGTCACTTCTGGTTTCAGATGCACCATCTCCTGGTCAGTACAGCCAGGGGACACATCTAACCAAGCTGATCTGGGCTTGGTTAGATGGTGTGATGGGCAGGTGGAGACTTTGGGGTCTTTTAGACCTAAAAGAGTACGTGTCAGCTGCCCAATGCTATCACATAGGGGTTTATTAACCCCTTGTGATAGCAATCAAGTAAAAATAAAGAATAGAATTAAAGAAAAAAGTTTAAAAAAAAACGAAAATGATAAAAATTATATAATATAAAAAATTGGTGATACTCTTGGTGCCCACACACCTGCGCATAAGCAAGCCCAGGGTGTGCGCGTATATATAAACTGCGGTCGCACCACACATGGGACATATCATCATGGGTACCAGAGTGAGAACAATAGTTCTAGCTCAAGACCTCCTAATTAACTTGAAACCGACAAGCTGTAAAGGTTTTTTTTAAGCGTCACCTATTGTGATTATTGGGCACCATAGTTTTTGTTGATATCACAGGTGCACACAATTTTAAGACATGGCAAGTTTGGTATCTGTTTACACTATGCAACCTCATCTTTTATATTTTAACCAAACATGGATATTATATGGTGTGTTTTTGCATTAAAATTCATTTTATTATATTTTTTTCTGAAAATTTGAGTTTAATAAACAGTTGTGCAAAGTGACAAACATTTTGCAAATATCACCTTTTAATTCTACAAGGCCTTTGCTTTCAGAAAAATAAATTTTCTGAGGGTTTAAGTAATTTTATTTCCAAAAATTAAGATTTTTACATTTTTAAAAAAAATGCTCTGGAGCTAAACTGGTTAAGGTAAACACTGTAATCGTAAAAAAATATGCGCTCACTATAAGTATGCCATTCTTCCCTTAAACAATAAAGCAGGTAAACTGAAGTGTGGGTTGATTATATTCACACAGTGAGTGCTGTCTCAGGTGGGTTAGCGCAGGAGAAATACAAAAAAAAAAAGACAAGATGTTGCAAGAACAGAAAAAATAAGGGAAAGAATATAAGATAGTATTTGGTGAGTCTAATTGGTTAGGGCACCCTCAATGTGTGTAGACTGATTACTCATATGATAAAGCTGCCTTCCAATCCATAACAAGCGTCTGAACCAGTGTTTTTTAAAAGCAGAATTCTTAAACATTTCTAAGCGAATATTTCCTGCTGCAAGTAACGGTTTTGCTTATTATTTTAATAACATTCTGCTAATGTACTTTACTTTTTTAAAATATTTTAATATCTATAACATTTAGAACTTTCTGATAATGGCTAAAGACTGTTTAAATAATATGGTCTGATAGTTGTCAATATAATGGATAGAAAATGCACATTTTTTTTTTCAAACTTTTTACAAGAAACTATAGTATATTTTAGATTTTTTTTTTTTCTTGCTTTCTGTTGCTCATTTTATTAACTGCATCTCATACACCGATTTGTAAATGACCTCTAGTGGCCATTTGTATATCAGAGAATGTGATTATTACTGTTAAGCTTAGTTCACTTTATAAAGTGTTCTTTGTTTTTAATCAAGTCAGATAAGACCTAAAAACTTGCACTGCAAGAGCAGTGACACACCGTCATTGTGCAGCCCGTTTGTGACTAGATAGAACCAGGTTTGTAGTATTTGCAAAGGTGATCAGCATTGGCAACTCCATAATTCTTTCATGATAAGTTTACTTTAACCCTTGTCCATATGT
The DNA here is from genome assembly GCA_037952925.1 of Lithobates clamitans. NCBI lineage: Eukaryota > Metazoa > Chordata > Amphibia > Anura > Ranidae > Lithobates > Lithobates clamitans. The sequence goes on along the minus strand of JBBGZY010001757.1, from coordinate 1,018,432 downwards.
CACTGGTGCCTAGATGCCAAGGTCAAATGTAAGCATTAGCATGTGTTGGTTAACTTGACAATAATTCCATGAATAATTGCATGCTTAAATTGTATATTTTTTTTCAGACTTGCAAGACTGTTTTAGTAAAAGCCGGGTCAGGATGAAGATAGATTGTGCAGCAAGGCTCTCGCAAATATAATTTAGATAAAATATTGGGACAAATATAAACCTACTCCATTACAGTAATTTAAAAATAGGGATTCAAAATATTGTAAGAGCCTAATCATTAATGATTATTTTTCAGGCAGAAGTTTTTAACCTAGGAGTCATGATTTCAGCATTTTTGGGGTGTACATTGCCTTGAAAAAGTACTCACACCCCTTAAAATTTTCCACATTTTGTCATGTTACAACCAAAAAACGTAAATTTATTTTATTGGGATTTTATGTGATAGACCAACATAAAGTGGCACATAATTGTGAAGCGGGAGGAAAATGGTAAATGGTTTGGAACATTTTTTACATATAAATATCTGGAAAGTGTGGCCTGCATTTACAGTCAGGTCCATAAATATTGGGACATCGACACAATTCTAATCTTTTTGGCTCTATACACCACCACAATGGATTTGAAATGGAACGAACAAGATATGCTTTAACTGCAAACTTTCAGCTTTAATTTGAGGGTATTTACATCCAAATCAGGTGAACGTTGTAGGAATTACAACAGTTTCTATATGTGTCTCCCACTTTTTAAGGGACCAAAAGTAACGGGACAGATTAACAATCATCCATCAAACTTTCACTTTTTAAATACTTGGTTGCAAATCCTTTGCAGTCAATTACAGCCTGAAATATGGAACGCATAGACATCACCAGACACTGGGTTTCATCCCTGGTGATGCTCTGCCAGGCCTCTACTGCAACTGTCTTCATTTCAATAAATACAAGAGAACCAGTTCCATTGGCAGCCATACATGCCCACGCCATGACACTACCACCACCATGCTTCACTGATGAGGTGGTATGCTTTGGATCATGAGCAGTTCCTTTCCTTCTCCATACTCTCCTCTTCCCATCACTCTGGTACAAGTTGATCTTGGTCTCATCTGTCCATAGGCTGTTGTTCCAGAACTGTGAAGGCTTTTTTAGATGTTGTTTGGCAAACTCTAATTTGGCCTTCCTGTTTTTAAGGCTTACCAATGGTTTACATCTTGTGGTGAACCCTCTGTATTCACTCCGGTGAAGTCTTCTCTTGATTGTTGACTTTGAGACACATACACCTACCTCCTGGACAGTGTTCTTGATCTGGCCAACTGTTGTGAAGGGTGTTTTCTTCATTTGGGAAAGAATTCTTCGGTCAGCTGTTTTCCGTGGTCTTCCAGGTCTTTTGGTGTTGCTGAGCTCACTGCTGCATTCTTTCTTTTTAAGGATGTTCCAAACAGTTGATATGGCCACACCTAATGTTTTTGCTATATCTCTGATGGGTTCGTTTTGTTTTTTCAGCCTAATGATGGCTTGCTTCACTGATAGTGACAGCTCTTTGGATCTCATATTGAGAGTTGACAGCAACAGATTCCAAATGCAAATAGCACACTTGAAATTAACTCTGGACCTTTTATCTGCTCCTTGTAAATGGGACAATGAGGGAATAACACACACCTGGCCATGGAACAGCTGAGCAGCCAATTGTCCCATTACTTTTGGTCCCTTAAAAAGTGGGAGGCACATATACAAACTGTTGTAATTCCTACACCGTTCACCTTATTTGGATGTAAATACCCTCAAATTAAAGCTGAAAGTCTGCAGTTAAAGCACATCGTGTTCGTTTCATTTCAAATCCATTGTGGTGGTGTATAGAGCCAAAAAGATTAGAATTGTGTTGTTGTCCCGATATTTATGGACCTGACTGTATATTCAGCCCCCGAGTCAATACTTTGTAGAACCAGGGAGCAGCCAAAATGGGAGTCCAGCCTGCTATGCTGGGATTTGGCAATTCTTAAACATAATGGGAAAGGGGAAAGGAGTCTGGTCATATAAAGTAAAATACTCTGTGCTGTGAGGGGGCTGCTATGGCTGACCTGACCCCCTTCTAGAAATACATATTGTCTGGCACACTGTTTTAAAGGGGAAACCTGAGGATTCAGGTGTAAGGGAAGCTCTCTGCGAACCCTGATTTAAGGGGGGAACTGTGATATAAGATGTAACACTATTGACTCTGGTGTAAGGGGTAATGCTGTGGACTCTGAAGTAAAGGAGGACTCAGATGTGAGGGGGGCCCTGTGAACACTGTGGCATATGTAGGGGCACATTTACAAATGCTTTGATTTCTGAAGAGCGATCCGCAAAATAGATCACTCTTCATAGAGCATTTTAGAGGTGGTGAGGAAATGTTGTATCGCCTCCACGCCACCTGCTTTAAATTCTTGAACTGCACACTGCCCAGGGTTTCGGGGCACTTGCAGAGTGCCGTCATTCACTTGAATGAGTCACAGTCAGTGGGTGCTACAACTGCTTAAAGCAAAAAGGGTTATAATTGCAGCTGCGGCATGTGAACATGCCCAGTCGTTGCCTCTACAGCTAAAAGGTGGTAGTGGTTGAGGGGAGATAAAAGAATGGTTCAACCACAGAGTTTAATAAGTTAAAAATATAAAGTGTTTTATTTTATTTTTTCTAACATTGATAAGTGTTAAAACATGTTTTTATACATTTTAAAATGTTTGTTCACATTTATTTATAAGAGTGCATGTATGTATCTATATATATATATATATATATATATATATATATATATATATATATATACATACATACATACATACATACATACATACACACACACATACACGTGTTTGAGCTTTGCCGTGCACACCCTAATGCAATGGTGTGGGGCTTGTGTCAATGGCATCAGTCTGAGACGCTTCTGTGATCATTCATTCAATGCAGGTGCATTTTGACCTGCAGTTGATCTTCTAACCTGCTTCAAGTAGGTTTTTTTATTCCCATAGACTTGTATGGAAATGCAAAAAAAAAGCCTGTTGACAGGGGCAATTACAAAGATGGTTGGTAATAATATTCTCCACAAAAAATAAAACCATTAAACTTACCTCATGTTTATCTGGAGCAATGAAATTTAGTTGGCAGTTGGATTCATACATGATTGAAAATGCTAGCTCGAGCACCTCCTAAACGATAAAACAGACAGCTGGGTATAAGTATTAAACAGAGATGTGATGCGCTTGTGTAAGGAAATTTATGGAACATAGCATTCATGGTTGTTAAGTAAAGATGTTAATACAAGTAGATGTTTTCATAAATGCTAGATTTTTAGTCAGGAAGTTTTAATTAGGTAAGCTGAAAATAAACATTTTCTTAACGGACAGCAAGGCATGGCATTTCACCAGTTACAAATGAAACACTGTGTTTTGTGTATTTGAGTGGTATTGTTGAAGCACTTTCCAAATGAATTGACAGCCATCTAATAACTACATTAAAGAAAACTTTTCATGACAGAAATATGTAATTTATCATTGCTCTTTTTTCCTTACAGCTTTCGTTTGCTGCATGCTAATGCTGGATCTGAGACACACCCAGACAACTAGAAGTTTTCAAAAAAAGGTCAATAAATGGAAGCCTACATATTTGTTTCATGACAGGTGTACTTTAAGGAGTATCCAGCCAAAATATAAAGGATTAGTTAATAATTTCATAAAAAAAAAAAAAATTAAAAAGGTTCATAAACTCACAACAACCTTCCCACCCAAACACCCCCCACAGTCCCCGCTGCTCTTACAGTAGCTTCCGCAATTACCATCTTCTGTCGCCCTCCCCAGCTGGTGAAACTGTACAGACATTTTAAAACATAACTACACAGGCCTGGAGGTTATGTAGGATCCTAATTCTTGCAATAGTGAGTGGTCACTGGTCAGCATGAGCAGGTGACCAATGAGAATATTTTTTTTAATGCCATCCCAGAAGAAAAAAGGCTCAGGAGAGATTCCCATTGGTCAGTGTTATTGCGTGACCATGCTAACCAATGGATGCATAACATTGAAAGCATTATGATGCAATATAGTCTCTGGGATGCGTCGTGAAGCTTTGAAATATCAAGACTAACACAGAGGCTGGAGTGGGTGGCAATAAATTGTGATGAGGGCAGCTGGGGACTGAAGGGGCTGGGAAAGATGATGTGGGTAGTACACCTTTTCATTTATGTGAAAAAGTGTCTGCGTAACCTTTAGAGATTGTTCATTACATTTTGTACTGGTGACAAGTTGTCATTAGTACAGGGAAAATGTTTTCAATGAAACATCGTACAGCAGTAAAAACCCCTTCCCAGTTATATTCAAAACTACAAAAAGAAATTTGTCTGAAGTTGCAGGTTTAAAGAATTCCTCAGCTAATTTCAATTAAATGACAATTCTGTTTATGTACGTGCCCCCTACCCCTAAAGCCTAGTACACATGATCAGAAAATCCTATGAAATGTACCACTTCTAAAGCAATCGTATGATAATCTGATCATTAGTACACAGCTTTCGAGAGCAGATCAGGACAGGTTGTGTAAAATAATCCGATAGGACAAGCACAAAACCTTTTGTCGTACGATGCCAGATCGGACGGTTTTCATTGAATCAGAACAGTTTTAGTCCAAAAATACAATACAGTACATCACTTCCGAATTTTTTTTTCTTTCGTATGAGAATTTTTGTAACTTTAGTAACCTCTTCATTTTCGATATGGAGACTCATATGGAAAAAAAACTAAAAAAAACGGACAATCATTCATCCAATAATCACATAGTGTGTACCAGGCTTAAGCCAGGCCCACTCATTTCAAAAGCAGTGAAAAACGGCTTAACCCTGTGAAAGTTACAATTTACTCTTTAAAACCCTAATATCTAACTTGTTATTTTTTCAAGGGAATAGTGTGATGACTTTACAAAGTTATTAATGTCAGTTCTTGTCACTATGCTAAAAACATGGATAAAGGTGACCTGCAGTTTTTCCAGTCTTTAAGATGACTGTATTAACTGAGTGAAAAAGAACTGAGAAAATGATTTTATGGGAGCAGTGGTAAAGACTTCAGTGTATAGCAAATAATGCACATGGTAAACATTCATATCATAACTCATGCAAACAGCATTGCAAGGGAGCTGATGTGTACAAGTTCAGATACAAAAGAATGGCTATATAAAAGATCATATTATTACGCAGAATATTTAGCAGGTTCTATGAGAAATTCAAGCTACTGGAAAACTATTCGTACATCTATAATTTACACTGATGCAAGCACAACAAAAAAAAGGCAGAAAAATAATTCTCATTGTGTTCTTCTGAAAGAACAACGGCTATTAATGCAACAGTCCTTGCCAATTAGAAAAACACCCTTAATTTGACAAAATACATAGAAGAAACAAAATGATTAAAAAAAAATGCTTTAATCTACTCAATTGTCATTGATTTATTCTCGTTAATTAATATGCAAAGTAATTGGTTATACTTTACTCATGCTTAGAAATATTCTTTACATTAGTTCTAGGAATTCTGACACACGAGGAGCCTACCATGTAATTATACTACTATGACTGCTTAAAGGCATCCATAGATGTCATCTATTTAATACAGACTTATTTAACAAAGTGAAAAAAATTGTTCCACTTCAAAGAAATGTGGAGGTCCGGTGAAGCATTACAGGAAAAAAAGCAATATATTGAATATTGCAGGATACATGCTTTTGGTTGCGCTTACCTTGTTTTGTTTGAGAGCACCTTTCTCCTTCATGTGCGGGCAGTCCTTTCCAGTTAGTATTGCTTTAATGTCAGCCACTGGCACTATGAAGGAAAAAAACAAAAAGCATAAAAGTTGTTAGAACAGTACATAGATGCATCCACTGTGGGAACTGAAGTTAAATAAATAAATACAATTAACAAATATATATACTTAAAATACATGAATGGAAACTGTTTAACCTGCCACAGGGTTTTTAATTCTGTGCAGGCAGATTTATGATCCTGATACATTTACTAGATGGCACAGCCAAGGTCTGTGCTCCCCTCAGATCTTTCTGTATGCTACAATGCAGTTAGGAAATACATGGTACTGTTAACTTTCATAACAATGTTATGCATGGCATAACAATTCCAATGCTGTTTGAGAAACAGGGATTCAAATTTTGATTCACGGTACAAAGTTTATTCGGCCCTTCACAAGATCTTTCTGAAAATCTCCTCCCTGTGCTGGAGATGTCTTAGCCAGGATGGTACATATCTGCACATCTTATGGACCTGCTCAGTTCTGCAACCATTTTGAACTTGGGTTTGGAACCTAACCTACAAACTCACTGATGTTCAACTGGGTGATGACCAATGGCTCACCTGCTACACCTGGCCCTCAAGTGTTCTCCAGGCAGTACAAATGCTCTCTCACTATCCAACTGCTTACACAGCCAAGGCCTATATATCACTGTTCTGGCAACAAACGACAGCACCACCTTTGGGAGTCTGGCTTTGAAAAATTCAGGAAATATGCTCCATTGTTGAAATACTGGCATCCTCTAACCATACAGAAGAACAATACCGCAAAACCTTGTTCTACTGGTTCGACTATACTTTTTCAGTAGATTATGCTGCTGGCATAGCCTGCTGACCTCCAACTTGGATTAGGAGGCCTTCTGGACCAGAGGTAGTGAAGGATAGCCACTACCTGGTTGCTCTATGTGTGGGGCACCCAGTGGCCCGCTGTAATGGGAACCTTAGGACACCCCATTTCCCCAAAATCCCTTTCACCATTTTTCTTTTTTTTTTTTGTAATTGGAACAGACCATTCCACGCAGTCTATAGAGGTGCTGGGTGAACCCAGTATGGCTATCCTACTGTTATATTTGTCTTGAGTTAATGTGTTAAGTGAAAGACCTGAAAGGATGAGTTTCCTGCTGATACCTGCCAGCCGGAAATTCAAGTACGTAGGCTGGTTTCCCTGTCTCGCCTTGAGAAAATTGCTAATGCTGCTTTTCATGCCCATTGTGTTTTTTATTACATTTCTTTATCTTTGGTATTTAATGTAAGCCTATGCTGGCCTTTGTTATGTGGTCCACACTCTCCTTGCTCCTAAATGTCCAATGTTAGATGGACAAGACTGCAATGCAGTATAGCCTCATTGGTTTACAGTGCTACCCTTCTCTCTGCTGTGCAGGAGATTACAGGAGGCTGATTTCAAGCAAGATTTTAAATCTTTAACTGGTTAAATGGTGGCTTTTAGATTTGTTTGTAGGTCAGCTTTAAAAACGCTTCGGGTTCCATTATTAATACACACATTATTTTGAAATTGTATAAAAGAAAACATTGCTGTTAGGTTACAGCGTTTTTTTGGTTTTTTTTACATCATTAAGCTTTATTTGCTGCATAAAAATGATATTAAGGTACTGACTACACTGTAACTATGTGGGTTCCAAAAACCATTTAAATCTATTTGTTAAAAGAACTAATTACTCGTAAACCTCATTCAGTATGTTGCCATTAATCCAGAAGAACAATGTCACTGATTTGTACTGCTGTTGGGTACATTGTATATTTTCACATTATTTATTCTGGAGATTTTAAGATCCACTTTGCTGTCGTTTCAATCAGCAAAAACAACAGGATTAATTTTACATGCACGGCGATCTTTATTTATGTTTACAGCAGATGCCAAGTCTGCAGCAGTAATTATATTAGAGAGAAAATCCAAAGAAAATCTTTTATTTTTATCCTCATAAGCCCCGGCATGTTTTAACTCAACAAAGATTACATGCTGAATAATGAAAATAGACCATGCAACGCAAAATCTTTTATAACATTGTAACCAAAATGCATAATGTTTTACAGGATTAGTAGCAGCATTTTCTATCTGTAGCAACATTTTCTTGCAGGTTCATACTCAAACGAAAACCATGTTAAACTACTGAAGACCAATCAATTAGCAGAAAGTCTTTACGAGTAACCTTCTCTACTACGGGACCACATCATTAGGTATGCAAGTTCATGAGGGACTTTGGACTGTTTTTATTTAGTGTTTTGCAAAAAAAAATGTATATATATTCAACGGGCATTTAATAGCTACATCTGCTTTGAGGCATGTAGATATGGTCAAGCGAATTAGTTGTTGTTCCACTAAAGAATAGAATGGGGAAGACACATGTTCTAGCATTTTTTAGGGAAGATAGTGGGAAAAAAACAAACAAAAAAAATGTCATTATCTCATGGCGAAGAACACAACTTGTTAATGAATGAGGCCTGAGGAATATGGCCAGAGGTGTTCAAGGTCCACAACCGATGAAAGAACTACTTTCTATTAAAGTGATTTGCAGTAAAGCTGCACAAACCTAACTGCAGGGTTTCTGGGGAGCAGAAGCTGGGACCGATACTTCCAGAATTGTTTATCAAAGAAACTTTGATAAAAGAATACATATCGAGGGAAGCAATTTGTAAAGATGCTACTACTGTACGTTTTAAGAATGAAAATTTAAGTCTAGTGACAGGATCTCGTAAAAAAAAAAGATAAAAGCTCCAGGGGACATGTTGACCAGTGAGAGGGTCAAATTATTATTTTACAACTTACATTTGATAACATTGCTACATGACACTCTTGATCTCAACATAAAAATAGGAACTATAACGGCATAGTAATATACAAACACTGTAGTAACCTAGCTGTGGGGTTTCTGGAGAGCAGAAGCTGGGACCGATACTTCCAGAATTGTTGGATTTCTAAGAAACTTTGATAAAAAAAAAAAGTTTTTTGGGGAAGCAATTTGCAAAGATGTTACTACTGAAAACTTTAAAAATGAAAAATGTAAGTCTGGTGACAAGGTCTCTTTAAAAAAATTTATAAAAACTCCAGGGTACATGTTGTCCAGTGAAAGGATCAAATTCATATTTTAAAATTTACAATTGATAACATTGCTATATGACACTCTTGATCTCAACATAAAAATAGGACCTACAGTAGAAGGGCATAGTTCATTACCTGAGATATGTGGATTAAACAGTAAGTAATAGGGACAGCCTACGTCAATGAACACTGATGTCGAAAAAAAAAAAATGCACTGGGGAAGTCATTTATTTCGATTAAAATCAGGCTTAGCATTACTGTCCAATGGATTCCACAGTAATGTCAGGAAAAAATAGGTCATGTCACCCGATGTGATCAGATTAATGTGCCGTTTCACCTATTTGTTTACTTCTGCATGTACCTATGAAATGTATGTAGAAAAATTAGATGAAATCATTGTAGAAGAAAAAAAAATATGTAGGGATATGTAAAGCCAAACATTATAACTACGGTAATTCATATCTATTTCTTCCTTCTCCAGTATGAAATGAATTAGCCAATTTAGAAAGGTTAATCTCTGCTGCAAATATATTGGCTTGGAAACAGTAGAAGTGCAGGTACCAATGACTGAAGCTTTAGTATTTATACTTGCAGGTACCAGAATCTCACCTAGATAAAGAGGGTGAAGTGTACAGTAAAGCAGTTATCACATTAATCTATGGATGAATGGTTTATTGCTAATGAAGTAAGTGGTGACCAATTAACTATGCTAAAAGATGTTGTTATTAGGTTTAGAAGCCTGATTCCCCACCAATTGTTCTCTCACATAACTCAAATCTCAAATTATTCATATTGTTAGCTGTGAATAAATAATGTGGACAAAAGCTAAATACTAAAGAAAAATAAAGTAATCTGCTCTACAACAGATACATAACAGTGATCATAAGAGGTATCCACAAGCTCATAAATGTTGTGCAAAATCCTCCTATTGTCTATCTCAGAAGAAGGGGTGTACAGTTTGGACGCTTCAAAACACAATTTAAATATGCTGGATAAATAAGTAGCAAGATTATTAATATTATTATAGCCCAGGTTTAGTCAAAATTAAAAAAATATAGCACAAGGGCATTGCCTACTATTAATCCAATCAATGTGGCCCTTGTGCTGCTGGCTAGTGGGAGTTGATAGAGCTGACAGATCTGTGACAGGCACTGATCAAGATGTCCACCCTTTCTTCCGACCTCTTCCATTCAAAGAAGCTGTACTATAGCTTCTGAATAAAACATAGGAAGCAGGCCTTTCATTAATCTGCCCATCCTCCATTAATAGATCGTTTTTTGTTTTCAATCTCTTTCTATTATTTTTCAATTTTAGACAAGATATACAAAAATAACATCAAACATTTTGTAGGATTGGGTAATAAAATATATTATCAAAAGAACAAAAAGATCAATTATATCTCAGAGATACATCTCTATCCAACAATATATTTTCATCTTTGATACAGCATTAAACCACCCCCTATTCCCCAGGATTAAATTTTATTATACCAAACAATAGGATAATACCTGAAGTCCCCTCGTATTCTACTCCACATGGTCGTTATACTTCCATTGTCATAGGTTCCCCCTTTGAATCTCTATTAATACTGGGCTGTAATTTACACTGTTCTATCTTTATCAATAGCCATATCCCACCTACAAAAAATCACACTCCACAACAACATATAGCAATCATCCATATCACACACACATATAAAGGGGGAAAAAAAAGGGGGGGAGGGTTCCGGTCTTTCTCATAAATATTGTGTAAAAGTTCTTCCCATAGCTGCCATATTTTTGGGGTTTGTTTACTTAATTTCTACTCCTTCAGAATCCTCTCTTCTATGGACTGCATCTCACTCATTTCACATACTCATTCAGCTTTAGTTTTTCACCAGTTTCAAGTTATTGTCTGTGCTGCTATTAACATATGGCGTAAAATATCCCCCTTGATGAATTTCATTGACCCTGGAATAATTGACAGTACTGAAGTACAAATACTTAATTGACTGTTAGATTGTGCTAACTTTTTATTAATTGAAGTGATAGTACAGCTTCTATGAACAGAGGAGGGGGGCGGAAAATGTGGGCATATTGGGCACTCTTGATGAGTGCCTGTCATAGGTCTGTTGGTTCTGTTAATCCCTACCACACTGTGAGATTACAGCAGTGGGGGAGGACACGAGTGTGTAATTTTAACTAAAATTAGGCAATAATAATAATAACAACAACAATACATACAATAATAATGCTAATTCTTTGTTTTATTAATTATTGATTAATTGTGAAATGAACTACATGAAATACAAATATAGCTAAAGGGGAACACTGTTACCTTGAATGATCATATAGATCCTGTACACCTACTGGTCCAAGTACAACTAGGACACATTAAAGAGAGACCCTTCTAGCTTTTGGTCTTAAAGTGTTACTAAACCCACAACAGTAAAATCAGTCTGTACTGTACATGCAGTAAAGAATGCTTGTTATACTCACTGTGGAACCTAAGGGGTTAATCCTGCACATTGTGTTAAAAGGCTATTCTGATCCTCCCATTATTCCACTGTCCCCAAGCCATCTCCTAATAAAACAGGGCCTTGGGGCACTCTGCACATGCTCAGTTTGGTGTGTATTGCATTTATTTGGAGAGCGCATGTGATCAGCACAGGGCCAATCAGCACTGTCCAGACAGAAGGTCAGGGGTCCTGCAGCCTCAAAGGACAATCAAGGGAGATTGAAAACTCCTCCCACAAGCTTTAACCAGACAATCATAGAAGTCACAAGACTGTTATATACTGCTGATGAGAAAAAGTATTTAGCAGTTTATATTTACTAAAATAATTGCATTTCCATGTTATGTGTACTCTGGGAGACCAGATATAGTGAATGCAGGGTCCTGGGTTGAGTAACACTAAGTATATACATTTTAGGCTGTTTTATGGTCTTTTTTTCAGTACAATATAGGTTAACTAAGCAGACAACACAATAGAGATGCTTGGTCTGAGGCACACATTGTCTGAATGGAACTTCATACTGAGCCATATTATACAGGGAAGAGTCTTTGTTATAAATCACTGTTAATGAGTCATTGAACTGTGTAAACAATAGAATTAATAAATCAAAAAGGCAAACTGATAGACTTTAACACAAAAAGCAATCTAAAGCTCCTCCTGCTGGCTCAAAAGCAGAAAGCAAAATATTGATCATAAAAAAAAGAAATACATGACAATATTTTAAATTTTTTTACTTATTTTGCCATTTTCATAAATCAATTAATGTACAAAATCACTATAGACTCCACCAAGCTCTTGTGTGCAACAAGCAACTTCTGTTGAATGGAAATGTTAAAAATGTTTTCTTAATCAGCGCCTGCAGCAGAGTTCGCACTGTCCGAAAACAATGTCTCAGGCAGGAGGATTCATCTATTAACCTCAATTGTGTAGATGGAGGAATCCATTCATTTTTCTTCTATGGTCATCCTTAGTGTAACCAGAAGCAGCATTCAACCCCATAGAAACATAATTTGTACATATGGTTTGTGTAAGTGTAAGCCATTTTTATATTATGCAAAAAGTTACTTACATTTGTCTTGCAAATTGTCATGTGGTACCTCCCCTTGAGGACTCTCTTCCAAGTCTCCATAGTGTAACACTTTGTGATTAGGTGAAAGTCGACAATACCAAAACTTATCTGCCAAAACATAAAAATTTGTTAAAACAATACAGTTACAAAGAAAACTCTGGTTACGCAAAGAGAAAATATAAAGATTCGCATCTATGTATTATATTGCAATACACAGCAGAATTAATACATTTATGTTGTAGTATATAAGAGGAATACAGATATAACATTTCCAGGGATCGATGACTCTTAAGATAAACAGAGCTAGCAAAAACATGTGATCATTTGTGGGTTGATAGATGTAGAAAGCTAGTGTGAGTTTAGGGCAATTAAATATGACTTTTAAAAACTATGCAGGTTGCCATTTCTGACCTCTCCATGTGAAAATGCTAATTGCATGGCTCTCATTCTGAACTTTTGCTTTAGTACTTTCTCAGCTAACGACTAGAAACGGAGGAACTGTGGAATATTGATGTGCAGCATTTTGTGCTCCCCCCCCAGGATGGTCTCAGTGGAGCAGCCATTTTACCCTTGTATTGGGGATCTAATAAGGTGGCCACTCAATAGTGGTCTCTCTTGAAATTCTTGGGTCCTTGTGAAGGGATTTAAAGATTCACTCCACTTTTGCTCAGAAAAACGTTTTCTTCTGGGTGATCAATGTACATTGTAAGTATTTTAACAAAATGTGTTGTATATTCCTACCTGCTTTTACTGTGAATGAGTAGTTATTTGTTAGTTCATGTCCTGTGCACAGTGATTCTGAATAAGAGTGCTAATTCATTACAAGCAGCTGATGCACTTTCAGGGTTCTGATAAGAAAAGTTGCAGTGTCTGTATCCCTTTATACATGATTAATCTTTAGGGGATTTTTAGGAGAATTCCTAAAACCTGACTTGTATCTGTGTGTAGAGTTCTTCACACAAGCAGGAAATGACATTTCTAGGGGAGTTCTGTTATGCCAACTGTGTACAGAACGCCTTTAGGTTGCCTTTTTGCATTGAATTGATAGAAAATTACAACAGCTGCAGGTTAAAAAGGAAAGGTAATTTGAATAACATATAATTTACAGTATGGCTTCTGTAGCAATTATATGTGCTTTTTTTTTTGCTATATTATTTTGCCATGATAATGGAGTTAGGTTTTAAGTATAAACAGCTTATTCACCACAAATTGCCTTCAGCAGTAGACCCCGTGTCCTCAAAAATTAGTAGACACCACTGTCCTCAATAATTTCACCCATGCACAAATTCCTGGGTGTAGGAGGGGTGAAACATCTTCCTTGAAGCCTTCCCCATCTTCCCCTCCTCACCACTAGCACCCACACATTCCTCCTCTGCCTCACAGAGTAGATGAACACAGCAGGCAACGGATTCTGCTGGCCCTCTTCCTGCTGCTGTACCTCTAGTGCCCAAACTATCAAACCATAGCGTGTGTTCCATGTGGATCACAAGAGGGATTGTATCACTAATCTCTCTCCTGTCACAGCTTACCCTGTTGGTCACCTCTTCAAAAATCCTGAATGATGAGCCATTGACATGATGAAAAGAACCTTAGCTGAAACACAGAATGTTGTACTTAGCCTAGGACTTTATGTATGCTCTGGGGCGATTGGAGTTGACTGCTGATTCTGAGTAGTTGAAGGATATGGCCAGTGAGAAAGTAGGGGTACAGTTGTCAGTGCTGCCACCATCAAACAAGACACATGATGGAAGCACCAGCTCCAGCAGTGTGCCCTGTGCTACATCCTTTCCAGCCAACAGAAGACTGATCCAGCGTGCTATGAAGAATATGAAGCATTCCTGCTCATGCTTACTGAACCACATTTCTACAGTCAAATAACAGTGTGGTCCAGCGACAAGAACACATTACTTTCCACATGCTGTTGGAGGGCAAAAAAATAGTAGTCGAGTATCTGTTACAGTGATGTAATACAGGCCAAAAAATCTTGCATGGGTAGCGGATTTTATGAACTGAAATAGGGGCAGCTCAAAATAAGTAGGTTGGCATGCTGGTATAAATACGCTGTCAGTAGAAGCTTCAGATGCTGTGACTGATGCAACAGGAGAATTTTGCAGTAGGGAAAGGTGAGAAAGTGAGGTCATTTTGATGCCAACTTGTCTTTTTGAGGCGCTTCTCCCATCAAACTTTGTGATGTCAGGGTCATGTGTTTCCTCATGCATGTGTTACCCAAACGGCTGGTACTTTTACTATGGCTGATTTTTAGCAGGCAGGGGATGCAAGCCACAATGGAGCTGATGGCAACAGATGCATTAAAAAAGGACTACACTCTAAAGCTTTGTGGACTGACCCTGGGAATAGCAATGGCCTGTACCCATGGGGAGTATTGCCAGATGGATTAGAAAGACCGCTCCCTCCGGTGCTCTGCAAGCTGCCCCTTGACAAAATACTCCCTTGATGCTGTTCTGCCTCCCCCTCAGAAAATCTTCCTCTCCAATTGATGGCATTCACAGATGGTCCCGCTCCGAGGACAGTGGCAGTTTGACTGGGGCGGTACACCTGTCAAACAGTAACGCAGGTGTCCTAAGGCGAGCTCAGGGAGGACAGAAACCTCCCATGGAGCAGGGAGGTTTCCACCCCTGTCTGATCACTAGAGCCCACTATGCAGTATACTACAACTGCTGGAGAAACACTGCCTCTTGCTGCTCCCTAGCTAATGTCCCCTCCCTCTGTCATGTCTTCACACAATATCAATATCAGTAAAACAAGGAACAAATGACTGCAAGTGGGGGCCCAGCAGCTAATCATCAACTACATTTTTTTGCTAACGCACACCAAAAAGAAGTCCCAAAAGTCCTGTTGGGTCTCTGAACTGTGTCCACTGCCCTGCAATCCACGGTAATTTAGCGAACCAAGTGAACCTGTTATAAAATTGCCCCAGGTACCAAATACATTGGTAAATTTCTTTTAGCCTTGGGATCCCCAAAATGCTGCGATTACTAAATTTGTAAATATTAACCAGAGCCTTCAAGTAATATGAACTATTTTGAAGAGTTCACTTCAGTTTATCATTAAGGCCAGCCATACACGGTTTTGAATCCTGCTGAACCAGTTGAGATTTGAACCGTTAATGGGCAGGCTGAATTTACCAAGTTGATAGATCGGTCAATTTGGGTACAACCAGCCTGCTATAGCCGCTAGCAATAATCACTGTCTTCTACCGGCAGGGACGGCTTCCCCCACCCGCCCCCCTGCCAGGAGAAGGCAAGTGCGGATTCCCCGTCAACACTTGCTGTGTTGATGGAGGAATTGTGCAAATTTCTTTCCTGCAACCCATGGTTGCAGGACAGAACTTCACACCGTGTATGGCCAGTCTAGGTCATGTCCTTACCAACAGGATGCAACCTTGTCAAGAAAAATATTTTTGCTTGACACTTGAATTGATGTTGGTGAAAAGGAAACTGAATGACCATATAACTTCTCCTAGGTCATTTGGGGTCTTGGGCATATGACTGTGAAAATAACGCAAAAAACACACATTCTGTTGCCAGCTCCAGCAACAGTTTCTAAAAATAATTTTTATATTATTAATTTAAACTATGATACTTTTATCAAACAAAGGTCTAGGTAATTATTTTGTCTATTTGAGAAAGATAAAGGAGTTCAGATCTTATTATGTAGTTTAAATAATTACAATTGGTTTAAAAAAAAAAAAACAGAAAATCAGCAGGAAAAAAATATGATAGACTAGACGAGATGAAAAACATTACATTTCTTCTCAAGGAGAAATCAAGGAGTAAAAAGAAATCGTCTGATGGCAATCCTAACTCTTGTTCTTGACATTAGTGCAGATAGCTGATTTATATTCTGGTTTACATGATTAAATCTGAACAGCAACACACCCACATCTGTTCATTTGATTTATGGGAAGTGTATTAATGGACTCTGTCCAGATAGTAAGTTTATTTAGTGTGATATAGGGTTGAATGCAGCTATAAATGTGGGAAATGCATTAACATGTTTAATAATGCCTAAATAAACTTTTCAAATAATAACTTCTAAACTGGTCGGGTAATTTTCCTTGGCATAGAATACAGCTGAAGAGTGTGAAGGCTGTAGTACAGTCACCATTATTTTATCAACCAAAGACCAAAAAGCCTGATTCTGTGTGAACTGTAGAAAAATACATAAGCAAGATTTTTAAAAATTCACAAATTAAAACTATGTGCTTTTCTCCATAAAACATGAACTGTAATTGCTATGTTTCAGGTCACCTCAAATTCCATCTCATCATGTAAATTTTCTTACAGGCTGTAGAACAACATAATGGCGTTGCACTACCATCAAAGCTACCCAAACCTGCTACTGGGAACCTTCACTAGGGCAAAGACTCTCAACCAGTGGGGGACGTTCAAAACCTAGGTACATTTTTGTAGCCCTACATCTGAACAGTACCTGTGATTCATGCCTCCCCACTTTACCTGATCAATTGTAAATATCTTTACCTAAAAAGAAACTCCAGTATGACATCCTATCATTAACTCCTCATCCCTTCCCAAACCTGTGTACAGCATTAACACAATTTTCCCTATGTTTGTCTGCGACAGACTCACCCGGGACAGAGGCTTTTGGAGGGGACTGAATGCTAGCCTCTTGCCTACCGACTATGGGCCCTGGCATTTGAGGGAGCTACAAGCATTTTAGGGAGATGTCCTTTTATGTAATACAAAAAGGACACTATTAAGGAAGCCATAATGGTCGCTGCCAGCTTGGGACTCATAGCAGATGTATGTGAAAGGAATGCTGATTAATGAGATCTGGAAATCCCTGGGTCTACTGTTGTCTACTAGTCTGAATGATCTTTCACCCATTAATTATGCTAATTAACACACCTTTGTCTCCTAGCAAACTACTAGGGGATGTATTTATACTTGTAATTAAGGATGAACTCAGGCGTGTTCGCAACTCCACGTGCCCGTACCCGCCAGGAAGCTGACACTCCACAGCGCTAATCACAAGTAGAGAGACATTTCCCGATCTGTGCAGCCACGGATGGGGAAATGTCTCACTGCCTGTGATTAGCACTGCGGAGTGTCAACTTCCTGGTGGGCACAGGCACGTGGAGTTGCGAACATGCCTGAGCTCATCCTTACTTGTAATAATGTATATTGTAAGTTGTGAGCTTGTTGCCGGACAGTCTGTTCACCTGGGCTGGTTTAAGAACTGCGTGAATTAACATTTACTTATATCATTGTCAGCTAGTAGTTACTAGATGAGGGGGAAGTAGCCATGAGTCAGCCCTACCTCGTTATTTAACCCATTGTGTGATGTTTTGGGTAAATATTTGGGTCATTGTGTATGTGGGGGACGGACATACTTTTCAAGTGTATAAAAAGCCTGTATCCTTGTCCAATAAAACATGCCATGTTCCTACAAGCTAGTGTCAGCTAGTGTTGCGCATTTGGCTATAATATCTGATCTCTGATGTTCAGACTGGAGGTGGCTGTATACTGACGGATGCACTCAAGCGGAGTGTGGGAGAAGGTTCCGTGACACTGTCCATCTTTCTACCAATTTCAAGGTTATTATTATTATTTTACAGGATTTATATAGAGCTGACAGTTTACACAGCGCTTTACAACTTGAGGGTAGACAGTACAAACACAATACACTTTAATGCAGTAAGAATCAGGGGGCCCTGCTCTTTAGAGCTTACAATCTAAGAGACTCACATTCTTTACTTTATTTTTCATTTACCGTATATACTCGAGTATAAGTCGTTCCGAGTATAAGTCGAGGCCCTAATTTACCACAAAAAAATGGGAAAAACTTATTGACCCGAGTATAAGACGAGGGTGAGAAATGCACAGCTACTGTAAGTGGAAAAGAGGGTCAACAATGCCCATTTGCAGCCTCACTGTGCCCATTTGCAGCCTCACTGTGCCCATTTGCAGCCATAGGTCCCCTGAACTTCAAACGTGGTAGTTAAGGGTTCCTAGATGCCCCCTAGCTGCAGCCAAAATTTGGGGTCTCTGAACCCAAAGGGTCCCGAAATGACATTGCAGCAGATGGACACAGTTGACCGAATTTGGGGCCCTGTATCTTAGGGCCACTTAGTGCTAAGAACCCCAAATTTGGTGTGCAAACCAAGTGGAACTAGCACCATAAAATTTCCAAAGCTGGGGTTTCTAGCACCAAGTGGCCCCGAGATACAGGGCCCCAAAAATCAGTTCAGAAAATGTCAAGCACTTTTCTACAGCAGAGAATGACATTTTCCGAACCGGTTTGGGGGCCCTGTATCTCAGGGCCACTTAGTGCTAGGAACTTCAGCTTTGGATATGTTATGGGACCAGGTCCACTGGGTTTGCACACCAAATTTGGGGTTCCTAGCACTTAGTGGCCCTGAGATATGGGGCCTCAAACTCGGTTCAGAAAATGTCAAGCACTTTTCTGCAGCAGAGAATGACATTTTCCGAACCGATTTTGGGGCCCCGTATCTCGGGGCCACTTAGTGCTAGGAACTTCAGCTTTGGATATGTTGTGGTACCAGGTCCACTGGGTTTGCACACCAAATTTGGAGTTCCTAGCACCAAGTGGCCCTGAGCTACGGGGCCCCAAAGTCGGTTCGGAAAATGAAATTTTTTGCTGCAGAAAAGTGCTTGACTCGAGTATAAGTTGAGGGGGGCACTTTCAGCACTAAATAATGTGCTGAAAAATTCGACTTATACTCGAGTATATACGGTATATGTCCATTTCTTCAATGTAATCTATTATACCTCCTTGTCTTGGCATTAAATGCCATTAAGCCAGTGCAAAGCTGCATTAATATAAATGAGGATAATGGAATACAGGCTGAATAAAGATGCTCAAAGCAAAACAGAATATAGATATATGTAAATACATCCACATAACTCAGTTTAAAAGTCATCAGACCTTACACAATATAGGGAAGGATTCTGAGGGGTAAAATCTGAGGGGTAAAATTCTGAGGGGTAAAATCCCTCAGACCAATGAGTGCCCAGAATACGGCACACGTAAAACAAACACAAACCAAATGCATTTATGTGCATAGCAAAAGACAACATTAACCCTGTGTATGACCAATTACTTTAAAATAAAAGGTCTTTGGTTCAAGTGTCATTACACTAATTGGTTGCATAACCATTAACTGCTTGCCGACCAGCCGCCGTCATTATACTGAGGCAGGGTGGCACGATCCCGCAAATTGCCGTAGGTGTACGTCGGCTTTGGGAAGTCGCTTTTGTCGGCGCTCCCATCAACCAGCGGAGGAGCCAATCAGCGGGTGGGGTGGACTCGATGTCCGCCGGCCACCTGCAATCGTTCCATGCAGCGAGAGAACGGGGATCTGCCTGTGTTAATAATGCAGATCTCTGTTCTGACAGGGGAGATCACACAGATCCTGTCTTTATGCTAAGGAGGAAGATGGATCTGTTTGTTTCCCCAGTCACACAGTCCCCCATACAGTTAGAAAACACCTGCAGGGAACACATTTAACTCCTTGATCGACCCTAATGTTAACCCCTTCCCTGTCAGTGTCATTAGTACAATAACAGTGCATATTTTTAGCACTGATTACTTTAATAATGTCACTGGTTCCCAAAAGAGTGTCAAAAATGTCAGTTAGGTGTCTGATCTGTCCACAATGTCTCAGTACCGCTAAAAATCACTGATCGCCGCCATTACTAGTAAAATAAATAAATGAAAATGCCATAAATCTATCCCCTATATTGTAGATGCAATAACTTTTGTGCAAACCAATCAATATAGGCTTATTGGGATTTTGTTTACCAAAAATACGTAGCAGAATACATATTGGCCTAAAATGATGAATAAATTAGTTTTTTAAAAAAAATTTTGGAAATGTTTTATAGCAGAAAGCAAAAAAAATGTTGTTTTTTTTTTTCAAAATTGTCCCTCTTTTTTTGTTTATAGCGCAAAAAATAAAAACCGCAGAAGTGATCAAATACCACCAAAAGAAAGCTCTATTTGTGGGGAAAAAAACGTCAATTTTGTTTGGGTACAACGTCGCACGACCGCGCAATTGTCAGTTAAAGCGAGACAGTGCTGTAAAAAAGGACTAATCAGGAAGTGGGTAAATCCCTCCGGGGCTGAAAAAGGTTAAACTGTACAAAGATTAACAAGATCAAAAAATGTAGTAATATGGATCCTCACGGAATGGCTCACAACGGTATGTACTACAATAAAAGTGTATACAGGCTTATGGAATTCTGTCATTCTGTTAGGTGTGAATATCAACTATCATTGTCCTATGTTACATGAAAAAAGACTAGCTAATCAGATTATTACCAAGCAGAGGTTATCCTCTGGTTGAACTGAATTGCAGGCATCGCTTCCACCCACTCTTCTTTCTGTTACATACAACTCATCCCCAATTCCAGCATTTCTCAAACTAGAACTGTCCCATAGTGGATTATTACCACTTGATACACAAGCAAGTAACTTAAAAACATAAAATTTAAATGGATTTGCCTGATTAAACAATAGTGTACAGGTAACCTAAGATGACATGCAGGACACTAATACATGTAATTCTGCTTACAGTTTGATGTTACTGACAATGATAAACAGAATCTAACTTAATCAATCAAACTAATTGAATATACATTGTAGAAGTAGACAGTGTCTGACAAATAATTAATTACATCAAGCGGATGCTGGCGATAAACAAAGTTTTAAAATATCTTGACCCACACAGGAGATACGTGGCAATCATATAGGGACCTATATATATAAAAAAAAAATCTTAAAAAAATATATGACGAATATTCCAACAGTTCTGTATATTTATAAAGCTGCTATATTTGGTATCCATTTTTTCAAATAGAGGGAGAAGGATCTTTTCTCAAGGTGGCATAAATGATTTTCTCATTTCTCCATGTCACCAGTGTCCTATTTTACTTTTTTTTCTTTTTTATAAAAACGGTACAATGCTTAATAAAGACTAGAAACACAAAGTAGGAGGAACCCAGAGCTTGATTCTGACCATTCCTCTCTGCCTTATCTGAATCCAGCCAGGCAGGGGCAACATTTGTCAAGGGGAATTAGCAATATTGCCTACCAAGGACCTAGACATAGCCAAGGGAGTGGAATTTCTGCATGTTTGAATCACATGCATAGTTAAAAAACAGCCAGTGTATTTAGCGGGGACTGCAAAAATTCAGCCACGGCTAAAAGCTCAGGAGTCATAACACACAATAGTGGCTATTGTTTTTTGCTAGTAAACCAGAATGAGACCTTATGGGAGTCTCAAAATTGTCACTTGATAACGGAACCCTGCAACCTTTTTGAAAAGTTGAATCACATTTTTTATATATACAAATGAAACAACCAAGTTTATGATGAAAAAATTGTGCTGGTAAAGGTTATAACTGTTGAAAATGGTGCCACCCATCAGTTGCTACAGCCTCCTACACACAAAATCTGATACTGGTTTGGCATGGCATGAAGATATCTTAAAGTGTTTGTAAAGTCACACTGTGACTTTACTGGTATCCCCTCTGGATTACGCAGTTAGTAAGCATACTGCGTGTCTATTTTTTAAATGAAAAGGCTAAATACCTTTTCTTAAACTGCAGTTGTGCAGTCACGTGATCCTCCTCTGCTCTTCTTCCTTGAGCTATGCATAGCAGCAGGCACACACACTGTAGTTACTAACTGCACATTCAAGAGAGGATACAAGTATTTTTGCTGCATATTGCAACTAAATAGCGACAGGAGGGGTGGGGAGGAGAGACGCTCTCACGGCGACAAGCAGGGAGAGAGGGGGGAGATTCACAGCAGAGAGCGGGCTGACAGAGGCACATAAACTGACCAGGGTATCATGGCTCAGCAGCCATAATTACTGTGGTCAGCACAGACAGGGGGACACAGGAACAGGCAGGATCAACCAGGTATATTACAACATAGGAAGAAACAAATTACATGGCACAAGCACTCTGCAATAGATCATGCCTTAAAGTAACAGGATATACTTTTTTTTTTATGCAAAATATTGGAAACTGCATGTAATGTAGCAAAACCACAGATTAACAGACCCCTTTGCAACTGTAAATATACTCCATATACTCCAAAGTTAAACCATACTATAGGAAGGATTACTAGCAATGGGTAGTGGCAATGTGGTAGCTCCTTCTAGTAGACTGTATAAGTAGATACAGAAAAACGTTATTTATTCCGATGTATCTGTAACAAGTCACATCTTACTCCCTGATTATGGGTGTAGCATGTTACAAAAGGTGAGTGCATCTCTTGAACCTTATGTAGACTTGATGGTCAATGTCCAATGATTAGCCCAGACCTCTAGCCAGTCATACTATTGTAGTCACTGCACACCAAAGTAGCAGTTTATTTTTTCTCATAATCATTTAAGCTTTCTTGAGTTACAATTTATTGAGAGACCTACTCTGACAGCAGATTTTAAACTAACCCTTTACTCACCAAACTTTCTCCAAAGCCACAGCTTATAAGTAACAAAGACACACTTGGCTGTCCACAATAAGCTTTAATCATTTTCAGTAGTTCAACCTCTGCCAAGATTTTCAGGGCTAGATCAACCCCCTTTTTGTTTCACCAAGAGTGGGTCACCTCAGTCTCTAACAGGGAACTGAAAGAGGAGACAGGCCAGATGTTCACTTTCTCTGCAAAAGTCAGGAGTCTCATTTTAGAGCTCCCTGACTTTCTGGGTTTCCAAGGCACTATTGAAGATATGAGGATTCCGGAATTAAACTCATGATGTCACTTTAGAGAAAGAATAGGGAGGAGAGGTAAAAGAGTATCTAAACCCCAAAACATAACATTTAATATCTTGCGGCTTACCAGTCTTAAGATGTGGCAGCTGCATTAGTCTTATTTTTTTCAGGATACAGAATCCCTCACTATTCTGTATCCACGGAGAATCAACATTCACTCCTGATTTGGACAAAAGAAAACCTCCCCCTCCCCATCTTCACAACATATAGGGGTGTTCTATAATCTACAGAAGAGAACTGGGCTTGGGTGATAAAACTGCTTGAGATTTCAGTACAACAGAGGCAATATGCACATAAAGTTAGGTGTTCATTGGATTCCAAGCAGGATAAAGGCATTTTTCTCTACTTACAGCATTCTTAAAGAGACATGGCAAAACATGCAAGTATTGGCGAGAGATTTTTTAATTTTGTCAAAAACAGTTTTGTCTATGTATCAAAGTGCCATCAAATAAAAGTAAATGTTCTCCAAAGAGTTTGTTGTCTTTTTTAAATTTATTTTCACTCTAACTTTATCTACTGTAACATGGGGGATCGTTGGCTCTAGTGGTAGATGCGTTTTCCAGTGATTCAAGCCAGTCAGGAACTATATTTTAGGGCATGGCTGCCCATTTTTATTAAAAAGGCAAATAAAAATCTGTTAAAGGGTTTTTCTCCAGTAAATTCACAGACAAAAAATGCTGGCCCACCTGGCTCTTACGCTGACGGGTACACTCTAACGCACACAGCTCATCAGGCCTTAGTGCTCAGGCCGCTTATTGTCTCTTGTAGACAATCATGCTCTGGCTGCCTCCTGCAGCCCTTCTGACTCCTGGAGAGGAATGGAGTCCTCCTGACTCACCATGCCCAGACCTCCTGTCTGTTGGGTGGAAATGTCTCCAACTGGGAGCCTTGAGGTATTCCCATACCTTCATTATAAGGACTGTGCTCACCTGAGCACACACCCTGCTGGTCCTACACAAAACCGGGACAAAGGGTTGGAGATTCCGTCCCACCCAAGACACTATGTACTCTCCAAACTACAGAGCCCCATGCAGGAAGACCAAAACCCAGAGAAAGCTGCAAGAGTAGTTTTCTCCAGTCCACATCTATGCTCTGCAGTCCTGCACTGAGCCAATGTGCATACCCTGTGTGCTTTAAACGACCAATTTTACAGTGACAGCATCTCATACTGTCACATTACTCAAGGCTCTTGCACTGGTGCTTCAGATTTTTTTTCATATAAAATACTTAATATATACACTATTACAGTTTTAAAGCCCAGCTTCAGACATGTTTTCTGGATTAGTTTAAAAAGAGTAGTGAAGAATACAATTTTTACAGCTGTGTTTTTTTGTTTAGCGACACCAGTTCCCATTTTGTTCTTGGGGTCACAAGGTCAGTAAGGAAAGGGAGATTTTTTATTTTATTTTTTTTTACTAAACTAAAATCAGGTTGGCTTTAAACATTCACTCACATAATAGGGGCTGTTTTCTAATGCAATGTATTGTATCAGATCTTTACCAAAGCATAATGAAATCCTCCAGCCAAAGCCTTTTGCGTGGAATAGAGGATGATAGGGCAGCAATGACACAACATTCTACTTATTTTTGCAAACCCAATGTAAAACCCCTTCAACAATCTTTATGGGGCCCCATTCACCCTAGTGTTTGAGGTGCGGTAACACAAAATGGTTGAGACTGGATTCATTACCCCAAAGTGCTTCCCCTTTAGCTGCAGAGACAGCAGTTGGAGGTGTACCTATGCCACAGTGATCTGATTTGCGATCACAGCAGGAATTATTGCAGCGTGCTAGTGTGAGGTTCAAGGGGTCAAAACAGGCGGCGAGCAGGTAAAAGAAGGCAACCTCACACGTGTTAAATTTTCCAAATGCAGATTTCTCTTTAGAGAGAGATCAAAACTAGTGGGAATGAGCCCTTACCCTTTTTATTCTTGCTGTCTCTTAGCAAAATATGCTCTCCCCAGTGACTCCAAAAGGGAATCCAACACCATATAGATGTACAATATACAATAAGAGCCTAGAGCTCCAAATAAAAATGCTATCTAACATGTAGGCAGTCTTTATCAGATGCCTATCCAAAGCTGTTGGTGCTTTTAGATGGGGGTCTTTAATTTGCAGAACATGGATAATGAAAATACACACACTGCCCAAGTTAATAAAGGAAAAACAAAGACTTGATTTATTTTTTTTTAAAAAACTCATAACAGTGCTAATCATAACAGCATGACAAGTGGTTAACAGTATTCAAGCGTTTCACAGTAAAAATAAAATGCATCTTGCCTTCCGTATGACTAACTGAGTAATCACCCTGGGATACATTTCATGCTCCAGATAGCATTGAACGTGTATATTTAAAGCTGGGTTAAACCAGTGTTCTCATTCTTCTATGCCTAGTGACTCTCACATTCTATACTGTGTATAATGTTAACGCTGTTTTTAACTACTTTAACCACTTCAGCCCCACAGGATTTGGCTGCCCAATGACCGCGCCATTTTTTGCGATTCGGCACTGCGTCGCTTTAACTGACAATTGCGCGGTCGTGCGACATGGCTCCCAAACAAAATTGATGTCCTTTTTTTCCCACAAATAGAGCTTTCTTTTGGTGGTATTTGATCACCTCTGTGGTTTTTATTTTTTGCGCTATAAACAAAAATAGAGCAACAATTTAAAAAGAAAAGGCAATATTTTTTACTTTTTGCTATAATAAATATCCCCAAAAAATATCTAAAAAAAATTTTTTTTTTTCTCAGTTTAGTCCGATACATATTCTTTCCACGTATTTTTGGTAAAAAAAAAAAATCGCAATAAGCGTTTATTGATTGGTTTGCGCAAAAGTTATAGCGTCTACAAAATAGAGGATAGTTTAATGGCATTTTTATGAATATTTTTTTTTTTTACTAGTAATGGCAGTGATCAGCGATTTTTATCGTGACTGCGACATTATGGCGGACACATTGGACACTTTTGGCGCCATTTTGGGACCATTCACATTTATACAGTGATTAGTGCTATAAGAATGCACTTATTACTGTGTAAATGTGACTGGCAGTAAAGGGGTTAACCAGTAGGGGGCGGTGAAGGGGTTACGTGTGTCCTAGGGATGTGTTCCAATTGTAGAGGGGATGGGCTACATGTGACATGACACTAATCACCGCTCCCGATCACAGGGAGCTGTGATCAGTGTCCTGTTACTAGGAAGAATGGGGAAATGCTTGTTTACATAAGCATTTCCCCGTTCTTCCTCTCTGTGAGACGAACGCGGGACTCCCGGCGGACATAGAGACTGACCCGGGCATCTGCACCCGCGATGTGCAGCGGGCGCGCGCACGCCTGCTATCTGGAACCCACGGGATCACGTACATTAACGTGATTTCGCGCAGGGGAGCCAACCTGCCCCAGAAAAACTGCGGCGGCTGGTCCAGACCAGTTAATGCCTGAGACTTTCACCTCCTTCCTGCCCAGGCCAATCAATTTGACCAGTTATAGTAAATTTTTCCCCATAGTGTAGCAAACTCTAGACAAAAGTAGAGGCTTTATTAGTACATATTGGTAGGATTATTTATGTTTAGCTCATCTCTTTTACATGCATATTGAAAATATCAGTGAAATGATTTTGAGTCTCTTTTAGCAACTTTGTAGTGATGCAAATGTCAAAATAAGTTTACATTTAACTAACATCTTACTATGTCCCCTTGAACTGCTTTGCCCTACCCAGGTTCATAGGGGAAGCCATGTTTGCATATGGCAGTGCTGCACAATGTATATCTATGAGTTGGTGGACTCATTAAAAACAATCGACTTGTGTTATCTGTGTGGTAGACATATCATCTCA
This sequence comes from Lithobates clamitans, assembly GCA_037952925.1. Lineage (NCBI taxonomy): Eukaryota > Metazoa > Chordata > Amphibia > Anura > Ranidae > Lithobates > Lithobates clamitans. The sequence continues at coordinate 991,401 of JBBGZY010001757.1, read as the reverse complement.
ACAGGTACTGAAACAAAGAGGCTGAATAAATTGAGGTGGCCAACCTAACTCCCTTTAAGTTGCTAATCTACAAATCTCAATACTTAATTTAATGGAAAATATATGAGAGTTTTCCTGAGGTACAGAACTCATAACTGGTTATTATGAAGAATGAATGTTAATGAACATTCATAGTGTGTTCATTCTTTGCATAATTTTTTGTGGTAAATGGAAACAACAACAAAGGTCAGCCAGTGGTAGAAGTGGACACCCTCAGGGAAAACTCTTGGATGTGTACTGATGTTTGCACCTAGTACAAAAGTTCATATCATTTAAAGGTTTAATTAACCACTTCCAGACCGCCGCACGCTGATATACGCCCCTACTTTGAGGACGGATATCGTTGTTATGGCAGCAGCTAGCTGCCATAACCCCGGTATCGCCGTGTTCGGACGGCGGTCCGGTACAAGATAAAAGTAGTCTCTGCGGAGGGTTCGCCGCGAGATCACTTTTATCAGTGGCGGGAGAGAAGCCCCCCCTCCCGCCCCGATCCGGTGCCCTCCGCCGCTTACCGGAGCCGCCGGCAGCGGCGGGGGCAATCTGATCCTTCCTGTGGCTATGCATAGAGACGAGTGAGGAGAAGATGGCGCCCACCCGTCTCCATGACACTGCAGGGGGGAAGCAACGTCAAAAGTCACTTCCGCCCATAGCTCTTAAAGGGCCATTTTTTTAAATTTTTTTTAAATGACAAAATTTTTTTTTTTATTGCATTTTAGTGTAAATATGAGATATGAGGCCTTTTTGACCCCAGATCTCATATTTAGGAGGTCCTGTCATGCTTTTTTTCTATTACATATTATTGTAATAGGAATAAAAGTGACACCATTTTTTTTTAAAAACAGTGTAAACATAAAAAATAAAAAGTAATGTAAATAAGAAAAAAAAAATGTTTTAAACGCGCCCCGTCCCGCTGAGCTCGTGTGGAGAAGCGAACGCATATGTGAGTAGCGCCCGCATATGAGAACGGTGTTCAAACCACACATGTGAGGTATCACGATCAGTAGAGCAAGACCAATAATTCTCGCCCTAGACCTCCTCTGTAATACAAAACATGCAACCTGTAGAATTTTTTAAACATCGCCTATGGGGATTTTTAATGGTAAAAGTTTGTTGCCATTCTACGAGTGGGCACAATTTTGAAGCGTGACATGTTATGCATCAATTTACTCGGCGTAACATTAGCTTTCACAATATAAAAAAAAAAATTGGGCTAATTTTACTGTTGTCTTATTTTTTAATTCAAAAAAGTTTATTTAGTTTAGTATTTAGTTTATTTTTTCCAAAAAAAGTGCGCTTGTAAGACTGCTGCGCAAATACAGTGTGACAGAAAATATTGCAACGACTGCCATTTTATTCTCTAGGGTGTTATAAAAAAATGTATAATGTTTGGGGGTTTTAAGTAATTTTCTAGCAAAAAAAAAAAACCTGTTTTAAACATGTAAACAACACATCTAAAAAAGAGGCCCGGTCCTTAAGTGGTTAAAACATTTATTGATTAAGGTAATCAAGTACAACCAACACATTTTAGGAGAAAAAGCCTCCTTCTTCGTGGCCTAAAATATTTTAGGTAATGCAATGTAAAACAAATGGCTGGTTTATACAGAGTTAATATTTTACTGCTTTTTCAAAGAACACATTTTTTCAGAAAGATAATATATTTTCAGTTGCCTTCTACTGAAAAAGATGATGTGCAGTTGGAAAAAATGTCCCACCATTTATAATTGAAGGCTTTGTGGGACTTCATGGAGGCAGTCATGTGTGTTCAGCCCTGATGAAGCCCACTATCAATCTTAGTATGTGTGTCTATCTACTCCACTCTTGCTCTTATATGATATAGGACTCAAGAGAATACAAGTGTTGACAAGAGTGACATGTCAATTTGGAGCTACATAATGCTTCTTTTCAGGCTGATGCTTGCTTTGTTGTTGGCTGATCAGGATTCAGGAGGTATTCAGAATTATTGTTTCCTTCCTAGGCTCTATGACTGCAAAACTGTCACTCAGAAGTGATATAACATATTTGTTTTTCTAATTAAGAGAAAATAGTTTTTGTGGTCAGAAACCAAAAAAAAAACAAAATGTCAATTTGACGTGTTAGAGAGTGATTCATTAACTTTTATACAATTCAGTTTTTTTTTTTTATTCTGTAACATCACTGAAAGTAAAAGAGGATGGGAGAATCTCTGATACTGTGATAAAGCCTTTGAAAATCCATGCCTACTGTTCTCATTTCAAACACTTTGTAGAGGATTATCTCAAAAGCATTGTGTTCACAGGAAAAGCTTTCATAAGCCATACCATGGGCAGTTGGTAAGGAAAAAGAAAATCAGGCTTGCTGGGCCTGAATTAAGAGCATGTACTGTACTATACTAGCAAAAATAATGAGACAACTGGGTTAAAACCTAAAAAGGCAATCTTGCATTAGAACAGTGCCTAAACAGTGAGAACTACACAAATAAATAAGTAGATGTCACGTAACAGTGATTACAACTTTAACACCCACTCTATACTATACATATAGAGTTTTTGGATTGATGTAGTGGCGGCTGTACAGGTATTCTAATCTCCTCCGCCTCAAATGCTTAAAGTGGAGTTCCACCCAAAAGTGGAATTTCCACTTTAAGGAATCCTGACCCCCTGACATGCCATATTTGGCATGTCATTTTTGGGGGGGGGATTGGGTACCTAGTTTTTACACCATAGGCAAGATCAAGAAGAGAAGAAAAGATTGATCGCACACTTGAATCCAAAAGATGCTGTAGAAATTTCTTTACAAGCCAGACAAAATTGCAATGATGATCAGTTGACACGTTTCACACTAAAAGAACTGTGCTTGTTCTTACAGGCACCCAGCTCCCACTTCTGCTCTGGGCCGCCTAGGCGGCCCCTCCCTCCCAGCAATCTTCTGGGACACGTCACATGTCCCAGAAGATTGCCCGGCCACTCAGAACGTGCAGCGCGACTCGCACATTCACAGTGCGCACCAGGCTGTGAAGCCGCAAGCTGTCACAGCCAGGTGCCCATAGTAGTGATGTCGGCGTTGCGGAGAGGGAGAGGAGCAAGGGTTCGGGCGGCCGCATCGATGGACCGTGGGATAGTTAAGTGTGTGTTTATTAAAAGTATAATAAACACAAAAACGGGTGGAACTCCGCTTTAAGTAACTTGTTGTTATACTTTTTGCACTGTTCATGTGCTGGCAAAGAACATGCCGACTAGATGAGAGAACAGAGCATCAAAGAGCTGAGTTCATCATTGTGCTGCTTCTCCTTCACTGTCCTATTACTGGCTGGAGGCATGGACAAAACTTAGTTGTATTATTTAACTCCAGTAGAGAAAAGTCAGGGCACCAGGCTGTGAGGCGGAACTGTGCAAACCTTAACAGAAAAAAAACAAAAAACAAAAAAAAAAAACAAACACAAATCATTTGACAGCTATATTTTTTTTAATATATTTGCACCTTCGTATTTAGCGGTTTGCTTAAAGTTCAGCTTTAAATATATACTCTGCGGGGGAAGTTCAGATTAAAAGATATTGAAGACCTACTAAAAAGCTGCTGAAGGCAACGTCCAATGGAGACAAAGGACACATTCAGCTTACAAGCCTGCAGTTGGGGAGTATTGGTTATGCAGTCACTAACAAATCAAGAATAAAGCCTTGTACACACGATAAGAATATGGGACAAATGATCATCCATTTTTTTTTCTCATATTGAAACCCAATATGGTACTAAAGTTACGAAAATTATTGTACGACATAATACAAACTTCGGAAGTGATGTATTGTATTGTATTGTAATGTACACTTTCGTTTCCAAGCATGTGTGGTTTTGGTCACACGATTTTGTTTGTACAAATACCATACCAATTACACGAAAATCATTTGATCTGTTATCGTACAAGAAAAATTTTCATGCTTGTCCCTTTGGATATTTTCAAATGAACTGTCATGATTGGCTCTTGAAAGCTGTGTACTAACGATCAGATTTTGTAAATCACTCTAAAAGTAATATTTTTCATCCGATTTTCTCATTGTATTCTTATCCTACTAGGCAGGAATTTTATATTTCCAACCTCAACAACAGACTATTTCTTGATACTTTTTGTCTTAATGTGATCTTCTGCATTTCATACCCCATATAATTTCCAATATAAAACACAAAGAAATTACAAGCACAAAAAAAAAAATGTGCCAGGGGAAACTTTAATTTTATCTGACTAACAATTGTTATTCAGCAAATTGCTTGAATGCTTGAAAATGAAAATTACTTTACTATACAGTATAATAAAAGCAGACAATTACTACAAAACATTCAGTTGCGTTGGTCTGCTTTATTCAATCTAAAGGTATTAGACATGGGAGGGGATATGGTGTGCAAAAACATATCTAGCAACCATAAAAATTATATATATATATATATATATATATATATATATATATATATATATATTATTATATTAGTGCTCCAGTACTAGGTCACAACAGGATTATTCAGCAGTAAGGATCAAACCCCCACTGGGGTATCTGCAGCAGATGCACATAGGAAAACACACAAGGTGTATGTCATCTAAGTATTACAATTGTGAAAATTGATCACAAATAATTAAAATAGATTTTTAACACTTGTTGATGATGCAAAAAATTTATTTAAACAAGATAATTATCTGTAACCAAACATAACATTGTTATCGCACATAAGGGCCCTTTCGCACAGGCAGACCGATCGTTTTTTCAGTTGGACACGATCAGACCCTCCAGTCTCCTCTATGGAGCGGCGGGTGTCAACGGACACACCAACATCCGATCGGATCCTGTCTGCTAAAAACAGACGGATGAGGATCGGATGGCAGTGGGGTGTAAAAGGTCAGGGGGTCCATTTACATCCGACCGCTCATAGAGGAGAGCGGGCTGTGTCTGTATCTGCTCTGCATAAGCGGAGTAGACACAGACCAGCCATCTGCCTGCTCAGAGGGGATGAGTGGACGGATTCCCCGCTGAGCAGATGCCCCATGTGGTAGTCACACTTATGTAGCACATGAACACACAAAATTGCACGCTTTTGTGCGCTTTGAGGAAACGCATCATGCTGGTGGCGCCATTCATTAATATTGCAACCCCAAATGCAGCAAGCAAGACATATGGTGTTGTGTTTGAAAAAAAATGGGCAGCTAAAAAACGCAACAAGCTCAATGTTTGAGCATCTTTGCCATGTTTGTCATGTGTAGGGCAGCGCACTGAAATTAAAAACATGTGAAAACACGCATATGTGCGACTTGTCACATGGTGTGAATGGGGGCTTAGGCTTTACAATTTTCATACTTACAAGACATAGCATTTACAAGGGAAAAAATGTTTTCTGGGCACCTGTGCTACAGCACATAGCCCAGGAGGATTATTATGTTATGGTGGTGAGATCATGAAATAACACCGTCAGCAGTGAAAACAACTACGACGATGACACTAAGGCCCCATTCACGCCTGAGTGCTTTGTAGCTTAAAGCTCAAAATGCTCAACATCAAAAATCCAAAGTATTTAAAGAGGAACTGCAGTCTGCTCACATAATTTGTAATAAAAACATCTTTGCCATTCAAATGCTTCCCTCCAACCACTTTGCATATTATTTTATATATACTGTGATTCTGTACTTGCCAAATATACTGCAAAAATCTCCCTCCACTGGGTCTGGCTGCAGCCATTTTAACTGTGGGCAGCTGAAGCTGCTGCCTGTTCACTTCCTGGATTTACACAGACACACAAAAGGCACACATCCAGCTCTGCAGCTCTCATTGGCCCTTTTATGACTCCTCCTCCCTTCCTGGCAAACTCTCACGAAAGTGAGAAAGAGAGCTGTGCATGATGTCATAAGCCTAGGCTTTTTACCAGACAAGAAACTGGAAGTTGGCTGCATAAGGTATTTACTGGCAGAAAAAAATGTTTTACTATCCAAAGTTAAAACAACAAGGGCAGAAGATTTAATAGATGTAAAGATGAAAAAATAACTGAAGTTCCGCTTTAAATGGTGTCTGTTCACATAGGAGCGCTCAAACATCTGAAGCTACAAAGCTACTTTTGAGGCAGAATTGGGCATTTTTAGTCCCATAGATTTTAATAGGAACACCTGAAACCACTTGAGATCAAGCGTATTTGACCATTTGAATACACATGTTAAATGCTTGTAAAAAATGCTCTAACACCTAAGAATCGCTAGGCTCAGGTGTGAATGCAAACTTGACACGTATAATTTTTATTGCAGATTCAAATTTGGTTGCTGGAAACCGCTACAATAGACGTAATAAACACAAGTTTTTATTCATTACTCTCTCTATATTTAAATATGGCAAGAATCACTACACTCTCTCCCCAGCTTTCAGTTCTATAAGTAATGGGTAAAAATCTAGCTTTAAAGTATTCATGTGTACTATTTCCGCTGAAATAGCCTTTCGGAAAGAAAGAGACTTATTACACGAACGTATTATATGAACTGTTCTACAAAAAGCGAAGTTGTGCTTCCCTTACCTCCTGAGACTTTTTTTTTTAATCCCTCTATACATAGTGCATCCCTGAACCCTGCACTCTGTTCATAATGCACTCCTGAACTCTGCACTTTGTACGTAACTAACTCGTGCACTCAGTATGTTGCGCACCCCAGATACAACTGACCTTTTGAGGGCAACCATTCTGCTGATGTGGCTCACGATGAAACCCCTGCACGGGATCATCACTGGTCATTACTTACACTTTTGGTCTTTGCTATCAGTGAATAGATGGCTACAAAGGTGAATATTGCTATATTTATAGGGATTAAATGTACATACAGTTTTAAAGAATCAAGATAAAGTGTTTGAGAATTGGAATTTGAAGCATATATATATGTAATTTGTGAATTTTTTTTTTATGTTTTAAGGGTAATCACATCCAGGAGGAAATACATCTATAAATGTAAAAATTGCCAAGCTGTACTTGGTGTCATCAGTTGATTTGTGTTGTGAACCATAGCAGTCCAGGCACTCTGAAGAAGACAGCTCCTATAGCGAAAGATGAGCCTTTTTATTTTGAGTGAGGATGGTTCACTATTGGACAGTACGACTAGTCTGCTTTGCAGAACTTAAAACTTGCTGCAATCCAACAAAAGGATGGGACGGGAGTTTTCTTCTAAATAATACAGTCAAAAGTACCTGAAAAAACAATAACTGTATGTTGTGTCTGGGATGAAGTTATTAGCTTATGTGTGCAGTAAAGCAGATTTATGGCACTACACTGAATTTCCGGTCTCCCTGTAATAGGCACAATGTGTTTTACTGTATACCCAAAGGCCACAGATACACCTATACTTGAACTGGGAGCAATTGTCATATTGGGAGAGAAATTGTCCATCTCAGCTGCCACCTTGTACATGGTGGTACAAGGTCGCCACTAAAACCCTCCGCTCTTTGACAGAGGAAGTGATGAGAAGAGACAGTCGGTTAATAGTAATTTCTCTACTCCCATTCCTCTGCCATCGTACTTACAGCATTAGATAGTTTAGTACTGCAATCAAACACAGAGAGAAGCAGGATCTTTCATTCTATGAATAGCGCAGGACTCACTGATAATGGGGTACTTTGACGCACTCCGAGTTCCATATGATTAACGGTGGTTCCAGCAAGCATTAAGGTTCCCGGGGAGATGCAATTCCCTGCGCTTGACCACTGTTTTAGTGGTCATGGTCAGCTGGTAAGCAGGATTTACTTACTCTCAACGGGTGTGGAGCAGGACTCTATTAGTGTGAAGGACTATCATTCTCTCCTCACCTACAGCTTCCCTTATCCACATGGAGCACAGATATTGATCTTTATATTTCTACATATGGACTTTTGATTTGGGACTCTTCATTCATTTTATTCCCAAGTCTTTTTTCACCTGCGTCAATTTTTATTAGCGCTGCACCACTTGCATTGAATCAAACACATATGCACATATTACTAACCACCTATTTTCCAATCTAAATATAATATGTATGCATGTAAGTTAGGGACCTTATACTGTAAAGCTCCTTGAGGACAGGGACTGATGTGAATGTAAATATATATGTAAAATGCTGCGTAAATTGACAGTACCTATAATACATATATAAATGTACACAGGTATTTGTTTGCATCAGAACAGCTTCTCTCTCCACACAGGTCAACAGGAATGCAAAAGAGGCCGGATGCTACTTAGGAAGGTGGTCCGAAGGACTGTGAAGGAAGGAACTCAGAAGCATCCCAAACTGATCGCAGATTCAAGCCAAATGCACCTGAAATCTTGCTGCATTTGCAAATCTACTGAAGGCGTAAAAACAATAAATTTGAAAAGTGTTATTCATGATAATGGCTGTTTTGCCATTCTGCAGAAGACCCACTGGCTGCACTCCACGCTTATATGCGTATGCATTGCAACCAATCAGATTTCATTCAGCTGAAGTCAGAACAATACAAGATGGATTCTGATTATTTGTTATGGATTACTACTACTAAAGTAACATTAAACTCTGGTTTAAAAAAAAGAAAGTCCTATTTGAGTATAAATTCCTAATGCAAAACAGAACCTTCTATTGCTCTCAAGCCTCAAATCTCCAAATTCCATTTTTATTTTGCTGCTGTGATCTATTGAATTTGTAGTGTGCATAGAGCAGTGCACATGACCACACCTATCGTGCGCTGCTAATTTCAAACAAAAAAAGAGAAGGAGAGGTTCGAAAAACACAATATGAAACAATTTTATGAAAAATAGATTACAGGGCCATTAAGTAGAGGACATGTATGTTTTTTTTTTGGAGAATAAAGATAACGTTTAAGGTCACTTTCAAGCCAAGCTACAGAAAAATATTTAAGAATTCAATGTCGTGCAGTACCTAAAATAAAAAAAAAGTAGCTAGCACTGCTGACCCTGTGCATCTTCACTGCAGACTCCCTTCCTGGGCTCACGGGAGAATGCTGCAGAGAGCAACATTGCATCATTACGTAATGCAGAAGCATGGTATTTATCATGTTACACATGCATTGTTTGTTTCCCTTTAATAATTCTTCCCTACCTCTGTGGCTAGGGGGTGCACTATGTAGTTAGTCACAATCATCTTCTTTATGCTTTTGTTGCCATTCATTACATGTACTGTATTCTGCTGGAACTAAACATACTATGACTTTTTTGACCTATGTTGACTTTTTACCTGAAGTTGATCTGTTGATGTGTTATGATCTGCACACATTTGTGAATTAAAGTTTTCTACAATCTGCAAGATGTTATTTAGATTGGGTCACTATCTGCCAAGCTACTGAGACTGTAAGTTAGGTTATCACACCACGACTGGATCAGTTTTAGAAATCACACTTTCAGTGCTTAGATTACAGAAGAAGAACAGTATTATATTGTAACCCTATACGTCATAAAAATATAAGAACAGATATGTGTGGAAATAATAAAGTACACAATTTGCTTTGTTGTATTTTGAAATAAAATAGTATTACTATACTCTTTAAAAAATATAAAACATGTTTAGTGTTAAATTATTAAAAAAACAATAGCAACATACCTTGTCGCCTTCGACTGTTCAGTTTTCTAAAGCAAGTCCCTTCCACAAGTCGATTAAGTCTTTGTTGCTTTATCAGTTCTAGTATTTCTGGTTGGATCTTCTCTTTGAGTTCCCTGCATGGAAAAACAAGCAAAACATAAGGTTTATATGTACAAAACACTATTCACAGAAAAAAATGCAACACAGGGAAACATTTTTATATACCCAAACAATTTCTGCTGCACTGAGGGTTCCCAAGAGCACAGTGGCCTCCATAATTCTCAAATGGAAGAAGTTTGGCACAACCAGAACTCTTCCATAAGCTGGTTGCCCAGCCAAATTGAGCAATAGAGGGAGAAAGGCCTTAGTAAGAGAGGTGAAAGAAGAACTCAATGGTAACTCTGACTGAGCTCCAGAGATCCTGTGAGATAGGACAACGTTCCAGAAGGACAATTATCACTTCAGCCCTCCACTGATCGGGGCTTTATGGCAAAATGGCTAGACAGAAGCATCTCCTCAGTACAAAAAGCATGAAAGCCTGCCTGGAGTTTGCAAAAAAGCTTTCAAACACATGTATAAGAGAATTAGATGGATGCCAGTCTCATGCATGCAGGTGTAACTTGAGTATGTTAGTTGTCGGTTTATGGCAGAACCTTCAAAAGTGGTAAGTAAGAAACATGTCCAGAAAACTACTGGTCCCCTGATGATAAGCTACTGATGGAATCTTCTCTTGCATTCCACTTTCTGGGCCTCTATCCTGCATTAAAGTGAACTAATTAGCTGACAAATGTTTCCCTAATTTTTTGCCTGGGTGTTAGGGGAAGAAGACATGATGAAAACACTCCACAACAGAGACACAGATAGCTACAAAAAATGTTGACAAAGTCCTAAAACTTCTACAATGTCCTAAACAAAAAAAAAATAAAAAAGGTTTTGATTGGACTGGCACTTTAATAGGAAAGAATTTCAGCCTTGTACTGCCACCTCAAGCCACTAAGAAAAAGTACTATTTGGTTAACACATATGAACTTCCATAAAAAAACTAACATTTAGATATTAACATTTAAAGAAAAATAACAAAGCTAAATGTGAATTTTTCCAAACACAGGAAACTTCCATCATCACATTTACACAGAAAAATGCTACTGTCTACCACCAGTTGTAGTTCTGAGAGTGTGTCTCTGAGGTAATTGAATCCCTTATTAACTGCCAATCAAATCTGAGTTTTCCCTGTGATCCTACTTCACCATACATAACCAAGATGCAATATACCATTTTTTTTTTCATTTTGAATCTTCCTGACTCTCTAATCATTAGACTCCCTTGCTTGCCTGAAGCAGCCTACCTTGAAAAAAAATTCCAGATGGCTTACAAAAAAAAAAAAAAATAAGATTGGGCAGCTGCTACTGTAAATATCCAATTCAAGTCAGGGTAATCAGATTCACTGACATCAAGTAAGTGACTTGTCATTCTAAATATAAAATACTTTATTATTTTTAGACTGAAGTCTTTGCTTTGTTGAATTATATATAGTTGAAAGATTTGTTCTTGAAAAAATGGATAACAATCTTTAGGCTTATACATATCCTCCTGGTCACATCCGATACATCAGAGCTCCTTATTCTAAAAAAAAATAATAATACTTATATATATATGTATACACACACACACAGTGGGGACGGAAAGTATTCAGACCCCCTTAAATTTTCCACTCTTTGTTATATTGCAGCCATTTGCTAAAATCATTTAAGTTCATTTTTTTCCTCATTAATGTACACACAGCACCCCATATTAACAGAAAAAACACAGAATTGTTGACATTTTTGCAGATTTATTAAAAAAGAAAAACTGAAATATCACATGGTCCTAAGTATTCAGACCCTTTGCTCAGTATTTAGTAGAAGCACCCTTTTGATCTAATACAGCCATCAGTCTTTTTGGGAAAGATGCAACAAGTTTTTCACACCTGGATTTGGGGATCCTCTGCCATGCCTCCTTGCAGATCCTCTCCAGTTCGGATGGTAAACGTTGGTGGACAGCCATTTTTAGGTATCTCCAGAGATGCTCAATTGGGTTTAAGTCAGGGCTCTGGCTGGGCCATTCAAGAACAGTCATGTGAAGCCACTCCTTTGTTATTTTAGCTGTGTGCTTAGGGTCATTGTCTTGTTGGAAGGTAAACCTTCGGCCCAGTCTGAGGTCCTGAGCACTCTGGAGAAGGTTTTCGTCCAGGATATCCCTGTACTTGGCCGCATTCATCTTTCCCTCAATTGCAACCAGTCGTCCTGTCCCTGCAGCTGAAAAATACCCCCACAACATGATGCTGCCACCACCATGCTTACTGTAGGGACTGTACTGGACAGTCAGGTCCATAAATATTGGGACATTGACACAATTCTAATCTTTTTGGCTCTATAAAGCTATACACTACAATGGATTTGAAATGAAACAAACAAGATGTGCTTTAACTGCAGACTTTCAGCTTTAATTTGAGGGTATTTACATCCAAATCAGGTGAACGGTATATGAATTACAACAGTTTGTATATGTGCCTCCCACTTTTTAAGGGACCGAATGTAATGGGACAGATTAACAATCATCCATCAAACTTTTACTTTTTAATACTTGGTTGCAAATCCTTTGCAGTCTATTACAGCCTGAAGTCTGGAACGCATAGACATCACCAGATGCTGGGTTTTATCCCTGGTGATGCTCTGCCAGGCCTCTACCTCAGCAAATGAAATCCATGCTCAATCGGATTCAGGTCAGGTGATTGACTTGGCCATTGCATAACATTCCACTTCTTTCCCTAAAAAAACTCTTTGGTTGCTTTCGCAGTATGCTTCGGGTCATTGTCCATCTGCACTGTGAAGCGCCGTCCAATGAGTTCTGAAGCATTTTGCTGAATATGAGCAGATAATATTGCCCGAAACACTTCAGAATTCATCCTGCTGCTTTTGTCAGCAGTCACATCATCAATAAATACAAGAGAACCAGTTCCATTGGCAGCCATACATGCCCACGCCATGACACTATCACCACCATGCTTCACTGATGAGGTGGTATGCTTTGGATCATGAGCAGTTCCTTTCCTTCTCCATACTCTTGTCTTCCCATCACTCTGGTATAAGTTGATCTTGGTCTCATCTGTCTATAGGATGTTGTTCCAGAACTGTGAAGGCTTTTTTAGATGTTGTTTAGCAAACTCTAATCTGGCCTTCCTGTTTTTGAGGCTCACCAATGGTTTACATCTTGTGGTGAACGTTCTGTATTGACTCTGGTGAAGTCTTTTCTTGATTGTTGACTTTGACACATATACACCTACTTCCTGGAGACTGTTCTTGATCTGGCCAACGGTTGTGAAGGGTGTTTTCTTCACCAGGGAAGGAATTCTGTGGTCATCCACCACAGTTGTTTTCAGTGCAGCCATCTTGTTTGATTCGCACACACTTCTCTTTTAAAGCTGATCTTGTGTTATTAACTGCCTCATTTAATGTCCCAAACCTTTTATTTTTTTATGCAGATTAGGAATGGGGGTGCATCTCCCCTTATGCACCTCATTTAAAGTCCCAGTGTATTGGTTATACATTTCCCCCTTTCTTGTATTAAAGCTGATTTTGCAAGGTTATTTCCTGTTTCATTTGAAGGTGTTTCTGATTTTTGCCTCCACTCACATGCAGGGCTGGACTGTCCAGTCCTGATCTATGTGTTAGGAGCCACTGTCAGAACTTCCATTACAAAATTATAAACCGTGGCTTTCCCTGTGTAATGTATGAGGCTTGGCTGACAATTTCACTGCCGCTTCTGCTTTAAATCAGGAGCTGATGTCTGAGTTCCTGATACATAGAGCAAGACCTGACTCTCAAATAGACAGCCCAGCAATGCAGATTACACAGAACAGTTGCTATCCTGGTTTAACTTGCAGGGCTCAGCTGTCACTTTGACAGCTAGCTTCAGTCTGTATCCAAAGCACTGACAGTAGCCTCTGATACACTGAGAAGTGTACCGAAGACACAAAGTGAAATCCAGCTTTAAAAGTTGACAACCTGACTCCTCTTATTACATTGGCAAAAAGTGTTCCACTCCTGATACAAAGAGCAGGAACATGTGGCCAAACAGAGAATCCAACACATTATACTGGGAGAGCAGCATTTCCAATGTAACCTGTGAGGCAAGGCTGATGGTTTGAAAGCCAGGTTCTGCTCTTTGTGTAAGAAATGTTGACAGCAACTACTGTATTACAATTATTAAAAAAAAAAGTTGGTCTGATAAAACCTATTGGAAATAAAGGAAGTTTTTCAGCAGCACTGTGGCGTTACTGATTACAAATTATAATGAAAATGGTCCCACATACTGTATGTGCTACAACACCTGTAGCTCCTTGGAAACATAAGAAAGTAACATGAAAGAGAGCAGAAAGCATCAAAAACCACGATTGCAGCTGCTTCCACTTCTAGGCAGATTATAAACCGTGTAAAGGATTTTTGTTTTTAAAGAACCTTATTTCACATTGCACACTTCCCACGTAGATGACCACACATTTCAATCAATTCTCTCTCTCTCTCTCTCTCTCTCTCACTATATACAATATATAACACTCTTGTATTATATTTTAATAACTTTGGTGCTTTCTTTGGGGACACACCTGGTTACAGGCACAGACTGACGATCTGGCACAACAGGAATGTGCTCGGTGGGCTGGGCCGCATGTCATAGGCAGCTGGGCTGCTTTTTGAGCCTGCGCCACTCACATGGGCTCTCCACGGCCGGCTGCCCATTCAATTCACGGCATGGCCGTCGGGGCCGAGACTATAGGTCAGCTGACTGTGAAGTGGAGAAGCTGAAGAGGAGACTCCATCGTCGCATGCTGGGACTGGTGTCAATGCAACCACAGACCGCAAGTAAAGTGAGTGCTGCTGCTTAAGAAGTGAGAACCAATGGACTAGGAGGAAGGTTCTGGAGGGAGCTTGGGGGAGAACTGTGGAGATGGGGTCCCTGAAAGGGGACTGGTGGTTTCTCCAGGAGGCTAGATTTTGCAGAGCACAAAGAGAAACAATATAGAGTTTTACAAGGTTTTTAAACTTTCTTCTTTAGACTGGTGGGGGAGCCCTCCACAAAACATAATAATAATTGTAGTAATACTACAAAAACCAGCAAGCAATGGATATGGGCTCAACCCCTCCCTCATTCATCAAACAATCTCATCTCCAAAAAGTCTCATCTCAAAGAAAAACATTATTCAAAAGAAAAAGGAAAAAAGATTCAATAAAAAGGTGAAAATATGACAGCTCCCAAAATTGTACCTTTATTTTATATTAGTTAAAATATATGAATAAACCACATACAACACAAAGCACAAGTCTATATCAAAAACATCCTACTAGCCCACTCACCCAACTTGAGTATACTGAAATAATTAAAAGAATAAATGCATTTATGGTATATTACATCAACAGGTGTGGGTGGCCACACAACCAAGGTCTAGTGCTAAAATGAAAGTGCCAACCAATAGGCATTCAATGGGGGTTATTTACTAAAGGCAAATCCACTTTGCACTACAAGTACAAAGTGCACTTGAAATTTCACTGAAAGTGCAGTCGCTGTAGATCCGAGGGGGACATGCAAGGAAAATAAAAAACGGCATTTTAGCTTGCACATGATTGGATAATAAAATCAGCATAGCTTCCCCTCATTTCAAATCTACCCCTCAGATTTACAGCGACTGCACTTCCAGTGCAATTTCAAGTGTACTTTGCACTTGTAGTGCAAAGTAGATTTGCCTTTTCGTAAATAACCCCCAAAGTGTCAAAGATGATTTTACATTTGGGGACATGGGTCTGTCCTAGGTCCACTTCAACCATGTATGGTCCCTTGACATGTGTTGTTTGTTCTTGGCTTTGTTATGTTGGAATATCCACCAGATGTGTTTTGTGTTGTATGTGGTTTATTCATATATTTTAATATATATAATAAAGGTACAATTTTATACAGATTGGAGCTCTCATATATTCACATTTTTATTCACTTCTTTTTTAGGCTTAGGGCACTGTAGGAGGTTACGGAGAACTGTGGAGACTGAGGGGTTTTAGGGAGGGTTTGGGTAGTG
The DNA here is from genome assembly GCA_037952925.1 of Lithobates clamitans. Classification (NCBI taxonomy): domain Eukaryota; kingdom Metazoa; phylum Chordata; class Amphibia; order Anura; family Ranidae; genus Lithobates; species Lithobates clamitans. The sequence continues at coordinate 975,733 of JBBGZY010001757.1, read as the reverse complement.
TGAAATGTTGAGGGGCATTGAGGCTTGTGCACAAATGCGAACATGTACGTGGGTCCTGCACACACATGTAAACGGTAATCGCACCACACATGTGAAGTGTCACCATGAACGTCAGAGCAAGAGCATTAATTCTAGCACCAAACCTCCTGTGTAACTGTAAACTGGTAACCTGTAATACTTTTAAAGCGTTGCAGTGCTAGAGGTGAGCAATAATGTGAAAAATTATTGTGAGAAACTATAAAAAAAGCTTACGGAACCAAATAAAAATCTGAAATAATTACCAAATGTAATGTGTCATGAGTCAGTGCCACAAAGAATTAATGTAGTTCACCAAAACAATCAAAATATACAATTGGTGAAATTATACATGTCAAATAATAATCAGGTGATATTAATCATAATAAAAGAAATTTAGGTACCGTAATTTGGCGATGTTCCACGGGCGGACGTCATTTTAAAGCGTGACATGTTTGGGATCTATTTTCTCAGCGTAACATCATCTTTTATAATTTACCAAACAATTGGGTATTATATTGTGTTTTTGTGCATTAATATTAATTTAAGTTTTTTGTACCAAAATTTGCGTTTGAAAAAAGCTGCACAAATATCGTGTGACACAAAAATATGCCTACCACTTCATTCTCTAGGGCCTCTTCTAAAAAAAAAATATATATATATATACATATACATATACATATATATATATATATATATATATATATATATATATATATATATATATATATATATATATATATATATATATATATAGTTTTTTTACATGTAGGAGATGAATGATAGAATTGGCCTGGACTGGAAGGGGACAAGCTGACTGTAGGAAACAGTTTATCTGACCAGGCTGTTGCTGGTCTTTCATTGTCCTGTCAGAAGTGGCTGAAGCAGGTTAAATATAACTAAAATAGACAGAGAAAGCTGTCATTATTTGTAATTTGCTTTAGAAAAAATAATGGGCTGCATGTTTTGTCCCAGTCCAGGTCTGCCTGGTTACATGCACAAATAATGTTTTTTTTTGTGCTGATTCTGTCCACCCTCCTAAACTTTTTTTGTAATTTACCATTATAGATGTGCATCATTGGATTTTGGTCTGTTCATCTCCAGCTGCATCCCCATATTGTCACCATATATCCATGCTTTTAGGAGTATGCTATTTTAGCAAATAATAGGCTGGCAATATGTAATATAGATTAGGGACTGGCTAGAAAGGGGTCACTTTGATGTGGTTTGCCAGCTTGAACATGCATTGCAATATATGCAAACTAAGAATTCCCCCTTCTAGTAGAGAAAATTGAGTACTGTCCATGATACTTTTTTTATTTGCAAAATTTTTTATTGATTTTTATCAAGAGAAGGTATACAAATCACAAGCATTAAGTAAGTATATATAAATCGGAACAAGTCGGACCCCCTTGGGGCTACAAATCCAACTGACGACAGTAGTTTTGAATATAACTCCGGTCTGTGACCATACATGAATACCATTATAAAACATGACCCTTTCACTAAAAGTAGAGAACCCTGAAACTTGAGAGGACTGGGAGAAGGGGAGGGAGGAGAGACCGCCTGCACCCCAATAGGGAACACACTGTGCCCGAACGGAACACTTCATTCCCCCCCTTGCACCCCATTAGTTATCGCTATAAATCTCTGGCAGCGAACAAGTAAGCAAAAACCTACGTCGTATTCTTCCCCTGGGAACATATCTCCTTTGGGGACCCAACTGCTGTTTAGTCAACAAAAAAACAATCATCATCTTGTTAGATAAACATAAAAAGTGACAAATGAGAGAGAAAGAATAAAGTTGAAAGGAGAGGGGGGAGAAAGAAAGAGTAGACAGAGTAGTCGGAAGCCAATCCACGGAAGGAGTCCCCACAGACCCCGAGACAGCCACCATGATACTTTTTTTATTTGCACTAACATACAATTTTTCAGGACAAACTTTCGGGGTATGTCCCCTTCTTCAAGGTCCAAGCAGTACTGATTCACAAATTTTTAAGCAGAATGTTAAAGAAAAAAAAAAGAGAAAAACAAACACATACAAATCAATAGTAATAAAGATAGCAGCAGAGTTAGTGAGATAAGACAGAGGGAGAGCTATAGAATGGAGGGGGGGGATACTAGTCACAGAGGAGGTCGTAAAACTTTAGCATAATGTGTAAGGAAACCAATATCTAAATTCAGGCCATTATTTTTCGTGTAAAAAAGAAGTATCATTCTGCTTCAAAGAGTGGCCCTAATCAAATACCTGGGCATACAAATATCTAGATCCCCGTCAGATTATATAGCTCTCAATATCGAACCGCTGTTTTCCCTAGTCAAATCTAAAATACACGCTTGGTCCCGCCTACCCCTGGGAGTGTGGGGTCGTATCAATTTAATAAAGATGATACTATTAACCAAAGTGCTGTATATTATATGGCACTCCCCTGTGTACATTCCCATCAAATACTTCAAATCAATGGAGGCTCTCCTCAAACCCTTCGTGTGGGGTAATAACAGACACAAACTTTCATGGCAGGCACTTAAAAGTTCAACTGACATGGGGGGCACGGCCCTTCCGGACTTTAATAACTATTATATCGCATCACAATTATCCCAGCTTTTCCATATAGACAAATCAGACAGGGATAGTTTCCTAACCCTCCTATGCCCTAGCTGGGCACAAAGCACCGGGGACCCTATCACAGCTATATCAGCAGGAGCGGAGAATATAATATCGAGGGATTATAGACAGTCCTTACTCTTTCAATACAGGCGCATATGGGAAATAGCATAGACTAAATTAAACATACCATTATACAATGACTATACACCACTCTGGCACAATAAACACTTACAGGAGTTCTACCACATTCAGACCATAGAACCCTGGGCCTCGAGGGGTATATACTACCTACATCACTTGGTCACCCACGGGACTTTTAAAACCTTTGAGGCACATAAGGAAGAATTTACGCTACAAAACAATATGTACTATCAATTCCTACAGATTCGCCACGCGGCGCAGACACAGTTCTCACAATCTTGGCCGCAACCCGCCCCCAATCCCATTATAGCAATAATAACAAAACACTGACACCAAAAAGCTTATATCATGCTTTTATGACATGCTTTCTATACCCACTTCGTCAAAAATAGCCTATACCTTAAAACCCAGATGGGAGAGAGAGGTGGGAATGATGGAGGATGAGGAATGGGAGGAGACCTTAGAAACCTGCAAAAATGTATCCCCAAAACTTTCAGACTGTCCCAGATATATATACCGTATATACTCGAGTATAAGTCGTTCCGAGTATAAGTCGAGGCCCTAATTTATCACAAAAAAAATGGGAAAAACGTATTGACCCGAGTATAAGACGAGGGTGAGAAATGCACAGCTACTGTAAGTGGAAAAGCGGGTCAACAATGCCCATTTGCAGCATCACTGTGCCCATTTGCAGCCTCACTGTGCCCATTTGCAGCCATAGGTCCCCTGAACTTCAAACTCGGTAGTTAAGGGTTCCTAGATGCCCCCTAGCTGCAGCCAAAATTTGGGGTCTCTGAACCCAAAGGGTCCCGAAAGGACATTGCTGCAGATTGACACAGTTGACCAAAATTGGGGCCCAGTATCTCGGGGCCACTTAGTGCTAAGAACCCCAAATTTGGTGTGCAAACCCAGTGGAACTAGCACCATAAACTTTCCAAAGCTGGTGTTTCTAGCACCAAGTGGCCCTGAGATACAGGGCCCCAAAATTCAGTTCAGAAAATGTCAAGCACTTTTCTGCAGCAGAGTGACATTTTCTGAACCGGTTTTGGGGCCCCGTATCTCAGGGCCACTTGGTTCTAGGAACACCAGCTTTGGATATGTTATGGGACTAGTTCCACTGGGTTTGCACACCAAATGTGGGGTTTCTAGCACCAAGTGGCCCTGAGATATGGGGCCCCAAAATCGGTTCAGAAAATGTCAAGCACTTTTCTGCAGCAGAGAATGACATTTTCCGAACCGATTGTGGGGCCCCGTATCTCGGGGCCACATAGGGCTAGGAACTTCAGCTTTGGATATGTTGTGGTACTAGTTCCACTGGGTTGGCACACCAAATCTGGGGTTCCTAGCACCAAGTGGCTCTGAGATACGGGGCCCCAAAGTCGGTTCAGAAAATGAAATTTTTTGCTGCAGAAAAGTGCTTGACTCGAGTATAAGTCGAGGGGGGCACTTTCAGCACTAAAAAATGTGCTGAAAAATTCGACTTATACTCGAGTATATACGGTACTTCACCGAGCATATCTCACCCCTCTCAGAATAGCCAGATATAAAAGGAGTCAACCCACTACATGCCCAATGTGTAATATTACAACGGGGCCTTTTTTCCATCTTATACGGTCACGTTCCAAAATATAGGAATATTGGAAACAAATAGTGACCTTCTTACATGATGTCATGGGATCTCCCCTGGCATTAGATCCGAAGATGTGCATACTTGGAATATCCCCTGATGTTAACGAAAAATTCACAAAAACATTCCTACAAGAAACTCTATTCTCAGCCAGAAAAATAATTGCTAGAAAATGGATGAGACCTGAGCCCCCAACTATTACAGAATGGAAAAGGGATATCAACACAACCCTACCATATAAGAAATTCCTATATATTAATAGAGGCTGCCCAGATAAATATAACAAAATTTGGAACAAATGGCTACAAGAGTCCGAAACTTGTACATGAGAGACGTAATCATAGATATAAGAGACATATTGTATGACAATACTATACATCCAATTAAACAGATTGTAACGTATCTCCACATAAGTAAGTGCACACCACACATGTAATGACTTGTATTTGAGATGTCACTGCCGTATATGTTGTATTACCGCAAATGTGTTGTTCCTTTTTTCTCCTACATGTGATATGTGTAACCTGTGACTAATAAAAACCCTTTAAAAAAAAAAGAAGTATCATTCTTAGTTCAAACGTTTTCCTTTGCTGGATAGTTCTAAAATTCCCTTTAAGAACTAAAACACTGAGGTCCTCTATAGTGTGGTCCGGTTGTGAGAAGTGATGTCCCACAGGTGTGCATAAACTGTCTTCTTTATGTTCTTTGATGGTATGTCTGTGCAAATTCATTCTAGTAGAATACTAGCCCTTCTAGTAGAGTAATACTAATATATATATTTATTTATTTATATATTTATATGTGTATATATATATATATATATATATATATATTCACACTTATATACAGTACTGTGCAAAGGTTTTAGGCAGCTGGGCAGCAACAAGACACATGGAAGATACAGTGAGGGAAAAAAGCATTTGATCCCCTGCTGATTTTGTAAGTTTGTCCACTGACAAAGAGATGATCAGTCTAGAATTTTAATGGTAGGTTTATTTTAACCGTGAGAGACAGAATAACAACAAAAATATGCAGAAAAACGCATTTCAAAAAAGTTATATATTGATTTGCATTTTAATGAGTGAATTAAGTATTTGACCCATTCGCAAAACATGACTTAGTACTTGGTGGCAAAACCCTTGGCAATTCACAGAGGTCAGACGTTTCTTGTAGTTGGCCACCAGGTTTGCACACATCTCAGGAGAGATTTTGTCCCACTCCTCTTTGCAGATCCTCTCCAAGTCATTAAGGTTTTGAGGCTGACGTTTGGTAACTCAAAACCTTCAGCTCCCTCTATGGGCTTAAGGTCTGGAGACTGGCAAGGCCACTCCATGACCTTAATGTTCTTCTTCTTGAGCCACTCCTTTGTTACCTTGGCCGAGTGTTATTGTCATGCTGGAATACCCATCCACGACCCATTTTCAATTCCCTGGCTGAGGGAAGGAGGTTCTCACCCAAGATTTGACGGTACATGGCCCCGTTCATCGTCACTTTGATGCAGTGAAGTTTTCCTGTCCAGTAGAAAACCCCCCCAAAGTATAATGTTTCCACCTCCATGTTTGACGATGGGGATGACGTTCTTGGGGTCATAGGCAACATTCCTCCTCCTCTAAAATGGCGCATTGAGTTGATGCCAAAGAGCTCGATTTTAGTCTCACCTGACCACAACACTTTTACCCAGTTCTCCTCTGAATCATTCAGATGTTCATTAGAAACCTTCAGACAGGCCTGTACATGTGCTTTCTTGAGCAGGGGGACCTTGCGGGCGCTGCAGGATTTCAGTCCTTCACGGCATAGTATGTTACCAATTGTTTTCTTGGTGACTATGGTCCCAGCGGCCTTGAGATCATTGACAAGATTCTCCCGTGTAGTTCTGGGCTGAATCCTCACCATTCTCATGATCTTTGAAACTTCACGAGCTGAGATCTTGCAAGGAGCCCCAGACCGATGGAGATTGACAGTTATTTTGTGTTTCTTCCATTTGCGAATAATCGCACCAACTTTTGTCACCCTCTCACCAAGCTGCTTGGCGATGGTCTTATAGTCCATTCCAGCCTTGTGTACGTCTACAATCTTGTCCCTGATATCCTTGGACAGCTCTTTGGTCTTGGCCATAGTGGAGAGATTGGAATCTGATTAATTAATTTATTGCTTCTGTGGACAGATGTCTTTTATACAGGTAAAAAGGTGAAATTAGGAGCACTCCCTTTAAGAGAGTGCTCCTAATCTCAGCTCATTAACTGTATAGAAGACACCTGGGAGCCAGAAATCTTGCTGATTGATAGGGGATCGAATACTTATTTCACTCATTAAAATGCAAATCAATTTATAACTTTTTTGAAATGTGTTGTTTTGGATATTTTTGTTGATATTCTGTCTCTGACTGTTAAAATAAACCTACCATTAAAATTATAGACTGATCATTTCTTTGTCAGTGGGCAAACGTACAAAATCAGCAGGGGATCAAATACTTTTTCCCTCACTGTATACTGCATTAGCAAGGTCTCTTCCAGGCAAAGATTTCAAAGCAGATGTGCAGTTCAAAGCTCTTTTGAAGAAGCACAAAGAAACGGGAAAAGTTGAGGACCGTAGACCCAGTGGTCAGCCAAGGAAACTTTCTGCAGCAGATGAAAGACACATCAGGTTTACTTCCCTTCAACATTGGAAGATGTCCAGCAGTGCCATCAGCACAGAACTGGTGGAAACCAGTGTGACCCAGGTAGACCCATCTACTGTCTGGAGAAGTCTGGCCAGAAGTGGTCTTCATGCAAGAATTGCAGCCAAGAAGCCATGCCTCTGACATGAATACAAGGCTAGGCGTCTCAACTGTGCACACAAACATAGGAACGGGGGTGTAAAAAAATGGCAGCAGGTGCTCTGGAATGATGAATCAAAATTTAAAATATTTGGCTGTAGCAGGAGGCAGTTTGTTCACTGATGGGCTGGAAAGCAGTACAATATTAAGTGTCTGCAGGCAACAGTGAAGCATGGTGGTGGTTCCTTGTAAGTTTGGAGCTGCATTTCTGTAATTTGGAGGTTTGGTCAGGATTCATGGTGCCCTCCATGCTGAGTAATACAGGCAGATACTTTTTTTTTTTTTACCCAGAGGTAGGCTGAAATTCTAGGTGTAGGCAATATGTTAACATTCAGGGAGAAAGAAACAATTTAACAGAGGCGGCTGTTTGTTACTCCAACGGAGGACAATAGCAAAGAGCGCAAGAGTGTTGGGAGACTGTAGGCTGGGGAGGGCAGCAGGTATACTAAGAGGAATGCCTAGTCAGGAGCTCAGGTCAGGGCAGGGAGGCTGCGGGGGTAGAATAGGAAGGGTAGAGACAAGAAAGAAGTGGGGAGGACAAGGGGCAAACACAGAGGGGGCAGAAAGGGACAAGAGAAGAGGAAGGGAAGAGGCAAAGTGAGGGCGGGCAAAGGGGCCCAAAAGGGGCAAAGGGGAGGGTAGGAGAGTGCTGTCAGACTCAAGGATAGGGTAAATCAAGTCAGTTGGAGAAGTCATGGATGTAGTAGGGTTTCATCAAAATCAGGGGGTAGGAAATGGGCTACCCAAGGGTTCCAGAGCTTCTCAAATTTAAGAACTTTATCTAATAGGACAGCTTCTAATTTGGCGTGAATTATAGCTTGGGAAATTCTGTGTTTTAGTGCAAGTACACACAAGGGAGTGGATTTCCATGTTTTAGCTATAGTCTGTTTGGCAGCAGTGGTGACTTGGAGCAGAAGTTTAAATTGGCGGTGGTCAAATACGTGGGTTTGTGGTTCAGGAGAGCCACTGTTGGGTCTGGAGCTAAAGATGTGTCAAAAAGTTGCGATAGGATTACAAAAATCTCAGACCAAAAAGTTTGCACTATGGGACAGTCCCACCAAATGTGGAGATGCGTGTCCGTATTGCTGCAACCACGAAAGCAAAGAGGTGAGTATTGTGGGAGGAATTTGTTAATCCTGGCGGGGACCAGGTACCATCTGGTAAGCACCTTGTAGTTCGTTTCCAAGGCAGCGATGTTAGGTGAGGAAGATTTAGTTGCCTGCCAGATAAGTGACCAATCTGCATGGTTAAAAGTAAGGTTGAGTTCTCTTTCCCATTTGCTAACATACGTTGGGAGTTTTGTAGTGTCTGGGGTTAGAAGATGGGTGTAAAGTTCAGAAATTAGCCCACGTCTGTGGGGGTCAGATTTGCACACCCGCTCAAAGGGCCAAAAGCCTGGGTCTGAAGAGTCAGAGGTGGTATAAGGAGCAAAGAAGTGCTTAACATGCAGGTATCAAAAGAGTTCAGAGGGGGGAAGGCTATAAGCCTTGCAGCGTGTTGGGAAGGATTTGAAGGTGGCAGAAGCAAAGAATTGATGAGATTGGAGCAGTACAGGCAGATACTTATCCATCATGCCATACAATCAGGGAGCTGTGTGATTATTCCCCCAAATTTATTCTGCAGTAGGACAACGACCCTAAACATACAGCCAATGTCATTAGGAACTATCTTCAGCATACACAAGAAGCCCTAGAAGTGATGGTTTGGCCCCCACAGAGCTCTGATCTTAACATCATCGAGTCTGTCTGGGAATACATGAAGAGACAGAAGGATTTTAAGCAGCCTACATCCACAGAAGATGTGTGGTTAGTTCTCCAAGATGTTTGGAACATCCTACTAGCAGAGTTCCTTCAAGAACTGTGTGCCACTATACTTAGAAGAATTGATGCTTGATTGATGTTATGGAGGCAAAGGATGGCCACACCAAATATTGACCTAATTTGGATTTCTCTCTCGTTGATTTACTGATTTACTTTCCATTTTAATTGACAAAAATGAACTATTAACACTTCTATTTCTCAAAGCATTCTTAATTTGCAGCATTTATTCACATCTGCCTATATATATATATATATATATATATATATATATATATATACACACACATACATACACACACACACAGTGTGAGGGGCTCCAGAGTGTCTGTACTAAGTGAAGAAATTTGGTCTTACAGCTTTCTCTGGGGTTTGCATTTTCAGATTGGGTCTGGAGTTCAGAGCCTTAAAAGAATAAAACTATGGTAACGCATAAAGCCTCCAACCTGGGGTCGAGGATTTATGGGGGACCGACAAACTGTGTGTACATGGGTGCACACCCTTTATATTTAGAAACCTAGCCATTGCTCAAGGCTTCATTGAGGAGACAGGTGGGCTTCACCTGGTAGACAGAAGGACCCCTGCCCAGTTGAGGAAGTGGGCCCAATGCAGTGGGGATCTGTGAGTGATATGCAGAGGATGAATTAGAGAAGTGCATAGATTGTATATGAGCACAGTAAGTACTGTAAACCAGTCCAAAGGACCAACCCAGAGGCCGAGGTTGAGGCTTGAGCTGTGGTGCTGCAAAAAAGAGCCAGAAGGCTAATGTAATTTATTGTCCTGTTTTAACTGATAATGGAAACATCTGCATTTTCAATAAAAGTGGGCTGCCAAGCCTTAAAACATAGTTCCCGACTGTTGTAAACTCAATATATTATTGATAAATGACATAATTATTAATATAACAGTAACTGCTGTATTTATTTGTATGCATTGATAATCTTGGAAACAGTACCAGCAATATTACAGTGCATGGGTACCTTGAATCATCTGTAGAGTCTTTGCTCATGGGCAGCTTGCAATCTAATGCCCTTGTTGTTAGAAGTACATCCTTACCCTCATTCATCTGCTGATGTCACTCTGTTGTGGAAATGGCATGTGGTCCGCTGGCTACCAGCTGGATCTCCTTACTGCCCTGCTGTGCTTATGTCCAGCTGCTGTAAGGCTATTTATCCCGCCTCCTACCCATCCAGGTGCTTTCTGTAATGTTCTCTGCTCCCTGTGCCTACCTATTTGGATCTGGTTCCTTCCCTTGCTTGTCATTTACCTACTGTAATTATTTGTTGCTGCCTTGCAAACCTCCCAAATTTGTATTTTCCTTCTATTATATAACCTCTGGTCTTTCAATGATCACCATTTACAGCCTAGCTCATACTTTACATGTTTACTGAGATGTTATAACTAGCTTTTTGTGCCAGTAATTTACCTTTCACAATTTTAGTGATTTGTAGGATTCCCATTACAGTGATCATCTGGTCCTATTGCCCAGAGAGGTGGATTAACCGGAAACATGCCCAGGCTTCTTATCCTTCCTCCAATACACCCAAACTCTCTTCACCACTCCTTCACACTTCTTGTTCACCCCACCCTTCCCTGTCACATCTCCCTCTCCCCCTGTCAGAAAAAAACATGTTATACAGCACAGTGCTTTTTTTCTATCAACTAAAAAACCTGGCTGATCCTGCCTGGCTATACCCTCCACCCTATAAACTGACCACGGTTTATCATGGCTGCTGGGCCCCGACACTATGGTCAGTTTACATGCCTCCGTCCTCCACAGCCCTGCTCTGTCCTTCTCTGTCCCCCCCCCCCCCGCCTGTCTGCTCGTGTCAATGCCTGCCCCCTCCCCTTCTCCTGCTTTCAGAACTACTATAAAATCCTTCCATCCCCTATGTAACAAAACAATATGTGTCCCTGTGCCTGTGTTATATAAAAAAAGCTGCCGATCTGTACCTATATCAGAGGCTCTTGGTGCTGACGTGACTCCTCGGCTGAGGAGAGAGCCGAGTCACGCGAGCGTCAGGAGCCGCTGTGATATAGATACAGATCGGCATATTTTTTCTAGAACACAGGCACACATATTGCTAAGTTACAGAGGGGATGGGAGGATTTTACAGTAGTGGCTTAACAACCACTTTAATATCAGGACACCCAACTTTGTGCAGCTTGCCTTATTGTTCATATTGCAATTTTTATGGATTTATTCTTCTCATGTGTTACATTGCTATGGAGAAATGTTTCACATTGCGTCTTATGGCTTGATTCCTGCTAAGTAAAAAAATCTAGTTGTAGCAACTGAGAGTAACAGAAAGTAAAGTCTGCAGCCACATAGATTTTCCCCACAGCAGAGAATCCTTCTATACAGGTAAAGATATTGTCTTCTAATCCTAAGGAATAAGGTGTTCTTTGCTTCGCTGTTAAATTATATTTCCAGCTGGTTAAAAAATTGAATACACCTCTCTCACCCTACAGGCCGACAATGTGAAATCCAAGATCAGTGCGTCCGCACACTGTCACTGCAGCCATAATCCCATCAGCACATTTCAGGCCCCCTCTCTGGTGGATTTATTGAAAGCCCTCCAGATGGAACTCAGTGCAAACAGAATCAAAGTACAGATAGCAGAGACCCAAGAGTATAAAAACTAAAAGCTTTTATATATTTACATTCAGGATACTAAAAGAATTTGCCTGAAAAGCTTTTTCTGGAGAAACCTGGACCAGGATATGGCTGGAATGCTTTTAACCACTCCCGGACCGCCGCACGCCGATGTACTATACGTCCTCACTTTGAGGATGGATATCGTTGTTATGGCAGCAGCTAGCTGCCATAACCCCAGTATCACCGTGTTTGACCGGCAGTCCGGTACAAGATAAAAGTGGTTTCTGCGGCGTCGCCGCCTGATCACTTTTATCGGCGGCTGGAGAGGCACCCCCCTCCCGCTGCGATCCAGTGCCCTTCGCCGCTTACTGGACTTGTCGTGTCATGGTCGAAGGCGATCCGGTCCTCTCGGCGGCTGTGGATGGAGACGAGTGAGGGAAAGATGGCCCCCACCCATCTCCTTGACACTGCAGGGTGGAAGCGACGTCAAAACGTCACTTCCACCAATAGCTCTTGGGGCTATTGGGGCTAGGGCCATTCTTTTTTTTTAAAATGACAATTTTTAATTTTTTTTGCATTTAAGTGTAAATATGAGATCTGAGGACTTTTTGACCCCAGATCTGATATTTAAGAGCTCCTGTCATGCTTGTTTTCTATTACAAGGGATGTTTACATTCCTTGTAATAGGAATAAAAGTGACACCATTTTTTTTTTAAAACTGTGTAAAAATAAAAAATAAAAGATAAAGTAAATAAGAAAAAAAAAAATTTAAAACGCACCCTGTCCCGCCGAGCTTGCGTGCAGAAGCAAACGCATACGTGAGTGGCACCCGCATATGAAAACGGTGTTCAAACCACACATGTGAGGTATCGCCCCGATCGGTGACGCGAGAGCAATAATTCTAGCCCTGGATCTCCTCTGTAACACAAAACATGCAACCTGTAAAATTTTTTAAATGTCGCCTATTAATATTTTTAAGGGTAAAAGTTTGTTGCCATTCCAGGAGCGGGCACATTTTTGAAGCGTGACATGTTGAGTATCAATTTACTCGGCGTAACATTATCTTTCACTATATAAAAAAAAAAATTGGGCTAACTTTACTGTCGTCTTATTTTTTAATTCAAAAAAGTGTATTTTTTCCAAAAAAAGGGCGCTTGTAAGACCGCTGCGCAAATACGGTGTGACAGAAAGTATTGCAATGACCGCCATTTTATTCTCTAGGGTGTTAGAAAAAAAATGTATAATGCTTGGGGGTTCTAAGTAATTTTCTAGCAAAAAAAAATGTTTTTAACTTGTAAACAACACATCTAAAAAAGAAACCCAGTCCTTAAGTGGTTAAAGTCCAACTCCAGAAATTAGAAGATATCTATCTTATAGCTTCTTGTGTCTTGGGAGTACAGGAACAGGCAGGATTACTTACCCTATCCACCTCCGGAATTCTCTCAAAGCTCTGGTCTGTGGGTGTTACCTCAACATCATCACATATAATACCGGGCTATTAACCTTGTAATGTACATGCTGGGGCCGAGCGTGTGACCACGGCTGGAAACACCTTAGTGGGGAGACTGAAGGGGGACCCTACTGGAGCGAGGGATTAAGGAAGCATTTTTCCCACTGCAAAGTTTGAATTGGTGAGCTTCAATTGTAAATTTTGGTTTCTTTACTCTTGGGTCTGCACTATTTGTACTTTGATTCCGCTTGCAGTGAGCTCCAGCTGGAGAACTTTCAGCCTATGCATCAGTGAGGGAGGATGAGAGGAGATATGCTGCTGGGATTGTGGCTGCACTGACCATGGATTAAGACACTGCAGACTGATAATCTTGATGTCTATGGTGTAGGCCTGCATTGGTGGATCTGGTTTATTATCTAGCAATAAATGTCGTGTAACAGCGAAGCAGAAAAAACCTTGTTCCTTAAGAGTAAGGCTTCATGCACATGTACAGGAGCCGCACAGCATGCAGAACCTGTGCAAACACTCTCCTGGAACTGGCAGTTGCCATGTGCATCGGCTCACTGAAATGAATTAAAGTGTTTGTAAAGTCACTATGTGACTTTACATGTATGCCATGCAGATATGCAGCCATCAACAAAAGTGTAAGTGTTTGTTAGAAATTAAAAGGCTTAATACTGTTTCTAACACTGCAGCTGTGCGGTCACATGATCCCCCTGTGCTGGCCGGCCTCGATCTATGGAAAGAAGCAGGAGGGGGCGAGATTCCCTCCTGCTTCTCTCAATATATTGAGGCCGGCCAGCATGTGACCGCACAGCTGCAGTGTCAGAAGCGGTATTTCGCCTTTTCATTTCTAATAAACACTTACACTTATGTTAATGGCTGCATATCTGCATGACATACATTGATATGTGCTGCATTATGCAGCTAAATAGAGGCGGGAGGGGTGGGGAGGAAAGCAATCAATGCTAACAGGGAGGGAGGGGGGAGAGATTGTCAGAGGAGAGACGAGAGCTGCGGATAATGAGGCATGTAAACTGACCATGGTAATCAGAGCTCAGCAGCCATGATTATCGTGGTCTGCAGAGGCAGGGGGACACAGGAACTGGCAGGATCAACCAGGTTTATTACAAGTTAGGAAGAGAAGAATTGCACAGAACAAGCACTGTGCCCTAAAGGAAGAGGATCTTAGTTTTAGTTTTTTTTAGGGTTACAAACACTTTAAAAGATGAAGCTGTATGTTGAACTAGATGGATTGTGTCTTTTTCAACATAACTATATTGTTATGTTCTGGGGGTTGCATAAAGCACCAACGCTGAACGTAGATAGTGTATTTTCAGAGAAAATGTCTGTGAGCATGCTTAATGCAACCCCCAGTGCATTACTGAGTACAGCATTTTTTAATTCAGCTCAATGGGAGGCTGTATGAGGCAGCTGCGGGTCCCAGGAGAGTGTTTATGCAAGTTTTGCCCCTGTACAGCCATGTGCATGAAGCCCAGTAGACATCTTTACCTACATAAGAGGATTTTCTGCACAGTGGTCTGTGAATAAAAGTTGCTGCAGACTTTACCTTCTGTTTCTTCCAGTTGCTACAACTAGTAACTTTTAATATAGCACAAGTTTTGTATTTATGGTATCATAGTGGCTGCGTTTGTGGAAAATAGTTGGATATAAACATTTGGATTTGAAGTGGAGAGTGTGTTTATTTAATGTGAGTTTGGCTGAATTCTATATACCTGCTGCTGTTAACGCAGTTTTGCTCCATACATTATAGTGTAACCAATCTTGAAACCATTCATGGATTTAATGGAAACCTATTTCAATCCTCTGTACAGCATAGTTCAGATTGTGCGAGGGAGAATCAGCACAAGGAGCCAGTCATTTGTGCTGCAGTACTTGTGTGTTTTCAAGTAATATGCTGACAGAAAGTGAGAGTGGAATGATCGAAAATCTAGCCCATCAGTCTACAGCTTCTCATTCATTGTCTCATCACAACCTAGGAAAGGGACAAGTCCTAGCTGTATTCAATTTTTTTATAATTAAATTTTTATTATTCTTTTTTACATTTAAGACAAACCACACAATACTGTACAAAAAAGATTTGTAAAAACAAAGAGACAAATAAAGAGTGGACTGTATATATATACTTTTATCTTTGCTCTTCTACCTTAAATCACTTTTCTAAATTCTATCGTTTATCTAATAAACCCTTCTATGCAATATTTAGAACCCACCATCCCCACCGCATCCAAAAAATAAATAAATGAATAAAAAAAACCCCAACCAACCTAAAACTCCCCAAGAAAAAAAAGGGGGGGGGGAGGGGAGGAAGCGGAGTCAAACGAGAGGCACAAGCCAAAAAAAAAAAAATGCATTAATACTACCTTGCCAAAAATGGTAGTCATTTACTGGAGTAAAGAAAAGTCAGCTCTTTGAGCAGGGCTGCATTTCAAAAATTAAAAAGGACAGAGACACAAATTATTTAGCAGATTCATATTATATATACATATATATACATATATATATACCCACACACATAGTTATATATATCTACATATCTATATATATATATCTATATATATATATATATATATATATATATATATATATATATATATATATATATAAGTTCAGCTTTAAGGGAATATTCATCTATATAATCACACAAGCACACAATGGTCATGTTGAACAGAAGGGGATTAATCCAACAGCATGTGGGAGAAAACCAACTGACGCACAGAGTATACAAATCCAAGCAAATATTTACCCAATGGTATTTGAGCCCCGAACCCAATGCAGAATGTGCCATTTATATATGCAAAATCTATACACAGACAATAACAATGCCACATGCAAAAGCAACACAAAGTACTGGATTAGACTGGCAACTTGCCATGATACATTTTTGTTAAAACCAACGCCTGCCAAAATTTTCTTTTTTATTGGATAGAGCTGGGAACGTTTTTTTAACTGCAGTCTTTTTCTTTTTACTTTGAATCCAACAGGAAGTGGTGTTAAATCTCTCCAATAGGGACACAAAGAAAAAACAAACAAAGAGAAACAACCTTTTTTGTAGAGTGGGGGAAGAGAATGACGTCTAACAATGTTTTTAGTAGGTCTGTGCTCTTATGTTCCAATGTACCCCTCGTTTCTTGTATGGGCATCATAAGCACAGGAAGTGAAAATCAGTACTTACAGAATCGGACGGGACTGGAAATCTTCCTGGTTCATTCTCTCTGACTGACGGATTTTCAAGATCTCGGTATAGCTGAGGTTCTGAAGTCTACTTTTGAACTGGTCCAGAGAACTTGGCTTGTTTGTGAGTGCTCTCATGATCTGTTCTTTCACGACTTGCATCACCTACAGAATAAACAATCAGAACTGGTATGAACAGAGTATACAATCACTTCCTGCATGGGCAGGCACATTCTCAGCTTCCAAATTAAATGTGTCTTGTGAAACTTTGATAAATATTACATAACAACACATTGTACATATTCAGCTGAAGCCAACTGTATACCTAAACTGCACATAAACCCTGGTTATGGCTGTTCAACTATTTACATAATCCTAACAAACAGTAAAAAAGGCTTTAACACACACAATCTCTGCTTTATAACTGCTTTTAATGCAAAGTTATTAATTATCAAAGATCACAACCAAGACTGTTGGCTTCTGTCGGTTGCTTATACGTTAGAAGGCTGGCAAGCTCTTGTACGAAAAAGCTAGATTTGCTACAATATAAAAAAGGTAAAATATCATTGCCTATGTAGTGAAATTTGAAAAATAATTTCTTCATGTTTATAGATAGACAGAGGTGCATGAGGGCTTGTTTTAAAGTGCTTTTATTGCTTGTTTAAATATGTAAATACTTTATTGTGCATGATCTGGCAGTAGGTTTATTTTAACCCATTGGCACCGGCCACTTTCAAATATGCCACCTCTCGGCGGGTGGGCCTTGGTGCAGAGCAGTCACATATTTGCGTGAATTGGTATGAATACAGCTTTGCCTGTGCTCCCGATCACTACTTTCCATCGGGTGATTTCTGATCATGTGACCGCCAGGACAGCCAATCATGGCAGTTACATGACCATAATCCCCTCTGGTAGGCGCCGGCTCCAAGGGGTTAAACAATGGGGGGAATAAAAGTGTCTGAAAGAAACTGTCTCAAACGGAGTGTAGCCAATCAGCTGTTAAATTTTCATTTTCTAAGCTGTGTGAAAAGTGAAGATAGAAGCTGATTGGTTGCTATGAGCAACAGCACTAGTTAAAATAGAACTGGTCTCCGGCACGTTTTATTAACTTACCCCAAAGTATTTATTAATGTCTGATACAGTTTGAATACCAGATGTAAAGCTGTATGTAGACATCATGCTGCCCTAGGCACACCTGAATGATGCCATCCTTTTGTAAAAGCTCTGCCCCTTGTTTGGCAAAATTATTTTAGAAAAAGTAATACCAGGAAGTGCTACTGGAGGACACGTGGGACTTAAATGACTAAAACTGGAGAGTACAAAACCTGGTGTAGCTCTGCTTAGAAACCAATCAGCTTCCAAGTTTTTTTTGTTTTTTTTGTCAAAGCCTAATTGAACAAGCTGAAGTTAGAAGCTGATTGGGTACCATGCACAGCTGAACCAGATTTTCTACTTTCCAGTTTTAGGCCTGGTTCACGCCAATGCAGTTTGCTTTTGATCGGTTTCTGCAGTGATTTTTGCGGTGCATTTTGCGTTTTTGCAAACGTGTTTTTACGCGTTTTGTACAAGTTTTGCATTTTATATGCTTTTTTTTGGCCAATTTGTTGTTGGGCAGGTAAAAAAATGCAAAACGTGGCAGAACCGCACTACTTGCCTTTCTGCAGCTTCTCTATTGAAATCTATTGAATGAAAAATACACTGTTTTGTATTTAAAAAAGTCCCAGACCCTTTCCTAAAATGCATTGGCTGAAAAATGCATAGATGTGAATGTGTCCCATAGGAAACCATGTTAAATGGACTGTAGTGTGTTTCTGCAAAAAGCACTAAAAAATGCATAGGTGTGAACCAAGCCTTGGTAAATCAACTCCACGTCGTTTACGAACGTTTTACACCTAGTGTGTTTTACTGTACAGACCAACAAACTGGAGAATGGAGAGAACGTTCTATGTTCTTTAGCTATAGTGAGTTTTCTCATAACATCCCCATGCACACACCTCCCTATATAGTTCATTTGCTGAATTTGGTCACAAATGTATAGGGGGTGGCTAAAAGAGGGAACCACATAAGGAAAAAGAATTATCACGGCAATGAGGACCACTACGTTGAATGTTGCCCTTCTATGAGAACACTTTTATGAAGTAAATCTGTCTGAAATCTGGGCAGTTAAGGGTGATCACATGATAAAACATTGCAAAAGTACAATGTAGAGGTCACCTGCGCTGAAAGCTGCCACAAGTTAACAATCAGTTTCCTGTAAACATCAAGCCTGCCTCTGCCTCTTAAGCCCATTTGTCCTTTAATAAGATTGGTGGCTTTAATGACCAATAATAAATCTTGGGAGGTAGGATGAACCAAATCACAACTTTTGTTGAAAATAGATTTGCATATAACCGTAGCTACCTGCAACACTGCTTTTGCATATATTTAGTTTCCCCTGCTAAGGCAAGGTTCACACCTGTGTGTGCTTTTCATGCATGTTTGCAGCACGATTTTACGCTTAATGCATTTTTCTTTTTAGTACAAAACCTTACAAAAAATGTACCATAAACGCATGTACGTGTGTGTTTCATGGCTTCTATTAAACTCCATGGACTCAAAAATGTACCTTTCTGCGTGAAAAGTTCCCTGGACCTCTCCCAATGGGAAACTGCAAAAACGCAAAGGAGATCCATAGCAAACCACATTAAATAAATTGTTGTGCGTGTGAATCTAGCCTTTTATATTTGTGTACGCATGCTCGCAAGTGTTATACAAACCATTCTCACATTTTTTTTGCCAAGAATGTTTGATGTTCATTTGAGTGTGCAAGTACCCTTAATATTTTTTGTCCACCCATGTTTTGTTCACTTTAAAGCAGCCCAAATATGAGTCAGCAGGTTGAACGAAAAAAAAAAAAAGACTTGATTCCCCCATCCACAAACTTGATGTAGATGGCGTAATCCTGCCCACTGAGCTATTGTATTCTGACAGGAGGGAGACTTCCCTCCTGTCAGAATACACTGATTAGAACTGGCAGGCTGGAGTGGGGAAAATCCTACAGGATGATTTTACAGAAGTCGATCGGTAGATCAATCTCAGTGCCCATGAATGGATCGAAATTCGGCCGGACCCTACTGAACTGGCTGAATTTCGATCCATGTGTTGCTGCCCTAACACAGATCTCCACCTCTGTCCTCACCTGTTTCTCTGTTCAGCTGGTAGGAGTAAAAAGAAAAGCCCTGGGTAAGCTACAAGTCGCCAGAGTTGACAGCGTGAGTCACATACTATTATCTATGTGAAGTACCACATTCAGCTTCCAATGGTTAATCGAAGCAGAGAAGGATCAAAAGCAGTGGCGGCCCATCCATTGGGGCGCCACCGCCACCCTGTCCATGCATCTGGCCCCCTAATCTACTTGCAGGGCATCAGACGCATGGATTCCAATGAGGGTATTTTTTGTTTTTAAGCACGTGATTAGAGCCAAAGGCTCTAATAGGCTTTAAAAAAGGGTGGACTTGAGGCTCAGAGCACTAGGGTGCGCGGTGCGGGCTGGAGCGACGGGGGGGGGGGTCCGTGGTCAGGTCCGTCTGACGCCCCCCCCCCAACCAATTGAGCACCAGCCGCCACTGATCAAAACAATTTTAGTTGCTTTGTCTTGAATAAGCAATACACAGGTTTTCTTTAAGGGGACTACACTACAGTTATAGGGAACATGGGACCTTGCTTTAATGGCTGGGAGAGAAGGCTGCGACATAACATCAAGTGGACTGATGCAGGTAAAACAATTCACATGTATATTTAAAATGTGTATTTGGATGTCTGCCTGGAGCGCAAGCTAGATTTTCTATAAATTGAATGCACATATGCATTCAACAGACAGTTGGCAGTCCTCAAGGGGCACATACACAATTGATATGGGTAGTAACTGTTTTACCAATGCCAAAGTCCACAAAATTAATACATGAATGTACTAGCCTATGAACTATTGCCATGGTAACCATCATAACAGCTGGATATAAGAACTGGATGCCCTTTTTATTGTTTGACATTTATTTTTGCTTGAAGTTAAGTAAGTACAAGAAAAAAAGAGGAATATTTCGCACACTTGCATTAAATCCACTCTGTAAAGTCAGCAACACTTTAGAGGCAAAATTTATTTTTATATAATTAGTAATCGGTATGCTTAACTGCACAGATTTAACAAAAAATAGCTTTTTATTAATTTGATAGCTGTATTATACTATGCACTAAAAGCTGATTAAAGTAAAAAATCCTAAGTATCCCAGCTGTGTTCTGTTGCTGGCACATTAAAAAGGCATTAAATATCACCAGCCACCCGCTACTGAAACTCCTGGAATTAAAATCAGTTTAGGTAAAACATAGTTTATTTACTTCAACTGATGGTCTCAATTCTAGTTGCAACATGTAATCAGGTCCTTCACAATGAAGTAGGATTAACACAAGATTAAGGCCCCTTTCACACTTATACGACTTCAAAGTCGCACGATTTTACCGCGATTTCGCGGCCGCGATTTTACCGCGATTTGCCGCGATTTTACAGCAGTACTACTTTGCCACATTTTTGGCATTAACAAACGAAAACATACAATAGTTGGTATGAATCATAAGGGGAAACTCCACGCCAAGTTTTAAATAAAAAAACTGACGTGGGTTCCCCCCCAGGGACATACCAGGCCCTTAGGTCTGGTATGAATTGTAAGAGGAACCCCCTACGCCGAAAAATCGGCGTGGGGGTCCCCCCAAAATCCATACCAGACCCTTATCCGAGCACGCAGCCCGGCCGGTCAGGAATGGCGGTGGGGACGAGCTGGCGGCCCCCCCCTTCCTGGACCGTACCAGGCCGCATGCCCTCAACATGGGGGGTGTGTGCTTTGGGGCATGAGGGGGCGCCCTGCGGCCCCCCCACCCCAAAGCACCTTGTCCCCAAGTTTTCCTTTCCCGATCAGCGAGCCAGGCTTGTGCTTACAAAGTCGTACTGAAGTCGTGTCTATATTATTCAGGCACGACTTGCATGCTACTTCAGGGTTTAACATTGAGGTCTATGGAGTACAACTCGCATAGAAGTTGGACCAAAGTAGTGCAGGGACTACTTTCAAGTCGGCACGACTTAAAGTCGTGCCAATATGAATGGTAGTCATTGAAAATCATGGAGAATGACTTGTCATACGATTTTGCAGTACAAAATCGTGGGACAAGTCGTGTAAGTGTGAAAGGGGCCTAAAGCTGAACTTCAGGAATATGTTAAAAGAATAAAATAATTAAACACAGTTATGTATTTATTGTAAAAAATAATTAAACATATTTTCAAGTAAACCTAGTCTAGTACATCTTTACAAAAAAACCTCTTAGGACACTTTTCATACTGGGGCGTCGGCGGTAAAGCGATTTCAACCCCGGCCGAAAAAGGGTTAAAAGTGACTGCAAAGCGCCGCTATGGTGGCGCTTTGCAGCCGCTTCGGTGGCGCTGCTCATTGATTTAGGAGCGGTGTATACACTGCTCCTAAATCGCCGCAAAATGCTGCTTGCAGGACTTTTTTTAGCGTCCCACCAGCGCACTGCTCCAATGTGAAAGCCCTTGGGCTTTCACACTGGAGTGACAGGACAGGCGCTTTGCAGGCGTAAAGCGCCTCAGTGTGAAAGTAGCCTTAGCATTGCTACTGCTCCATGCAAGTCTAAGGTGATTACCGTGAAGATTTGGCTAGTGAAGAAGAACATTTTCAAAATGTGAAAGATTGGCTTGTCTTTGTTTTCCTAATTGAAGATGTAGTTCTACTATAAATATCATCTACAGCAGAATTCAGACAGGGACATGCAAACAGAAAAACTAGCAGCCCATCAGGTTCAATATAAAATACCATATTGGGCATTCAAAGCATAGTATACTACTTAACTAAAGTTACAAAGGTCAATAATATATCACAATTTTACATCCATATGCACCTAACAAATATATTCTTAGACATGTCAGACAATGTGCAACAGCATTCTCCTTACTGTAGTTGAAAAAAACATTAGTGAGAAAAGTACATCAGTTGGTGAGTGTAGCCAATATGATCTGAGACCTGTTGAGATTAGGGCTGGGATCTTACATCAGGTACAGCAACCAATGAGCCACCACGGTGGCTGCATTTGTTTTCTTTTATCACATTTGTTTTCCTTTATTTTCCTAATATTTTCAGATGCCAAGTAATCCTGCCACTAACACACTTCCTGTCCTAGGGTGACAACCATACTGAGCACTGTTGTTACCCTAGGACAATCAGTGTGTTAGGACTACATGACACCTCCTCTTCTCCATAACAGGGCCAGGCATTTTGTAGTCCTTACTGTAGTTAAAAGCAGTAGTAAAGAAATTATGTCAATTAGTGAGTGTAATCGATATGATCTGAAATCTGCTGAGCTTGGGGCTGGGATCTTACAGCGGCCTGAAAACCCCAATAAATCACCGTTATACACATATCACTCAAATTTTTAAGATGGGCAACATTTCCCTTGCCACACACCTGATCACATGCACCATGAAGAACTGATATACATGACAAAATGATCTGTTAAACCCACTGGTGTTTTTTCATCACTACTTTTTCTTTATATTTTAACTATGTTGAAAATAAATGAATACAATCATTTGAAGACTAGATAGAAAGTGTAGTGCAATATGAACAATTTCTACAGTTAAACGGTGAAGGCTTATATATAGGTCTGTACGGCACATCTAAGAAAGGTGGAAAGAGGGATACTCAGATTAGGTTCCAAAAAGAGGATCTGTCCCTCCAAATGAGAGACAGATGGAGCCGAAGATAAAACACAGTAAAGGCTTCAATCTCCCACCAATCCCCTTCCAAGTCTACTGCCCTTCTCCAAACAGAACCATGGACTATTGCCTGGCTTGTCCGGAGCTAGGAACATCCCTTCTGTTGCTTGACATAAGTGTGTCCTGTCACATAGTAACTATCGAATATTGAGATTTGGTTTAAAAAAAGGAACAGTTGGGAGCTATGATTAAACACAATCAGTAAGTGCCTCAGCCGCCCTCCGGGCCCCTTCCAAATCTGGTGCCATTGGCCAAACATCATAACAAACAGTATCCTGGTTTGCTTGGAGCTAGAAACATCCCTTCTGTTGCTTGAGATAAGCATGTCCTGTTATGCAGTAATGGTAACTATTGAGATGTGGCTCCAAAAGAGGAACAGTTGGGAGCTGTGATTAAACACAGTCAGTAAGTCCTTTAGCTGCCCTCCGGGCCCCTTCCAAATCTGGTACCCTTGGCCTAGCAATACTCCAGACAGCTGCCTGGCTTGCTTGGAGCTAAGAACGTCCCTTCTGTTGCTTGATTTAAGCATGTCCTGCCATGCAGTAATGGTGACTGCTATCTATCCATCATTCCCATAAACATTTTAAAACCAAGACGAGATTTGCGCTACCTTAGCCAAACTATAGTGGAGCACACTGTGTGGATTTGTTCTTTAGCATTCTTTTTGAAAATTTTGTTCAACACAATAAAGCAATCTGCGAATAACACATAGCTTTGATTTTATTTTATTAGAAGGGATAATAATATACTTACACGGAATATCATTTGGAAGGAGGCAGTAGTCACATACACAAAACAAGGTGAGCCAAGCTTGAATAACAAGAAGCCATGACATTACTATAATGTGATTTTGTTTCATGCCCTCAAGGTGAGCTAAGCCAGTATGACACGGACTGCATTAAACAAAGCTACAGTCTTATTCCAGAGTGATTTGCTATGAAAACCTATATAAACTTGCTTATTAGTTAATTGAATCCATGGTCAGCAAGCATTAAATTATTTTTACGATTTCTGACAGAGCCTTTGGCAAAATATATTGTCTGCATAAAATCAATGGACTGTGTTAAATCCAAGAAAACCCAATTTACATTTAGGCTGAAGGGTCTTGTTCACTAAAGTCAAGTTTATTTTTTTATGACTCATGACATGAGTAGTGTTAATGGTTTTTTTAAAGAGAATTATCAGAAAAAACATCTGAACATAAAAATATTGTAGAAATGCTTGTCTAACCTAAACAAAACATTGACATATGCATTAAACGTCTTGTATCCTGCATGTATACTTGCAAAATACTTAAAAGTACAAATTGTAGAATTTTCCATCTGGTATTCTTGGCATCTTTTCTTTATGAGGTAAATATGGATACTGCTGACTTCTTTCTGAAAATGTCTATTAGTAAAGCTGATCACCTGACTTCAGCACTTTCTTGGTTGCTGACCTGGAACATGTTTGCAGGCAGTGAAGTCAGAGTTTATTCTAAACTCATTATTTACAAATGTGTTCCAGGAGTGATTGAGGAAGCAGTAATTGCAATTTGATTAGCATGGCAGCCATTTAGCTAGCATTGCTTTTAAAGGAAGCTAGAAATGGAAGTTTCCAATGTTCTTTTGGCTGAACTTCCAGTTGGAGAGTTACAAAAGAAACCATACTGTGTACTACACAATGTTGTATTAAAAAAAACTGCAAAAAATTAAATAAGGTAAAACAAATATAAAAAAAAAAGCCTAAAATAATGCGTCATGTACAATATATATCGATACTATAGATACTATAGATAGATATATATATATATATATATATATATAGTATCTATCTATCTATCTATCTATCTATCTATCTATCTGTCTGTCTATCTCTCTCTCTCTCTCTCTCTCTCTCTCTCTCTCTCTCTATATATATATATATATATATATATATATATATACATACACTGAGCAAAATTATAAATGCAACACTTTTGTGCTTGCCCCTATTTATCATGAGCTGAACTCAAAGATCATTGACTTTTTTGTACACAAAAGGCCTATTTCTCTCAGATATTGTTCACAAATCTGTCTAAATCTGTGTTAGTGAACACTTCTCCATTGCTGAGATAATCCATCCACCTCACAAGTGTGGCAAATCAAGATGCTGATTATGCTAATTAGAATGCTGAGGCTGGGTTCACACTGGTTCCGACAAACGCTCCGACATTGGGATTTCATGTCGCATGACGTGTGAAATTCAATGTTTCCCTATGGGTCAACATCACCCGATGACCACGCCCCCTTATGATGGCACAGTTCCAGCATGCCTCGGGACTGTGACCTCCTAAGGGGGCGGGGTCACCGCCTATATAAGCCCATTGCGGAGCGCTCAGAGAGCATTCCAGCCAGAGAGAGCGTTGTGTCACCATCAGAAGAAGAGAAGAGGGAAGAAGACAAGAAGGCAGAAGGCAAAAGGCAGAAGTCCGGGCCACCGCTGGCAAAAGAGCTGCAGAAGATAGCAGAGGAGCCGGCAGAAGATCAGGACACCGGAACGAGACGCCGGAGAGACCTTCAAAGTCGGAAGGAGACCCCCGAAGTTGGAAGAAGACCCCGGAGCTGCCTAATAAATTACTTTAAAAACCTGTGTACTGTGTTTTTTCATTGACACTTTTTTCCCTAGGTGAATGGGTAGGGGTACGATGTACCCCATACTCGTTCACAAAGGGTGGGGGGCTGGGATCTGGGGGCCCCCTTATTCAAGCACCCCGCCCGCAGACCCCGACAACCAACGGCAAGGGTTGTCAGGAAGAGGCTCTTGTCCTCATCAACATGGGGAGAAGGTGCTTTGGGGTGGGGGGGGCGCAGCGCACCCCCTGCCCCAAAGCACCCACCCCCCATGTTGAGGGCATACGGCCTGGTACGGTTCAGGAGGGGGGGGGGCGCTCGCTTGTCCCCACCCCCATTCCTGACCTGCTGGGCTGCATGCTCGGATAAGGGTCTGGTATGGATTTGGGGGGAACCTCCACGCCGTTTTTTCGGCATAGGGGGATTCCCCTTAAGGTCCATATCAGATCCAAGGGCCTGGTATGCCCCTGGAGGGGGAATCCATGCCTTTTTTTATTTAAAATTTGGCACGGAGTTCCCCCTCAAGACTATACCAAACACAGTGCCTGGTAATGGCGGGGATCCAAGTCGGATCCCAGTTCATTGAAAGTCGGACGCATACTGGCTTCAAGTCACAGGGCAAAGTCGGATCCAAAGTAGGACGGCTGTCGTGTCGCACCAGTGTGAACCCAGCCTCAATGATTATGCTGACTAAAATGTGCAGTTTTATTACACAGCACAATGCCACAGATGTTGCATGTTTTAAGGGAGCGTGCAATTGGCATGCTGACTGCAGCAATGTCCACCAGAGCTGTTGTCCTTGAATTGAATGTTTATTTCTCTACCATAAGCCGTCTCCAAAGGCGTTTCAGAGCATTTGGCAGTACATCCAACCGCAGACCACGTTTAACCACACCAGCCCAGGACCTCCACATCCAGCATCTTCACCTCCAAGATCGTCTGAGACCAGCCACCCGGACAGCTGCTGCAACAATCGGTTTGCATAACCAAAGAATTTCTGCACAAACTGTCAGAAACTGTCTCAGGGAAGCTCATCCGCATGCTCGTCGTTCTCATCAGGGGGGGCTCGACCTGGCTGCAGTTCATCTTCGTAACCGACTTGAGTGGGCAAATGCTCACTTTCAATGGCATCTGGCACTCTGGAGAGGTGTTCTCTTCATGTATGAATCCCAGATTTCACTGTACTGGGCAGATGGCAGACAGCGTGTATGGCGTTGTGTGGGTAAACGGTTTGCTGACGTCAATGTTGTGGATCAAGTGGCCCATGGTCGCGGTGAGGTTATGGTATGGGCAGGGCTAAGTTATGGACAAGGAACACAGGTGCATTTTATTGATGGCATTTTGAATACACAGATATACCATGACAAGATCCTGAGGCCCATTGTTGTGCCATTCATCCACGACCATCACCTTATCTTGCAGCATGATAATGCACGGCCCCATGTTGCAAGGGTCTGTACACAATTCCTGGAAGCTGAAAAATCCCAGTTCTTTCATGGCAAGCATACTCACTGGACATGTCACCCATTGAGCATGTTTGGGATAAATATTTCCGATGGAACCAATTCCTATCGGGAAACCCACTCGTCTGTATGCTGTTCCGACAGACCAAAAATGACGCATGCTCTGAAGCAAGTACGAGACGGAAGCTATTGGCTACTGGCTATTGCACTTCCTTGTCCTAGTCCCGACGTACGTGTTGTACATCACCACATTCTGGACGGTCGGACTTTGGTGTGACCGTGTGTAGGCAAGACCGCTTGAGCGGAATTCCGTCGGAGAAACCTTCGGAGTTCGGACCTTCAGATACTGACTGGTTTTTGGACCTCCCGACCCCCCATACAGTAAAACTTCACATTTTAGAGTGGCCTTTTATTGTGGCCAGCCTATGGCACACCTGTGCAATAATCATGCTCTCTAATCAGCATCTTGATATGCCACACCTGTGAGGTGGATGGATTATCTCAGCAAAGGAGAAGTGCTCACTACCACAGATTTTTATATATATACATATATATATATATATATATATATATATATAGATAGATATTTATAGCTATATATATATCTTTAGATAGATAGATAGATAGATAGATAGATAGATAGATAGATAGATAGATAGATAGATAGATAGATAGATAGATAGATAGATAGATAGATAGATAGATAGACAGACAGATATCTTTAGATAGATAGATATCTTTAGATAGATAGATTAATATAATGTTGTTTATAAATGGAAATGGAAATGGTAGACAATTCTGAAATGCCTAATACTCACTAAAGACCTTCACAGCGCGTACATCATGGCACTCATAAAGAATGCCTGCTGATGTGCATTTGTACATGCATGCAAAGCATTCTTAAAACTCAGCATAATACTTTTTTATTTTATTTGTAACTTTCATGTTATCCTTAGGCAGGGAGGCACTTTGCAATGTGTTTCAGAGGGTTGGAATGTGCTGTGAATAAAATGCAATATTTTTTTTCTTTTCAGTGCACAACAACACTGAATTGAAGCAATAGCACATAATGCAAATTACCTTGTGCTTGCATTGGGACAATGTTGGGCAACACAACCCTATGCCGCTGGCATAAATGAGCTCCTAAGAATATGGTAAAAAGATAAAAAACATACATGCCATGCCTGTGTGTTTGCTGCAGATTTATAGTTTCCTTAGGCTGGATTCACACCTATGCATTTTTAGTGCTTTTTGCATTTTGTAGATTTGCACTACAGTCCATTTAACATTGTTTCCTATGGAACACGATCTGTAGTGCAAATCTGCAAAATGCAAAAAGCACTAAAAATGCAGAGGTGTAAATCCAGCCTTACAGGTAACACACTATTTGGAAGTTGTTCAGTTATTTGTGGTGCTGAAACTATCTTTCGTTTTGCACTTAGTAACTTGTAAAAGCTTCAGCTGATTCCTCAAACATGTTCCTGGTATGCAAAGCATGCTTAACAAGCCACAGAGGAATGCTAATGAGCATTTTTAATGCAGTTTTAAAAACTACAGGGACTCAATAAACCCAGTAATGCAATGCATTTTAAAAGCCAATCCAGCTTGGCACTGTGGATTAGGATAATCCTTTAGTGCTGAGGTTGTGCAAATATATACGTAGTAAATCACCAATGGATAAAAAAAAAAAACAATCTGCATATTTAGCAGGTACTCAGTGTATGGTTTCAGATGGTAATTTTCAGTACATATTTACTAGCCAAGAAATCACACTTAAAGGAAAGCTGTACTGGGGAAATAGTGCAGACTGCCCTTGGTGACCTCTTGAAAATGCTTATTGCCTGTCTGTCTCTTCAATACTTTCTGAGCCACCATATTTTTTCTAGGTTGCAAACATGGAAATTAAGAAAGTTGCAGCTAATGCCGCGTACACACGAGCGGACTTCTCGGCGGACTGAACTCTATTTCTAAGGTCCGTCAGATTTTTTGACAGAAAAGGTCAGATGAAGCCCACACACGATCGGAATGTCCGACTTATTCTTTCCGTCGGACCTTTTCTGCCGGAATGTCCGGTCATGTGTACGCGGCATAAGTCAGGATACCTGATCAGCACAATTGTTTTGGGACAGAAATTCATGTCACAGCTAAAAAAACTGGCAATTATAGGGGAGGTCAGTAATGGCAGTCAACTTATTATTACACATCATACAAGTTTTCTTAAAATATTTAAACTCTAGTTTTAATAGAGCCATAGATAATTGTCACTGGAATAGGCATTGGGAGTTTTCCCTCTATTCCTGTTCAGATAACATCGTGAAAATTTGCATTTCCATTACTTTATGTTCTGATGACCAATGGAATGGGTGAATCTCTCCAGTGATTTAACAAATGTGAATCAATGGTTAATTCTAATTGCAGTGTGCTTTGTAAGGTCTTCTATTGTAATGATTGTAATGGATTGGCTGCTCGCAAACACAAAAAGACCTTTTGGTTGAACCCAGAAGTTGCAGAAGGAAAGCAGAGCACAGTAATGGTTTAGGGGTTCACAATATTGATTATGTCATCATATAATTCCAAGATGAAAAGCTAAACTGTTCTGGGTACTATAGGGTACTCAAGGTGTTGTATGTGGTGAACAAATGTAGACTTGAATTAAATATAAACGTGGGTGTAGAATAACTCATTGTTCGTGTTCAACTTTCTGTAGCTAGTGGTTAGAGCTTTCCCCAGAAGGGTATATTATATAGCTTCTGCAATGCTCAGTCCTATTGTCTTGGACTTCTTTGACAAAATAAAATCATTTTGGAACTCCTACACCATTGGCTTCTTTTCCTGCAACTTCTGAAAGTTTTGGCTTTATACTGTAATGTCAGTTGCAGAAAAGTCAACTCAATAACCATATCAAATGCCATATGAAAGATTTCCGTTTTCCTAGTATTTATGTTATACATGCTTTTTTTATCTTCCTTGTTATATAACATACATTACTGCATAAATAAAAATGAGATCTGGGACATTCTGCTATACCAACAGATGTTCTGAAACTAGTGAAAAAAATTAATAATGCATTTTCATACTTATAACATAATCTCCAGATGTTCCTAGTTATATCAGACCATTATTTTTGGAAAATCACTGTGAGTACTGTTTACTGCCCATCTATACCTATACTAGTAATGTACCAAAAGCACCATTTCATTTCAGAACTACACTTCTGTGAAAAAGGATAATTTAAAAGGTTATAATGAATATCTGAATACTCCTTTTTCATGGGGAATATCAGTTTTAAAGTTTTACAAAGCTGCTGGGGTTTCCAATATTTTAACATTTGTGAGATGAAAATAACTCAAGAAAAAATCAAAATGTTTATGTTTTTTTAAACTAAATTTTGCTAAAAATTACATTAAACATGTATAAAAGCTTAAAGGAAAGCACCAGGAAGTTTAATGGATAGGGCAATGAGAAGTAAGGGTGTAGTCACACTATGCCTAAGTTTGATTGTCCCTCTTCCCCACTCTTTGGCTGGTCTGCACTCACTTTAAAAAAAAAAAAGTGTTCCCAAGTAAGCCTATGTTATAATGTGTATCAGCTAGACCAGTGTTTCTCAACTCCAGTCCTCAAGGCGCACCAACAGGTCATGTTTTCAGGATTTCCACTATTTTGCACAGGTGATTTGATCAGTTTCACTGCCTTAGTAATTACCACAGCCGTTTCATCTGAGGGAAATCCTGAAAACATGACCTGTTGGTGCGCCTTGAGGACTGGAGTTGAGAAACACTGAGCTAGACCAGTGTTTCTCAACTCCAGTCCTCAAGGCGCCCCAACAGGTCATGTTTTCAGGCTTTCCATTATTTTGCACAGGTGATTTGATCCGTTTCACTGCCTTAGTAATTACCACAGCTGGTTCATTTGAGTGAAATCCTGAAAACATGACCTGTTGGGGCGCCTTGAGGACTGGAGCTGAGAAACACTGAGCTAGACCACAGTAATCTTTGCTTTCATGCTCGGTGATCTATGGAGAGTTTTGTGCTCTGGCATGGTTTGAGCTCACACTACACTGAACCATACCAGACTTCAAGTGAACCGTGCCATGGACTACCATTTCCAGGTGGTCCCTATTGGGAACTATACTTTGCATTACTGTTCTTTTCACTGTTTTACTGAACAAAGCTACACTTTTAGGATCCATACACACTGGCTTAAAAATTGCTGCTTTAGCTGGAGTTTTGTGTTTTGCCTGTAGCAGCAGCTAATGCTATCCTTTGTGTCCATGCACATTAGGACGATTAAAGGCATATTTTGCGCTCAGCGTTAAGAGGCAGGAAAAAAAAAAAACCTGGTTTGTGTTTTTGATTAGAGCTTTTAGGCAGAAAAAAAAAGCTACATTCTTCTAAACTTGCCTAAACTCTGTACAAAAATGCTCTATATTTTTTTTCTGCCAAGGAAACTGGAGTTTTTAAGCCCAGTATGCATGGCACCTTAGAGAACCATTCTCCTGGGATCTACGGCTCTATTTTGTCATTAATTGGGAATTTCAAAAAGTGCTAATGCAATGTGCTCCAAATCTAGAAAGCAAAGGACCTCAAATACAAATTCTGAGACACCGGTTGGTACGCTGAGCACAATCTGTGCAATATGATCTACATTAGGGCTCCGCTTCAAAGCCCACCTTCAAACAGAGGAGATTTTGGCATGTTTTGGCGAGTAAACAAATGTTACCTATGTTCAGATGTACTTAACAGCTAGATTGCTACACAGGTCTCAGACTGCAGCGCTAGTGTTGTTTCCAACCCCCTCCCCTAAGCCAGTCACAGCATACATGGCGTTCTGTGAATGGCCAAAGAAAAGGGGTGGAAAAAATACACATGATTTGCAGTCTATGAGCTCTCACAACCTAGAGCATGCCAAAGTATCGATGGAGGCTGTACTATCTAGCAAAGTTTTTCAACAATCCAAGAGTTAATTACAACTGAGCAGAGGTAATATTTTTGTTCACACATTAGTCTCTACAAAATTCTCTGTGCTTGGAGTTCTGCTTTAAGGAACCCAGAATCAAGGTGAGCTGAAGTAAAGCTGAGGTCTAGGCAAACAGCTAAACACAGATGGAAAAGACATATGGAAACTCTTTTACCTTCCAAAGAATTTGTAATTGTACACAGCCAGTCTTGTGATCCAGGCACTTCTGCCATACAGCCAAATTCTCAATCTCCACTGCAGCAGCAGAACAGCTTGTTCAAAATCACAATCCCAGCCTCCTGATTAGAGAATGAAGGAGCAGCAGCACACTGAAGAATCATGAACTCTACTCGCTACTCCTCTTAGCACATATGTATGCAGCACATTCTGATTGGCTGCATACATACCGTATGTGCTAGTCCAATCTACAGGAGGCTGATATCAACATCAATTTGGGTGCATATGTTAATCACATTTAAAAACTACAATTTTCAGTGAATAAATGTATGCATTAACTGGTGTTTGCTCTCCTTTAATCTGTTTCATGGAATCAATTGTTGTTACCACAATATGAGTTGTCGACAGGCAAACAATACCAGAGCAATAGTGCTCAACTCTCTTTCAATTTGGGAACAGAGGGCAGTTGGCAGCATAATTGTTTGTTTATTTATATTGCATATAATTGTTTGTATCCTAGATAAAGTATGTAATGTTAAATTTGACTTTTTCTATCGGAATTAGCTACAAATAGCTGTAGCTCATGGTGGCAGCTGCCTGAACATAGTACAACTAGCAGAACAGCAGAGATCACATTTGTGTATTCAAAGTGTACATCAACATCATAGGAGCCCATCTGTTGTGTGCATGGCCTCGGGATTGCAAAAACTTGTTTATGGTCTGCAATGTCAAACTGTCATACATATAAAATATACAAAAGGCACAGTGGTTAAATAAATACAATTAGAACATAGTTCTAATAACTACAAGTCACATATGGAATAAACATTACTTAACTACAAAACTTAAGAAACAACAAGCAGGCTGTAGAGGGCCTAGATACATTATATTATATTTATATATATATATATATATATATATATATATATATATATATATATATACACACACACACACACAGTAGATATATATATTTATACACCCCAATACCAAAATTAGAAATATTATCAGCTTATGTTTAAATAAACTAACCTAAAAAAAAAAAAAAAAAGACAGCTGATAGGATGCCGAAGAATGAATTTTAATTCCTTGTTATTTTTTTATAGGATATACATCGGATATGCATTAAAGATAGAGCTGTATTTAACAAAATGTGTCCTTTTGTGACATTATGATAACCTGTGGCCTTAAAGAGGATAAAGAAGAATAAATCCTGGATTTAGCACGAAACTGTGAATGCAGCTAAAGCTTTTTTTCTTGATGCAAGAGAAATTCCAGGTAAAACAAAAATAAATAAATCTACAAAGTATAAATTCAACACACTTACCTTTATATTACTGTTTGTTATATAGAGATGGCAATTGCAAATATTCTCAGTTGGAGCAAAATCTTCTTAGAGTTCAAAGCAGGTCACTAAAGTGACACAGCTATGAAAAAGTGCCTGTTTTGCTACTTTCTGTGTCCCCATTCATCCAGGTCTGCATTAACGGGGATAGTCTTACGCTACAGACATAGGTAAAGTAAAACTCACAGAGTGGGGTTGATTTACTAAATGTGGTACCCAATCCAAACCCCCCAAAAAAACTTTTATTATATTGCAGCTTGCCATTTGATAGATGTGATGGCATTATTTTTTAAGCTTTCTTTCTTCTATTTTTATCTGGTGATGCAGCTAGTAAATCTGTTGTTGAGAACAAGCTCTCCAACATAAAGTATCATTTACAGAGGTGAGACAAACCATTTAACACTAGCAAGGGTTCTTATTACAATGACAAACTTTTATTTGTCGATTCATATAAAACCTTTACCCAAAAGGAAAAAAAAAATGTGTGCTGTATCTGCTTATAAAGTAATAGATGGAGTTTGGCTTTAATTTGTTGATTATTCAAATCTGCTATTACATCTAACACTTCTCTCTCCTCAGACTGACAAAGGTGCCCCCCGCCCCTCGTGCTCATTCATCATAATACAGGAGGTGTGTTACTGCCCAGATCACCAGGTGAAAACAGGGAAAAAGCCTAAGAAAAGAAAACTGATGCAGCCACCACATCTAATGATTGGTAAGCTGCAATATATTACATTTTTGGTTTGGGGTTTATTTCTGCGAAAGGGCAAATAGTCTGCTCACTTTGCAAGGGAATTTTCAGTGGAGCGTAATTAATGAGGTGAAGTTTTGCTGAATTTTATCATTTGCAAGCAAAAATGCTGGTCCTTTGTTTTGCTTGCACATGATCAGGCAACGTGAAATTTCACCACATTCTCTAATTGCCCTTGAGAAAATTCCCTTGCAAAGTAAACAGCCTATCTGCTTTTAGTGAAACAACCCCAGTATGTCTGAGCTTTGCACTTTGTCCTAATCCTATGTCATTTAGGAGCACCTATTACTGATCAAAAAGCTCAAGGAAGACATGAGACTCATAGTTCCTTCACACAATTACCCACAACACAACACCCCGCTTGCTTATGATTATCCCTTCTGCCAACTGGCAACTTAAAATTGCGGCACTGTGCAAGGCATCATAGGAACGGATTTACACTGGTACTTTATGGTATTTCATATGGATAATTTCTTGCATTAGATTGTGGGGCCATTTTTTTTTTAACCTCTGGAGTACACATGTGTAGAATTCCACGCTATATTAAAGGCTAAGGTCATCTTTAAAAAAAATAATAAATCCACATAAATTTGCAGGTAAAAAAATGTGCTTTAAAGAGTTGCTAAACCCAGGACCCTGCATTTATTATATCTGGTCTCCCACAGTACACAGAACACGGAAATGCAATTATTTTATAAAATATAAACTGCCAAATACCTTTTCTCATTAGCAGTATATAGCAGTCTTGTGATTTCTATCAGTGTCTGGTTAAAGCTTATAGGATGTTCATTCTACTCAGACTGTCCTAAGAGGTTGCAGGATCCCTGACCCTCTGTCTGGACAGTGCTGAAATCACATGCACCCTCCCAAGAAAGAACACTGTCTAGCAATACACACGAAACTGAGCATGTGCAGAGTGACTCCAAAGGCTCTGTCTTATCAGGAGATGAATTGGGAACAGTGGAAGAAGGGGAGGATCAGAAAAGAAACGATCAAACAGCCTTTTTACACAATGAGCAGGATTAATCCCTTAGGTTCCACAGTGAGTATAACAAGTCTGTTTTACTGCATATACAGACTGATTTTACTGTTGTCGGTTTAGTAACACTTTCATTATTTGTTTTCCTGGAGCCTGAAGAGCATTGCACCTATGATCAGGGGATCACAGGTGTAATTTCAGGCTCCTGCAAACTTTCAGTATAGCTGTCTGCCCGTACCTCCCATACGGGAAGACAGTTACAGGAAGATCAATGAACTATGAGTGTGCTCACCAGAGCCTTCAACGTCCTCTACAAATAAAAGAAGAAGCAGCACTCTATTGTAAAAGCCACCATAATAAAGGTTTAATTCATCTGTTTGGTGCACAGTTAGATCCACCGGAACCTGCTTTTTTTTTTAGCAGAGCTGTGGATTCTTCTGTTCCTCTGGAAATACCATATTTATTATGCTCGTGTTTGCAAGTTGCTGCTTCTCATAAGAATCCACTCAAGCCTGGGGAAAGGTCACCAAGTCACTAAGCACTGCATTGTAGGAAATGGGAGGGAGTGAGCATATTCACCCGATACCAGCACATTTTGTCTATTTCAGATGGCTACAGTGGTGCTCTGGAAAAATATACTGTCACAAGGCATTATCTGGCTCCTCATGGTGCCCCCAGCAGCCATAAACAGTTCCTTATGAACCCCCTGCCAGGAAAATACAATAGCTCCACGGGAGGGATTCCCACATTAATACTGACTGTGTTGATGAGGGAACCGAGTGATTTTCTTTCCTGCAACCCTGGTTGCAGGAAAGAAATTCGCTCCATCTATGACCGGTTTTAGTTGACATTGTTGGATAGGCTCACTTTGCCTGTGAGACATGCCATTATCAAAGTTTACAGTTGACTTACATTAATATAGGGAACTGGTGGCCTTTAGTTGTGACAATTTAGTAGTGCTTTGATGCCTATATTTCAAGAGGCCAAGACTTTAAAATCGAATTAAAGATGCACGTATGTTCTTAAAATAAGGCTACAGAGAGAGATGGAGTATATTCCAATATATTTGAAAAGAGCTCTTAATTACCTTCTTAATATGCCAAAATCATGTACATTATTAAAGATTTAGGGTCGGTGCACACCTGTGCAGTGCTTTTAAGGTGCATTGTGATTGATGTGCATTGTACATATGTTACCATTGAGCCCTATAGTGTAATACACATTTTGATGAAAATCCATCACTGCATCCAAAATGAACTGGTGTAAATGGAGCCTTACTATTGTTTTTGAAACAAGTAAAGCACAAACAGCCTGGTATTGTTATTTATAATTAATTGGTGTATCCATTGTTGGATCTTTGGCTATAATGCAATGGCAAT
This sequence comes from Lithobates clamitans, assembly GCA_037952925.1. Taxonomy (NCBI): domain Eukaryota; kingdom Metazoa; phylum Chordata; class Amphibia; order Anura; family Ranidae; genus Lithobates; species Lithobates clamitans. The sequence goes on along the minus strand of JBBGZY010001757.1, from coordinate 939,011 downwards.
CAGCACACATAACTATTTGTATTACATAAACAGTTAAGTTTTGGAACCTAAAGAATAAAATTTGATGTGGAACAGGAATTGGCTAAGCAGTGCTAAAAAAAAAAAAAATACTAAAAGAAGAGCAAGATTCCAGTAAAAGGGAATACAACTGTAAGGAGGTCATCTAGCTACCACTTTGAAATTGCTTATGAGGATGGAATAGTCAGACTGACTGATGGACGTTCCAGTGAAGCAGATTAATGGCTGCACCAGGTGCCACTTAGCCGAGCTAAAACTGCAGCTCAGCATTCTAAGCTGTCAGCGTTCTTCTTTGAGGAAAATAGACATCTTATTCTAGACTTTAAAGATCAGGCTGCTTGGAATCAGCGGGAATAACTGCATGAAAAAGTGGTCACTGAGAAATGTAGTTATTGTGATGTGGTACCAAGCAATCAGGAGGCACATACCTATTTCTGCATCGTGACTACATCAGACAGTCTAGGTCAGCCTGTCTCAACCTTTTTACTGTGGCTGACTACTTGAAGTAATTTCAGCTTTTGCTGCTAAAAATGATTATAGCTACAGCTCAGGAACCATTAGTGTGATCAACACGTTGTAGAAAGTTTTAAATAGCAGTATAAGGTAGTGCACCTAGATTATTTGACACCAGGTGCAGAAAATGTATTTAACACCAATCTGCTGTAAACAATAATATACTAAGTAATAATCTTGAAATGAATAATAAAAACACAAAAAAAACCCAGACAGTGAAATTGTGGTGTCCACCAACATTAGTGCAAAGTGTGGAATGCCCCCCCCCCCCCGGACTGGTAGTTAGTGAGAGATGTGTGTAAAAAACTCTGCACTGCGAAAAATAAGCGATAGTTAGTGACAGTAAGAATAACAACAGCCTCGAGATAGCTATACTCATATCATTCCAAATATAGGACAGATAACTCTATTGCTACTGGAAAATTGCCCCATTGTACTGTTGGTCAAAGATCAATTTGCCAGTGCACACTATCCAAGGAACCCCTATCAACCTCAGGAGGAATGCTGGTTAAGATTAGGAACAGTTGCATCTGAGCTACCACCTCATGTGTAATGCCTGGTCAGCCTCAAGAACACAGCACTCAACCTGGGAAGTCTCCATGTGCAATCCCTGCAGAAAGGGAGCAAGGCTGGTGCCATGGAAGTCGGCTAAAACATTGTTTTATTAATGAAGGCAAACAACACCTTTTGACTGTTGTTCACCTGCATTACTAAAACAAATGCTTTAGCAGAGTTCCATGGCACCAGCCTTTCTCACTTTTTTTCTGGTTAAGATTAGGGTTGAGCTCAAGGTTTGCTCCAAATACAAGTAAAGCTGTTCAGGCATCTGTCTGATTGCCAGCCTTTGTACTTGTTCGGTGGCATTTCTACCACTACTATCAATGACAGCTTCCTTTGTGCCAGCACCTGCTGCATCCTTAGCAACTAGTGATATCACCAGACCCCATTCATTTACTTTCTGGGAATCCCCAACCATATAAACAAAGGGGTGGGCAGACATCACATAGGAGACCCCACCCTGCGTTTATGACGGGAACCATTTTTATTAGCAGTGGCATGTTAGGAAGCAAGTCTTTAGTCACATGTCCCTTTTGTTCCTATAGGGTTTAAAACTTGCTACTACTGTCGGGCCACTGTAAAGCTATAGATTTCTTTACAGGTGGTCCTGAAAAAAGGAGCACGGTAATAAATGCTATTCTCCAATTACTCCATTCAGAACTCCTGATCAGCATGACACGTACAGATGCATCTCATAAAGTTAGAATGTCATCAAAAAGTTTATTTTATTTTATTTCAGTAATTCAATTCAAAAAGTGAAACTCAGTCAGTGCTGCTCTCTCTTGTGCAGGGCGGCTGGTCTTGTCCCCTCCCCCTCCTGTCATTCTATATAGACAGACTTTAGTGGTTGGGCTTTCTCAGCCCCTCCCACAGCTCTGCTCTCTACACAGACTGTATACAGCACAGTGATCATGTCACTGCTACTGGATTTGCATAAGCATTTGGGGCATATTACGTGGATGTATATCCTGTGTGTATTGAGGGATATATTAGAATTTAAGTTTGTGTGTTTGAGTATAGTTCAGCTTTAATCTTTAAAAAAAAAAATCGTGTACATAATAAATGTAAATCCCTTCACTGATGACTTTAGGAAATAAATATGTGTGATTGCAAGGACAAAATTGTGAACACAGAGGATGAGGGGTGCTCCGACACTTGGAAACACATTTTCACCATCCTCTAGAGAAGCTTGATCTTCACATTGTAAGCAATACTTATCCCAAATCTAGTAAACCAATTATGTTAAATCAGTCGGAATTAGGATAGCTGGTAACTAAGTATACCAGTAATACATAACTGGCCTAATTGTACAAATACATTGTGTAAGACTATGCTGTGACGTCTTCTAAGCAGACAAAATCAATCCAGTCATGTACACAGGAGAGAGTTTATAGAGACAAATGACAATACAGTATCTACTAAACAAACTAGCGGCAGAAGGATTAGCTTGATTAATTAAGCTGAGAGTAATTAAGAAGAAATGTGATGCACTTGAAATACTCTGAGTTTCTACCCATCGGGAACAACACTATGTATTCTTCTCAAAATGTTGCAAACCAGAGTTTGCATGTATACTGATGATGCATCTAGACCAGCCTTTCTAAGCTTTTGCACTTCAGAGTAACCCTTGAAAACAAAATTCAGTTCTCAGGAAACCCTTGCGAAAAATGAGCATGGTTCATATTTTGTAGATATAATATTAAACAAAAGCATAAATAATGTGGCATCCTTAGTGTATTAATTACCAAATATGAACATTTTAACACTCTTCTTTTTTATGTAACAACATTATTCCAGTAAAAAGAACAATAACAATTCGAAAACTATATTAGTCAGAACTGTTGGTCTTTGAAAAGTGTCCCTTTAAATCGGTGCTCGGTATAGTATGATCTTACTTAGGAGGTCAGTGGAAACATGCCCCCTTACATTGATGGTCAGTGGGATCAATGTCCCCATTGCATTGATGGTCAGTGGGATCAATGTCCCCCTTACATTGCTGGTCAGTGGGAGAAATGTCCCCATTGCATTGATGGTCAGTGGAAAAGTACCCTATTTCACTGGTTGTGAATGAGTTAGTTCTACATTGGTGGTCAGTGAAAAAGTGCCCCTTTATTAGAAAGTTTTACAGCACTAGCCATCATTCCAGGAGATTCTAAAACTGCATTTAAAGTGTTACTAAACCCACAACAGTAAAATCAGTCTGTATATGCAGTAAAGTATGCTTGTTATACTCACTGTGGAACCTAAGCGGTTAATCCTCTGCATTGTGTAAAAAGGCTGTTTGATCTGATTTTCTCTGATCCTCCCCTTCTTCCACTGTCCTCTAACTGTCTCCTGATACAACAGAGCCTTTGGAGTCACCCTGCCTTCTTGAGAGGGTGCATGTGATCAGCACAGGGCCTGGCAGCACTGTCCAGACATGGGGTCAGGGGTCCTGCAGCCTCATAGGACAGAGTAGAATGAAAACTTCCCCTACAAGCTTTAACCAGACACTGATAGAAGTCACAAGACTGTTATATACTGCTGATGAGAAAAGGTATTTAGCCATTTATATTTACTAAAATGATTGCATTTCCATGGTCTGTGTACTGTGGGAGACCAGATATAGTGAATACAGGGTCTTGGGTTTAGTAACACTTTAAAAGCTGCGGTTAAAGTTGGACTCTGGGCTGAAATTCTTTGCCCTGTGTATAAAGGTCAATGTATACCCTTAAGTAGTACTTATTACCTTTCATCTACAAACTGGAACTGAGAAATCCATAGTATCTTTGCCCATTTGCAGTCCTCATTACCCTGCAAATCTGTTTTCACAGACCGGTGGCCACTGTGCACCCATATTCCCCCAGACACCGCTCTAATAACTTCCCTGTTGTACTTCTGTTTCAGTGAGCGGGGAAATAATTATGTTCCCAATCATTGAAGTTGGCGCTCCTAGGAGTCTCAGATTCTTGGTCTGAAGTACCCACTTCTGATGTGCATTTTGACTGACAGACTTGCTCAGCCCCAGCTCCACCCACCTGCCATTACCTGCATTTCCCTAAGCATTATGCTAAATGTAGTGCAGTTTCCCACAAAGATGGGACATGCAGACAAATAGAAATTCCTCCTCCCATCACACTATTCGGAGGGACATCATGACATTACTGGGGCAAAAGATCCTCTGTTACATGAAAAGTCAGCATTCTCATTAATACTCTCTCTGCAATTTAGTAGAGTCCAGGGAGAGGGATTTGGAAATGAAAGAAAGCAGGATCCTGAAGTTCTTCTTTAACTCCTTCCTGCCGCATGTAAACATATATGCAGCCTCACAGAAGTGGGTCTTTTTTCATGGGCCCGCACATATGCGTATATGTGTTTGTGCTGTGGGTGTGCTCCCAGCACAGGCATCGAGCCCTCTTTGAGAGCCTCTGATGCCATACCATCAATCCAAACTGGGAAGCCTGGTTCCCGCTCACCAGATCGCTGTGATAATGTCTAATTGGCTATCAAAGAGATAAGTTCCTTTGTTTTTTTCTCCTCTTGAATAGAGAAAAAGATACATTGCACCTTCCTCCTGCTAGAGGAGAAAACTGTAAACAATAAACAAATGTGTAAAAAAAAAAAAAAAAATAGCCAGATCAGGGTCTGATCTAGGTCAGGGTTAGGGTCAAAGGTCAGGGGTCAAAGGTCAATGGTGGTGTATTTTAGGTAGCATTAAACAAATGTTTAAAATTAGTATCCGTGTTGGTATGTTTTAGGTTGGATAAAATAAGCAAAATGCGCACTATTGTTTCTGGGCCCTGCTATGGGTACAAACAACAAATAACAAGCATATGTGGTATTGCTGTGATTGTCAGGAGCAGAGTCAAGTTGTGTTATTCTTTGGCAGGAGGTTATAGTAATAGAAGAAATTTACAGCTAAATTTTTAAAAATGATATTTTTTTATTTTATTTTGTGTCTGATAATAATAAATAAATAAATTAAGATATTAGGCAGCAAGTAAACATGCTGTCCCTGAAGCTGTTGAATGCAGCAAAAATGGGTATTGCAGTTTGTCGTGTATGGGGATGCTTAGCCACAGATCGGTGTGGCCATGCTGACCTATGTCCACTACCAAAAGCGCTTACAATGGGCAAGTGAGCATCATAAGTGGACCAGGAAGCAAGTGGCCTTGTCCAATGAATCATATTTCTTTTACACCATGTGGATGGCCCGGTGTGTGTGCATTGCTTACCTAGCAAAGAGATCATACCAGATCATACCAGGATACTTTGACATGTACCAACTACCTAAACATTGTTGCTGACAAAGTACACCCCTTCATTGAAATGCTATTCCCTGATAGCAGAGGTCTCTTTCAGTAGTATAATGCACCCCGCTACACTGTAAAACTGTTTCAAGAATGATTTTGGGAACACAAGGATGATTTTGAGGTATTGATGTGGCCTCCAACCTCTCCAGATCTTAATCCAAATGAGCATCTGTCTAAAGTTCTGGAAAAACAAGTCTGAATCATGGAGGACCCAACTCGCACCTTACAAGACTCAAAGGATCAGCCACTGATGGCTTGGTGCCAGATACCACAGCATACCTTCAGACTTCTAGTGGTGTCCATGCCGCGATGAGTCTGGAATGTTTTGTTGGTAAAAGGGGAACCTACTCAATATTAGTTAGGTGGTCAGAAAGTTATAGGTGATCCCTCTATGTGTAATATAAAATTGAAGCTTTGAGATAAAAAAGCTTGTGCAGCAATTAGGAACACCTTCTGAATCAACTCAGCTGAGGCACACTTTAAGGTCTAAATTGTATGATTAATATTTAGTTACTTTTTCCAAGACATTAACCTTTTGTTGACAATTATCTAATTTGCAACAGAGTGATTGCACAGGTAATTTCAGAGGTATGGCCGCAGCACGTTGCAAATCACCTGAAATTCAAGAAAATAATTGCTCCCGCTGAGCAACAGATAGTACATCCCAGATAATTGTAGCAATTATCTAGTAGGAGTTCAGGTGATGCAACTGATTTGCAACACATTGTACTTGAAATTACAAACCGCCAGTTATTCTCTGAAAATTGCAGAATTCAGCTGGTTCATTGCAGCTTATTACAAGCCTAAATAATACATTTATACAGAAAATGTCAGACTTGTAAAAAGAATACTTTTTATTTAATGGTCACTTCTAAATTTCTCTCAGTAGCTCATTTACAGAACTTTCCAGTACAATGTTTTAATAATATTTGTGAGAGCAAGCTTTAGTTACATTGTGATTATGTTTAAAAATAACACTATGCACTATTCCTTTGAAGCAAAATATTGAGCCAATTAAAGTGGCAAGCCTGAGGCAGTAAAGTTTACTTAACATGTAGATGTAACGGTTTCTTTACTTTGACCAGTGCAGAAATAGTTCTGAAAAATTGGGTGCACAGCATTGAGAGTTGTAAAATATACATTTACTTCTAAGCATTTCTAGTAGGGCAGGCATAGTAAACTGATAATTTAAACTTTGCATGCCGCACTTTTTAAGATTACACTTATTTAACTGTAAATATTGGGCACAGCCATTTTGTGTACTGCACCAATATTTCTACCTGATGTCGCTAGTTCCTTGGGAAATAAGACTGCACTGTCATAAGTGTTGGTTCAGCATACAAATAGGACGTCTCCACAGTGTAGCTAATAAGAACACTTTTATGTTTTGCTAAAAGTAGGTCTGCAGGCTAATGAGTATTGACTTTAGAAGAACATACTTCCTCAGAACAAAGGAAAAAAAAAAAAGTGCTTTGAGGAAACAAATTTAAAATAGTTCTAAAGGCTAATCATTTTTTTTTACCTTAACAGATATCATTAAGGCAAGGAAAAAATGTCCCAGTGCTGGTATTACACCCCCCTCCCCACGTGCCCCCCCAAAAAACTCCCTGCTTTGCTGCTCAACATTATCAGATCTTCCAAGAGCTGAGCTGCTCCCTGATTTCCTGGATGCAGAGGAGAGGAGAGTGTTGTGATTGGTTCCTGCAACTGTCTGTCGGGAACTAGAAGGAGGGAGCAGGGGCATGGCTACCTGGATGCTGTGTGTGTCAATAAATGCACACAGCCCCGGCTGGTATTGTACACATAGAGGTGTCTCCTTTAGAAGAAGCTACCTAAAGGAGACACCTGTAAATGGGAGAGGGGGACAGTGGCTGCGGGACTGGGAAAGTAAAAAAATAAATAAATACAAACCTTCAAGGAAGCAGACTATACACAGTTTCCAAGTCTGTACTTCTTTAAATGAAATAAATAGGCTTTAGTATCACTTCATTCTAAAAGCAAGTCTGTTTCCAAAATTTTTATGTAAATAGCAGATGTAGTTATAAAAGAGAGTACTCCTTCTGCCAAACACTGCTCCAGTAAAGAGGAATTACCACCTCAAGTCTGTTCTGAAACTGACCCTTCCAGAAGCATCAATGTCCCCACTGCCTCAGTGGTTTCTCCCACTATCCCCTACACCACTACTGCATCTTGTAGTGACCTAGGGGTTGGTGGGGAAAACCAATTGGGGCAGTAGGGGACACAGTAGTTCAACATTTGCGAACTGTTGGCTTCAGAAGTAAAAGGTGGCTAATTTCTCTTCAATGGAGTGGTCTATTTACCATATATATATATATATACTATGTAATCACTTTTAAATGCTTGGGTAGATTTGAAAGCAGGATAAAGCCTGTTTTATAGATGATCATGCTCTAAAGCTTAAAAGTTCCAACACAAAGTCATATATAGTAACAAAAAAATTGAGAACACAACTGTCAGGTCACATCAGACACCCTTATTGTATCCCATGAAGGATAAAGAACTCCTAAAAGATCGCTCTCCATGTTTAGTGGTAAAATCTCAAAATAGCTATAGCTATTCATAATTACTGTAAGCAGAACTATAGGTAAAATGTGTTTTTTTCATTTTTGGTAGGGTAAGGGAGTGTTATAACCCCTGTCGGCTTTTTTTTTGCCATCTGTGTCTCATTAAGGAGATTCTCCTTCACTTCCTGTCCCATAACCAAACCAGGAAGTGGGAAGATATCCTGCAAATTAAAGGAATTTGTTGGGTCCCCACAGGTCACCAGAACTAGTGTCCCCATTGGAAGATTTCCCCTCTATTACTGTTCTGGGGACAACCCAAAATTTGGGATTTTATTTTACTTTCACTTTCAGCAATAATGGTAAACACTATAAATAAGGATAGAGAGGGATACTTTCCCTTACAGGGGCAAAGGTAACAATAAAGACCTGAAGGCTATTCTAATCCATCTTAATGCTGTCCAAAACTAAAAAAGTTTTGACTTCAGTTATACTTCATCCGTAACAGACGGTTTCTGAATACTGTATACATACACATATATAAAATGAAAACTTGTGCTTTTATTGTTATTTGGCCTCCTATGATCCAGCACATTCTACAGAACAGCCAGCTCTCAATATATTAAAGTTTCAATGGACCAAGCATTTAAAAGCTAGCACTTGGAGAAACAATGGAAATTAATTCTTCCATTAGCGTTTTGAACCAAGTAGGCACAATACATGAAGAGTATATCCTGTACTAGAAAGCTCTTAACGTGATTGTAAAGTCTTGTTTTTTTCATAAAAATAACAAACATATTATACTTACCTGCTCTGTGCAGTGGTTTTGGACAGGGCAGCCAGAATCCTTCTCTTATCGGGTCCCTGACTGGAGCTCCTGGCCCCTCCCTCCTGTTGAGTGCCCCCACAGCCAGCAGCTTGCTATGGGGGCACCCGAGCCGAGCTGCAGCTCCATGTATCTATTCGCACATGGAGCCGCGGTTCTGCCCCTCTATCTCTCCTGATTGGCCGAGTTTGACTGACAGCAGCAGGAGCCAATTGACAGTGAAACTTAGACAGAAGATGTCATTCCAGGCCACATTTTGAACATACTGTATGAGATCAGACTGTCCACTAGAATTGTTTGTTGCATACCAATTGAACACCTTATTCTTTCTCTTTATCAAAAATGTATTTAAGTTTTATTAGGAGTGGCGTATTCACCAATATGCTCTGATACTTCTCAGAGGACGTTCTGTAGGACGAAACAAGGGCGGAGCTAAGCAGTGACTTGCCAGCTCGGACAGGCGGCGTTTGTCAGTGATCTGATTGTTTGCTTTGTTTGTGAGCATATGCCCTTGTTTTTCCTAATGAATTGGCTGGGAATTGCTACACTATGTAGTCTCTTCTGTTCTTTCTCTACATATGAGACTTTGTCACATTGTATGCAGTTACAACCATTCTGCATTAAGGAGAGAACCTTCTGTCCTGCTGGGATCAGTATAAAGTGCTGTGGGACCTCTTTTGTAATAAGGTCTGACCCTCTAGTAAGCAGGATATGCTGGGTGGTGGTTGGAGCACTGGAAATGGTGAAGGTTTTCATGAGATTGATTTTCACATTTGACTTTTTTCTTAAGCACAATTTATTTTGGACTTTTAAAAAACTTCAATTTTGAGATTTAAAAACAGTATGTAGTTTTGATTTTTTCACAAATAGCTCTACACAATTTTTGTATATGTGTATTCACCAATATTACTAAGTCATTTCAAAATAACAGGATTGTTTCAGATTCTCAAATAAAAAACATTTTTTGGTAAAAATCCTGTCTATAAACTTTGCAGAAATCATCAGGCATGTCCCTGACTTGCATATACCCAGAATTTATTTTAATTACTGTAGATTAGTGGGAATATGCAGTCCTTTATTTTAACTACATTAGGATTAGATGAGTACTTAAGTATCTGCTGGTTTAATCTAAACTGAATTCCTTCTAATGAATGGATGCATTAAGGATTTGTTGCATTCTACTAAATTCTGTGACTCTGTACTAATTTGCATATTCCTACTCATTTATATGCATGACTTTTGTGGAATGTCTCTATAAAATGTATGTGTAATATATAAAGAAAGCATTTAAGCAACGAAAGAAAATATCCCAACTGATGTACAAAAGGTCTGTTGATGGCGAAATTGTTTCAATGGTCAAAATGCGTGTTACAGAATGGTTAAAAATATATCGAGAATTCTATATAAAAGCACTATGGAGCACAGAGATGTGAGGAATCCTAAAGAGCTAGTGGAAGAGCTGTCACCCGGGGTAAGCTGGGTCACATTTCCAGAAAGAAATTTTCCTTGGGGGAAACATGTCATGAATTTTGAAAGTATTTCTGTACTTCACAGCAAGGAATGGTGTTCAGTAGCAATAATGTGTCATGAATAATAAGGCAAACAGTCAAATACTTATATATAGAGCTTTGTACAGGTATAAAATTATTCTGGCTAGCACTGCATGATGGGAATTATGTGTTGAAGGACCCCAGGTTGTTTGCTTCTGCTTTAGAATATGCTTTTTAATAATGACGTACTTACCTTCAGAAAAATGAGGATGCATTTAAAACTCTATGGGTCTAGCTATAGCTAGAAAAAGAGTAACAGGCAATTTTATTATTAAAAGGTATGAGAGGAAAAAGTGGATTATTCATCTTCACTGTCAGATTTCCCAGGTCGGCCTTCTTGTAAAATCTGACAAATGGCTAGTAGCAATATCCAGCTCCTGATGCACTACAGTTACGGCATTTAATAAAATTGGATTGGTATTAAATAAAACATCAGACTTAAAAAGATAAGAACAATGCACTATTCCTTGGTGACAATACCATAGACAGGACTGGTTAAAAAAAAAATCTGACAATCACAATTCAAATGTAAAACATCTTCCCCACAAAGAAATCAACATATCATTTTCAAAGGCAAAACAGTTGCATTCATTTTGTAAGGCTCGATGAAGTAGATACAAATTTGAAATATGCAAGCAGCAAAAAATCTGAAATGTTCCAGCAAGTACCTTGCCTCTCTCCAATGTACTGAGGCAATCACCATTGCTTCTTATGCATAATCATCCATTACATCATTTCAATCTCTATCCCTAATTCTGAACAAAATCACTTTGCATCTCTTATGTCAGCTACTTTTATCTCAGATCTGGAGCCTGATCTTCGCTCAGCAGAAGAGCTGGGGAGGGGAGCGCTACTTTCACACTGAGGCGTTGCAAAACCGCGGTAAAAACGATGAGCGTTATTACCGTGTTTTTACCGCGTTAGCGGTAAAAATAGCGCTAACGTCCATGCGTTTTAATCACGTTTTTATAGCGTTTTTTAAGCGTTAGTGTTAGCAAACCTGACCATGTGACCTTCCCCACAGTTTCTGGGTGGTTTTAAAGCATTTTTACCACTTTATTACCGCGTTTTTACAGCGTTTCCCATTCATTTCAATTGGGATCAACGTTTTTACAGCGCTATTTTATGCGCCCCAAAGAGGCTCCAAAAAAGCTGTTTGCAGGATTTTTTCCAACGCACAGCCAGCGCAACGCCTCAGTGTGAAAGGTTACACTGAGATACATGGGGGGCGTTTTTTATGTGGTATTTAGGCGGTAATTTTAGCGCTAAAACGCCTGAAAAACGCCTCAGTGTGAAAGATGCCTAGACCTTTAGAGCTTTTTTTGCACAGTATAAGCGCACCAAGGTTTAAGCTGGGCATACATGGGTCGAAATTTGTCCGGTTCCTGCTAAACCGGCCGAATTTTAATCCATGTATGCCCATTCCAGTTCATGAGAAGTCAATTTATCGATCGACTTTTCATGAACAGGCTTGATAAAAAATGTCCGCTCAATCGGCGCATGCAGCCAATAGGCTGTAGCACTAATCAGTGTACTCTTATGGTGGGGAGCCCCACTGTCAGAATACAATGACATAGCAGAGAAGATTTCCTCATTCACATTAAATGTGTGGCTGAGCAAATCAGCTCCTTTTTTTCATTCAGCTGGCCAGCGGGAAGAAAATTGAGCCATGTATTTAGTAAATGCAAATGTCAGCGTTTCTGTATAACAAAACATCTTTGTAGATCATTAGTACCCCGATTATCAGTGCAACCTCATCAGTGCCAATCGGTGGCCATCAGTGCAGCTTATCAGTGCAGTCTCATCAGTGCCCATCAGTGCAGTCTCATCAGTGCCCATCAGTGCAGCCTCATCAGTGCCCATCAGTGAAGAGGAAAAATTACTTATTTGCAAAAAATTTTTTTAATAGAAACTAAATAATTTTCCTTTCGTTTGTTTAGCAAAAAATAAAAAGCCCAGTGTTCATTAAAGACCACCAAAAGAAAGCAATATCTGTCTCAAAATAAGTGATACAAATTTAACCTCTTCAGGCCCGGAAGGATTTGCCCCCTTAATGACCAGGCCATTTTTTTGCGATACGGCACTGCGCCGCTTTAACTGACAATTGTGCAGTCGTGTGACATTGTAACAAAATTGGCGTCCTTTTTTCCCCACAAATAGAGCTTTCTTTTGGTAGTATTTGATCACCTCTGCGGTTTTTATTTTTTGCACTATAAACAAATAGCGACAATTTTGAAAAAAAAATATTTTTTTACTTTTTGCTAAAATACAAAAAATAAAAAATCAGTTTAGGCCAATATATATTCTTCTACATATTTTTGGTAAAAAAAATCACAATAGGCATATATTGATTGGTTTGTGCAAAAGTTATAGCGTCTACAAAAAAGGGGATAGATTTATGGCATTTTTATTATTTTTTTTTTTTTTACTAGTAATGGTGGCGATCTGCGATTTTTAATGGGTTTGCAACATTGCAGCGGACAGATCGGACACTTTTGACACTTTTTTGGGACCACTGACATTTATACAGCGATCAGTGCTATAAATAGCCACTTATTACTGTGTAAATGTCACTGGCAGGGAAGGGTTTAACACTAGGGGCGATCAAAGGGGTTAAATGTGTTCCCTAGGTGTGTTCTAAATGTAGGGAAGATGGGCTGCCAGGGACATGACAGAGATCACTGTTCCCGATCACTGGGAACAGTAGATCCCTGTCATGTCACCTGTCAGAACAGGGAATCGATTTGTTTACAAAGGCAGTTCCCCGTTCTGCCCCTGTAATAAGCAATCACAGGTCACGTGGACATCGAGTCCACCCGACTTGTGGGAAAGCTCCCGCAGTGCGCAACGGGCGCGAGGAGCCGCCGGCATGCGCCAGCCTGCTATCGCGCCTGTGCGAGCCGCTGTAGAGCTACGGCAATTTGCACAGGAGAGCCGACCTGCAGCTGTATAACGTCAGCGGTGGGTCGGCAAGCGGTTAAAATTGGTACAGTGTTGCATAACTGAGCAATTGTCATTTAAATAGTGACAACACTGAAAATTGGCCTGGTCAGGAAGGAAGTGAAAGTGCCTGGTATTGAAGTGGTTAACTAATAAATGTAAGATGATTTCATATCAGCATGCAGAGCTGTATGCTGTCATGATTTTTGATGAAAAAGGAGGGGGGGGGAAGATACACTTTAAAGAACTAAGGATTCCACGGGTGTCAGTTTCATTGAATATACTTGGTACATAAACCATAGAAATCCTCAAAGGGCCACAGGTACATTGTGTGTGCTGTATACTGTATCCATGAGCTCTCACATTTATAAATGTTATGCACACAGTATGAAATCATTTAAGAAATTACCCACACATTATTCTGATGTGATTCTGAGTGCATTAGAAGGCTATTTAATGCTTGAAGGCTTTCAATCATGAAAACAATGTTATTGTGTCACACATCTTTAATGTATTGATCTTGAATGACTGCTACAGGGGTGCAGTTTATTTCTAGATAAAAATGGTTACTTCAACTCATTTATGTCATTAAACAAGTGAAAAACAAATACAACTTTAAATGTTTTCTTTCACAAGAATGAAAAGAAAAAAGGGGGGAAAAGTCGGTTTCAAGGTCCCCCCTTTTCCTCATGGGATTAAGGCAGTGGCAGTTTCCAGCTCCCTGAAGTAGCAGAAGTGATAGGGAGGCTCTGATAGGTCAGCAAAATCAGCTGATCCCCAGGAACATTCTGCAATCCTGGGGGGGTCATTCAGGATTGGTCAGTAAAGGCCACATGACCCCCTGGAGGGTTCTAGAATTCTTGGGGACCCCTATAAAAAGCGGTTCCGGACATAGGCTTTTACCAGTCATCAGAAAGGATTAACAGGACAGCTCCCCACCCCCCTTCCCTTTGTCGCGGCTTATTATGAGGTGGGACCCCTTCCTCTTTTAAAGTAGAAAGAGAAAGGGGGAAAGAAATAACGTTTGTTAAAAGTAATGAATTATTAGGCCTGAGCCGTAGTGGCTGGGTTGTGTTGAACTATTTGGTACTTTGATAGGAGATTATTAAAAGTATTTATTGCCTATGTTTCATTTGTAAATTGCAAAAAAACATTAATAAAGCCACGGACTTTATTCAACCAATTCAGTGGTTTGGTGTCAAATTATTTTAAATTAATATATTGTAGTAAAGGTTTTTTTTATTATGGTTATAGTTGCCTACCTCTTACTATCCCATCATGTTGAGATAAAAAATGTTGAAAAACAAAAATGTGTTTATATCAGTTTAAATAGGTCTTGTATCATTGTGGTAGAAAGATGGCTACATGCTATGCACACAGCCATATCTCCTGGGCTAATAAGCACCCATTTCCGTCTTAATGATATAATGCAATCTTACCTAAAAACCCACTCATCCAAGTAAACAGACATCAGCACCATTCCTTACGTTCCCAGGTCGGTCAGCATCTCTGCCTCTCTTTGCAGTCCGCCTTGCTTTTATTTCCAACATCACAAAAAGCTATGACAAACAGGAAGTGATGGCTACAACAGCCAATCACTCCCTCAATACATAATGACATCACAGGAAATGACCATATAAGGACATGACCAAATAAAGACATGACTTTCAACACAGGAAAATACAACAACCAATGAACAATGACTACAGGAGTTTTGTGGGCATGTCTGAGCAGACACAGGGTGCATGCATATTTTTAGAAGCCACGTGGCTTTCAAACATGGACTCAGTCTCTGACCATAACAACCCAAAAGACTCCCGTATTTCCGCTGATAGGAAGCCTTATTATACATTGTTCCAGAGAATAATGTATACCTGGATTATTCTACTGTCTTTGTGGACAAGAGATTATCGGCAGGCGTACACTCATGGGGCCACAAATATATTGATCAGGCACACAGGGACAACATGAGCGCACACTTGTTCAACCGATAATGTCTTTGCAGAGCGAACACCCCCCCAACCAGATGATCGTTCTGTGCATAGCACAGGGGCCCTTAGCTGGCGTACATGTCCCCACTCCGCAAACATCTCTCTACATCCCCAAAGAGCTTTTCACTACCAAACAGGTCTCAACCAGCGTCAGTTTGCCCCAGTCAGCTTTTTACAGCGGCCTGTGGGAGTGCTAACACTGGGAGACTATGACAATACATATTAAAATACATCTTAATAAAATTTCCACAACAATCATGTGATTCATATATTGTGTGTGGTACATATTCATGAGCCCTCACATTTAGACCCCTTTCACACTGGAGCGTTTTTCAGGCGCTATAGCGTTAAAAATAGCAACTGCAAAGCGCCCTAAAACATCTGCTCCATGCACTCCACTGGAGCGGTGCGCTGGCAGGGCATCAGAAAAAGTCCTGCCAGCAGCTTCTTTGGAGCGGTGAACTCACCGCTCCTCCACCGCTGCTCCCCATTGAAATCAATGGGGCAGCACTGCGATACTGCTGGCGTTTTGCGGGCAGGTTTAACTCCCTTTCAGCTGCTAGCGGAGGGTTAAAACCACCCGGCTAGCAGCCGAATAGCACTGCTAAAACGACGGTAAAGCGGCACTAAAAATAGTGCCGCTTTACCGCTGACGCCCGGGCGCTGGCAGTGTGAAAGGGGTATTATAGATTTTTAGTTGTGGATTGTGCTTCCTGTTACGGCCTGTTCACACCAGGCTGTTGTGGCAACAAATGTAATGTGCCTTGGTGCACTGTAGTGCCATTTCTTGTGAATGGCTCCCAAGTGCACCTTCACAAATCACATGCGCTACAACACACTGCAACACAATACACCATGTCCTGTGCCTTGTATTGCACTGTGTTAAAATCTAAAGGGAACTACTTTTTCATGCACTGAGTTGCATTGAATTCCTTTTGAATGGACTGCTTAACACAGCGTGCCAAAATGGTTATTAATGCACAAAAACACCACATTGTATTGTGGTGTGAACAGAACCTTACGGCCAATTAGTATTGCCCTGTCAATTGTGAATATTTGTGAACAAGGGGTCTGTATAATCCTCCCCAGTGTGGATTTCCACTACTTAGTAAACTGATGCAGAACTGATAATCTTATGTGGAAAATTTCTGTTTTCTGTTTTTTTTTCACAGTTTGAAATTGCAGGGTTTTTGAAAACATTTATTCCTACAAAAAAAAGGTAGATTTCTCTTAAGACAGCCAAACAAATATAGAAATTAGTCCAGAGAAGGGTGTATGTAGGATAAGCACTGCATCAGTTCATCTTTTTTCTAATATCTGTGATAGGAGGGTCGTATAGTCCATCATTTCAAACAGATAAAACGTAATCTATGTTTCTCCTGTTCTTTCCCATATTAGGGATTCCTACATCCCTCTGCTGGGGGGGGGGGGGGGGGGACCTCCAGGTAGTACTGGCTCTTAGTAACCAGCCCCAAGCTAGAACACTACTGCTGGGTCTCTATCATACACCCTGCTAGGGTGTTTTCTGTCTTTGGCCCTCTCCCCATTTTTTCCCTTAAACATAAAAAATCATTGTTGTAAGGCACTAGGCTATGAACTCTGATAGGCCATGGAGGTCTAGTATGGAGATTTGGTTATAAGCATCTTCTTTGCAGTTATTGGCCTCTCTCGCATTATGTCATGTATTTACTAACAGAAGTCATCGATCTTGTAATACTAATGTAACAGTTGTACATGCTAATCTCCAACCGTTTCACTCAGTTGCATCTGAGATGTTTTAATACTGAAATTGTGATTGTCAATCCATGCCTTTTATTGAAAAATAACTTAAAAAAATATAATCAATAAGGGTCTTATTTATTTATTACAAATACTTATATAGCGCTGCCAATTTATGCAGCGCTTTAGATATATATTGTACATTCATATGAGTCCCTGACCTCAAGGAGCTTACAATCTAAGGTCCCTAACTCACATTTATACATACACATACTAGGGCCAATTTAGACAGGAGCCAATTAACCTACCAGCATGTGGAGAGTGAGAGGAAACTGGAGTGACTGGAGGAAACCCACACAGACACAGGGAGAACATGCAAACTCCAGGCAGGTAGTGCTGTGGTTGAGATTTAAACCAATGACCCTAGTGCTGTCAGGTGGAAATGCTAACCATGTAGCCACTCTGTTTCAAGGACAACTGCAATAGAAAATGAGTAATAAAATGGAAAAAGGAACTGCTTTTGGTGCAGGGCATCCTAACCTAGAGGTTTAAAATGCAAAAGTGGGTAGTTCTGACTGAATAAGCTCTACTCTTTCTCGGTCCATACAGACTACATATATTCTAGAACATTGGTCTTGTGGATGTGCGTACTATTAGCTATATACCCTTATACAAAAACAAAGAAGCACCACATAGAAAGCAAAACAGACCTTCCCATGATAGAAAATTGTTCTCGGAACAGAGCATTTCCTGTGCTGAAAAACTTAGTAGGGTCCCTAAACTATCCTATTTGCAATAGACTACTTTGGAAACCACCCTTCAAAATCAATAACTTCTAACAAACTGAGGTTTTTATTTGCAATGAATGATGAAATCCAAAGTTGGGTTCAAAGCAACCAATGTACCAACATGGCACAAAATAGGAAATGAAGAGTTTGTCACGGATTGAATATTATGCAGATTATTTTACTTAAAATTAATACTATGCAAACACTTCCTGAAAAGGGTACAAATATCACACAGAAGGGGTAATTTTGTCTTCTGTCAGCAAGCATTCAGTCTTATGACAGCCGACATGCAATGTAGTAGAGCCTGACTGGCTCACAGTGCTGTCCTGCTCTGTGCAGAGGAACATGGCTAATGAACATGAAGCAAAAAAAAAAAACAGATTCAGTTACTCCTGTACTTTAATTACATCTAATACTTCTTGTACATTGAATTCAATTTTTTTACTTCTGTCTGGGGCTCAGTTTGTAATTTTTTAACAGCTCAGTGGAGCATTTACTGGTTTGTTTAGGGCCACCTTGCTGCTGGTGTGGAGGTTCTGCCATAACATTCCCAGATCACAGCTCCTCATTCCCTACACAAGACACTCAGCTGTAGTGCTAGTTCTCCATATGTCTATGGACAATCCAACAGGAACAGGTAAAAATGCAGTTTTGCATATTTCACAAATGAGTCTATCACTGATGGGGGCTAGTGGCCTGGAGATGTTTCAAAGAACAGTGTAGTCCACCAAAATTAAATATCAACTTTCTGTAATTGAAGCAAGAAACTGCATTTCATTTCAATACTTGTATTATTCAGTTTTAGAGACACTGAAACATTCAATAGATATCAAAACTGAACAAAGCAGAAATATTTCATCATAAAAACCATTTAAAACTTTGCATATAGAAAGATTTCATGAAAAATGTAAAAACCTGTATGGTCCAAATGCAGGGCTTCCCACAAAAACAAAGCATGTAATATTTGTGTGTTTCCATTTTCATAAGGTTATCAACCAAGATCTAAAAACGGTATACTGGTTTCCATTTCTCATAGAAGGTTTTTTAGGTTAGCTGCATTTAGAACACACAACAGAAACAGAGATTATCGTTAATCAATAGGTCTTGCTGATTCCAGGAGGTTCCTTGCTGTTTTATTTCCATTCTGCCAGTGTTGTCTGCTGCTCTACCAGTCCAGAATGTGTGCGACTGTATGAGCCCAGAACAGCATCTGGCTCTTTCCATTAACTACACAAATCAGCAAATCTATTGTCCCCAGTCATTCTTGATTCATTTGTTTCCTGAGCACTGTCAATGGCACATTCCTATTTCTTTTTCTGCCTAGTTGGCTGCCATTAATGTTAATTTACAAAGAGCGTGTGCAGGTGGGCCAGAATAAAGAGATGCTATCTGATTTTCACTGTGAGAAAGCTTTATATTTTTAAATCAAATATAATATAATATATATATATATATATATATATATATATATATATACACATATTTTGACTACCTTATATGCTTTGTACCCAGTGCCAAATAACTGTAGATAAGCCACGTTTTCTTTTTAAAGTAGTTCAAGTTTTTTTCACAATAACCATTTTCTTTTTAAATTCTATTACGCAGCTATAATAAAGCATTTCTCTTTAAAGGTTATATTATTTTCCACTGAACATTAAGTTAACACAGGCTAATACTACAATGTAATATATTGCTAGAATACTAGTCACTTCTCCCCAGACAACAGCAAGCAGCCATTTATCAAGCAAAATCACTCCAGGGAATCCCAATGGTTTACCTCTGTAAACACGCTATATATAATGACCCCAATTATTGATTATCATCCACAACCACTATCATGTCCTCTTCACATTGACGTCTTTGCTTCTGTCTTAATTCAAACAGCTGTTGTTATTGTGAAAATCCACCATCCCTGTCGCGGCTTAGGACAATTATCACTCCTAATTACTTCTTTTAGCCCATTTATGTTCACACCTCTATCAATGAACATACACCACTGGTGCACTTTTATAGAACACAAAATAGAATCCTGTGGAGAAAACACTCCTGGAGGCTATTGAATGAAGAGAATCATTGTTTCCAACCAACAAGAAGTAGAAGACCACTTTTCTTATAGGAGTTTACACTACAATACTTTATTAACCCCATCTGAATAGCTTGTTCTAAACTGCTAACTTTAGATATGGAATAAAGTAGTTTTGTGGGTTTTTTTTAATAATATTTGCAAATCAATAATCAACATATTTTATGCCGTCACAGAACTCGAGATAATTAGAGTGATAATCAGAGTGTGATCATCCAGAAGGCAGCGTGTCATCTAATTTACATTATCAGTCATTTCAGGCTGATGAGCAGGTAAAGAATTAAGGATAAATTTCAGATTTGGACTGAAATAGAATTCAGTATCAAATCTGTCTGTTGGGTGAATAAACAAACTAAATGCGGGGGGGTCTATCTCCTGAGTTGAACCTCTGGCTGCAGCAGGAAGTGATACATTAGGCAGCATTATTGCTGCTAAATATGACTGCTTCCCACTCAAGCTGCTTGTTTCAGGAGCCAGCGGCCACCAGCTAAAAGCCACCAGTGATGCATCCTTAGCTGACAGGTAAATGTAAGCAAAGGGGTGGGGATGGTGGCTGAAATCACTGACCAAATCTGGCCAATCGGCAAAGAGTAAATACAGGAGTTGTTTGCCTTGGCAGTTGGTGTGTTTTTTTCTTTGAGCAAGCATCATTTATGGTGATTGATGAGGATTTGCATTGGTGGATGATGTGATTGAAAATGGATTTATGTTGTGGGACAGTTTTTTTTCTTAAATAAAGGACTAGTAAAAGTGTGTTGGTGTTTTCTTTATTGTTTACAGGTTGTTTTTTTTTTTTTTTTACCACTTACACAGCGGAAGAATTTTACTTTGGGCTACAATAAATATTGCAAAAAAACAAAAATACAAGAAAAAACAAAATTTCTTCATCAGTTTAGGCCAATATGTATTCTTCTACATATTTTTGGTAAAAAAAAAAAATCGCAATAAGCATATATTGTTTAATTTGCGCAAGTTATAGCGTCTACAAAATAGGGGATATATTTATGGCGTTTTTATTATTATTATTTATTTTTACTAGTAATGCAATTTTTAGTGGGACTGTGACATTGCGGCCGACAGATTGCGGCGATCAAGGGGTTAAGTGTGTTCCCTGGGAGTGTTTCTAACTGTATGGGGGCTGGGCTGACTGGAGGAGGAGAAAGATTGCTGTTTCTAATCACTAGGAACAGCAGATCTCTCTATAACTTGGTACAAATGGTAGCCCATGACAACCATTCTGAAATAAACTTTCATTAGTTTGAATACTCTAATCTGCTAAAAAAAATATTTATTTTTTAGCTACAAGTGGCTAAAAAACATCATTTTAGAAACACTACAAGTGAAGATTATGAAGATCTTTATATCAAACACTATTACTATTGTCATGTATTCAGTATGGGTTAGGAAAAAAACACTAACATCTAATTGGTCAATATTTATTGAGTTTCCAAAATTCTAGCCCATTAGCTAGTATTAGCTAAACCATACAAGCAGTATAAAGTAACATCTTGTGCTATGTTAGTGAGATATAATACAAAACAGGATTATTTGACTTTCATGCTTAATATTCAAGTTTTCGATTTTGGGATAGGCTGTATAACAAAAATGCGGAAAAAGAAGAAATCGAATACACAAGTACATGTTTCCCCAAAGTTGAAATTACATAACAATAGAAAGCATACCATGCTATTAGTGATCTGTGAATATTAAAATTAATTAAGAAAATATAATTTAATATGGTCTACAACATATATTTTCATGTAATAAATAAATGTGGCACGCCAATTTTGGTCCCAATAGTTTTAATGAAACCTAATTCATGGCATTAAAACCTAATCTATCGCACTCAAAAATGAGATTACTTTACTCTCATTTCTGATCTATCACATCTGAAAATCTAGTACTAAATATACAAATTACCTATAACCTCAACCTAACCGTTAACCCTAACCTAATATTTAATCTAACCCCAAAAAACACCAATTAACCTAAATGCAAGCTTAGCCTAACCTCTTAAGCTGACCCCTGAGCTATGTAACAAAGCTGTGTAAATCTCAGAATTAGATGGACAAATACAGAACCCCTCTCCCCATATGAAGTATGAGTATTTTGTGGTTTGTCAGGACTTTGGATTTAAAACAAAATGTGTTAGGAAAGCGAAATGGAAGGTACCTTTAGAAACATGCTAGTTGCCTGGCTAACAGCCACTCAGTTAACAATTTCAGCCTTATTCCTAACCTCAAATCTGAAGCAATCCTTTACCATTATGATATTTTATTTAAGTCTATATCATATGAATAATGAATTGTGACAAAATTAAGCAAAAAAATTACTGATAATTCACAGGCAAATGCTTAAACATGCCCAAATGTATTTCCTGCCTACATTATAATTTAGTTGACGAAACAATCTGTTTCAAAGCAATTGTGGAAGGTGGTGTGGAACCCATTTAGTTACTCTGGCAATCTGTGTCATTACAAGCACCCTGGTCAGAGATGGATATCTCACCAGGAATGACAGACTGAGAGGAAATGACTAGTTGCAGCATCAGGACTTGCCATAACACTTGGGAAAACTTAACTCTTTACCCCAATCTTTTTTCTGCTCTATAGCAGCAACAGGTTGGAAAATCTCATTATGAAACAAGGAGTAATCCCCTCATTCAGAAATGGCCCAGTAATCACACAGTGTTAAAAATCAGGATCATCACTTGTAATTAAAGTGGTTCTAAAGGCTCAAGGTTTTCTACCTTAATGCATTCTATGTATGAAGGTAAAAAACCTTCTCTGGACAGCCCAGCTCCCTCTAATTCCTGATCTTATTCCAGCGATGTGCACAAGAACCTCAGCTCTCGTGCACATCGGGGACTCTCCTCATTGGTTGCGACAGCTCCCACTGCTGCCAATCACAGCCAGTGAGCCAATGAGGAGAGAGAAGGGGCAGGGCTGAGCCACGGGGCTTGGCCAATGAGGAGAGAGAAGGGGCAGGGTGGAGCCAATGAGGAGAGAGAAGGGGCAGGGCCGAGCCACGGCTGTGTTTGAATGGAAATGCAGAGCCACAGCTTAGGAACAAGCCTGCTTGGTTGCCCCATTGCAAGTTGCTTGCTCTGGGGGCACTCGGCAGAAGGGAGGGGCCAAGAGCACCAGCGAGGGACCTGAGGAGGAGGATCAGGACTGCACAGAGCAGGTGAGTATGACATGTTTGTTATTGAAAAAAAAAAAAAAAAAGAAAGCCTTTAATATCACTTTAGGTCATTGGTGGCCCCCATTGGGTAAGATAATTTATCTGACTAGTAAAAATCCTGAGCTTAGCATGTACAACCTACACTTTTACAATATGAACTTTAAGTTAGGAGCAGAAAGAGGGGAAGCATCCTTTATTAGACACACAAATTGGCTATTCACATGGAAAAAAGCTTGATTCGCTCATAAATGTGATAACACCACTGTCATCCCAGTTCCAGGATCCCACTGTGTGATGGACTACTGTCACTGTGTCGCAGTACGAAGCTGGAGCAGCCAACCAGGAAGCAGAAAGCCATAAGCGCTCTGGAACCAGCTGCGAGTGCCTTGCCAGCATGAGAGCGGAAGTTAAAATAGAAAATTACTTATAACCCCCAAACATTATATATTTTTTTAATGCAGAAGCCCTAGGGAATAAGTTGGTGGGTGTTGAAATTTTTGTATGTCACACGGTATTTGCACAGCATTTGCACAGCAGTTTTTGCAATTGTTTTGGAAAAAATACACTTTTTTGAATTTGAATGCACAAAAACACAATATAATTCTTTCATCAGACTTTGCTTTTATTTAACCACTAAAAGGAAGTAGGCTATGGCTAGGAAATGGTTCCCCATAAGGCAACACCCTTTCCAAAATTAATCCTTGAATGCTGTTGTTGTTTATATTTGTATTATGAAACTATGCTGAAGACGTAGGTTGGCCAAAGCCAGGCAGATGTGTATTGCATTATCGTTCTGTCTGATCCCTTTTGTGACCTTGTGACCTGTCTGACAGACAAACTGCGCATGCAGTTTTCTAAAGATATGGGAATGATCAGTGACTGCTCTTGTTTTCATCAGGTTGGAAAAACTGGCAACAAGCATGTCTAATGATTGTATTTATTATAAGTCCCTAGGTAACCACAACTGTCACAAGTAATGCTTAAAGTCAACATGCAAGGATTGGGTAGTGAATAGGCACCCTTGATAAATATTGTCAAACAATGGGTATAAGCAGTTAAAAAAACGGTTACCAGCTCAAATTGATGGACCTTAAAGAATATTTAACAAAGTTTGGGATGTGTAATGCTGTACATTATGTTCTAACAGCTGGATGTACATGGAGTTCCTTTCAAATTGTGCAGTCACATTAGGGTGACATTAACCATATCGCAGAACAGTAAGCCATATGATAAGAAGAGTGGGATCAATGAGATCTCAGTGTGATTTCAAAAGCAATTTATTTTTTAATCAGGCTTCCAAAGTAAGATTTTAAGGGCCTTAAGTGCACAGTGAAGACAGCATCAGATCTTACATCAAGACTGCTTGTTTAGAATGAAAAGCAACAATTAAATACTGTTGCAAATATACAATGCTCTTGTTTACATAGAGTGTGGAATATAACTACAACTGTGGTTCATTCAAACCAGAATGACAATGATATGTGGGAGCTGCTAACTAACAAAGTACAACTGACTCAAAAGCTTTGCTACTGAATTACAGATTAAGCCATATGGATTTCAAACAACACAAAATACGAGAACACCATCAAACATGTATATTAGAGGCACTGGATTTATATTCTCAATATCTCACGATTGCAGAAGGTTAGTAAAGTTTTGTGAAGCAGAGCAGTTCTGGCGAGGCCACTCTCAAGAAAACAGGGTACCCCTGACTGGGGGACCCAGAGTTGAAACCCACAAGAAAAACCTCTAATGAGAGTGCCAACCCATTGGATTCAACAGCCCAAAACATTTTGATGTTATGAATTCATAAGAAGGTGACACAGAACAGCCAATACATTAAACTCTGGACTTGTGGAGAACAAACACCAGAGGCTCAATTCACAAGATTTAATGCAAAGAAAATGTTCACATCTCATTGGGCTTAACTGAAAATTTTTTTTTTACTTTAGTACCCTTTTCCTGGTGAGCTGACTTTTTGAAATGAGTCTCTTGTTATGTATATGTTGAAAAATATTGAACTGTAAAGAGATAGAAGATAAATTACACACCAAGAACCCATTTATTGTTATAAGTAGTCTTGCAGTGGCTCTCCATCTTAGTACAGTGGTCTCCAAACTGCATCCCGGGGCCAGATGTAGCCCTTTGTTTGCCTTTATCTGGCCCTTGAGGCATTATTCCTGCCACTGACACCAACAATGGGGCACAATTTCTTCCACCGACACCAACGATGGGGCATAATTCCTTCCACTGACAACAAAAAATGGACACTATTTCTCCCACTGACACCAACTATTTCTCCACCCGAATACCAAAGATTTGGCATTGTTTATTCCCACTGAGCACAGTAGGGCCCCTAAAGTCTGAAGGACAGTAAACTGTCCTTTCTTTATAAAGTTAGGAGATCCCTGATCTAGAAGAACAAAATGTTAAAATGCATACAACTCACACTCCCACACAAAGAGGTTGAACTTATTGAATTGTGTCTTTTTTCAGCCTTATCCACTATGTAACTATAATGCCGCGTACACACGATCGGAATTTCCGACAACAAATGTTCGATGGGAGCTTGTTGCCGGACATTTCGATCGCGTGTACACAATTCCGATGCACAAAATTCCACAAATGCTCTGAATCAAGCAGAAGAGCCGCACTGGCTATTGAACTTAATTTTTCTTGGCTCGTCGTACGTGTTGTACGTCACCGTGTTCTTGACGTTCGGAATTTCCGACAACATTTGTGTAAACGTGTGTATGCAAGACAAGTTTGAGCCAACATCCGTCGGAAAAAAAACATGGATTTTGTTGTTGGAATGTGCGGTCATGTGTACGCGGCATTACACATTGCTTGACGTGTAACAGATGACAATATGTTCCATCAGCGGTTTCCCCCATTTAGTTATTTTCTTTAACAAAAAGTTGGGCTTGCGCTGACTGATCATCAACATAGCGGAAATATGTAAATACTGGGAGAGTATGGTGGGTGATCAGTTACAGTCAGTTTTAGCATGATAAGCTGCATCTTATAATGACCCATTTATACTATTTGTTTATAGGAGGTTCAAGAGGGGATTGGATACATTTACAGATATAGCAGACAATCCCATTAAAGCAATAGTAAACCCAAAGTAAATTTTAGCTGATACACACAAGCTATGAATATGTGTAAATATCCAAAACTTCAGTCCAATTTAGATGTACCACTGTATTTATCTTTACTGTGTAATGTGCTGTTTACAGCCATTTTGGTTAATGGAGGCTTGCCAGTTGGTAGTATTCTTCTATGGTGTTACTTGACAGGAAGTTGGCACTTGGCAGGGTATAGAAAAATACCTACCTATATCATCTAGGACTTATCTTAAATAAATTGTATCTTTAAAGTCCCTGAACCCTTTAACTCGTATACATTTGAATGTAATTACACATTTACTGTATATAATTTAATTTGCAACATGAATATGCATGCCTTTTATGAATAAAATTTGATTCCTTTTGTACCGTTCAAGGTTATACTAGGTATTTTATACTGCTCTGTGGGGCTCTAAATTATGTCACACACTTAGATGTGTTTTACTAGCTAGGAGCCTCAAAGAGTAAAATACAAAGAAAGCAACATCAACACACATGCAATACCCTAGAGATCTGAGAGGGCTCTCATCAAAAACTGAAGGATGCTTCAAAACAACGAGAAAAGCCACAAAGTAATAATCTACTTACTCATCTGAACAGAACTCCCATCATGCAAACCGCTGCTCACCTGCTATCTCACTTTTGGATAGCTATAATTAAGCCATCATTAGGTGCCATTACACAAAAATACAGTTGAATATTATTCATAATTGCTTCCAGGAGAATGCACTTCTAAGGCACAGTAGCATTTGTTCAACGTGCATCACGTATCCCACTAGCCAGATTTCAGTTAACACTATGAAGACACGAAAGGCTTGTTGTGGACTGAGCTGCCTGTCATCAGGGGTTAACAAATCCAGCAGAGGGAAAGGAGGAAGATAAAGGAACATCAGCCTGAAATGATCCAATAACAATGCACTGACTCTGCTTTACTGACAAGACAAAGAAGTGTCTGCTTTGCATAGCTGCTTCCAGTGTAACGAAGCACCGGGGGTATAAGCAAGGTAACTCTAAATACAATGTGACATGCCCACTGATGAGGCTTTATTTTTCTTAGTTACTTGACTCACATTATAAGCAAATGCAGCTTACAGAAACAAAATAGCAACTGACAAGTCTGACGTTAAAAAACGCTCTTCGCTTTGAAAAAAGTGCTACTGGTATCATATCAATGTAAAACATTGCTTATACTTGGTCATTAATGGTTTCCGCAGCATTTGAATGAGATTTCATTGACTGCTGGGTTTATTTAGGAAGGTAGCGTAAGTGAAATAACCCAGAGTAATGAATCAAATGTAACCTTTTAGCAAGTCAGAATAAAGGATAAATGCCTATTGGTTGCTCTATAATACTGCTGTTTCGAAATTGTCTTGCGTGTAGCAGTGGATTTTGATATACACAGATGATCATGTAAAAATACAGAACTCGAAAGTCACACAAGCATAACTCAGAAGTCATATAAAAGTTACCCTGAACCTTTTCAATCACAAATTGTAAAGTCGTAGCTTGGAAAAAATATATGTTGCTATTACAGAACAAACTGATATAAAAGTCGCAACAAATTACTATGTAATAGGAATGTATAATCTTAGTTTATACAAACAAAAGCGAAACAATACATTTTGCTTCAATCATGGTTTTTGGAAATAGAAATATCTGTTTACCTAGCAGTCAGTTGTGTTGTACTTACACATGTCCCACTGATCCATTGTGCTGTGCTACAGGATTCGTCCTTCTAGTAATAATTTATTTCCATCAGAAGTGCCGCGACCTCGATAAAAACCACTTTGATGAAAACGGTGTAAAGGAAGTTTGTATCATAGGAGGCTTCCACTTTATGTATACCTATGCCCAGTGTACAGTTCCAGTACAAAAAGATAAGCGTGTAGCTGTGCTTATGTTTGTGCTGCTGGACCAGCTGTGATCTGATAGGCAGAGGCACGCTTACATGGGCCAATCACAGCCAATTTCCATTCCAGGGAAATTCCTGCCTATTTGTTTAGAATCCTCAGAGACGTTTTCCTCCGTATAATAAAAAAACACAGTTCTCTTCCAGGTTCATACTGAACTAAAATTACATTTTGCGTCTTTGCCGTCCTGCTCTTCCTCCCACCCTGGATGACATACATCAGCTTAGAAAGAGAGAGTTCAAATTCATTCCCAGCTTTCACCTTGTTGGGGAGAGGGGAAGAAAAGGGAGCGTCTGGGCTCAATAATTACTTATTCTGTCACCATGGAAACAGACAGGATGTAGTGAGCTAGATTTGTATAGAACATCTGCTGCCAGATTCATAATCAACTACAATCTCATCTTTCCCCTCCCTCATTACTTAAATTTGATGTGGCAACTCGCTTTTTTTTCCCAACGTCTAGCAGCCTCTGAATCAAGCAGAACACTTCTGACACAACCTGGGTGTCCCAATACTGAAAGCCACCTACTGTGATATAGCAATAGTCACATATCAATGCAAAGTGGTCACATAACACACAATATTAAAAAAAAAATATCACTTAATTCATAATCATTATAATACAATTTTATGAAAATATTTTCTTGGAACAGGTTTATGTAAAATTGAAAATGAAAAAAGTGAAAAGTGAAAAAAAAATTGCAAATTAATAATCAAAGTTAAAATTTTCAATATACTGTACTGTGCCTACACAATCCTTATCTACTGTTATCATCTAGCATCAACAGCACCAATCATGTTTTTCTTCCATTGCAAAAAAAAAAAGCAAAAGTCATACAAAAAGGTGCTTCATTCTCATTATACATTTGTTTTTAATGTTTTTTTTTCATTTTATTTTTACTATAGTTATAATCCAATCTTCTGCAACGTCTTCACTTTTACAATACTGAATTACCCATTTATCTATAGAGAAGAAAATGACAAAAAGAAAAAAACATCAACAAAACACTAGAACAATGAATAGCATGCCCTGCTTTTAGTTTTAAATACTGGAAAAAATCCACAGGAATGCAACATGCTGAAAACAAAATGAACAGCAGAGCAAGGAAAAAATAAAAGCCCTAACACATAACCCTTTGTGCCTAGTAGTGATTCCGAAAATAGCATTTTTCCATGTCAATTGGTTACTATTATTCTAACCTAGATGATTTTGCATGTTATAGTAGCCACATCTAATTCAAAGGATTTTGCTTACATTAGGGTGGGTGGAAAATACTACTTGGTAGCCTCAACCATTAACAGTCCACATTGTTCCCTTCTTCCCATCATCACCTCAACATCCATTTGTACAATCTCCATCAACCTGCCAGTCCTTCAAGCAGTATTAAACCCAAAACCAAAAATTTATCAAAATTGTAGCTTACCAATCATCAAATCATCAGATGTGGTGGCTGCATTTGTTTTCTTTTATTTGGCTTTTCCCCCTGTTTTCACCTCCTGTATTAGTGAGACACTACTCTGGATGAATGAACACAGGAGCACAACAGACAGCAGTTTTTTCCTAATCTGGGGGGGGGGGGGGGGCGTAGTGTCAAATGTATTACCAGATTTAGATGCACCAACGAATTGAAGCTCACACTTTATAATCAGCTACAGCAAACTTTTTTTTCTCCTTTTGAAATATTGTAAAGGTTTTATAAAACTGATCATTTAAAAACAACTCTGCCAGTGTAAAGTGTTTTTTCTCATCCATGTAATCTGATAAATTCTGCTGGACAGCTTGAGCTTGTGAAAAATCAACAGATTTACTGGCTGGATGAAAATACAAGAAAGAAAGCCAAAAAAGGAAACTAATATAGCCATCACATTTAAGTATTGGTAAGCTTCAATATAATAGAAGCTTGTTTTTGGGTTTTATACTGCTTTAACTCTACTTCCAAAGAGGTACCCATTAAAACAATAACAACATTACACAAAACAAAGGCTGTCTGCATACATGATAATATTGGCAAGATTGGCTTAAGATCTCATTGTCCATGGCTACCTTCAAACCCTACAAAATCAAAAGAAATTCTGGGAAATATTGTACAGTTGTACAGGACAATTTTGGCCAACAACTATTCTTTTTCACTAAGGTAAGTTAGTGCGGACGGTGTCTTAGGTGTACTTTGCTCTTTTCTCCACAGGGATAAACATTTATATTTAGGCAATCCATTCATTACATGTTTATTCACAAGTTGGTGACTTTCTCACTAGACTTACATTATGCCGTTGTGTTCATTATATAATGTTTATGAACATCTTAAAATAAACTCGTGAGAACAGAAAGGAGCTGCTATTGATGCATTAAAAGAGAGCCTGTCATTAACTTAGCCAACTGCAGGTATAAAAAAAACAAAAACAAAAAAAAAACAAGTATTTTAAATCTTTACTTAGAGCCTCTTTCCTAACTAAAACATTTTTTATTGACTTGCAATGTGCTTTAGAACTTGAATTTGACTAATCCAAGATGAGTTCATTCCTCAGCTCACTCCCTTCTTGCATGTCTCAGCTCTAGCCTCTTCTAGGAGTGTCCAATTACTCTATATACTGGCCAAGCTCTTCTACCCCTCCTCTCACCTCCCTACACAGCCTTTATGCAGCAACTGGAGGAGCAAAGGGAAATACTATACACCAGGGGTCTCCAAACTTTCTAAACAAAGGGCCAGTTTATTATAATGTACATATAACCTCATGAGAAGATTGTTGTTGAAATGAATGACCTGGTTTTAACATTACACGCATCAAGGCTGTCATACTGGCTCTAGTTTTACTGCTTAGTGAGCCATTTGACCTGGAACGAATGGTGCCAATGAAGTCTAAAATCCAGTCCCACATGCTTATTCCGGGCCACTAAAATCACTAGGTAGTGGTGAACTAATAAGGAAGACAGACTTACAGCTTTAAAACAAATCAACAATGGCAGCATCTATAAAACCATCACAGGTTCCTGAAATTTGGAAAATTTAAATTTGGAGAAAAGAGCAAATGGAGAGAATAATAATAGTAGAGGGCCTGTATTATCCATAACCTATATACAGTAGACCTCTCTGGATAGTTATGTTTATTGCCTGTCACTGGATTTCGCAGGTTGACATGTATGTTACTCTGTCACTTTGTTCAAACCGCAATTCTTAAATAAAGATTTAAAAAAAAAAAAGAACATTGTAGATTATGATGGGCTGGGTAACTTCTTCTAGAAGTCAGAAATATACTGAGGACTCAAATCACATGGAATAACTACTCACCAAATATTGTTCTATAAACATATGCTATTAATCTCACCAAATGAGCATGTTATTGCATTCTACAGACACCCCCAGGTAGGATATCATATGGAAGAGATGCAGTAGTTCCATTAGACTGGCCAGACTATGGAAATACCGAAATACCATTAACAGTGCTTTGCCTATAATGCTACCATTGTCACATAGTTAGTAATGATGTAGTGTCTGATCCCAACATGTTTCACTGATACTGGCTTCTTCACGGGATTAGCGGACCACTACTAGTCAACAAACTATAACAAGAACAAAACATACATACAAGATAGTCAATTAGTGATAAGGTACCAATATGTAAATACATACTATATGCTAAATTTATTGTCATTTGTCATTCACTCTGTCCATTCCAACCCAAGCTTACCCAATAAGCCACCAATGAATGCCAATTTACCGTCCGCACCAAAGGGGGAAGGAGGCCACAGGAGACACATATAGACCAGGCTAAGATGGAAAATAATCAGAAAATAAATGTAAAAAAATATTAGCCTGATCTATATGTCTCATGTGGACACACAGCGCCTCCTTCCCCATTTGGTGCAGACGGTAAATTGGTGTGCATTGGTGGCTTATGGGTAAGCTTGGGTTAGAATGGACAGAGTGAATGACAAATTACAATGAATTTAGCATATAGTATGTATTTACATATTGGTACTTTATCACTAATTGACTGTTGTTTGTATGTATGTTTTTGTTCTTGTTATAGTTTGTTGATTAGTAGTTGTCTGCCAATCCCCTGAAGAAGCCAGTATCAGCAAAACATGTTGGGATCAGACACTACATCC
Source organism: Lithobates clamitans (assembly GCA_037952925.1). Classification (NCBI taxonomy): domain Eukaryota; kingdom Metazoa; phylum Chordata; class Amphibia; order Anura; family Ranidae; genus Lithobates; species Lithobates clamitans. Next base: position 906,882 of record JBBGZY010001757.1, on the reverse strand, counting down.
TGACCACCTATGTGACGCTTCTCTATGACAACAGAACCAGTATAATGGTTTATTTACTTGATTTTAAACAGTTATTGAACACAATTTTGTAAGTTTTATATTTAACTTGTCTCTTTACTGTTTTAGGCACCGTTATAATCTAACCAAATACCTTTGTCCTCCATATAATCTTTTTAAAATGTTACATGTTTTGTCATATTCATTGTAACTCTGAAATGATAAAGTGTTTCTTAATTTTTAAATGCCCTTTTTTTAAACTTTATGGCTTGATGTAAGCCGCATAGGTTTTGCTTTTAGGTTTTAAAATGTATTGCCCCTAGCAATTGCATTACAGGGGGTCCCCTAGTTACAAACATCCAACTTACAAATGACTCCCACTTACAAACAGGGGGAGACAACATGAAGTGAGAGGAATTCTACCCCTAGGAAGGGAAATTCACTCCTGTAAGAGCTATTATTGGGAAAAGGTACCTCCACTGATGCTTTATCACCAAGGCTTGTTTCCACAACAACCCAACATTTTCAAAATCCAATTGTCATTGGGACAGAAAGTGAGGTGAAATCTTCTGAACAGGGGCACACACAGCAAAACAAATGTTATAGGGGTGTTAACCCTTCCCTATGCTATCCAAAAAGCTTAAAAATATTTTTTTTGGCTGGAGCTACACTTAAAAAATGTACCTGTTCCGACTTACAAACAGATTCAACTTAAGAACAAACCTACAGTCCCTAACTTGTTTGTAACCCGGGGACCCCCTGTATCTGATGCCGACATTCTTTCCAGTTAAAATTGATAATACAGTATTCATCACCTTTTTACTTCCTCGTGTTTTTACAGATTTTAAAGAAATAATTGGACCTAATGTTTAAAGTAGAACTTCATCCAAGACTTTTTTTTGTTTTTTCAGTTTGGTTAGTGTGAGGAAGGATTGGACCCTCCTCCTAGTTTTTATTGTTGTGTGGTCCCTAAGAGGGCATTTCTTGTCTCTTCAGTTCAGAAGGGAATGCCAATTTATTGGGACCACTTGGCAGTAAAAACTTAGAGGTTCTTGCCTAGCCCAATTGTACTGGAGAAAAAGGTCTTGGCTAAAGTTCTAAATCAGTTGCTCAGCTTTCCTTGCCAGTAAACAGCCCACCTTTGGGAAATTAATATTTTTCACCTGGGGATACACCAGTATATCTACTTAGAATTTTTTTCAGGCAGTATCAATCAAGTTAAACAATTTTACATGGTGGGAGCTACTTGTTGGCACTATTAAAAAACAGATCAATTGGGTTTGGAGTAGGGAAAACCCTGTTGATTAACAAAGGCACTTGGTCAGGTTTGAAACTTTCATCATGAAAATGGGACCCCCACAATGTCAGCAATGATAACAAAATAGAAATACATCAACACTTTCCATAAAACTCATAAATGACCAACCCTGACATTTTTGGCATCTGCCTATTCATATTCCACTTGAACTTGAGTGGATAAGTTAGGGAAGTCAATTTTCAGGTGATTTAGTTAATGCATGCAGGGTAAACCAAACATTGAGGATACTTCGGTACACAAGAAGGTTACAAAAACCAAAACTCTTTCTGTCCCTGTTTTCACTGTAGTACATTGAAGCCATCATGCATTTTGAGTGCCAGATCTTTTTTTTTAGATCTACAGTAAGTACTGCAATGCTAAATCTGAATTTCAAGGATACAAAAACACTTAGCACATTTGTTGACATGTTATCAACTATTTGATAATGTGGGAGATGTTTAACACCTCTCTGAAGATAGTTTCAAAGGCATTAACAGCAAAGCCATATACTGTACTATAAATCAGTCATAATGTGCACCAACTCTTATAGCACAAAAGTACAGGTATTCTCACGCATTTCTAAGGGCACAGTGTGCACAATACTTCTCATAAACTGAATCATTTCATACTGCTGTAGGGACAAAACCATAGCAGTGCATTGTGAAGAAAAAGAAAGTGGCTTATAAAAGATTTTTTAATTCTGGAAGGTTAACCATCCTACAGGTTTCACATACACTGTAGATTGGTTTTTATGATTTTAGCTCTGAAAAGAAGTACAAAAAAGTGCAGAGGATAAATTAAAATTGCAAATTTGTACTGCATACAATGAATTTGTTGGGTAGGGGCGATTTACTAAGCAGATAGCTCATGCTATTCATTCAGCAGGTTACAAAAGGTAAGTAAAAGCATCGCAAAAATTAAAACTTTTTAAACCAGTGTCATTTGAAATGTAATTATAATATAATTCATGATAGAAGTTACCTTTCAGCATTCATGTGGGAACCATTTAATTGTATGGGGATTTCTGGCCACCTCTCATGGCATGACAGAATGGGCTCCTAACAATACCTAGGCTTCATGAGAACTGTCTGAGTTGCAATCAAGCCACATGTATGGTTCCACTGCTAACAGTGATTTCAAGTTTAATTAAACCTAGATCATGAAAAACTATCATTACATGCTATATAACAGTGTTCATACTCACAAAGCCACTAAAGCATTTGTTTTGTGTACAGTGAAATAGACCTGGTTGATCCTGCCTTCAGCTGTCCCTTTCCTTTCTGTGTCCCCACTGCTGCCAAGAATTCTGTAGAACAGCTAGTGTCCTCTTTTATGCTCTTTATTTGCTCCTTTTTTCCTATTTGTGCAGCCCATGTGACTATAAAGTCATACATATGGGAGTATACACAGTGGTAAATCACACCCCCCTCCGTCATCCTCTTCCATGCCCTTCTATTGCTAAACACTATGGGGGAGGAATATAGTATGCTGATTTATTACATTCACTAGGAAACTCCCAAAAAAAGCTTAGTTTTAATATAAATCAGCATTAAATATATCTAATGTAATTGCTAATACCTGTACAGTAAAAAAAGAGCCTTGGATGCAGATGCCAGCTGATCAAAATGAAGCAAGTGTCAATCATCTCTGACTCCGCCTACACCATATTAATGCACAAAAAATACACATTTGATGTTCAAAAGAAGATTTGTAGGAAGCTGCAAAACAGTTATTTAAAGTGTTACTAAACCCACAACAGTAAAATCAGTCTGTATATGCAGCAAAGCATGCTTGTTATACTCACCGTGGTTAATCCTCTGCATTGTGTAAAAAGGCTGCTTGATCCTGTATACACAGATCCTTCTCTTCTTCCACTGTCTTCAGAACATGAGCCAACCATAAGACAGAGCCTTTGGAGTCAGGCCGCACATGCTCAGTTTGGTGTGTATTGCTAGAGAGGTTTTTTTTCTTTCCTTGCGCTAGTACATGTGATCAGCACAGGGCCAATCAGCACTGTCCAGACAGAGGGTCAGGGGTCCTGTATCCTTATAGGACAGTCAGTGCAGTATGAAAACTCCTCTTACAAGCTTTACCAGTAACTGACAGAAGTCACAAGACTGCTTTATACTGCTGATGAGAAAAGGTATTTAGCAGTTTATATTAACTAAAATATGTGCATTTCCATGTTTTGTGTACTATGGGAGACCAGATATTGTGACTGTAGGCTCCTGGGTTTAGTAACACTTTAATATTTATAATATAAGTTGAATATTGAAACAGAGTTTTTTTAGTCATGCGATTGGCAGAGCACCAATCAGGGCTGGCCAGACACCGACTTACCTTATAGAGAGCATACATCAGCAGAGTAATATAACCCCCCCCCCCAAAGATATTTCCCTGCAGATGCCAAAGAACAAGGCCGAACATGTGACCTCACAAGCGCTGCAGGAAAAAGGAACGTAGAGGAAAAAAGAAAAAACAAAATACAGTGCCATGACATATATGATTTATGTGAATGAATTATGGAAATTAATACTTCTCTGTTTAGTACCACTTTAAGTATGTATACCTTATCCATGTCCCTTATAATTTATGCTGACTTTGAATGGTTCAAATCTCTAGCTGATATAATGGAAATAAGAACTTTTTTTTTCATCATAAACTATGAACTAAAATGACATGTAAAACATGTAAAATCCATTAAACAAATGTTCCATCACAAACAGAGGTAAATACCTCAGTTAATAAACCTATTGTTTCACTGTTCACACAGCTGATGCTAAAAAGCAAAAATAAATTGTGAAATCTGTCAATCAAAAAAAAAAAAAAAAAAAAAAAGGAATTAGTATGAATAAATCTTGCCTCGTGACTGCTTGCTAAAACAATTAAACATGTTGGCTACAGTAACAGCTGTTTTAATCTCAGTGCTCCTAATTGCTGTGCTGTAATAATGTTTTTGGGTTACAATGTTCCGTGCTGTTATTATTTATGTCCTTCTTTCCATTCACCTTATGCTTCATTTCATCTACCGCTGTGGACTCGTGCAAGCATAGCCTTCAATTTGTATGTGGCTTTACATGGCTTGCATTACATGTACAGTATCTCACAAAAGTGAGTACACCCCTCACATTTTTGTAAATAATTTATTATATCTTTTCATATGACAACACTGAAGAAATGACACTTTGCTACAATGTGAAGTAATGAGTGTACAGTTTGTATAACAGTGTCAATTTGCTGTCCCCTCAAAATAACTCAACACACGTGGCTTTAGATGTTGTGGATGCAGTTTGTGGCGGCATGGCTGATTGATTCCTTATGCCCATGTATTACTACATGGACATTATTTCCCTATTTGCCAAAGGGACAAGACTACTTCCTGTTCCTTGTCACATGCATGCATTGGCATCCTTTCTGTGTCCCATGTAGAGTTGCCACCTCATCCCTTTAAACCCGAACACATATGAATTACACGAGTTCTGTGGCTAATTGTATGCAGGTAAGACACTAAGTGAGTTTAATTACCACCTTAATCAGCCACAGAACCTGTGTAATTAATATGTGTTCGGGTTTAAAGGGATGAGGTGGCAACCCTAGTCCCATGGCAAATGTGGGCGTGCTCTCTGTGTGTCTGTGAATGCTCTACATGTTTGTGTCAGTGTCAGATCTAAGAACTATTAGCTCTCACCCACAAAGCACTATATTGAGACATCCTGGGATTGTGGGATATGTAGCTTCTTTACAGGAAATTCCAGTTACACACTACAGACAGAGGTCATGCATTGACCTGTGCATTGTCATGCTTAATACCTCCTGTTTCTACGCAAACTGAAGACACAGGAATATGACGATTTACACTACTATAGGCAACAGAGTAACAAATGGCACCATGAAACTACATAATCAATGCACATTCTATGGAGGGGAAAACCACAATGTCAGGTAGTAAAGTGTCTACAATGCCTTTAGGATAAATGTAAAAGAAACAAGAAAAATGTGATCTCATCAAGATGAGTTTCATAAACCTTTCTTCTGTATATAAGTTTTAATTATATATGCACATGGGGTCAGCTTTGTTTGCTCATTATAATCTAAGGTTCTGCTGTATAGTGCTACACAATGGTGGTAGTTTATTGTTCCTTCTCACTTTGCAAGTCTATAAGCCTGCGGACTGATTGAAAACAATACCCTGCCTGTGTGGCCGGTATGTTACCATAACAGTTATGCAGGTTGCAGTTTGCATATTCCAAGTGCATTTTTCAATACACGTTTTTGATCCATTTAAGTCTATGGAATCAAAAACACAACCTGCTGGTCCCTGGCCTTTTCCATAAAATGCACAGATGTGTACTACATCCATAGGAAACCATGTTAAATGGACTGTAGTGTGTTTCTGCACAACTGGAAATGCACTAAAAATTGCATAGGTGTGAATCAGGCCTTAAGAAAGAGGGAAAGAATATTCTACTCTGACCTCAGGTGTGGCTCATATGATTAAGCCCAAGCAGGGGTATGGGAGAAGGATGGGTTGAATATCCCTGTCATTTGTCCAGTAAAGTTTTGTAAGTGAAACTGGAAGGGATGTGTAGGTCTGTCTTTATATATACTGTATGCAGCAACGATCTCTTTCTTGCAGGAAACAAAGTAAGAAAATATGAAAAATAAACAAAGCAAACGTCATGCACATACATTCCATTCCGACAAGTATGGAAGAATAAGCTTTTAAAACTGTAAAAGATGTATCTAAAATTAAAGTTACTAAAAATAAACTATGCTTTCTCTCTAAAGTGACCTTGTCACTAGAATAAAAAATAAAATTAGAGTAGGCACTCTAATGCGGGAGATGTGTTCCTGGCCAGATCAACTGGTGAAAATAGAGGGGGACAACCTTAAAATAGAAAATGAAGGCAGCCATCACATTTAATGACAGGGAATCTGCAATATATTACATTTTTTTAGTTTAATACCACTTTAAGGGCCCTTTTCACGTCTTCATGTAAATTTTAGAATGTTGCGTTGAGGCAGCCGTTTTACTTTGAGTAGCCCCCTAATGACACTTTAGTCACAGAAAAAACATACATGCACTATTTATGACCACAAAGTTCAACACAATGCACAGAAGGTGCGTTTTATTGAATATACTGTAAGCATTGGGGGTACCATGCAGAATTAATTACAACACCCTGTAATGCATATATACCGCATGCTGTGGTGCATTTAAGGGTCCCTAAAGCAAGTAACTGAGCATGCAGACTGGGTATGCTAGACATGAAACATCTAATGCCGCATACACACGATCGGAAAGTCGGGCAGCAAAAGACCGATGAGAGCTTTTGGTCGGAAAATACGACCGTGTGTATGCTCCATTGGACTTTTGCTGGTGGAATTCCCGCCAGCAAAAGATTGAGAACAGGTTCTCAATTTTTTGGTCGGAAAAAGTTCCTATAAAAAGCTGTATTCGTATTCGGCACAGGGATCACGTGCCTTCCTCTGGGGGATCTCGAGATCCCCCAGAGGAAGGCACGTGATCCCTGTGCCGAATACGCGCCGGGGAGGGGTAGGACGGAGCTGTCAGCAATAGGAGCAGATGAGAAACGACACACCGCACGCCATACAAACGCTTGTTTCATACAACACATTCTGGAAAGACTGGTGCACTCACGCGCCTGCATATTGCGAGTACCCTTCTGGAGGGAAGTTTTAATATACTTTTAATAAATCCTTAACTGTATCACACTATGGCGCTTTTTCTTTCTTTTATGTGAAACTATTTGATGGCATCTGAGAGAGTTGGAGTTTACACCAGCATACCCTGTATGAGCCCAGGAGTGGCTCCAATGCGTGTTTAGACACCGTTTAATTACCGTGTCACACGCTTAGAGGTGAGCGCAAGCACAAGTGGGGGGTCACAGGAGAGCACTGAAGCATGCTGTATTGTGAACACCATTAAGGAGGAGCATGATGAACACTGTTTTTTGTGGACACTATATACCTGCACTTTACGTCTTGTTATCAATGAACTGAACTTTTTTGGATGTGGACACTTGATTGTTACACAATTGGCACTTTGATCTTATATTTATAATCATATGCATATATTGTTTTCTTTTTTGCATGTTGCACTTTATGGGATACTTTCACAAAAGGATTGTATTCATTCTATGTATTACTGGCACTTTTTGATTTTAATATATTGAATTTTTGGAGAACAGTTCTATATTATATATACCTTTCAGCAATTGGGATATATCTGTAATTTTTAGCGCAGACACAATTATTTATATAATTTTGGTTTATGCACGAAATGAAACGTGGTCAGTGTTTGCAGCTTGTCCATAATTGTTTCACCTCACAGAGGCATTAATCCATCTTTGGCTTGCAAGACCTTCACATAATAAATACAATAAACTCACTGCTAAAACTCTGAATACAATAATAATGTATAATATAAAATGCTGAGAAACAGAATGGATAAGGGTAATAACTTTTGTTTTAAAGTGCGGAGAAACAGAAGAGATAAGTACAAGATAAGAAACTTACAAGCACACAAATCAAAAATATTACTAGCTTTGTGAATAATAAACCCAAGGACATCACAGGGGACTGTCACTGCATATCAGGCACAGCTGGTAACTATTCAAATATGTATATTAAATGCAGATAGATTAAATAAATGTGCATTGATTATAAGCATACATATGCATGTGGTATTAAAAAAATAACATCAATGTCATACACTAAAATTAGATACAGTATGTCCAATAATTAAATGCAACCTTTTGAATATAACCTCATATACATTCTACAAAGGATTGCAGTTATTTTGTGCGTTGTTACAGGACTGAATTACTTTCTGTACCTGCAATCTAACAATACATTTTTTGTACTTATACAAAATCCTTTTTTATAAGTCCACTGAGGGACACAGGAATTCTTAGAGTTTGGTTTACTGCTGCCTGCAGGAGGTTGGGACACTGACAAAAAACAAACATTAAAGCAGAGCTCCACAACTGGCACCTTTCAGGGGGGAGTGGGAGCGGATACCTGTCAAAACCAGGTACCCGCTCCCACTTAAGCGTAAGATCGCCGCAATCGTTTTGCGGCGATCTACAAAACTTTTGGCCCCTCCTCTTTCCCCACACTGCCTTCTGGGAGACACACAGGTCCCAGAAGACAGCGGGACCATTCAAAAAGTGCAGCGTGACTTGCGCATGCACAGTAGTGAAGATGCAGGCGCCTGCACCCAGGGCCGATGAACGGATCGGCTTCGGGGTGCTGACATTGCGGGCTCCCTGGACAGGTAAGTTCCCAATATATTAAAAGTAATCAGCTACAGTATTTGTGGCGGCTGACTTTTAATTTTTTTTTTTCTTCAGGCTGGAACTCCTCTTTAAGCTAGCCCCTGTATAACCTCCGCCCAAACCTTTACGCTTCAATTTGGTAAGAAAGCAGTAGAAGAGCCAATAAGACTGAGGGACCAGACCTGTGTTTATTGATGGACTTCAAGAATAAGATTTTACTTCATAGCCACTATGAAATCCAACAAATCTGGAGATCATACTATAGGAGTATTAGGAATAATCAACATCAAAATGGAGGCTAGATGAACAAGAGCAACCCAAATATGAAAATTGCTATGACCAGGAGGAGGGCACAGAGGATTTGCCAGGTGCTCCAAACCAAGACAGATTATCGCTGCTAAGAAAAACTGCTACTTGAAGAAACAGCAAAAGTGGAGGACCAACCATCCACCAAAAACAGGTGGCACAAACACATTACCTGAATGGGAGAAAACCAGACCAACAATCAATGTGGTCAACAAGAAACGTTTTGCTTGGCCAAGATACAGAGAAAGAACAGATCCCGAAGGGAAAATTGAAACATATATATTTTGTCCAATAGAAAAAAAAAAAAAAAAACGTATGGAAAGCAAGAACACTCTTAACCTGTTTGGTAGTATTTTTGTTAAGGTGGATGACTGGAGTGTCTACGGTTTACCAAAACCACTTAGAAATAAATTCCTTTTCAAAGTGAAAAAGCCCCTTCACTTTCCCAGAGGAATTTTTTAAATACCAAATGTATTGGGAAGATATTTGGAAGGTCTTTGCAGCTGTAAGAGCTCTAAAAAGACCTTATGTCAGGAACAGCAGCCTCACTTACAGATGCAGGCCAATTAGGGTCAGAATAAGACTCTGCTGTGGAAATGCCAAAGTCTGCTAAGAGCATCTCTGAGAAGATTGCTCTATAATACCTACAGAATATAAATTATATCATAACAATTCATACATTTGCTATATAAGTATACATATTACTTAGATCTTTTTCAATTTTTAAACCATAGGTACAGGAAACTAAGGACCACCATCACACCAAACCTCCCCCTGGGAAGAGAACGAATTAAAAAAATAAATACATTAAAAAAATAATAATAATTTTAAATAGAGATGTGCATTGTATATAAATCTATGCACTTTCAAAGTCCCATATGTAGTGAATATTTGCATAGTTATTTAGGGGATGTTGGTGCCCAACTGTGCGATTCTGGAGGTATATATCAGAAGAGAAAGGGTTTTTGTCTCTATTGGTAATATTACCCTTCACATCAGTGGCGGTGCGTCCATTAAGGGTGCATGGGCACCGCCCCCTCTCTCCAGTCATTCCCTCTGTGTAGTATAGATAGATTCATGCATTGCATGAATCTATCCATGGGTGCTGTAGCCACCCCCTATTCAGGCGTCCGGCCCCTTTTCGGACGCTGAGCGCCTGAATTACAGCGGCGGGGGGTGGTGTTTTTGAAGCACCTGATTAGAGCCATAGGCTCTAATAGGCATCAAAAAAGGTGAACTGCAAGCGCAAACCATTGCGCTCGCAGTCCACCCAGGTGTGTTAGCAAAGCAAATGAATATTTGCTTTGCTAACACAGAACTGCCTCTCAGCCGATCAGGAGGCGCGGATGTAATACCGGTCACCTGATTGGCTGAAGGCAGAGGCGATCCCATTGGCCGCCTAGTAGAACAGGAAGAAGACACGCACGGTGGACACAGGAGCCATCGCAACGCTACCCATTCCACAGCTCGCCACCTGACCCGCCACCATGATGGGGTAAGTGCCGGGCAGACAGTGGGCAGGCAGAGGGGGGAACAGTGTCTCAAATTGATGGGGCACAGTTGGCTGCATTTGCTGGGTATAGTGACTGCATATTATGGGCACCAAGGCTGCAATTGATGGGCACAGTTGGCTGCATTTTATGGGTACAGAGGCTGCATATGATGGACACAGTGGCTGCACATGATGGGCACAGTTGGCTGCATATGATGGGCACAGTTGTATGCATATGATGGGCACAGTGGCTGCATTTGATGGGCGGAGTTGGCTGCATTTGCTGGGCCCAGAGGCTGCATATGATGGGCACAGTTGGCTGCATATGATAAGCAGAGTGGCTGCATATGATGGACAGAGTGGCTGCATTTGCTGGGCACAGTTGGCTGCATATGATGGGCACAGTGGCTGCATGTGATTGCCACACAGTGGCTGCAATTGATGCATAATCTAAAATGAACTGCTATGCAAGAATCTAAAGTGAACTGCTATGGATTGCAGAGATATCAGGCCCATATTACCACAGTGGGGATACAAGCACCCAGCCAGTACAAATGTATCCACTTGGATGGCAGGAACTCTTATCAATATTTTGCATCTAAAGGTAGTCTTTAGTAACACAAAGGGGTTCTTTTCTCCTGCAAACCCCCATAAGTAGCATGTGGACCACTAATTATAGAGTAGGGTTCATTAATTGGATATGAGAAATGAGAAAGTCCCCGGTTAAATAAAATAAAAAATATCAGGTAAATAAAAGTATTATACAATATAGTGACTATTGTCTTTCTTTAAATTTCTACATGTCTAAAATCATGCTGCCTGAAGCACTCACTTTAAATGGAAATAGAGTTTAAATTAACCCCCATAGTGCCACATGAGCCTTGAAATAGCTGCAATGGAATGTTTTGCAGGCTCATTTAGCTTTAGAAGGATTCAATTAGAAATGGTCATGTATTTTTTTTCTAAATGCCTAAGCAACCTAAATTATATCTTCATTAATCATGTCCTATTGCTTTGTGCAATGTAATCAAAATGACAGCCCCATATCAACATGCGTTGACCCAAAAGTTTCATTTGAGACATTCATTTTTGGCACAGAATACACCGATTGCTAGATCATAACATTATAATAGAAATGGGAGGTCATAACATTTTAATAGAAATGGGTAACAGCAACCTTGTGTCTTCAGAAAGTCTTTATTATGTCCCATTATGCAACCCTCACTATTTTGCATATTTTATATCATATTTCTAATTACCAAATGTATTATTTCCTGAGAATAACTGGGTGCACATTCTACTGGCTATTTATACAAAACTGCAATCGAGCAAAGGAGAATGGTCATAAACAGTAGAAAAGCAAACAATTCTTTACATTTTCAACATATGTTGTAGCGATCAAGTAGTTTTAAACTTTGGTGATTGTTATCAAGCAAGGTTTTTTCCAACTTTTTGGAAACTCAGATAAGAATCACTGTGGGTACAAGCTCTAAATAATAATTTATAGATGAGCTTATATCTCCTCGCCCATTAATACAGGGACCTATTTAAATTTCCACTTAAAATGAATCAGTTGTTCACAGACTTGCATGAAGATAATGCCCCATTCCCCTCTGTCAGTGTGGACCTTATAACAAGATTCTTTCTGATAAAACTTGTAAACATAATAAGAAGAGGAAGGCTTCTGCTACTCGCTTTCTCTGCCTGGCTCTGACAGATAACACAATTAAAATAGAGCACAGTAGAGGAAGCAGGGATTGGAAGACTTTTACTGCCTTTTGGCTTTGCAGAGATCACACGGAATCTGTGAGTCAGCGCTCACAGGGCACATTCCTTCCCTTTGGTTTTATCGCTTGGAATTTTGATACATTGTTTCTGGTACATGATTCTTTTATTTGGAATTAAAGTCTGTTACCTTTTACTAAGGTAACAGACTTTACTAAGACTTTTACTGCCTACTCTGCTAAGACCCCTTTTACATGGGAGTTTCGTTTGTCCGTGTTTTATCCATCCGTTGACGGATGAAAAACAGACATCAATGCATCTCTAGGGAAAAATGGATGTAAACGGATGATCATCCATTTACATCCACATCCGTCAACATCAGTTTTTTTAAATGCATTAAAGCCCTATTTTTGTTCCATTTAAAAAACGGAACAGACGAAAAATGGATGTAAAGGGACAAACGGTCCGTTTTTGCATTGGTAGTGGATTTAAAAAAACTGATGTAAAAACTGATGTAAAAAATGATGAAAAACTAATGTAAACTGAAGTTTTTTCTTTGAAAAAAGTTACTGAACTGATGGAACAAACCTGTGAAAGGACCCTTACAAGTTTTAGAAGCAGGGAAGGTGAGCCGCTGTGTTATGAGGTCCGCATAAAGAGGTCCAGAGGACACAGGTGGAATGATAGGGCAAGGTGAAAATGTGGTTAAAATGTTATACATGTGCAAGCTTGTGATGACTTGCCTTCCTCGAAATAGATTTTAGGGAAATGTAACACCTCCAGTTGATATTATTAGCAGTTCATGTTTGTTTTTTACTGTATGAAAAATGGTATCCTTAGGCATCATCTACACGGATGGTGAGAAGCTGAAAGTATGCTGGGCATTAAATTCCGGATGTTTTACAGCCTGGCTTACAAGTAAGTGGCTGTATGGTACTATATACTTGTATATACCAATACTTATATATATTGGTGTTTTATCCAAGTGTGCATGGCAAACCTATTTGCGGAATGTGAAGACTTTGATTGATTAAAGTGTTACTAAACCCACAACAGTAAAATCAGTGTGTATATGCAGTAAAGTATGCTTGTTATACTCACTGTGGAACCTAACACGTTAATCCTCTGCATTGCGTAAAAAGGCTATTTGATCCTGTCTCCTCTTATCTTCTCCTCCAGAGCCAGGGGACAGGCTGCACATGCACATTTTGGTGTGTATTGCTAGAGAGTTTCCTTCTTTTTTTCATGGTGGGAGCGGGGGAGCTGCTTGTGATCAGCACAGGGCCAATTAGCGCTTTCCAGATAGAGGGTCAGGGGTCCACAAGCTTTAACCAGACACTCATAGAAGTCACAAGACTGCTCTAACTGCTGATGAGAAAAGGTATGTAGCAGTTTATATTTACTAAAATAATTGCATTTTTATGTTCTGTGTACTGTGGGAGACCATATATAGTGAATGCAGGGTCCTGGGCTTCGTAACACTTTAAATACATCCTAAAATATAACACAATTTTTTCATTTTCTGATTAGGGATTTCTCATTATTGTATGTCTGCATTTATTTCTAACATGGAATTCAGGACTGTGAACTTCACTTTCCCAGTTATATTATGAGCCCCAGCATTATACACACACACAGTATCTCACAAAAGTGACTACACCCCTCACATTTTTGTAAATATTTTCTTATATAATTTCACGTGAAAAAACTGAAGAAATGACACTTTGCTACAATGTAAAGTAGTGAGTGTGCAGCTTATAACAGTGTAAATTTGCTGTCCCCTCAAAATAACTCAACACACAGCCATTAATGTCTAAACCAACAGCAACTAAAGTGACAGTAAAAATGTCCAAATTGGGTCCAATTAGCCATTTTCCCTCCACGGTGTCATGTGACTCGTTAGTGTTTCAAGGTCTCAGGCATGAATGGGGAGCAGGTTTGTTAAATTTGGTGTTATGGCTCTCACTCTCTCATACTTGTCACTGGAAGTTCAACAAGGAACCTCATGGCAAAGAACTCTCTGAGGATCTGAAAAAAAGAATTGTTGCTGTACATAAAGATGGCCTAGGCTATAAGAAGATTGCCAAGACCCTGAAACTGAGCTGCAGCACGGTGGCCAAGACCATACAGAAGTTTAACAGGACAGGTTCCACTCAGAACAGGCCTCACCATGGTCGACCAAAGAAGTTAAGTGCACATGCTCAGCGTCATATCCAGAGGTTGTCTTTGGGAAATAGACGTATGAATGCTGCCAGCATTGCTGCAGAGGTTGAAGGGGTAGGGGGGTCATCCTGTCAGTGCTCAGACCATACGCTGCACGCTGCATCAAATTGTCTGACCTTTGTACTGTAAACTGTATGCTATTTTGTACATTAACTTCTTCAGATCCGCACTACAACCTAATGACAGCTACAGCACGAACCCTACTTTGTCAATAGACGTCCTCCCATGCCCGAGGGGCCTGCGTGCCCCCTGATGTCTATGAGACTCGGCTGATCACAGATCGGAATAAGGGGTCGATCCCGACCCCTTACCACGTGATCAGCTGTCAGCGAATGACAGCTGATCATGTGATGTAAACAGAGCCGGTAAAACGATCTACGGCGGCTCTCAGAGGGACATCGGTCCCAATCAAGGAGATCTCCCTCCAGCTCATCTGTGCCCACCTGTGCTGCCTACCAGTGCCCACCAGCGCCACCTACCAGTTCCCACAGTGCCACCCATCAGTGTCCACAGTGCCACCTATCAGTACTCATCAGTGGTACCTATCAGTAACACCTAACAGTGCCCATCAGTGCCATCTTATCAGTGGCCATCAGTGCCGCCTTATCTGTGCCCATCAGTACCACCTCATCTGTGCCCATCAGTGCAGCCTATCAGTGCCCATTAGTGCCGCCTCATCAGCGCATATCAATGAAGGAGAAAAATTACCTGTTTGCAAAATTTTATAACAAACTATGTAACATGATTTTTTTTTCCAAAATTTTCCATCTTTTTTTGTTTGTTTAGCAAAAAATGAAAACCCCAGCTCTGATTAAATACCAGGAAAAGAAAGCTCTATTTCTGTGAAAAAAAAAATGATAAAAATGTCATTTGGGTACAGTGTTGTATGACCGCGCAATTGTCATTCAAAGTGCCTCAGCGCTGAAAGCTGAAAATTGGTCTGGGCAGGAGGGAGGTTTAAGTGCCCAGTAAGCAAGTGGTTAAACTTCTGACCCCTGCACTGTATACATTATGTTGTATATAAAAATGATTTGAACATTAGATAAACATAGATTTGTTGCATCAGCCATCCATTTGTATTAAATCTGTTAGCAGTTTTGAAATACCATATATTTCAGTTCATGGAAAAAGACTGAAAAAACAATGTAATTTTCAGATACTAGCACCATTACACAGATGGGAGTCAATAAGTTGATATGAGCATTGCAATTTCCACTTTGCAATGAAAACATTAGCCAGAGTTAAAAAAGACACACAAAAAAAAACAAAAAACCTAATGAGCATTTTCAGGAACATTTGAAATGAATATTGTATTTTTATGGAACTACATGTTAAACAGATCTCAATGCAACTCAGCTTGTTGTGAAAGCCAAATATAGTAAAATAATACTATCTGTAAAATCATTCTAATATAATTAGATGGGTACCACAGAAAAAAGTAGAAGTTGCCTACAGTAGAACGACATCTGGTCACACATCAAAACAGGCCGGATGAGAACAAAATAAGTTCTCATAATATCATAACCAGATGGTATACTGTCTCTGGAAAACACAGAAGTATAATGGCCCTCAGCTGCAGATATATTGATCGTGAAAAAAAATAAAAATACAGAAATGGTACATTTATGGATTATGTCAAAAGAGAGAGATAAGCAGTATATTAAAAAAAGGCAAAATATTAAAGCGACTTTAAGACCCCTTTCACACTGGAGCGTTTTGCAGGCGCTATAGCGTTAAAAATAGCGTCTGCGAACCGCCCTAAAACGCTAGCGGCCGAATAGCGGCGCTAAAAATATTGCCGTATGTCAGCTGACGGCACATACTGTGAGTTGACAGTACGCAGGTTCACAGTGGGTATCCCTGCTCTATGCACCTGCTGTTCAAGTCTTACTAAGCAATAATAAGACCACCTAATCAGTGAGCCTCAGCTGTCAGCTAGCACAAAGTGAATCTGCTATAGGGCACAGGAGTCCATTCTGGGTTCTAGTTCCTGCAAACCATGTATTTAAGCTTTAATTGAGTAGAACTGATGGACCAACAGAATATTGTATATACAGCAGCTACACCTAGCATGTGCTTGACAATGCAAGCCTTATGTTTCAAGTGTGTGCTTTCCATGGGAAAAAGATACTCCCTTTCATGCCCTTCATATATTAAAAGTAGAATATGGTTGCTATAGGAAAGGCAAATAATTCTTCCTTCAGACACTATTATAGATAAGCACTGTTGGGAATTAACTGTTGTATGTGCCAAAATTACTGTGCACAAATTAAGATGGGAATGTCCTATTCAGTAAGGAGGACAGTGGCGCCTGCACCCAGAAGTGTCCAGAGCCGTGACAGGCAACATGGCCGTACCGGACCTGTGCAACGGCTGTAGAGAGGAGGATTCCAGCAGCTCAACGTTGGATCCCCTGGCTAGGTGAGTAGATGGGAGTAGAGGGAGGGGAAAGGCTGAAGTTCCTAATTTCAACAAAAATGGGTATTATTTCTATATTTGAAATCCTTCTAAAAAGTCCACTACATGCAAACTTGTGTACGGAAATGAGAAGTAGGGAGTTTTATTAAATAGATGAGCATGCAATGCTTGTAGATCTGTACTGTTTTGGATTAAAGAATTATATTCTCAAAAGTGTGTAATTTTCATGTTGAATTTGGAAGAAATTCAATCTGGTTTTGTATAATGATAAAAAGGAGTCAAATGTCACATGTACATTAAAATAAGGTTAGTAGTGAAAGTGAATGAAAACAAGTGTAAAAGCAGATGTTCACTCCAAAAATGTACTTTTCTCCAGTGCAGCCCTCCGCTAGTTAACCATTTCAGGTCTCACAGCTTTATGCTCTTTAAGCAATATTGGACCAAATAAATATTTATATTTCTGCTATGGACCTATGGTTTATTCGACATTCACTTTGTCATTACTTAAGTTAACAAGACAATACATATATTATTTTTTTCAAGGACAACAAGGCTTCCTTTTTTTTTTAATATTGGCTTGCAAAAATGATTTTTTTTACCAATCCTAAGACAAAAAAGTAGAAAAAAAAACTAAACAAAAGCACTTTTTTTCCCAAGCATTGCAAAGTTACTTGCAAAACAAATAAACATTTTTTTTTCCATTTTGCCTTTTTTAATGTGACATTAAAAAACGATTGAATAAAACATATAGAAACAGAAAAAAAGATAAAATATTAATAGCTAAATAAAGTAAAACAAAAAAAAAAAAAAAAAACAGGAAATGAATAGTTGAAGGAAGAAGAGGAAGAATAAGTTAATTTGTGCTGAATAGGGAAAACTAAGGGTTAATAAGAGGTTAAACAGAGACAAATTGATCAATGGGAGGATGCCCTCCAGTCAGCACCGATCTACTCCCTGAATGTTTCGCAGAGATTAACGCAATTATATCTTCTTTTTGATGGTATACTACACCCCCATAGATTACATACTATGGGTCTTTTACCCACCCTGACATGCACTAGATGTAAACGAGACCATGGAGACCTGATTCATCTACTGTGGAGGAGCCCAAAATTACATTCCTATTGGAAGGGAGTGGTGGACACTCTTAACAGGATATTTCAGATCTCCATCCTTTTAGATCCTAAACCCTGCTTGCTTAATCTTCTGGAGTAATGTGAATGGGACAAGTGCACTAGAGAAGCAATGGTCAGAACCATATTTTTAGCTCGTAAGTTGATAATGATGCATTGGAAGTCAGAGAGTCCTCCCATGGTTAAAGAGTGGATCACTGCTGTTGGTAATACGCTCCAGACGGAGAAAGTTATCTATCAGCACAGGGGATGCTTGAAAAAATTTGAAAAACTCTGGGGCCCATGACTGGATGTAGCTGGGCTTGCCCAGGCAGATCTTTTCATGGATGCTTGGCATGAATGCCAGATGAGGAGGACTCAAAAAGTAATTGATTGCATTGCATTGGTAAAGTGTTATAATAAGGTTTTTGGACCTGTTGAACCTAATGTATGGGATGGTACTTGAAACCAATTATAGGTATGGAGCTGTTATTACTGCTGTGTAAAAAAACACACAAGGCGCCACTCTAAGTGCAGAGGTTACATGAGGTTTATTAAAAGACTAGGAAAAGTGGTACTCACAAGGGTACATGATAAAAAGCATGTTGGCAATAATGCTGGAGTGTCCCGAAGAGTCTCTAATCCGGGTCTGGATATCAGTGGTGTCCGATGGACGGGCTGCGCTGGTGGATGCCGTCACTTCCTGCCACTGGAAAACACGCTGGAACGCGTCGCCTACACGTCCATCCACCTGGAAGTGATCACATCTCTCTGGTTTCCCTGGTTTCCAGCGTGTGTTCCAGCGGCAGGAAGCGACGGCATCCACCAGCGCAGCCCGTCCATCGGACACCACTGCTATCCAGATCCGGATTAGAAACTCTTCGGGACACTCCGGCATTATTGCCAACATGCTTTTTATCATGTACCCTTGTGAGTACCGCTTTTCCTAGTCTTTTAATAAACCTCATGTAACCTCTGCACTTAGTGGCGCCTTGTGTTTTTTTCTACAGTACCCAGAGGATCGCTTCTTTTCCTGCAACGGGGCTGCCTTCTAATGTGGTCAGCATTTTATCTATTTTATGGACAATATTTTAGCACGTATGGACATTACAGATAATTGTCCTTTCCATTAACCAATTTTCCCCCTTTTTTATTATCATTATATTGTCATTGTAATTTCTCATTCTTATTATAACTGAAGTATAAAATCAATTAATTTATCTTTCACAAATCCCAAACTGTGTCGCGTTTAGCGCTCACCTTTACCTGTTGTTGTATTACTGCTGTGTGTCTATGTTTATCATGCAGAATATTTGGCTGGTTAGAATGTTATGGGCTGTATGTATTCACTTTGATAAAACCTTTTTCTTTGGATTAAAAAAAAAAAAAAAACCGAGAAAAATTTTATTTCAAATACATTTTTTCTTGTCAGATTGCTCTGACATCTGCAGGTCAAAGTTCATCCATTTGATCTGCAGATCAATAAAACAGAGTAGATACAAATGTAACAACACTACTTTGTATCTCTCTTTATTTTGTGTCTGAACCAGTTTGATAAACATTGAGTCAGATTACTTTTTTGACAGCAGCAGCAGCTGGAGCTGCTGTATTAACACAGCAATGTACTGCTTTGATTTTAAGAAAGAAGAATTGCTAAGAAGTGGGGGACGCAGCATGATAGAAGGACTGGGCATACTACACACACCTTTTTGAGTGTGTTTAGCATGCCCAGAGTCCTTAACTAGTTAAATAGACTCCTTTTTTTACATCTGTTTTCATTTTAATTATTTTTACTCTGGCCTACCTCTGCCTCCACTCTTGTCTAGGCGTGAATGATGTGTCTCTCCTCCTCTAGCCTTCTAGGATATTACTGTTGCATGTTCCAGGAGGTTGCAGGAACAGGGACACACAGAAACTTACAGCTAAAGGGCAGACCTGGCAGCAGTAGATCACAGGTGCAATATTAGGCTCTTGCTCTTGCAGCAGACTCAGTACAGCTGTCTGGCATACCTCCCATAGAGCACTTACGGTCTCTTCTTTTTATACTAAACCAAGCCATGTGCCATTCATAAAGGCTGTACCTTGCATTAGAGGAGTAGCAAAGCTCCAAACCCCTTGAAAAGCACCTTGTCCAATAGTTGTCCCCCTGTCCCCCTAAACGAATGCGTAAGTTGTATCCATCTTCAATCACAATGACCAGCCGTCCATCAATGGTTTTCTGCCACAAGGACAACCTGCTGCCCAATGATAGTGCCCCTTTGATAAATGACAGATCCTTGGTTACTGTTTGTAAATAACAGCGCTGGGGATCCTGGGTGATGTCACTGGCCAAATATGGAAATTACCATGTTTGGTGGAGGATATGACTGGGATCCCTGGTGGCCGGGAAACATCAGGTGGAGAATCATCATGGTTTTACATTGGGGGACATGGTTTACATTGTTCCCTGATGTAACACAGCAGGCCACATCAACACTGATGGATACCTTGCAAGAGGGGGCAGCATGCTGCCATGACAACCCATTTTTCAGTGATGCTGCCCTTTCACAATACAACCATTAAATGACAGGTCCCCAGCGCTGTTGCTGGCCACACCATGAGAAAGTTCCTTAATATAAATGCCATAACGTAAACAATGCCACCTAATGTAAATGACATCACAATCATGCTTTCTGAGGGCTTAAGAGAGCTCATGTCATCTTGGCATGATAACTCTACACACTTCAATAGATAAGAGAACACCAGACAGTACATACCAAATGTTTAAAAAAGACTTCCACCTCTATAATTTTAACCTAAAGAGGTTCTAATCACTGGTACCTAGTCTGGAATACTAGATCCAAATTCCACAGACCTGAAATGGACACTGTAGACACTGTTTAAATAAAGATTTAGGGTTTCTCTGTTTAAATATGTTGTAAAGGTCAACAGTTTCCCTGAGCCATACTTACTTTTTCACAGGACTGTATACACCTTGATGTGTTGTAGAATATGAGCAAAAAGCACATTGTTCTTGCAGGTTGAGGGATTTGCATTAAAAGCAAAACATATTAGTGCTAGGCTAACCTGAACAGCTGCATCATCTTCCTGACCGACCTACATACCAAAGTGAGAAGTAACAGCTCCTTTGAAGACAGCAGTCCTCACAACTGGCAAGAAAAATACAGATGTAATTTCAAAGGCTCCACTGTAATGAAAGTAATAACACATTCAGAGGTTTACAGAATAGTTTGAGACATTTATTGCCAGTAGATCTCTCCCTGGGGACCGGAAATGTAAGTAAAATTGCACTTTTTTCTTCAAGTCTAATTCAATTTCTGATGTTCAGTTGAAGACAGATTGAAGTGAAGTACAGCAGTGCCCAAACTTTATTACTTTGGGAATTGAACTGTCAGTATGGTAGTGTTCAAGGAACACCAATGACATATTGGTATTGGTTTGGGGCAGCAAAAGATGCATTGTCTAGCTAGAATCTGATGACTGGATAAAAAAATTGTAGAATGTGACAGTGTTTGGGCATGTTTGGGTCTGGTGACTGGCTGCTCAAGCCCAAGCACTGCCACATGGTAATGGTAACGTTACATGCCCCCATACCCAGAATACCCATCCTTGTAGATGGGAACCTGCTCCAGAGTCACATGTCCAATACAAGAGGAGACTTACGGAGAGAACTTGTGTATCAGAAGGGGCAGTCTTTACCATCTGTAGAAAATCTTAAACCCCTTTTCCTGTAGCAAAACATTCCCCGAGCCTTTGGGCAGATATTATTAAATCCGTTCCCATTTCTCAGCAGACAGGTCAAGGGTTAAATCTCGCTCCCACCCCTTACAGGTTTTATCATCTTTTTGGTCTTGGTTAGCAAATAGGAGCGAATAGGTAGTTGAGATCAAATGGGATTGCTCCTTCGTGGAGCAGAGACAAATGGCATGCATGACCAGGTCCACACAGAGGGCCTATTAGGTTGGGTGAAGAAATGTCACAGTTAAACATATGTCCATAAGGGAAAGTATTGCACCTTCATATGCTGGTCTAGTGTTTCGTGGCTAAGAAGAGTGCCTTTATCAAAGAAATTCTCTGTGTTAAACCATTCATGCGGCCAGATGTCTTCTAGGGCAGCATCGCTGGTATGCTAAAGGCTGTGTATTTGTATACCTAGTAGACATTTGTTATGTTCATTTAATTCTTATATATGTTCATTGTCTGTTTATTCCTAGTTTCACCATGTGTACCGCGTGTGTACATCCTATTCTTATATGACCACCACCTGTTCATTGTAATAAAGATCGAAAGTTACAGACAGTCTGGTTATTGTAGGATTCAAGGTTTAAACTGTATGTTGAGCTACATACACGCCAGGGGCAAACGTGTGGTGAGAACAGAACAGTCAGACAGGATGTTTAATTCCTAGGTATGGGATAACATCAGATCTCCAAGTGAATGGAAAGTTTGCTTGGCAGTATGTGACCATATCTGGGGGAGAGTAAAATTTAGAGCATACAATTTGGAAAAGTTAATATTGTCAAGATTTTAAAGTGAGCAGAATCTTTAAGTAGGTTTGGAATAGTCACATGAGTTTCAGAAAGGAAGAGAAGGATGTTATTTGCAAAAGGCAGTCAATGTATATGTTCATCTAGCTAGCGACAAACCCAAGATATCCGTGTTCGCTCTGAGGCGACATGAGAGGTTCTAAGGTCAGCACAAACAGAACCGGTGAGAGGGGACAGCCCTGCCTGTTGCCATTGAGTTACCAATTCTTAGGTGTGATGGCTGGATTAGTTTTATTTTTTTTTTGGATTTTTTTGCACAGTGATCAAGCAGTAACACACTTCTGTCTTAGGGTGTCTCCACTCTATTGAGGAGCAACGGAGCTACCCTTGGACAGGAGCATTGTCAATCTGAGGAAACGGTAAGTCTCTTATTTTTAACTTTTTTTTAAAGAAAAACTAAACCTGTTTAACTCTCCAAAGCAGTTACATTCAAGGCACGCCGAGACTGATAACTGTCCCAGTTAAGTGTGCACCCAGCCGAACTGTCATGCAATCAAATGGATGGTGTCATAACTGATAACGTGTGCAGCACCATGGCAATAGCTGATCAAACATTATCTCAAATGGCAGCTTCCTTTTGCTATAAAGGGTTTATAAAGGGTTTATAAAGGGTTTAGCCCTGCTTTAACAGACCACGCCGCCCAGCAAAAGTGGCAATTGGAGGGCTGAGACAAATCATTTATCGCTGTCAGGGGTGCTTACAAAGGTCAGCTTTTGTTTGTGTAAAATCTTTATTCAAAAAGGAAAACAAATGGTTGCTGTAACTGCTTAACGCGTGTTAGCTGGAATTTAGCTTTAATTTGTTAGTCAAGTCCATCTAAATATGCTATAAATATGCTAATATATCTAAAACTACTCTCTACCCAGACTGACAATGAATAATCCTGTCCGTGGGTGGCTCAACTGCACCCAACAGAGTGGAGATGCCCAAAGACAGAAAGTGTGTTACTCCTGGATCACCGTGTAAAAAATAAAGGAAAAACATCTATACATGACAAAAAAAAATAATTTTCCCTTTTTTGGTATTAATACTGATCCTTTTTGTCTAGGGCACCAAGAGCCCCACTACAAAAACTTTTTCCCCCCGTTCAGCTCTAGTTCAGCTTTAATAATTTAGAAATGGTTCTATGCATCATATTGGAACAACTGTATAACTTCCCTCACATCACCAACTGTATCCAGGGAAATGGAAAGACACTACTCAACAAAATTAAATTCCATTAGTATAAGATATAAGCATTAAAATGATTGAAAAGGGCTATGTCTTATGGTCTCAGTTTCACCAAACTATATCCTGTCCTTGCTGCTGCCCAGAAATGTTACTATAAGATAACGATGATAAGCCCTGATCAAAACATGCTCCAAATAGAATAAATCGTTTTCAAGAAAAAAGGCTGGGGACAATCCTAAAACAATGTTGCATATCTTTAAAATAAACTTGCTTCAAATAAAATAAAAAGTTTTTAAGAAAAAGGGCCAGGGACAATGCTAAAACGATTTTGCATATCTTTACAATAAACTTCTGTAGACTGGAACATAAACTACGGGCAACAATTAAGCTGTCCCCTCATCCAGCCCCCCCAACCCCTGCTCTCTATTGTGTTTAAAAAAAATATGTATGCTGTACATACCTTGTTTTCTGTAGGTCTTCAGTCCTATCATGTGGCATTCTGGGTCCTCTTCTGTCCTTGACAGTGGGCAGGTTGTGAATGTTGCAGAAAGTGGATCCACATAATGATGTGATACCATTCTCTGCAGAGTTCTCCTGTTCCTCATGAGTGGTTGGATGATGTATCTCCAGGGTATGGGTCCTTGACACCCACAGGAAGTGGGGTGAATGACACTGACCGTCATACAACTAGAAAGGTTGGCGGTATCTAGTGGCAGAAAAGAATAACTGCTGGGTATAGCTACGAAGATAGTGTGAGCATGGCAACTAGGGATTCTCTTTAATCGCACTGTCCAGTTATAAGCGGGTGGAGGGACAAGACATTTGTTACTGAACTGCAAGAGAGAAAAATCAAGTCTACTCCCTTGAACACAGAGATTAGCTCATCCCTCTGTTACACTGCTCTCTCCTCCTGTCAGCATATCATGTTAGCACATGAGCACTGCAGCACAATTGCCTGGTTCCTTGAGCTGCCCCTAGTCCGTTTGCTGCTGTACAAGGGATGGCAAGATGCTTATATCAAGTCAAATTAAGACACTTACATTAACTGAATTGATAAAAAAAAAAACAATAATAGATAGCTGCATTAAAGTACAAGTAATCTCTACATGAATGACATTAAGTTTGCTAGAGCACTGTCTATCAAACATTTGCCAGTATTTAAAAATGAAATACCTATTCTTACATTTTTATCATCTTCAGTACTACTGACCAGCTGCAGCCTCTTTGCAGCTGCTTCCTGTCTACAGTGATGACTGCATGGAATTTCTCAGGACAGGTTTCCTTATGGTAATAACAGTGAACCATGTCTGTGTGTCTTACTTGTAGTCTCCATCAGAAGCACATGTGAAAGGGCGACAAAGCAGGAGCACAAATGGGAGACAGGGAGAGAGCTTTGTAATTTTCATAATAGAAAATGTTTCAATTTTTCAACTTTCATGTGCATCTTTTTACATGTACCTGGAGCTTGCTTTAATGGGTCTAATGCAACGAGACTGTCACAATAAACAAACAAATCTGTCTCCACTATGTGACATTCTCATCATACGTAGTAACAGGTCTCAGAAACCAACCTTGTGAGACAGCCATTAGAGCCATGTAGGATGGAACAGGTGGGAAATTGCCATTCAATTCCATATTAGTCTCTACGGGACACAACCAAGCAGGTGGTGCTATATAGGCAGCAATGGCAATCCAATCAAGATATAGTTCAGGTAAAAAATATGAACGTATGTTTTCTAAAACCCAGAACCCCCCTGTGTAGTGCCCGGTCAACGCTCCAGTGTGCAGAGATTGTTAAGTAAAGCAGGTCATAGATGTCAATCAATGCCAATTTTTAACATAGCCACAGTTTCTGCAGTGCAAAAGGGAGAACAAGTGTCTTTGACAGTCAGTCTGTGATCATGGTGCCTTGACAAATGGTCCCTGCGTGGCTCCGAATTGTTGGCTTTTGCAATGTGGTCAAGATGTAAATCAACTGTTTATTATACAGAAGTGTGAAGGTAAAGGATATTGCTCATGATTGATTATATGATTTAAGCAACCCACACACAAAAAAACCAGTTGAGAACAATAAAGTGTATGACTGGGGAATTATCTTCTTGCAGTCAGGGGGGCTAGTAATTACCGTATATACTCGAGTATAAGCTGAGTTTTTCAGCACATTTTTTATACTATCTTATACTCGAGTCAAGCACTTTTCTGCAGCAGAGAATGACATTCTCCGAACTGACTTTGGGGCCACTTGGTGCTGGGAACCCAAAATTCGATGTGCAAACCCAGTGGAACTAGCACTACAACATATCCAAAGCACCAAGTGGCCCCGATATACAGGGCCCCAAAGTCGGTTCGGAAAATGTCATTCTCTGCTGCAGAAAAGTGCTTGACTTTTTTCTGAACCGACTTTGGGGCCCCGTATCTCGGGGTCACTTGGTGATAGGAACCCCAGCTTTGAATATGTTGTAGCACTAGTTCCACTGGGTTTGCACACCAAATTTGGAGTCCTAGCACCAAGTGGCCCTGAGATACGGGGCCCCAAAGTCGGTCAACTGTGTCCACCTGCAGCAATGTAATTTCAGGACCCTTTAAGTCCAGAGACCACTTACATTAACTGCCGAGTTTGAAGTTCGGGGGACCTATGGCTGCAAATGGGCACAGTGAGGCATTCAAATGGGCACAGTGAGGCTGCAAATGGCCATTGTTGACCCTCTTTTCCACTTACAGTAGCTGTGCATTTCTCACCCTAGGTTTATACTCGAGTCAATACGTTTTCCCAGTTTTTTGTGGTAAAATCAGGTGCGTCGACTTATACTCGAGTATATACGGTACTCCGGAAGTACAAAGGAATACAAATTACAAAGGATGCTTTGCTTTCAGTGTCAGACAAAGGTTATGGCATATCCCAGCACTATGATGCATGCAAGGACAGTCACATACCTCCCCACTCATCTTTCTTGAATAGACATCTAACAGCATATAAAAAGCCTAAGATTACATCTGTCATTCATAAGCCATCAATGTGTTAGGTTTTTTTATGCAAATACTCCTTGCATTTTATAGAAAATTACATACGTCATAAAGATATAAAATGATTAAAAGATTCATAGTGAGGAATTGAAATTCAGCGGCTAGGCGTGTTGGACAGCTCCTACAACAAGTTAGCTGTAAGCATACACAGCACTCGCAACACAAATGTTCTTGGTCTGCATCCAGGAAGGCTTTCTAAATATTTATGTGGCTCCATATGAGCAGCAGTAAAAAATCGTTAATGAAACATCACAACCAACATTATTAAAAATACACCAGGGGTCAATTATGATAATTTAGCCTACTATATTAGCCGGGCATTAATGAATATTCATGCAAATTTCTGCAATTAAGGGAAAAATATCTACTGGACCTTATGATAAAATGTTATTCAACATGGTGCAATATATTATAATTGATTTAACTGTCAAAACTGTAAGCTTTACTTTAAAAATGACTGCAGCACTTCCAGTGTGCTTGGTGTCACGCAGCAATAAGAAGGGCTTTTCCAAGCAACATTTTTCATGTAACTTAGATTAGCGCAATGAATCCAATTTAGAAAAACATAGTAAAAATATCTGTGTTGATCATACATCCAATAAGTTAAATTACTAACACTTCTAAATTGTACTAGAAAAGGACAGCTGAACTCTGGCTGCTATATGAAAACACACACATCATTTTCTCTAATTTTAATAAGTCGATGTAAAGAAATATGCAAGATTAAGATAGACGGGAAAAAAATGTAAATCAACTTTATTGGGATGCAGTAAAACTGCTTACTTTATGCATTGCTTTTGGTCCTTTCCTGTAGTTCGTAAGTTTCAGTCAGAAGCTGGCTCCTTCATTTTTTCAGTATTACAGTAGGTCTCCCAAAAATACTGCACCCTAAAAATTGTTGATTTGGTGGTCTCTAAATACATGAAATGTCTGCTGCAAATCCAGTAATTTTATGCTAAAAAAGCAATTGTACTATCCCGGAAAGGAGTGTCTCTTCTTATGCTAAGCATCTGGATCAGGCCAATAATGACACTCTTTCCTTGTATAGACTCACATTCAATCTTTGAAATGGACCAAAGCTCTATGATAAATTATGGGGCAAGTGGATTTCTAGCCCGCTCATGGCTAATCCCTCTGTAGATCCAGGATACAAAAATTGGTATATCTACTTCTACAAAGTAGACTTTTAATATTGTAGTATCCAAAGTATTAATGTCTTTACACTGCAGTTGCCATATCTCTATGAGACATGGGAGAAATCGTAGGTCTTGTTTTTTTTGTACAATATCGTTAAAAAATAAATAAAAAATCTTAAAAAAAATAAACTGTACTGAGCACATAAAAGAAAAAGTGATGTGCAGGGGCTAGTGAACTTTTACTAAAGAAAGCCATTCAAAAAGGATACAGTGGAAGTAAGTATTGGTAGTTGGGATTTAGTGGCCCATCCACTAGTCTATGATATAAAGCTAAAATTCCAGGCAAACCACAAAATACACAGATGAAATACACACTGAAGCTCGTTTACCTGCCAAAAGGTTTGGTTTGTCTATCCATACAGTTCTGTTGGCAGCCCTACCCACAGCACAGACCTGTTTAGCAAAGTAGAGGTCTGAACTTTCTCTACTGCAATTTCACATTGAGGTCCCGTGCCCACCTCACCTTGTGACAGGGCAGTGAAAAGAGAAGCAACACACTGACGAGCTTATATAGCTGTCACTCTGCTCTCTTCTCCTATCAGCATGCTTTTTGAACTGTAGCACTGTTGGGTCTTTGTGCTGCTTCCCTTCTCTTGATAAGAGAACTTAAGGTATTTCAATTAAATACAAACCAACAGTGCAGCGCTTATATAGATAAAAAATGCTTTCTGAAATTGTGATATTAACAATCATCAATACCCTATAAAAGCCAATTCTGACCATCAAAATGAACATGATTAAGCATAATAAACATGTGACTTTAAACATAAAAAAAAAGAAGAAATTGATCATAAATTGTCCAAAAGAAGATCACTGCTATAAGCAGTCAAGTTATCAGTCCCACAAGTCGTGATGGAAGTTGAAATTTCAAAGATGACACCATTTACTCTCATGCAAGGCTTACCAGAATTCTTGTGACCCCCCTAATAAAGAGTGGTCAATGAACGCTCATTAAAGCAATGAAGCTGATATAATGGAAAAGCCCAAAATGTATCAAATGGTTATACCACAACTTCCTCTGTAGTTAACACTGACTTTGCAGCAATCTAACTCAAACCAGCGGAATCAAAGTGTGTAGGAGGATACATGCAATGAAGAAATTCCTCCAGAGACAAAGCTGGCCGACCGGGCAGTTGCGCATTTGTGGGGTAGTGTGTGCGTGGCTCTGCCCTGATGATGTCACGTATGATAAAATACGTAGGGCGGAGCTACGAATACATGCATGTGCAACCGGCATCTTTGTCTCTGGAGGAAGACTCTCTGGTGTCCTCTGTACATGCTTTTATATTTGGACATGATGTAAGAGCATTTTTTGAGTTGGATTGCTGTGAAGTCAGGGTAAAGTACAGAGGAGGTCGTGGTTTAACCATTTTATACATTTTGGGCTTTTCCATGAAGATTATCCTTTTCCATGATGTCAGCTTCATTGCTTTAATGAGCGTTCATTGACCACTCTTTTTAGGGGGTCACAAGAATTCTGTTAAGCTTGCATGAGAGTGGATGGTGTCATCTTGACTTACTTTGAAGTTCCAACTTCCATCACAACATGTGGGACTGATAACTTGGCTGCTTATACCAGTCAGGTTCTTTTGGACACTTTATGGTCACTTTCTTTTTCTTTCTTTTTTTATGTTTAAAGTCACACGTTTATTATGCTTTATTATATTAACTGTGATTGTCAGAATTAGCTTTTATAGGGTAATAATGACAGCTAAAATCACAATTATTCAAAGCATTTTTTATTTATAAAAGTGCTGCACTGTTGGTTTGTATTTATGCTCAATCCTGGTTTTAGGGTACAGTGCCTAGCTCCTGTTAATCATTTCACCTCAAGCGCAGATTTTTTGCTAAGTTTAAGGTCTTTCACTTGTCTATCCAGATGAGGAATAGTCTATATGTACTTCCGGGGGAATAAAATTTAAGCATTGGTGTACAACGTCTTTTCAGCCTTACTCTGCTCATTTTAAAGCATGACATTCCATATTTGTGCGTAACAGGATGGATGAACGCATATAATACAAAAAAGGGATATTGACCTCAATGCTTCTTACAGAGTAATCTGGATTGATCGTTATTGGGCAAATTTGCTCTTATATTTATGCAATCTGATGTCATATGAAATTTTCCTTGACTTCTTCCTTTTCGGATGCACCCTTGATTTTAGGCTGGAACTTAGGAGTGGCCATTATGGGATATTTTCTAGTAAATGGCTATATATACTGTATACATTTTTATTTTACATCTTTACAGGGCTGAAGTTATTCTTTAAGGATTTTGTACATTGATTTTAGAGAATTGTACATATGTTATTTATTTATTTTTAAATGTGTTTTCAAAAAAATAACCTGGGGACTCGTTCCTTTTTTCCACATTATGGGTTTTGCTGGAGTACATCTATATTTTGTGTGTGAAGAGTGGTTGAACACATGTTCTTTCCCCAAGAATTCTGCATTAATGCATCAACAACGTTTTAAATAGATGTAAACGTATTAACATGCTTTTAGCAGACAATCAGTTCACTTACATGTAAACTATAGTAGTGTACCATCAATAAGAATTAATTTAGGACCCATTTACTCCTCTGAGTTTGAATAGGTGTACATTACAAAATAATTGCTTGCTGTTTCTTTTGGGCAAGTTGCTCAAAGCACAGCTTTCACGGGGATGAAGCATGATGCATGTAAAACATTCAGCATGTGCATTTTACAAGCAGTTTAATGCATGTATCCATACACAGAGGATAGGAAGTACTTTAGCCCCTTTGGAAGTTGCATAGGGGAAATACGCACACAAAAGTCTATATAAACACACCCCAACACATAACATATCATGCGAAAAGAGAACCAGCCACCAATGAAAATACTGTATGTAAGCGCATATGAAATGATCTCCACTCTTGAACTGTAATAATAGTTCAGTTTTATCTCTCAGGAATTACTTGATTTTTGCTTCTTGCCTTGTAGTCTCTCCCTGTCAGAGCAGAAGTAGGGATGAGTCGAACATCCCCCTGTTCGGTTTGCACCAGAACATGCGAACAGGCAAAAAATTTGTTTGAACGCGCGAACACCGTTAAAGTCTATGGGACTCGAACATGAATAATCAAAAGTGCTAATTTTAAAGGCTTATATGCAAGTTATTGTCATAAAAAGTGTTTGGGGACCCGGGTTCTGCCCCAGGGGACATGGATCAATGCAAAAAAAGTTTTAAAACGGCCGTTTTTTCAGGAGCAGTGATTTTAATAATGCTTAAAGTGAAACAATAAAAGTGTAATATTCCTTTAAATTTAGTACCTGGGGGGTGTCTATAGTATGCCTGTAAAGGGGCGCATGTTTCCTGTGTTTGGAACAGTCTGACAGTAAAATGACAAAGGAAAAAAAGTCATTTAAAACTAGTCATTTAAAAGTCATCTAAAAATACTTGTGGCTATTAATGAATTGTCGGTCTGACAATACACATAAAAGTTCAATGATAAAAACGGCATGGGATTCCCCCCACAGGGGAACCCTGAATAAAAAAAAATGGTGTGAGGGTCCCCCTAAATTCCATACCAGGCCCTTCAGGTCTGGTATGGATATTAAGGGAAACCCCGGCCAAAATTTAAAAAAAAAACGGCGTGGGGTCCCCCTCAAAATCTATACCAGACCCTTCAGGTCTGGTATGGATTTTAAGGGGAACCCCACATAAAAAGTAAAAAAAAAATGGCGTAGGGTTCCCCCAAAAATCCATACCAGACCCTTATCCGAGCATGCAACCTGGCAGGCCACAGGAAAAGAGGGGTGGGACGAGAAAGCGCCCCCCCCTCCTGAACCGTACCAGGTCACATGCCCTCAACATTGGGAGGGTGCTTTGGGGTAGCCCCCCAAAACACCTTGTGCCCCTGTTGATGGGGACAAGGGCCTCATCCCCACAACCCTTGCCCGGTGGTTGTGGGGGTCTGCGGGCGGGGGGCTTATCGGAATCTGGAAGCCCCCTTTAACAAGGGGACCCCCAGATCCCGGCCCCCCTCTGTGTGAAATGGTAAGGGGGTACTTTACCCCTACCATTTCACAAAAAAACTGTCAAAAATGTTAAAAATGACAAGAGACAGTTTTTGACAATCCCTTTATTTAAAGTTTTCTTTTTTCCATCTTCTTTCTTCTATCTTCCTTTGGTTTCTTCCTCCATCTTCTTCTTCTTCTGGTTCTTCCTCCGGCATATTCCTCCGCGGCGTCTTCTTCTTCTCGGGCCGCTCCGCATCCATGATGGGAGGCTCCCGCCTCTTCTGACAGGTCTTAAATGATGGAGGGCGGGGCCACCCGGTGACCCCGCCCCCTCTGATGCACAGGGACTTGACAGGGACTTCCCTGTGGCATTCCCCATGATGTCAGAGGGGGAGGGGTCACCTGTTACGTAACTTCGACTCGAACTCGAAGTTCATCCCTAAGCAGAAGTATAGAGTTGAAATACCATGCTATCACCTACTTGTGCTCAATATTGAAGCAGATAATAAAGAAATCTCATATGACAAAGGTGTCATCAAGCTTATTTGTCATTTTTATTCTCTTCCAGGTATGTTTACAGATTGTCAGTTATCAGTCTTGAGCTCACGCAGGAGACAGGTCAGCATCCTGGAGGGGTTTTGCAGCTTGACCCTGGACATGGGTCAATCTGGAATGGCATAAGGGATAGAATACAAATGACTAGCAGCACATGCCTTGCCTTAACGCTAGAGGAGAAACGTAGATTCTTTGAAAAAAAGCCTTTTCCAGACCAATTCTTTCTAAATAAGCAAATAAAAATACATGCATTTTAGGATTTCATATGCACAGAAAATATATGCTATTGCAGAGCAGAAATGTAAACACGACCTTAGCACTCCAATTTAAAATGACCCGTTACTGGTTTCTGATGTGTTTCCTGTGACTACAGGCTTGTTGTTGTGACATATTTGCAATTATTCATATACAGGTGTGTAAGTGCTTCACACCATCTACAGTACATGATAGAGTGCACAGTCCACATGTGTACTGAACTACAGCACAAAAAAAATACAGGATAATGCCAGGCTGTGTGCAACCATCAATATTTCCAGGAGCTGTTCATTAATTAATTTCTCTGACAATTTACTGGTTATATAAAACATAATTTATATAAATAGATGTGCTGTGTATTCTATAACAGACTAATTAAACATCTCTTATGTATTTAAGAAATTCTGGTATAACATGTAATTTTATCATCATGGTGTTCATTGCAATCCTGATTTTTTTCTAGAAAGCAAAGCTTGACAGCTAAAGAAGCCTGTTTAAAATTCTAAGCACACTCCGCAGTTCTGACAATCTGTGTTCTACTGTCATATACCAGTCAGATATCCTCACAGCTAACAAGTCTCTTTCTAGTTCATTTTCAGGTATTATCACTTATACTCTATATGTAGTATAACGTTTACCCCATAATTACAAAAGTTTCATACAATTCTGGACTTTCATATTTAAAACCCATCTCTGTACAAATACCCTGATTAAACAGAAAAACATTTCTAAAAGCAAATATAAAGTTTGCTTTTATGTTACATTGTGGTTAGGGAGAAAGTTCAATTGGTTGGTTAGGGCCTCATACAGTTTCTTCAGCCACCGATAGTCATACCACACTCTAAGAAAAATATGTTAACGATTCCTTGCCTTGATTTCTCTATTCATTCCAAGAGAGAAATCAGTGAGTGGGATTGAGACTACTATATTCTCCTGAATTACAATTGATTCGCAATGGCAATAGATGAGAAGTCTGCTGGTATCTCTGTATTCCCTGCATATTGTCATTTAAAAAATGTTGTATTGAATTGCTCTTTAAAAGGATAAATTCACCTTTTGAAAATGCCAAATGTTACACCAGTCTTTAGATGGTAACATGTTCAGTACCCCATCTTGACACCCCTCCCCGCCTCTGTGACATTGGGCGGGGGTTCCTTTCCCCCTGCAGCTGCTGTCATATTTAAAAATTGGGACCTGTGAACGAATAACATTCCATCTGCCACCACAGCAGATAGACATGTAGTTTCAATGGACTGCGAACAGGCTGATCAGCGCTCTTGTAGTCCTTTAACACTCCCTCCAATTGGCATGTCCTAGCTACAAAAGGTGTATCACCGTCAGCCCCTCTGTGGATGAACCCCACACTGTCCCATTTTTGCAATCTGCCAGATCCCTCCATATGGGCAATAAAAAGGATAAAAACGTTGAAAGGTGTCAGATGCCTTGGGGAACTTTTGACCTTCCCACAACTGCAATCTAAACATGAACTCAATAATTCATACTTTTTCATTTTCTCCAACTCAGACATGCTTTCCAGACACAGTTTAGGGAGACGAAAGTAGAGTCCCTACCATCAGACTTGGAATCACTAATGTCGGTTGAGGAATTAGCCAAACATCCCCCTGTGTAAGTCACTCTCAGTGACTTTTCCCCCACGACCTAGGAGAGTGTGATGATTCTACCCAATGTAAACTTTTGGTATTTGGCATTGTGTCGGATGAAGAAATATGGAGTCCTGAGCAAGTGTCAGTGACCGTGAATCACGTAGTAAAATACTCCATTTCTCAACTACTGCCATTATGGTTTTATATGCTATTGCACAGAAGTATAACAGGAGTTTTTATCCCCACTTTTTATAGGTTCTATTCCAATAATGATTTGTAATAAAATATAATGTTTTTAGGATATATGTGGTCTGTACTTGATACAATCATGGGTCATCCTTGAACACCATTTTCTCTTTTGCATATATTGGGTTGATGACCCCTCAGGATTAGGTTGGTTTAGCATTTAGACCACTGCATGCCCTGTGAGGTAGCCACCTATGACTTGGTGATAAAATTGAGGTTTTCTTTTTTTTCAACCTTTAGGCCATGGTGCATGGGTAGCAAAATTAGGGAGGTATTAAACTCAAAACTAAAAATGTAATATATTGCAGCTTAACAATCATTACATTAATTTTTTTTCTCGTACCATACCAGATCGCACAATTTTAGTTTAATCAGTACAGTATCCCTTCGAAAATACAATACAAATACACTACAACACATTACATCACTTCTGAATTTTTATTCTGTCATACGAGAATTTTGGTGACTTTTGTAACCTCTTCATTTTCGATATGGGATTAGTATGCAAAAAAAAAATGGATGATCATTTGTCCGGTAATTTCATTGTGTGTACCAGTCATAACAGTGAGTTGACTGCTGCTGCCAGCCTGCGGATTCTCACAGCATCACACTATAGAGGGATTATACATTTGCTCAACAGACTAGCATGAATTATATATTTTGGGATATTAAATTTTGAAACATTTTGGAAAGAAGGTAATATCACAACTCTGTTACCCTGCTAATGTCTGATCTAGGACAGTCATTAGGACAGTCTTGGTCGAAATTAAAGCAATCCATTTTTTTATTTATGTTGAGTTGACAAGGGACAGAACCTGGTTGAAAATCAGCATCCTCCAGATATCCTTTAGCATCACTGGGCAACGGGAAGCTTATATTTTCATACTATTTTCAGCCTAATCAATCTATAACCATTGCTTGGTGGTCCAAAGTAAATATGCATGACACAAAAAATGTCAGATTGCATCAAGGGAAGAATATGTTACATATGTACCGTAATTGTGTTTAAGATATGCACACTTCTATAAAATAGCTTAATTTTCTTAAAATATTTTAAAAAACAATGGCTTCATAATTCCTTTCTTGCATATATCTTCGATAGTCCATCTGCTAGTGGTTTGACTTTTTCTTGCAGTTAGCAGTTTATGAGGCATGCTCAGAATAAGCCCAGCACTTATTACACAGCATTCTAACTCTCCAGCATGAGGCTTCTAATCTTTCTGGCTGTGTACAAGAGATAATGTATTACATGGTAATAAGGGCTGCCAGCTCTGCACTTCTCCTCTCCTCTTTCCTCCTTCCTCCTTGCTAATCATATCTCAGCACATCAAGCAGAAAAGATGAAAGCTTTAAACTCTCCATGGTTAGGGTTTGCTGTCAACACCCTTTAGAATGCATTTTAAGTAATAGAGAGAATAGTTTGTTTGACATTATTATACCATTCATGCGCGATAATGATTCTGGGACGTGTCTAAAGAAAAGCACAAAATGTTCAGCGATAACTGTAGCTAACTTATCAGCTTATACCTGTAAATGGAAATAAGAAACATGATAAAATGACTGGACAGGAAAGATGAGTAAGTGGGCAGCAAAATGTCCGGAAAGCTGTTAGTGCTTTTCGTTTTTGCCAAACTAACCCTAGAATGTATGTGTTGTGTGTGATAAGGAACATGAGATGGGAAAGTTTGGGGCAGGGACACATTTGACTGCTTCTATGCACTGTATGTATGATCACTTAGGTGCATAAAAAATATTTAATAATACAATACATCTTTGATTCAAATTAGAATATTTAAAGGTGAACTCAAGGCAGACATTTAGAAAATGTAGTTTGTGATTATAAACCTTTTTATTTTTAACTGCTACTGGTATCTGAATTTGATTTTGTATAAGCATTTTGCAATCACCTGTACAGTACAATCCAACTGCGAGAGGTAGAGGCGAAACTAGGATCCAAACGTGTTGCATTCACACATGCTGACAGGTGCAAAGTGACTTTAAAGGAAAAAAACAATTTGCATACTGCGTGTTATATTTTGTGCTAGTTTTTGACGCTGGTTGCAGTTACCACCATCTAAGGCACTTAAGGTCTATAGAATGAAGGCAGAGGACTTCGATCAAAAAAGTGTTTTCTATGTATGTTACATGCACGCAAAAGTACTGACATAGCACATGCTGACAGCAGAATGAGTAGAAGTACTACCTCACCAGTCTATTTCTTCTTGACTATCCAGTCAGAAGCAAATGGGAAGGTAACCTGTTTGTACTGCTTAACGACAGAAGAGAAAAAGGTTAGGTCACCAACCATTCTCCATTCTCTATATCTGATCAGAGTGATACAGGGTTGTATAAATATAAATAGTAAGTATTTAACCACTTCAGCTCCGGAAGGTTTACCCCCCTTCATAGCCAGGCCATTTTTTGCGAGACAGCACTGCGCTAATTTAACTGACAATTGCGCGGTTGTGCGACCCTGTACCCAAATCAAATTGATGTCCTTTTTTCCCATAAATAGAGATTTCTTTTGGTGGTATTTGATCACCTCTGCGTTTTTTATTATTTGCGCTATAAAACAAAAAAAGACCAACAATTTTGAAAAAAAAAAATATATATATATATATATTTTACTTACTGCAATAAAACACACCCAATAAAATAAAAAAAAAAAATCTAATTTCTTTGTCAGTTTAGCTCAATTTGTATTCTGCTACCCTGTTTCCCCGAAAATAAGACCTAGCGCGATTGTCAGCGATGGCTGCAAAATAAGCCCTACTCCTCAAATAAGCCCTACCCTGTTTCCCCAAAAATAAGCCCTACCCTGAAAATAAGACCTACAAGGATTTTAACTAGGGCACACAGGAAAACGGGGTACTTGTTTTTGGTAAAAAATCCCAATAAGTGTATATTGATTGGTTTACGCAAAAGTTATAGCATCTACAAACTATAGGATACTTTCATGGAATTTATATTTATTTATTTATTTTTACCAGTAATGGCGGCAAGCAGCGATGTATAGCGGGACTGCGACATTGCGGTGGACAAATCAGACACTAAGTGACTGAGCAGTAACACTATTACAGTGATCAGTGGTAAAAAATATGCACTGTCACTGTACTAACACTGGCAGGCAAGGGATTAACATCAGGAGCGATTAAAGGGTTAAACGTGTCCCTAGGGAGTGCTTGCTAACTGTGTGGGGGTTGCTTGTACTGTGGGAAGACGGAGATCCGTGTTCCTCCTTAGCAGAAACACAGAATCTCTGCCTTCCCTTGTCACAGAACGGCGATCTGCATTGCTTACATAGGCAGACCCCCGTTCTGCCTCTGTTGGGAATGTCCAATCACATCGGAGCTGGTCACCGGCAGCGCGTGTGCACCGCAAACCCGGAAGTGCCAAAAACTTACAGGAACGTGATTTCACCTGTAGGAGCTGCAGCCCCACAGTACATATGTGTGGGGCGGTCGGCAAGCAATTAATCTATGTATTTAAAGTGGTTGTAAATCACAGACATGAAAAGTGAACAAAGCACATCCCACTGTAGTGTGTACTAGCCTGAATCCAAAGCACAGAGACTGGCTCCTCCCTGATCTGCTATCTGAACGAGTCACTGATAGAACTGAGGGCTGACACCCCAGCCTCCCAGGCCACAGCACTTTTTGGCCAAAACATCACAGTTGTTCCTACAGGCCTTTCAGGAAAAAATCAGGAACATCCAGACAGCGGGGATTTATGTGAGTGCTTTTACATAAAAGGTAAAAATGAGAAAACCTTTCAAGGATCTGTTCACCCATCTTCAATAGGTGTTTATACTGTGGTTGCTAAAGTTTAAACCACGTAATGGTGTCTTATATCTTTTAGGTACTCTAATGGTGAGATGTCTACTTCTTACATTCCAGGTCTGCACATTTGTCACTTCCATGATCTGCTCCCACTACTTCTTCTGGATGTTTAGATTTTTTTTTATCCTGGAAAATACAGTAGAAAAAGTGGGAAAACCTCAAGATGAACAGAAACAGAGCCAGAAGCTATAGTGAATCTCATTGCCGGTTTCACCAAAAGATAGATTACCAAGAGATAAAATATAGCAGGCATGTAACTTTTTGGTGGACTAGCCCTTCAAATTTCAAATCTGACTTCATTGCAGAGGATCTGAAACAATGCAGACAGAAGAACAGATACAGGCTTCCTGTTAACCTTAGCAAAAGGCCAAGAAAATAATACGTTTTCAAAGTGAGGCCATTATATTTTGAGAAAGCTTCAGTTACCAAAAAATGACTCACTATACAAGAGTCAGTTGTGCACTGCTGGGAATAGCTACATCAGGAATAAATGGGATTTCAAATGTTAAATGTTCAATACAGAAATTAACAAAAATTCTTATAAACTGACAATCATAATACAGTAAACTGTAATTTGCAACAAGTGAATAGATAAGTTTATCATTTGATTTTTTTTAGTCCCAACAGGACCTAATAACTTCGGCCATGAACAAAACACACTTTTTTTTGGCCAATTGTAAAGTGGGTTAAATTATAAGTGAACCCTATCAATTTATATTATTAGTAATTATTCCAGTTATTTTGGTGGTACCAGAGGTATTGGTAGGGGACGTACTGACACATGAAGTAGTATGGGGCAGTTGTTCTCTATAACATTAGGGTATTATGTAGTATTGGCAGAAGTATGTGGTAAAACAGCGGATCCATGCAGCCTCTATCCCATATTATATTCCATCTAGCCATATTATAGATTCTTGCTAGGAGTCAGAACAAAGTAAAGGAATGCTGTTACTGAACAGGAGGGTGGCAAAAGGAGGCTCTTAGAGGACTTTAGCTCTAGAATAAAACATGGTTGGCAGGCAGGCTTTTATTGCAGAAGAGATTCTGTATGTCTCTTCTGAAATGAAAGGGTCCTAGCTGCCTTTCAGCAGCATTTTTCCTGAATGTTTACTGACAACACATTTGCAGCTCAGAATACATTCTTGGCAAGCCTTGGTGCCCAGATGAAATAATTCCCATGCACAGGAATTATGCCATCCCAGGCTGGCCAATCAAGGTGGCTGAGGATGGGCACACAAGAAGACTGAATGAAGATGGAAGCACAAGCAAAGGAGTTTGCATCACAGAAGGGAGGTAATTATAGCAGAGTTTAGTTCCCCTTTAAAATGAACCCAAACATTTAAAACAAACACGTTCTGCAAAGGACTGACATCTAGAGAATCCTAAATAAGCAAAATGCCTGCTTTGAGCATGGGGAAGCCATCAAACTTTAGCACACAAGGTGCACTGTTCCGTGGCTATAGTTCCATGGTTCTTCAAATTTTTGTATGTGAATTTTTGATAATCTGACCATTTTTTTTATGCTAATCTGATTTTTTTATCAAAGAAGTGATTAGAATGGTAGAAAAAAGAAAAAAAAATTAATATGTGTATGTAAAATAATAAACAATTTTTATTTCAATGCTATGCATGCAATGTAAACTATGACTTTAATTTAAATAAAAAATGCAAGGCACCATCAAAATGAAAAAAAAAGTAAATAAATCCTGATCCAAAATTGATATCCAAGTACTGTATACCTGACAAAGGACAGGTCTCAGGACTACTCCCAGTACCTCAAAATATACTGGGAGTGTTTCTCTATTACCAATGATGGTCTGGCAGGGTAACAAGGCACACACTTTGTTTCTGTTATAAAAGGTATGGGCAATCACCTTCAGGCACCTACTCCAGGGGCATATATTACTTTTAAATGTTAGGTGCCGTGTCAGGTTTGGGTTCACCTTAAAGCGGAGTCCCCCCCCCCCCCCCCCAGCAAAAAAATTTAAAGTCAGAAGTTACACATACTGTAGCTGCTGACTTTTAAAATTAGGACACTTACCTGTCCTGGAATCCAGCAAGGTCGGCACCCCAGCCGATGTTTCCATCCGCTCTTGGGTGCTGCCGTCCCCATTGCCTGTAAGTGAAACCGGCGCTTTCTGAATGGCCCGGTGGCGGGGGGGGGGGGCGAACTTCCGAGGGATCTCGCTGGGGCGAGATCTCTCAGGAGTCAGGAGTCAGGACAGGTACCCACTTCCCCCCGAAAGGTGGCAAATGTGGCACCGGAAGGGGGAGAAGGCAGATAAGCAGAGCTTTTGGGTGGAACTCCGCTTTAAATGTTATCTATAAAGCTTCTTACAGGGTATTATATTGCTATAAAAATACAATTCATTGCAATAGTGGGCTTGTGTATGGCAACTGAGCTCCTAGATGCACTTAAATCCCCACAGGACAAGGCCCAGTTAAAAAACGTATCAGTTAACTACTGAAATGCAGGTATTCTATACTTAACATTAAATGAAAGGAATAAATATGTGAATTTCTTTGGTGAACAGTGTTACTTTAATTTATCTTGCAGGATTACCTAAAGGGAAAATGTGTGAAATGAAACAAAGCTGGTAATCGTTCTGTAGCACCTTTTATCTCATATGAGGCGTATTTTAAATTTCATTGCAGATGGAGTGGTTTTTATTTTTAGATGCACATTTTGAGTATATAGCATTTAGAGATTTATGAAAATGAATATAAATTGTGCTGTGCTGCTATGTGCGCATTTTTCTTCTGATCAAGGAAATTACTAGATTAAATGCTTATAGATACTTAAAGTATATAAGAACAGCACACAATATTTTACAGTATGCTTAAGGCATTGAGTTTTGTAGCTACCTTATACAGTTTGTAGGAGGTGAGCCGCAATTAAAAAAGGGCCCAATGCCAGCCTTGCTTCACTATAAATCACAGTCTTGGATCAACAAAAAGTCCCTTGATACTCTCCAAGACTGTATTCTATCAGTGCAATGCCATTCCTATCTGAAAAGCTCCACTTGTGCAGAAGACTGGCTGATTCCACTGTGAATACCCTTCATTTTCTCAGTAAATACTATTCTAGTTATTACCATACTCATGACTGTCACAAAAATTGTCTGTGTTGTCATAGGAACCTTCACATTGGGCCTCATTTAAAATAAATAATTAAATACATTTGCTGTCCATAACAATCAGGTCTTTTTATTTCATATTCTAAACTGCCCACAAACATCTAACATAACCTATGAACTAACATTTATTCCCTGTTAGAGGGTGGTTACGTTCATTCTCCATGGTCCCACTGTATGTGGGATAATAGCCATCTTCTCTTACTTGCTCCTAAAATTACCTAGTGACCATAAACTATGGGACTTGTAGTGTGTATAGAACACTGCACATGACTACAATTATTATGCACTTCTCATTCCAAACAAACAGAAGTGAAAGAGAAAAGAAGAGGTTCGGGAGGTCACAGAAGACATTACAAAGAGGTGAAAAAACATAGAAGGAATCATGAAAAAATAGTTTACGGGGACATTAAGTAGTAGATGTGTACGAATTATTTTTTTATAAAATCGTTCATTGTCACTTAAAGGCCTAGATTACACTAGTGAGATTTCAGATGCGACTTGAGTTGCACAGAATCACATGACAACGGAAATCACATTGTTTTCAGTGGTTTCCATTCCCATCAATGCGACTCAGCATCAAGCAATTTAAAAAAAAAAGGTTCCTGTGCTACCTTGGTGCGATTCCAGGGCA
This sequence comes from Lithobates clamitans, assembly GCA_037952925.1. Classification (NCBI taxonomy): domain Eukaryota; kingdom Metazoa; phylum Chordata; class Amphibia; order Anura; family Ranidae; genus Lithobates; species Lithobates clamitans. The sequence goes on along the minus strand of JBBGZY010001757.1, from coordinate 864,826 downwards.
ATTTTAGCCCAATGGCATAAACAAACTTTAGAGAAAAAGGAAAGAACGGGAAAAAGGAGAAAAACGACTTTACTGGTACCAGGGAAACCACCACAGTTAAAAGTTGCAAAATAACTTTATTTAATAAGTAGTAAAATACCAAGGGACAACATATCCCTAATATATGGTCACATCTCTCACGATATGCAATGCAATTGTTTCAGTGCATAACTTCATATCATTACAATCCAAAAGGTCAACGGGTTTTACATAGATGCTTCCTCGGGATCTTTTTCATATATTTACAGAGAGGTAACCTTTTTAAAAGAATACACATTAGATATCCATATTACAATTTCCATTATACATAAGCACATACAATTTTTTAACTGTGGTGGTTTCCCTAGTACCAGTAAAGTCCGTTTTCCCATTCTTTCCCATTTTCTCTGATGTTGACAATCATAGGATGTGGTACTAATACTGGCAGTTCGTATTTGTGGCATATATATAAACCTTATCAAAGTTACATCCAAGTAGAACTACATAATCGCACTGAAAGTCAGATCAAAATCATATTGCAGAAGTGTGAACCTAGCTTATAATATTATTAGATTTTAATGATTAGGTTTAAATATAATTTAGAAAGTCTGGGACAATTATGAGAACCATAGGATTTTCACTTGTGCCCCATGCAGAAACCTAATGTGTGTACTTGTGAATGAAACCCAGGCAATAAAATGTGCCTACATTTACCTGGGGGTTATAAACCAGTCCCTAAGCAATAGCAAATCATTAACTTTAAAGTGGATCTTCATTGCATCTGAGCCCTAAAAAACAAAAAACACTATTTAATCAATTTTTAAGAAATCACTTTAAAAAACACCCTCCTAGCATTTCTGGCCTTGTCCATCTTAAATAAGGGCAAATAATTGAATAGCATTTACTTCCTGGAATCCATTTGCCCTTAACTAAGGCATGCATTCAGGAGAGCGTGCTTAGCTGAGAACCCCCCTCTTCCTCTCCTTTCCTCCTGAAGACTCCTGGGATGTATGACATCATTTTCCTAGGCAAGAAACCAGGACGTAACCGAAGGAATGTAAAAAAAAAAAAGTTTAAAACAAGTAAATATGATCTACTTTCCTATGTATTTACTAATGCTAGCAGCAAAATAATCAATGTGGTTTGGGAGAATGAAGTTCCACTTTAAACACATACATACTGCATAAGACAAAGGACTAAAGTTTTATTAGAAACTTTGTTTAATGTTCTTTTCAAGGTAGTTAGGACAAGAACAAATGATTTGGTACCTTTAAAGAATCACTTTTTCCTACCTTGTTGAAGTCTTCAGAAGTTGCCCTCATTTCTTTCCAAGTCTTGTTCAGCAGCTGGATGCAGATACAAAAGAACTCCTCAAACGCTCGATCGTGTGTGAAGAACATAGGGTGAAAATCATTGCAGGTTTCGCTTGCTACATAGAAAAAGAAAAAAAACACAAAAGGTAAGACTTGCATTTCCCTACAGCTTATAATCAGTATTAAACATATCTCAGGCTTATACGGAGGATAAGGTTTCATATATTAAGATATGTACCCACAAAGAGTATGTGGCCAGTGTTGAATGCAAGTACAATTAGCCCAATGTCCCATCTCTCCTAGGTCCCAGACATCACAGTCTTCCTGTAAAGCTTATCCAGCTTTAAGCACAGGAGTGAAAAGGAATTTTAAAAGAAGGAGAAAAGGGCATTTACAAAAAAGCTCAGAACAAAGTAGACCATTCCTGAACACCTGACATTGAGGTTGCTAAATGTGATGCTTACCTTGAAATGTTAGGAACAGCAGCACATTTTAGGGCTTTTAAAAAAAGAGAAAAAACACCTTTTCAGATATAAAGGCTCTTTGATGGAGTAGGTTTTTCATATTAGAAATAAAGCTGAACTCCAGGCACAAAAATGTACATTTAGGTATATCCCTCAATAGGTACAAATTATATAAATTCCACTTTTTTGCGTACTGCATTTCCAACCCCAGATAATACCTTGTAAACATAGTGATGGCATCATCACTGGGCTGCGCAAAGCCTGCGCAGACAGCAGAGCTCTGGAAGGGACACAGGGGGTCCTGCTATCACAGCCTGCCTACAGAAATCTACAGGAGGGGCGGATAGAGGCAATGGCTGCTGTTTATCACAGGAAACTTCTGAACAGGGGCAAAGTACAGTTGTTACAAAGCCTAACTCGCAGTCTCCGCTCTAATTCATCCCAAAGGTGTTCTATCGGGTCAGGACTCTGTGCAGGCCAGTCAAGTTCCTCCACCCCAAACTCGCTCATCCAGGTCTTTATGGACCTTGCTTGGTGCACAATCATGATGGAACAGGAAAGGGCCATCCCCAAACTGTTCCCACAAAGTTGGGAGCATAAAATTGTCCAAAATGTCTTGGTATGCTGACGCCTTAAGAGTTCCTTGGGCCGAGCCCAACCCCTGAAAAACACCCCCCCCCCCATGCGCACACGCCAAATGATTTTGGCCAGTGCACAAAGCAAGGTCTATAAAGACATGGATGAGTGAGTTTGGGGTGGAGGAACTAGACTGGCCTGCACAGAGTCCTGACCTCAACCCCATAGAACATCTTTGGGATCAATTAGAGCGGAGACTGCGATCCAGGCCTCCTTGTAGAACATCATTGTCTGACCTCACAAAATGTGCTTCTGAAAGAATGGTCAAACATTCCCATAGACACTAAAACAATATTAAAATCACTCAAAAAACATTCCTTATAACATTGCAGCAGCGCTCTTGTCATATAATCAAAGATGGCAAGCTTTAATATAATGTTCATATATTGAAATTTATCCGATCCTCAGACAAAGTCAGGAAGTGACGAAACGTGTCAGATACGTGATCTCTGTGGTTTCCGGACGTGACGCGTGCATTTCACGGACAGCTGAAATACCGGGAAGTAGGATCTGACCGCTGTTATACATAGATGCTCCTTTACTACTACCAGCTAACGGGTGATTTATGCACTGGCACTTTATCGCTTGAGTCAATGTATTTTCTTGTACGTATATATTGTAAGGGGCTGTTGGGGAATTATTAAAATGTGGATTGATAGTTACACTATGTGGCCAATTTGGTTTTTTTACATGGATCCCTGCATGATACGTCTGTAAATACGGTGGGAGTTCTTTCAGAATGGTGGAGATTCAGATTATGATTTCAGGCGCAATACACCTGCATATGTGGTGAGTGCATGCCCAAAGGGGAGATCATCTCATGTGGTGGTTTTTTTCTGGTGGAAAGTGCTTCTTCACGATTAATCCCTACATCACTGAATCACATCATAAACTTCCATACATGAACATTATATTAAAGCTTGCCATCTTTGATTATATGACAAGAGCGCTGCTGCAATGTTATAAGGAACTCAGTTTTTTGAGTGATTTTAATATTGTTTTAGTATGTATTACACAATTCTTTTTAGCAGCTGCTGTATTGTGATTCTACAATTCATGTTACAATCGTTATAATCACATGATCTCGTTTAAGGCTGCTTTCACACTGGGGCGGTGGGGGCGTCGGCGGTAAAACAGCGCTATTTTTATGCGGCTTGCAGGAGTTTTTTTCTTCTCCTGCCAGCGCACCGCTTCAGTGTGCAAGCCCTCGGGCTTGCACACTGAACAAACAGCAGCGGCTGTTTTGGATCGGTTTGCAGGCGGTATTTTTAGCGCAATAATGCCTGCAAACCGCCCCAGTATGAAAGGGCTCTAAGAGTTCCACTGCACACCAATCTCAAGTGTTATATTCAGGGCGCTGAGCGGTGCTTTCTTTAGGGGGCCACGAAAAGCATCTTTACATATTCTCATAGGCACACTCTTAAACCTTGTGGACAGTCTTTCCAGAAGAGTTGAAGCTATATATATATTTAACTTTGTAATGTTTTAGTGTTATAACCATTAGTGCTACATGCCCATTGGGAAGGTGGGAAGGTTTCCCTTTGTTTACTAACCACTTGCTACCAGGAAGTAAGATAAAACCTTTTGAACACTAGTAGTAGAACATTTATTTACTACAATAAAAAACCTCTGTCAGGTATTTCTTGCGGTCATCATGCAGGAGACTTTCTCGCAAAACTTGTTTTGATGATATTCCAAATGTCAACACACGACAGAAAGGGGGGGGGGGAATCTCCCCAATGGGGACACCCCTCCCTACAACAAACAAAGCTATAGATATCCACGGCCAAATATCTATTACACAGTTATTCTACATCCATGGAAAAACAAGTGAATTGTTTAGGGGTAAATGGAAAACCGACAAGATAACCGTAACATTTTTACTTGTGCTGCGCTACATAATATTGCAACCCATCTAATCAATATCCAAGTAACTAACATCTAGTAGCACATTACATACAAGTGCCTTTTACTGACAATTCACTTTTACAAAACTGTTCTGTAGCCATAATTGGTACTTTAGATCAACAAAAATGGAACAATCATGGTAATTGTGACAATGCTATCTTTGAACTTCAGAATCCAAACCTAGCTATGTGACCCACTGCAGGGACCGCTGGAGTCAGCTACATTTCACACATCTTTCCTAATAAATTAGGTTACAGAGCAGCATTTTTATTATCAATTTGGTAACTATTTACAACAATTTATACTGAAGCCACTATGCTGTAAATGTTTCCTTAGATTCATACCTTGATTTTACTCAGAGGCAAAATCTCCTTTCCTTCATCAAGTCTCTTCCAGTAAGCCATTAAAACCAATGCAAAGAACTAATGTTCTTATAATTGGAAAGCGTCTCTTAATGGAAGCAGATATGCTTCTTTTCAAAGGCACTTAGCAGACATTTTGACCCTGGGCAGACCGACACCAGGCTGAAATGAATGCAGCTACAAGCCTGTTGTCAATCAAAACAAGATAAAGATGTGTTTATTGACGCACTGTCTTAGCAGGTAATAGGAAGAGGATAACAAGCACATTACAAGTTACAGAGTCAATGACTACAGCAACATACAATTAATTAATTTTGTGCCTGCTATAAAATTATTTGGCTTCAGAAAGGATGTCATTTCAAAAGGGGTCAATCTCGAAAATATTATTGTTCAATACTATGAAGAATGCAAAGTCGCTTTCATGTTATAAACAAAGAAGCACCATCTGAGCTTAACCATATAACTAACAAACTAAGCAAAGATGTCATGGTCTGTGGTTACCATGTTCATTGAGGGTATATAAAATCACAAGCGACTATATACAGTGGGGATCGAAAGTTTGGGCACCCCAGGTAAAAATGTGTATTAATGTGCATAACGAAGCCAAGGAAAGATGGAAAAATCTCCAAATGGCATCAAATTACAGATTAGACATTCTCATAATATGTCAAAAAAAGTTAGATTTTATTTCCATCATTTACACTTTCAAAATTACAGAAAACAAAAAAATGGCGTCTGCAAAAAGTTTGGACACCCTGCAGAGTTAATATCTTGTACTGCCCCCTTTGGCAAGTATCACAGCTTGTAAACGCTTTTTGTAGCCAGCCAAGAGTCTTTCAATTCTTGCTTGAGGTATCTTTGACCATTCTTTCTTACAAAAGTCTTCCAGTTCTTTGAGATTTCTGGGCTGTCTGTCACGCACTGCTCTTTTAAGGTCTATCCATAGATTTTCAATAATGTTGAGGTCAGGAGATTGTGAAGGCCATGGCAAAACCTTCAGTTTACGCCTCTTGATGTAATCCCCCGTGGATTTTGAGGTGTGTTTAGGATCATTATCCATTTGTCGAAGCCATCCTCTCTTTAACTTCAGCTTTTTCAAAGATGGTATCAAGTTACCATCCAAAATTTGCTGAAATTTTATTGAATCCATTTTTCCTTCTACTCGTGAAATGTTTCCTGTGCCTTTGGCTGCAATACAACCCCAAAGCATGATTTATCCACCCCCATGCTTAACAGTTGGACAGAGGTTCTTTTCATTAAATTCTGTGCCCTTTGTTCTCTAAACGTACCTTTGCTCATTCCGGACAAAAAAGTTCTATTTTAACCTCATCGGTCCACAGAACTTGTTTCCAAAATGCCTCAGGCTTGTCTATATGTTCATTTGCAAAGTTCAAAAGCTGATTTTTGTGGTGAGGATGTAGAAGAGGTTTTCTTCTGATGTCTCTTCCATGAAGACCATATTTGTACAAGTATCTCTTTATAGTGGAATAGTGTACCACAACTCCAGTGTCTGCCAGATCTTACTGGAGGGATTGTGCAGTCAAACGTGGGTTTTGAATTGCTTTTCTCACAATCTTGCGAGCTGTTCTGTCTGATATTTTTCTTGGTCTTCCAGATCTTGCTTTAACTTCCACTGTTCCTGATGACTGCCATTTCTTAATTACATTGCGAACAGAGGATATTGACATCTGAAAACGCTTTGCTATCTACTTATAGCCTTCTCCAGCTTTGTGAGCGTCAACTATTTTCAGTTTCAGTTTTCTAGACAACTGCTTAGAAGAACCCATGTTGCTGATTGTTGGGGCAAGGTCAGATGAGTCTGGCCATTTAAAACCTTTGAGATTGACATCACCTGGTCTTCCCAGACGATGATTGAGAACATTCCATGACACTGGCAGGTCTCAGCTTTGCAAAGGGGGCAGTGCATGCTATAAATTCTGCAGGGTGCCCAAACTTTTACAGACACCATTTTTTTGTTTTCTGTAATTTTGAAAGTGTAAATGATGGAAATAAAATCTAACTTTTTTTGACATATTATAAGAATGTCTAATCTGTAATTTGATGCCATTTGGAGATTTTTCCATCTTTCCTTGGCTTTGTTATGTACATTAATACACATTTTTACCTGGGGTGCCTTAAAGTCCTTACCATCTCCGGGTGTCTGCTGTGCACACTTATCAAGAATGCTTAAATAGAATGCTTGACATTTAACCTGTGCCTTATCAACAGGTTAGTTTGTCTACTTATGCCTTTGATTAAGGTGTATTGTTTGGACCTTGTCTATACTCAGCTATTGGGCTGTTATTTATGGTCAATCATCATTCCATGTACCTGAACTCTGCTGAGTGGTTCATCAACTGGCTGAATCTGCTATGGTCTGACGTTTGCCCTGACCATCTGTATGAGGATTTACATCACTCCAGCTTCTGTCCTGCCTTTAGTCAGCTGGTACTCTTGGTGACACAATGGGGTTTATTTACTAAAACTGGAGAATGCAAAATCTGGTGAAGCTGTGCATGGTGGCCAATCAGCTTCTAAATGCAGCTTGTTCAAACAATCTGATTTCTATACAGAGCTGCACCAGATTTTGCACTCTCCACTTTTAGTAAATCAACCTCAATGAGTCCATTGAAATCTGACACCCTCTAAGTTTGACCAAAAGTTTAACTGCTTCTAAAATATTATGTTATGCTTGGATCCAACAGGTCTTCAAATAAGCCCAGCTTTCCTTGAAGGTGCTTAATAAAAAAATACATTTCTGGGAAATAAAGTTAAAAAAATAATAATTTTTGACTTCTCCTCATTAGCTTTTAGTAAAAAAACTGTGCTACAGCTTTAAACTGTAATCTTTCCAGAACAGAAATCCATCCTGCAACGGCATGTCAAAATTGAATAAACATGAGAAGAGCAAAGACCTGCAGGCAATAAAGTGCAATCTGTTAGGCTTCCATGTGGCCCAAAGCGATTTATTAGCGGAAGCATTTTGAGCGTGCATTAGTCAAAAAACCTCAGGCTTTTATATTTACATCTATATATAGAAGTCCTCAATCTACCTTCAGCATCAGATTAGGGCCATGCTAATTCAGCTTTCCAAACAGCGGTGATTGAATCAACCTCTTACTGCACAAACATACAATTACACACAGTTTAGGCACAAGCCAATGTACTGTGGCTGCATCGATGATGACCAAAAGAACATATTTGGCAAAGAACAGAAATAAATGCGCGAGTCATTAACATTAATATATATAAATTATCAGCAATATCCTTTCATTAAGAAATGGTATATTTCAAAATACTTGAAAAACAGCACAGAATTGTAAAATAATAGAAAATTATTAGTAAGGTACAAGCCTTATGATTTACTACCACAAATTATTGATGATGCTGAAGGGATGCCCTCATTATAATTGTTGGGTAGAATCTGTGGTTTTAAATGTAGAATTGAGTAATTTCCCTTTAAAGCTAAATTCTAAACAGATAGCTAAACACACAATAGAAATATATGGTAGTATATGGAAGTATATGGGAGCAGTTTTACCTGAAAATTCCATCTCTTTGGACTTTCAAAGCCCTGTCTGATAACAGAGCCAGGTTGGTGACCAGCTTTTTTGCAGCAGAAATATAGAACAGCCTGGCCCCCTGACTTACCCCAGTCAGTGACTGGACAAAGAAGAAGCAGTAGCAGCAACAAACTGAAGTGCTCTTTCCTCTGCTTACTCTGATTTCACCTCCTCTCAACATGTTACTTTTCAACACACTTGCATGCAATACACATGACTGGCTGCTAACTCTTCCCCTTTCTCTCTCAGTGACATCACAGGGGGGGCGGTGCATCACAAGGGTTATGGTAGTGTTGTGATTAACACTGGATTTACACCGGGGGGCACTTTTTTTTTTAAATAAAGGAATTGTGCTGAATCTACATTAGCTGCATTATTGAATAACCACATTGATTTTAGTTTTTTATCTCTAGAGTTTAGTTTACTAGTGATGCTGTTGGCACTTTGCAGATAAATAAATCAAAATCTTTACCGACAGATCTTATTCCTATTGTAAATGTACATGTAAACGGGAAGATGAATATAGAGGTAATTTTTTTAGGATCAGATATAGTGTAGGTTTAAGAGTAAAATTAAAGAAAAATGAAAGTGCAACTAAAGGCAATTTTTTTTTTTCATCTTGGATAGAGTAAGTGGGGGTTATAACCTATCAGATTTTTTTGTCATCTGTTTCCCATAGACAAAACAGGAAGTGAGAAGAAATCCCTTCAATGTGAGGGTGTCAGCGGGGTCACCAGAACTAGTTGAAAGATTTACCTTCTATTAGTGTTCTGGTGTCAACCCAAGATTTGGGATTTTCTTTTACTTTCAATAATAACAGTATACAGGATAAATACAGAGAGTGAGTCTACTCAACAGGGATACGGACAGCAATAAAAACTGACAAGTGTTCTAATCCCTCCCTACTCTTGTTTGATACACGTAATAGGGTGCTGTATATTCAAATTATATTTTAAATAATGTATTGCACGAAATGAGTTTTGGTTATGAATTGATAAATGGGTATATAACATTTTTTTTCCTTCTTCTTCTTCCTGAAGAAGATATGATCAGGTATCTAGTGTGTTTTCTTGGGGAGGGGGGTTATTGTGGTTTGTGTTAATAAAAGAATTTATATAGATACCTTGTGCAATGTGTACTTCTATGTTGTATGTTGGAATTTGTCTTAATAAAGAAGAAAAAAGTGATTATAAAAAATAAAGACGACACAATGGTCGTGAATATATCTGTTAACTGTTCAGAAAGAAAAGCAGACACAAAATAGTCAGGCACTAACTTCGTTTTCATACTTCTTATGCCCCGTACACACGGTCGGACATTGATCGGACATCCCGACAACAAAATCCTAGGATTTTATCCGACGGATGTTGGCTCAAATTTGTCTTGCATACACACGGTCACACAAAGTTGTCGGCCAATCTGATCGTTCTGAACGCGGTGACGTAAAACAAGTACGTTGGGACTATAAACGGGGCAGTAGCCAATAGCTTTCATCTCTTTATTTATTCTGAGCATGCGTGACACTTTGTGCGTCGGATTTGTGTACACACGATCGGGAATTCCGACAACGGATTTTGTTGTCGGAAAATTTTATTTCCTGCTCTCAAACTTTGTGTGTCGGAAAATCCGATGGAAAATGTGTGATGGAGCCTACACACGGTGGGAATTTCCGACAACAAGGTCCTATCACACATTTTCCGTCGGAAAATCCGACCGTGTGTACGGGGCATTAGAAAGACAAAACTGGACAAAGATGATTCAGATTTCATTACTACATCTATGTTTAATGAAACAAATTATTTCCATCACATACATTGTAGGTTTTATTCTCCTACCTGTTCAAAGGCCATTCTGATGTTTATAGACTATAGAGATTTTTGTTTTTAGTGTCCAATCCCACCAATGCATTTTAACGTGTGTACAACATTTAACATGTGTACAGGTAAGCCATTGTTTTAAAATTGTGCTAATTCACATCTATACGATGCATGCAGTCAGTTTCTGCACCGCAAACTGTCCGGAAACGGACTGGAACTGATTGCACTGGTGTGAACTAGAGCAATTGGAATACATGGAAAATACCATGCATGCATTTTTAGGGCCAGTTCACACCACAAAAATGCACTCCGGATACGTTCCGGATCAGTTTTTGCTTACAGTTCACACCACACGCAGTTCCAGTGCATTTTTGATACAATTTGCTAAGTTCCAGTACAGTTCTGTGCAGAAAAAAAAATGCAGCACGCTTTCCTTTTTTTTTCTGCACCAGACTGCACTGGTGTGAACTAGATCCATTGGAATACATTGGAAAACACTGAATGCATTTTAATGTAGAAAAGAAAGCGCATGGAACTGCATCTGGTGTGAACTAGCACTTAGTGCAGAAAAAAGCGCACGGAACTGCATCTGGTGTGAACTAGCACTTAATGCATGTTATAGGATGATAACTACAGACCCAGCTTCCCATTTTATAGTTGGGAAGACATTAGGAAGTGTTTTATTAGCTGGATAACATCAGTTTTTTTTCTCCCCTGCTCCTACTCCACAGATGTTTCTACTTCACTCCTCCACTCCTTTAGGCCGGGTTCACACTGGTACGACACGACATTCGTACCACTTTGGATCCGACTTTGCCCTGCGTCTTGAAGTCCGACATGCGTCCGACTTCAATGGACAGGGATCCGACTTTGATCCCCGACAATACCAGGGAGCATTTTCAAAGTCGGACCGACTTGTGTCGGACCAGTTAAGACGGCTCCCATAGGGAAACATTGATTTTCACACGTCATGCGACATGAGCTCCCAATGTCGGAGCGTTTGTCGTACCAGTATGAACCCGGCCTTATATATGACTATGATTGCAAAACTCACTAACATTGACAATAATAAATGTAAAATGTAACCCCTTTATGAACTGAGGTTTTTTAACACCTTCATGATCAGAGCAATTGTTTTTTTAATTTCTCAGTGTGTAGTCTCAACTGCTAATATCTTTGCAACCACTAGGTTGGAAGGGGTTGGCACCATGTTGATTTTCGAAGACAGATTTGGCTTTATGTTAGAAGCAAAACTTTAAAAAATATGTTAACTATTCAGGGAAATTAAACAAACAGTATCCGCTTCTCTTGATTACAGGGATGCTAAACATATGTAATTCATATTTTGTGTTTATTACTTAGTCTCAAAATATGCATGTTCATTTTAATTGGCAAAATACATTTATGTTTTCACATCTGTTTAACTCAATATCATGTTTTCGTTAATCCTACAGGTCATCATAAACATTGGAGGGTGGGCAGACAGGCATGCAGGTGCAAACTAAGGTATCTATGATAGTCCCAACTGGTCTTATCATTCCTTGTCAGACTATGAAGAGATCAGAAAAGGTTTTCCAGCATCCCCAATTGGTACTCCCTAAAGTCGTCTTGCCGTGTAGTGTCTGTTGGAGGCCAATAGACATAAGATTGTCTCTTAGTCCAGGTGTGAATGGCGTTAGGAAACTGCCGTCCTAACATCTACATCTACTTACTCATCCCTAACCCTCTCTGCCACCATCTTTTTTTTCCTTTACCCCCCCCACCTACCCTTTCCCCCTCTTTCCCCTTTCCTCCCCTCCTTTCCCTTCTGGTCCCCACCCCTTCCATCCTTTTCTCCCCCTTTCCCTACTGTACTCTTATCGTTTTTCTTTACCCATGAATCTCTATATATCTCAATTTATAAACCTATGCTTATTTAATGATGCATACTTGAGTGTACTACTTATGCATTGTTTATATCTGAATTTATTGTCTATATTTATATAGTTGTAAACTTTATTGTGTTATTATATAAATTTGCTTCCTTTGAATTACTTTATATTATGCATCGCAGTGCCTGTTGCTTGCTGCAACAATATCTACAATATCAACTAACAATAGTGTGGCATGTACGTTTGCTGCTTCTCCTATTAGTGCCCAGCAGGATTACTAGCTAATATTTGTTTTAAATAAATTCTATCTTTCTTTTACTTTCAATTCCACCCACGGCCCCCTGAGTGGAGGAAGGATAGATGCGCGCCCACTGATTGGGGCATGTCAGCTTCTCTTGCAACTCCTTCGTCTCTAGGCCGCGGGGTCTTATTGGATTCGGAGTTTCTCATTGAGTGCTCGATTCCCTGACGCTGAGTGTTCATGCCGCATTGCTCACATTTCCGCATCACATGATGTCGGATCTTACGTGCACGGTGTGTACACATATAAAAACACCCCCTTTATCACTTCACACTGCCAGACACTGCAAGGGTTGCCATGCTGAGACATCTCAGCATTAGGGATGAGCTTCGTGTTCGAGTCGAACCCATGTTCGACTCGAACATCGGCTGTTCGACCGTCCGTCGAATTGCGAACGATATGGGCCGTTCGCGCCAAATTCGTGTGGCGCGTCACGGCCCATAATTCACTGCGGCATCGCAGTGCATTGCTGGCTGATGATTGGCCAAGCATGCACTATGACCCGCATGCTTGGCCAATCACAGCGCCGTCAGTAGAGAGAGCTGTAATTGGCCAAAGCCAGGGTGGCTTTGGCCAATTATGGCTCAGGGGATTTAGTACACACCCCACACTATATAAGGCCGCCTGCACGGCGGCCCTGTGTAGTGTGTGTTCCGGTGTGCTGAGCGATAGAGAGAGAGAGAGACAGTGTCATTTGATTTGAGTTAGATAGATTAGGCAGAACAGTCAGTCAGTTAGCTGCACTTACAGTGTATTGTGTATATATATGCATCCCAGGTGTTGCATATATATATATACACTGTATTCAGTTTAGCTAGATCCGTTCCTGTTATCTTCTATCTAGACTATTTACATTCAGTGCAGTGTGTCCTGCTCACAGTGTTCAGCTAGATCCGTTCCTGCTATTTACATTCAGTACAGTGCTTCCTGCTCACAGTGTTCAGCTAGATCCGTTCCTGCTATTTACATTCAGTGCAGTGCGTGCTGCTCACAGTGTTCAGCTAGATCCGTTCCTGCTATTTACATTCAGTGCAGTGCGTCCTGCTCACAGTGTTCAGCTAGATCCGTTCCTGCTATTTACATTCAGTGCAGTGCGTCCTGCTCACAGTGTTCAGCTAGATCCGTTCCTGGTATTTACATTTAGTGCAGTGCGTCCTGCTCACAGTGTTCAGCTAGATCCGTTCCTGCTATTTACATTCAGTGCAGTGCGTCCTGCTCACAGTGTTCAGCTAGATCCGTTCCTGCTATTTACATTCAGTGCAGTGCGTGCTGCTCACAGTGTTCAGCTAGATCCGTTCCTGCTATTTACATTCAGTGCAGTGCGTCCTGCTCACAGTGTTCAGCTAGATCCGTTCCTGCTATTTACATTCAGTGCAGTGCGTGCTGCTCACAGTGTTCAGCTAGATCCGTTCCTGCTATTTACATTCAGTGCAGTGCGTCCTGCTCACAGTGTTCAGCTAGATCCGTTCCTGCTATTTACATTCAGTGCAGTGCGTCCTGCTCACAGTGTTCAGCTAGATCCGTTCCTGCTATTTACATTCAGTGCAGTGCGTCCTGCTCACAGTGTTCAGCTAGATCCGTTCCTGCTATTTACATTCAGTGCAGTGCGTCCTGCTCACAGTGTTTAGCTACATCCGTTCCTGCTGTTTACATTCAGTGCAGTGCGTCCTGCTCACAGTGTTCAGCTAGATCCGTTCCTGCTATTTACATTCAGTGCAATGCGTCCTGCTCACAGTGTTCAGCTAGATCCGTTCCTGCTATATACATTTAGTGCAGTACGTCCTGCTCACAGTGTTCAGCTAGATCCGTTCCTGTTATCTTCCTACTGACAGGCAGGCTTGTCTGGTTACAGTATATAAAGCTACCTGAAGAAAATTACAGGTGTTCTATCCCAGCTTAGTGCAGCTACAGGCCATTAGTATGTCTGGAAGGCCAAGAAGGAGAGGCAGACAGTCACAAGCCAATAAGAGAGGGCAAGCAGGCTCTGTGTCTAGTGCTGGTCGTGGAGACGGTGCATCCTCATCAGCACGTGGCCATGGGACACGCTTGGCCTTTTTTTCGGCAGCTGGCCGTGTTGAGCCGCAACATGCGGAAGACTTGGTCGAGTGGATGACCAAGCCGTCCTCATCCTCCTCATCCTCTCTCACCCATGCCCAGGGTGCTTTGTCTGGCAAAGCAGCGGCCTCTTCCCTCAGCTCAATGTCATCAGTGACTCCTTCCCTAGCTCCACCATGTCCTCATGAGGATTCCCTCGAACTGTTTGACCACAGTGTTGGGTACATGCTCCAGGAGGATGCCCAGCGTTTGGAAGGCTCTGATGATGATACTGAGCTCAATGAAGGCAGTAACATGAGCACGGACAGAGGGGGTGCCCAAGAAGGACAGCAATCTGGCAGTCATGCTCCCCCTGCTGCAGCATACTGCCAGGTTTGCTCCAGTGATGAGGAGGGAGGGGATGATGAGGTCACTGACTCAACGTGGGTGCCTGATAGGAGAGAGGAGGAGGAGGAGGAGGAGGAGGAGGAGGAGGTGGCACATCACCAACTAGGCAGGATGCCCTCCAGGGGCCAGCCTAAGGGCAGCACATTGACTGCATCACACCCCAAAGCTCCACATGTGCAGGGCGCTGCAGTCTCTGCGCGTTATTCAAAAAGTTCTTTGGTGTGGGCCTTTTTTGAGACGAGTGCATCAGATCGCACCGCTGCTATTTGCAATATATGTCTCAAGCGTATCTCGCGTGGCCAAAACATCTCCCGCTTGGGTACCACATGCTTGACCAGACATATGTTGACCTGCCATGCAGTTCGTTGGCAAGCGTATCTAAAAGACCCACACCAAAGAACAAAGACGATCTCTCCTTGCTCCTCATCAGCTGAGATTTCCAACCCCACTAGACCTTCAGTCCTCTCTGCGACCTGCAGTGAGAGGAATGAAGGTGTAGAATTAGGTGTGTCACAGCCAAGTACTTATGGGCAATCTGCTTTTGGTACACCGACGTCAGATTGTACCAGGCAAATTTCCCTGCCCCAGCTGCTGCACCGCCGAAAGAAGTTTGCTCCCAGCCATCCACATGCCCAGCGGTTGAATGCTAGCTTGGCAAAATTGCTAGCACTTCAACTGCTGCCTTTTCAGTTGGTAGACTCTGCCCCCTTCCGTGAGTTTGTGGAATGTGCGGTTCCTCAGTGGCAGGTACCCAAACGCCACTTTTTCTCACGGAAGGCGATTCCGGCTCTCTACCGGCATGTGGAAGGCAATGTCCATGCCTCGCTAGACAGGGCGGTCAGCGGTAAGGTGCATATTACCGCTGACTCATGGTCCAGCAGGCATGGACAGGGACGTTACTTAAGTTTCACGGCGCATTGGGTGACTCTGCTGGCAGCTGGGAAGGATGCAGGACAAGGTGCAGTAGTGTTGGAGGTTGTTCCGCCACCACGCCTCCAAAATGCTGATTGTGACACACCACTCTCCTCCACCCCCTCCTCTTCTTCTTCCTCCATGGCCTCTTCCTCGGAACCAGCGGTGCTCCGTAGGCGTTCAAGGGGCTACGCAAGTACGCAGGCCAAAAGATGCCATGCGGTGCTTGAGCTGGTGTGCTTGGGGGACAGGAGCCACACTGGGGCAGAGGTTCTGTCAGCTCTGCAGGGGCAGGTTCAGAGGTGGTTGACGCCACGCCAACTTAAGGCAGGAATGGTGGTTTGCGACAATGGCACCAACCTCCTCTCTGCCCTCCGACAGGGACAACTGACCCATGTGCCCTGTTTGGCTCACGTCCTTAACTTGGTGGTGCAGCGGTTCTTGGGCAGGTACCCGGGCTTACAGGATGTCCTGAGGCAGGCCAGGAAAGTCTGTGTGCATTTCCGCCGGTCATATAATGCCAGTGCTCGGCTGACGGACCTCCAAAAGGAGTTTAACCTGCCCAAGAACCGCCTAATCTGTGACATGCCCACCAGGTGGAACTCGACGTTGGCCATGCTGCAGCGGCTGCACACGCAGCAGAGGGCCATCAATGAGTACCTGTGCGACTATGGCACCAGGACAGGGTCAGGGGACCTTGGTTTTTTTTCCCCACGCCAGTGGGCCATGATCAGGGATGCATGCACTGTCCTGTCACCATTCGAGGAGGCCACGAGGATGGTGAGCACTGACAGTGCATGCATCAGTGACACTGTCCCCCTTGTCCACCTGTTGGAGCACACGCTGCGTGGAATAATGGACAGGGCACTTGAGGCAGAACAGAGGCAGGAAGAGGAGGACTTCCTTAGCTCTCAAGGCCCCCTTTATCCAGACAGTGTTCCTGCGTGCCCGCCGATCACACAGGAAGAGGACGAGGAGGAGGAGGAGGAGGAGGAGGAAGATTGTGTCAGTATGGAGGTGGAGCCTGGCACTCAGCATCAGCAGTCTTTAAGGGATCAGTCCCAAGGAACACATGGACTTGTACGTGGCTGGGAGGAGGTGGCTGCGGACGTTGTTGTCCTTAGTGACCCAGAGGACTCCGGACCGAATGCCTCAGCAAACCTACGCTGCATGGCCTCCCTGATCCTGCAAAGCCTGCGTAAGGATCCTCGTATTCGTGGTATCAAGGAGAAGGACCAATACTGGCTGGCAACCCTCCTTGATCCACGTTACAAGGGTAAGGTTGCGGACCTTATCTTGCCATCGCAGAGGGAGCAGAGGATGAAACATCTTCGGGAGGCCTTGCAGAAAGGTCTGTGCAACGCGTTCCCAGAGACTGGGAGGTTACAAACTCCTGTTTCTGGACAACGTGTTGCTGAGGCTTCGGTCAGTCAAAGAAGGAGCGGTGGAGAAGGTGGCCGTCTGACCGATGCGTTCAGACAATTTTTTGGTCCGCAGCCCCAAGGTATGATCGGTTCCAGCAACCATCGCCAGCGTCTGTTTTACATGGTGCAGGAATACCTAGGGGCAAGATCAGACTTGGACACCTTTCCCACCGAAAATCCTCTGGGTTACTGGGTCTTGAGGATGGATCACTGGCCAGAGCTTGCACAGTATGCAATTGAGCTACTGGCCTGTCCTGCATCCAGCGTTCTTTCGGAACGCACATTCAGTGCTGCTGGAGGCGTGGTAACCGATCACAGGGTGCGTCTGTCCACCGACTCGGTCGATCGGCTGACCTTCATAAAAATGAATCAGTCTTGGATCACCACCAGCTACCAAGCACCTGATGCAGATGTAACCGAATAATTTTTTTTGAAATCTCAGATCCCTTCAAAGACTGCCTATGCTGATGCTGAGTGACTATCCCTGAGTAATTATCCTCTTCCTCCTCAATCATCACGCTGATAGCTTGTAAGAACATTTTTGGTTCTGGGCGCCACCACCAGTGCCTAAGGCACAATTTTTCAGCCCCTGTTTAACAGGGGCGTGTAATTACAATTTTTGATGTAATACTTTGCAGCAGGGCTCGTTCCTGCATTCCAACTAGAGTGTCTGTGAGGGGTTGCAGTGTTGTGGCACCAGCACCAGTGCCTAAGACCCAATTTTTCAGCCCCTGTCTAACAGGGGCGTGTAATTACAATTTTTGATGCAATACTTTGCAGCAGGGCTTGTTCCTGCGTTTCAACTAGAGTGTCTGTGAGGGGTTGCAGTGTTGTGGCACCAGCACCAGTGCCTAAGACCCAATTTTTCTGCCCCTGTCTAACAGGGGCGTGTAATTACAATTTTTGATGCAATACTTTGCAGCAGGGCTCGTTCCTGCGTTCCAACTAGAGTGTCTGTGAGGGGTTGCAGTGTTGTGGCACCAGCACCAGTGCCTAAGGCCTAATTTTTCAGCTCCTGTTCAACAGGGGCATGTAATTACAATTCTTGATCTAATATTTCACAGCAGGGCCCTGTGAGGGCTTACAGTGTTTTGGCCACAGCAACACCTAAGGCCCAAATTTCTGCTGAGTATATAGGGCAGGACCCTACTTTCAAACATCTAACTTACAAACGACTCCTACTTGCAAACGGAAGGAGACAACAGGAAGTGAGATGAAATCTACCCCTAAGGAAGGGAAATTCTCTCCTGTAAGAGTTAATATGGGAAAACAATTTTTCCTTTCCACTGATGCTTTCCAATCCTTGTTCCACAAAAAAACCCAAATTTTCAAAAAACATTTTTCATTGGGACAAAAAAGTGAGGTGAAATCTTCTGAAGAGGAGGAAAGACGCAAAACAAATGTCACAGGGGTGATAACCCTTCCCTATGTTTTCCAAAAAGCTTAGAAAAGATTTTTTGGCTGGAGCTAAACACATTAAAAATGTTCAAAATTACAAACAGATTCTACTTAACAACAAACCTACAGTCCCTGTCTTGTTTGCACCGCCTGTATACTGCTGTTCAGAGTATATAGGGACCTTTCCTTATTTTAATTTGGGTGCGGGGTTCCCCTTAATATCCATACAAGACCCAAAGGGCCTGGTAATGGACTGGGGGGTACCCATGCCGTTTGTCTCACTGATTTTCATCCATATTGCCATGACCCGACATGACATTAAACCCGCAAGCAGTTTTAAATGAGATTTTTTCCTTTAAAAATGACATTTGGTGCAGGGACTGTTCTAAACATGGGAAACACGCGTCACTTTACAGGCATACTATAGACACCCCCCAGGTACGATATTTAAAGGAATATTTCACTTTTTTTTTTTTACTTTAAGCATCATTAAAATCACTGCTCCCGAAAAAACGGCCGTTTTTAAAAGTTTTTTTTGCATTGATACATGTCCCCTGGGGTAGGACCCGGGTCCCCAAACCCTTTTTAGGACAATACCATGCAAATTAGCCTTTAAAATGAGCACTTTTGATTTCGAACGTTCGAGTCCCATAGACGTCAATGGGGTTCTAACGTTCGTGCGAACTTGCGGTCCGTTCGCGGGTTCTGGTGCGAACCGAACCGGGGGGTGTTCGGCTCATCCCTACTCAGCATGGCAAAATGCTTTCTTTCATTCTATTCCTGCACCTTTACAAGGCTGCTGCCTTTGTCAATCCTGCTCCGACCACTATGCACCTTCTGTCTGGTTCATTATTATTCCTACCTGTTGCCGTCTGTGTTCCCCACTTCTCTCTAATAAAGAGAAGTGAGGACAGACAATCTGCATACAGGAAATTTGGTCTGCTATATATTAGATGACCTTATATACAACTATATGAATCACAACATAAAGAACCCCTCTGGTTGTTTTAAATTCTTTGTTTTAGATTCTTTGTTTTAGATTGATTTATGCAGCATGCACTGTATTTACCTTTGATCCCTTTTTCATTATCTCTTAGTTTAGGATAGATATTCATTGCCCAAACTGCTTTTTAAACAGATAACAACATTCTGCAAATTCAGGCACCCTTGGCCCCTTTATGAACCTAGCCTGGTTAAATATAAGTATGCCATGCTAAGTTATACCATTCACTTTCCCAACACTTCATTACTCCCCTACCTTTGTCTTACTCCTCGCACTTGTTTTACATTTATGCATTTTCATCCATCTCCCGCAATTGCTTTTCTCCACTCGTCCTTTCTTCACCCTCCCCACTTTTTTTTCTTTTCCCCCCTCTCCCCAACTGTTTCTCCTTTTTCCTCCCCTTTTTTCCCCTCCCCCCATTTTTCCTCCCCATACCTTCCCTCCCCCTCCCCCTTTTTCCTCCTTTTTTTCCCCTCCCCTCCCTTCTTCCCTTTCTCCCCCCCTCCTTATTTTCTTTTTACCCTTCTTGTTCCCCCCCTTCCCCTTGTTCTCTTTCCCACCTTTCCTCCCCTCTTTTCCTTCACCCCCCCCTCTCCTTTCCCTCATTCCCGACCCCTTTCTTCCTCATTCCTATTCCTTTCTCATTCCTATTCCTTTATACCCCTCTGTTCTCCTTTCCTCTCTATCATATGTTCCTTCCCTTCTCCCTCCGTCCCCCCACCCTTCCTTCTTCCCTCTCCCTTTCCTCCCCCAATTCTCCCCACCCCCCCTTCCCCTCCCTCATTTCACATCTCCACCTAATTTGCTTAGGCTCTTATATTTTTCAATATCTCTCCGGACAGATACCGGCTATTTAACCCTGTTCTGGGCTCTTTTTGCCAGCTTACTATCTATGCCACTCAGTGTCCGTTTTCCAATTGGCATACATCAGGTCGCAGGTAAAAAGACCATCTTGTGGTGTGGCTGTTGGATATTAAGTGGGGCGACCAACAGTATATTTATGATATTGTGCTTTGTACTATAAGTTTGTGCTGTTCCCAACTGTACTTTGTTTTATGCAGTATCACATCTAACTATTCAAAAACATCCCCTGAGGAAGCCGTAAAAGGCTAAACATGTTGGGATAAGTCACTCCATGTCATTGTTGAGTGACCACTTCTTCCACCCACTGTTTAGATGTGTAAATTGTATCTGCGTAGTATATGTACAGCCAATATTTTTAACTTGTCTTTCTTGTAATAAATTCTGTTTTATTTTTACCTTCTGGAGTATTGTAATTAACTTTTTAAAATCCCACCAAAAAACTTCCCCTTGTTTACTCATCCAGCTTCAGATGTTTTGCAGCACACATGCAACACAGAGCCAGGTCTCCTCTTATTCCATCCACCAACACTGAGAGTTTCCTGTCTTATGTGCTGCTTCCTGGAGGCTGATTAACCCTGTAGGGACTGGAGTCCCTGTAGTCAGGAGTGGAGGCCCTTTTTCCATCCAAATGTCACTCAGGGCCTCCAAAATTCCAGGTCCCAAATAAGCTGCTACTAATGCTGAGAGGACTGTGAGTCAGTCCTCTCTCCTGTCCAACTGTCCCGCAATCCCTCACCCTGTACGGGTGAGAACCCTGAGTATACCAACCTATCCCCTTTAAGAGAACACAACCGAATATCAGTGCCATCCATGACCCACCCTTGGTGTCCTGTACAGCACATATAAGAAATTGTTTTGTTTCTGTGTTGTTAGAAAAATATTGAATTTTTTATTGGATTGTGTTTTGGTTTTGTATACATGATTTCTATATTGGTTTGTTGTATTTGTATCTACCCAATATAAGATATGTATTTTTTTATTTTAATCCTTTGTTTATGTTTTGCACATTTTGAGCCCTCTTTTGGATGTAGGGTGGGACTTGGAATATGCTCGGCACAGCAGGCCTCCCCCAGATCACACATTATCTACTTGACTAAGGGGGCATTTTACTGGTGGGCTTGGGTGGTGGGGTGTTTGGGGTATTGGACTATGCGCTTGCTGGAGTCAGGGTCTGTTCAGTCGGCCTCTCTGGGTTCGCTGGTTCTTTTGGCTGCTTTGGGCACAATTGGGTGCCCTAAGATGGCTACCCCTACCATGGCATGGGGGAAACAGTAGAGGGCAGCAGCTTTAATGGATTATGTAGTGTTATTGAAGGTTTACACTCTAGGACCATTTCTGTGCCCCCTATTACCCTTCTAGTTCTGCTTACTGCAATTTCCTGCATCTGGCCATAAGGGGGATTTCCAGAAGCATAGTTTGTGCCTTCCCTGGTTTTGGATTGTTGCAGCTAGCCATGCCTCTGATTGGACCCATTTATAAGTATTTTTGTTTAGGGTCAGTTTTTGTACTTATTATTAATCTTCCCTTTTTAATTCAGTAGTTGGTCATTCTTGAAATCAGAGAAAATAAATTTATATTTTTTTACAGGTCTGTAAGCTGCAAGCTGGAATCTCTGCATTTTCAGTTGTCCCTTTCCCTGTTGAGACCCTATCATCATGGGACAACACCACTACGCCATTAGCATTACTGTTTTTATTTGGTCATTTATAGGCTTGCGGTTCACGTTTCTCCTAGAGTTTGTGTTTATATTATTGTATTGCTCTAATATTCAATATTTTCTGTTTGTACAGCTATTGTATTTTGGCATCTACTTACTCTTGTAAAGTTAGGTTCTTCTAATGCCCCTGATGAAGAGTGGTACTTGAAATGCGCCACTCAGCATGAAACAGATCATATGATCAAGATTGCTGTACTTTACCTTAAGGGACTGTCTGGGCTTTTTTTGTCTCTATTATTGTTTAAACCTATATTTAAAGTTTGTTAACCGTACTTCTTGCCGACACCACCGATTGTGTAAGGGACTTCCACATCCTTACCGCCCTGACAGTGGAAAAACCCCCTACGCAGCATAAAGTTAAACCGCCTTTCTTCCAGTCTCATCGCATGGCCCCTTGTCCTCTTACACTCCCTGGGACTAAAAAGTTTCATACTCATGCTGGGAGCACAGTTGAGATATTTGTATATCGCCATCAAATCTCCTCTCTAGCATCGCTTCTCCAGGGAGAACAAATTTAGCGCTTGTAGTCCTCCAGTCCCCATATTAATTTAATTGTCCTTCTCTGGACTCTCTCCAGTTCCAGCACATCCTTTCTGAGGACTGGTGACCAGAACTGGACGTAATACTCCAGATGTGGCCGAACCAGAGTTTTATAAAGTGGCAGAATAATTGTTTTATCTCTGGAGTAAATTTATTTTTTAATGCATGCTAATAGTCTGGTGGCATTGGTAGCTGCTGCTTGACACTGCATGCTATTTCTCAGTCTGTCTTCTACTAGGACCCCTAAATCCTTCTCCATCCTGGAAGACCCTAGGGGTTCTCCCCCTAAAGTGTAACTTGCCCTGAATTATCAAGCTAGTCAAAATGTGTATGGAAGTGGAATCACCTTTGGATGTCTAGAAAGAACACAAGGGACTTTTTTCTCACAGCAACTGTGAGAACCATCGCTGAAAGAGAGCACATTACTACAACAATCCCAGTTGTAGGAGCTCTCACACAAAGGTGCTGAATTGTAATTTAGCATCTGTGTGTGAATTGTACTGAGTGAGGAGTAAGCATAAAAGAATGAAAGAATACAATGTCAGTTGTCAAACATAACCAAACACCCCAGACCTACAGTACTCATTCTGAAGCAGTGCATTACAACATACTGCTAACACTCTCCTGAGAGTAAAGGGTTCTGTTACAGGAACTGTGCAAAATGACCAAACAGGCACATAGGATTTGATATATAAAATGAGAGTAGGAGCTTCACTTTGCAAGAGAAGTTGGACTTTGCCAGGGAAACTGCCCCAGAGTTTAATTAAAAAGGTAAATCAACTCCTATAGAGCAGATATACTAAAACTGGTGCACACAGAATAGTAGTAGTGTAGTTGTACATTGTAATCGGCTTCTAACTTCAGCTTGTTCAATTAAGCTTTGCCAATAAAACCTAGAAGCTAATTGGTTACTATGCACAGTTGCACCAGATTCTGTGTGCATCAGTTTTAGTAAATCTGCCCGTATGTGTCTGTTTAGTCATTTTACATAATACAAATTATCTGCTTTGGTTATGAGGCAGCAATGACAGACCATATTTTGATGTCATAACATAAAACCTAAAATGTAACCACACTTTTGCTAAGGAAACGTAATCCCATCTAGGTGATCTATGTACATTTTAAGTATTTTAAAGCAGTATTAAACCCAAAATCAAGCATTTATTATATTGCAGTTTACCAATTCTTAGATGTGATGGTTGTATTAGAAGAATGTATCAGTTTACATGGATAAGACAAACCACCTACCACTGGCAGAGTTGATTAAAAAGATCAGCTTTTTTTATTTAAGCAAACCCTTTATCCCACAAGGAAAAAGCTGTTTTCTGTAATGCCCCGTACACACGATCAGAAATTCCGTCAGAAAAAAACTTGGATGGTTTTTCCGACAGAATTCCGCTCAAGCTTGCCTTGCATACACATGGTCACACAAAAGTTCCCTGAACTTTCGACCATCAAGAACGCGGTGACGTACAACACTACGACGAGACGGCAAAATGAAGTTCAATACTTCCAAACATGCGTCGAATTGTTTCTGAGCATGCATGATTTTTTACACGTCCGAACTGCATACAGACAAACGCATTTTTGATAGGAACTTTTTCAGACTGAAAAATAGAGAACTTGCTCTCAATCTTTTGCTGGCTGGAATTCTGCCAGCAAAAGTCCGATGGAGCATATACACGGTCGTAATTTCTGACCAAAAGCTCACATCCGACTTTTGCTGGCGGAATTTCTGATTGTGTGTACGGGGCATAACTGATTATAAAGTGTGAGCTGGCTTCAATTTGTTAGTGGTTCTAAATCTGCTAAAACATTTAACACTACGCCGCCTCCAACCCCCCCGACTGACAACGCTACTGTCTGCTTTGCCTCCTATGCCCATCCCTCCAGAGGTGTGTCTCACTAATACAGGAGGTCGGTTAATGGCCAGGTCACCAGGAGAAAACATAGGAAACAAGACAAGCAAATAAAACTGATGCAGCCACCACATCTAATGATTTGTATGCTGCAATATAATACATTATTTTGCTTTTGGGTTTAATACAGCTTTAACAAACTTTGTTGCAAATGTCTACCTATCGTCTGTTCTGAAGAAATAGAGGTTTGTTTTACCATTTTCTTTTCAGACTATCTACTTTACAGGAGCGTCTGCACATATTATACCCAGCTAAGCAAATCTCAGTGTTCTAATGAGGAAAGCTGCAGTGTCCACATCCCTTTTGTAGACAAGATTTATAGAAAAAATAAAATTCCTATTGAAGGGGATGCATACATTTTTATTGTATCTCAATGAAGACTTCTAATGCCCTGTACACACGGTCGGATTTTCCGACGGAAAATGTCCGATCGGAGTGTGTTGTTGGAAATTCCGACCATGTGTGGGCTCCATCGGACATTTTCCATCGGATTTTCCGACACACAAAGTTTGAGAGCAGGATATAAAATTTTCCGACAACAAAATCCGTTGTCGGAAATTCCGATCGTGTGTACACAAATCCGACGGACAAAGTGCCACGCATGCTCAGAATAAATAAAGAGATGAAAGCTATTGGCCACTGCCCCGTTTATAGTCTCGACGTACGTGTTTTACGTCACCGCGTTCAGAACGATCGGATTTTCCGACAACTTTGTGTGACCGTGTGTATGTAAGACAAGTTTGAGCCAACATCCGTCGGAAAAAATCCTAGGATTTTGTTGTCGGAATGTCCGAACAAAGTCCGACCGTGTGTACGGGGCATAAGAAAATTACAAAAGCAGGAAATTACATTTCAGGACATTATGTCCAATGGTGTACATAATGTCTCCAGGTTGCAACATTGCATTACATTTTTTCACAGCTTTGGAAAATTACAGCGTCTGCAAACTGGAGTAATTTTATTAACATTGAATTACAGAATCACTTCTGTTGTAATTTTATATTCTGTGGAGAGGCGTAGTACCCAGAAAACTCAGTTTTTCACAATCTATATACTACTGTACCATACATAAAATGCATTCATATGTGGAAAAAAATGCTAAAAGGAATGGTCTTCTTAAGCTGCACTGCATTAGATATAATGTTGAAATTAATGCTTTGCCTATGGCTGCCAAATAGTTACATTTAAAGCTGGCCATACATGGGTCGAAATTTGGCTGGTTCAGCCAGGCAAATTTTGATCCATAAATGGGCACCATGGTTACACAGATGTTGATCTACTAATCGACTCCTGTACAACCAGCCTGTCAAGTTTTTCCTGACCCAACACTGATCATTGTATTCGGACAGTGGGGAGGCTCCCCGCTGTCAAAACACAATAGCACAGAGGGAGAATTCCCCCATCCCCATTAAGTCTTTTTTGTTTGACCTGCCGGTTGAATGAGAAAAAAAAAAAAGATAATGTATGGACTGCCTAAATCATTCTTTTGGTTTCCTGTAGATAATGTCTAAGTAATGTTTTAAAAGTAAAAGTACATGACACAGCTGAATAAGTAAAGCACGGGTAAAAGCAATCACTTTTCCATAGTAATGAATCGCCTGATCTTTTCATCTCCATAATCACTTTATCAGTAATCACTGCAAGGCACCGCTTTGTTCTCCTACGGAGTCTGGATGAATATTTCAGGACATACATTAATAAAATGCTTAAGTGGAAAAGTGACCTTGATGTTATGATGTGGGCTAAAGAAAGATGACGACACTTGCTTCAGATTTAGCAACAAATGGCACAAAGCTGAAGAGGCAAGGCAAGTCTTTACAAAAATAAAGAAAGAAAATGCACAGTTTGTGTTGGTAATAAGGGTTCTAAAGCTCAGATTGAAAGTCACAGGCTGGCCATACTCGGTCGATTCCTGCTAAATTGGCCCAACATTCATTACATGTGTAACCCTGTTGTTACCACCTGGCTCTATAAAAGTTGACTTTTAATAGGCATTTGTCAAAGGAACCAGGCATAAAAAGATTTCTTAAAACAGTGCCTTGCATCCAATTAGATGCAGGCACTGTTCAGGTATTCCACGGGTTTCAAATGTCTTAATACAATACCCACAACTACAGATTCGGGGAATAGAATGATTTCTCTCATTCAACCTGCAGAGTTTTAAAGCTGAAGTTCAGCTAAAAAACAAACAGCTTTTTTTTACATTACTTACCTATAAAATGTCTTACATTGTGTGGGCGGCTGGATGCAGGAGAAACCTTAATAGCTTTGGGTCTTTAAGCCTGGTACACACGGGCCCAATATCGTCCGGTATTAGCAGGTTAAACAGAAACCGGCCAACATTTGTCCCATGTGTACAGCCACCTGTCCGGCGTCTGTTGAACAGGCATGCTAGAAAAACAGCCGCTGAACGGCATCCAATGGCAGCCCCCCTGTCAGAACACAATGGCTAAGTGGGGAGATCACTGTACTTACATTGCACCGTTAGTACAGCAAGCTCCTCATTTTTTTCCCGTTCAGTCTACTTGGTTGAACGAAAAAAACTGTCAGTGCATGCTGGGCTTTAGGTAGAACAGCAGTACAGATGGCCTAACAGTGTAATCAATGAAATAACTTTTATCAATAGAGCAGACATGTCTCTTTTGTACCATCTGTACTGCTGTTCTGCCTGAAGACCCAAAGCTGTTAACCATTGATGTCTGGATTTCTCCAGAATCCAGCTGTCAGCACAATGTGGGACAAACTTCATTACAGGTAAAGTACTAAAACTGTAGGGATTTTTTTTTTTCCCCGCTACACAGCAGATTTAAGATGGATAGCAAGCTTTACTTTCAAATAAAAAAAATAATACTAATGAGAAAACAATTGGTAGTAATCTTTAGTTTAGTTTACGATTTTATGGCAAACCGCGTAATGAAGAATGAAAATCACAGAAGTCATGCAGAGATTTCCAGTAACTTGTGGACGTGGTAGAGTCCGTTTCTGACCTAGGCTAGGTTCACATGACTGCAGTCCGATTTTGAGCCAATTTTCAGTGCCATTAGGTAGTGCAACCTGGATGTGATTTGCATTTTCTATGGTGCCAAAATCACGATTGAATCGCACCAAAGCAGTACAGGAACCTTTTCCAAAATCACACCATGTGGAGTCATATCTGAAAATAGCACTAATGTGAACAGAGCCTTAAAGTGAATAAAACTACATCCTCTGTAATAGGTTCACAATAATAAATATAACAGGAGCACAACATAGGAATCACTCCAAGTGTATATGATTCTCCCAGTACAGGTTCTACTGTACTGTTTTAGCCCAAATAGTTTTGATAAGTGTCCCCAAGGACTGAAACATTTTCCTGTACTTGATAACAATACTCTCTTGAGTGAATTCCTAGAGTTGTGCTGTTATTTTTTATTTCTGGAATGGGTTGTGTTGTAGAAAACTTGAGTGCCTTGAGCGGTGAGTACAGGTAAATCTAGGAACGTAATTTGATGGAGGAAGTGTTCTTATACAACATCTAAAGGGTTTGTACACATGATCATGCAGTAAATGTCTTGCATTTGAGTTGATTCTGCATGTACAGAAAAAAAAAGCAAAGAATTGTGTGCACAAGACTATATTCACAACACCTCCAGGGAAGATGGTTCTGCTCCAGACCCAAAGCATTCATGAATAATTTCTGCAAAAATCGTTCTTTCTTTATGTATATGTACCTTTTTTTTACTTTATTTTCACAGAGGAACTGTTTAGTAATGTACAAAATACTTCACCACAACCATTTCATTTTTTTTTGCTTCAAATGTTAATTATTACTGTTAAACACTTCTTACCATCTTCATTAAAATTCTAGGTCTGTGACAAATAGAAAAGCTTTAGCACCCTCTGTGACAAATTACAGCTGCAGGTACAGAGATAGATGATTATTATTTCAGAATATTAACTACGCTGAAAATATGGGTTTCTTCACAGGCATACATAACACCACAAAACTATGCATAATGGAAATTACTCACCTAAATCTGAGCCCTAACCCTTTATGAACATGTTTTAATAGAAATAGAAGAAAACTTTTCTTAGAGGGTCATTTAGGAGTATTCATTGACCATGTATTTTCTTAATTCATATAATACTAACAGACTCCACACTGATCTTAAGGGTCATAGCCCTATTAAAGTAGTACCTTTCCAGTGAGAAGCTTGCAATGTAATATATGTAAGCACAGTTAGAGACACACAAGCCAGTTTTGGATCAAGGATAAACTATCTACCAGTATGTTTTCCTAAAGCAAAGTCCCTGCAACAGAATCCCATAAACAACAAAGAACATAATTAATTCATGTAGACAGCGTTCTTGGAGCAAGATAAAGGTGTTCACTGGTTAGTCACTATGCTAATATGATCATATTACATGTATCATTTATGCAGGGCAAAGACACAAAAAGACAGATCCACAACAGGATATGCAGCCATATTACTGCTAGACACTTAATTCAGATCATGGCATACCGAAACTTACCTAGTTAGGTTGGCAATAGATGTCCATCAAGCTTAACCAAAAGACAAAAATACATAAAATGAAAACTTTGCAAGTGTGTAATTCTTTCTAGACCATGTACATAACGGGAGTCCAAAGTATAATGAAAAAAAGTCAGCCATTTTATGAAGAAAGTTACTTCAAATTCTCTAGGATTGTTAAAAACATAGCAGTAGCTGATGAAGCACTCTAACCACGCTAATGTCGTACATACACACGGTCGGACTTTTCGTCTACAAAAGTCCGACAGGTGCAGACGGACTAAAGCTGGCTGACAATCCGATCGTGTGTGGGCTTCCCCGGACTTTCAGCGGACTTTTCCAGCCTCAAATCTGACGGACTTTAGATCTGAAACATGCTTAAAATCTTTACGTCGTAACTACGCCGGACCCAGAAATCCGCTCGTCTGTGTGCTAGTCCGATGGACAAAAACCCACGCTAGGGCAGCTATTGGCTACTGGCTATCAACTTCCTTATTTTAGTCCGGTGTACGTCATCACGTACGAATCCGTCGGACTTTTGTGTGATCGTATGTAGGCAAGCCTGTTCGTAAGAAAGTCTGCCGCAAGTCCGCCGCAAGTCCGCCGCAAGTCCGCCAAAAGTCTGTCGAAAGTCTGTCGGACAGGCTGTTGGACTTTTGTAGACAAAAAGCCCGACCATGTGTACGCGGCATAACTAATTAGACGTAGCCACTTTTTGGCAGAAAAATTTCCATCTGACTCCTTTGATCTTTCAATCCAAGGATGTTGGGCAGAATGATGGCAACAGGGCCACACACAGAACACATTTTGTCTGGTTCATCAGGAACAGAATACAATTTGCATAGGGTATGGCCAGCTTTACTAGCTGACTATAGAATACTGGCAATACAGGATTTATCCTATAAGAACTGTGTATAGCTGCAGCCTAGAAATGCTTTAGGTTCGTACTCCACTAAGGAAATCAACACAGTACTGGAATTTTAACAGGAACTCTGGGAAAAAGATAAAAATGCTTTTGTCGAATAGTTATAAAGGTCATCAAGTATATGATTTTTTTTCTCAATCAGCATCTCCAAAGTAAAATAATGAAATATACTGTAGCTTTGGCCTGAAAAAGTCAACACTATATATTCTGACACACATCTGCCTACACACCTTGTCTAGAACATGATACTATCAGAGCTTCAAACTACTATAACCTGGTCAGAAAAGTAATGAAGCGAAAAAAATGCATTCTTTAAACCGGTTTACATAATTTTTTTGTTTTTGGATGCCTGGGGATACCCTATGTTCTGGGATAGCTTAAAAATATAATAACTCTGTCACATTTTTTTTGAGCCTCAACTTATTTGTTTCTAGTTATCTCGTTTTTGTTTTCAGTAAAGATGAGAGAGAAAAATGTAATACTTTCAGTACATTTTTAAACAGATTGTAGTTACTCCATATAGCACTAGCCAGTTGTTAAAATTCCATTATCCATAAAAGATTAAGCAAACATACCATAGCAATAAATTAGCTGGTCAGCATCCTTTTATTGGAATGGCCATTATGGCAAATGTCTTTAAACCTTCTCTTAAAAGGCTATATAAACCTTCCTACCTGACATTGAATTTTTTCCCCTGCATAAGATATGCATTGATCGTTTAGTTTAATGGTGCCATTTGTTGCTTTGTACGCACAGCCTGTAGTAGGATAAATATTCAAATGCAGCATGGAACTGCAAATGTTAACCAGATGTCGTCCGCCCCACGTACATTTACTGTGGCAGGGTGGCCGCTCTGAGCAGAATCATGTACCTGCTGTACGTGATTTTTCACTTCCGGCTCTGGGGTGCACACGCTCGCTCCTGGTGACCCACTGTAAATGGACACAGCGGTCCGGCAGACTTGATGTCCGCCGGGACCTGCGGATCGTTCATGAGACAGGCAGAACAGCAATCTGCCTATGAAAACATGGCAGATCACCGTTCTATGAGCAGGAACACGGATCTCTGCCTTCCCACAGTACAGGCACCCACACAGTTAGCAAGCACTCCCTAGGAACAAGTGTAACTCTTTGATCACCCCTGATGTTAACCCCTTCCTTGCTAGTGTCATTAGTACAGTCACAGTGGACAGTGCATATTTTTTAGCACTGAATACAGTGGTATTAGTGTCACTGGTCCTCAAAAAAAAGCATCAAAAGTGTTAGGTGTCTGATTTGTCCGCCGCAATACCGCAGTCCCGCTATAGGTCGCTAATCACTGCCACTACTAGTAAAAAAATAAAAATAAATACAAATTCCAAAAATACTGTATGTTTGTAGCTGCTATAACTTTTGTGCACACCAATCAATATACGCTTATTGGGATTTTTTTTACCAAAAACATGTAGCAGAATACATATTGGCCTAAATTGATGAAGAAAATTTGATTTTTTACATTTTTTTATTGGGTTGCTTTATAGCAGAAAGTAAAAAATATTGTTTTTTGTTTTTTTTTCAAAATTGTCAGTCTTTTTTTGTTTATAGCGCAAAAAATATAAACTGCAGAGGCGATCAAATACCACCAAAAGAAAGCTCTTTATTGTGGAAAAAAGGGTACAGCGTCGCACAACCGTGCAATTGTCAGTTAAAGTAACGCAGTGCTGTATCTCAAAAAATGGCTGGTCATGAAGGGGGGTAAACCTTCCGGAGCTAAAGTGGTTAATGTATGACCTTTGTCTGTAGTCTAAGAACAGACATTTGGGGATTGATTTACTAAAACCGGAGAGTGCAAAATCTGGTGCAGCACTGCATAGAAACCATTCAGCTTCCAGGTTTTTTTAAAAAGCTTAATTGAACAAGCTGAAGTTAGAAGCTGATTGGCTATCATGCACAGATGCACCAGATTTTGCACTCTCCAATTTTAGTAGATCAACCCCTTGCTGTGAAGAAACTAAATAACTCAATCCCTGGGTCTCTCAATCTACTGCTCTTTAGCTGCAGTAATTAGATCTGATAGACGCAAGCATGTAGAACATTTACAGACACACATACAGCATAGGTTACCATTCAGATGGAAGATTTTTTTTTATATTACATTAACACTCCCACATTTGTGATGCAACACATGCATGCACTGGACACTGAGGAAATCTAAAATTTTCCTCTTAGGCAGTTGTACTTGAAACAGGTGTCTCCATTGAAATTTTTTTTTTAAATGGTGGAGTTCCCTTCATTTTCTTTCTCGGTGATAAATAGGGTGGTGAGTCTCCCCAATAGAGACACTGACAGAAAAAAAACTCAATAGAGGGCCGAGCCCTTCGCCATTCTATCTAAACCTATAAAAAGTGTTTCCTAGAGAAATATTTTAGGGATAAAGTAAAAGTACAACTTATATAAATATTGCCTTCCAAGATTGCAATGAAAAGAAATAGATTTTTTGGCAGTTATAGAAAATAATTACAATCTACAAACTGAAAGTTACTGTAATCAAAGTAGCATACAAATTAAGATTTTTTTTGTAACTTGACTTACAGATTCTTAAACTAATAACCATGTATTGGAACTGTAGAAATCTATAACTGGCACCATTACTGATACTGCTGCTCTCAACAAAAGAACCATAACAAAAGCAAATATTTATTTAATACAAATCTTATGAACCACTGTTGATATGGTGTAGCACATTAAAAGTGTCTTGCTCCTATTTCTTTTGTGCGGAAGTTCAACCTCTCAATGGCAATATTTAAAGCTGAACTTCAGAATTCTTGTAACTTAGTTTTGCAAGATTCTTGCCGCTGATTTAGTTAAACCTCTTCCAAACTGTAAGATAAAAGGGCTTACCTTTTAGAGATATCACTGTGATTTTGTTTCTCTGAAAAATGATCTGTTTTCAGGTACCGGGGGATTATTTTAGATCTAGCCACACGTTATTTTACATCTAGTCACCTGTCACCTCCAAACAAAGAATGAGAACTGCTTTGAAAAAGGGGAGTAGTCCAACCTGCCTTTTATTTAAGGGTTCTAAAAATAAGCTAAAAGAAATCCTAGAAATTAGAGTTTTTGTTAAGACTAAAATGATATTTGCAACATCAGAATCATCCTTTTGCTTAAAAGAGTGTTTGTAGCAACACTTCACCTAATGAGTCCCAAAGCATTTCCTCCCTTAACCCCTTATTTAGGCTTCATGTACACCCTGCCTACATTGACAGCGGCCGTGGGAAAGCGCAAAACGCAACTTTGCTGCATTTTGCGGTTTCCCGTGGCTGGCGGTCAAAACGTTCCTATCCTGAACGCGATTCTTCTGCGTTCAGGAGAGGGAGGTTGAATATCTCCTAACCGCAGCAGCTTCTAAACTATGTTAAAAGCCTATATGTACAGTGACATAGGCTTTAATGGAGTTAAGTTTAGAAGCTTTGGCAAAAAAACGCCAAAAGCTTCTAAACTCAAGTTTTGGAGCTGCTAGTGTACATGAAGCCTTAAAGTT
This sequence comes from Lithobates clamitans, assembly GCA_037952925.1. Classification (NCBI taxonomy): domain Eukaryota; kingdom Metazoa; phylum Chordata; class Amphibia; order Anura; family Ranidae; genus Lithobates; species Lithobates clamitans. The sequence continues at coordinate 831,396 of JBBGZY010001757.1, read as the reverse complement.
TTTTTTTTTGGAGATGTCTAATTTCTGCACTTTATACATACATATTTTTATTTCCAATGTTTTAGCTAAGAATATACAATAACTGGGAGAAATTACAAAATAGCATTTTTAAAACAATGTTTACCAAATTCTCATATCTCCAGATATTCACCCCAAATGTTGACAAAGTCTTCTGACTGTTCCATTTTTATGCAATATTATGCTTTACATTGGTAAAGCTTAAAGTGCAAGTTTAAGAAATAAAATGACATGTTTGTGTAAGTTGTTAGGATAACATTAAGATCAAGAAAGGTTTGCATCGACTCAAATTAACATGACAGTGGTATTTTCACAGGTTTATGATCCCTAAAACTCTGATGACATTTCACTGGACTTGCTTATTCTTTATTATCATAAAAATGTATTTTGATTTTTTGTTATATTTTTGTTTTCTTTATGGGAGTCTAGATTAGGGCTAATCAAGCCCCTCGTGCACCTCTGAACAAACAGATCTCTTCTACTAGGGATCTACTGCTTTCTGTAAAAAGAAAAATAGAGCACTATTGCCATAAGTTGCTTCTGCAGGGAAAGGCAGGGCAGAAAATAATTGGCTGCGCCTTAATGTTGTTGAGAGACTAATAGCAAGTGCCATCACTTTACATGTGATAACATGGCTTTTTCATTTTAAAGCAGAAAGCATTGTGTCGCAATGCTCTGATATGGACCACTTTACTGAGTGTTATGTAGCAGGATTGCAAGCTCAGAAGTTGATTCAATCCAGCAGCCACAGTGGCCAATATAAGATGCCATTTTAAAATGGCACCTGGACAAATACCTGCTAAACCAGCACAGTTCAAAAACAAAACCTTGAACCTAAGTAGTGACAATGACATCATTCTTTCAGTAGTCATTCTAATTCACCTAAAAACCCAGGGCTCTATATCATGTAAATGCAGAATCCAAAGACAGGACTTTGACTCACTGTTTCTTACCTCCTGCATCTCACGATTGTTCCTTCAGCCAGTAAACTACCAATTTCTATTTGCGTTCTTGCCCATGGCAATCTAAAAAGATGTCACCTTTAATTTTATTGAAATTAAAAATGAATTCTGTTGGGTCTCAACTCAAGTTTTGTGTTCAAATCTCTACCATTTTGATGCAATTGTATGATTTCACAAAATTAATATAAAGCATTATACCTTAATGTACTTTTTGGTTTTAGGTATGTTGGCCCTACTCTATTCCAGCATCTGGGAAATGCTACAAGGCTCAGAGTGACAGAGACAGCGACTACACTACTATTTAGTGATAATACTGCACTTCCCCCAGGACTACTTCCCAAGGTTCCATTTCATATTCTGTGGAAAATTTTCCACCTTTAGATCATATATGGTAGACTCTATGATTAAGCCCTAAAAGGTTGAAATGCATCAGCAGGCATGGTGGAAGTGAGGGGATTTAGCTGAAGCTGATTTTTCCACCAGGATTACTTGGTTAACCAGGACATCGTGTGGCTCTGGTGTTTTCTTCATATAGGCTTAAAGGTTTGTTTGGAAGCAGCAAAGATAGTGCCAGTGGTAAAAGAAAAGGGAACAAATTAGAAAAGCATTATGCAGGGCATTCTGTACTCTATATGAAATGATCCTGGCTCTATTTAGATACAGTAACATTTAATCACTGGGGGTTTTAAAGGTATGGGTAATGAGCTCCAGTTCTGCTTTAACACTTGTGTCATCATGTATCAGGGCATTGTTTTTTCAAGTTCATTATAAGTTTTGACTGCAAACTTTAAATTTATCTTCTATAACAATTTATTTGATTCTAAACCAAAGATGCTTTTAACTGTGACATAAATAAATAAATAAATAAATTAATTAAATAAAATACAATTGGCTAACTAACAAAGAGAAACTATTAAAGAGTGACATTTCTAGTCCCTTACATTTTTTCACAGTGTTTGACACAGAAATCTGTAGGTAATTATATGTAAATTACTTTTCTGTTTAACAATTTTATGCATTTCAGGTACTGACAGGTATAATATATATACTTACAGTGACAATCATACAATGGGAGCAAGTGGAAATATTGAATAGTATAATACTTTATATATCCTCTGTTTTCAAGAAATTTTCACAGACTGAGCTTAATGGGATTTTATTAATGTAAAATGAAAATGCCATAAAATATTGTATACCTTAGCAGCATAACAGTGGTTTCTTTCAACAAGTGAACAGAAAACACATTTTCTATCAATGATTCAAGCCACATTACTCATGTGCACTTACATATTTACTCTGACAATAAACTATTGCTGCTTCTCATTGTGTATTTTCAGCGAGCACATATTTGAAAGGACACCTTAACTGTAAGGTTACATAGTCGAAAAAAAAACACTAGTCTTCTAGTTCAACCAATAAAAAGAAAACAAAAAAAAAAAACGCAAATATAAAACCTCAATATACACAATCCTATACCATAGTTGGTCCAGAGGAAGGCAAAAACCCCACTAAAGCATGATCTGATTTGCTCCAGTGGGGAAAAAAATTCCTTCCTCATCCCTCAGGATGCAATTAGATATTCCCTGGATCAACTACCCAGCTATTATCTCTAAAAAGCAGTATCTAGCTATATTTTGGGCATATAGAAATGCATACAGCTCTTATTTAAAACACTCTACTGGGCTGGCTAGAACTACAGTAAAACCTTGGATTGTGAGTAGTGCGGTTTACGAGCGTTTTGCAATACAAGCTTTTTTTTTTTTTTAAATCCTGATTCGATTTGCGAGTGTTGTCTCGCAAGACAAGCAGGATTCAAGCCTCTTGGGTGTGCAGTACCACATGTGGCCAAGGGTGGGGGTGCCAGAGACACTCGCAGACGCTCATAGTCACTCGGTTCCTGAGTGTCTCTGAGTGGTCTCCGAGCGTTTGAGTTTCTCCGGCGAGTGTCATCCCCACCTCTGGCCACATGCGGTACTGCATACACTAGCAGTGACACTGGAACAACTTATCTGAGTTTCCATTAATTCCTATGGGGAAACCTACTTTGATATACGAGTGCTTTGGATTATAAGCATGTTTCTGGAACTAATTATGCTCATAATCCAAGATACTACTGTAGTTCTTAAAGAAGTCTATTCCACATTTTCACAGTTTACTGCGAAGAAGTCTTTCTGTATGTGAAGGTTAAATCTTTTTCCTCCAGACGTAAGAAGTGATCTCTCATCTTCTATGATGACCTTAACGTGAATTACTCTACACCAAGTTCACTATATGGACCACTTATGTAATTTAGTTTAGCTAATCTTTCTGTATAGCTGAGCTTCTCCATGCCCCCCATCAGTTTGTTTGCCCTTCTTTGTACTTTCTTTAACCGCTTCTCTACCGGCCACAGTTTACATACGTAGCTGTAGGGAAGCGGTTATACAGGGATCATGGTTGAGGCTACAACCATGATCCCAGTGTCATTTTTTTTTTTTACAGCCAGTGATTCTCTTTCAGGTAAAATTACTCTCAGTGGCTGGGCAGCCACTGGAATATGTTTACAGGTGGCGGAAGGGGGTCCCACCCGCTCCTGCCGCCGCCATTACCGGGAAGCCCGGTAATGATGCGGCCGAAGGCATCCAGGTCTGGCCTCACAGTAAGAGGAACCAAAGCTCCTCCCACTATATGACGTCAGAACTGGCAAGCGATGACTATTTCGTCATAAACATGTGTCTGATCGGCTGCATTGGAGCCCAAACGAGAGATGGCAGCAGAGTTTGTCCTGTCGCCTCTCCTGCTTTTCTTTTCTCCCACCATCAGCACAGTATATTATTCCTGTTGTTTCCTTCCCCCCTCAGTAAATCTTAAGCTGGGTATACACATTCAGTTTTTTGTTCAAACAGCAGGTTAAACGAAAAAAAAAAAATAAAAACTGCATTCTGACAGGTGGAACCCCCTTCCCACCAGAATATACTGATCATTGCCTGCAAGGGCTAATTGAATGCTGGTTTTCCAGTAGGATCATTTGAAAAAAGCTGGTCATTAGACTGGCTTCTGCTGAACAGACAGTGGTACACATGTACCGAAGGTCTACATGTGTACCAGGCTTTAAAGCTGTCAGCAGTTCGGCCTCTAGTGGCTCACTAATTTTAGGCACAGTGAAGTGAGCAGTGAGTAACTGAGGCTGTGCAGAGCAGGGTGAGACGATATTGTAAAGGATTTTAAAAAGTATAGCCACTTATTTTAATGTTTTACATAACTATACATGCAAAAGGGACCAGCCTGAAGAAATCTATCGGGACTTAATTTTCTATTTCTATGGAACAGGCTAAACCAAAAATGACATATGGCACAATGGGGTTGATTTACTAAAACTAGAGAGTGTAACATTTGGTGCAGATCTGCATAGAAGCTTCCAGGTTTTTTTTTGTCAAAGCTCAATTGAACAAGCTGAAGTTAGAAGCTGATTGGCTACCATGCACAGCTGCACCAGATTTTGCACTCTCCAATTTTAGTAAATCAACCCCAATCTGTCACTTGCATAAACAAAGCACCAGGAGTCTCCGCTGTAATTTAGTTTTTTACTTGTTGATCATGCTGTTATTGTTTCAACTTCCTTTAACATGCCAAGCTGTCCAATAAAAGCATCAGGTAGAGGGTTGAGACACTGATAGGGGTTATTGAAATGGTCAACTTTTATCATCTTAGTTGAAACTTTTATCCCAAAAGGAAAAAAAAACCAAAATCTGTAACGGCTTACAAAGTGTTAGCTGGAGTCACATTTTACAGAAGTGACCAACAAATTAAAACCTAAATCTATTAGTTAATTTAATAGTACCCTCTCTAGGCAATGTTCCTTTCCAAGGGTGTCTCTGTTGACATAAAGCCACCCAAAAACATGAAGTGTGCTATTTGCTGGATCACCAGGTAAATATAAAGGAGCACACTAAAAAAAAACAGATGCCTTCCCGCTGTGGTATTGTATTCTCACAGCAGGGAGTCTTCATCACTGCCAGAATACAATGATCAGTGTTGCCGGCTATAGCCGGTTGCACTGATTGTTTGGGAGAAACCCAACAGGCTGGATGTACACAAGTTAATTGATAGATTGACCTGTGTACAACGAGCCCGCCCATACATGGATCGGAATTCGGCTGCTTTATGCTGACCTGGCTGAATTTTGTTCCATGGTTTAAGACTTTCCTATGCTGATAAGCAGAACATAAGGAGCCATTCTTCTTCTGTCTCATTCAGGTTTATTATTTCCATCTCACACCACTTTGTGAGATGGAAGCAGAGGTACTCTAGCTGAGAGACTTGAGGATTCCTCAAGAAGTGCATGGAAATTAATGAGCTGATAAGTGCTTATATTAAACATCATATGCAGGATTATTAATGCTTATAATATTTTCAACATGTAAAGGCTTATGAGATTACAAGATACACAAAGAGTTGGTTGTCCAAACATTCTATTTGCAAAACATAAAGAATACAATAGGAAACCTGAATGTTCTTAAAGCTGAATTCTATGAAACTATAAAGACACAAATTATTAATCTTTAATCATTGCAGTCCCTGTATATCAGAGCTGGATTGTAAGAGGTAGAATTAGTACATGGAGGTGATCACTTCATGTGTTGGCAAGAAACATACTAATAGGAAGAGAAAGCAAAGCAAATAAACAGAAAGCTGAGCATTCATTGTGCTGTTTCTTTTTTTTTTTTCCTGTAGGGGTGCATCCTAGGCTCAGAGAAAGTTGGTTGAATGATGCTGGCCATAAGACTGAGGACATCTAATGGTGGAAAAAAGTACTCGGGGGGGGGGGGGGGGGGGAAATCTCTGGATAGGACAGGTAAGTATTCTGTTCTTTGTAGATAGGGCTTTTTTGTTTTTAAATTAGCAATAGCATTGCTTTAACTATTATCTTATGTAATACATAGGTTAAAAAAACTGAGAAACCAAGTCCTACTAGGTCAACCAACTATATGAATATGGTCTTTTAGACTGTTTTCTATCCATTTACAAACAGAATTTTCTAAGCCTATAGACTTTGACTTATACATAAGCAGTGTGGGGGAACTGTACCAAATGCTTTTGAAAAGTCCAAGTATACTGTATCCACAGCTACTCCTTTATCTAAGTTTTTGCTTACTTCCTGATAAAAGGGAAGAATATTTGTTTGACAACTTCTGTCTTTCATGAATCCATGCTGTCCATTGATTAACATATTATTTTCTAGCAAAAACACGGATGTGGTCTTATCAAACTCTCAAGCATATTAACAACTATAGAAGTTAAACTAACCAGTCTGTAGTTACTTGGTAAAAACTTTGATCTATTTTTAAATATAGTCACCACATTGGCTATGCCCCAATCTAGTGGTAATATGACAGTCATTAAAGAGTCTCTAAAATTTAGAAACAATGGTTTTGAAATAACAAAGCTCAACTCTTTGAGGATACATGGGTGTAAGCCCTCTGGTTCAGGTGCTTTTGGAGTTTTCTTAGGGTTATGTCAATACTGTCCCGTTATGGACTTAAAGCGGAACTTGAGTCATTTTTTCATCTTTTCATCTATTAAATCTTCTGCCCTTGTTGTTTTAACTTTGGATAGTAAAATCATTTTTTTTTCTGCCAGTAACCTTATACAGCCCACTTCCTGTTTCTTGTCTGGCCATTAGCCTAGGCTTATGACATCATGCACAGCTCTCCCTCCCACTCTCGTGAGGGTTTGCCAAGAAGGGAAGGGAATGCGTCATAAGAGGACCAATGAGAGCTGCAGAGCTGGAGGTGTGCCTCTGTGTGTCTGTGTAAATCCAATAAGTGAATAGGCAGCAGCTTCAGCTGCCCACAGTTAAAATGGATGCAGCCAGACTCAGTGGAGAGAGATTTCTGCAGCATATTTGGCAAGTACAGAATCACAGTATATATAAAATAATATGCAAAGTGGCTGGAGGGAAGCTTCAGAATGGCAAAGATGTATTTATTACAAATTATGTGAGCAGACTGCAGTTCCTCTTTAAGCTCCCCATTTTCCTTTGTATATACCAAGCTGAAAAGGGTATTTAATAAATTTGCCTGTCACCAGTCACCAACTTTAAATTATCTTGTAAAGGGCTTACATGTTCAGACCTGAGCTTTTTGCTATTAAAATGTTTGAAGAATTTTTGGGGTTAGTTCAACTTTTTCACAACCAGTTACTCATTTTGAATTTTTGTGGACTTTATTTAATTTTTACATATTGTTCTATTCTTTGTAACTTTCAGACTATGATACGTGTTCCTTTATTTTTTAACATTTTTTAAATGCCCTATATAGCTTTTTCAGCTTTGGACATGAACCACATGGGCAGGTTTTGTACTTTTTAAATGTAATGCCCATGGGAATACATTTCAATGTGTGTTTGCATACAGTCAATTTAAACAATCTCATTTATGTTCTGTGTACTTCAATGACAAGATTCATCCTAGTCTAAGGCACGCAAAAGATGGATCTTTTTTTCTCTTCATTTAACCAGTGGGTTACATGAAAAAAAAAATTGACCCACTTTTCCCCATCCACACATTTCCCCGCTACGACATTGTATTCTGACAGCGGGAAAACATTATCATCAGAATACACAAATCGCATTGCAAGCTATAGCCTGCAGTGCTGATTGAGAAGGGAAAATCAGACAGCGCGGTTGATCAATAGATCGACTTCTGTGCAACCACAGTGCCCATACATAAATTAAAACTAGGCCAGTCCCTGCTTAACTGGCGGAATTTCCATCCATGTTTCCCTGGCATAAGTCTTAAGAGCATCTCTCAGCCTTGTTTTCTTTTCTTTAATTTCTTAAAATGAAGTAATTTTATTTTACAAGTGCTCTTGTTGTTTACAACTTACATTAAATGAAATCACGTTGTGGTCGCAGCTAACCAGATTTTTTTTATATGAAATTAGTAATAAGTTCTGCATGGTTTGAGATTACTGAATGGATCAGCTATTCACCTTCCTAGGTTACTTCTCTGGCTCCTAACTGAACTAAAGGTAAACCTCTTCATTTCTGTCCTGTGCCCTATGAAGCAGTAGGGCGAATGCAGGAAGAAGTAATGTAGGATGTTACAGACTGATCCCACTGATTAGAAGCGGTGTGTGTATTACAAGAATGGATAGCCAAAAAAAAAAAAGGATTATTTTACAGGTAAAACAGCTTTTACTGCTATCTGGGGGCTCCATTAGAAAAACTATCACTTTTTGTTCTATGACAACCTTGCAACAGACAGGATGTGAGGGAAAAATCTGCAACAGGGAAACAGACAACAATAAAAAGCTGACAGAGGTTCTAGCATCCCCCAGTTACCTGGATAATATAAATACATTTCTGTATGTGTTACTGATTTTCTCAGACTTCCTGTCCTAGGAACAACCTTTTTATCAGACAAGAAGTGAAGGAATCTATCCAACAGAGCTTCTGATGGCATCAAATCCTGACAGAAGTTCTAATCCTTCCCTAATCTAGGCTATATTAAAAGGTTTTGAGCATAAAAACACAAAGCTGTGAATCAAGAGGAAAGCAAAGAAGTTTAAAAATAATTTATAGATTTTATTAATTTTACATTTCTATTCTAAATTATAGTACTTTTGGGTACAGATATAATTATCAAGCATACACATTAGCCTTATAGTAATATTGAGGGAAAGACTTTTTAATCACTGTCACATATTACATATGGGTCCATTTATCCCCATTGATCAAGAAAAACTTGCTAGAAGATCATCCCTACACTGGTACACTAAGATGTTTCCATTGCTGCGTACACACAGCCAGACTTCCCGACAGAAAAAGTCCGATGGGAGCTTTTGGTCGGACATTCCGACCGTGTGTATGCCCCGTCTGACTTTTTCTGTAGGCATTTCCGATGGACTCAGATTTAGAACATGTTCTAAATCTTTCAGTCAGAAATGCAGACAGAGTTTAGCCCGTTGGCAAGTCCGCTTGTGTGTACGCAGCATAAGAGGGAAACATGCAAAAAAAAAAATGTGAGCATATTTTGCACCTGACCTTCAACATGCCTGCTGGTAAACCAAGTGTAGAAGGTAAATTGAGATATTAATGTTGGCAATTTGTCACAATACATCAAGAAGTGGTGCTCCAAGGAAGGAGCTATGGATATTTCGTAGTTGCCAGGCTTTAAGTTGGTTACTATGCAAGGCGCAAAGAAATCAAATAAATGTGTTGTACTTAAAGATCACAGTGTAATACCATGTTTTCATTATGTTACAAATGTATTCTTTTGTCTATAAGCTAAAATACTTCAGAATTCTGTATCATAGGGAGAAATTTACGTGGTCATACATCTATAATGCAGAAGATTACAGTTGAAATAAGCCTTTCCTTATATCAGAAAAGTAAAAAGAAAAGGTAGTATTACCAGCAAGCGTAGCTTACCAAGAGCAATCCAATACATACTGTACTCTCTCATTCAATTAATCCTGTAATGAGGGAAGTTTGGTAGCTTGGATTTTTCAAAAAACAGTTGTGTGATTGTTTTGTTGACACCTTAGCTTCAGTACTTTCTCAATCGCTGAATTGAAGCAAGGATACGAATATTTAGTTTTATTTTATTTATTTATTTTTTATTTTATATTTATTTTAGTGGTATCCTTTTCAGTTTTGTGATCAGGGTACCCACACCACACCACACTACAAACAGTTTCCCAACCTTCAGATTTCAGAAGGATGGTATAAAGAACATTTTAAGTACTTAGCCTTGTATATTGGTATTTTATATCTGCCTGGAGTTTACTGCTAAAATAATTTTTATATACTACTTTTTAAAAAAAGTAATGACATCTTCCTCTGGTCCTGACTTCTCCAAAGAGAACTATTGCACATTTACAAATGCTGGAAGCTTAAAGGCTCTAAAGTCTCTGTCAGGTCTATAATAAGTAGATATTTGCCAGCACCCCAAGGATCGTCAATCTCATCCAAATGGTTTTTATGCAAGAAAGATCACATCACAAGAAGGTATAGTGCAATGTTTCGAAGCCACACAGGACCCCATTCGTTAGGCATGTGAGGGGGTCCTGCGTGGCTCCGAAACATTGCACTATACTTTCTTGTGATGTCATCTTTCTCGAATAAAAATCTTTTGGGCGAGATTGACGATCCTTGGAGTACTGGCGAATATCCACTTATTGAACAGGTTCCAGTATCCAGCTTGCGGTTGCTACAGCACCCAGTACCTTAAAGAGTTCATTCCAGGAATGTGTCGTGTCTTCCAGGTCTATGAGACCTGGCAGAGAATCACGGTGTGTCTGGGCATATGATGAACTTCATCTGCAAGGAAGACAATGCTTGACTCCATGAACCAGTAAATATGTTTTTTTTATATATTTTTTTTTTTATTAAAGGGTCAAGTGTTAGGGATATTAAAATTCATTTTGAGTATGTAGGGTGAATTTCCTATTTTACAACGGGGCTGTTGTCAGAACATCTGCCATGGCAGAACTTTGCAGGAAGGCTGCTAAAAGCCAGGTCAAAATGCAGAGATACCTGCAGGCATACCCCTACACTTTGTCATAAAATCTGCAATATCACGTCACTAAGTGCAATGGATTTGTAGGTGCATACCATGGCGTTCTGTTCCATTCCTTAGTAGGTTCCATCCACAGCTCTGCCATTGAGGATCTTCCCACTGTAACTTGGTCTGTCTAAGTGTTAATACTGTGGGGCAATATGCAAATGAGGGGAGCTAGAATAAACTTTACATTATGGTGAGTATGTATGTAGCTATGCCTCTAACTGTGGGTATACGATGTACTGTTATTATTAAAGCAATCCTACCACTATACTAGATTTTAAATTAATGCATACCTGAGTGTACATGCTAAATTTCCTGCTGCTTGCACCATTAAACACTGCTTCAATCCTGGGAAATCTGCATGTAAAGTCCACTGAGAAACCAAAACCTCCAGAGTCTTGGTCTCCCGGATTCCTCACCACTCTCAATGGTTCCTACTTCTGACCTCCATGCAATACAGAATACAGTAGTGGGGCGCTATATAGAATAGGCGAATAAAACCGCACAATTATATGTTTTTTAATTGTGTTATTAGCAGTTTGCATGGAGATACCCTTTAAATTTCACTTGTATTTTCCCACTCCCTTTTTTAGTATTGATACTGAAGCTGAACTGCGAACTTCCAACTGGATGAAAAAAATCTTATGTAGGAAGAGCAACTAATACTGTGTGTCTTTGCTGAGTGACAGAAATGATAAACCCAGAAAGACTGCAGAATTGCTGGAGAGGTAGAAGGAGAGATCTGTGAGCTCTGTCCCTTAAAATGACCTTCAATAACTCAGAGTCTGTGATTTCCTTCTAACTGAAGGATTTATAAAAATGAGCTGACTGAATGTGACAGGATAAATGTCAGCAGGTTTTCACAAAAAAGCAAATCCCGATTTCCTCACAGTTTCAAACAGTAAGAGCTAGGGAACAATGGGTTAAGAGTAGAGAGGGGAAGGCCTGGGGAAAAAAATGAAAAATTGGGGGAAAAAAAACATGTTTTTCTTGTTTTTTTAGTAGTTTTTTACAGGAAAAATTAAGGGAAAAAAAAAAAAGTGTGGAATATGTTCTTATACAATGATAAGATAAAATCTATGACATGGTATTTAAACTATATACAGTAACTTGAACACCTAATGAAAGATTTTTGAGACTTTATGTAATGCATTTCCCATACGGGCCAATTCTGACACTTCGCTCCTACATGTAAAAATCCACTTTTATTGCTATAAAATTACTTAGAACCCACAAACATATTATATATATATATATATATATATATATATATATATATATACACACACACACACACATTTTATTTTTTTTAGCAGAGGCCCTACAGAATAAATTGGTATTTACGCAGCGGTTTATAAAAAATGAAACAAGACACTTTTAGAAATTAAAAAAAAAAAGCAAAACACTAAAGTTAGTCAAATTTTTTATTTTTTTTTGTATAATGTGAAAGATGATGTTACTCCCCTAAAATTCTCCATAGGCGACACCTTAAGCATCTTTACAGGTTACCAGTTTAGAGTTGCACAGGAGGTCTTGTGCTATAATTATTGTCCTTGCGCTGACGTTCACGACAATACCTCACATGTGTGGTGTGATCACTGTTTACATATGCGCGCGGGAGTAACGTATGCATTTGTATTTGCGCGTAAGCGCAGTGGGCTGGGGTGCTTTAATTTTTTTTATTATTTATTTTATACAAATTTTTTTTTGGATTAACTTTATTGCTATTACAAGGGATGAACAACATTTACAGTCATTGTGACAGCATGGGCCTTGACAGGTCCTCTTTAAGTAGAGATCTGGGGTTTATTAGACCCCAAATCTCTCCTCTAGCCTCCCATGCAGCTGATCAGACACAGACCGGCTACTTTCCTGGCCGTTAGCGGCAGAAAAACAAAGAGGCAGAACCAGAAGTGACAAACCACTTGTCGCTCCCGGGTTACAGAGAGAGAGAGATGAACGTGTCAGTTCCTCTGTCCCTGTTTATGGGGCAGCAATCGCCGGTAGAGCCCGGGAAAAGTGGCGGCGGCCGCCGCAGGAAGGAGGTGGGACCCTCTTCCACCATCCGCAGAAGTGATCTGAGTGGCTGAATAGCCACTCAGATCACTTCTGCCTTACAGGGAATTGCCGGCTGAAAATATACATACTGGGATGATGCTTGTAGGTGCCGGTATCAATCTGGTATAACCACTGAAACCAACGGACATCTATGGAAGTCCTACAGGCAGCAAGTGGTTAAATTATTGCAAATTCTTTCAGCTGAAGACAAGCAAATCCTGGAATACAATTAAAGAAACACTGTACTTCTCAATGCAGTTCTCAAAAAAGAGAAATAAGTATTTCTGCCACTAGAGGGCAATGCAGGGGATAGGCAAATTACCAGACAAGAAAGAAGAAGTGGGCTGTATAAGGTATTTACTGGCAGAAGACCAACATCTTCTTTTGCAGAGGTGACCTAAAGACATTAAAAATACTTTATGGAATAAAACGATGAGGACCACAATGAAAGTGCAAGTAGTTTTTCCCTCCAGATTTCTCATTCCAGAAACACTCTTCCTGCGGCTTCTGGATCATCACAAAGAGTTTCTTCAACAGCACCATTTTCAAATAAGGAAGTGCTGTAAACCTCTGCCTCACACAAATACAGAATTATTTACATAAAGAGCAATATTTGCTTCTGGATCAGCATTGTCAATAACCGAAAAAGCATACTGGCAGGAAGCTTTTAAATTATTATGAGGGAAAGGGGGTGGTTATTTGTTCTTCTGTATAGTTGAAATGTTCTTAACATATACAGTCCTTGTTATTTCATTTGTAATAAAAAATTACATTTTTAAAAGCAAGTTTTGTTTATTTACTGAGTAAGCTGTACTTTTATTCCAAGCATAATACTTTTATATACACTGCATTTCATGTTCCCAGTGTAACAAAATGCTTTTCAATTTGTAAAACTATTCCACAATGAATTTGTTTTTAATTGTATTCAGAAAATTTACTTTTTTATGGATAAAAAAAAAAACAGGGATGAAATTTTTTTTCCCATGGCTTAAAACACTCTGGAAATTTTACACCTCTAGTTAAGAGTCAGTTTATCTCTTGCTTTACGCAACATCAATAAACAAGATACAAAAGGGAAATCATTGTTGGTTACATTTGGCATCTTCTCTCTCTCCATTTAGATGGATATTGAATTTGAAGTTCCCATAAAGCTATTATCTTTAAGCCCATAGCTTGAAGCCAAAAGTTATCAATTTATTGATACATGTTAACACCTGCATTCACCACAGAAATAATTTATGTCTGTGATGAAGTGTATACAATGTAGCAAGAAGACAATAAAAAACCGGGACCCTCAAATAGAGACCCGCCTATAAATCAATTCTCTGGGTATAAGCCCTTACTTTGATGAAAGAAAGATTCCGGAGGCTGTTAACTGTTCACATATGTATACTTTGACCACACTACATGCTTAAGGCCTTGTTATATGATATTATCTGGTTTAATACCAGTGCCTATTTTTTTTTAACTTTATCAGGATTACTATACCAGTGTGATATGCCAAGATCAGCATGAGTTTTGGCAACTTTTATCCTGACGAATTACGGCTGTATATGCTTACATTTCTTGGATTGTCCTTAGTCTTTAGAATATACCCTTTAATCTTTCAAACATTTTTAATAGAAACATTATACACACTAAAAACTTTCATAAACCACATACCTTTTGCAATCAAAGGCTAAGTAAACAGGTGATGTAAATACAGCTATATAATTAAGAACTGAAAATACGTCAAACCCTAATTATAATTGATTGTCTTTTGGCTACTTTTGGTTAATATTACTTCATAAGACTGACTTCTAAATTCCCCTTCAGAATAATAGATGCAAGAAGGTAGAAAATAATGCGTTTCCCTCACACAGTTGACCATGTATTTTATTGGGCTGTTAGTGAGATAAAACATAAGCATAAATTCTACCTATAAAAAAGGTTATGCTCAGTTTTGAAGGCTAACAGTTATCAAGTTCCAAATTATGATGTAGTATAGTCAGTTTAAAGTTCTATAATGGAGTTTTACCCAGACTCAGGAAAGATTTACTTCTATTTTTACTAATTTTTATATATACCATCAAAAGGATTTAGAAGACTTGATAAAAGGTTTGAAAATAAGAAAGAACAAAACCATAATCAACATTCCTGAATCTTAGGTTGACATTTTGAGGTTGAATTAGTGACAGACTTAAATGTATGTCTGTAAAATGTGCAAAAAAGCTCAAATACAAATGAAGTTTAATACTGATTTAATATTAACTGATTTTAGTTAGGGAACCTATAAAATACCAGATTCCTGACCCTGATTTCACCAGAAGTAACCCTCTGCAAACCTCTTCTTAAAGCAAATGTATGAAAACCAAAAAGGGACTTCACCAGGTAAAAGCTATTATTCTCTTGGAATAATGGTTCCATAATCGCTTATGCTCCTTTACGTGCATTTATGGAAGGTCGTAACATTTTACTCAGGATCTTTTTGGCAACAAGATCCAGAGTATAAACATCAGTAAATTCTTACATCTGTGGCAACTGGCCTAAAGAAAATGTTTGAAAACCAAAAGGGCTTTTACCAGGCAAAAGCTATTATTCTCTTAAGATAATGGTTCCATAATGGAAGGCCAAAACATAATCTGGGAAATTACTAATGAGTGTCACAGATACTCAATAGAAAATTGCCTTGATGTAGTGCGACAGATGGTGCAACTTGCGACAGACCCATGTATGTGCCAGTAGCGTGCAGAAAGATTTGCATTGTCTCAAAGATATGGCACAATTTGCTCCAAAAGGGAAAAAGTCTTATTTACCTCCACTTTCCTTATCATGGATAGGGTGGTATTTATTTATAAATGTGTCACACCAATATCAACAGGGTGATATATATACAGTGTGTATATATATATATATATATATATATATATATATATATATATATATATATATTCAACAGTATTGGGACACCTACCTTTAAACGCACATAAACTTTAAATGGCACCCCAGTCTTAGTCCGTAGAGTTCAATATTGAGTTGGCTCACACCCTTTGAAGGTATAACAGCTTCAACTCTTCTGCGAAGGCTGTCCCCAAGGTTTAGGAGTGTGTCTATGGGAATGTTTGACCATTCTTCCAGAAGCGCATTTGTGAAGTCAGGCACTGATGTTGGATGAGAAACCCTGGCTCGCAGTCTCTGCTCAAATTCATCCCAAAGGTGTTATATCGGGTTGAGGTCCGGACTCTGAGCAGGCCAGTCAAGTTCCTCCACTCCAAACACGCTCATCCAGGTCTCTGAGCACCAGTGCACAAAGCAAGGTCCATAGTCATGTTGGAACAGGAAGGGGACATCCCCAAACGGTTCCCACAAAGTTGGGAGCTTGAAATTTTCCAAAATGTCTTGGTATGCTGACGCCTTAAGAGTTCAATTCACTGGAACTAGGCCAAGCCCAACCACTGAAAAACAACTCCACACCATAATCCCCCCTCCACCAAATGATTTGGACCCGTGCACAAAGCGAGGTCCATAAAGATATGGATGAGCGAGTTTGGGGTGTGAGGAACTTGACTGGCCTGCACAGAGTCCTGACATCAACCCAATAAAACACCTTTGGGATGAATTAGAGCGGAGACTGCGAGCCAGGCCTTCTAATCCAACATCAGTGCCTGAGCTTACAAATGCACTTCTGGAAGAATGGTCAAACATACCCATAGACACATGACTAACAGCCTTCCCAGAAGAGTTACACACAAAGCCAGTGTGAAACTCAGCGCTAAAACCGTAAGAACAACAGAGTAGTTTATAAAAGCTTGTAAGTATTGTTAATTATTTGTAAAAAAAAAAGTCAATCCAACAGATGAATATGAGTCAATCTTAATGAAAGTTTAAGGGGTGAACCAGTTCACAAAGTCTCTGGTGTTGAGCTGCTACTGATGGCGAGGCTGCTTCGGGCACGGGTTGGGGACCCAGGGACTGTGAAGACAAGAGAGCAGGGAAAAAAGGAAAGAGAAGCGCCAAGCCACTCCTAGTGCAGCATCGTTTTATTAAAAGTTGCAAAATTTAAAACAACGTAAAATGCACTCACATAGTGCTGGACGGGTGGAGGAATGTCAGGTGCAGCGATAGAAAAAAAACACAGAGGAATCCTAGGATGTCAGCCATGAGCACCGGGTGTCAACGCTGAAGCCTCAAGGAGAATCGGGAGGACGCCAGCAGGGACTCTCGGTGTGGAGGTTTTTCCGAAACATGCCTTCACCCGTTCAGCACCATGTGAGTGCATTTTACTTTGTTTTAAATTTTGCAACTTTGAAATTAAACAATGCTGCAATGCTGCAATAGGAACAGCTTGGTGCTGCTCTTTCCTTTTTCCCTTCCCAGAAGAGTTGAAGCTGTTATAACTGCAAAGGGTGGGCCAACTCAATATTGAACCCTATAGACTAAGACTGGGATGCCGTTAAAAGTTCATGTGTGTGTGTAAAGTCAGGCATCCTAATACTTTTGACAATAAAGTGTGTGTGTGCATATATATATATATATATATATACACACACATACATACATACACAAGAGTGTTACCCGTCTCTGGTTATGCAGGGCAGAAGATATGTGATTTACAGACTTATGGGGCGTACACACGGTCGGACTTTTTGACTACAAAAGTCCGACAGACTTTCGACAGACTTTAAACTGACTTTCTAACGACCAGACTTGCCTACACGCGATCACACCAAAGTCCGACGGATTCGTACGTGATGACGTACACCGGACTAAAATAAGGAAGTTGATAGCCAGTAGACAATAGCTGTCCTAGTGACGGTTTTTGTCCGTCGGACTAGCATACAGACGAGCGGATTTCTGGGTCCGGCGGAGTTACGATGTAAAGATTTGAAGCAAGTTCCAAATCTAAAGTCCGTCAGATTTGCGACTGGAAAAGTCTGCTGAAAGTCCGGGGAAGCCCACACATGATCGGATTGTCCCCTGGATTTGGTCCGTTGGCGTCCGTCGGACTTTTGTAGCTGAAAAGTCCGACCATGTGTACGCCCCATTAGCCCTCCTATGACAGGTAAAGGAGTGAACATCTTTTTATTTCAACTGTGTATTTTTGCTGTATGCTTGAAATCTTTGCCTAGAGTTGCACTTTAAAGTGTAATTGTAGCGAGGTTAAGGTTTGGCAGCTCTAGTCATAATAGGAAAGTATCAATAGCTTACTTGCATATTATAGCAGACTTACTTCTAGGTTTTCCCTTCGCCAGAGATGACAGCTTTAGAATCCTGAGTACCTATCTGTTCATTCTTCTGACCCATCTCTTCACTCACTGATGATATAACTCCTGCGCATGTGTGCTGGAGTTACATCATCTTGGTATTTGGCCACATTTTCCAAGATCTTACACTGCAGCATAAATCCATAGAAGAAATTAGCCGGCAACCCGATACGTTGGAAGTTCAAAATTCTTTATTAGGCTACAGCAAAAGCAGCACAAGCAACCCCCCCGCCCATTCTTCTTTTTTTTTTCCTTTCTCCCCTCCCCCCTTTTTTTTTCTCCCCTCCCCCCTGTATTATTCATTCTCTTCCCCTTATTTGAACTTCATTTTAAAAACAAAACACAGGGTAAAGAGATGACTGCCCGCAAGTTGTACTATCTCTTCGATGCCTCTAAGGGGCATTGCATTGAAGCTGTACATATGTGGTAACATGGTTCCTTATTGCTGAACCTTTGTATGGACATGACCCCATCTCTGATGTACAGTGGGGACAGAAAGTATTCAGACCCCCTAAAATTTTTCACTCTTTGTTATATTGCAGCCATTTGCTAAAATCATTTAAGTTCATTTTTTTTCCTCATTAATGTACACACAGCACCCCATATTGACAGAAAAACACAAAATTGTTGACATTTTGCAGATTTAATAAAAAAGAAAAACTGAAATATCACATGGTCCTAAGTATTCAGAACCTTTGCTGTGACACTCCTATATTTAACTCAGGTGCTGTCCATTTCTTCTGATCATCCTTGAGATGGTTCTACACCTTCATTTGAGTCCAGCTGTGTTTGATTATACTGATTGGACTTGATTAGGAAAGCCACATACCTGTCTACGTAAGACCTTACAGCTCACAGTGCATGTCAGAGCAAATGAGAATCATGAGGTCAAAGGAACTGCCTGAAGAGCTCAGAGACAGAATTGTGGCAAGGCACAGATCTGGCCAAGGTTACAAAAAAATTTCTGCTGCACTTAAGGTTCCTAAGAGCACAGTGGCCTCCATAATCCTTAAATGGAAGACATTTGGGACGACCAGAATCCTTCCTAGAGCTGGCCGTCTGGCCAAACTGAGCTATCAGGGGAGAAGAGCCTTGGTGAAAGAGGTAAAGAAGAACCCAAAGATCACTGTGGCTGAGCTCCAGAATGCAATCGGGAGATGGGAGAAAGTTGTAGAAAATCAATCACTGCAGCCCTCCACTAGTCGGAGCTTTATGGCAGAATGACCCGACGGAAGCCTCTCCTCAGTGCAAGACACATGAAAGCCCGCATGGAATTTGCTAAATAACACCTGAAGGACTCCAAGATGGTGAGAAATAAGATTCTCTGGTCTGATGAGACCAGGATAGAACTTTTTGGCCATAATTCTAAGCGGTATTTGTGGAGAAAACCAGGCACTGCTCATCACCTGTCCAATACAGTCCAAACAGTGAAGCATGGTGGTAGCAGCATCATGCTGTGGGGGTGTTTTTCAGCTGCAGGGGCAGGACGACTGGTTGCAATCGAGGGAAAGATGAATGTGGCCAAGTACAGGGATATCCTGGACGAAAACCTTCTCCAGAGTGCTCAGGACCTCAGAATGTGCCGAAGGTTTACCTTCCAACAAAACAATGACCCTAAGCACACAGCTAAAATAACGAAGGAGTGGCTTCACAACAACTCTGTGACTGTTCTTGAATGGCCCAGCCAGAGCCCTGACTTAAACCCAATTGAGCATCTCTGGAGAGACCTAAAAATGGCTGTCCACCAACGTTTACCATCCAACCTGACAGAACTGGAGAGGATCTGCAAGGAGGAATGGCAGAGGATCCCCAATTCAAGGTGTAAAAACTTGTTGCATCTTTCCCAAAAAGACTCATTGCTGTATTAGATCAAAAGGGTGCTTCTACTAAATACTGAGCAAAGGGTCTGAATACTTAGGACCATGTGATATTTCAGTATTTCTTTTTTAATAAACCTGCAAAAATGTCAACAATTTTGTGTTTTTCTGACAATATGGGGTGCTGTGTGTACATTAATGAGGAAAAAAAATGAACTTAAATGATTTTAGCAAATGGCTGCAATATAACAAAGAGTGAAAAATTTAAGGGGGTCTAAATACTTTCCGTCCCCACTGTATAGGCTATGCATTCTTTGTATTGTTACCTTGTACTGAAAAGAAAGTATTGTAAAAAAAAAAAAAAGACACAAAATAGCGAACCTGTTTCGGCCATGACACTTACACTGCAGTATACACACACAAAAAGCATTTTGTTGCACTTTATTTTACCCCATAAGATGAAGCTATTACATTAGAACAGACATGGGCAAACCGAAGCATAGAAAAGCATAATTTAGTATTTAAAAAAAAATGCAAGACATTCTGTATAAACATAAATTAAATAAAATTTTTGCTTTGTCCCGTGAATAAAAGTGCAGATGATTCTTTTTGTGCTTCAGTGGAATGCACAGACATATTGCAATACTTTAGATTTATGGTTCTACAGTTATAAGCGTTTCACAAAAATTACAATTTGCAAAACAAATATGAATGTATTAAATGTTGCATTTTTTAATAAGACAAAGCGGTTCCTTTTTTTTTTTTTAAAGCCCAGCTTTGACGATTTTCTCAATTTCATGGATTTGGTTAGCCTCCATATGATTCACCAGAGAACACAAACAAAATAAATATGTACTTGTCTTTTCTGATCTTTGGATTTCAGTAGAACTGACCCCCTAGGGTACTTGCTCAACAGTTTTACAAGTCATGTGTACTTTTCTTCTTGCACCAAAGTCTGTTTTTATTAAAAAGCCTCCAGATAAAATAACACCTACATGGTTATGAGTTCTTGATAAATTACCAGGGTGACAGCCATAACCTTCTTGTATTCTCAGCATCTACTGTAATACGCTAAAAAAAAATTCTCATGACATAACAATCGGAAAGTGTAACACAGCTCATTACTAGTGTGAGAGCATTTTTGCTAAATCCACTGGGAAATAAGGCATCAGAAGAAAAGCAGGAACAGGGGAGATTAAAGGAAGACGTGTATATCAGTAAAACTGGGAAGCTGGAGGTACCTTTCAATAAGTAAAAACAATGCTGATGAACGAGGCTTCAAAAGGTTCATCAATTACAGCCACAAATGTAGGTATGTACTTCTATTGAGAAGTTAAGAATTGACTAACTTAGCTATAATTACTTCAGAAACCATTACTGTATTTGAAAACATTCTCTGCAACAATTGCAGAATGCAATAATATTCACTAGATGGATATGCTGCACAATATTTTATGAGTCTGATGCAAAAACATTGCAAATCTCACTAACACAAAAGTGTACCCAATGGTCAAAATCTTCCTTTGTGAAGTCACCTGTTATAATAAGAATTCACTTAAGACTGCATTAACTCTTTACAGAATGTAAGTTGCCTTAAGCATGTGTAAATGGGAATGCTGTAGACCAACTTGCTAACATTTCAAACAAATATGTCCTTATCTTCAGCATATTCATGGTGATCTGGTACACAAGATGATGTACCTCCGTCCCTCATAATACAAACAAAATATTCAAATGCCCTTGGAACTTATTTGAGGTACAGCGCAACAACAAAAAACTTTATTTTTAATATCCAAAGGATAAAAATTCTCATAACACGCGTCAAAAATACTTAAAAATGGGGAAAGCTGATTTAACTAATCTTCTTGCCATAACCAAGTCACCGTTAGAAATTCAGGACTTCCAGCAGAGGTAGTGAGTCAGTCAACAGTAAATGGCTTTAAACGTGCTTGGGACAAACATAGATCTATACTCAGACAAAAAAAACACACAAAAAAAAAAACAAATGCATGAATTAAAAAAAAAGAAACAAAAATAAAAATGTGCAGACTCAATGGACCACTTGGTCTTTTTCTGTCATCACTTTTCTATGTTTATTTATTGTTTCTATGACTATTAGAAGCCATTACAAATCTCTTAATGAATAAGTTATGAAATCATGATAATACAATGGCATATACACTATCTTACCAAAAGTATTGGGACACCTGCCTTTACATGAACTTTAATGGTATCCCAGTCTTAGTCCATAGGGTTCAATATTGAGTTGACCCACCCTTTGCAGCTTTAACAGCTTCAACTCTTCTGAGAAGGTTGTCCACAAGGTTTAGGACCATTCCTCCAGGTGCGCATTTGTAAGATCAGGCACTGATGTTGGACGAGAAGGCCTGGCTCGCAGTCTCTGCTCTAATTCATTCCAAAGGTGTTCTATGGGGTTGAGGTCAGCACTGATGTGCAGGCCAGTCAAGTTCCTCAACCCCAAACTCGCTCATCCATGTCTTTATGGACCTTGTTTGTGCACTGGTGTGCAATCATGTTGGAACAGGAAGTGCCCACCCCCAAACTGTTCCCACAAAGTCGGAGCATGAAATTGTCCAAAATGTATTGGAATGTTGATACCTTAAGAGTTCCCTTTACTGGAACTAAGGGGCCCAAACAATGAAAAATAACCCCACACCATAATCCTCCCTCCACCAAATGATTTGGACCAGTGCACAAAGCAAAGTCCATAAAGACATGGATAAGCGAGTTTGGAGTGGAGGAACTGACCTCAACCCAACATAACACCATTGGGAAAAATTACAGCAGAGACTGTGAGCCAGGCATTTTCATCCACATCAGCGTCTGACTTCACAAATGCGCTTCTGGAAGAATGGTCAAACATTCCCATAGACACACGCCTAAACCTTGTGGACAGCCTTCCCAGAAGAGTTGAAGCTGTTATAGCTGCAAAGGGTGGGCCAACTCAATATTGAATCCTATGGACTAAGGCTGGGATGCCATTAAAGTTATCTTTGCGTGTATAGGCAGGTGTCCTAATACATTTGGTAATATAGTGTATTTCACCATGGGATTCCTCTTCAAGGAACCTTCAGCAACCATTCAGCCATGACCTCAACCCCATAGAACACCTTTCGGATGAATTAGAGCAGAGACTGCAAGCCAGGCTTTCTTGTCCAACATCAGTGCCTGATCTTACAAATGCGCTTCTGGAGGAATGGTCCTAAACCTTGTGGACAGCCTTCCCAGAAAAGTTGAAGCTGTTAAAGCTGCAATGGGTGGGTCAACTCAATATTGAACCCTACGGACTAAGACTGGGATGCCATTAAAGTTCAAGTGTGTGTAAAGGCGGGCGTCCCAATACTTTTGGTAATATAGTGTATATGCCATTGTATTATCCTGATTTCATAACCTATTCATTTTGAGGTTTGTAATATCTTCTAATAGTCAAAAAAACCCAAAAAAACCATAGAAAAGTGACGACAGAAAAAAAAAAGGCCAAGTGGTCCATCGAGTCTGCACGTGATGTGGCTGTGTTTTGTAGGGAGAAAAATCAGCCGCATCGATTAATAAAAGCAGGACATAATGTACACATTACACATTGCTAGGCTCACAGTTAACCCCTGGATGTCCCCTAGATGTTAATAGCGTATATGGTGTGAACAGCTGCTATTGATCGATCGATTGGGAATATAAACGGCAATTTCCTACACTGAAGAAGAATCACAGTATGTGGAAAAGTCATAAATTATTATTACGCCAACGATTTAGTATGACATAAAGCACCGCACTGTTAATGCTTTATAATGAAAATCCTATGCATGGTAATATTTACGAACAATTTAACTTGATGCTGGAAAAAGCGCTCACTGTGAAACCATAATATATAGTTATTACCGGGCCCCACACTTCTATTCACAATGATAAAACAAAACGTAGACTGGCATTGTCAATGCAAACCACACTATAATAAATAATGACGAGACAGGATATGAAAATCCCCCACAAAGTAATTTACCATGTTATTAGTAATGCAATTTATTTATAACACCCAAGAATGATTCACTTCATAGCTGCAAGGCAGAAAAAGCCTGTAATAAAATAGATTACAAACACATTTTTGTCTTTGATATGAGAAACATCTGAATAGGTATGTGCTGCAAGAAGCTTGTTTTATATCATCATGCAACAACTGGAACTGATTAAATAGATCATGAAGACTATACTAATTATCTAACAATAAGAATGTCGCAAGCGCGCTAAGTAATTCCACACCTTTGCAGGTTACATGGGTTCATTAACAGACATCGTATTAATGCAAAAGTAAATCTATTTGTCAGTAAATACTGTATAAGTAGCCGTCCCCAACATTTATAAGATCGTTAATAGTATGGTCTATACCTGGTGTACTGATTACTTCAAAGAGATGAGGAACACAATGCAATTTAAAGCTTTGGGCAGAAAACAGGCCATTGGAGCTTTGCAAAGTAGTAGAGTAATTGCAAGCTTTTTCCACCTCACATGCAAGCATAGACACAACCTCAACATTGCATTGAATTACCCTGAAGTAGTGGGCCTCAGTGCTTCAAAGTTTAACTATTTGTCATTAAAGTGGATGTAAACCAGATTCATGAAATTTGACCTAGGCACATATATCTGTAGTGCTTACTTATCTCTCTCCAGAGCGCTAAGTCCTGTGTCGTTCTGCTGTTTAGTTCCTCTGTTATCAGCACGATATCCTCTGACAATTTCTCCGAGACGGGAGATAAAAGCAGCTTGAAAGAATGGTGTCAAAAATATAGCAAGCTGAAGACAGCAGTTATGCATGTAAAACTTATGTAAGGAGATTTGTTTCATCCCTGTATATCATTGGAGGCTGTTCACTTCACTGGGTATAGGAGAGGGTTTACATCCACTTTCAGCATAAGTGCTACAAATGCTGGACTGCAATCTAGAATCATTACAGGTATTAAACAGCACTGTTAATTTTTACATCAAATTTCGATTTCGTTTTAATCAAAGTCTTTTGACTAAAATGCCATTTTAGTTTTAGTCATATTTTAGTTGACTAAAATCTCCAGTACATTTTAATCAACTACAATCACCAGCACCAACCTGAAGTTTCACTTTCCTCAGGGCTCTGCATGTCTGTTAAAGCCCCAGCCCCCTGACTTTATCAGCACGCTGTATTGGCTGAGAGATTCAGGCCTCTTTTGTCTGCCTGCTGCCTGGGAGATTTGGAACAATGCCTATCAAACCACAGAAGAGGAACTCTTCCATTTGATTTGTGTCTCTCTGGATGTGACGTGGTGAGTGTTTCCCCTCCCAGCAAGGTAGCAGTGCTTAGCACTGTATAAAAAACAGCCTCCACAGACCGTCCAGTTCTCTGCCCTGTGCACTCCCTCACTCCCATTTACTTTCCCATCCCCACTTGTAGGTCACCTCCCCATCCCCAAAGTATAATGCACCTTGCCCTGGGCACTCCCTCACACCCATTTACTTCCCCATCCCCACTTGTAGGTCACCTCCCCATCCCCAAAGTATAATGCACCTTGCCCTGTGCACTCCTTCACACCCATTTACTTCCCCATCCCCACTTGTAGGTCACCTCCCCATCCCCTAAGTATAATGCACCTTGCCCTGTGCACTCCCTCACTCCCATTTACTTCCCCATCGCCACTTGTAGGTCACCTCCCCATCCCCAAAGTATAATGCACCTTTCCCTGGGCACTCCCTCACACCCATTTACTTCCCCATCCCCACTTGTAGGTCACCTCCCCATCCCCAAAGTATAATGCACCTTGCCCTGGGCACTCCCTCACTCCCATTTACTTCCCCATCCCCACTTGTAGGTCACCTCCCCATCCCCAAAGTATAATGCACCTTGCCCTGGGCACTCTCTCACATGCATTTACTTTCCCATCCCCACTTGTAGGTCACCTCCCCATCCCTAAAGTATAATGCACCTTGCCCTGGGCACTCCCTCACTCCCATTTACTTTCCCATCCCCACTTGTAGGTCACCTCCCCATCCCCAAAGTATAATGCACCTTGCCCTCGGCACGCCCTCACTCCTATTTACTTCCCCATCCCCACTTGTAGGTCACCTCCCCATCCCCAAAATATAATGCACCTTGCCCTGGGCACTCCCTCACTCCCATTTACTTTCCTATTCCCACTTGTAGGTCACCTCCCCATCCCCAAAGAATAATGCAGCTTGCCCTGGGCACTCCCTCACTCCCATTTACTTTCCCATTCCCACTTGTAGGTCACCTCCCCATCCACAAAGTATAATGCACCTTGCCCTGGGCACTCCCTCACACCCATTTACTTCCCTATCCCCACTTGTAGGTCACCTCCCCATCCCCAAAGTATAATGCACCTTGCCCTGTGCACTCCTTCACACCCATTTACTTCTCCATCCCCACTTGTAGGTCACCTCCCCATCCCCAAAGTATAATGCACCTTGCCCTGTGCACTCCCTCACTCCCATTTACTTCCCCATCGCCACTTGTAGGTCACCTCCCCATCCCCAAAGTATAATGCACCTTTCCCTGGGCACTCCCTCACACCCATTTACTTCCCCATCCCCACTTGTAGGTCACCTCCCCATCCCCAAAGTATAATGCACCTTGCCCTGGGCACTCCCTCACTCCCATTTACTTCCCCATCCCCACTTGTAGGTCACCTCCCCATCCCCAAAGTATAATGCACCTTGCCCTGGGCACTCTCTCACATGCATTTACTTTCCCATCCCCACTTGTAGGTCACCTCCCCATCCCTAAAGTATAATGCACCTTGCCCTGGGCACTCCCTCACTCCCATTTACTTTCCCATCCCCACTTGTAGGTCACCTCCCCATCCCCAAAGTATAATGCACCTTGCCCTCGGCACGCCCTCACTCCCATTTACTTCCCCATCCCCACTTGTAGGTCACCTCCCCATCCCCAAAATATAATGCACCTTGCCCTGGGCACTCCCTCACTCCCATTTACTTTCCTATTCCCACTTGTAGGTCACCTCCCCATCCCCAAAGAATAATGCAGCTTGCCCTGGGCACTCCCTCACTCCCATTTACTTTCCCATTCCCACTTGTAGGTCACCTCCCCATCCACAAAGTATAATGCACCTTGCCCTGGGCACTCCCTCACTCCCATTTACTTTCCCATCCCCACTTGTAGGTCACCTCCCCATCCCCAAAGTATAATGCACCTTGCCCTGGGCACTCCCTCACTACTATCCCAACCCACATGCAGCTTGGCATTAGAGCCAATAGAGTTTACAGTTTTGTTAGGTTTTTTAAATTTAAAGTTACACTTCTGTTTGTCCAAAAGCAATATTTTTTGTTTGTATATAAAATTTGGTTTTACTTATATAGACGGTATATAGACGGAATATATCACAACGGCTAAATCTGTGTCTGTAGTGCATGTTCAAACCTTAAAGCCATAAATAATAACATGTTATTAAGTTTTTACTCCAGGAGTATATAATGAGTTTGGAAATTCTAGAGAAATGCTTAAATAATTACAATGTAACTAAAATCATTCGATTTTAGTCTACTTAATTGTACTGGAGATTTTAGTCGACTAAATTAAAATTGGAATAGATTTTTATCATAGATTTCATCAATTGACTTAATTCAAAATGTATTTTCGTTTACTGTTCATCATGAAAACATGCAGCTGATGAAAACGATGACAAAAATATTTTTGTCGTCGAAACTAACACTGTTGAGTAGGCACTGAACAACATTTATGATGCTTTCCTTTCAATAAGAAATGAGATTTGTATACTGCAGATAAATAATAAAGCGGTCTTTAACACAGTGATGCACTGATATATTCTAGTCAAATCTAGACAAATACTTAAAATATACCATTTCAACTCCTTCCCCACAAACAGATTTAAGAAATTGTACTTCGCTGAAAAGCTTGGTACACAAAGTAAAGCAGGCTGGGTTGGCATGTTTGTACGGAAAGTTTCCTCCATACTTGTTTCAGTATCCTTCTGAACATTTATATCTTTCCTATACCCACAGTAGGCTGCAGGAACACTTTCCATACGTTTGTCAATGTTAGATGGTAAAACCTTGATTGTTTGCCATTTCTTGTCCACCATTTTTGATGTTTTTGTCTACTTGCTCCATGCCTTGTGTGGTTATTGTTCTATTCTCCCATTTTCTTAGGAGCCCTTGATTAACAAACCATGTCCTTTACCACACATTCTGTGTCCTCACTGCCCACTCCATTGTATATTTTCTCACTGCCTCTGGCTTGTGTCTCTTGTTCTGTCCTAGATGTAAGCTTAACCTTGGTTATGTCCTAGTCTACTCCCTGTTACTGCCAAGAAGGCAATTGGGAGAACTGCAGATCCTGTCAAACAAGATACAACCTCTGACTGTAACTAAGCACTCCACACCAATCCCTTGGTGTTTGACCTAAATCTCGATTTACCACATATCTAACTTCTGTAATGTGGGCCAACACCTCTGAGACCCTCCAAAATGAAAAGCCTCAATCAGTATGGTCATTTAGTCATCACAGCATCTGGCCACTAATTTATATTGCTTTCCAAAGTGTTAAAATAACACATATGGAATGGCACCCAATTAACATAAATGCTAGATCAGTGGTGTTCAACTGTCTTGATATGGGGGCCTGTGTGTGGCTTCAGACATCACCAAAGGGCCGCACATAAAAATCAGTGAATTCAGTGAATATTCAGTTTCTGAGACAGCAGACACACAGCAGAATATTGTCAAAGATTGTGGACATACACAAAACATGGTCAGAGACTGCAGACATGGTACAGGAAATGCTCAAAGACTGCAGACATATCACAAGAAATGGTCAGGAACTGTGGACATAATACAAGAGATGATCAGAGACAGTGCACATAACCTAAGAAATGGTCAAATGGTCAGAGACATATACAGGAGATGGTCAGAGACTGTGGACATAATACAAGAAATGGTCAGAGTCTACAGACATGATACAAGAGATGGTAAGAGACTGCAGAAATGATACCAAAGATGGTGAGAGACTGCAGACATGACACAAGAGATGGTCAGAGACTGTGGACATGCTATAGGGGTCAGTTCTATACTGGAGACATATTATATGAGGCTGCTAGAAATCACTGCTATCACATGGCAATAAGGACACCAAGATTAATGCTGCAGGGGCCCTGAGGGCCACACAAATAATACCAAAAAGGCAGCATGAGGCTCCGAGTCACAGGTTGGATACTCTTTTACAATCACTGCCCAACTTAAAAGGGTTTCTCTAGGCATAACCTTTTTTTTGTTTATGATAAATTAGGGAAGTTTTACTCTCTGTTGGGTTTTTATTGTTGTCTGTGTCCCTGTTGGTCAGATTCTTCCCTCTCTATTTGTCCTAGTGATTATTATCACCAAGAAAGAAAGTTCAGAGTTTTCCCCAGAAGATGTGAGTGGAAATTATCCAATGGGAACACCAATTTTGGGGAGAACTGTCTAAGTGGTTGATTCCCCTCACTTTTGTAGCTTTCCTTTAACCTTCTGTTGAGTTTATGGGACAGGAAGTGAGGGGAAATTTTTCCATTGATACAGACAGAAAAAAAAAAACTAGCAGGGATTGTAACCCCTCCCTACTCTAAACTATGGCTTTACCTACACTTTAAATGTGAACGCCACCTTTTGCAACATGTTACACTCGTATTTAGGTTGTAACATATAACGAAGCACCCCCACACTCTGAGAACGCTCCCACCACCATGATTGTGCATGGGTGTTCTTTCCCCTGCAGCCACTGTCACTTTGGAAATTGGTGTGGCTGTGTGGGGCTCTGTACTATCCCTAGCCTTTCAATTCAAGTCTTTGTAGTGTGTTTTTCCCTATAGAGCTGAAAAAGATTGCATATAGCTTCCTACTATTAATTAGATAAGATTGGCTCTGTTTATGCTAAAGTTAGCTGCAATTATTAAATGCCACACGACAACAATATCCTTCTGAGGAGTTAACAAAGAAAGACAACTGAAAAATATAGATCAGAAAGGTTATAGTTAAAAAGAAAATGCAAAGAGCAAGAGCATGCAGAAATGCCAAAACATAGAATTAAGCTTCTATCAGTTTAAGGCAGTAAAATGAAAGATGACTTTTAAAACGTTGCATCACTTAGCACATAAGTCACTTAAATAAGGCAAAGTTATTAGGCATTACGGATATTAAAAATGTAACCATGTTTGTACTATTAATAACCTGCAATAATACTATATACAATTAAAATACTTGAAACGATTTGAACACTTAAAAATACTAGACCACAAAGTATCCTCAGTATGACTTCTGCAAATATTAACCCAAATTAAAATAAATATTTTTTCAAAACTACAATCATATCATATTAAACAAAATGGAACATGTAGTGGTTTAGTTTGTAGGTCTGGTAAATAAGTAATATCACATATAAATATTCTGTAGTTTCATATTCAGCCAGCAGGTGGAACGATAGGTTCTTTTTGATATATGTTCTCTCTGTTCAGTTTCCCTGGAGAACAGAGAGAAAAAACTATGGTTTAAAGAGCTCAATAACTCTAGCTGAAATTTACACACAAAACCTAAGGAGTCAGAAGCGTGACTCAAAACCAAATGTCTGCCTCCTCCTGGTCCTTTACACCAGTGTTAATTTTGGCAGCAAATTTTGATTTAGTTTTAGTCTTAGGACTAAAATGGCATTTTAGTTTTAGTCCCATTTTAGTCTTCTGCAATTGTTTTAGTCATATTTAGTCGACTAAATCTCCAGTACATTTTAGTCGACTAAAATCTCCAGTACATTTTAGTCGACTAAAACTCATTTTAGTCATCTAAAATCTAATGGGTGTATTTAAATTGTATTGCATTAGTTAACATTTCTCTACAATTTCCAAACTCATTATATCCTGCTGGAGTGAAAAATCGAATATGTTATTATTTATGGTATTGAGGTATGAACATGCACTACTGACCAGTGTGTATTTTGAAGTCAAATTTCAATTCAGTTTTAGTCTTAATCTTTTGACTAAAATGGCATTTTAGTTTTATAGTCCCATTTCAGTCTTCTGACTAAAATTAAATGTTAGTTTTAGACGTATATTAGTCATCTCAGTTGTTATAGTTTTAGTCGTGTTTTAGTCGACTAAAATAGTATTCATTTAGTCGACTAAAATGTTTTAGTCGACGAAATTAACACTGCTTTACACAGATTTAGTCAGAGAAATCCTCAATATAGTATGAACAGTATCTGCAGTGCACTTAGTTTGGAATCCCTGTAAGGCCCTTTGAATCCTATGTCATGGGTGCAAACTGTGTTACATTTTTGTAAAACAAAAAGATTAAAAAAAAAATACAAAACAGCCTTACAATAAGATTAAAATAAATACAACCCCAAGTTCTGACAATTTCCTTTTAAAAAGCAAAAGTGAGTCAATTGCAAATTTTTGGCATATTGAGAAGGCTAAGCAGAAATTTGTAATCTGTAGGACAATAAATGTTAATGAAGATTAGATATACATACAAAACCATAAAAAAACGAATGGATGGATTGAAGACCAGAGTGAAAAGACAATGACAAAAAGATGCAACATGTGAATTGCTGTATCAGCCCCCAGATTCCTCTAACAGATCTTCACCTCCCCCACCATCATCCTCCATCCCCATATAGTGTTGCCAGCCAGAGGAGGAGACAAATTCAGGATTCTGTGTAAAAGAGAGATATATTGGATATTTTTCTTTAATACGAGGAAGTCAGCAAGCTTGAATTTTGAATGGGATGTTTTCCACTTTCATGAGTAAATACCCATATGCAATCTTGCAGAAGTTATACTTAGTATGTTTTCACTAATGTATTGGTTGTGTAGCTAATTTCCCAATCATCATGATCATTATCTTTTTCTAAGAGAATAGCCGAGAGGTGCTGGTACATGTATTTGTACTGGGATACTTCAGTATTTTACATGGGATTTCCCTTTACAATATAATTGATTCAAGTGACTTGTTGGTAACCGTGCTGGTTGATTTCTGTTCTGGATATTGTTTTTGTAATTTTTGAATTTTTCACTTTTACATTTATCATTTATTTTTGTATATCTAGACAAGGTACGGTTTCACAGCAATATTACAAGGATTCTGCTTCACCAGTTTTTAATTGGAAGGACTATTGTTAGCTTTTTGGTTATATGGGATATTCATTTTAAAATTTTTGATTGCATATATACATTCTCTTTATATATACTTTTATAAAAATCATTTCCCGATATAGTATTATCCAAATCGGTAACACTTTTGATTGTTTATGAATATATTTTGTTTAGGGTTGTCCCAATACCGATACTAGTGTCAGTATCGGTCCCGATACTGAGTATTTGCAGGAATACTTGTACTCGTGCAAATGCTCCCGATGCCTAATCCGATACTTACACACCCAGGAACAAATCGGTACGGCCGCGGGGAAATCATAATCACCGATCTTCCTGTGTGGCTTTCAATAAAGCAGCTAAAAGCCGCAGAGGGGAGAGGAGGAGAAGCACACAGGCAGATCGGTTATTATAACTTCCCCCCACCTCCACACCAATTGTTCCTGAGTGTTCCCTGTATCCTCCTCTGGCTCCCCTCTGTGTTCCACCATGCACTTCTCCGGTCCCCCCTCCCTGTCCTCCTCCGGTCCCTCCTTGTCCTCCTCCGCTCACCCTCCATGTACTCTCTGCCCCCCCGTCCTCCTCCGGTCCACTCCCCCTCCGTGCACTCTTCGGTCCCCCGATCCTCCTCCGCCCCCCCTCCCAGATCTTTCAGGATGGAGAGCGGAGGATGGAGCCGGTAAATATGTAATTTACCGGCTCCTTCCTTTTCCGAATGAACAGAGTCAGTGATCACTGACTCTGACCATTCATAACTGTCTCCCCTTCATTCATCTTCAGTGCAGCTGAGGCTGCTGAGAAAGGGACTGGAGAATCTCTATCCTCAGTCTCTTTCCATGTCTCAAAGGGGAGATGTCAGGGGCTTAGACCCCTGACATCTCACCAAAGCCCCCCTACCCTAAAATTGAAAAAAAAAAAAAAAAAGGAAACATTGTAATAAATACATATTCTAAAGTAAAATTGTAAAAATAATAAAAAATAAGCATTCTGTAGCATCTGTGTATATATATATATATATATATATATATATATATATATAAAATATATATATTAAGCACCAGTAATAGTGGTGCGAAACGCATCAGTTGCTGTGCAATTTATTTCGATTTCTATGGACTATGTCTTCAATAAAGATATTTTTTTGGAGTGCGGCCATCCGGATTATTTTTTCTCACATGTATCTTGCATACTGAGCCAGCACCCTCAATTGGCGGGGGGGGGGGGGGAGGATTGATATTTTGGAACAGCCACCTTAATCATGTTCTCTTGTCTATCATCTTCGCAGAAGGTCTTGCCAAGGGCAGGAGCTGCCCAACTTTTCTTCATGACAAGCAGGTGATTGGTTGGTAGGATGCAGAGCAGTCCAGATCTTCTGCAACTCCTGCCCTTTATGGTGTGAAGGGGGATGGGGGGTTGGGGCTTTGATGGCAAGGGGGCTTTGATGGCAAGGGGGCTGAGGTCACTGATGCAAAGGGTGGGCTGTGATGTGATGGGGGTCTGCAATGTGAGATTTGGACCTATGCTGAAAGAAAATTTACTTAGGTCCTCCGTGAAAAGTATGATTTTTTTGACTCTCCTGCTTCACATTGGTATGCATGCAACTTATTTCACTCTCTGGTTTACATTTATTATTGCAACTTGAGTCTCCTCATATCACTTATATGTACTAGAAATTTTCATTCTTATTGATATTGTTATACTGGTATAGTAATCATAATTATGGCTTATATATCTATTGGTCATTAAATAATATTTTAGTGTACAGAGGGCAGTGATGTTAGGACTATATTTATATTTGAACTGTGACTAGGAATCGAAATTAAGAGCTTTAGCTTCCCTGAAATTTTGGGTAAAATCATAAGCTTTTGGTGAAATTTTGCCATTTCAGCAAAGTGAATTGAATTTGGAAAGGAGAAATTAAAGTGTTTTTTTTAGAGATGCAATGGGCTTTAAATAGCTCCTAAAGCTTTATTTAGACATTTGGTTGGGGGGCAGCAAAAATGCGCCGATTTCCCCCAAATAGATCTGCTCATTCCTAGTTGTGACTAATTCATTATTGTGCACATCATGATCAGATGGCTCAGAGCTGAAAAGAGCTGAATTGGTTGCTGCTAAAGCCAGGGACTGTCCTCCAACGAGTGTCCTGCTAAGCTTGACAGATGTTCCACCACTATCAATTACTAAACCTAAATTAGAGACTGTGATGACTGTACAGGCCATGCACAAAACAAAGGCAGCGCAATGCAACACAATGCAAACACATTAAGAAACAAATGCCAAAAACATTTCACAGTTATTGGCTGTCAAGTATCTTTTTCTGCCTTCTCTCACATTGACATATAGTGCCATTAAAGTCTTGTTGAACTTTCAACACAAGGTAGAGTCATGCAGCTAAATGAGCAGTAAAGGGCAAGAGCTTGTGCCAAGTGTCAAAGGACAGACTGCAAAACTGAATTTTCAGTTACACGCTCAATAGTGAAAGATCCTTTTAATGTTTTTTAAAGTTAATATACAAAGAAATGTTCAATAACACATTTCAACATGTATCTTGAAATGAGAAGCCAGAAGATAAAAAGAATCATGCAACAAAGTCCCATAGAAAGAAAATGCATTGAAGAATAGAGGTATTCAGCAGATAAGAGTAAGGAAAGACTGTCAGGAGATCTGTCTCAATGTACCGCCAAACAATGATAAAAGAAAGATCATCACAAAAAAGGAACATTTATTTAAAACTACATGATGAATGTAATGCTTTCTCTAAAATTACCTGCAGAATGAAGATTGCTATAATTGCCTTCAGTGGTTTAAAGATTTCCTAAATGCACATTATTATCTTTATTAATGATGTTTACTTATGTTCAGAAGTCAACAGATTTTGTTCATTTTTGCAATAATTTTTTTATAACAAAAAGATCTGTTTCATAATTAAAATATACATACCAACCAAATGGACCAAATAGACTGTTAATTGATATGCCATCTTTACAACAGTTGATTGCTTACAAGAGCAATTTGCTTTTGGTGGAATTTAGCTTTCTATAAATGCCCCAATTAGATGACCCTATAAGGAAAATCAGGCTTTCTAGGGCAAAACTATGTAAAGTGCTACGAATATCCAAAATGCTCATTAATGCACACATAGGTGAAAAATGTATGTGCAGCCTAGCTGTTCTGTCCCACCTAAATGTATTTTTATGTTATTGTATTGAACTGCATTAGAATACTTTTGCGGTAGGCTCTTCTGTGTAGGGGGCGCGTGCTGGCTGTGCTGTGATGTGATTAGTCACAGCACAAGTCGATCAGCAGGTGCCGCCCAATGGATGATGGCCGGCAACCGCTGATCGGTGGAGGAGACAAACAGGGCATAGCTCTGTCAATGTAAACAATACAGAGCTCTGTCCTGTCAGCAGGGATGTGCTGGCTTTTGTTTCTCTACAAAGCAGGGAATAAAAACGAGAACATCCCTTAGTGAAAGCACCTCACAGTACACACAAACACTGGTTAGGCACACATTTAACCCTTTGATTTCCATAGATGTTTAACCCCTTTCCAGCCAGTGTCACTAGTACATTGACAGTGCATATTTTTAGCATTGATCACTGTATTAGAGGTACTGGCTCCCACAAAGTGTTAAAAGTATCGGTTAGTCTGCCATATGTCACTGATCGCTGCCATTACTAGTAAAAAATAAAAATTCCAGTATATATACACCATAGTCTGCAGATGCTGCAACTTTCATGCAAACCAATCAATATACGCTTATTGGGATTGTTTTTTTTACCAAAAATATGTAGTAGAATACATATTAGCCTAAATTAATGAAGAAATTCTATTTTTTCAATGTTTATATTGGATATGTTTTATAGCAGAAAGTAAAAGTATTGTTTTTTGTTTTTTTCAAAATGTTCGGTCTTTTTTCTTTTATAGCGCAAAAAATAATAAACCCGGTGTTGATCAAAAAGCACCAAAAGAAAGCTCTATTTGTGGGGAAAAAAAGACTTAAGTTTGATTTATGTACAGCATTGCATGGCCGTGCAATTGTCAGTTAAAGTAGCGCAGTGCCAAAAATAAAAAAAATGGCCCAGTCATGAGTCATGTTGCCTCAGTGAGTGTTAGTTCTTTTCAGAGACAGAGCTTAGAAAAGTAACTCTGCCTACACATCTACAGCCTTTATAATCTCTGCTGCATCTGTTAAAGCGGAGGTCTACCCTAAAAAAAAAAAAAAAAAAAATTACATAAAAATGTTCCTAAAAATCTGAAAAAAAAAATTGATCGTCCTAATCTGCCACTTCCTACTCCGCGGCTATCTTCATTCTTCTCCTCCTTGCATTGTCTTCTGGGGAATGGGGCGCGCTGTGTTCTGGGAAATGTGTGTGTCCCAGAACACAGCCGGCCATTCACAAAGTGTTGCACGACTCGCGCATGCGCAGTAGGAAGCGGGCAGTAAAGCCGCAAGGCACCACTGCCGGTTTCCCTTAGTTCGAATGGCAGCGCCGGGACCTGATCCGATGGACAGATCGGCCTCGGGCGGCCGACATCGCGGGCACCCTGAAACAGTAAGTGTGCTATTCAAAAGTCAGCAGCTACAGCTGCTGACTTTTATTTATTTTTTTTTTTTCAGCTGGACCTAGGCTTTAAGTTTTCACATGCTTCAGTAAATGTGGACTTGTCTGCAATCTGTGTGAGTGCATGCTGCATTACAGGCTCTGATCTGCTTAGAAGCAGCTGAGAATCAGATTACAATCTGCAGCAACATTCTCATGCATTTGCTCCTACTAAATAGAAGCAAATATTTACACAGTTTGGAAAGCTGTACATGCATTGGATTTTCTGTGTAATAAACTCGTGGAAGTACAAGCACTGTTTCTAGAACGGTCTGCTTTTGGAATTGCTCTACTGTGATTCATTTTCTGCTCTGCACAAATGCCTGCTTTACGTATAACTTGTGACTGCACACAGATAAAGCTACACTGTTGACACTTTTACAACATGCCTGAGGCCGGGGTAACACTGCTCCGACACGGAAGTCGGACGACCTCCAACCCGACTTTGTCCTGCGACTTTATGTGTGACTTCAATGAACAGATCCGACCATACCACGCCCTTTGAAAATATAAACAAAGAAATCATTTCTCCTGCGCTTGTGAAGGCGTTGCTA
This sequence comes from Lithobates clamitans, assembly GCA_037952925.1. Taxonomy (NCBI): domain Eukaryota; kingdom Metazoa; phylum Chordata; class Amphibia; order Anura; family Ranidae; genus Lithobates; species Lithobates clamitans. Next base: position 794,441 of record JBBGZY010001757.1, on the reverse strand, counting down.
GTATAGAGTGGTAGTACTTTCAAAGGGAGGGAATTAAAAGATGATCATGCGTGTCCTGCTGCCTAAGCTGACCAGGGGTGCTCCGAAGAGAGCCAGGTGAAGGAAAGAGGTGGAAGGCGCGTGATCTGATGCTTTGATAAAATTGATATAGTTTATTTATATACAGAAACAAAAAAATGCACATAAAAAGTAGCTACCTATTCAAAAAACAGGGTTACAAAAAATACACATTAAAAGTTTAGAAATTGGACATGCCCATGCAAGGACAAGTGTTAAAATGTGGCTGACGTGTTTTGAGGGGTTCCCTCTTCATCAGAGCCTTGAAGAACAACAGGAGAGGTCTGTACAATATGTTGCACCAACAAAAAAGAGAGTGGCTAGTTGGGAGGCATATCACATGGTAAGTGATTGATTCTCCTTAGCTTTAAAGCTGTCCACATCCCAGCGCTCTATGTTTAGTGGAGAAACGTGGTTCATATATTTTTTATACCGGTATATATATATATATATATATATATATAGGGATTGCATATATGTCTGTCGGTTGTACCTCCATCCAAGTGTGTAAAGATGTTGCAGCCTGCATGCATCAATTCAAGAACAGGAGGCAGTTGCTTCAGTGTGGGTTCTATATGCCTCTTATCAGAGAGTTTGCCTTGTGCTGTCCAAAGGATTGTAGCTGTCTCCAACTGTGTGAGACAACCAGGTTCAAAGTGTCCAAAGTGTCTTCTTTCTCCGGTTCCACTACCGATCTGTTCTTCCTCCGGTCTTCTCCCTCCACTGCTGTCTTCTCCCTCTGGTGATGTGTTCTTCCTCTGGTCTTCTCTGCCACTGACGCGGTCCTCCTCCGACGCTGGCTCCTGCCCTGGTGACATCGCTGGATGGCCACGTCCCATGGCTATATAAGAACTGGCAGACATCGGAGATGACATATCAGTGGGAGCCAGCATCGGAGGAGAACCAGGTCAGGGCAGGGTAGACAAAAACGGTGGAGAAGACAGAAGCTGTGGAGAAGTCAGCAGCGGCAGAGAAGACAACAGCGGAGGGAGAAGACTGTAGGAAGTACACATCACCAAAGGGAGAATATTGGAGGAAGAACACATCACCGGAGGGAGAAGACAGCAACGGCTGGAGAAGACTGGAGGAAGAACAGATCAGCGGTAGAACCGGAGGAAAAAAAAGACACATTGGAGCTAAAACAGGGGGCGTGGTTCATTTTCAATAAAAGACTTGTCAAAAACCATCTCTTGCTTTTATTTACACTACACTGCTTTTTTGGAGGTGAATGGATAGGGATACAGTGTACCCCATACTTATTTACGAAGGGGGGCTGGGATCTGGGGGCCACCTTGTTATAGGGGGCTTCCAGATTCCGATAAGGCCCTTGCCCGCAGACACCCACAATCATCGCCCGCGGTTGTCAGGAAGAGGCCCTTGTCCCCATCAACATGGGGACAAGGTGCTTTGGGGTGAGGGGGGGCGCAGAGCCCCCCCCAAAGCACCCACAACCCCATGTTGAGGGCAGGTGGCCTGGTATGGTCCAGGAGGGGGGCGATCCCCCCTTTCCTGACCTGCTGGGCTGCATGCTTGGATAAGAGTCTGGTATGGGGGCATACCGTTTTTTTTTTTTTTTAATTTTGGTGTGGGGTTTCCCTTCAAGATTCTCAGTTCTCAATCAGTTAAAATGATGATCCGACTTGAATGCGACTTCCATTCAAATCAATGGGCTGAAATCATGCCCAAGTTGGACCAAAGTAGTGCAGGAACCTTTTTCAAAGTTGGACCGACATAAGTCGGACCAGTTAAGACGACTCTCCTAGGGAACCATTCATTTTGACATGTCATGCAACTTGTGCTCTCGAAGTCAGAGCGTATGTCGAACCAGTATGAACCGGCCCTGAAGAAGAATCTGTGCATCCATTACAGTCAAACAGTGAGCAGCTGATTCTCCCAGTGAAGCCGATTTGTAAAAGGCAGAAATACCTGCTGGCCCCAAACTCACAATTAAGGCTTCCTTGAGGCTTGGAAGAAAAGCTTAAACTTAATTATTCTTAAAAATGTCCCCCTCCTACCTATCTTGCCTAACCTGTATAAAAAAAAGTTGTGCGTGCTTACCTGTTTTTAATCTGCTCCGGTGCATAGCATCCACAGGATCCCACAGCTTTGGCTCAGGGAGCACTCAAGAGCTGGGAATTCAAGAAGCCATGACATCACCCATAGGCTCCCAATGCCCAGATGTTGTCGGCGCTTGCTCCCTCCTCTCCACTGTAGCAGCCACTCACTGACACGGGAGAGCGGATTAAAAATAGAGAAGTAGATACATGATTTCATACAGCGTAGGCAGGTTTAGTACGAGGAGGGGGGAAGAAACACTTAAGAATATTTTCTTCTACTTTAAAGATATTCATGAAGCAAGCAAGGCAGAAATGACTGATCTGTGGAATAGGACTATGCAATGTGTGACTGGTGCTGATGAAACATGTAATGATGCCGCTGTACTTGCAAAACCAGAAAGCTATATAGGAACAGTTTGAAGAAATTTTCTTCTCTTCTATTGTTTATCAACATAGAAGAGTGTCTGCAAGAGGTAAATAACTTCCCTGGAGGCCAAGTCACTGGTAAATCAAAAGATATCACAATTGCATAAAACTGCATCCTAATAATCTACAGTATTTCTTCCAAACATACGAAATGATCTTTTAGATCACCAAGATGTTATGTAAAGCAATTATCACTAAGATCCTGTTGACATTGGTCATTACTAGTACAAGCTGCCCAAACATGAGCACAGAGGCAGAAGCTGCCCAAACGTGACCACAGACAGAAAGAAAAGTAGCTCACACTGAAGCCCAGATAGAGGTTTTTCAGAAGAAGCAAAAGGTGGAAGCAATCTCAGCCAAGCTAAGAGCCTTGGAACAAGCTTGGAACAAGCTCCTGAAGTAGATGAAACTAGGGCTGCAACTAAAGATTATTTTCATAATCAATTAGTTGGCCGATTATTCTTTCGGTTAATCGATTAATCGGTTAATAACCTTAAAAAAAAATGTAGTGTATAATTTAGTTAATATGTAAAGTTTAAAAAAAAGGCAATTTATTCTTAAATATCTCTATGCAGTGGTAAATATAAATAACCAACTATATGGTTAGGGAGCAAAATATCTAATCCACTCTGACAATAACAGACAGAAGAGATATACTGTATATACTATTAGAGGAGATATACTGTATATACTAGGACATATACTATTAAAGGGTGAATCTGGTAAACATCATCACACTCAGATCAAATTTTTTTATTAAAAAAAACAAACAATGTCTTCCTTCAAAAAAAAGTAATTTTAAGAACGCTTATTTGATTTTTCTAATCGTTAGGGGGGTCAAATCGACATTCATTTTCAACCACAGTGACAGGAAAATTTGGAAATAGAAAACTTCTTCACTGTATGTGAACAACTTCAGTGTATGTGGTTTTCGTTCAGAAATTACATTACAGAATGTTAAAAACAAGTGAGAATTTCAAATAACATACTTTCATTCAGCGAATGTAGAAAGATTTTTCGTCTGAATATTCTCGTCTGAAAATTGATCCGTGTGGCCAGCATAAGGCTCGGTACACACCTATGCAATTTGCTTCTGATCTGTTTCTGCAGTGCGTTTTGATTTGTACGCACGTGATTTTGCTGTGATTTGCGTTTTTGCATTTTTTTGGCCAAAAAGAATCATGCAATTTGTCATAAGCCAGTGAAATGGCAATGCAATTGCACAGAATGCCCTGATCCTGTACACCAAGCCACAGTGCATTTGCCAGTGGAAGAAGCTGCAGAAAAAAAACATACAAGTCTCCCTTACAAGACATATGCTCCTCTATCTCCCATATTACTAATATCCTATGCAGCAATTCATGTGCTATTGCTGACCATTCTGAGCCCAGCTCCCCAAATCACTTCAAAATCTCCCAAGACCGATCACATGCTTCTAGAGACCTACACAATACACCTCCACATCCCAATCCTTTACCTGGACTGAATCTGTCTGCTACTTCAGTCTTTCCTAATTAACACCTAATCACCAGGTATTATATACCAATGTTTCTCCACTCCAGTCCTCAAGTACCCCCAACAGGTCATGTTTTCAGGATTTCCTTCAGATGAAATGGCTGTGGTAATTACCAAGGCAGGGAAACTGATCAAATCACCTGTGCAAAATAATAGGAAGCCTTAAAACATGACCTGTTGGGGGTACTTGAGGACTGGAGTTGAGAAACATTGTTATATACCACCTCCTCCAGCGACAGTGAAGGAACACCTATCACTACAAGGTCTGAAGAAAGAATATGTTGGGCCTTGTTAAGCACATGACCCACAGAGAACCTATTAATACAGGCCTTATGAATTTTGAACACCCAAAGGACAACAGAAGTTGGAGATCCACATTCAAGTCAGTGGTCCAGGACCTCAGAATCCCACCTGCAAGAACTTGGTTTGGTAATTAGATGGCTAGGTACTCAGTCGTTGGACTGTGTTAGAGACATGTTCACATTCATAAACTAATAAACTAGACAAAAAGCGTTAAAGAGGAACTACACTGCATAGGCATAAGGCCTATTAATACAGGCCTTATGAATTTTGAACACCCAAAGGACAACAGAAGTTGGAGATCCACATTCAAGTCAGTGGTCCAGGACCTCAGAATCCCACCTGCAAGAACTTGGTTTGGTAATTAGATGGCTAGGTACTCAGTCGTTGGACTGTGTTAGAGACATGTTCACATTCATAAACTAATAAACTAGACAAAAAGCGTTAAAGAGGAACTACACTGCATCCGAGCACCACTTATTTTTAATATTCAAAGCCACCATCCCCCCATCCATCCATGTCTCCATGCATTATATAACTGAGAAGTCACTTTGAAAAACACTCCCCTAGCATTTCTGGCCATGGCCATCTTGAGTAAGGGCAGATGATTAATGTAGCATTGACTTCCTGGAATCCATCTCCCCTTAGCACAGGCATACAAGCAAGAGAATGTATTTAGTAAAGAAAACCCCTCCTCCCCTCCAGAAGAATCCTGGGATGTATGACATAATTTGCCTAGGCAAGAAACCAGGAAGTAACTGGAGAAACATAAACAAAATTGTTTAAAGCAATTTAATCTTTTCTGGCACATGCACCATTAGAAGAAATTACATTAAAGCGGAGTTCCACCCACTTTTTTAAACTTTTTCTTAATCAATCTATTAATGCTAATAATTTACTCATTGATCGGTTATTTATTTTTTTCGTCTCCTTACCTTGTTTATAAGCTGATCTATTGCACTTGCTCCTTCTCCCACCCGCGGCTAATGATGTAATTTCCCGGTGGCGCACTGTCTCCTGGGAGCTTGGAGTCATAATTCCCAGGAGTCAGTGTGGATCGCAGTCGCTCAGCAACGCACTTCTGATGCCTGCCGCCCATTGTGATAGCAATGTCAGAAATGTACTGGTGCTCAGCTGCACCGTATCCCGGAAGATAGTGCTTGTGGGCTTCACAAGCTAAGATATCTTACGATAGAAAATTGGCAATCGAGTGGCGATAGATCCCTAAAACGCGAGTACTATAAATTTGAGTTTTACACAAACAATATTCATCCAAAAAAATAAAGTTTTATACAGTTGGAACTCCGCTTTAAGTGTTATTCATAGATCAAGGTGCAAAAATGCAACCTAATACCAAATGTTTACTAGTTAATTTACTACAGGCTTAAGAAAAGACCCCAGAGACTTGGTTTAAAAAAATCCTCCAATTACTCTCCAATTGAGCTCAAACATGTTATGTATGTGAAAATGATGGACCTTTAAATCATCAGAAATCACACCTTCCTAGTTTACTTCGCAGCTTCCTGTAATTATGCCATTAGGCTGCTTAAATTATTATTACATTCAGCTGCCGATGCAATTTGCATAATACTTTATTCTGATTAGCATGCAAATTTTGGAGTAATATGATTAAATCCAAAATCTTGCTACTTCTGCAACTATTTAACCTGCATGTGCAAATTCAAAAGCATATTATAGTGATATTTATCATGCCATCTGTGCAGAAATGAAAAAGAATTTTATACATCAACAAAGATGACAGTTGGGGTTACCACTGCAATCCGGATCAGCTGCAACTGAGGATGTGAGTGATGCCAGAGATTAATATACTCAACAGCAACCTTGGAGGGGAGGCAGGCAGATCCAGCAGGGCTAGGTCTCCCAAGGTAGTCAGTGCACCTATTCCAGCTGGGGAGCCTCCATGCTGACAATATCCACTGTCCACTGTTGAAAGTCACAGGAAACAGCAACACCTCCAGAGGAAGACCAGATCACCACTGAACACTGTCGGGGTGCCAATGGCCAAAGAGGTGATGCTGTGACAGGTCAGTCAAAGCTTTGGCCTTCTTTCCTGTTTTAAATGTGGCTTTTTATAAATCTTAGTAAAGGTATATTGATATGCTAACATGGATTTACTCTGATTGCCTCATCTTTTTTTTTTTTTTTTCTACTTATGTTAAACTAAGAGAAGCCAATTACTGTACAGCTACTGTATTGTCTATATTAGATAGCATCAGCAGCTTGCTGAATACTTTCTTTTGTTGTCTAGAATTACTTAAGTACTTACTATTAAGTACTTTAAAGTTCATCTGTGCCCAGACTACAGGGAGTAAAGTATTTACATATTCTTAACAAGCAGTAAATGTAATTTTAAACAAGCCATCCCTAATAAATTATATATTCTAAAAAATCTTCTCAAGCTAACAGTTAGTTAGCTGGTTAGCTTGAGAAAGAAGCTTGGGAGGACTTGAAATGCATAGGTCCACCCCCCGACATCCAGATGACATCACTTCTGGTCTGTTAAGCACTCCACCATCTTGTTGGTTTCCGCTTCCTCATATAAGCTGTCATCCAGCCGGATGTCTGAACTTTTCAGGCTGCAAGTCGTAGGAAGAGGCTCCCCATCCCAGATGCATGAGCCGAATGCTCACAGATTATATACAAAAAGTGCCGTCTCTTCTTCCCTTGCGAGTTACTAATTTACAAGTATTTCTCAGTACAATTATTGCTGCACTTAGTTTTTTGCCCCCCCCCCCCCCCCGGTGTGTTCTCTTGGTCCCCCAGGTGTATCTACCCACCCAGTACTCCTATCTTGGTATGAGGTTTCCTGTTGTTGTGAGACTGTCCATCGGAAGCCATTACTATGTGATGAGCCTGATTTTAACTGTCGCGATGTGAGTTACCATTTGTCTTTTCACCACAATAAATCTGTTAATATATTACACTCAGATTACACACTGCTGTTCTTATCTCAATAGAAAATAACTGAGATTTTAGTGCTTATGTTGTCAATTTTGAAGATATTTTTCTCCATACTGACTATAGCTACAGAAATGAAGCCATAGAAGTTACCAGGTGCTTGTTTCAAAGTGATTTTACTGCTCTTTCAGAATATGTGCCTTAGTGTGCATAGTCTGGTCACAGTATAAATGTAAAATGTTAATGTTAATCTGGGGATAAGTTACCTTTTAGACTGTGTGCAGAGTATGATTAAGTGATAGGGTCATGTTAAGAGTTGTGTTAAGGGTGGAGGTCAAAAACATGGAGGAAAAGAGGAATTTTGACTTACCTGTAAATTCCATATCTTGGAGTACAGTACAGGACATAGACAGAATATTCACATATGTTTGGTTATAGGTGTGTCCCTTCAGGTGACTGGACACTGGTAAAGCTTTAGAGAACAGGTACTCTGGAAATCTCCCCTAAAACCCCACCACACTCCATGAATCCTCAGTTTTGTAGCAAGCAATGGAGAAAAAAAGCAAAGAATGTTAGGGAGGATGGCTTATGTCCTGCACTATACTCCAAGATATGGAATTTACAGGTAATTCCTCTCATCTTAAAGCGGGGTTCCACTCAAATTTTTAACTTAATCTTACCCCCTTCAGTTAATTACATAGATGTTCAAATGCCACACGAAAATTTTTTTTATCACTGTAATTACCTTTATATTGTACTTTTTTGTGGCACTTCCTGTCTCTCCTCCCATGGGAGTAGGCGTGTTTATTGCCTTTCCCTGGCGCCGCACTGTCTCCTGGGAGCTTAGTGTCAGGCTTCCCAAGATTCAGTGCGGAAACAATGTTCACACACGTGAACAAGCTGTGAATGAACAGCATTCACCGCATCCAGGAAATCAATGCATGTGGGCTTCAAATGCCCACAAGCAAGATGGAAACAGCCAGCATCACATTTTTTAAGTTATTCTTCAGTACGAAAACAGACACAGGATGAAAATATTACACCCAAACTGTGACTATTATTTTGGGATTAGCAAAGTGTCTCCATGACCTAAAAAAAAAAAAAAAAATAAAGATTGGTCGCCGGACTCACGCTTTAATCGTACAGTATAGAACTCAGGCAGAATATTCATACACCAAGCGTTGAATAGAAAGGGTTTACAATGTAAAGGGTAAAAAGATCCAACCTCAGAGAACCACAGTAAGAACTTTGCAGCCAAATGTTGCTCAGTAGAAGATTGGATGTCCACCTAGTTGAACTTGAAAAAATATAAACAGAAGACCAGATGGAGGCTTTACACAACTTCACTACCAAGGTTTGGTGCAAAAAAAAAATTTAAACACCCGTTGATCTAGTGGAACAGGTGCATAGAAGCACAGGAGGAGCATTCTATTTGAGAATATAAGTTCCTGCAATTAAATCTCATATCCATCGTGCAATGCTGGACTTTGAAACAGGCTGTCTCTTGCAAGGTCCAGAGAAAAAGAAAAACAGAATCCACCTGTCTGACTGGAGTAGAAGCCTCCATGTATATTTTAATGGCTCTGAGATGGCAAAGAGATTTCCTTAGGAAGCTTAGGAGCAGGGCATAAGGATGAAAGGGCAATGTCTTCATTGGCATGCTGAGACCATGTTTGTAAGAAACAATCCAAAGTCCAATACCCCACACTTGGTGGTCCAGCATTAAGTTCTGGCATATATAGATTTCTCTTCCAGCAGCTGACCACAAATCTTCACAAGAGGATGTACAGTATAATGAAAAACAAAACAAAGGCAGAGTGCATCTAACAGTATCTGTAGATGAACAGGAAAACTTAAATCAATGTATATAGCTCAGCTTGGGGAGTGGCCGAGAAAACACCAATTTGACAAGCTGGCAAGCTTACATAGCAGGAATTCACAGTTAATTTCCTAAAGAGGTCTTTAACAACACATCCCAAGGTTGGGGGTTCCCCCGCTCAACAACCATGCTGTTGGATAATGGAAGTCCACATGGTGAAGACTCACACAAGTGTTAGATAAACAAAAGTCCTAAATTTATGAAAATCCATGAAACTCAACAAGTTTAGGAGAATACATTGCTCCCTCTTCAGGAGGTGATACATATTAAAACAAAACATGAGTGTAATAAATCCATAAAGACCATAAAAATGACACATCCCACTGTGATGGGTTTGCCAAGGGGCAAATGATAATGAACCATATTTATTGCAAAACACATTAGGTAAAAAATATGACCTACTGTCAAACCCTTGTCCATTTATATTATCAAAAAGTTTTGAGATCGGCATAAATCAAAAGTAATTCACTATACATCCACAACATAAATAATAAGTGTATAGATTATCATCTTCAGGAACTAATTGCACAGACACTCAGCTGCAGGGGGCAGCTGTACACAGACGGTTTTGTACCTTAAATTATAATGTATTAAGATATAATACCGTCTGCCTTTAGAACCACTTTAATGTAGCAGATGAAAGACTTCCCTTCGACATTGGAAGATGTCCAGCATTGCCATCTGCACAGAACTGGTGAAGAATAGGGATGGGACAACAGTTCGGTCTGAGCATAAGTTCGGGCCGAACTTTTGTTGTTCGGTCGTTCGGCGAACAGCCGAACCAACAAGTCGACCGTTTGTTCAGCCCCCCGAACCGACCACAATGCATTGCAAGCCCTGATTGGCTGAAGCAGTGAAAGCTTCAGCCAATCAGGGCACAGAGCACTGTCACACTGTCATCATGACTTTATCCAATCATGGCTCATTCCCAACCCACAGTTTAAAAGTATTCTTTCAATGGCAGCCATTTTCAGTGTGATTTTGCGTGGAGAGAGATAGAACAGGGCTCTGTTCAGTGCTATTAGTTAGTTAGTGTGCTATACTGTGCTATTTTGCTTCAATTGTCAGTGTAGAATATTAGTTTAGTGTCAGTCTAGGGATAGTGTAAGTGTAGTGAGGAGGACCATCATTCACCTTTGCATAGTGTGCAGCTAGAGTAGGGACAGCTCATATAGTTTCAGTGTAGTGTAGTAAGACCATGTCAGTAATCTTTACATTAGTGTATAGCTAGAGTAGGCACAGTTCAGATAGCGACAAACATAGTTTTGTGTGTTACTGCCAGTTTAACGCCATATAGTTCTGTGTGTCACGGCTTGTTTAGCGCATTATATTGCAGTATAATATAGTGTATTCGTGGAGTGTGTCTGTAGTGTGAGTACTCAAATTAAAGTGCACCAAACATTATATTTACATTGATTAAAGTGTATCTACGTACAGATTTCAACTTCTTCTTTACATTTATAAGCACTGCCCCCTCCCTCCCAATAATGTCTGGGAAGACAACAAGGAGAGGCAGATGTGCCCTTGGCACTGTAAGGGGGCCAGAAACAAATGTGTCCACAGACAAAGATGGACGTGGTGGTCAGTCCTCAGGCAGGGCATCATTCCCTCTGTTTAGTGAGTTAGCCCGTGCTATCCAGCCACAGCATGCAGAGAAGGTGGTGGACTGGCTTACTAAACCTTCCTCATCCTCCTCATTCTCTGTCACACAAGCAGAGACAAGTGTTCAGTTGCCAGAGTGGATAAACCTGCCTCCTTGTCCACATCTATTCCTGTCATAGCCCAAACATTAGCCATTCACAAGTCAGCTGAGTTATTTGACCACAGCATCAGCCACTTGCTCCTTGATGATGCCCAGCCATTACTGGATTCAGATGTTTGTTCTGAGGTTGAGGATGACAGGAACATGAGCCTAGAGTGGGGGAGAAACACTGGTAGACAAATTGGCATTCATGTTCCCCAAGCCGCAGCATATTGCCAAGTTGTCTCCAGTGGTAATAATGACGATAGAGGAGATGGAGATGATGATGATGTCACTGATGCGACTTGGGTGCCAGATAGAGCAGAGGAGGAAACTGAAGGTGAGACAGCACAACCCCAAGGAAGCTGACATCAAGAAAGAGTAGAGAGCAGCCACCCTATTCTATCACATTCTGCAGCTGTTATCTCCCAGCCCACTCCCCAAAGTTCAGCTGTCTGGGCCTTTTTCAGCACATCTGCAGCAGATAGCACTGTTGCTATCTGCAAACTGTGTCTCAGGCACATCAAACATGCAAAAACACCAACCATTTGGGTACCACATGCTTAACAAGGCATTTAACATCCAAAAGCTCAGCCCGTTGGCAAGAGCACCTAAAAGCCACACAAAAGGGGCACAAATCTGTCCCTCATGCTCCTCCTCCTTACCCACTGCAGTCTGCCCCTGCGATACCGAGTCATTACCTCTCAGCAGCCTCCACTGACAGGGATGATAGTATAGCACAGGGTGTCCCAGGTCCTAGCAGCACACCTGCCAGCAGCACACCACCAGATGTAGACTGTAGCCGGCAAATTTCTCTGCCCCATCTGCTGCAGCGGAAAAAAAAAATACAGTCCCTGCCACCCACATGCCCAGCATCTGAATGCAAGCTTGTCAAAGCTGTTGGCTCTCCAACTTCTGCCTTTTAGCCTGGTGGATTCTGTCCCCTTCCGTGAATTCGCACAATGTGCTGTACCACAATGGCAGGTTCCCAGTCGCTACTACTTTTCACTTAAGGCCGTTCCTTCTCAGCCAGTGCTCGGCTGGCTGAAATTCAGTGAGAATTCCACCTGTCCGTAAACCACCCAATTTGTGACATGCCCACCAGGTGGAACTCAACTTGCTAAAGCGGCTATACATGCAGCAGAGGGCCATCAATGAGTACCTGTGCCAGTACAGCTTGACGACTGGCTCAGGCCGCCTCATCTTTTTTCCCCACACCAATGGCTGATCATTAAGGATGCATGCACTGTACTGTCACCATTTAAGGAAGCCACAAGAATGGTGAGCAGTGACAGTGCATGCATCAGTGACACAATCCCTGTTGTGTTCCTGCTGGAGCAGACTCTGCGTGACATTATGGACAGGGCACTGGAAGCAGAGCAGCAGGAGGAACCTCACGCTTCGTGGAAAACATAGTTTTTAGTCTTCTGTTGGTCAAGAGAGGAGCGTTGCAGAAGGTGTTCGCCTAAGTGAGGCATTTAAAAAAAAAAATTGTCCTCGCCACCCAGGGCTGTCAGCTTCCACATCACATGGTGGACGATTACCTCAGGGCCAAAAAAGAGATGGAGAGCTTTCCAGCTGATGATCCACTTACTTACTGGGTCATGAGAATAGACCACTGGCCAGAACTTGCCCAGTATGCTATTGAGTTGTTGGGCTGCCCTGCATCCAGTGTGCTTTCAGAACGGCATTCAGTGCTGCAGGAGGTTTTGTTACTGATTATAGAACGCGTCTGTTCACAGACTCCATGGACCGTTTGACTTTTAGAAAAATGAATCAGTCCTGGATTACCAGCTATGAAGCCCCTGATGCCGATGTCACTGATTAAGTCTTTTTGGGATGTGGAATCTCTGCAGGACTTGACTTTGAGGCTGCCTAGCTTTGAGGGTGTTCAATCATTTCATCTGGAAGAATGTTTTTGGTATAGGTTTCATGGGCATCACTAGATCTCCCAAAATATATCATACATGTGTATGATATAAACTGAAAATACTCTCAAACAAAATTCATAAATAGTCATGGCCATTATGCATCATGCATATATCCTAGCCCATGTATAAATAGCAATCAGTATAAAAACCAATGTTTATGTGTGTAATAAAATAAACAAATACATTACAATTAGTTAATAGTGCAAAACAGTGAATTATACTGTGCATAACAAAATTGTAAAAAAAAAAAGGCACCACAAATATTAATAGTGCAAAAAGGATAAATGGAAAAAAACAAATGTGCATTAATTACAGTGCCAAAATGAAGTCCACAATCGCAGTGTGAATCACTAGTAAGCTTGGAAGATGAACAAGGTCTACTTATCTCCCAGTGAACCATGGTCCCAGTGCTCAAAAGAAAATAGCTTACCAGACGCCATGACCCGCAAAAAAGAGCGCGATGATGAAGACAAGCATAAGAAACATACTCTAGCACAGCTCCTTCAGGCACTCCAAGAGTTCATTTTTGGATTTACAAAAAACGATACCAATCTTATTATACAAAGGCAAGGACAGCATGGATTTTCTAAAGGTAGATGGGACACTAGCCCAACGTTTTTCAGGGGGAGTAATCTTCCATTAACAGCTCAGATACTTAACCTAAATGTCACAGGGTGGATGGATAGATGGATGAGCAGAGTATATAGGCACCACCGAAAAATAGACTTCACAGTATGATTCTGTAAGTTTAACATCTTTAACTGCTTGATGACCGCCGGCTGTCAATTGACGGCCAGACGGCGCAGCTCTCGTTGCGGGCGGGAGTCATATGATGGCCTAGCATTCCCGGCCCACCAAAACAATAAAACCTATTCAAACTACAAGCAACAAACATAAAGGCAATCAGCAGATAGTTCACCTCCAGTGGTTGCACCAAGAAATCTGGTAGCTGCTTGCTTCTCAGCTCCCCACTCCTTACAACGATCCCAAGAGACATATTGCTCAACTCAGCAAACAGTGTCAGACTACACCCCTACTTGTTTTAGTGCCTAAGGACGTTTTCAAGTCCTTAGGGACGAAACATGAAGTTTATTAACTTTTTAATAAATGCCTCCTTAAATGGATATTGAGCAGAAAAACAATTTGGAGGAGAGCATACATTATTATTAGTAGACCAGTCTCTATACAGAAATATTTTTAGTAAGGAGTGTACTGGAAAGGTTTTTATAATCTCTGGGCCTCTTGGAGAGCCCTGACTAATAATGGTAGTAGTTTGGCTGCTCCAGTTTTAAACATGTTCACGTCATGTCAAAAAAGTCCTAAACTGTATCTTTAGGCCTGGGAGCTAGATCAGCTGATTGCGGCTCCTCAGGGACAAACTCATCCAGAACAAATTTTTGACACTCCTCATCCCACAGTCTATTCACAACAGAAGACTCGGAGACTGCCACAACTGGAGAAGTGTTTGATAAGGAATCCAAAGGGAAAGGCTTAGATGTATGCTTACAGTCAGCTACAATAGTACTGATTTGATCCCTTGACAAAGTTCATTGGGAGGAGGAACTTGGGTATGCACTTATCAGCTTTTTCCCTGTAAAATGTTGAGTCATTACCTATAGGTTGGTGAGAGACAATGAACAGCTTTTGGGTGTTAATGGCTGCAGCAGGTGGATATACAGTATCTCACAAAAGTGAGTACACCCGTCACATTTTTGTAAATATTTTAAATCTATCTTTTCATGTGACAACGCTGAGGAAATGACACGTTGCTACAATGTAAAGTAGTGAGTGTACAGCTGGTATAAAAGTGTAAATTTGCTGTCCCCTCAAAATAGCTCAACACGCAGCTATTAATGTCTAAACCGCTGGGAACAAAAGTAAGCACACCCCTAAGTGAAAATGTCCAAATTGGGCCCAATGCGTCAAAATTTTGTGTAGCCACCATTATTTTCCAGCACTGCCTTAACCCTCTTGGGCATGGAGATCACCAGAGCCTCAAAGGTTGCCACTGGAGTCCTCTTCCACTCCTCCATGATGACATCATGGAGCTGGTGGATGTTAGAGACCTTGCACTCCTCCACCTTCTGTTTGAGGATACCAAACAGATGCTCAATAGAGTTTAGGTCTGGAGACTTGCTTGGCCAGTCCATCACCTTTACCCTGTCCATCGCCTTTACCCTCAGCTTCTTTAGCAAGGCAGTGGTTGTCTTGGAAGTGTGTTTGGGGTCGTTATCATTTTGGAATACTGCCCTGCAGAACAGTCTCCAAAGGGAGGGGGATCATGCTCTGCTTCAGTGCCACAGTACATGTTTGCATTCACTGTTCCCTCAATGAACTGTAGCTCCCCAGTGCCGGCAGCACTCATGCAGCCCCAGACCATGACACTCCCACCACCATGCTTGACTGTAGGCAAGGCACACTTGTCTTTATACTCCTCACCTGGTTGCCGCCACACACACTGGACACCATCTGAACCAAATAAGTTTATCTTGGTCTCATCAGACCACAGGTCATGGTTCCAAGAATCCATATCCTTAGTCTGCTTGTCTTCAGCAAACAGTTTGCGGGTTTTCTTGTGGGTCATCTTTAGAAGAGGCTTTCTTCCAGGACGACAGCCATGCAGGCCAATATGATGCAGAGTGCGGTGTATGGTCTGAGCACTGACAGGCTGACCTCCCACCCCTTAAACCTCTGCAGCAATGCAGGCAGCACGCATACGTCTATTTCCTAAAGACAACCTCTGGATATGACGCTGAGCATGTGCACTCAATTTCTTTGGTCAACCATGGCGAGGCCTGTTCTGAGTGGAACCTGTCCTGTTAAACCGCTCTATGGTCTTGGCCACCGTGCCGCAGCTCAGTTTCAGGGTCTTGGCAATCTTCTTATAGCCTAGGCCATCTTTATGTAGAGCAACAATTCTTTTTTTCAGATCCTCAGAGAGTTCTTTGTCATGAGGTGCCATGTTGAACTTCCAGTGACCAGTATGAGAGAATGAGAGCGATAACACCAAATTTAACAAACCTGGTCCCCATTCACATCTAAGACCTTGTAACACAAACGAGTCAATTGACACCAGAGAGGGAAAATGGCTAATTGGGCCCAATTTGGACATTTTCACTTAGGGGTGTACTCGCTTTTGTTGCCAGCGGTTTAGACATTAATGACTGTGTGTTGAGTTATTTTGAGGGGACAGCAAATTTACACTGTTATACAAGCTGTACACTCACTACTTTACATTGTAGCAAAGTGTAATTTCTTCAGTATTGTCACATGAAAAGATAGAATAAAATATTCACAAAAATGTGAGGGGTGTACTCACTTTTGTGAGATACTGCATGTACATATAATATGCAGTCATATTTAGTGCTGGTTGCAGCAATATAATATCTTGGTCTATTTGTTTTTATCAATTTGTGTTTTTAATAAAAAAAATTTAAAATATGAATACGCTGTTTGGAACAATTTTGTTTCATTGCATTGATTGGGAACTTAAGTGTACCACAATTGGTGGTAGGATTGTATTGACATCTGGTCTATAGTGTAATGCCCCATACACACGATCGGATTTTCCGCCGACAAATGTTGGATGTGAGCTTGTTGGCTGAAAGTCCGACCGTGTGTATGCTCCATCGAACATTTGTTGTCTGACATTCCGCCAACAAATATTGGCTAGCAGGTTCTCAAATTTTCCGCCAACAAAACTTTGTTGTCGGGATTTCCGATCGTGTGTACACAAGTCCGACGCACAAAAGTTCACGCATGCTCGGAATCAAGCAGAAGGAGCTGCACTGGGTAATGAACTTCCTCTCTCTCTGCTCGTTGTACGTCACCACGTTCCCACATTCGTAATTGTTGTCCAACATTTGTGTAACCATGTGTATGCAAGACAAGTTGGAGCCAACAACCTTCCAACAAAAATCCACGGTTTTGTTGTCGGAAAGTCTGATCGTGTGTACGGGGCATTAGAGCAAATATTTTGAGGAAATCAGGGATGCATAAGACCTCATTAGTGAGACCCCTAGTGGTAATATAATTTTTTTTTCCAAACAAAATGTATTAAAAACCTTTTTGGAACATACAATATAAGAATACGTAGACTAAGTAATTATACAGTAAATGTGTTATGCTGAACAGTAGTAGGAGTAACACAGGTAAATCAAGCTGCCCGTGCAGGGGCCATCATTACATGAAATCGAGCAAGGCAACATGTATCAATCATCTGACAATGAACATCAAGTAGGGGGGGAGCAGTAGGCGTTGGAAGATAATTACTGAACATGTTTAGTCAAGGTAGGAGGGTTTGTCAAGGATATACAAAATTATAAAAAGGAGACAAAATACAATGGCCAATGGAACCCTCCCATCTAGATCTGGATCAACTACCTTAAAGGGGGAAGGCGAAACTTGGATTGGTAGGAATTAATAGAAGGGGAGGGAAGAGATAGGGGAATGAGGGACATGTTGAGGGTATGGCTCATCCATCCACATCCATGCTCCATCCCTGGCTCATACATCTACATTCATGCTCTATCCCTGGCTCACACATCCACATCCATGCTCCATCCCTGGCTCATACATCCACATTCATGCTCATTCATGCTCCATCCCTGGCTCATCCATCCACATCCATGCTCCATCCCTGGCTCATACATCCACATTCATGCTCATCCATGCTCCATCTCTGGCTCATCCATTCACATTCATGCTCCATCCCTGGCTCATCCATCCACATTCATGCTCCATCCCTGGCTCATCCATCCACATTCATGCTCATCCATGATCCATCCCTGGCTCATTAATGCCACATCTATGCCATATCCATGACAAATCAGTGCTCATTCATGCCACATGAGTGCTCATCCGTGCCACATCCATGCCACGTCGGTTTTTATCCATGCCACATCAGTTCTCATCAGTGCCCCATTCATGAGATCAGTGCTCATCCATGCCACATTAGTGCTCATTTGTGCCACATCAGTGCTCACCCGTGCCACATCAGTGCTCACCCGTGCCACATAAGTGCTCACCCGTGCCACATCAGTGCTCATCCGTGCCACAGCAGTGCTCATCCGTGCCACATCAGTGCTCATCCGTGCCACATCAGTGCTCATCCGTGCCACAACCATGCCACTACAGTGTCCATCAGTACCTCACAAAAGTGTAATAGGTAGTCAATTTAGATTTGAAATGTATGTCCCTAGAATACCTGATGGTGCTCCCTGCATGTTGGGGCTCTCTATGTGGCCAGGCTGTGTAAAAGTCTCACAAATGTGGTATCGCCATACTCAGGAGGAGTAGCAGAATATATTTTGGGGCATAATTTTTGCTATGTGCATGCCATGTGTTAGAAATATCTTATAAATGGACAACTTTGTGTAAAAAAAAAAAAAATGCGTTTTCATTTTCTTTACACATTTTCTAAAAACTTGTGGAAAAAAATGACATGTTCAAAAGACTCATTATGCCTCACAGATTATACACTGGGGTGTTTAATTTCCAAAATGGGGTCATTTTGGTCGTTTCCATTGTCCTGGTGCTCCAGGGCCTTCAAAATTGTAAGAGGTAGTCAAGAAATGATATGTGTAATTTATGTCCCTAGAACGCCTGATGATGCTCCTTGCATGTTGGGCCTCTGTATGTGGTCAGGCTGTGTAAGTCTCACACATGTGGTATCGCCATACTCAGGAGGAGTAGCAGAATGTATTTTAGGGTATAATTTGTGGTATGCATATGCTGTGTGTGACAAAAACAAAAATCTTAATTTTGCAAAAGAATTGTGGGGAAAAAAATGACAACTTCAAAAACCTCACCATGCTTCTTACTAAATACCTTGGACTGTCTACTTTCCGAAAAGGGGTCATTTGGGGGGTATTTGTACTTTCCTGGCTTGTTAGTGTCTCAAGAAATGAGTACATCAAGTGTGATCAGGTGTGATCAACATTCAATGACTGGCACCATAGCTTATAGGCTCTATAACTTTCACAAAGACCAAATAATATTCACTTATTTTGGTTATTTTTTACCAAAGATATGTAGCAGTATACATTTTGTCCAAAATTGTAACATTTTATAACAGAAATTAAGAAAAATTGATTTTTTTTTACAAAATTCTTTTTTAAATACCACCAAAAGAAAGCTCTATTTGTGTGAAAAAAATGAAAAAAATTTCATATGGGTACAATGTTGCATGACTGAGTAATTGTCATTCAAAATGTGAGAGCACTGAAAGCTGAAAATTGGTCTGATTAGGAAGGGGGTTTAAGTGGCCAGTGGGCAAGTGGTTCAAATACAAGTGTTAGGCAAAATTTGCCACGCGTTTTAATAAATATGATTAACACAATGCCACGCTATTTTATAATAATTGGATGTATTTTACCAGTATCGTACAGGTTTTGCATTATTAGGCATCTTTAAAGTCCCATATTTGGAGAGAATTGTTTTGGTTACAGTATGAAATATCTCTTTTTCTGAAATGAAAAATGTTCGTGCTTGCTACCTTCATGCTCTCACTTTGCACATTAAATAGTAATTTACATTGTCAATTATATATCAGAAAATGAAAACTTGCCTAAATTATTCAGTGAGTCACTCTCCCACATATCTGAGTAGTTTATAGGGTTAAATTACCATATTTTCCCATACTGACTATTAAATGTTCACACTGACCTTAATGATAATGTAAAAGCTTAGCTAATTCAATAAAGCAGTACAAAGCTCAATCTGATCAGTGTATACTGTGCTAAAATATAACTGGTCATTATGGACTATTGTACTCCATTGCTCTAACTTTAAGAACAAAAGAACACCTGGGGAATTTGTATTCATATTTATATTGTTTTTATCATGCCTACATACAATATGCAGGGTTTTTAAGGCTACACAGAACCATTCACATTAGTCTCTGCTGAACAGCTTATGTCTAATGTGCTCGCCACACTGTGCTGCCCAAAAGTTTCAAAGTACAGCATTATAACATTTATTAAAATTGTAACCTGTAGTTTAGCATTTGCTATAAACTACCAATCAGCAAAACACATTTCCAGAGATGGGATTGTTGGGCGATTTTTTAATTTATTTTTTGGTTCAGTAATTGTCACAGAGATCACTAAACAAAAGAACAGAGAGGAAAGCAGAAATAAAGGAGTTAACCTCTCCATAAAGGCATAGCTACAGGTACGTTTATCAAACTTTTCTCATAGGGTGTGCTCACACAGGGCATGATTGAACCAAACCGTGTCCAAAAGACCCCCCTCCCCACTCTCCTGCTGGTTTGCACTTACACTGTACTCTAATCACCTCTGCTAGCCAAACCACAATGATCCATGCTTCAGTCCTCAGTGATCTATGAAAAGTCCTGTGCTCAGGCATGGTTTAAACTCACACTCAAACAAGCCGGACCTCAAGTGAACTGAGCTCCAGACCACCTCTTCCAAGTGGCCCTGGGCACAGTACTGTATGCTTAACCGTACCAGGGCATGGTTCAGAGCACTCACACTAGACAAACGAATCAGACCAAGGGAGTGAACTGTGCAGGTAAGGTAAAACTGCCAGTATGTGTACCCTCAAAAATTGTATAGCAGTATGATGATCTACAACAGCCTATATCAAACTTTTTTAGATGGAGGAACCCTTAAAATAACTTTCCGGCCTCACAGAACCCCTGCTAATAAGTACTCTATCTACAGCTCATTGTACAATAGTGCAATGGTCACTGGGAAGGATGCTCTTTAAATTTGTAAAGTATCCCATCTTAGATATAGCTAAAACGATCAATGCTGCCATTGGTTACTTATATAGGAGGAAGAGATTTTTGAAGGAACTTCTAGCAACCTCTGGAGGAACCCATGAATGAGAAAAGCCGATCTAGAATATGTGAAAATCTGGTACTAAACAAAATCTCCCCTATGCATTTCAGGACCTTGTTCACACTTTACGTGTGCCATTTTATCTTTACCATTTTACAGTTGCACATAATTTTCAATAACAGTTGGATATAATTAAGAAAATTGCCCATGCATTTAATTTTAATCCAGTCAGGTAGACATCATACAGCTGATGGTCAGTTTTTCAAATCTAACTGATCATATCTAAGCGAAATCAGAGTTGTATATCTTGCAACCTTTTCTTATCAATTGACAGTAAAATAATCAAATATAGCATGTAAAGACTAGACATTTGCAGTTTCCCCATTGCCCCTCTACAAATGAAAAGAATTAAAGATTTTCTAATTGTGCACATTCTGCTGACATGCAATCCACTTTCATAGCTTTTCAAAGAAAGTGTGATGAGCAAAAAGATAAAACTGGCTAGCTACACACTGTCCATGTAATGATGTTTTACAGCTTGGTTACACTGATAAAACAGGCTTTATCGTCAACTAAAAAGAAGAAATGAAAAGCAAGCTGGGAAATGCAGTCTAATTAGAAGCGATAGCCATGGCTGAATACTCAAAACTACAGTACATTCATCATTTATACACATACTGGAAGTGTTTAGTGTTTTTCCCAATATTCAGCCTACCTTCTTCAGGATTAAACTTAAAGAGTAACTCCACTTTTGTTGAGAAAAAAAAAAACTTTCCCCTCTGGGTGATCTATGCACATTGCATGGATTTTAACAAACTTTGTTGCAGATTCCTACATTTTTGGTATTCTGAAGAAATAGCTGTGTCCGTGTGCTCAGTGAATCTGTATGGGAGTGATTTATAATTATCAGTCAGCTGCTGCACCTGCAGGGCTCTGAGGAAATTGGCAAGGTCTGCATCCCTTTAGATGCGTTTTCCTTTGGAAGTATCTCACCAAAAATGACATTTTTGTTGCAGGGGATGCGAAAAAATCTAACTTGTATCTAAGTGCAGACATCCGGGAAAATCAGTAAGCCAAGTACAGAACACCTCCAGGTAGCCATACTGAATTGCATTTTACAGAAAATGACAGTGGCTGCAGATTAAAAAGGGAAGATATTTTGTAATAACATTCAATTACAATATGACTTGAGTCACAATTGTATATGCTATATATATATATATTTTTTTTTATTTGCCATTTTTTTTTCTCCCCACAAAAGTGGAGTTACCCTTTAAAGCATAATTAACCAATAGAAGAAATTAGCCGACAACCCGGTACGTTCCAAGTTCAAAATTCTATATTAGGCTACATTAAAAGTGGCACTAAACAGCTAACATGTTTTGGCCATGACGGCCTTCTTCAAAACAAAGCATAGTTAAACCTAAGATAAAAAATATTACATATTTTAGCTTACTACTCCATACATGTGGTGGCTTCATTCGTTTTCTTTTTCCTGACTTCTATTACTCAGTTTAGAAAACATACTTCCTGTTCTACTCTGACAGCGCTCACTCATCATACTATATTTATGGAAGACCATAGTTGTCACCCTATCCTCATTCCTATAGCATAGAAAGAGATGTTCTGTAGTTCACCAATGTGAACTGGAAAGGCTAATAACACTGTTCAAGATTTCAGTTCACAGGAAGTTAAGAGCTCACTGGACTGGCAGGGTCATCGTGAATTTTCTTGTACCTGCAGAATTTGATTTGAGTTTGAAAAAAAGAAAACGAATGCAGCTACCACACGCAAGGCCTAGTCTGCAATGTAAACCATTTTGTTCTTGGGTTTAGCTATTCTTTGACACTACATTTCATCATTATGGGGCATTTACAATTGTGTTACACCTGTTGTGAAATGAATATGGCTAGGCAAAGGACACAGATCATGTGATGTATGGGACAGTAAAATCAGACATATGTTTTTATGCACCACATCTGCCCATGTGTGCCTTTTGTGTAACTGCTTTGAATGTTGTTTCCTTCACAATTTGAATGTTTATGACTAACTGGGCAGAGAAAGTATAGTGTGAAACACACACGTATTATACATTACTGTATTACTCTATTCAATATTGCACTCATACTATTTTAATGCAATAAATCCCTTTTATCCAGTTTGTATTTGAAACAGTAGCAGACAGTTTTGGTTGTTAACTGCTCTGTACTCTAAATATGCCCTTGCTTTGACATCATCTCTCGAAAATGGTGAACAGAACAAGATAAAATAAAGCAGAACAATACAATTATTTCAACAGACATCTCTCATTTTTCTTAGTCTTATTACCAAAGACCTTGTTTTGTTATTTTTGCCTAGAATGTTACAATTTGTGATCATGCTCCTTGTAGGATCACTTTGTACCAGCCATGACATAAGGGTAGGGCTCAGCGGGAAGGTCAGGAAGGGGCTTTGTGTATTTCCCTACAACTTATTTGAATCTGGGAGTCTCGCTGTACATGGCAGCCAGTTAAATGATAAAATGTGACTGGCATAAATATAGTCCTAGGACACGTCATCAATGTGCCTGTACACATGGCTGCTTGTCTCCAATCTAGAATGGGATCAATCATGAGTAGTATTTTTTAACCTCATGTTAGGAATGGTCTTTTCCATTTTATTAAATGATTGGCTGCAATATAATTAGATCCAAAATTACTTTTTTTTTTTTCAGGCAGAACTATAATATAATTGTCTCTCTCTATAATCAAAGTTAAATTATGCATCGCTTAGTACTAGCTAAATTATTTTTGTTTGGCAAAATAAGCTACTTAACCCCTAGGCTGGCAGTGTGTACAACATGACCTGGAATATCATATGACCGCTTTATGCTGAAACACCTCAAGTGCACATCTAAACCCAAAAATAAAAATGCACCAGTCCTTAGATATAGTTTCTGCAACAGTTTTCTTTTTAAAGGCTTTTGTCCCTTTATTTCACCTGTCAATTCTATCAGTAACACGCTTCCAATGCTAGGGTGACAACACCCAGGCCTGGTTCACACCTATGCATTTTTTATTTTTTTGTGCATTTTCCATTTTGTAGTAACACACTACAGTCCATGTAACATGGTTTCCCATAGATGTAGTTCACATCTGTGAATTTTATGGAAAGGGCCAGGGACTTTTTTCTGGTTTTTGGTTCCATAGACTTCAATGGATCAAAAACATGTATTGAAAAATGCAAAATGCACCTGGAATATGTAAACTGCAGCCTGCATGGGTGTGAATCAGGCCTGTACTGTATCTATGGAAGAACAGTATTGTCACCATAAGCTGTCCTGATTTGGACTTCAAATGCCCCCCCCCCCCCTCCATCTTTATCTCTATTACATGGGAGGAGAAGATAGCTGTAAGGCTAATAACATTGTTCGAGATTTCAGTTCAAGG
Organism: Lithobates clamitans; assembly: GCA_037952925.1. NCBI lineage: Eukaryota > Metazoa > Chordata > Amphibia > Anura > Ranidae > Lithobates > Lithobates clamitans. The sequence goes on along the minus strand of JBBGZY010001757.1, from coordinate 770,383 downwards.
CACAGGAAGTTACAGGATGTGATTTTTTTGCCTTCTTCTGGATCAACTGTGGGTATAGGATTGTATATATGGGGGTTTTCTATTTGTGTGTGTGTTTTTTCTTGGGGGGGGGGGGGGGGTTCTGTTGGTTGAACTGGATGTGTCTTTTATTAAACAAATCTAAGGCCTGATAACTGCTGCTGATAATCAATACATTACATTTTTGTTCTTCTGTAATAAGCTTTAATGTAGGACTTCCTCTCCTATGCTTTATGCTATGATAAAATGTAACCATATATCATAGCATCAAGCAGTATGTTGATAGCTTTAAGCACTTATAATACAATGTATCCTTTATTCATTTGACTGAATAAGTTAACAAAAACAAAAAGACGGTCTGCATCCTTAAGTAGAAACTGCTGGAACAGGCAGTCCAGCAGCCCCATATACAGACAGCCAGACTTCTGTGATAGTATAGTTCAGCTTTAATAGCTGACAGTTAAAAAAATAAAACAAAAGCAGTCACAAATATTTCCATATTTACACTGGAGCATCATTAGGCAAAATGAAATCTGAGGACACACAATGCAGCAATAAATATGAGTTACTGGAGTATGCTGTATACAAAGTACCAGTGAGAATAACAGAACTGAAGTCATAGCACATCAGATCATAGTTCTTTCTGACACTGTGCTAAAAAGACGTAAACTTAATTGGAATCATTTTAAGTCTATGAGGCACAGCACACAATTTGTATGCATACTGTTGTCTGGTTATCTTTTACATCTTTATAAATCAATACACATTACAACAGTGACATTTTACAGAAGATAAATCCAGAAAGTGATGGCTAATCCATTGGCTTGGCTAATAATGTGCTAAGGCTGATTACATTTGAGTCTTTAATACTTTTCAGCAGAAGTAGAAGAAATAGCAATGCATGAAGGCAAGATAAACTACAGACTCATAAAAGACTGGTTTGGATGTAAAATAGATCTTACACAGAAATCTTGATTTATCAAATCTAAATGAAAACATTGTGTTACCTATTTCTCTTTCATTCCCATGACAGGTTATAAATTGAAAGATGTAAGTGTTTATAATTGTCACTGGGATATCCCTTGGGATGATGAAGTCCCTGGTTATACCAGAAAGTCTTCCCTAATTATCCACTGAGTGCAAAAGTTGTTTATTGTCAAATGCACTTTATACAATTGGCCACGAGTTTTAACTATAGCTGTTCCATGAAAGTTATTTGAAAACACTATTGGGCTTATATTCACTATGACAGGGGTATGCAAAGATATACAAAATGCACTTAACACATCTGAACTTCAGAAAACCAAAATATTATTTTCTACGGGATAGATACTGCACTTTGCACATTTTTCTTACTGCACTCTTATCGAATAATCAAATATACAAATTCTATAATAATTTTGGTATTTGATGAGTTTTTACACGTCCTGAAATTTTAAACTGATATGGTGGTGTGTAAGCCAACATAGAAGTAGCATAACAGCCCCAACTGAGTCCTAAATCCTGATATGCACATACTTGGTTTAGGTTAGTGACTCACTTGAGACTGAAGGATGACTGCCCTATGCACTTTCAAAAAAGGCAGTAATGGCAGCCACCTTAATTATATCCTGTCAGGCTCCTTTTAACCTTTATAAGACAATTACAATATACAACCATCAATCTATGTGAAAGCAAATGAAATAACTTAGCATATTTACAAAACTCTTCTAAACATGCCTAAAAATAAGTTTCATGTGGAAACTATCATACTTTTCTATTCACAGCAAGTTATCTCTAGGCATCCTCGGGTTGATGGTCCTTAGCAATAGAATTGATTTGCAAAGTCATTTCTTCCCAAATGATCCCTTTTGTTCCCCCTTCCAAGAAAATTTAGCACCATTATTGGTTAGAAGTGCTTTCCCTCCCCGCTTCATTGGTGTGAAATCTAAGGCCCCATACACACTATTAGATTTTCTGCAGATTTTTGTCTTCAGATTTACCAAAACTGTATACCGTATTTATCGGCGTATAACATGCACACCAAATTTAGGAGGGAATTTTAAGGAAAAAACTTTTAGGAGGGAAGTTTAAGGAAAAAAAACTTACATTAAAATGCCCATCAATGCAGCCTTATCGTGTCCATCTGCAGCCTTGTCAGTGTCATTGCAGCCTTTTCAGTGTCAGTGCAGCCTTGTCAGTGTCATTGCAGCCTTTTCAGTGTCAGTGCAGCCTTGTCAGTGCAGCCTTGTCAGTGTCATTGCAGCCTTTTCAGTGTCAGTGCAGCCTTGCCCCAGTGTCCATTGCAGTCTTGTCAGTGCAACTTTGCCCCAGTGCAGCCTTGTCAGTGCAGCTTTGCCCCAGTGCAGCCTTGTCAGTGCAGCTTTGCCCCAGTGCAACCTTGCCCCAGTGGGCAGTGCAGCCTTGTCATTTCAGCCTCGCCCCAGTGTCCATTACAGGCTTGGACAGATTTAAATATGCTGCCGAGATTGCAGGGACTCAGTGGAGCGGAACGAGCGCCGCCGAGATCGTAGGGACTGGGCAGAGCCGAGATACACATAGCCGAGTGTACTCGGCTCTTCTCGGCGCCGCTCACAGTCACGCCCAGTCCGGCCCTATGATGGACATAACACAAGTCCAATGGCGGGACTGGGCAGGACTGTGAGCGGCGCCGAGAAGAGCCGAGTACACTCGGCTATGTGCATCTCGGCTCCGCCCAGTCCCTGTGATCTCTGCGGCGCTCGTTCTGCTCTGCCGAGTCCCTGCGAACTCCGCAGCGCCATATTTAAATCTACACTCGGCTATGTGTATTTCGGCGGCGACCGCTCCGATCGACCACAATTAGCGGGGATCGGCGTATAACACGCACCCACGATTTTCCCCTGATTTTAAGGGGAAAAAATTGCGTGTTATACACCGATAAATACGGTAATATGAGGTCAAACCTTAAGCGTAACAATTTGTATGCAATCGGGCAGGCCCTTACATGGTTTTCGTAAATCTGAAGACAAAAATCTGCAGAAAATCTAATAGTGTGTATGGGGTCTAAGTATAAATGATACTGACTTTTGTAGATAACATTTTACCAAAATAGGCAAAGACAAAGATACATGCCTACAATAAAACCAAGTGTGCCAACGCGTCAAATGGCGCTCCGCAATAGGTTTTAAAATGCTCTCGTATGCCCGTGTGGAAAGGGTATCATCAAAAGTAACATTTGAGGTCACTTTCTGGTAAGCTGTGAAAAATCATCCACTCAGGTACTCACGTAGCTCTCCCACTTTGAGGATTTCACAGAGCATCTTGGTTAGTTCTATACTACTGCGACCAAATGGGCACTCATGCTTATCTTCTCGACTGCTGTTTTCCAATACAATCTGAAAAGATAAATTTCATTGTAACACATATTACCACCAATAGGCATGTTCCAATCAAAGATCTTATTTACTTTAAAGACCTTAATTACACAGAAATGGTATTTATTTTTATTTAATCAACTCAATTTAAAAGGGAAAGTATAATTGTATCAAGTTATTTTTAATTTTATCAATATGTGTGGATGTTTAAAAAAAACAAAAACCTTGTTTTATAATTTTATATGTACATGAAGGAAGACATATTTGCTCTTTACTTGTTTTTATATATATATAAATATTTGCTCTTTACACATGCGGATTTAATCCTTTGCAGCACTACAGTTCTTTCTCACAAAACAAATCTGTTGATTAATATAACACAAAGATGGAACCATGGGCATGTAAAAGACATAAAAACAATTCTGCTAAAGTGGAAGTATAGGTCAACAAAAATCTGCTTAACTACTTCCAGTCCATAGGACGTACCTGAACGTCCTTGGATGGAAAGGATAATATCTCAATCATCGGTACAGCTGCAGCAATGGCCAAGATATTTGTGATTCTGTGTCTTGTAAAAGTAATCCAAATGGCTAAAGAGCCACTGGATTACTTTTACAGGTGGCGGAGGAGGCCCCCCTCCTACCGCATCCTCTGTCTTTACCGGTCTCTTCCATGTGATCGGGGAGCCCGGTAAGGATGCATCTTGGGGCATCCTGTTCCTGACTTCCAGTTTTGGGCTCAGTAAACAAGCATCAGATTAAACTGATCTTGGTGTGATCTGATGCTTTGAAGGCCAGAGGAGAGATATGGGGTCTCATCCTGTAAAGGCTTTTAAAGCATTGCCTATAGAGTTGTTTGGCTCAGGTCCATGGTCTTATACAACTTTAAAGTGTCAGCTATTTGGTATATATTTACTCTGCGTAACATCCTCTTTTTGTTTTTATTTTACCAAAAAATTGAGTATAACATTGTGTTTTTGTGCATTAAGGGTCATTAAAGTGTTTTTTTCCAAAATATTCATGCATTTAAAAAACTGCTTCGCAAATACCATGTGACATAAAAATATGCAACGCTCAACATTTTATTCTCTAGGGCCTCTGCTTAAAAAAAATAGATAAATGTTTGCAGGTTCTTAGTAGCTTTCTAGCAAAACAATTACTTTTTTATGTGTAGGAGAGGCATGTCAGAAGTGGCGCGGACTGGATGTGGTTAAGGCCTCATGCACACCAGGGCTCTTCTAAAAGCTTTTCTCCTGACAGGAGAAAAACAGCTGAAAACTTTCCTAAGCCACTTTTTTTTTAATCGTGTTTAGGCATGTCAATCGCTTGGACATTTATTCATTTCATTGGCCAGAATATCAATTTATTCTGCTAATTGAAATGAAAAAACAATCAAGTGCTAAAAGCGCCTAGCGTTAACATGCATTTAGATGCTTTTACCCATGTTTAAACACGTCAGGCATTTTTGTATACTTAAAAGCTCCTCTCCAGAATAAACAAGTGATGTATTTTTTTCTGCCTCCAAACTCCTGTAAACATAGGTTGCATAGAGGGGAGTTTAGAGGCAAAAAAAGGCTCAAATGCCTATAAAAAAAGCTCAAGTAAGCATGAAGCCTAATTCCTCCCCTCTTCTACTCTTATAAAAAGAGTAGTGTAAATACCTGTGGTCACGTGATCCAAGAGCAGCTGCTCCTCTGTGTCAGTGAGTGGCTGCTACATTAGATTGGAGGCAATGGAAGTGCGCGGGTCAACTGGACCACATTGTATGTGGGTATTGTAATGCCAAATGGATGTTGCCACTGATTACTACATCATGTATTGCCGTCGCACCTTTGCCATCTTTTATAAAGACGGTTTTAGTTGGTTTACATAGAAGTCCCTTATGCAACATTTAGGGACCTTTAAGAATCCCTTCACTAAAGTAACAATGATGGTTATGGATGACTTGATACAAGAATCCTGTGATATCCAAAAATGCAGCTCTGTCATATTTGTAGCTACTATGTAAACCAACAAAAATGTTTTTTCAACAGATAACAACAAAGGTGTGGTGGTGGTGACATACCTTATGATCTTCCCAACAGAAACAAAGACAGTAAGATAAAAAAAGAAACAGTTCTAACCCTTACCCACTAAATGAATTGCATTGTTTCTCAAGTTTACATTTTTAGTGCAAAAAAAAAAAAAAAAAGGTCAAACTTTGGATTTCCAGTTATGTTTGAGCACTGTATTATGAACCGTTGTGCTACACAATAAATAAGTTCCGCTCTACTAATAAAATGGCACCATCTTTTAACAACAATACATTCCATAGCTCAGACAAGGCACATATTTAAGAAAACAACAGATTATATAAAGCGGCTTGACTAACAGCAAAAAGAAGACATGTTTCATAATACATCATACACAGCCTATATAAAAGCATTGTTTTCTCCAGCTGAGTCTTGCATTTAATAGATCTGCAAAGGTTATTGCCCTAATCTAGACCATTTGACACCTTGACCTCATTTCCAGAGATGAAATGTACGCTTGTGTGTAAAATTACCAATACATTCTAAGAGATGCTATTAAAATTCCTACAATTTTACATTACTGCTCTGCTCTGTTTTCAGTGATAATGACTGCATGTGGAAGGAGAGATAAGAAGAAAATGTTATAGATAAACACTATAAATGAATAGTATAGATTTACTGCACTTGTGACTTTAGTAAATGCTAAAGGAATCTGATGATCGCATATAATATACTGTGCAGAATATCCACCCCATGTAAATGTGTGTTCTGATGCAGCACACTGACTTGCTATTATTAGATTATAAAAAGGCCTTTTGTGCGTGTTCAGTCATCCTCAGAAAGCAGAATGTGCCCGATTTCTACTGATGCTCTTCAGCTAGAAATGCATCCTCAAGGTTTTGTGCAGTTCAAAAAGCTCCACATTGATTGAAAGGTAACAGCAGGGGTTCAATGCCAGTTAAAGATATAAAAAATATACTATAGCACGTCTGTGTTCTTTATATGGTGCACACACCAGGTATTCCAGGAACAATGATGTGTATTTTCACCCTGCGGCTCACTTGCTTAAAAATAGATCTTCACGGAAAATAAGTGAATGTGCATGATGTGGGTGAATGCTGATCCATTTTCAGGCAGTAGGTGACCTGCATATACAGTGCCTTGCAAAAGTATTCACCCCCTTGGCATTTTTCGTGTTTTGTTGCCTTACAACCTGGAATTAACGTGGATTGTTTGAGGATTTGCATCATATAATTGTCCACAACTTTGAAGATTTTTTTTATTATTATTGTGAAGCAAACAACAAATAGGACGAAATAACAGAAAAATTCAATGTGCATAACTATTCACGCCCGTAAAGTCAATACCATAGAGCCACCTTTTGCGGCTATCACAGCTCCAAGTTGCTTTGGATAAGTCTCTATGAGCTTGCCACATCTTACCACTGGGATTTTTGCCCATTCCTCCTTGTAAAACTGCTCCAGCTCCTTCAAGTTGGATGGTTTAAGCTTTTGAACAGCAATCTAAGTCTGACCGCAGATTTTCTATTGGATTGAGGTCTGGGCTTTGACTAGGCTATTCCAACACATTTACATGTTTCCCCTTAAACCACTGAAGTGTTGCTTTAGCAGTGTGTTTGGGGTCATTGTCCTGCTGGAAGGTGAACCTCCATCCTAGCCTCAAATCACACACAGATTGGTATAGGTTTTGCTAAAGAATATCCCTGTATTTAGCACCATCCAACTTTCCCTCAACTCCGACCAGTTTCCCAGTCCCGACTGCTGAAAAACATCCCCACAGCATGATGCTGCCACCACCATGTTTCACTGTGGGGATGGTGTTCTTTGGGTGATGTAATGTGTTAAGTTTGCGCCAGACATAGCGTTTTGTTTTATGGCCAAAAAGTTCCATTTTAGTCACATCAGATCAGAGCACCTTCCTCCATACACATGCCCACATGCCTTTTTGCAAACTCAAAAACGTGCCATTTTGTTTTTTGCTGAAAGTAATGGCTTTCTTCTGGCCACTCTGCCATAAAGCCCAACTCTATGGAGCGTACGGCTTATTGTCGTCCTATGTACAGATACTCCAGTCTCTGCTGTGGAACGCTGCAGCTCCTCCAGGTTTACCTTAGGTCTCTGTGCTGCCTCTCTGATTAATGCCCTCCTTGCCTGGTCTGCGAGTTTTGGTGTGCGGCCGTCTTTTGGCAGGTTTGCTATTGTGCCATGTTCTTTCCTTTTGGTTATGATAGATTTGATGGTGCTCCTAGGGATCATCAAAGATTTGGATATTTTTTTATAACCTAACCCTGACTTGTACTTCTCATCAACATTGTCCCTTACTTGTTTGGAGAGTTCTTTGGTCTTCATGGCAGTGTTTGGTTAGTGGTGCCGCTTGCTTAGGTGTTGCAGCCTCTGGGGCCTTTCAAAAATGTGTGTATATGTAATGACAGATCATGTGACACTTAGATTTACACAGGTGGACATAATTTCACTAATTATGTGACTTCTGAAGGCAATTGGTTGCACCAGAGATTTTTATGGGCTTCATAACAAAGGGGGTGAATACATACACACATGCCAATTATCAGTTTTTGATTTCTGAAAAATTGTTTTATGTATATATTTTTCTAATTTTACTTCACCAACTTAGACTATTGTGTTCTGATCCATCATATATAATTTGGATTAAAAAAACATAAAGGCTGTAATGTAACAAAATAGGTAAAAAGCCAAGGGGGAGGTGAATACTTTTGCAAGGCACTGTACATCACCTGCCTTCAATGCAGACTGGTGAGTCAGACACATACAAACTCTGGACAGCCAATTTATTTATAAAATGAATCAGAAATGAACCCAGGCAAACTGATTAGGTAAAATGTACATTATCTATACAAATGCTGCTGGCAATGATGCTTATGTACTGGCTTCTGTGTAAAACAAAATATATACCTGGTCTCCAAAGACAAGAATGATGTATTGCCCTAGTCTCGGGTGTCTGTCTTTTTCCGCTTACTGAGCAGATAAATAAATGAAAACTGCTGACACTGAAATGTGCGATAAACTAAAAATTGTTAATAAAAACAAGTTATTTGGAAAATCTTTTAAAGTAAAACTCTTTATGGACAACTTGGAAACTTCAATCTGAGCAGTAATCATTTCGTTCTGCTGCGCCTGCTGAGTCTTTCGGACTGACTGAATTCAGATTCTAATTGTTGCTATAGGGCTTGGTCAAATGGAGAGTGATAAAGAGGGATGAGAGAGGAGTGAGGGAGAGAAAAGGAAGTGGGAAAAAGATAAAATACAAAGAGAGAAAAAAGAAAAAGGAGAGAGAGAGAGAGAGAGAGAGAGAGAGAGAGAGAGAGAGAGAGAAAAAGAGGGGAAAGGGCTAAAGAGAAAAGAAAGGAGAGAGAGATAGAAGACAGAGAACAGAGAGAAAGAAGAGAGAAAGCAAGAGAAAGACTGATGGCACATTTTATTTTGTATGGAGTTTTAGTCTTGTCATTTGCCAAATATGATATGTTAATGCCTTAACAACATGTGTAATTAGGTAGATTATTTCAGGAAATATTTGCTTTAATGGATAACGGTATTATCAAATAAATTACAATTATTCTTTTCCCCCAGCCCCTTAATGAAAGGTCCCCTCCCTTCCCCTTCCTTAGATACATATGTAGGCAGGTGCAGTCTGTACTCCCCACTGTAGGTGGCGCTAAACCACCAATACAGCAGAGAAAGGAAGTTGTGGGGAGTTCCTCTATGACTTCCTGTGAACACCAGGAGAACAGCTGTCCAACTGGACGCTGGGGCCCCACATGACCTCTGTGGGCATCTTGGGTGAGGGCAGAGCTTATTAAAGGTCCTGGCCCCCTGATTTGGCATGCATTATGCAGATGGTTAGTGTAGGGACAAGCTCCCTGTCTATCAGGAACCGTGCATAGTCGCAGGAAAAGATTTCAGATAAGTAGGGAAAGTGCAGGGACTACATTATGCCCTCTCAGGAAGCCCCCATTTGGGCATGGACCGGCCAGGCCACATTCTCACTCCTCATTGCAAAAGCTGTTGGCATCATCTCAAGATAATGTTCTTCAGCTACTGGTTTGTGGCTCCAGTTGGCTGTACCTATGCACATTGTGCATTGTTGGGACTTTACTCGTACATTGTTCTCATTCACCTTGGCCTCTGTGTAATCTCTGCTTGCCGACACACCATGCTGCACCCTGATATATATATTCTCCATCAGCAATCCTATTGCTGCTAACCTTGCCTGTGAAGTCGGTCCCAACAGTCTTCTAGGGAGCATTCTTCTAGACTGCCGTAATCTTTTTTCCATTGGTTGTGCCAGCACAGTTGATCACTATAGGCTTCTATAGAGCATTCTCCCAAATGCTCACAGTCTTACTGCTACTGGCTCTGCCTGCATAGCCATTCCCATGGACTTCTACGGAGCTGCCTCCCAAGTGTCTCCAGGATGGGGAGATGATCCCAAAGTTTATGGAGATTTACTTAGCAGATGTGGACAAAAAAAATCAGCTGCATCTAAAACAGGGAAGGGGTAGGGGTCTTTGTTAAAGCAGTAGTAAATAGCTCTCAAAAAATAAAAAATGTGGGCCCCTTGCATTGTTATGCCATAATGTGCTAGTATGCATGGAATACTAGCAGAATATGACAAACTTACCTGCACACAGAGCCCTCCAACACAGCACTGTCACGGCTTCCAGTTGCTTCTATCTTTAACCGGTCTTCCTCCTGGGTTTGTAGACCCCAGGTCTATGAATGACCGAGGCCACAATGACGTTACTCCTGTGCATGTGCCCAGTAACCCCGGCGCAGAGCTCTGAAGGGATGGCACAGGTATGCCATCCCTTCAGAGCGCATGCGCCGGTAACATCACCAGCTGCATCCCGTATGAATTTCTACTAAACAGTGCAAGTTTAGGAGATATTCACCGTACCTACAGGTAAGCCTTATTGTAGGCTTACCTGTAGGTACAAGTTAAAAAGGGGACTTTATTTCCACTTTAAGGGAGACAGGCAAAATAGATTAAACTGTATTGTACAGTTATGCTTTCATTTAAACAGAGAAACCATTTTAATAAGACAAGAACGTAGAATATTTTTATTCTGATTTATTGTAGATGTATAATTAAGAACTTAAACTGTGTAACAATATTAAATCATTTTATGGATGCTGCATATACACTAGAGAGAATCTAGTGAAACAAAACACAGTAGCAATGTCAAACAGTACAAAATTTAGGTCCTGGCATATGGGATAGTTCACAAGGTGGCTGCCAAATGCAGCAGCCATTTTTCAGATTCAGCTTTTATAACCATCCAGGGACACAACATAATCTCATACTGACTTCACTTGAAGTTGCAGAAATCCTGCGTGTCTGTCAGTAAAATGAATTGCTGCAACAGGACAGTAACTTTCATGACTCTCTTGTATAATGAGGAAAGTTACAACACATCAGCATAAATATGCATTGACAAAAGGAACAATATAAGAATGTAAATTATCTGCACCAAAAATATAGCATTTAAAATGTATGTGTGTTTTCAAAGGCTAGTAATACCAAAGTCAAAAGAAATAAAGATTCCAACCGCTGGATAATACTAATATTCCAAGCACACAAAATAATGTGCCAGTAGACATAAAAATTACGATTTTTGTACTTGCCGTAAAATCTTTTTTCTTGGAGGGATATAAGTATTCATTAACATTTGGAATATTTTGCCGCCTACAGTGGGATTGGTTAGACGCAAACAAAAAAGCCAATAAGCCAAGGATAACCCCTCCTATTACCAGCATGACTCAGTTTTGTAGCAAAGCAGTACCATTATCATGATCATAAACACAGAAGGGTGGAACCTGTGTCCCTCAATGGACTCGAAGAAAAGCATTTCATGAGCAAATACGAAAATCCTATTTTCTTTCTTGTACACTGAGGGATACAGGAAGTCTTTAACCTTCAGAACCTCAAAAAGCAGTCAAATTGAGGAGTGGGCAACAGTGCAAACAAATGCTAATAGGCCCAGTAGAGAGAAAAACAGAGAGAACTGGGGATTGTCTACAACTTAAATTGCGGTCTCAGGGCCCTTACACCCAATGCTGCTGTCAGATGTGGCTGAAACATCCAACCAGTAGAACTTAGAGAACGTGTTAACAGAAGATCACGTAGCAGCCTGCCTTGCAAATATAAGAATTAGATTCTTGTTGAAAAGCCCAAGAAGTACCAACAGATCTAGAAGAGTGCGTCTTTAAGGGTGAAACCCAATCTATTAGACTATACAGTAGGTTTGAATGATGGTTTATCTGAGCCACCTGGAGATGTGCATCATTTTGGGGATGGGATGAAAAAAAAGGGGAGTGAGTTCCTCTGAAAGAAGCAGTGGCTAATGCCGCCTACACACGATCGGAAATGCCGCCAGCAAAACTCCGATGCGAGCCTTGTGTATGCTCTGTCGGTCTTTTGCTGGCAAAATTCCAGCCAGCAAAAGATTGAGAGCATGTTCTCTATTTTTCGGTCGGGAAAAGTTCCTATCCGAAAATGCGATCGTCTGTATGCAATTCGGACATGCAAAAAAATGACGCATGCTCGGAAACAATTTGACGCATGCTCGAAAGCATTGAACTTCATTTTCTTAGCTCGTCGTAGTTTTGTACGTCACCGTGTTCTTGACAGTCGAAAGGTCAGAGAACTTTTGTGTGACTGTGTGTATGCAAAGCAAGCTTGAGCGTAATTTTGTCTGAAAAACCATCCAAGTTTTTTCTGACGGAAATTCCGATCGTGTGCATGCGGCATAAGAGATAGGACTTCTTCAGCCCACACAACATGCAGACAATGTAGGCAAGTTTCCTTTTGGTAAACTGGAGCTAGACAGAGGGATGGGAGGACAATGTCCTGGTTAAAATGACAGGCAAACACTACCACAGGCAAGAAGGAAGCCCAGAGCCTTAACACCACCTTGCCCTTATAGTTACATAGTAGACAAGGTTGAAAAAAGACACCATCAAGTCCAACCTATGTGTGTGTGATTTTATGTCAGTATTACATTGTATATACCTGTATGTTGTGGTTGTTCAGGTGCTTATCTAATCGTTTTTTGAAATTATTGATGCCCCTTGCTGAAATCACTGCCTGTAGAAGAGAATTCCACATCCTTACCACTCTTACAGTAAAGAACCCTCTACGTAGTTTACGGGTAAAATTTTCTTCTAATTTTAGAGAATGGCCGCGTGTCTTATTAAATTCCCTTTAGCAGAAAAGTTTTATCCCTATTGTGGGGTCACCAGTACGGTATTTGTACATTGAAATCATATCCCCTCTCAAGCGTCTCTTCTCCAGAGAGAATAAGTTCAGTGCTCGTAACCTTTCCTCATAACTAATGTCCTACAGTCCCTTTATTAGTTTTGTTGCCATTCTCTGGACTCCCTCCAGTTCCAGTACATCTTTCCTGAGGACTGGTGCCCAGAACTGGACGGCATACTCCAGGTGCGCCCGGACCACAGTCTTGTAGAATGGGAGAATTCTCGTTTTATCTCTGGAGTTAATCCCCTTTTTAAAGCATGCTAATATTCTGTTTGCTTTGCTTGCAGCAGCTTGGCATTGCATTCCATTGCTGAGCCTGTAATTTTACTAAGACCCCCAGGTCCTTTTCCATCCTAGATTCCCCAGAGGCTCTACCCCCAGTTGGTAGATTGCACTCATATTTTTGCCACCCAAATTCATTATTTTACATTTTTCTACATTAAACCTCATTTGCCATGTAGTTGCCCATCCCATTAATTTGTTCAGATCTTCTTGCAAGGTTTTCACATCCTGTGGAGAAGTTATTGCCCTGCTTAGCTTAGTATCGTCCACAAATACAGAGATTGAGCTGTTTATCCCATCCTCCAGGTCATGTATGAATAAATTAAAAAGGGTTGGTCCAAGGACAGAGCCCTGGGGGACCCCACTTTCCACCCCGGACCATTCCGAGTAGTCCCCATTTATCACTACCCTCTGAACTCGCCCCTGTAGCCAATTTTCAATCCATGTACTCACTTATGGTCCATGCCGACAGACCTGTGTTTGTACAGCAAACGTTTATGGGGAACTGCTTCAAATGCTTTTGCAAAATCCAGATACACCACGTCTACAGGCCTTCTTTTATCTAGATGGCAAGATTGGTTTGGCAAGAACGAATCTTCATGAATCCATTACTGCTAATGATACCGTTGTCATTACTAAAATCTTGTATATAGTCTCTTATCATCCCCTCCAAGAGCTTGCATACTATTGATGTTAGGCTAACTGGTCTGTAGTTCCCAGTAATATATCTTGGTCCTTTTTAAATATTGGTGCTACATTGGTTACATTTGCTTTTCTCCAATCAGCTGGTACCATTCCAGTCAGTAAACTGTTCGTAAAAATTAGGAACAATGGTCTGGCAATTACTTGACAGAGTTCCTCAAGGACCCTCGGGTGCAATCCATCTGGTCCCGGTGACTTATTAATGTTAAGTTTTTCAAGTCTATTTATAATTCTGTCCTCTGTTAGCCATTAGGGAGCTTCCTGTGATGTGTCATGAGGATAAACATCACAGTTTTGGTTACTGAAGCCCCCCCCGATTCCCTCGTGAAGACAGAGGAGAAGAATAAATTCAATACCTTTGCCATCACTCCATCCTTAGTAACCAAATTCCCTTCATCATTCTTTATGGGACCAATATGATTTTTTTTACTCTCCTCCGCTATGTGCCTTTTGTGTTCTATCTTAGCCGCCCTGATTACACCCTTACATTTCTTGCTGAATTCTTTGTAAAGTTGGAATGCTGATGATGATCCCTCAGCCTTGTATTTTTTGAAGGCCTTCTCCTTTACTTTTCTATGCATTCTTACGTTGGAGTTAAGTCACCCAGTACTTTTTTTAGCTCTTTTAAATTTATTTCCCATTGGGATGCACTGGCTAATACCCTTATTTAATATGCTCTTAAATCATACCTATTTTTCCTCTGTGTCCTTTGTTCCTAAGATTTTATCCCATTTAGTATCTTCTAGCAAGGATCGTAGTTTAGGGAAGTTGGCTCTTTTGAAATTCAGTGTCTTTGTATTCCCTTATGTTTCCTATTTGTGTGACTGATACTGAAACTAATTGACCTGTGATCGCTGTTTCCTAAATTGCTCCGTATTTCCACATCCGTGATCAGGTCTGTATTGTTGGTAATCAGTAGGATGCGTGGTTCCTTACACCCAGTCTATGTCTGGATAATTAAAATCCCCCATTATAATGACACGCCCCATCCTTGCCGCTAATCCAAATTGTGATAGCAGGTCCGTCTCCCCCTCCTTCCCCTGGTTAGGGGGCCTATAGCATAGTCCCAGTATTACTTTCCCCTTAGTTTCCTCCCTTTGTAGCTCTACCCATAAGGATTCCACCTCCTCCCTTGCTCCCTTAGTGATGTTGTCTCTCACATTTACTTGTACATCATTTTTGACATACAGGCATACCCCTCCCCCTTTTTTACCCTCTCTATCCCTGTGATATAGGGAATACCCTTGAATGATTGCCAGCCAATCATGAGAGCTGTTGAACCAAGTCTCTGAAATTCCTACAAAATCGAAATCCTCCTCGTACAACAGTAGCTCTAGTTCTCCTATCTTGTCCACCAGACTCCTGGCATTGGTGAACATGCCACGTAGTTTAGATCAGTTGCATACTATCTCCTTATTGAGTGTTCTGAGGTTGAAAATAGGACTTGTTACTGTACTTACCTCGGGTTGAGGTGCTTTAGTCAACCTACCACTAATGTCCCCAATACTACCCTCTGGAATTTGTTACACGCTGACTATTTCTACCTCTGGACCCTCCCCCCGTTGCCTAGTTTAAAAGCCCCTCTCATTAAGGTGCAGTCCGTCCCTTCTATAGAGCTGGTAGCTGACTGGTACTGCAAAAACCAGAAAGGATTCCTTTCAGAATAAGGCCGCCAGTCCAGACACACACCTTGTAAGAATATTGGCTACAAGGAAAACCCCCTCTTGAGTTATGCAGATAAAGGACTCTCCTAGACTGTAAGCTCCAATGAGCAGGGCCCTCCGATTCTTCTTATATTGAATTGTATTGTTACTGTACTGTCTGCCCTCAAGTTGTAAAGTGCTGCGCAAACTGTTGGCACTATATAAATCCTGTATTATAATAATCATAATATCTCTAATGGTTTCAAATGGCAGTTTTTGAAGCAGAGACCATATTTAGATCCCACTGAGTTAGACGATGAGCTACTTAAGCAACCCCTATACAAAGGTCTTCGTGAGAGGCCAACAGTCTCTGAATAGGACAGAGAGGCAGAAACCTGTCCCTTAATGCTGGGAGCTAAATACTGGTTCGGACCCAGCTGGAAGAAGGAGAGATTTGTCCCACGGAGAAACTCCTAGGATGTGAACCCCAAGAAATGCATCAAGTTCAGTATGCCATCCACATCTAATGATAGACCCTGCAGGAAGTAGCCTTCTTTATTTATAGCATCATAGGAATCAAAGATTCTGGGATTACCCTGGTCTCTCATAAGCTGGGCTTCAAAACCCATGCTGCTAAAGCTAGCGACCATGAAGTGACCTTCCAACAGAGGCAGCCAAATCATCCGAAACTCCAGAATGTTAATCAGGAGAGGGGATTCCTCTGATAACCAAGTTAGCTGCACAGACAGGGTGCCCAGGACTCAAGGAAAGTCAATGAGTTTAGGGGGGAATGGCGCCCCTCTTCTTTGGGGCTGAAGCCGTGGATATGATTGGACCAGTGCTGAGATTGAATGAGGAAAGAAATGAGGTTGGATTAGTTATCTTGCAAGAGTTAAATCTGAAGTAGATATAGAAAGACACAGGAGTAGACTTGTGACCTCTGCAGTCAAAGTCAGCAAACTGGGTGATCTGAGCTATAAAGTTTTGAATGACTGTAGTAAACACTTCAGCTGTGAGGGTAGAGGGCTCAACCACACCCAATGGCTACAAGAAATTGCAAAGACAGAACAGACTCTAGGAGCAGAAGTCAACAAGGTTTCATGCTGCAAAAGTGGACACTGCCAATAGATGTGCTGAAAGCAGCTATAAAGCTGTTGAAATGCAAACTGGAGACACCGGCTATAGCAGGATTGTGAGGCTGCCTCCCACCCTTGCCCTCTTGTGTTTACTGCCACAGTCTCAAAATATCTTATTCTAGACATCAAAGAAAAGAGGGAAATCTGATGCTTAATGTACAGGGGACTAAGATATTGACTTTGATGTAAGGGGGGACTCCTGATGCAACCAGGGACTCCGAGAAGGAAACCAATGTAATATGTGGACTGCTTTGGGGACAATGATGTAATGTCACAATTAGAGTTGGGGGAACAGTTCAGCAAAAGTTCAGCCCAAACATCGCCTGTTCGACCGTTCAGCGAACACCCGAATTTGCAGTGCGCTCAGCGGGATGTCTGCCCACAGAGCGCCACTGCACGCTGCACAGTGCATTGCAATTCCTGAATGGGCAAAGCTTTGCCCAATTAGGGCACAGTGAATAGCTGACGGATGAGTCATCAGCTGTAAAACGGGCTTCCCTGCTGACAACTGAATGAAAAAAAATACAAAAAACACTGCAATAGAAAAATTTGATGACAACAAGGGCCTCTGCCCGACAACCCTGGGCTGTGGTTGTGAGGGTCTGCAGGCCCTCAGAATCTGGAATTCCCAAGGGGGCCCTCAGATCCCAGCCCCCCTCCATGTGAATGAATATGGGGTACATAGTACCCCTACCCAGTCACCAAAAGAGTGTCAAAAAGAAATAAAAAAACACACAGTTTTTGTTCCCCCATGTAGATCCATCATCAATCAGGACGAAAACGCCACCGCTGGACCCGTAAAATTTTTTTTAAAAAACTCGGGCTGCCACAAAGGCTAAACCGCTGACTGCAGGCTTGACAGTTCTTATATAAGTAAGGGTAGGGGCCACCTGGCGATGTCACCTGGTGGCACCACCCCCTTGTGATGTCACCGACCCAGCATGCAGCGGTCGGTGATGTCACATGGGGACAGTGCCTCCAAATGACGTTGCCCTTTACCCATGGAAGAACTGTCAAATGGCGGAGCCTGCAGTCGGCCATTTAGCCTTTGTTGTGGGCAAAGCTTTTTTTCTTTTTTCGGGTCCGGTGGTGGCGGCATCATCGAGATTGATGATGGATCTACATCGGAGGCATTGTTTTTTTTTGGTTTTAATAAAGGAATGGTCAAAAAAACTGTGTGTTTATATTTCTTTTTGACACTTTTTTGGTGACTGGGTAGGGGTACTATATACCCCATACTCATTCACATAAGGGGGCCCCCCAGATCCCGGCCTCTCCCTGTTAAAGGGGGCTTCAAGTTTCTGAAAAGCCCCCTGCCCGCAGACCATCACAACGCAGGGTTGTGAGGAAGAGGACCTTGTCTCCATCAACATGGGGACAAGGTGCTTTGGGGTTTGGGGGGGCTATGCCAAAGGACCTCCCCAATGTTGAGGGCATGTGGCCTGGAATGGTTCAGATTGCTATAGTACAAATGCAGCACTTTACAGGCAGACTAAGGGGACACCCCAGTCACAATATTTAAAGCGGAGTTCCCCCCAAAAATGGAAGTTCCGCTTTAAGTGATGGTGACCCCCTGACATGCCACATTTGGCATGTCATTTTTTGGGGGGTGGATACCCTCTTTTTAGAGGCATCCAGCTCCAACTTGCTCCCGGGCCCTCGGAAAGAAGTTCACCTATCCCACTCCCTCTCTGCAATCTTTTGGAACACGTCACAGGTCCCAGAAGATTGCCCGGCCATTCACAGTGCATAGCGTGGCTCGCGCATGCACACTGCTTGCCCGTCTGTGAAGCCACAGCCGGGCACCAACAGTTACAATGCCGGCACCGCAGAAAGGAGAGGGAGAGAAGCGGGGCTTCGTTCGCCCGCATTGCTGGACCGTGGGACAGGTGAGTGTCTGATTATTAAAAGTCAACAGCTACACTTTTTGGAGATCAAAATTTTGCGATGTTTGAGAGTTCTGGTGCGAAACGAACCAGGGACTGTTCGGCCCAACTCTTGTCATAATGTTTTGAACTTCAGCTCATTATGACATTTACATCAATCCCTGTCTCCAAGATAAAAGCAGAAGTATGAAGTCCAGTGTCCATATAGCACACTCACACAAATATAAATCTGGTTTATTTAGAATGCAGTTCTAAGAAGCAGCTAACTACATAAAATGTTAAAGAAAAAGACCTTACCCGTATGTAGGCATCTTGGTGGTGTTTAGCGAAGTACAACATATTGTCGAGAGCCAGCATTCCTGGAGGAGTATGGGTAAAATCTAATGCTGGGTTGACATTGTTCTGCAAGCAATAAGGCAGACATATGATTATTAAGATAACTATTTGATCAGACTAGAAATTCTTATTTAAATGTACAGTTTCAGCTGGGTAGGGATGAGCTGCGAAAGCTTGCAAAATTGATTTAGCAATTGGCAACACTTCACCTCCCATGGACATTCACTTAATCTTCTGGTGATGAACGTTTTCACTAAGAACA
This sequence comes from Lithobates clamitans, assembly GCA_037952925.1. NCBI lineage: Eukaryota > Metazoa > Chordata > Amphibia > Anura > Ranidae > Lithobates > Lithobates clamitans. The sequence goes on along the minus strand of JBBGZY010001757.1, from coordinate 751,458 downwards.
TTTACATGTGAAATACAGTGGAATCAACTGGAAGGCAAAACCAACAATTTTTGACACTCATCCCTGCTACTAAGGCTGCAATTAAAGTTGAAACATTTTAATGGACTTGGTTATAACTTTAATTTGACACTGCAGTTTCTAGTCACCACTTTAACCTGTCTCACCTCCCAAGCACCCCTAAAGTTTTTTTACCTACCTGTTCAAGCTCCTGCTAGATGTACACTAGGCATGATATAGTAGAAGCACAATAGTGCGCAACAAATACTTAACCCTTTCATGACTAAGCCTATTTTTGAAATGTGGTGTTTCCAAGTTAAAATCCATATTTTTTGCTAGAAAATTACTTAGAGTTCCCAAACATTATATATACTTTTTTAGCAGAGAATCTAGAGAATAAAATGGAGATTGTTGCAATATTTTATATCACACGGTATTTGTGTAGCGGTGGTTTAAACGCAAATTTTTGGAAAAGGGACACTTTCATGAATTTTAAAAAATCCAAACAGTAAAGTTACCCCAATTTTTTTGTATAATGTGAAAGATGATGTTACGCCGAGGAAATAGATACCAAACATGTCACCCTTTAAAATTGCACGCACTCGTGGAATGGCGATAAACTACGGTACCTATGAATTTCCATAGGCGACGCTTTAAATTTTTTTAAGGTTACCAGGTTTGAGTTACAGAGGAGGTCTAGGGCTAGAATCATTGCTCTCACTCTGACGATCGCGGCGATACCTCACATGTGTGATTTGAACACCGTTTACATATGCGGGCGCGACTTCCATATGCGTTTTCTTCGCTGCGCGAGCTCGCGGGGACGGGGGCACTTTAAAAAAGTTTTTTATTATTATTTATTTATTTATTTATACTTGAAAATTGTGTTTAAAAAATTTTTTTTTTTTTTTTAATTTTATTGCTGTCACAAGGAATGTAAACATCCCTTGTTACAGTAATAGGTAAAGACAGGTACTCTTTATGGAGGGATCAGGGGTTTAAAAGACCCCCGATCCCTCCTTTGCACTTCACAGTATTCAGATCGCCGAAAACGGCGATTCTGAATACTGTAGATTTTTTTAAAACAGGCGCCCTTGGCAGCCGAGTAAACGGGAAGTGACGTCATGACGTCGCTTCCGCGTTTACATTGAGAAGGCTGGAACGAAGCCACCCACAGCTTCGTTCCAGCCTGCCCCCAGTCGCCGAAGGCGGCCGATTGGACACTGGGCTTCCCGATCGCACGGGAGGCCCGGTAGGAGCGGCAAGAGGCGGCGGGAGGGGGGATGTCCCCTCCCGCTCCTCTGGTATAACAGCCGAGCGGCTTGTAGCCGCATCGGTTGTTATACTCAGATAGCCGATCGCCGGCTCTAAACAACGGTACCGGGATGATGCCTGCAGCTGCATAACCCCGGAAAGCCGAGTACGCAGATGTGCGTACGGTTGGCGGGAAGGGGTTAAAGTCCCCCTGCCAGGCATTATCTGGCAACATTCGTGAAAAGAAAAGTCTATTACCATCCCCAAAAAGGCTCTCCACTATTGGTGAGCTTAACAGACAGACTCCCTGTAAGAATGAATGGAGAATTTCCACACATGAACAGAAGACAATATCTGCCTAGAGACTTTGCAGCAGTGGCCGTGGGGGTAGGCTACCTGTGTGGATGTCTACACACTTGATCCAAGTATCTGGCTCAGACAGTACTGAAGTTAGCGGGTAAACAGAAGGGATGAGCCGAACCCCCCCTGGTTCGGTTCACACCAGAACTTGTGAATAAGAAAAAAATTTGTGCGAACACCGTTAACATGAGAAATCAAAAGTGCTCATTTTAAAGACTTATATGCATGTTATTGCCATAAAAAGTGTTTGGGGACCCGGGTCCTGCCCCAGGGGACATGTATCAATACAACAAATTGTTTTAAAAAAAATGCAGTTTTTTCAGGAGGAGTGATTTTAATATTTTAATAATGCTTAAAGTGAAACAATAAAAATGAAATATTCCTTTAAATATCGTGCTAGGGGTGTGTCCTTAGTATGCCTGTAAAGTAGCGCATCTTTCCCGTGTTTAGAACAGTACCACAGCAAAATGACTTTCCTAAAGGAAAAAATGTCATTTAAAACTGCTCGCGGCTGTAATGAATTGTTGGATCCTGGCAATATAAATAAAAATCATTGCAAAAAACGGCATGGATCCCCCCCCCAGTCCATTACCAGGCCTTTTTTCTGGTACGAATATTAAGGGGAACACCGCATCAAAATTTTTTTAAAAATGGCATAGGGGTCCCCCCCAAAATCCATACCAGGCCCTTAAAAAAAAGGGGGACAAGAGAGCGTGTCCCCTCCTGAACCATACCAGACCACATGCCCCCAAAATGGGTAGGGTGTTCTGGGGTCCCCCCCAAAACACCTTGTCCCCATGTTGATGGGGACAAGGGCCTCATCCCCCCAACCCTTACACGGTGGTTGTGGGGGTCTGCGGGCAGGGGGCTTAACAGAATCTGGAAGCCCCACTATAACAAGGAGAACCCCACATCCTGCCCCCCCCCCATGTGAATGGGTATCGGGTACATTGTACCCCTACACATTCAAAAAAAAAGTGTCAAAATGCTAAAAATAACAGTAGACAATTTGGGAGGCTCCCGCTGACTGCAGGCTTTCTGCATTGACAGCTGTTATATACCTGAGGGCGGGGCCACCCAGTGATGTAAAGGGGTGACCCTGCCCCCTTCTGACGTCATGTAACATGTAATCATGTCATGTTGCGATCTCACAGTGCATTGACGGTCTCGCCGTTCATTATGGCGCGTTGCATGGGCACTCGAATTTCCCGCAAACGCCCCATAATGTTTGGTATTTGGCAAACAGGTAAACACCCAATGTTCCATCGGGCTCATCCCTAGGTACAACCAGCATGCTGGGTTTTACCTTTGATTATTGCTAGTAGCTGCTATAGGCGCTAGTAATAATTACGGGGACATTTTACCCCCCACTGGGAGAAGATAATGGCCCAGCAGGAGGGATTCCCGCATCAACACTGTGTTGATGGGGGAAATCAAGCAAACTTCTTTCCTGCAGTAAAGAAATTTGCTCAGTGCATGGCCGGCCTTACAGTTTACGGTTATTTATATAATGGCAATTCAAAGTTGCTAATGACAAAAAAGTACATACACCACACCTAACGGAAAAGGGAGTCAAATACAGTAAAGGCCAGTGAATATGGGCCTTTCTTTGTCAGAATGGCTTCTCTCCCCTTACAAGTCTATTGGAATGCAAAATCAGCTTGAGGCAGATCAGTGAAGGACTGCAGGCCAAATGAGCTGTTAATCAATTCTGAATGACCTCAGCAGCTTTTTAAACTGATATCAAAACTCAACTGCATTTGCAGCTCAAAGGCTGTAGACATTGGCCCTAAAGAAGCGAATATTGGCTGTGCTGCCTAAGATAGTCTGAGCACTGGTTGCTTTATAGGTGATGCTCCAAGCTGGTGGAGTATAAACCGGCATGTTAATAGTGGTTGGTTTTCTTCTTCTCTTCATATAAAACACAAAAACGTAAACACAAATTTCCCCTATTATTATTCATAAAACAATGATTCTTTATCCACTACACCACTGGTTGATAAATCTATATTTGACCAATAACTGAACCAAATTGGTAATCTAAGTCTTAATCTGCAGATAATTAGGACATATCCAATATTTAAGACCTGAAGAAGTGCAACTAGATGTTGACTGACCATTTGTCCTCTGCATGAACTAGATGCTTAATGTATAACCTTTTGCATGTATTGATCTTGCTATCACTGTGGACTACCCTGTTATTACAGAGCAGGTGACCCTCTTTTGAGGCCAAATTGCATTCAAAATCAATATATCCGTGTATGGACAACCTGCCTTGAAAGAAAAAAAAGTCAGGAAGGAAATAATTTAAGCCCATCTAAAAGCGTCTATCTATGGTCAACTTCTATAAAATCTAAAATCATACAGTATGTTCCTTGGTACCAGGGGATATGTAAATCCTTAGAAACCAAAAGTAAACAACAGAGGAGAAGTTGGAAAGCATTCAGGGAATCCAGGAAATTGTGGTAAGAGATGGCCAACAGACAGGTGTCACTAACAATGTGATAAGAGATTTTGCAATTAAGCTTATATTGAAATGTCAAAAATAACTACGATTTGCATTGCCATTACGATGCTAGCGTTATGAAGTAAAGGTATATGCTGTGACTATAGAACTCCTCTAAATTCTATCCCTAGTAAACTATCAATAAAATACTGTTTTGTAAATACATCTCAGAGTAAATGATGATTCTGCTCCGTTAATTAAAACTTTCTGTGGCCGTCCTAGTCTGCTGACACAGTTTTTCATTAAATCTGAAAACGAAATGTATCCCAGTTCAGAATAATAAACATAGTACAGCTGCTATAAATTACTTTTTGCAATTATTATGCAAATTGCTTGAAGTAAAAACCAAATAGTCTTAGATTATAAAATGATTACAAATGAGGAAAATAAGCAAATGTGAAAATGCAAACAAACTAGATAACAAAGTAAAAGATAACACGTCTAGCATTTTTTTTTAACGTGAAACAGTTAAAATGGATGTAAAGGCTCAAGTTTTTTTACCTTCATGCACTCTATGCATGAAGGTAAAAAATCTTCTGTGTGCAGCAGCGCCCTCAGCTCCCCCTAAAATGTACCTGAGCCCCATCTCCATTTGGCTCCTCATTGGCTGAGACAGCAGCAGTAACCATTGGTAAGCCAATGGGCAGTAAGCCAATGAGGAGAGAACAGGGGAGGGGATGAGCCATGCTCCATGTGAATGGACACACAGAGCAGTGGCTTGGGAGCGAGCCTGTTTGGGTGCCCCCATAGCAAGCTGCTTGCTATGGGGGCACTAGGCAGGGAGAGGCCAGGAGCGTCAAGAAGAGAAGGATCAGGGCTGCTCTGTGCAAAATGACAGCATAAAGCAGTTAAGTATAACATGTTTGTTATTCAAAAAAACAAAAAAACAAAAACAAACCCTTAATGTCAATTTAAACCGTGAAACTCCTAGAAGAGTAAGGCAGGCCATATGTTATGCAATTTTCTTTCCCTCAGCCATGGGTTGAATGAAGGAAAATTGCTTGATTCCCCCATCAACGCAGGGTTGATGGGGAAATTCCTCCTGCAGCATTATTGTGTTCTTCCAGCAGGGAGTGCATGAAGCCTTCCCCACCAGCAGAATACAATGATCACTGCCGGTGGCTATAGCACCCGGCAGTGATTGAGCGAAAGAACCTGAAAGGCTGGTTGTATTGAAGTCAATCAATGAGTTGACTTTGGTACAAGCAGCCTGCCCATAGACAGATTAAAATTCATCTGGTTCCTGATAAGCCGGACAAATTTCAATCTATCTATGGCTGTCTTTAAATGGAGATGTTGTCATATTATCACCACTAATCACAGATATGTTTGATTAACTACTTGAAAGAAATGTGAATATTAATAGCCAGCAATCAAATTCCAGTTGCTTGTACTAGTACTGATAATCATAAAAGTGAATATTTACTGTATATTGGTTTTGCATACAACATTCCTACATTATTTGTCGGTAATTTTTTCAGTTAGATCCTTTGTGATTAATGAGGATCTGCATCCCTAGATGATAGAAGTGATGATTGATTTACATAATGGGACTTTTTTTTTTTCTAATAAAGGACTTGTCAAAGTTTGTGGTATAATTATTTGCTGCTCATTTTTGTTTACAAGAATCAGTTATTTTTGGCGTGGGGGCCCCCCCATTAACATCTACACCAGACCCTCATCTAGGATAAGAATATTTTTATTTAGTGAATGTCATTTTTGCTCTAGCAGGTTGTATTCATCGGTATTTAAAGGAATTTTGTATTTTTTTATGTCCTAATTCAAGCATTATTAAAATTGTTGCTCCCTACCAAACAAAAAATGTTTTTTTTTTTTTTGCATTTGGACATGTCCCTCAGGGCAGTTCCCAGCTACCAATGCCCTTTGACAATCTCTTACCTATCATCCTTGAAAATGAGTAGAATTGATTTTAAAATTTCAGCTCACCTTGACTCCAAATGGGTTCAGATTCCGCGTAATGCCAATTTATTTGTTTCTTTTTGTCAGTGAGGGGTTGGTAGTCAAAGTCTGGTAATTTTTTTTCTTACTTTTTTGTTTTGGGTTCAGATTATTATTTAGAACCTTAGCACAGATTGTCATACCACTACAACCCCCACACCCCCAAATTGAACCCAGGTACATTTGGCTAGCAAATAAAAGAGATACAAAGAGAAGCAATAGCATGGAACCTAATAAAAAAAAATAAAAGCTGATCTTAATAGACATATATTTTTTTTATTCTATCTAGCTTTATCAATATAAAAACAAATGTTTTACAACAAATTTAAAGTTATTGATTATAAGTAATCTCCCAAAACTATATTGTGTTTGAATAGATTGTAGATTCTAATTATATATCCTTTGTTATACCTTCAAGATCTCTCAAACACATAGAACCGTATACAGTAGCAAATGTAGCTCAGAAATGGTACGGGTCAATCCCAGTTCAGAATAATAAAGGTGATAGATGATTATTTCCAGAATATTGAGCAAGATGAGGAAGAATTTTCAATTTAATTTCTAAGCACATGCCTTCCTATTCATGATTATTTTTTGCTTTTAAAAGCTCTGGGCAGCATGATACGGGTCATTTTCCAAAGCTATGCATACATATATTAATAAGTCAAATGGTATTTGTGTAGTCCTATGTTCAATTTATTACAATGGAAAATACTTTACAGAATTAGTATATCTTGTAAAAGTATTATGACAGGTCTATAAATAACATGCAAAAAAAACACTATATAAAAATATGATGACTAATAAAAGCAGTGGAATGTTTAAAAGGCTATAAAAATAGAGCAGGGACATTTACTGAGATTCTGTTAGTACTGCATAAAGCTGCTCAGGTGTTACTAAACTGAATATTTTCTTGATGTTTTAATTAATGACAAGTAAAGGGATTATAAAATGAAAATATAAAAAAAAAATATCCAAAGAAATTTCTAGAGGTTAACTTATTGATAAGAAATGCATGGTTCATACTTTGGGAAACTGATTTGCTACAGTTTACAAGGCTTTCTTCATCTGACAATTAATGGGATCATAGCCAAACCACTGGTACATGGGAAGAGGAACGAAAAGGAAATGTCTACTAAATACACTAAAGCCTATAGATAAAAAAGGAGCTGCACAAAAGCAGCCAATTGCTTATGGGTTGAAGTGCAATCAGAATATAGTTGATTCTGACATTATTCTTATAAAAAAAAAGCAGCATGGAGTCACAAAAAGAAGCAAGAAATGCCTTAAGTGAGTGGAACAACCCTGAACATCTCCATTGGAATATTCTATCTCTGCTCCTGTTTCAATGGGACTTCACATAACTTTTAGTCACAGTGGCAAGGGTCATCAGGATGAACAGAGTGGGTGAATCTTGGAATACATACAGCAAAGAAAACCTGAATGAAGTTGTGAACCTTCTTAACTCAGATCAAAACAAAAAAAAATTGTCCTATAAAAGACACTACTGATTTACTGAGATTTATCAGAAAATCTCAAGTTAATACTGTATATTCAGCTCGTCAACCCTTCTTTAAACTCCTTTTATTTATTTTTTTCCTCTAGTGCGTGTATTTAAAGGGGTTGTAAACCCTCGTGTTTTTTTTCACCTTAATGCATTCTATGCATTAAAGGTGAAAAACCTTCTGTCACTCAGCAGCCCCCCCCCCCCCAGAGCCCCCATTATACTTACCTAAGCCCTGTGTTTCCCACGAAGTGAATGAGCACACCAGCTCCGGCCGGTGCCTTGTGTACTGATTGGATAGATTGATAGCAGCACAGCCATTGTCTTCCGCTACTGTCAATCAAATCCAATGTTTGGCGCGCCGGGGACGGGGCTGAGTCCTGCTTTCTATGTCAACAGACGCAGAGGCAGGACACAGGAGCGCGCTCGGCACTGGTGTCCACGAAGGAGAGCGCTTCTCCGACAGGGCACTCGAGAAGAGGAGCCGGGAGCATTGGAAATTCATAAATGCTCTTGTTCCCCCAAATTTAAACCTGGAGCTAAGAGTGTCTACATAACACAGAGATGAATTATAAGTGTTTACAAGTGCCTAGTGCCTGTACTTGGGACAGTCTTTCTGTTGGACCGCTATTGCCCAAAGCTGGTGTCCAAAGTTAACTCAAGAATCTTATTATATAAAAACCAGACAACCCAGCACTAAAGGAACTGATCCAAAACATGAAGTACTGTATATCTATATTATAGATACCCGTAAAAGCTTTAAAAAAAATGTTATATATCAGTACTTAAATTTTCCTAGTTGATGTAGGAATGAACATTTTTTAAACTGATCTAAAGGTTGACATTGACATCTCTAAAAAAAAGGTCAGAGTCTTGGAAAAGTGATCTTAAATGAAAATCATCTGCTAGATTACATCCATCCAAACAAAAGCTAGCAAATGTATAATCAGCCTGGATCTGCGACTACTCCAGCTGAGAATTTGTCATCCATCTAGATTAATCATCCAGCCTGGGAGACATAAACAGCAGCTGTCAAAAATCAGTTCTGAATGTCATCCATTCCCTAACACAGCAAAGCATGGTCTCCAGGGTCCACACAATGGACCATCATTCATTATTAAGCAGCTATCCAATTCCTTTTACACAGTAAATTAAGAAACTACCTAAAAATATTTTAGTACACACACACACACACACAATATCTCTTTCGTTAATTTTCTAAGGATGTTTCTAATGATAGCTGAGTCAGCAGCTATATTAACTTATTATAGTGAAAAAATCACAATAAAAAGTGCTTTACTATGCATCACTTTCACATGTTGCATTTGCCAATTTATTAAATTGAAATATTCACAATATTATTATATATACATACTGTGAGTACTAAATATTGGCTACGTGAGTCAATTTGTATAAATAATTAATTCCTAAATAACGTTACGCAGGTTATATTTAACTATGAATTGCTTCAAATTGGAGATAATTGTGTGTTTCTATGGGGTGTGTATTGCAGAATGCAGTAAAAGGGGGCATTTGAAGAACTGATAAAGTAACGATCTATTTAAAACAGAAGCTTTCAGTCGCCAAAAGATGTAAACTTCAGGTAAACAGCTAGATATACAGTTGAAACATACAACAATTGTTACTATATATCTGCAAAAAGATTTGCATTTCTGCCTATCCAGCTATACAGACCAGCCACACTGACAGACACAGACATGTACTTTTAACACACACCCGGCTGTTATAGCGGGTGTGTGTGTACCATTCTAATGTCCCGTACACACGGTCGGACTTTGTTCGGACATTCCGACAACAAAATCCTAGGATTTTTTCCGACGGATGTTGGCTCAAACTTGTCTTGCATACACACGGTCACACAAAGTTGTCGGAAAATCCGATCATTCTGAACGCGGTGACGTAAAACATGTACGTCGGGACTATAAACGGGGCAGTGGCCAATAGCTTTGATCTCTTTATTTCCGGACATCTCGGAATTTCCGACAACGGATTTTGTTGTCGGAAGATTTTATCTCCTGCTCTCTAACTTTGTGTGTTGGAAAATCCGATGGAAAATGTCCGATGGAGCCCACACACGGTCGGAATTTCCGACAACACGCTCCGATCGGACATTGTCCATTGGAAAATCCGACCGTGTGTACGGGGCATTAAAGCTGACTGTCGGCTTTGAATGTGGAAGTGATACAAGTGGCTATGAAGCCGCTTATCACATCCACAACTGCCACAATGTGCCGTGTCCCCCTGCCATGTTCACCGGGCTCCGCTGTTCCACCTGCTGGCCCAGTGATGTCATGGCGGGTGTCGCTTGGAAGGGCAGCAGGAGCTCAACGGACCTTCGTCCACTGAGCCACCTTCCTGTCCACCAGGAGTAGGTAACCTTTCAGAGGTTGAGATCTACCTGGACAACATGTAGGAAATTAAAGATCCCCAGGGCTTAAAAAAAAAACCTCCAATAAAAACACTAAGTGTGTCACTGTAGTGTCTTCTGCCCTGCTTCAAATCACTCCCCCAGTAATATATTATGCCCCCCCATTGTACTGTCCTCTGCCGCCCTCCCCCACCCCACACATGGTAGTGTCTTCTGACACCCCCCCCAACAGTAGTGTCCTGTGCCCCCCTCCCCGCATAACACTATTCTGTGCTTCTTCCCCCCCCCCAGTAGTGTTCTCTGTCCTTCTATAGCTTTTTTCCCTGTCGTTCCCAACACACAGCTGTAGGTAGCTCTCTCCTACCTTACAGCGCTTGTACATCACAGAAGAGTGAGAGGCAGCGCAGTGCTGAATGGAGGGCAGGACTGGGAGTTGCTTTAGTTAACTTTTTATGTTAACAAGCTGATAATTGGTTTCTAGGACCGCCCACCTGCTAGTTAACAAGCAAAGTTTAGTAAAACAGCTCCCAGTCTTACCCTCTATCCAGCTCCGTTTCGCCTCTCACTCCGCTCTGCTAGTGAAGAGAGCAACGCCAGTGGAGCCTGGGGGAAGCATTGGCACAGTCCTGATCGTGATCTACCTGTCAGCTTTCCGTGATTGACAGGGATCGCGATTGATGGGTTGCCGACCCAAGCTGTACACGGACTAGGAATTGACGTGTATGATGTCACTGAGCTGTCAATCACCAGGATTGGTGCCTGGTGAAGTGACAGTGTCCTATCAGCTGCAGTGGTGTACAGAAGAGACATCAAAGGTCTAATAGACCCAGAATGTCTCATAAAGATAGCAATAAAGTCATGTAAAAAATAAATAAATATATTTAAAAAGTTTTAAACAATTAAATAGACACACACACATTTTTATTTTTTTTAACCCTTTCATGCCTAAGCCGATTTCTGACATTTGTTGCTTACAAGTTAAAATCTGTATATTTTGCTAGAAAACGACTTAGAACCCCCAAATATATACTTTAGCAGAGACCCTAGAGAATAAAATGGTGAGTGTTATTTTATGTACACGGTATTTGCGTAGCGGTGAAAGATGATGTTTCGCCGAGTAAATAGATACCTAATATGTCATGCTTTGAAATTGCACACACTCGTGGAATGGCGACAAACTACAGTACCTAAAAATCTCCACAGGTGACATTTTAAGAGAATTTAATGGTTACCAGGTTAGAGTTACAGAGGAAGTCTTTTGCTAGCATTATTGCTCTCATTCTAACTATCACGGTGATACTTCACATGTGTGATTTAAACACTGTTTACATATGCGGGCGCAACTTACGCATGCAGTTTCTTTGCTGCGCGAGGTCGCGGGGACGGGGGGCGCTTTAAAAAAAAAATTCTGAACACTTTTATTGCTGTCAAAATGTAAACATACCTAGTGATAGTAATAGGTGGTGACAGGTACTCTTTATGGAGGAATCGGGGGTCTAAATCCCAAATCCCTCCTTTGCACTTCAAAGTATTCAGATCGCCAAAAACAGTGATTCTGAATACTGTCATTTTTTTAAAATTGGTGCCATTGGCAGCCGTATAAACCAGAAGTGACGTTGTGACGTCGCTTCCGTTTCCGGCTTTGTTCCAGTCTCAGACTAGCTGGCGGAAGTTCCGGATTGTGTCTCCCAGTGGGACAGGAGACCCGGGAAGAGTGGCGGAAGGCAGCGGGAGGGGGGGGGGAACGCTTTTAGCCGCATCAGTTGTTATTCCTAAAGAGCTGACCGCCCGCTCTAAAAAACAGTACCAGGGTGATGCCGTTTCATGGGCGCACGCAATTTTAAGGTTTGACATGCTGGGAATCTATTTTTTTGGGCACAACCTCATATTTTACCCAAAAATTGGGTAATACATTTTTTGTGCCCAAAAAATTACTTTAGGGTATTTTTTACTGAAATTTTAAGTGTTAATATCATGTAACACAAAAAATTGGAAATATAATTTTATTCTCCAGGGTGTCTGCTTTTAGACAATACAGTGCCTTGAAAAAGTATTCATACTACTTGAGATTTTCCACATTTTGTTATGTTACAATCAAAAATGTAAACGTATTTTAGTGGGATTTTATGTGATAGACCAACACTAAGTGGCACATAATTGTCAAGTGTAAGGAAAATGATAAATGGTCTTCAACAATACTTTGTAGAACCACCTTTCCCTGCAATTAGAGCTATAAGTCTTTTTTGATATGTCTCTACCATTTTTGGCCATTCTTCTTTGCAAAACAGCTCAAGCTCTGTCAGATTGGATGGAGAGCGTCTGTGAACAGCAATTTTCAAGTTTTGCCACAGATTCTCAATTGGATTTCGGTCTGGACTTTGACTGGGCCATTCTAACATATGAATATGCTTTGATCTAAAATATTCCATTGTAGCTCTGGCTGTATGATTAAGGTTGTTGTCCTGCTAAAAAGGTGTATCTCTGCCCTGTCTCAAGTCTTTTGCAGACTCTAATGCTGCGTACACACGAGCGGACTTTACGGCAGACTTTGCCCGGCGGACGTTTCGACGGACTTTACGACGGACTTTCTGAATGAACGGAATTGCCTACACACAATCCACCAAAGTCCGTCGAATTCATACGTGATGACGTACGACCGGACTAAAACAAGGAAGTTTATAGCCAGTAGCCAATAGCTGCCCTAACGTGGCTTTTTGTCCGTTGAACTAGCATACAGACGAGCGGACTTTTTGACCGGATTCGATTTCGACGGATTGATTTAAAACATGTTTCAAATCTAAGTCCGTCCAACTTTTGAGAAAACAAAGTCCGCTGGAGCCCACACACGATCGAATTGTCTGACGAAATCCAGTCCGCCGGGCAAAGTCTGCCCTAAAGTCAGCTCGTGTGTACGCGGCATAACAGGTTTTCTTCTAAGATTGCCCTGTATTTGGCTCCATCCATCTTCCCATCAACTTTAAACAGCTTCCCTGCTGAAGAAAAGCTTCCCCACAACATGATGCTGCCACCACCATGTTTCACGGTGGGGATGGTGTGTTCAGGGTGATGTGCAGTGTTAGTTTTCCGCCACACATAGCATTTTGCTTTTAGGTCGAAAAATAAAATTTTGATCTCATCTGACCAGAGCACCTTCTTCCACATGTTTGCTGGGTCCCCTCATGGCTTCTCGCAAACTTCTTATGGCTTTCTTTCAACAATAGCTTTCTTCCTGCCACTCTTCCATAAAAGCCAGATTTGTGGCATGCACAACTAATAGTTGTCCTGTGGAAAGATTCTCCCACCTGAGCTGTGGATCTCTGCAGTTCCTCCAGAGTTACCATGGACCTCTTGGCTGCTTCTCTGAAGAATGCTCTCTTTGCCGACCTGTCAGTTTAGGTAGGTTTGCAGTTGTGCCATACTCTTTCCATTTTTGGATGATGGATTGAACAGTGCTCCATGAGATGTTCAAAGCTTGGGATATTTTTTTAAAACCTAACCCTGCTTTAAACTTCTCCACAACTTTATCCCTGACCTGTCTGGTGTGTTCCTTGGTGATCAAGATGCTGTTTGTTCACTAAGGTTCTCTAACAAATCTCTGAGAGCTTCACAGAACAGCTGTATTTATACTGAGATTAAATTACACACAGGAGGACTTTGGTGACTTCTAAAGGCAATTGGTTCCATTAGATTTAGATTTTTACTTTTTAGATATTTATTTGTAAAAAAAATTGAAAACCATTTATCATTTTCCTTCCACTTCCCAATTATGTGCCACTTTGTGTTGGTCTATCACATAAAATCCCAATAAAATACATTTAGGTTTTTGGTTGTAACGTGATAAAATGTGGAAAATTTCAAGGGGTGTGAATACTTTTACAAGGCACTGTATATGATTTTTTTGTGGCATTTAAGTAATCTTCAGGCCTAAAATGATTTTTACATTTTACAAAAAGGCTTTGGGACTGCAGTGGTAAAATACCTACCTTCCAATCCCTAACACTGCGCCCTCTCTCCTACTGGGTGCAATGAGGGTAAGCGAGGAATGCACATTGCCGTTGTGGAGGGGAGTGGGGTGCTGGGTAGATGGTGGGGAAGCAAAACACACCTATCGCTAAGTAGACAAAAATCCTTCCACCGGTCCTGTTTTTCGTCTTCTGCTGTATGACAAGGTATATTCCCTGCCCCGAGCCTGTGACTGGTCAGATAAGGAGCAGAATTGTTCCTTGCTGCCGTTCCTTTCTCCAGACTGAGTGCTACTGTACAGGGGATTTCAAAAGTTTAATCCTAAATCAAGATAAAGGACTTAAACTTGTTCATTAAAACATACATTTAATATATATATTTTTTAGAAACAGAAAAGTCCTGGTGTTTTTATCTACCTGGAGTTTGGCATTAAAAATGCATTTCAAGCGGAAAAAAAAATCCAAACATGGGGTATATACATTTGTCAAGTGAACATTTTCACATGAAAATTATTGTAACAAAAAAATAACCCCGTTGTCTCCTGAGGAAACCTAATAAAAAAGTAAGAGAGGTTTCTTTTAAAGGGAATGTATAGCGGTTTAGTACATAATTTATTATGGCTAGAAAAGGAAAATGCTTAAAATATAGCATTTAAAAGTATTTTTAGTTGACTAAACCTGAAATATTGCAGGTGAGGCTTTAGGCACCATTTGACATTTTGCATGCTCTGCCTTTGCTGTTTACAAAACTCATTAGCTCAACCTGAAATTTACAGTATACACCGGGGAAAAACTCATTGCAGAATCTCACCTCTGACCAAATCAGATAATTTGAGCCTTAAAGCAGGCAAAATCTGGTGTGCTCTTTAGCTAATAGCTCTCTGGAAATTATTTGTATATGGATTAAGAATAAAAAAGAAATGTAAAGTTGTTTAAAATGCATAAACTTGGAAAAAAAGATACATTAAAAACTGACCCATAATCACTATTAATGACTTTCCAAGAGGCTTGTGTCCTGACCTCTAGTCCAATGAGCAGAGTTTTTCCTTTTGCTCTCTACTTTTATTACTAACAATGTTTTTATTGACAGGTTTGTGATTTAATCATAACTACAGCCGGTGGCAAATCTACTTTCATCTAGTTGTCATTATCTTGAAAGCAGTGAAATATCAGAAACTACTAATATTTATTAAGGCATCAATTAAAATTCAATATTCATCATTCCAGGTTTAGCAGCGCACAGCATAAGCTCATCTGTATGGGTTGCCATGACTGCTTAAAGACTATCTTGGCCTCTTGGACCAGATGTAGAATGTTAAAACAGCAAGAGTGGCCCCCAGAGAGAAATACATTAAGAAGTCTGACCTGTGAGGGTTTCCAGTAGCATAATCAATAAACGTCATGAATAATTCAAGAAAGAAAGTGAAATTTGTGTCCCAGGCATTTCACATATTTAATGGATCATTATTAGAAAAGAAGCCTGAATAACACTCATTTGTAATATCTAGTCAAAAGTGGAAAAACATGGTGCCTTTCAATGTATTCATTATTTCTTAAAGCTGAAAACCCTATTATCTATAACTTTCTAATCCCTGGAGCCTTCAGCTAAGCCTAAAGTGGTATTAACCACTTACCACCTGTGGGACATCATTTGACGTCCTGGACTTGAAGTGAAGATATCGGGATGATGCCTGCAGCTACAAGCATCATCCCGTTATCTGTCTCCTCAGTAGATTAATCTCTGCCATGTAAAAGCCATCCTATCGGCTAATTAGCCGCTGGATGGTTTTTATAGACAGCGGGGTGGGACGTCCTTCCCTCTCGCCGCCCGCCTGCGCCTCTTAAGGCTCTCTTGTGTGATCAGAGAGCATAGGATCCGACCCGGCAGTGGGTTACCATAGAGCTAGCCGGGGACGGCATGGTCCCCGGCCAGCTCTATGATCCTGGGAGGCCAGAATTGACGTCATGACGTTTCTTTTCTGGCTCTGGCAGACAAAAGAACTGACATTTGTTTTTCGGAAAGCAGAGATCAATGCATTTTTTTTAATCTCATGCTTTTCAAGGTAGAGGAGATATCTGGGGTCTTCATAAAGAGGACCTGTCATGCCTTAATTCTATCACAAGGGGTGTTTACATGTCAGGCGATAGGAATAAAAGTGCTAAAAAAAAAAAGGCAGTCGCACACAGAAGCGAATGCCTACCTAGATTACACCCGCATATGTAAACAGAACACTGTTTACATATGCGGCGATAACTCACATGTGTGGTGTGAACATTGAGGTATCGCTGTGAATGTTATAGCGTAAGCAATAATTATAGCACTAGACATTCGCTGTGTCTCTGAATTGGTAACCTGTAAAAACTTTTAAAGCATCACCTATAGAGATTTTTAAGTACCGCACTTTATCACATTCCATGAGCGTCCACAATTTTAAAGCGTGACATGTTGAGTATCTTTTTACTCAGCGTAACATTATCTTTTATATATAAAA
Organism: Lithobates clamitans; assembly: GCA_037952925.1. Lineage (NCBI taxonomy): Eukaryota > Metazoa > Chordata > Amphibia > Anura > Ranidae > Lithobates > Lithobates clamitans. The sequence goes on along the minus strand of JBBGZY010001757.1, from coordinate 735,035 downwards.
AATTGGGTTGTATGCAGTGGGAAAAATAATTATTTGATCTCTTGCAGATTTTGTATGTTTGCCCACTTACAAATAAATGAAGGGTCTATCATTTTTTATCATAGGTGTATTTTAAATGATAGAGACAGAATATCAACCAAAAATCCAGAAAAAACACATCATACAAATGTTATAAATGTAGTTGCAGTTCAGTGAGTAAAATAAGTATTTGACCCCCAAGCAAAACATGACTTAGTACTTGGTGGAGAAACCCTTGTAAGATGTTTATTGTAGTTAGTGACCAGGTTTGCACACATCTCAGGAGGGATTTTGGTCAACTCTTCTTTACAGATCTTCTCTAAACCCTTAAGGTTTCTTGGCTGTCGCTTGGCAACACTAATTTTCAGCTTCCTCCATAAATTTTCAATAGGATTAAGGTCTGGAGACTGGCTAGGCCACTCCAAGCCTTTAGTGTGCTTCTTCTTGAGCCACTCCTTTGTTGCCTTGGCAGTATGTTTTGGGTCATTGTCATGCTGAAAGACCCATCCATGACCCATCTTCAGTGTTTTGGCTGAGGGAAAAAGGTTCTCATCCAAGATTTTACAATACATGGCCCCATGCATTAGCCCCTCATCACGGACTGTGGAAAATTTTGCATTCCATTCGGAAATCATGGTCCCAGAGTCCAGAGGAAGAGTGGAGAGGCACAGAATCCTAGTTGCAGGAGGGTCCCGTGTGAAGTTTCCACAGTTGGTGAGGATTTGGGGAGCCATGTCATCTGCTAGTGTTGGTCCACTGTGTTTTATCAACTCAGCGCAGCCCTCTAAAAAGAAATTCTAGAGCACTTCATGCTTCCCTCTGCTGACCAGCTTTATGGAGATACTGATTTCATTTTCCAGCAGGACTTGGCACCTGCCCACACTGCCAAAAGTACCAATATCTGGTTTAATGATCATGGTATCACTGTGCTTGGTTGGCCAGCAAACTCGCCTGACCTAAACCCCATAGAGAATCTGTGGGGTACTGTCAAGAGCAAGATGAGAGACACCAGACCCAAGTATTGAGTGCATACTATACTGTATGTGGACATACTTTTCAGTAAGCCAACATTTTTTAATTAAAAATCCTTTTTTATTGGTCTTATGTATATTTCTAATTTTCGAAGATACTGAATTTTGGGTAAGCCATAATCATCAAAATCAAAAGAAAGAAATGCTTGAAATATATCACTGTGTGTGTAACGCATCTATATAAAATATATGAGTTTCACTTTTTGAAAATTAAATTACTGAAATAAATTAACTTTTTAAAGATAGTCTAATTTTATGAGATGCACCTGTATATGATTTCATTGTGTCTTTTATTTGTACATTTGATATATCTGCCTGTAGTTCAGCTTTAAAATGTAGAACACACTAGTTTTTACAGTAGCTCTGTGTTATTTTATACGAATGACCTAATCAGTAACAAATGACACTGGTATTAGGAATGGCAGAATTCAACATTTCACACTCCCACTCAAATTGCATGGTTTAATAATATCTACTTTTTGTTTACTGATCTGTAAAGGGCATTCATATTTTATGTGAAAACTCCATGTGGCACGGTTTTGGAGCTGCTAAATTAATTGCTCAATGTTAGGCAAAATCAGCCAGTAAATGGAATTACATAACTAGCATTTTGTCTGTGCAGTTGAGGCAGGGATATCAGGACTCTAGGGAAAAACAAACATAGTCTTTCAAAAACGGTCAGACAAAGTAAGCCAACAATATGATTTGTGCATAATTATGCTTGGATCTTCTGAGCATGCTTGTTTATTTACTGAGAACAGATCATCTAACATGGATCAGCACTTTTACATCTGAAATGCCATATACTATACTAAAAGCTAAACCCCTGGCAAAAAAAAACAAAAAAAAAAACATTAATTCAGCTATGAATTCAGTGAAAATTTATTGTATTTGTAATGCAGCTAGTTTAAGTACCTGAATTTGATTTCAGATTTCTGCAGTCTGATGTATAGAAGCAGTCAGACGGTGAAAGGGAAGGGCAGGCCAGAAAGCCAATCAGGTATGCTGCATTCAAATGTGCTGACAACATGATGATAGGAGGAGAGGGTATTTTTAGTGGAGTATGTGAGCTCTTCGGTCTACTTCTGCCCCATCAATGTCCAGTCAGTAAGTTGGGGGTGGAGAGAAGATACCATTGTATTTCATCTGCAGCCTATAACTGTAACAAAGAAAGTGGTGTCTCCTGCTTGGCTGTGCTGTCTACTAGGTCTGTGTAAATCTTAGCAATGTGTGGACAGAAATACAAATCCATTGGTGGGTAAAATAGTCAATAAATATACATACAATTTTTGTTTTTGGCTGTTTGTCTGGAGTTGACCTTTAGTTTTATTCCAATAAACTCTATATATATTTATTGATATATATATATATATCTATATATATATAGATATATATATATATATCTATATATATATATGAATCACTATATATATTTATTGATATTTATTTTGTTAAGCGCTGTGCAAACTGTTGGCGCTATATAAAACCTGTATAATAAATATATATAGATATAGATCTATATATATATCTATATATATATATATATTGTATATTTGTGTAATGGGGATTTTAAATAAACACACAATGTATGAATAGAAGAAATAATAGCCATGTGGCCTATCCTTTGTATGGTGAAATGACAGAATATTGTTCTCTTTCCATTGCCACTGGACACTGCTGTTAAACTGCCACACAGCACCATCTAGTGTAAAAAGCCTAAACTGCAGATGAAACAAAGCAGGACTTGATTCACTTTAATAAAATTGCCTAAGGATTATTGCATTTTAGCACATACATTTTGGTGCAGGTTTTTGGCAGCAGAAATGTTGGCACCAGCACTTGCCTCACATGACATAATGTAATAACTGCTACTACTCCATTCACATAATTTACTGTCATGCCAGTGTAAATTTGACTTGGGAAATTTAGGGTTAGTGTTAGAGGCAAGGTTGAAGTTAAGTTACATTTATGGATGAGTTAAAAGTTACGTTTAACAGTAACGTTGATGCTAAGGGTCAGTAGACTGCTATCACTTTTCATTTGTAAAACCCATATTACCACAAACCTGGTCAACTGATATAAAGATTTCTTTTTTTGTAGCACCTATAGGCATGGTTGACCACTTAAAACCTATTTATTTATTTTTAAATAAGGATTGTAAAATTCACATTCTGACCATCTGAACATACAGTGGGGACGGAAAGTATTCAGACCCCCTTAAATTTTTCACTCTTTGTTATATTGCAGGCATTTGCCAAAACCATTTAAGTTCATTTTTTTCTCATTAATGTACACACAGCACCCCATATTGACAGAACAACACAGAATTGTTGACATTTTTTGCAGATTTATTAAAAAGGAAAAACTGAAATATAACATGGTCCTAAGTATTAAGACCCTTTGCTGTGACACTCATATATTTAACTCAGGTGCTGTCCATTTCTACTGATCTTCCTTGAGATGGTTCTATACCTTCATTTGAGTCCAGCTGTGTTTGATTATACTGATTGGACTTGATTAGGAAAGCCACATACCTGTCTATATAAGACCTTACAGCTCACAGTGCATGTCAGAGCAAATGAGAATCATGAGGTCAAAGGCACTGCCCGAAGAGCTCAGAGACCGAATTGTGGCAAGGCACAGATCTGGCCAAGGTTACAAAAAATTTCTGCTGCACTTAAGGTTCCTAAGAGCACAATGGCCTCCATAATCCTTAAATGGAAGACATTTGGGACGACCAGAACTCTTCCTAGAGCTGGCCGTCCGGCCAAACTGAGCTATCGGGGGAGAAGAGCCTTGGTGAGAGAGGTAAAGAAGGGCCCAAAGATCACTGTGACTGAGCTCCAGAGATGCAGTCGGGAGATGGGAGAAGGTTGTAGGAAGTCAACCATCACTGCAGCCCTCCACCAGTCGGGGCTTTATGGCAGAGTACCCCGACAAAAGCCTCTCCTCAGTGCAAGACACATGAAAGCCTGCATGGAGTTTGCTAAAAAACACCTGGAAGACTCCAAGATGGTGAGAAATAAGATTCTCTGGTCTGAAGAGACAAGATAGAACTTTTTGGCCTTAATTCTAAGCGGTATGTGTGGCGAAAACCAGGCACTGCTCATCACCTGTCCAATACAGTCCCAACAGTGAAGCATGGTCGTAGCAGCATCATGCTGTGGGGGTGTTTTTCAGCTGCAGGGACAGGACGACTGGTTGCAATAGAGGGAAAGATGATTGCGGCCAAGTACAGGGATATCCTGGACAAAAACCTTCTCCAGAGTGCTCAGGACCTCAGACTGGGCGGAAGGTTTACCTTCCAACAAGACAATGACCCTAAGTACACAGCGAAAATAACGAAGGAGTGGCTTCACAACAACTCCGTGACTGTTCTTGAATGGCCCAGCCAGAGCCCTGACTAAACCCAATTGAGCATCTCTGGAGAGACCTAAAAATGACTGTCCACCAACGTTTACCATCCAACCTGACAGAACTGGAGAGGATCTGCAAGGAGGAATGGCAGAGGATCCCCAAATCCAGGTGTGAAAAACTTGTTGCATCTTTCCCAAAAAGACTCATGGCTGTATTAGATCAAAAGGGTGCTTCTACTTAATACTGAGCAAAGGGTCTGAATACTTAGGATCATGTGATATTTCAGTTTTTCTTTTTTAATAAATCTGCAAAAATGTCAACAATTCTGTGTTTTTCTGTCAATATGGGGTGCTGTGTGTATATTAATGAGGAAAAAATGAACTTAAATGATTTTAGCAAATGGCTGCAATATAACAAAGAGTGAAAAATTTAAGGGGGTCTGAATACTTTCCGTCCCCACTGTATATTATCTATGGAGGAAGGATTAATGATAGCGGTCATTAACCACTTTAAGACCGGGCCTCTTTTTTTTAGATGTGGTGTTCACAAGTTAAAAACAGTTTTTTTTGCTAGAAAATTACTCCGAACCCCAATTATTATACATTTTTTTTCTAACACCCTAGAGAATAAAATGGCGGTCATTGCAATACTTTCTGTCACACCGTATTTGCGCAGCGGTCTTACAAGCGCACTTTTTAAAAAAAAAAAAAAATACACTTTTTTGAATTAAAAAATAAGACAACAGTAAAAGTTAGCCCAATTTTTTTTTTATTAATAATGTGTAAGATAATGTTACACCAAGTAAATAGATACCCAACATGTCACGCTTCAAAATTGCGCCCGCTCATGGAATGGGGAAAAACTTTTACACTTAAAAATCTCCATAGGAGACATTTAAAAAAATTCTACCGGTTGCATGTTTTGCGTTACAGAGGAGATCTAGGACTTAGAATTATTGCTCACACTCTACCGATCGCAGCGATACCTCACATGTGTGGTATGAACACTGTTTTCATATGTGGGCGCTACTCACCTATGCTTTCGCTTCTGCCTTCGAGCTCTGCAGAACGGAGCACGTTTACATTTTTTGTTTTTTTTCTTATTTATTTTACCTTTTATTTTTTTATTTTTACACTGTTTAAAAAAAAATGTGTCACTTTTATTCCTATTACAAGGAATGTAAACATTCCTTGTAATAGAAAAAAAGCATGACAGGATCTCTTAAATATGAGATCTGGGGTCAAAAAGACCTGAGATCTCATATTTACACTGACATGCAATAAAAAAAATTAAAAAAAATTGTCATTTAAAAAATAAATAAATAAATAAAATGGCCCTTTAAGAGCTTTGACGTCGCTTCCGCCCTCCAGTGTCATGGAGACGGGTGGGGGCCATCTTCCCCTCACTCGTCTCCATGCACAGCTAGGGAACGAACCCGATCACCTCCGCCTCTGCCGACGGCTCTGGTAAGCAGCGGAGGGCACCGGATCGCGGCGGGAGGGGGGGCCCTCTCTCGCTGACGGTAAGATTGATCTTGCGGTGAATCCGCACTTTTATCTTGTAGCGGACCGCCGGCAACACAGGGGGATACCGGGGTTATGGCAGCTGGCTGCTGCCATAACAACGATATCCTCCTTCAAAATAGATAGAAAATAAATGTATATGTATATAAAATACTACATCGGCGTGCGACGGTCCGGAAGTGGTTAATGTGTCACTAAACCCAGGACCCTGCATTCACTATATCTGGTCTCCCACGGTACACAGAACATGGAATTGTAATAGTTTTAGTAAATATAAACTGCTAAATACCTTTTCGAATCAGCAGTATATAGCAGTCTTGTGATTTCTATCAGTTCCTAGTAAAGCTTGTAGGAGAAGTTTTCATACTGCATTGAGCTGTCCTATCAGGATCCAGGACCCCCGAACCTCTGTCTAGACAGTGCGGATTGACCCTGTGTCCATCACATGCACTTTCCCAGAAAAAAAAAACTCTCTAGCAATACACACCAAACTGAGCATGTGCAGCCTGACTCCAAAGGCTCCGTCTTATCCAGACCTGTTCTGGAGTCAGTGGAAGGAGGGGAGGATCTGTGCATACAGCATCAAACAGCCTTTTTACACAATGCAGAGGATTAACCCCTTAGGTTCCGCAGTGAGTATAACAAGCATGCTTTACTGCATATACAGACTGATTTTACTGTTGTGGGTTTAGTAACACTTTAAATAAGAACTGATCAGTCGTTAACGGTGCAATCTACACAATTATGTGCAATAACTTAATTACTTTGAATTTATGTGCAAAGTTACTTTTTTTTTATATATATAAAACTGCATCTTTCTTTATCATTAGTTCCTCCTTCAATTTTGTACAAATCACCAAGGAGTGGAATAACCAGAAAAACAAACTTGTGTTTGCATCTAATAGCCAGTTAAATTAAGAGGAAGTTGAACTGTGAGTCTTAGAATGTATAAAGCATACCCAGAATCCAAGGAAAAGCACTGCCTCAATTCTTCTAACCTGAGCCACTGGATGTGTGTGAAATTACAGCTTAGAAATGTGATAGGCAATTGCTGCCCTCTGGTGTAAGGAATCAGAATTTTGTGTTATTCAGAATTCACTTTGGCATGGATACATGATGTGTTTAATAAAAGTAAAATTGAAATGTAATTGCCCTCTTTTTTTCTATCACTACAAATGAATAAAGGCATAAAACATTAATTTAAAAATGTATGCATTTCAGTCCAATGTACATACCAGGGTTCCCCAAACCATTTAAACAAAGGATCAGTTCTCTATCCATCACACTGTTTGGGGGCAGGAATGTGGTCAGTAGGAGTTTGACCGCAGTCCTGCTCCCATTTTTTTTTAAATGCCCTGGTATTGAAGGTTAGTGAACATAACAATGCCCCTACTTTTAATTGGTGGTCAATGACAGTACAAAATGCCGCTTTGTCGGTGGTCAGTGTGTGTACACAAAAGGGCAAGATGCCAGTGGCCATTGGGAATAAAATATGCACCAAAGTCAGTGATCACTGTGAGTACATAATGGCCCATGTCGGTGTCCCTGCCTAAGCAGCCAGCTGGAGGAAAACACTCTTGATTGGAGCTTCGCTTTAAGCTAGATCAATACATGCAACTTTCTCCAATGAAATGTATGCAGATCTTTACCTATGATGTGCGCTTAGTTGCCGTTCACACCACAAAAACGTCCTCTGGATATTTTCTGAATGCTTTTCCGCATGCGCGTTTTAACGTGTTTTTGATGCATTTTCGAATGCATTCCAGATGCTTTTTTTACTTCTTTTTTCCTGTTTTTTTTTTTTTTTCACTGTACTGGGGTCTGGTGCTTTTTTGATGCATTGTTTATGCTTTTTTTGGTGTGAACTATACCATTGGAACCCATATAAGTACTTTCCATGCATTTTTGATGCAGAGAAAAAGCACTGCATTGCATGTGGTGTGAAGGGGCTCTTAGGAAAACAAGGCACTGGGGTTGAATTAGTCACGGCCGTTCACACCACATGCAGTGCGGTGCTTTTTTGCTCTGCATCAAAAACGCATGAAAAGTAGGTTATATGGGTTCACACCAGTGCAGTGCGTTCCATTGTTTTTCAGTTCCAGAAAAAAAAAACTTGTTGCTTTTTTCCTACACAGAACTGTACTGCAACGCGGTAAAAAGCATCAAAAATGCACTGGACCCCAGTGCAGTGAAAAAAAAAAAAGGAAAAAGAAGAAGAAAAGCATCTGGAATGCATAAAAATGCAACTAAAATGCACCAGAAATGCTTAAAAAAAGCGCTGAAAATGTGCAGAAATGCATCTAGAACGGATCTGGAAGATGTTTTTGTGGTGTGAACGGGCACTAAAAATGGAGAGTGCAAAATATGGCGCAGCTGTGCAAGGTAGCCAATCAGCTTCTAACTTTAGCTTGTTCAGTTAAGCTTTGAAAATAAAATCTAGAAGCCGATTGCTTTCCAAGCTGCACCAGATTTTGCACTTTCCAGTTTTAGAACCCTTGAACACTGGGACCGCCCATGCGTTAGCGGAAAAGCGCCGCTCGGTTTAGCGGCGCTTTACTGCTGTTTAAGACCGCTAGCGGGGTGCTTTTAACCCCAAAGAAGGTGTTAAAAACGCCAGTGCTGTGGCGCTTTGGAATCGTTTTTTAGGCGCTTCGGAAGCGCTGCCCATTCATTGCAATGGGCAGGGGCGTTTTGGAAGCGCTGTATACACTGCTCCCAAACCACCCCAAAGATGCTGCTTGCAGGACTTTTTCTAACATCCCGCAAGTGCACCGTCCCAGTGTAAAAGCATGGGAGGCAGTTTTCAGGCGCTTTACAAGCGCTATTGCTAGTGCTAAAACACCTGAAAACTGCCTCAGTGTGAAAGGGGTCTTAGTAAATCAACCCACTGAGTACAAAAACCACTCCAAGGCCCCTTTCACACTTATACGACTTGTCCCACGATTTTGTACTGCAAAATCGCATGACAAGTCATTCTCCATGATTTTCAATGACTACCATTCATATTGGCACGACTTAAAGTTATGCCGACTTCAAAGTAGTCCCTGCACTACTTTGGTCCAACTTCCATGTCAGTTGATGTCCATAGACATCAATGTTAAACCCTCAAGTAGCATGCAAATCGTACCTGAATAATATAGACACGATTTCAGTACGACTTTGTAAGCACAATCTGTGCTTACAGGAATGGCAGGAAAAGGCATTGCCTCACACCATGTATGTTTTAATTGGTTAATGCCAAAGTTGTGGCAAAGTCGTACAAAGTAGTACTGCTCCCAAATTGTGGCAAAATCGCTCAAAATCGCAGTAAAATCGCGGCGAAATCGCAGTAAAGTCACGTGGCTTTGAAGTCACACAAGTGTGAACGGGGCCTCAGATATCTGTTCACCTATGACACATTAAAATACTACAAACATAACATTGAGAATCCACCCTGCAACTGAAATCCTGAAGCAGAAAAAAAAGATTAACAAGCACTTGCGTTCTCACATATATTCAGCTGTTCACACTCAGTTGGAGATAGAAACTAGGGCCAAAATAACTAGTGCCACTTTATCTGTCCAGCTGGCAATTAGAAGTCTCACCAACAAGGATGCTCCTGCAGCTGTTTATGAAATAATAGACTTTTATATTCTTGAAATGGTTCCATTTTTTGGCATGTTAAATTGAGCTAAGCCTGAGAGAGTCACATTTGGCAATGTACGGGCTACCAACGTCTCCAGAAGCAACCCTTTAACATCCCGTAACAGCCTTTAAAATAATATTATCACATTGTTGGTATTTCCATGTTACTGACATGATATAACACATATTTCAAAGTGCTATGCATGTGACACTGTGCTGCTGTGTCTGTGTATGAGATTTTCCTGAATTACTGACAAAAACAGACACATAATTCATTGCGCGTGTCACTCCCTTTCCTGAGAGCCCGGTTTGTTTGACTTCATCACTGAGGAATGTATATGGACCTTTTTTTGGACAAAAGAAATTGAAAACGTTTTTATGGCTTGTTATATCACAAATTAGAAATGCAGGATTACTCCAGCTAAACTCTGACTACCTGGAAATTATAAACATAGAACTTTACGATTATGAAGAAGAGAATGCTTGACAAAGTGAGCCTCTAAAACAATTGCAGGCTTACTCAACAAAGGACAATATGAAAAGTGAACTAATAGAATTATGACATGGGTAATGAGGATTGCTGCACAGGATACCCGGATGGCTCATTCTCCCATTCTGAGATCGAAAGGAAATACTGATTATTTGTAACCTCTGAGTAGAAAGACAGATTCCAATGAAGTATAGGTATACGGCCAGAAGAACAAGTACTAAAAGCATATAAAGCATAGCCACCTAAGATTATGATGCAGCCTTGTCCTGTGCAGTGTTTATAAACTCCTTTATACTGTTTATCACCCTTACAATGGTAAACATCCTCAAAGAAAATCCAAATTTGTGTCATTTTTTTCTAAATGACCTTCTAAAACACACTTCACACCCTGTAAACGTGTATCAATGCTTTTTAAAGTCCTTATGCATTTTAAAACAGTACATCATCTAGTTTGTTTTCTATATTTAGTGTTTGCTCATTTTAGTTAATCCACTCCCTGGTTATCTCTCACCTCGATTACTGACACTTCCTCCTCATTGGTTTACCTTTACATAGGCTATTCCCTATTGAGTCCATCATGAATGCTGCTGCCAGGCTCATCCACCTTACCAACCAGTCAGTGTCTGCTACCCCACTCTGCCGATCCCTCCACTGGCTTCCACTCACCCACCAAATTAAATTTAAAATACTAACAACTTACAAAGCCATTCACAACTTTGCCCCCTGGCTACATCACTAACCGAGTCTCAAAATACCAAACTAATCTTTCTCTTCGTTCCTCCCAAGGTCTCCTGCTCTCTAGTTCCCTTGTCACCTCCTACCATGCTTGCCTCCAGGACTTCTCCCGAACCTCTACCATCCTCTGGAACTCCCTACCATAATCTGTTTGACTATCTTCTACTTTATCCACATTTAGATGATCCATGAAAACCCTTCTCTTTAGAGAGGCCTTCCCTGCCCCCCACTTACAACTGTATTTCCGCTATCTCCAACAGATCATCCACCACAGTGATGACCCTTCGTATCTCTTGACCCTCCCTCTTAGATTGTAAGCACCTAACAAGCAGGGCCCTCCGATTTGTACTGTAATAAATTGTATTGTCTGCTGTGTCGATGTGACTCCTTGTCAACTCTGTGTTTTGGCAATCTACACCTGATTTGTTCACAGGTAGGTATGCCGATTACACACCTGTGGGCTGGGTTCATATTTATCCCAGGGATAGAGCTCAGGGCTCACACTTGGAGACAGCTCTGCCCGGCAGACAGGAGGTCTGGTCTAGGAGGTCGGCAGGGTGCCAGCGGGATACAGGAGTCTAAAGCTGCAGGTTACAGCCTGAGCGTGCATGTCTGCAGGAGGCAGATGTGGCCTGCGACCGAGCAGCACGAAGCTGACAGTAAGTAAGCCAGGAGGCTGAAGGATGTGTATACAGTGATGGTGGAACCCCCTGTGAGGGAAGATTATTGTTTGTTTGAACTTCTTCGTTTCCTTTAACCACTTCAGCCCCGGAAGATTTTACCTCCGTCCTGACCTGAGCATTTTTTGCAATTCGGCACTGCGTCGCTTTAGCTGACAAATGCGCGATCGTGCGACGTTGTACCCAAACAAAATTGATGACCTTTTTTTTCCCCACAAATAGAGCTTTCTTTTGGTGGTATTTTATCACCTCTGCGGTTTTTATTTTTTGCGCTATAAACAAAAAAAAACCGACAATTTTGAAAAAAAAAAAAAGCAATATTTTTTACTTTTTGCTGTAATAAGTAACCCCCAAAAATATATATAATTTTTTTTTTCCCTCAGGTTAGGCAGATATGTATTCGTCTACATATTTTTGGTAAAAAAAAAAAATCACAATAAGCGTATATTGATTGGTTTTCGCAAAAGTTATAGCGTCTATAAAATCGGGGAGAGTTTTATGGCATTTTTATTATTATTATTTTTTTTTATTAGTCATGGTGGTGATCTGCGATTTTTATCGTGACTGTGACATTATGGTGGACACATCGGACACTATTTTGGGACCATTGTCATTTATACAGCGATCAGTGCTAAAAAAATGCACTGATTACTGTGTAAATGACACTGGCACGGAAGGGATTAAACATTAGGGGGCGATCAAGGGGTTCAGTGTGTCCTAGGGAGGAGTTCTAACTGTGGGGAGGGGTGGGCTTCCACTGACATGACAGCGATCACTGCTCCCGATGACAGGGAGCAGTAGATCTCTGTCATGTCGCAAGGTAGAACGGGGAAATGCCTTGTTTACATAGGCATCTCCCCGTTCTACCTCTCCACACCGCAATCGCGGGCCGCCAGCGAACATAGAGTTCCCGGGACCCCCGGGCATGCCCCCGTGGCGGGCGCACGCGTGCCAAATAGGCGGCAAATCTTAAAGGGACGTAGAGGTACGCCCATTTGTCTGCCTGTGCCATTCTGCCGACGTACATCTGTGTAAGGCGGTCGGCAAGCGGTTAATAAAAGTGGACTGCCATGCCCTTAAAAATGCAGTCTGGAGTGGCACGTTTATGATGCATGCACCACTAGAGTCTAATCACCTTCCATATTTACACTGCCCTTACTGTATGTTGTATAGCACTTTGTAAACTGATGGCACTATATAGATCCTGTATAATAAGAAATAATAATAATAATAATAATTTTGCTTGTTAGTATACTAACTTTTAGACCCTTTTCACACTGGGGCGCTTTTGGGCTAAAAATAGCGCCAGTAAAGCGCCTGAAAAATGCCTCCCCTGCATCCCCAGTTTGAAAGCCCGAGTGCTTTCACACTGGGGCGGTGCGCTGGCAGGATGTTAGAAAAAGTCTTGCAAGCAGCATCACTGCTCCTCCACTGCTCCTGCTCATTGAAATGAATAGGCACCGCTGCCGAAGCGCCTGCAAAGCGTTTCGGCAATGGCGCTACATGGGCGCATTTAATCCTTTGTTCGGCCGCTAGAGGGGTTAAAATAGCGCCGCTAAAATGATGGTAAAGCGCCCGCCCCAGTGTGAAAGCAGCCTAAAGGACACCTGTTCAAAGAAATACGCTGATCTCGTCTTTTGAAAATGATAGTTGCCTGTCTGCTCACAAAAAGACGTGATCCAAGTCTGCAGTTTAGAAAGTATTACAGCCAGAGACAACCAGGCAATTAACGTTTGTCAGAGTCAGAAATTCAGTAACAACATACAACCTATTTCCTTATGTACAGGTGTCCTTTCCCCAGAGAGCTCCTTTAGACTTGCAAAGGTGCCCCTGGAGGTATAGGCTCCACTTGTTGAAAAACTTCAGTCTAGTATAAAGTTACTTATAAAACGAGAACTGGAAACTCAGATTGTTTTCACAATTTGCATGTACAGAGTAGTGAGTAAATAGTCACCTTCTTTCCCTTTTAGCTTTTCAGAAGTTCATAGGTAGTACAGGTACCACTGGCCGAAAACCTTCAGTGTAGTACATAGTTACTGAGATACAGATGGGAACCGAGACTATAAGGAATATGTCAAAATGTGCATGCAAAGAGTAATGAGTAAATGGTCTCTTTCCTGCCCAAGGGTGCTCCTGGATATCTGAAAACTACTTGTAGAAATCTAATTCGCCTGCAGAGCACTGAGTAAACCATCTCCTTCCTGCCTGATTATAAAGGCCTGGTAACCTCCCAGGACTAGCCTGACAAATACAATATGATAACCCAGCTGTGGACAAATTACTGAAGAGTTGAGAAGACAGACTGTCTAAGCTAGGAGATGTATTTACATACTGGAAGTCTGGCTCCTGGGATCTAGCCCTATGACAGCCGCATAATTGTTCATAGAAATCATGCATTCTATCTCCCTGTGTGCACGCCTAATATCGCAGTCTCTACCTCCTCTCAGCTGTACTACATCAGCTTGCAACCCGATCTCTGTATTGAGAAAACTTTCTTTCCTACCACCACTGGAGGGATTCCAAAATGTTTAGTTCAGTTTAGAGATGCAATATTTAATCGAGAGTATTTCAAATATTTCAAATGGTTGTGTTAACCTCTTTAATATAGCCTGGGAGGAATACGTCACCAAATTACAAATTAAGGAGATTCAAAAATCTACAAGTTTAGCTTAGCAAGTAAGTCTTCAGTGAGAAACGACTATTGCCAAGGGCTAAGGCTGGATTCACACCTAGGCATTTTTAGTGCTTTTTGCAGTTTGCAGATTTGCACTACAGTCCAGTCACCATGGTTTCCTATGGAACACGTTCTGTAGTGTAAATCTGCAAAATGCAAAAAGCAGTAAAAATGCATAGGTGTGAATCCAGCCTAAGTGATAGATGATGATGATAGGTGGAAATGGGAAAATCCGCTGATCAGCTAGATGTGGGCACTGATCAAGTGTTAACAGTCTAGTAAGGCTGTGTACCACATTGTAAAACACTTTACACAAGGTTGATGATGTGATAAGCCCTTATTTGTTCTGGGAAAGGATGCAGCCTACCACCCTCGCCTACATTCTTATGCCCCGTACACACGGTCGGATTTTCCGATGGAAAATGTCCGATCGGAGCCTGTTGTCGGAAATTCCGACCGTGTGTGGGCTCCATCGGACATTTTCCATCGGATTTTCCGACACACAAAGTTGGAGAGCAGGAGATAAAATTTTCCGACAACAAAATCCGTTGTCAGAAATTCTGATCGTGTGTACACAAAGCCGACGGACAAAGTGCCACGCATGCTCAGAATAAATAAAGAGATGAAAGCTATTGGCCACTGCCCCGTTTATAGTCCCGACGTACGTGTTTTACGTCACCGCGTTCAGAACGATCGGATTTTCCGACAACTTTGTGTGACCGTGTGTATGCAAGACAAGTCTGAGCCAACATCCGTCGGAAAAAATCCTAGGATTTTGTTGTCGGAATGTCCAAACAAAGTCCGACTGTGTGTACGGGGCATTACAGTCTATCACTATGGCCAATAAGCTTATTTTTTTGCTACTAATAATGCCAGAATATTGTGTTCTGGCTACTTACACATTGCTATAGTAAATTCATTTTAGGCTGTTTACATGCTTTATTTTTTCATGCAAACGTTTTTGTGATATATACAGCCATTTGTCCAATATGTTCTGCATATAGGTATTGACACCAACATTTGTATATATTGATTTAACTAGATACACACAGTCCTGTACATTGTTTAATTCCGATAATACACTGTTTATATATACATACACAATATATAAGGATGAAAATTACAAATCAATTAATTTTCTTTTCCATTCATTTCCCCTTTTTTTTTCTTTATATGAATAAGACAAAGAACTAACCTGATCTGGTCAGTAGCCAAAGGTAATAATAAAACTAGTGTAATGCACAAATGCTAATCAAATATGTGCTTTTTCTTTCACTGATCTAACCAAAATTTGACTGGTGATCAAAGGTTAATGCACTTTTCACATCATCAATGCTATTTGTGCTATTTGCATAGTCACTGAATTAGCTTTGGTTAGTGCAGGGAAAATGGCAATGATACCCACACCACCTATTGAGCACAGTCATTATTTTTTTAGTGAGCTTGAAAATGAAAAAAATATCTGGTTGTTTTTTTATCAATAGCCAATTTGAATTAGTTCTTATAAATGACGCATAGTAAACCTATGAGCTATTTCATTAGGCCACAATCTATGTATGTAAATTTATGCTCAATTCACAATTTAAAAGAAAACAAAAAATAAAACCACATAACGTCAAGTTACATCAAGTAGTGTAGCCTTAGGATCAGCTGATTCGAATACTATAACCAATAAAAATGATCAATAATTTTAGGAGTACTCACAGTGAATCCAAGCTTTTTATAGTCCCGGGTGTACATAGACTTTCTTTTCTCAATGCTCCCACCAAGAGTGTTTAGGTCTGGCTCTACATCAAAAGCAATTCTACGTAACTCAAATATAATATCTCTTTGGGCCTGGGGACAAGCAGAGGAAAGAAAACAGTAATGGAATAGAGAACAACTCAATGGAGACCATTGTATTTTAGCAGAGATCCTTTGTGATCAAAAGCACATAAAGTACAGCTAAAGGCAGAAAACCATGCTTTAATGGTCTGTAAAAAAAATATGTAAACTTTGATTAGGGCCTATTTCTGTCAAATGCAGATGGATGCATTTTTGACTGCACTCCAACTGCATACACAGTCCAAAATCCAGGTTATGTTATGGGAATAGTTCACACTATTGCAGTGTAGTGCAGTGCTTTGAAAAATAAAGTACAGCCAGCTGCTGAAACTGAAAATGCACAAAAATGAAGTGCACATAAAAGCCCAAAAGAATAAAGAAGACAGAAGTGACTTCAAAGGAAATACAAGCTTATGAAAAATGAACCAAAAATACATGAAAATGTGCATAAAAAACCTGTATCAAATGCATGTCACTACGCATGCAAAAACATGTAGTAAATGCGCAGTTTCTGGTGTGAATACGCCCATACTGTGCACTACGGTGGTGCATAAATTTGGATAACACATTGCAAGCTTAAAAGGACATTTGCATGTGTTTCTGTGAAATATAAAGACAGATAAAACAAAAAATCCCTTCACGGATCTGCAAAATGTATTTAAAGTATTTTTTAAGATGCAGTGGTCCATATTGTGGAGTATAGAGAAAGATACTGTAAAGTTTTAATGTGTTACCATCTAGCACATTTTAATGTTAAAATGGCTTTGGACAGAGGAGATTTTGCACAAGATGTATGTTTTCAGATCTCAGTATATAACTTGCACATGGTCTAGGTCAGTGTTTCTCAACTCCAGTCCTCAAGGCGCACCAACAGGTCATGTTTTCAGGATTTCCACTATTTTGCACAGGTGATTTGATCAGTTTCACTGCCTTAATAATTACCACAGTGGTTTCATCTGAGGTAAATCCTGAAAACATGACCTGTAGGTGCGCCTTGAGGACTGGAGTTGAGAAACACTGGTCTAGGTAACAGACACTTGCATTAATTTCATAGACAGGAAACATTACTGTTTGAAAGGATAGGCAACTGAATACAATATGCCTTACCCACAATTAATCACTCAAACTTAGCCTACTTGTAGGTAAATTCACTTTTATTCACCCAGGCCATTCTTGGAAACATCAGACCCTTTCCCTTTTCTTACCACTCTACTGCTTTTTCCGTCTTTTAACTATCTAATCAACAAAAGTCTACCATCAGTCTCACACATTCTACAATTGATAACTACATTCACCACAGGACAACTGCCTGACCTTCACTATAAAATGACAAAGGTAAATTAACGACTAGACATGCTTAGTATTTGCTTATTCTCAGTGGTCTCGAAAATGCAGCCCGGGGCCGGATATGGGCCTTTGCTTGACTTTATTTGGCCCTGGGGCACTATTCCACAAACTGAAACCAATGATGGGGCAACATTCCCACATCAAGTGTGCACTGTTCTTCTTATTGATAACAATGGGGCACTATTCCTCCCATTAAAACCAGTGATAACATATAAATGCCTGATGCTAGGGCATTTTCTACTCCCACTAGCCGCAGTCCGGTCCCCCTAAAGTTTGAAGGACAGTAAACTGGCCCTTTGTTTAGAAAGTTTGGAGGCTCCTGCTATAAGCTATGTCCCTTCCAAGGGTTTCAATGGTTCTAAGGGTGAACTACAATTTTTATAAAATACATTGCCACTGAAAAGATGGGCAACATTTCTTTTGAAAATCACTTTATTGCCATAAATTACCAAAACAAAACTCAGAAAATATTTCACATTAATTACTTACTTGGTCTTGAGGATCCATTTTGGTCATCATTCTATCCTCCAAGAGATTGAAAGTTAAAACTTGATATACATAGAGCTGGTGTGCCATCTCATTATTAATGGTTCTCTGTGCTCTGATGACATGCTGTGAAAAACAAGAAAGACATGATCAGTCTTCACAGAGGCTCTTACTTCCTGTCCTTGTGATTCCCATACAAAAAATGGAGGATACGGCTGTCACCTGGAAAGAAAGACATAGACATCAACAACAACACTATTGAAGTTTTAACCCTTCCCCACCCATACCATGGTTTTGTTTTTGTCTGTGTTCCTGACAAGAAATCTCTCCTATTACAGGCACAAACAGCAATATAAACTGGACGGAGGTTGTAACCTTCCTTGCTCCTCCAAAAACAAAACACAAAATACTTTTGGCAGGAATGGGGCTTTACCCATTAACATTTGGTCATAGCTTAACAACCTTTTTTGAACTTTTATTTTACAGGGCATAGACATAATCTAGCCTAGAATCATAGCCATCAGGCAACACAGCTAAGAACCAAAAGGCTCCAAAGAGTTGATTCAATACTTTGCTGGTAATTCAAAAATCTGTAAAAGTAACTTTTATGTTACTCATTTTATAGTGTGTATTTTAGTGTATTCACATCTCAGTGTAGATTAATTCATAGGGACACTAAATACTATTGGCTTCTCATATTCAAGAAGGCCTACATACAAAGTAATTTAGGCAGAATTCTAAAAAACAACTAAAACCAGCTGCCCTTTTGATTTTATATCTGATGGCATTCCTCCACTCTTCTAGCACGCCATCCTGTTGCTTGGTTGCAGAGTGTGGTTTGTAGATTCAAGGTCCCAAGACAACCACAGGGACTATTTTCTAAAATTATCAAACAGGTTATTTTTCAACAAAACCCTGAAGTGAGCACGGAAGTAAAACTGGAAAAAATTAAACTAAAACTAAAGACATAACTTTTATTTTCATTTTGAATAAAGGGAGGGTTATCTCTGTAAAGTTTTTTTGCAATCTGTGTCCCATTGGGGAAATTTCTCCTCACTTCCTGCCCCATAGCCAAAACAGGAAGTGAGAGGAAATCTCTCCAAGTGAGGAAATCCATGGTTGTCACAAGAATTAATGTCTGCATTAGAAGGTTTTCTCCCTATTACTTTTCCGGGGACAACCCGAAATGAGGGATTTTCTTCCTCCTTTGGTAAAAATGGTAGACATGACAAAAAGAGAGGGTGAATCTCACTAACAGGGACAGAGACAGCAATTAAAACCTGTCCACTCCATCTGAAACTAAAAAAAAAAAATGCCTAGTTATATTTTAGATTAATTAAATTTTACAAGCTCCCCTAGCATTTCTTTAGTAATGCACTGCAATAATTCATGAAGTAGCATCATTCTTATGAAAACCATCCTTATGAAAAAAGAAGTAAATTAAAAAAAACTGCTACAGTATGTTGTACTCAAAGCACAAGAAACATTAAAAAATCATTGCTTACTGTGAGGATAATGGAACGGAGCTGTTTTTGTGCCAGTATGTTTGCCATCTCCTGTTTAAAAAAAAAAAAAAAAAAACACATTCAAATAATACTTAATATCAAACATGTTATTTGAAATAATTACAATCTTAGTACTGCTGAATCAGTAATGTTATGTCACTGAAAACACGAACGTAAAACATACCACAAAGATAAATTTAGGTTACATTTGCGCAAGCATTATCATTCTGTTTTCTTCATGGCTCTAAAACTTGTTCTACGCACAAGCTTAAAGTGCAATGTTTTACCCTGAATTATAAGCATTAACATACAAAGAATTTAAGCCCCTTAACCTTACAAAAATAAACATGCAAAGTCCTCCACCCTGAGTACGCCTGTTTTATTTGTTTATACTAGATAGTAATAGGATTTCTGTACTCGCTATAAAACCCCTTTCCTTTGAGTACACTGAGAGACACAGTAAGTCTTTCACCTTTTGGTCATACTGCCACCTACAGGAGGACTGGGCATTGGCAAAAAACTGTTGGCCAGCCCAAGATAAATCTTCCTGTTACTAGAATACTTTTGTTATGTAGAAAGAATAACCAAGAGCTTGACCTCTGTCTCTCAATGCAGTACAAGAAAAGCAAGAAAAGCATTTTATAGGGAATATAAAAATCCTATTTACCTTTTGACCTTTTGAGGGACACAAAGTATTTCACCTTCGGGACATCCAAAACCAGTCTGAGGTCACAGGTTTACTAGAAAGAGGTCTAAAAGTGCCTTACATAGAACAGACTGCTTGAAGGTCACTTCCAGGCCAGCCCTACAACTTCCAGTCATGTAGAGTATCAACAAAGCACACCAAAAGCTAGGCTAAGACCTAACAGCTCTAGATAACTGCAATCACAGAGACCAGTTCTTATGCCCCGTACACACGGTCGGATTTTCCGACGGAAAATGTGTGATAGGACCTTGTTGTTGGAAATTCCGACCATGTGTAGGCTCCATCACACATTTTCCATCGGATTTTCCGACACACAAAGTTTGAGAGCTTGCTATAAAATTTTCCGACAACAAAATCCTTTGTCGGAATTTCCGATCGTGTGTACACAAATCCGACACACAAAGTGCCACGCATGCTCAGAATAAATAAAGAGATGAAAGCTATTGGCTACTGCCCCGTTTATAGTCCCGACGTACGTGTTTTACGTCACCGCGTTCAGAACGATCGGATTTTCCGACAACTTTGTGTGACCGTGTGTATGCAAGACAAGTTTGAGCCAACATCCGTCGGAAAAAATCCTAGGATTTTGCTGTCGGAATGTCCGAACAAAGTCCGACCGTGTGTACGGGGCATAACAGTGATGCAGACAAGAAACACATGCAAAAAAAAATAGGTTAATCTTTTCTCCTAGGACACTAGCAAAAAACAGGCATGCTGGTAGCGGAAGGGATTTCCTTGGGCACGAGTGCCAGTGTCCAATCTTCTTGCAGACGTCACTATAATCTAAAGCTGGATAATGTCTTGTGCCCCTCAATGGGTGAGAAAAATAATGGACTGCCTAATTCATAGGTAATAGTTTGCTGGGTAGATGGCCTGGTTGGATTTGACTCTAAATAATACATTTTCTCAATTGTTGATCCAAAATTTGCTAAAGAAAGGATGTATAAGCTGTATGTTTGGGATAGGGTCTTGTGGTCCATTTTTGGAGTCCTCAGTTAAAACAAAAATTTGATTAGGATCTGTCGAACCATATTTTTCAGGGCCCCAGTAGATTGAAATCTCTACTTTGAACCCTTCCGGACTAAAAAGAAGTATCGTATATACTCGAGTATAAGTCGAATTTTTCAGCACTTTTTTTGTGCTGAAAGTGCCCCCCTCGACTTATACTCGAGTCAACCACTTTTCTGCAGCAAAAAATTTCATTTTCCGAACCGATTTTGGGACCCTGTATCTCAGGGCCACTTGGTGCTAGAAACCCCAAATTTGGTATGCAAACCCAGTGGATCTGTTTCCACAACATATCCAAAGCTGAAGTTCCTAGCACTAAGTGGCTCCAAGATACGGGGCCCCAAAATCGGTTCAGAAAATGTCATTCTCTGCTGCAGAAAAGTGCTTGACATTTTCTGAACTGATTTTTGGGGCCCTGTATCTCGAGGTCACTTGGTGCTAGAAACCCCAGCTTTGGAAATGTTATGGTGCTAGTTCCACTGGGTTTGCACACCAAATTTGGGGTTCTTAGCACTAAGTGGCACTGAGATACGGGGCCCCAAATTCGGTCAACTGTGTCTATCTGCAGCAATGTCATTTCGGGACCCTTTGGGTTCAGAGACCCCAAATTTTGGCTGCAGCTAGGGGGCATCTAGGAACCCTTAACTACCGAGTTTGAAGTTCAGGGGACCTGTGGCTGCAAATGGGCACAGTGAGGCATGCAAATGGGCACAGTGATGCTGCAAATGGGCATTGTTGACCCTCTTTTCCACTTAAAGTAGCTGTGCATTTCTCACCCTCTTATACTCGGGTCAATACGTTTTTCCCATTTTTTTTGTGGTAAATTAGGGCCTCGACTTATACTCGGAACGACTTATACTCGAGTATATACGGTAACTGTATCACAGCTGAGGTCTAATGATAAAGCCATCTCATGTTGGACTTTGGCCAAGAAGCCCATTGCAAAAATAATAAAAAATGAAATATGCATAAATGTGTCCAAATTGGAAAACCGCCCATTAAATGCATACTTTTTTTTGTTTGATCCCTAATGCAGACAAACCCAAACAATGTTTAAGGTCTAAAAAAAAACAAAAAAACAGCAGGGTTGTAGAAAGGTATGCAAGGCTTCAAAATTAGGCAATTTAAAAAAAAACCCATCAAAACCATCACTTGTGGATTGTTAGATGCCAGCCTAATCACAATGGCAAACAATCATGCAGCAATGATGTAACAAGCACTTATCACATTTTCTAAGGCATGCTCTGACTGCCCTTCGAGACCATTAAAAAGTTTAAGACTCACGCTTAGAGGGAAATCAAGAATGTCAATGCTGTCCTCAATGTAATGCTTAGGGAATCACAGCCAAAGGCAGCATTAAGAAGAGAAATTGAAACTGAATGCAACATTTCATAACAAGCATATATCTTTCAAGCCAATAAAATGTACACATTTATTACTCTACTAATCTAATAGGGCATTTGATTCATAAGGCTAAAATTTGGAACTCTCTGGATAAAAGGACATCTCATTTCACATAATTCACCTCCTCATATCTAATCTAACACATCAAAGGTCACAAAACAGCAACTAGCGATCAGAAGATTTTGAAATCAGCCATCACATCATCATATGTTCACACAACTCACACATTCATCATTTAATACAGTACCTTATATACCATGTACAGTATGTTTATGGAAAGGGTGTGTATTTCTTGTAATAATGTGTTCACATATATGATCTTTATTTTTAAACAAATTTTACAATATTCTCAATTCAGCAAACATAGTTGCCAGTCATTATTAATATAAACTACCATAGAAAAAGAACCAGTAAATAAGTCAACCAGTTAATTTGTTAGATAGCTCTTACTGGCATATGAAACTACCTAGGAATGCTCCTTTGTCCTCCTTTATCACTGCATAATAAGATATTTTTGTAAGTTTCTGCTTTCTTTGTTTGTAAGCAATGTATCCTATTAAGTAAATTTGGACCCGTTAACTCTATGTCTATTGGGCTGCGTTGCGATAATGGCCAGAACAAAAATACGCTGAAAAGAAATTTTTCCAACAGGCTCGGTCCCTACTGAAAGATTGTAAAGGTTAATTTTTTTTCATTAAAATAATAAACACTGTATACTTACCTGCTCTGTGCAATGATTTTGCACAGAGATGCCCCAAACCTCCTCCTTTGGGGCCCCCCGTGGTGCTCTTGGCTCCTCCTTCCTTCTAAGTTCTCCCATAGCAAGCCGTTTGTTATGGGAGTACTCATGCGGGCTCAACCTGAGACGGGCTGTGTGCATCTATTGACACACTCAGTGCAGCTGGGTCCTTCCCCCTGCTCCCTTCTCACAGGATTTGATTAACAACTGCAGAAGATAATGGCCCCTGCTGCTGCTTCCTGTGAGGAGAGAGAAAAAATGTAAATAAATGTAATAAAGACGGGTCACTGCTGCTCTCTCTCCTTGTGCAGGGTGACTGATCCGGTCTCTGCCCCCTCCTTTAGTGGGTGGTGCTGCTGGGTCCTTCCTGCAAGTCTGCTCTCTGCACGGGCTATGTACAGCACAGTCATGATGTCACCGCTACTTTTACAAGATAATATTTGGATTTGCAAAGACTTTGGGTGTGCACAAAGTGGATTTAGAGGAATATATATGGCAGTTAAAATTTTTGTGCCCAGGTCTGGTCCCCTTGGCTTGACTCCCAAGATACGGTTACACCAGAATAATGTTGTGTGCCTAAAGGCTCATTTTTCCATTCTGCCATTGGTCATTAGGTAAATTTAAATTTTGCAGCTATGAGCCTTATGTGTTGATAGAACTGCTATGTTTTGTTTAAGACCTGCGGTACTGATAATTGGTCTTATAGGTCTATTGCTGTATTATCAATCATGGACATCATTTTTTTTGTTTGATGTTCTGTACTTTTCTGAGCTTAACCTGCTTCCACCAAGGAAATAAAAATGTACCCTTTAAAAAATGTACCCAGATTTCAGCTTTAAAAAAAGCATATCAACACACGCCAACTCAAGCTTTTATTAATACTCATCAACATGCACACAACAGATGTAGTGAGAATTCAGCCTTACAAATCCCCAATAAGGGTGGATTCACATCAGCTTGCATTGACACACATTAAATGTACTTGAATAGACACGCGTTGGCAAGCGTTTTGTTTTTTTTTTGCATTGCAATTGCATTGATGTGCATTTTTTTTTCACATTGCATTGATGCAGTTTTATGTACACAGCAAAACTGTGGTGTATGCTGTGGTGGGCTGTATCATGCTTAAATGCTAAGTGTTTCATTTTCACAAAGCACACAAAGTTCATAATTGCACTCTCCAGCTACTTGAATGGCCAAACTGCAATAAAGTCCTGCACACACAACAGGGACCATAAATGTGGTCGGACTTGCGCATGTGCAGCTCAGATTAACCACTTGAGCCCCGGACCATTATGCTGCCTAAGGACCAGAGGTCTTTTTCCAATTTGGCACTGCGTCGCTTTAACTGCTAATTGCGCGGTCATGCAATGCTGTACCCAAACGAAATTTGCGTCCTTTTCTTCCCACAAATAGAGCTTTCTTTTGATGGTATTTGATCACCTCTGCGGTTTTTATTTTTTGCGCTATAAACGGAAAAAGACCGAAAATTTTGAAAAAAAATGATATTTTCTACTTTTTGTTATAAAAAAAATCCAATAAACTAAATTTTAGTCATACATTTAGGCCAAAATGTATTCGGCCACATGTCTTTGGTAAAAAAAATGTCAATAAGCGTATATTTATTGGTTTGCGCAAAAGTTATAGCGTCTACAAACTAGGGTACATTTTCTGGAATTTACACAGCTTTTAGTTTATGACTGCCTATGTCATTTCTTGAGGTGCTAAAATGGCAGGGCAGTACAAAACCCCCCCAAATGACCCCATTTTGGAAAGTAGACACCCCAAGGAAATTGCTGGGAGGCATGTTGAACCCATTGAATATTTATTTTTTTTGTCCCAAGTGATTGAAAAATGACAAAAAAAAAAAAAAAAAAAAATATTTACAAAAAGTCGTCACTAAATGATATATTGCTCACACAGGCCATGGGCCTATGTGGAATTTCACCCCAAAATACATTTAGCTGCTTCTCCTGAGTATGGGGATACCACATGTGTGGGACTTTTTGGGAGCCTAGCCGCGTACGGGGCCCCGAAAACCAATCACCGCCTTCAGGATTTCTAAGGGTGTAAATTTTTGCTTTCACTCTTCACTGCCTATCACAGTTTCGGAGGCCATGGAATGCCCAGGTGGCACAAAACCCCCCAAAATGACCCCATTTTGGAAAGTAGACACCCCAAGCTATTTGCTGAGAGGCATATTGAGTCCATGGAATATTTTATATTTTGACACAAGTTGCGGGAAAGTGACACTTTTTTTTTTTTTTTTTTTTTTTTTCATAAAGTTGTCACTAAATGATATATTGCTCACACAGGCCATGGGCATATGTGGAATTGCACCCCAAAATACATTTAGCTGCTTCTCCTGAGTATGGGGATACCACATGTGTGGGACTTTTTGGGAGCCTAGCCGCGTACTGGACCCCAAAAACCAATCACTGCCTTCAGGATTTCTAAGGGTGAAAATTTTTGATTTCACTCTTTACTGCCTATCACAGTTTCGGAGGCCATGGAATGCCCAGGTGGCACAAAACCCCCCCAAATGACCCCATTTTGGAAAGTAGACACCCCAAGCTATTTGCTGAGAGGCATGGTGAGTATTTTGCAGCTCTCATTTGTTTTTGAAAATGAAGAAAGACAAGAAAAAACATTTTTTTTTTTCTTTTTTCAATTTTCAAAACTTTGTGACAAAAAGTGAGGTCTGCAAAATACTCACTATACCTCTCAGCAAATAGCTTGGGGTGTCTACTTTCCAAAATGGGGTCATTTGGGGGGGTTTTGTGCCACCTGGGCATTCCATGGCCTCCGAAACTGTGATAGGCAGTGAAGAGTGAAATCAAAAATTCACGCCCTTAGAAAGCCTGAAGGCGGTGCTTGGTTTTCGGGGTCCCGTACGCGGCTAGGCTCCCAAAAAGTCTCACACATGTGGTATCCCCGTACTCAGGAGAAGCAGCAGAATGTATTTTGGGGTGTAATTTCATATATTTCCATGGCATGTTTGAGCAATATATCATTTAGTGACAACTTTGTGCAAAAAAAAAAAAAAAAAAAAAAAATTTGTCTCTTTCCCGCAACTTGTGTCGCAATATAAAATATTCCATGGACTCGACATGCCTCTCAGCAAATAGCTTGGGGTGTCTACTTTCCAAAATGGGGTCATTTGGGGGGGTTTTGAACTGTCCTGGCATTTTATGCACAACATTTAGAAGCTTATGTCACACATCACCCACTCTTCTAACCACTTGAAGACAAAGCCCTTTCTGACACTTATTGTTTACATGAAAAAGTTTTTTTTTTTTGCAAAAAAATTACTTTGAACCCCCAAACATTATATATTTTTTTAAAGCAAATGCCCTACAGATTAAAATGGTGGGTGTTTCATTTTTTTTTTTCACACAGTAATTGCGCAGCGATTTTTCAAACGCATTTTTTGGGGAAAAAACACACTTTTTTTAATTTTAATGCACTAAAACACGCTATATTGCCCAAATGTTTGATGAAATAAAAAAGATGATCTCAGGCCGAGTACATGGATACCAAACATGACATGCTTTAAAATTGCGCACAAACGTGCAGTGGCAACAAAATAAATACATGTTTAAAAGCCTTCAAAAGCCTTTACAGGTTACCACTTTAGATTTACAGAGGAGGTCTACTGGAAAAATTACTGCACTCGATCTGGCCTTCGCGGTGATACCTCACATGCATGGTGCAATTGCTGTTTACGTTTGACGACAGACCGCCGCTTGCGTTCGCCTTAGCGCGAGAGCAGGGGGCGACAGGGGTGTTTTTTTTTTTTTGTTTTTTTTTCTTTATTATTTTTTTGCTTTTTTAATCTTACTTTTAAACTGTTCCTTTCATATTTTTTTTTTTAATCATTTTTATTGTTATCTCGGGGAATGTAAATATCCCCTATGATAGCAATAGGTAGTGACAGGTACTCTTTTTTGAAAAAATTGTGGTCTATTAGACCCTAGATCTCTCCTCTGCCCTCAAAGCAAATGACCACACCAAGATCGGTGTGATAAAATGCTTCCCCAATTTCCCAATGGCGCTATTTACATCCGGCGAAATCTAAGTCATGAAATACTTGTAGCTTCCGGTTTCTTAGGCCATAGAGATGTTTGGAGCCACTCTGGTCTCTGATCAGCTCTATGGTCAGCTGGCTGAATCACCGGCTGCATTCTCAGGTTCCCTGTTGAGACAGGAGAGCCAGAGAAAAACACGGAAGACGGTGGGGGGGGGGGCATTCCCTCCCACGGCTTGTAAAAGCAGTCTAGAGGCTAATTAGCCGCTAGGATTGCTTTTACATGAAAGCCGACCGCTGGCTGAAAAGAATGATATCAAGATGATACCTAAACCTGCAGGCATCATTCTGGTATAACCACTCAAAGTCGTGAATGGCGTACCTGAAGACAAAAAAATGGTTAACAATGGTTAACAATAAAGCACAGTAAAGTGTAAATAATTACACACCTGAAAAACAAACATGATAAAACATAATAACAATAACAATAACAATAACAATCAATAACAATAACAATAACAATAACAATCAATAACAATAACAATAACAATAAAACATTGCAGAATAGAATACAGTAAAAAAGAGCAGAACAATAGAGAGAGAGAATAGAGAGAGAGAGAACAATAAAACAACAACTATTTTTTTTTATTTCATATTTTTTTTTTTTTTTTACACTTTTTTTTGTAACTAACTTTTATAACGGTAACCGGTTCCAGGTTCGGGTCTCTCAAAATGCGATGGCATCCTGGGAGACCCTGTGAAAGTGTGCCTAGTCTGTGCAATGCTGTACCCTACGCTAATACTCAACTAGTGAATGGTAGCGTTCAAAACATTCACCAATGCAAAGACCAGGATTGTCAGGACAGGAGGGACAATAATAGCGGGTGTCACGCCTATATCCGCGCTTGCTGCAGACACGACATCTTTTTTGGGGGGTTCGCTGGGTAGGGGTACTCGGGAGGACATAAAAATGCCTCTCATGCAGCCGACTGCATTTGGTTGGGGATGTGAATGGGGGAAGTACGGGCGCTGCAGAAGCGGTGGGTTCCCAATTAGGATTGGCGAATGCAGCAGGAAGGGCACTATGGGCACGACGGGCCTGTGTTTGTCTTTTTGGTGGCAGCGGGACACTACTTGTGCTTGCCACCTCACCAGCTTGAACTGCACTTATGGGACTCGCCACGTCACCAAGTGTTACTGTAGTGCTGGTTTGACTATGACCGGGGTGTACTAGGCCGCTGGCGCTTGCCAGTTCACCAAAACGCTACCAAAAAACTGTTAGCGATCGCAGGGATCAGGCCTGACTCTGCGAACGCTGCAGTTATGCGTTTAGTGTTTTGTAAGTGACAGTGATCGATCGATACCGCACTTGGGTGGGCTGGGCTGGGCCGGGCGGAGGGGCAAAACGCAGGTGCTAGCAGGTATCTGGGCTGATCCCGCTAACACTGCGTTTTTGGGAACCCTAAACTGCTGGTGACGCTAGTATAGATCTAATCGGATCAGATATTGATGCGATCAGATACTATACCACTAAGGGAGGTGTACAGTGCGTGCGTGGGTGTTAGCGGTACTGGCACTAACCTGACGCTGCCTGGGGCTGGTGCTTGCCAGTTCACCAAAACGCTACAAAAAAAACTGTTAGCGATCGCAGGGATCAGGCCTGACTCTGCGAACGCTGCAGTTATGCGTTTAGTGTTTTGTAAGTGACAGTGATCGATCGATACTGCACTTGGGTGGGCTGGGCTGGGCCGGGCGGAGGGGCAAAACGCAGGTGCTAGCAGGTATCTGGGCTGATTCCGCTAACACTGCGTTTTTGGGAACCCTAAACTGCTGGGGACGCTAGTATAGATCTGATCGGATCAGATATTGATGCGTTCAGATACTATACCACTAAGGGAGGTGTACGGTGCGTGCGTGGGTGTTAGCGGTACTGGCGCTAACCTGACGCTGCCTGGGGCTGGTGCTTGCCAGTTCACCAAAACGCTACCAAAAAAACTGTTAGCGATCGCAGGGATCAGGCCTGACTCTGCGAACGCTGCAGTTATGCGTTTAGTGCCTTGTAAGTGACAGTGATCGATCGATACTGCACTTGGGTGGGCTGGGCCGGGCGGAGGCACAAAACGCAGGTGCTAGCAGGTATCTGGGCTGATCCCGCTAACACTGCGTTTTTGGGAACCCTAAACTGCTGGGGACGCTAGTATAGATCTGATCGGATCAGATATTGATCCGTTCAGATACTATACCACTAAGGGAGGCGCATGCTGCGTGTGTGGGTGTTAGCGGTACTGGCGCTAATTTGACGCTGCCTGGGGCGACGCATATCGCCGCCGGGCGATCGGGGGGCTAAACCTTTATTCGGTAATAAACGGCGGGTGCCCTGACACTATAAAAAATAAACAAACTAACCAGCGTCACCCGTATCGGTTATACGGTGATCAGTGGTGAAAGGGTTAACTAGGGGGCAATCAAGGGGTTAAAACATTTATTAGATAGTATATGGGGGTCCCTGACGCTATAAAACGCTGACGGCGAACCTAAATATTTACCTCACTAACTAGCGTCACCAGCGACACTAATACAGCGATCAGAAAAATGATCGCTTAGCGACACTGGTGACAGGGGGTGATCAAGGGGTTAAAACTTTATTAGGGGGGGTTAGGGGGGTACCCTAGACCTAAAGGGGGGTAATATACACTGTCCCAACACTGTCACTGTCACAAACTGACACTATGCAGTAATCAGAAAAAAAAAAAAAAAAAAAAAAAAAAAAAAACTGCTGGTGTCAGTTTGTGACAGGGGGGGGGGGGTGATTGGGGGGGGATCGGGGGGCGATCGGGGGGGGATCGGGGTGAAATGTGTGCCTGGCATGTTCTACTGTGTGTGTAGTGTTTGGTGCACTCACATACTTGTCGTCTCTCCTCGGGCCGGAACGGAAAATACCGACCCGAGGGGAGATGACATCACTTCCTTTGCTGCTGTTTAGCATACAGCAGCAAAGGAGTGTTTTCATTGGCCGGCGGCGATCGCGAGGGGGGGGCCACGAACGGATGGTCTCCCCCTCATCACCGATCGCCGCTGGACAAACGACGACCGCCTCGGGCACCGGGGGGGGGTCCGATCGGACCCCCCACCCGCGGAAGGCAAATCACGTACATGTACGTGATTTTGCCTGTCCGTGCCACTTTGCCGACGTACATCGGCGTGAGGCGGTCGTCAAGTGGTTAAATTACCGCTGACAGGCCAGAAGAGGGATTTATAACCACTAGGGTCTCTTCTGTTGTAAACACCCTGCCTGTCAGCATTTTTGTTACTTTGAAAGTTTACTATAACTTTAAGGACCCTTTCCACTCTCTGTTGTTTAGTCACAGTTGCAAATTAGAGCCTCCATGTGGAAAGTCTTAATCACAGTCTGGAGTTAACAGGCCCAAGCAATTAGACACCAGGGGGTTCAGAAACATGTGGGGGGGGGTGGAAAGTGGAGGTGCTACGGGACTGGAGAAGGTGGATTTTCGGGAGGGCACTGGAGATTGAGATGAGAGAGACCCTGTGAAAGCACAGTAATGGGAGACAAGTTATGAAGGCACCATGAAGAGGTGTTCCAGGGAGACCATACAATGGAGGCATGCAGTATGAGGGAAGAGCGATGGCAGCACTGTGTGACATTGCCTCCTCCATATTATAAAGTGATGATATAAAGCTTATGGCTGAATGGTTGCTGAATGTTCCTTGAAGAGGAATCCCATGGTGAAATACACTATATTACCAAACATATTTGGACACCTGTCTATACACGCAAACTAACTTTAATGGCATCCCAGCCTTAGTCCATAGGATTCAATATTTATTTGGCCCACCCTTTGCAGTTATAACAACTTCAACTCTTCTGGGAAGACTGTACACAGGAATATTTGACCATTCTTCCAGAAGCGCATTTGTGAGGTCAGGCACTGATGTGGACAAGAAGGCCTGGCTCGTAGTCTCCACTCTTATTCATCCCAAAGGTGTTTTATTAGGTTGTGGTCAGGACTCTGTGCAGGCCAGTCAAGTTCCTCCACCCCAAACTCGCTCATCCATGTCTTTATAGACCTTTTTGTGCACTGGTGCACAGTCATGTTGGAACAAGAAGGGGCCATCCCCAAACAGTTCCCACAAAGCTGGGAGCATGAAATTGTCCAAAATGTCTCGGTATGCTGACGCCTTAAGAGTTCCCTTTACTGGAACCAAGGGGCCAAGCCCAATCCCAAAAAACAACCCCACACCATAATCCCCCTCCACCAAATGATTTGGACCAGTGCATAAAAGCAAGGTCCATAAAGACATGGATGAGCGAGTTTGGGGTGGAGGAACTTGACTGGCCTGCACAGAGTCCTGACTTCAACCCGATAGAGCATCTTTGGGATGATTTAGAGAGGAGACTGCGAGCCAGGCCTTCTCGGCAACGTCAGTGCCTGACTTCACAAATGCGCTTATGCAAGAATGGTCAAACATTCCCATAGACACACTCCTAAACCTTGTGGACAGCCTTCCCAGAAGGGATGGTGAACCCGCGCAATGAACATAAAGACTTGATTGGTATGGTTTGGAACTGCTGCCTCCCAACAAGCAGTCACCCTAAAATGGGGACAGCTGAGATATATTAAAAATGGTAGAAGGGTTTGGCGCTGTTCCTATTTAGTTTCCTACCTCCATATAGGTTACTGGATTAAAATAAATTCTTAGGTGCACCGTGCATATATCAAATATTAAATACAATATGGATTCCCAAGTATACCGTGCATGAGTCAATTAAATATTCTGCTGCAATATTATGCTGTCATAGGTGATACATAACTTAAATGCTTACATATGTGATATTGCTAATGGGGGAATAAAGGGGGGGAGGGGGGGGGGAGGGAGGGAGAGGAGAGTGAGATAGGGAAGTGGGGAGGGGGTGTAGGAAGTCTGTTCCTAAGGAAAATTACAATAACAGAATAAAGTGCAAATGTGCTGGTGCAATCCAAAAGGCAACAGTGACAAGATAAGGTGCAAACGTGCTTCAAAATTCTTTAGTAAGTCTCTTGTGCCATATTCTTGTGCTGTGGTGATAATCCTTCACTTATAATATCTCTTTGCTCTGAAAGTGCAGCCACTCACCAGATCACTTCACCCCTGCGGGGGTAGTAGGCGGTTACAGTTTTATCGCCACTGTACAGCGATCGCTGGCGGGCTCAGGATCGTGGTATGTCATATATAAAGAGAGAGGGAGTGCCCATAGCGTAAAATTGCTTTAAAAAGGTTTTATTACACAAAATGAAAGGGTACTCACACTTTTACAGTAAAAATCAAGCGAAATGGTAAAAACGTCAGAACCGTCATAAATGTCCTTCAGCGCTGGTACAGGAGGTGATGTTTGGGAAGCACAAATTAGGCGTGGCCTAATTTGTGCTTCCCAAACATCACCTCCTGTACCAGCGCTGAAGAACAGTTATGACGGTTCTGACGTTTTTACCATTTCGCTAGATTTTTACTGTAAAAGTGTGAGTACCCTTTCATTTTGTGTAATAAAACCTTTTTAAAGCAATTTTACGCTATGGGCACTCCCTCTCTCTTTATATATGACATACCACGATCCTGAGCCCGCCAGCGATCGCTGTACAGTGGCGATAAAACTGTAACCGCCTACTACCCCCGCAGGGGTGAAGTGATCTGGTGAGTGGCTGCACTTTCAGAGCAAAGAGATATTATAAGTGAAGGATTATCACCACAGCACAAGAATATGGCACAAGAGACTTACTAAAGAATTTTGAAGCACGTTTGCACCTTATCTTGTCACTGTTGCCTTTTGGATTGCACCAGCACATTTGCACTTTATTCTGTTATTGTAATTTTCCTTAGGAACAGACTTCCTACACCCCCTCCCCACTTCCCTATCTCACTCTCCTCTCCCTCCCCCCCCCCCCTCCCCCCCTTTATTCCCCCATTAGCAATATCACATATGTAAGCATTTAAGTTATGTATCACCTATGACAGCATAATATTGCAGCAGAATATTTAATTGACTCATGCACGGTATACTTGGGAATCCATATTGTATTTAATATTTGATATATGCACGGTGCACCTAAGAATTTATTTTAATCCAGTAACCTATATGGAGGTAGGAAACTAAATAGGAACAGCGCCAAACCCTTCTACCATTTTTAATAGCCTTCCCAGAAGAGTTGAAAGTGTTATAGTTGCAAAGGGTGGGCAAACTCAATATTGAACCCAGTGAACTAGGACTGGGATGCCATTAAAGTTCAAGTGTGTGTAAAGGCAGGCGCCCCAATACTTTTGGTAATATATGTTCCAGAGTGAATTTAAAGTTGAATATTTTGCAGAGTCCATTAAGAGATTTTCTCATGTACTGTATATACAAGAAAGTCCACAAGTCCACATGTGGTCAATTGATGCCCCCGTGTGGCCAACACTGTTTGGGCCATGATGATCAATCTACCCAACTGAGGGTGATACAGTGGGCCAGTGCATGTGGTTAATAACCTGTGACACCTGGAAAGGTATCCTGTGTGGGATCAGTACTTATGTATCCAGCTTGAAATGAGAGTGAAATGGTGGCTTATATGGTGAGCATCAAATACAACTGGAAAACTCCCAGGGAGGGATGTCCTTGTTATCACAAAGTGCTCTTGTGGTTCATTAGCAAGGCATCTGCTGTCCTCCCTTAATTGCCAACTGTGTAATATGTGGTTTAACATTGCCCAGTGTGGGAACCAAAAAGCCCTTTAACACTCAAGTAAAGGAAATGTACTTAGTCATCAATGTGAAACTTGTAAAGTCCAAGCTGTGTTTGGGGCAATAAAGATATATCAGTTGATATCTAGGATAATGTCAGTCCCTTAAAGTAATGGAGGAGGTAGGAGAGGAGGTATCCCAAAGGCTGGCTGCATAGGACCAATCTAAAGAGTAGGTACCTGCAGCTCATATATGCAAAGTTGCACACTCAAGCCTGGATGTCTGTTACTAATGCTAATGCATAAAACTTGCCACATGAGAACTTGCAGGCTCCAGATAATTTTGTGGGGTTTGTTGTGCTGATAGTAGAAGTGAGGAGCTTGATAAAATAAAAGTATATGTAACATAATAGGAAATGATTATTCAGAAAGTTGGCAGCACAGTGGTAAGTGGTTAGCACTTCTGCCTAGCAGTTCAAATCCCAACAACGGCACTACCTGTGACTGCATGGGTTTCCTTCAGGTACTCCGGTTTCCTCCCACCCTCCAAAGACATGCTGGTAAGTTAATTGGATCCTGTCTAAATATGCCCCAGTAGGCGTATGTATGCATGTGAGTTATAGATCTTAGTTTATAAGCTGCTGGAAGGCAGAGACTGATGTGAAGTAGCTGTAATAAATTAAATAAAATGAAAGATGCAATATGATATAAAAACTACAGTGTAATAACACAGATTCTAGCTACTTTTAGGCACATTAAAAAGTATTCAACAGTGTACCTTACACTGCTGGTCAGCAAGTGCAAAAATTGGTGTCAGTGAGCTAAAAAAAAAAAAAAAAAAAAAAGAACATAGTTGCAAACATTTAAAAAGTATTAGGAGTGACAGCAAGGGATTGAGAAGAAAACTGGAATGACCAAAAGTGGATGTTACTTCACAGTGCATGGCTTTGTAGTGTGCCACCTTTCCTTTTTGGCTTTTCTATGTTTAAAAACAAGATAGGGTTGTGGGTACGCGGAAGAGAAAGTGGGGTTTACAAAAAAAAGTAATGTTGGTGTCCGTGGCAGCAAAAACAACACCCAGCTAGTCACAGGAACAGCACTGAAAACCCTCAGCAAGTGTGTCAGGTCCAGAAATGACAACCCCCAGCATGTGTCGGGGCTAATAATAATAGTCCTCAGTAAATGTCAGGACCATCAATGATAACATCCAGCAGTAACCTCCAGCATAAAAAAATAAACTTCAGCACAGCACGTCAATAATCCCCAGCACAGCACATCAATAACCCCCAGCACAGCAACAGAGATAAACCTCAGCACAGCACGTCAATAATCCCCAGCACAGCACATCAATAACCACCAGCACAGCAATAGAGATAAACCTCAGCACAGCACATCAATAATCCCCAGCACAGCACATCAATAACCCCCAGCACAGAAATAGAGATAAACCTCAGCACAGGACGTCAATCCCCAGCACAGCACGTCAATAATCCCCAGCACAGCATGTCAATAATCCCCAGCACAGCACGTCAATAATCCCCAGCACAGCACGTCAATAATCCCCAGCACAGCACATCAATAACCCCCAGCACAACAATAGAGATAAACCTCAGCACAGAACTTCAATAATCCCCAGCACAGCACATCAATAACCCCCAGCACAGCAATAGAGATAAACCTCAGCACAGCACGTCAATAATCCCCAGCCCTGCAATAGAGATAAACCCCAGCACTGCAATAATGGGCACCTCCAGCACTGCAAAAATGACAGTTCCTAGCACTGTAATGGTGACAACACCCAGCACTGCAACAATGATAACCACCAGTACTGTAATAATAATAATAACCCCCAGAAATGGTGTTCAGTAGTTTTACCTAAGCGCCTGCTCCCACAAAGCTATCTCTCTCTTCCATGCTGCTACAAGCATCCAGAACTATAATTAATCTGTGGGCAGAAGGTTACTCCACTTGACAGAGTAAAGTGCTGCCAGTGTGCTGAAGCACACAACATTGTATACACCTTAAAAAATAGTTATTTAGAGCCCATTCACACAGGGACGACTTGTCAGGCGACCTAGTCGCCTGACAAGTCGCCTCCCGTTCTGTGCTATGGAACCGTTCTAAGGGGAGCGACGCAAGTCGCTCCGACTTAGAAAAAGGTTCCTGTACGACTTCGGGGGCGACTTGCATAGACTTCTATACAGAAGTCGTTTTGCAAGTCGCCTGGGCAGTCGTGTGCAGGTCGCCTCGGTGAGGCGACCTGCAAGTCGTGTTGCCCCTGTTTGAATGGGGTCTAAAGAGGAACTGCAGTCTGCTCACATAATTTGTAATAAAAACATCTTTGCCATTCTGAAGCTTCCCTCCAACCACTTAGCATATTATTTTATATATACTGTAATTCTGTACTTGCCATGCTATAAACAAAAAAAGACTGACAAGTTTGAAAAAAAATAAATAATATTTTTTTATTTTTTGTTTTAAAAAAATCCCCCCCCCCCCCCCCCCCAAAAAAAAACAAAAAAACGAATTTCCTCATCAGTTTAGGCCGATATGTATTCTACATATTTTTTGGGAAAAAAAATTGCAATAGGAGTACATTGATTGGTTTGCGCAAAAGTTATAGCGTCTACAAAAGTAGTTTTATGGCAATTTTATTATAAAATTTTTTTTGTTGCTAGAAATGGCAGTGATCGGTGATTTTTAGCAGCACTGCAACATTCCAGCAGACACTTTTGACACTTTTTTGGGACCATTGACATTTAT
This sequence comes from Lithobates clamitans, assembly GCA_037952925.1. Lineage (NCBI taxonomy): Eukaryota > Metazoa > Chordata > Amphibia > Anura > Ranidae > Lithobates > Lithobates clamitans. The sequence continues at coordinate 698,384 of JBBGZY010001757.1, read as the reverse complement.
ACAGCGATCAGAGCTAGAAATAGCCACCGATTACTATATAAATGTCACTGGCAGGGAAGGGGTTAACACTAGGGGGGCAATCAAGGGGTTAAATGTGTTCCCTGGGAGGTGTTTAACTGTGGGGGCAGTGTACTGACTTGAGGAGGAGAGAGATCCCTGTTCCTAATCACTAGGAACAGACGATCTGTCTATCCTCCCCTGCCCTGACAGAACGGGAATCTGTCTGTTTACATTGACAGATCCCTGTTCTGTCTCTCTCAGGAGCGATCATGGGTGGCCAGCAGACATCGCGCCCACCAGCCACGAGCAGCGGCTCCAGCGGCGCGCGCGCCCCCTAGTGGTGGAGTGGAGAGCCAACCTGCCTCAGTATAACTGGTCTTTAAGCAGTTAACTGTGGGCAGCTGAAGCTGCTGCCTGTTCACTTCCTGGATTTACACAGAGGCACACCTCCAGCTCTGCAGCTTTCATTGGCCCTCTTATGACTCATCTCCTCCTCCCTTCCTGGCAAACTTTTACAAGAGTGAGAGAGAGCTGTGTATGATGTCATAAGCCTAGGCTTTTTACCAGACAAGAAACAGGAAGTGGGCTGTATAAGGTATTTACTGGCAGAAAAAAAAATGTTTTATTATCCAAAGTTAAAACAACAAGGGCAGAAGATTTAATAGCTGGAAAGTTGAAAAAATGACTGAAGGTCTGCTAATTTGATCTATTGGGGACCTTAAATATGTAAGAAAACTTGTGACTTCAAGGGTTGCTACATGACATTTTTTTTATTTTGACCTCACAGTAAAATTATTTTCTTCAAAGAATAACTCCACTTTGGTTGAGAAAAAAAATAACATACCCCCTTTCAGTGTACAGTGCAGGGATTTTACTAAACTTTGTAGCAGATTCTGATCTTTTGTTGTGGTAAACAAACTGTTTATTTTACCAAACTGGCCAAACTGAATAGGAGGGTTTGGTTTATTATGATCAACTGGCACACATTTTGTGTTCTAACGAGGTAAGAATGCAGGGTCTGCATCCCCTTGTAATTATTTAACCCTTAGGGAGTATCTCACCAAAAATAAATTCTTATTGCAAGGGGTGTCTAAAATGTGACTTGAATCTAAGACCTCTTTCACACTGAAGCGCTTTCAGGCGCTTTAGCGCTAAAAATAGCACCTGTAAACGCGCTTCTCATGTCTCCCCCGTGTGAAAGCCGGAGTGTTTTCACACTGGGGCGGTACGCTTGCGTGACAGGAAAAAAAGTCCTGCAAGCAGCATCTTTAAGGCGGTGTAGGAGCCCTGTACACACCGCTTCTCCACCACCCCTGCCCATTCATGAATGGGCAGCGCTTCCGAATCACGTGAAAAGCGATTCCAAAGCAACACGGGCGCTTTTAACCCTTTCTTCGGCCGCTAGCGGGGGGGTTAAAAGCACCGCTAAAACTAGCTGTGCTTTACCGCTAATAGACCCCCGCCCCATTGTGAAAGTGCAGACTTATGTGAAAAATGAGTGAGGTAGCCACAAAAGCAGGAAATGACATTTCTGGGGGCATTGTGTACACCCACAGAGTACAGAACACCTCTAGATTGCCTTATTGCATCGAATGTGACTGAAAAGTACAGCGGCAGAATAAAAAGAATAGCTCATTTTTAACAACATAAAATTACAACATGACTTGTGTAGCAATAGTATATGCTATTTTTTTTTTATTTGCTATATTGTTTTTCCACAAATGTTGAGTTACTCTTAAGATTCAGTAATATGTGCGTAAATGCCACAGTGTCTCTTGGTGAAAGACAATGAAAACAGAACCAATGTGAATTTCTTTTCTCTAATTGAGACACACAGCTCCTGCAGGTGGCAGTATAACCCCACAATTCTAACAATTGCAGCAATATTTCTCAAGGAAAAAAGGAGAAAGTGTAATTTACTTTGGTAATACTAACCTGTGCTGTATTGACTGATGACAACTTTACATTAGGGTATATATTATTATATAAAAATAGTTTTTTTCAATGTATGATAACATTAAAAAAAACAGTTTCGGTGTAATCAGTACATATACAGTATATGTACGTGGGAATAGGTATAGTTTCTAATAACATATGCAGTCTCTGCCTCCTGCTTATGAATACTGAAAATGTGCTTTACTGTTCCTCTCCCTCAGTATACTCAAACTGTAAACAATACACTCTCTATGTAATATTGTATGATCTCAGTAACTATATACCAGGGATGTTGACCTGAATGTTTGATTTACAGATAGCCCCTAGAGCAGTGGTCTCCAAACTGCGGCCCGGGGCCAGATGTGGCCCTTTGCTTGCTTCTATCCGGCCCTTGGAAAACTGATACCAACATTGGCGCATAATCCCACCCCCCACTGACACCAATGAAGGGGCAGAATTCCTCCCAATGACACCGAATATGGGGCCCAATGACACCAACAATAGGACGCTATTCCCCCCACTGAAACCATAGATGGGGCATTGTTTATTTCCACTAACGTCAGGACCTTTTCTACTCCCAATGTCCACAGTCCGGCCCCCCTTAGGCCTAAAGAACAGTAAACGTGCCCTTTGTTTAAAATGTTTGGAGACCCCTGCCCCAGAGGTAGAATCACAAAATCTGTATAGGAAACAAGCATAAAAATATAGAGAAATCAACATCTAGAAATATGAAACACTCTCAAAATGTATAATCAATGAAAACATGTCTTCCTATTATCTAGGGACAATTTATAAAGAAGTGATTGTCACATGCAAACATTCATAGATGGTTAGCCGTTGCCTATAATTTAAAACACATGCACCAGTGACTATCTCCTTATCTGTAATTACAGTCATTTTGAATAACAATGGATACTGCATATTGTATATCATTTTTTGCACACATTATAGCTTACAATGTATGAACACATACCTGTCTTTTATCATCTGGGGCTTTAAGGAAAAGTGCATTGATTACTGCGATAGTGTATGTCTGAATCTCTTGATCTGTCCTTAAATCAAAAGGATAAACAAAAAAAAAATATTATAACTATTAGGCCTCAATCACATACCTAAGATACACCCATGTAAGGGCCGTGCTTTACCTGCACAGGTGATCAGTGCATCCACGTGCAGACTGTCCCATTCATGTCAGTTGGGATGCAGCGACTGAACTGACACAGCCGCTGCTCCCAATTTGACACCTGTGTGGGTGTGTGTCCCCAAACTCACACAGTCTGGATTGGAGGACACGCACAGATGTCAAATTGTGAACAGTGGCTGTGTCTGTTCTAACTGACACGCATGGGTATTCCTGCATGTGGATACACAGAATACCTGTGCATCCCCCGTGCAGGCAGAACATGGTCCTCACATGGGTGTACAATTAAGGTACGCCCTTGTGAATGAGACCTTCATATTTTAATTGAATACAATATAAAATGTATTACAAATAGCCAATGTTATTATAAATAATCATTAAATAGAAGGTGTCAAAATAATACTGTTTTTACTGCATCGCTGACTTTTCATTATTCTTTTTTTTTCCCGCCCTCCTTTTCTTTTTATGTTTGTTCCCCTTGGCTAATTTGTTTTAAAAAAAAAAAGCCTGGCTGAAAGGTTAGGGATTCAGTTTTCTGGCAGGGATCCTATGAAGGACTTACACTCTGGGCTACAGAGACCTCTGTCATGTAGTTTGGGTAGTTCTCATAAGACCCTTGTCATAATGCTACCTCTACAGGTCCTTGGCCTTTTGAGCATTATACCAGTTATTGTGTTGTCACATCATCCGTGCGTCCTCAGCTGTGTCTGAGCTGCCTTACCATTGCAACAGTGTCTGTGTTTGTTGTTTGTAAAACCCTGACCTTTTGCTAAATAAAGAATTATAAACTAGACGGTTAAAACTAAAAATGACATCAAGAAGATGGACCAAGAGGATGAAACATACCCAAGAAGTAATCCCTCTGTTCAGATGGCAACAGACTCAGTCATATGTTGATAAAAAACCTGGCCAACATTGATCATTCTGCATATTACTCATATTCTATTGGCCAAGGAACAGGGGTCAGAGTAGTCCTGAGTGATGGGCCTTTAGTTAAAAAGTAAAAAAATAAATATGGCCTACATTTTTTTAAAGGACTTTTAATTTTTTTTTTTTTTAAAGTCCTGATATACTTATGAAGATAAGAGACGAGAAGAACTAGGTGCAGCAAGGTCGGCACATATGTAACATGATTACCCCTGAAGGTGTGGAATTAACTGTCCAATAGTTATCTCCTGTGCCACTTTCTGATACAAATCATGACTGTTTAGGACCATAGATTCAAGAATGGCTAGAGATCTCTGTAAAATAGACACATCCAATGCAGATTTGTTCACATAACTGGCAATCTAGAAAAAAAAAAGAAAAAGAAAAAAATTGGTTAGGATATATGGACTATAAACATCAACACAAGACTGCAGGAAAAATTCAATATATTTTAACAAATGAAGTAAGGATATTCCACTGGTAATGTGCAAAGTACAGTAACCCCAAAACAGCTATGTAGTCAACAAAAAAGAAAGAAAGGAAAACCTATACAGTAAAACCTTGGATTGCGAGTAACTTGGTCTGTGAGTGTTTTACAAGACGAGCAACATATGTTTATAAACTTTAACTTGATAAACGAGCGAGGTCTTGCAATACGAGTAGGGTGACGTCCCATTTCAGTCAATGAGAGCAGTCTTAATTAGCACTACTGAAGTCGCTCCGACTTTAGAAAAGTTTCCTGTACTACTTCAAGGTGACTTCTTTCCCGCCTGTCCCCATAGACTTAAAGGAGGGTTTGTGAAAAAAAAAAAAAGCTTAGGCTCAAAAAAGCTCAAAGGAACTCAAAGGAGCTCAAAAAAAGCTTGAAGAAGCTCAATAAAAAGGTGCACAAGAGCACAAAAAAAGTACAAGCTTCTTCTAGCTTACATAACAGCTCAAATGCCTGTAAAAGCAACTTTTTTTTTAGCTGCAGTGTGCATAAGCCCTAAGTCGGATCCTCATCTTAATCGATGTGATTTGGATCCGACATTACAGGAAGATTACCCAGGCATTCCCTGAAGTTGCCTTGAAGTCATATTGCTATAATCTTTTTACATGGACTATTACTGAAGGACTTATGAATAAATGGTTGTGGAACAAACCATCTGAGTTTCCATTACTTCTTATGGGGAAATTCGCTTTGATATACAAGTGCTTTGGATTACAAGCACGTTTCCATAACAAATTATGCTCGCAATTCAAGGTTTTACTGTACTAACAATGTTAAAATATGGGTATTCATTATAGAAATGCTTTCCAAGATTGATAACTAAAAAAATATATATACTAGCAAATGGATGCAATGCTTGCAAAGGTTCCCCTGGAGTTGTAAAATCAACTATTAAACTGTCTATGCCAGGAAATGTGGAATCGGAATCAGACAGTGAAGACACGCGTATCACATTTTTTGTATGACCAGGGGGCAGTGGTGGCGTCAAAGTGATGCAGAAGGCCTAAAGCAACTCCGAGGGGCTCCCCTGGTGTTGGATTACTGCTCGGCTATGCCTTTCCAACTGATTAGAAAGAATGACTCGAATTAAAAGTAACTACTGCTGCCAAGAAGCTAGGAAAAACTCCACTCATCTCTTGCTTTTAGCAAAAAGTCAGTCCAGACACCAAACAGATGAAGGTATTACTGTTCAAGCCAAAGCATAGAATAAACTGGCATACTTGTGGGTTAATACAACAAAAAGAGTTATGGCAAAACCTACAATAGTGAACTACAATAAAAAATAATCTCACTGCATGAATATATTCCAGATAGTGTACCATTTCTGTTATATTTAGCAATTAACAGTGTTACCCTAAGCTTATTCTTGTTATTCACACCCAAAAGAGAACTATAGCAATTGTTATAAAAATCTACACAGCAAACAGTAACTTGTAAAATATTGCAGTCTTTAAAGTGGAGTTCCACCCAAAAGTGGAAGCTCTGCTCATCTGCTCCCCCCCCCCCCCCCTTCCGGTGCCATATTTGGCACCTTTTGGGGGAGGGATGAGCGGGTATCTGTTTTTGACAGGTACCCATCCCCACTTCCGAGAGATTTCATCGCTCATCCATGTCTTTATGGACCTTGTTTTGTGCACTGGTCCAAATTATTTGGTGGAGGGGAGATTATGGTGTGGGGTTGTTTTTTAGGGGTTGGGCTTGGCCCCTTAGTTCCAGTTAAGAGAACTCTTAAGGCATCAGAATACCAAGACATTTTGGACAATTTCATGCTCCCAACTTTGTGGAAACAGTTTGGGGATGACCACTTCCTGTTCCAACATGACAAAAGCAAGGTCCATAAAGACATGGATGAGCGAGTTTGGGGTGGAGGAACTTGACTGGCCTGGACAGAGCCCTGACCTCAACCCGATAGAACACCTTTGGGATGAATTAGAGGGCAGACTGCAAGCCAGGCCTTCTCATCCAACATCAGTGCCTGCCTTCACAAATGCGTTTCTGGAATAATGGTCAAACATTCCCATAGACACACTCCTAAACCTTGTGGACAACCTTCCCAGAAGAGTTGAAGCTGCTTTAGCTGTAAAGGGTGGGCCAACTTAATATTGAACCCTATGGACGAAGACTGGGATACCAGTAAAGTTCATGTGCGTGTAAAAGCAGGCATCCCAATACTTTTGACAATATCATTTTTGTGTCTGCGCGCGCGCGCGTGTGTGTGTGTGTGTGTGTGTGTGTGTGTGTGTATATATATATATATATATATATATATATATATATATATATATAATGTGTTTAAAAAATAATATAGTGTGTGTTAATTTATTTATTGAGAGAGAGATTCATAACTTTTTTCTTTCTCTATCGATATATATGTATATATCCATATAAATTATACATCCAGGGCCGGGATAAGGGTGGGTAGCAGGGGTCGGCTGCCCTGGGCACTGTGGTATCATAAAAAAATAAAAATTAGCTCCCTGCTAATGCTGGCTTGCATCTGGATTTTGTGAACATAAGTGGAATTTTGAACTAAAGTGGAGAGTTAATAACCAGGAGTTGAAAACAGGAGTTAGGACAGGAGTCTTCTAACCTGTAAGTAACGTCTTAAACTTCCTATAAGTAATTGTATGGTAACTGGGAAATGAGTGCTAGCAGAGTTGAAGGTTTTGCTCAGTGCACAGTGTGCCACATGTATGCAAAATTGGTGCAACAGCTCCAGGATGGATACCGCTGTGTCAGATGTGAGCGGGTTGCCCTTCTGGAAGCTCACATTGGAGATCTGGAGGAGCAAGTTGCAACACTGGAACTGAATTTATTCTCTCTTGAGAAGAGGAGATTAACCACATGCCGACCGGCCAGCCGCAGTTATACTGCGGCAGAATGGCACGGCTGGGCGAAACGAGCCGATGCGAGTGCCTGGCAGTCTCGATCACCGCCGGGCTCCCGCGATCGCTCGCGGCACACGGAGAACCCAGAACTGTGTGTGTAAACACACAGTTTACGGTTCTCTGAGGGGAGAACTGACAGATCATCTGTTCATACAGAGTATGAACAGTGATCTGTTAGCTTCCCTGCACAGTCCCCAACCCCTTCAGTTAGAAAACAAACTAGGACATACATTAACCCCTTCACTGCCCCCTAGTATTAACCCCTTCACTGCCAGTGACATTTTTACAGTAATCAATGCATTTTTAATCGCACTGATTGCTGTATTAATGCCAATGGTCCCAAAAATGTGTCAAAATTGTCCGACATGTCCGCCATAATGTCGCAGTCACAATAAAAATCGCTGATAGCCGCCATTACTAGTAAAAGAAAATATTATTAATAAAAATGCTATAAAACTATCCCCTATTTTGTAGACACTATAACTTTTGCGCAAACCAATCAATATACGCTTATTGCGATTTTTTTTTTCCCCCAAAAATATGTAGAAGAATACGTATCGACATAAACTGAGGAAAAAAACATTTTTTTTAATATATTTTTTTGTTTATAGCGCAAAAAATAAAAACCGCAGAGGTGATCAAATACCACCAAAAGAAAACTATATTTGTGGGGAAAAAAGAGCGTCAATTTTGTTTGAGAGCCACGTCGCACGACCGCCCAATTGTCAGTTAGCGGCACAGTGCCGAATCGCAAAAAGTGCTCTGGTCTTTGGCCAGCCAAATGGTCCGGGGCTGAAGGGGGGATATGATCAACATGTACAAATACATAAGAGGTCCATGTAGTGAACTTGGTGTTGAGTTATTCACTTTAAGGTCATCACAGAGGACAAGGGGGCTCTCTTTACGTCTAGAGGAAAAGAGATTTCATCTCCAAATACGGAAAGGTTTCTTCACAGTAAGAATTGTGAAAATGTGGAATAGACTCCCTCCAGAGGTGGTTCTGTCCAGCTCAGTAGATTGCTTTAAGAAAGGCCTGGATTCTTTCCTAAATGTACATAATATAACTGGGTACTAACATTTATAGGTAAGGTTGATCCAGGGAAAATCCGATTGCCTCTCTGGGATCAGGAAGGAATTTTTTCCCCTGCTGTAAAGTGGATCATGCTTAGCTGGGGTTTTTTACCTTCCTCTGGATCAACTGTGGGTATAGGATTGTGTATATGGGATTGTATGATATTTTTTTAAATTTATTTTTATGGTTGAACTAGATGGACTTGTGTCTTTTTTCAACCTGATTAACTATGTAAATGCAGCGCTATGTGATATATTACTCACTCAGGTGAAAATATATATATACCGTATTTATCGGCGTATAACACGCACTTTTTTCCCCTTAAAATCGGGGAAAATCGCGGGTGCGTGTTATACGCCGATCCCCTGCGATCCTGAGCTGTCAGATGTAAAAAATCGCCGACCGCGATTTGAAAATGGCGCCGCCGGCGCCGAAATACACAGTGCTGGTCCTTGGCTCTTCTCGGCCACTTTCGGCTTCACTCGAGCGCCACCCGAACCTAGCCGAGAGTACTCGGCTAGGTTCGGATAGCTCCGCTCTCAGTCACGCCCATCCCGAGTGGAGCCGAAAGTGAATGAGAGCCGCCGAGAAGAGCCGAGGACCAGCTCTGTGTATTTCAGCGCCGGCAGCTCCATTTTCAAATCGCGGTCGGCGATTTTGAAGCTCAGCGAGCTGCAAGGCTGCACTGGGGCAAGGCTGCACTGGGGCAGGCTGCACTGACATGGCTGCACTGGGGCAAGGCTGCAATGGACACTGGGGAAGGCTGCACTGACAAGGCTGCACTGGGGCAAGGCTGCACTGGACACTGGGGAAGGCTGCACTGACAAGGCTGCACTGACATGGCTGCACTGACAAGGCTGCACTGGGGCAAGGCTGCACTGGACACTGGGGAAGGCTGCACTGACAAGGCTGCACTGACATGGCTGCACTGACATGGCTGCACTGGGGCAAGGCTGCACTGAGAAGGCTGCAATGATGGGCAATTAAATGTAAGTTTTTTTCCCTTCAACTTCCCTCCTAAAAGTTTTTTTTTCCTTAAAATTCCCTCCTAAATTGGGGTGCGTGTTATACGCCGGTGCGTGTTATACGCCGATAAATACGGTAATTGCCGTGGGCGATGTGCGAGTGAATGTTGGAGCATCTTAAATTCCCAATCAAAGAAAATAAATGGTGCAAAATATATATATATATATATATATATATATATGTGTATATATATATATATATATATATATATATATATATATATATATCGTATGAAAAACTTGTTGTCAAGCAAGTGCACAGTGAAAGAAATATAAAAAAAATTTAAGTAAACATCAAAATATCAAAAATTCTTAATTTCAGCAAGTCCACAGTGAAATAAAATAAATATATTCAAAACCTATTTTCAGCAAGTCAACAGGGAAAAAATATAGGGCACTTCTCTTAAAACACATTCTGTACAAAACCATCCACTCACTTATCTTGGCATACCATCCAGCAGACCAGGGCACACTTCAGGTCTACTTTATGTTGTTAGTGCCGGTTCACACAGGGGCGGCACGACTTGCAGGTCGACTCACCGAGGCGACCTGCACACGACTTCAGCGGCGACTTGCAAAACGACTTCTGTATAGAAGTCAATGCAAGTCGCCCCCAAAATACTACAGGAACCTTTTTCTAAGTTAGAGCGCCTTGCGTCGCTCCTATTAGAACAGTTCCGTAGTACAGAACGGGAGGCGACTTGTCAGGCGGCTAAGTCGCCTGACAAGTCGCCCCTGTGTGAACCGGGGCTATTCTTGTGATGTGTTTATGTGTTTTACATCTCTCCCGGACATAGGACTCCGACCATAAATATAATATTATAATGTCCCATAAAGTGACTCTGTGATGATGATCCAAATAATATTGACAGTGACTTCACACACGTGCTCCACCCATGTGACTGAGCTTACCCCCAATTGTGTGACCACACAATTAAGTTTGGTCCACAAAAGCAGCTGAACCACCTCTGGGCTCTATGTAGCAGGATTTACAGGCTTCCCCAGGTGTAACCCAAAGTTGGTATCCTCAATTTAAAATACAAAAAAGGCCAGATAGTGCATTATCGTTTAAATATAGAAATTTATTGTTGGTAAACGTCAGGGTACTCACACTTTATGGGTGCTTGCAGCGCACCAGGCTATAGAAAACATACAATGTTAAAATGCTCTCCAAATGGTTTGCAGGCTTGTGTGAATGAGCAGCTAGCTCAGAGAGAGAGTGAATGTATCCTCCACTGTCCTGGCCTCTCCCCTGTGGGCTTGCTAAAAATAAGTTTTGAATATATTTTTTTTTCACTGTGGACTTGCTGAAATTAAGAATTTTTGATATTTTGATGTTTACATCAATTGCTTGCTTGCTTGCTTATAATATATATATATTTTTTTTTTCACTGTGGACCTGCTGAAATTACGTTTGGTGTATGTGTATATATATATATGTGTGTATATATATATATATATATATATATATATATATATATATATATATATATATATATATATATATATATATATATATATATATATATATATATATAGTTTTTTTTTTCCTCACTGTGGACTTGCTGCAATTAAGAATTTTTGATATTTTGATGTTTACTTCAATTTTTTTATATTTCTTTCACTGTGCACTTGCTTGACAACACGTATTTCATTTATATATTTTTGTACTATTTATATTCTTTGGGAATTCAAGTTGCTCCAACATTCACTCGCACATTGCCCACAGCAATTATATATATTTTTTCACCTGAGTGAGTGATATATCACATAGCGCTGCATTTTTTTATTTTTGATATTTTATACACAGATTATGGGAGTGTGAATATGCTTAGCGGCTGTGGATTGGTTTTCTTACGTTTAAAACATTCTTTGGACACTCTTCATTGGTAGCTCGCAAGAGATCTATCTATATCACACTGTGGTATTATCATGTGAGGTGGGGGGGGGATTTGTGCTCAGAGGGGGTATTTGGGGGGGGCCTGTGCTAGAAGAGGTGAATATGGTAGAGGGGGAAGGAAATTGTGCTAGGAGAGGAAAACATTTTGTGCTAGGAGGGGAAATTTGGGATGGGGGAGGATTTGTGCTAGGAGGGGAAATTTGAGGGGTAGAGGATTTATGCTAGGAGGGGTATCTTTTTATGAGAGGGGGGGGGGTATCTGTGCTTGGGGGCTTTGAGGGATGGGAGCACAAAGATTTGTGATGGGGGTGGATTTCAGAAGGGGGGCAGATTTGTACTGGGCAGAGAAGGAATTTATGCTTAGGGGGTAAGTATGCAGAGTAGTGCTCAATTATTATTTTTTAGGATGGGGGGGGTGCAGTTTGGCATGTTCGCTCTGGGCTCTACATGACCATGTCCCAGCAATGCCCTCTCCTTACCATCATAAAATAAGAGGGGTGTCCTGTAGTCCAACAGAAGAGAAATAGGCAGAGATAACAACACTGCTTAGGAAGTCATTGTAGCAGGTGTAGCAGAGACCGTGCTTTAGCACACTACTGGAAATTAAGAACTGAGTTAATTTCTGGCAGGATCAGCACGTATTTCTCTGTAATTGTAGTGTTTTTAAAAAGATAAAACATGTTGAACGGTGTATGTACTGATATATTGCAAGTATGTACTGCATATGGTTTCTTTTTGTTTTGCCCAGACATACATTGGGACATGAAAATGAATATACAGTGTGTTCCCTCAACATTTACCTCATTAGCTACCACTGAAAAGGACTGGAGCATAGGCATAGTTAGGAATCAAATGTCATGGATGTCCAAACTATACTTGCAAACTCATGGCCATTCTTTGGTGAATATCATCGCTTATGTAGGTCAGCCTTTTTTTTTTTTTTTAGTTTAGAAAAAGATGTAGTAAACCTCGAATATGTATATATATATATATATATATATATATATATATATATACATATATATATATATACACACACTTACTTTTTTAATAAATGTCACCGAGAAAGTATCCCATGATACGATTCCATGATCCATCAGCTCAACAAATGCTGTCAAAGTGTAAGAAAGCATTTCTCCAAAGCTGTAAAAAAAAAAAAAGAATAATGCTAAATTCCTAAGGGCATGTATTCACACGAGAACAGTCAGATGATGTTATAAGAAAGCAGAATAAGCTGCAGTTCTCAATATAAAAACATAAGCTAGAAAAAGTCATATAACTACAAAAGAATGAAACACAAAGAGCTTTCAAGAGAAGCCAAGGTGAAAACAGTTTTCTCAGCTGATTTCAATATCAATATAGAAATTTCAGCACAAAACAGATAGTGACATAATTGAAATAAATCAATGTGATGCAGAAGAAGAAAAGGAACAATGATAATGAGCATAGAAGCTACAGCCTGCATGCCGGTAAAGATGTGTCTATGGGGTTGGTTTTTCTCTTCTAGCACAATTTCCTTCCCCCCTCTACCATATCACCTCTTCTAGCACAGCCCCCCCCCCACAAATACCCCCTCTGAACAGAAGCTCTGCTGACTTTCATCATCCAATCACGTGCAAGCAATAATGCTATTTTTTTTTCCCTTGCATGTGATTGGGTATTCTTTGCAAAGTGAAGGATTACCTCATTTACTAAGCACTGGAGAAACTGCTATTTGCCTTTAGTAAATCAACCGCAATGTCACTTGTGGACAACGCAAAACTAAATAGGACATTGATGGAGCAGGTAAGAAAAGAAAGTGAATAATCCTTGCAATCTACTATTAAATATGAATTAAATGTTAAAGGAAAGACCAGTAGTCATCAGCTTCCTAGCTTTACACTCTACATAACTGAACTTGAGAAGATACTGCTGCAAAGTAAGCAGACATTTCATTCTTCTGACACAAGGTGGCACTAAAAAGCTAGGACAAGGTATATACTGTATATAGATAGATATAAGGAGATGTTAGGAGTTGTAAATAGAGAACAGTATTTAAAATGTAGCAACTTTTCCTCTTTGAAAACATTTGTTTCCTCAATTGTCAATTTTACCAATAGATACTAACTACACATTTTAATTTTAAAATGCTGGGTTTCTTTGCAATAGGGGTACCTATAATCTGCTCGTTATTTCAGATTGCAGCATGGATGGCTACCTTAAAGAATTTTATTTTCTGGGAACAGTGGTGGCCTGTCCATAAGGGACCCCCTAATCTACATACAGGGCGCCTGACGCATGGATTCCAATGGGTTTTTTTTTTTCAACGCACAAGATTAGAGCCAGAGGCTCTAATTGGCTTCAAAAAGGGTGGACTCAGGGGGGGCAGAGCACTGCGCCCTGAGCCCAACCAGTTGTGTGACAATAGTGAATTAATATTTGCTATTGTCTTCCTGATTCTCCTCCCGGCCAATCAGGAAGCAGGTCCTGAGACCTGATTGACCGAGAAGAGAAGCGACCGTATTGGCCGCCAAAGAGGAGGAAACACAGAGGAAGCCGCCGAGAAGGAGGAGACGTATGAAGGATTCGATGCTGCCTGCGACCTAGATGGGGTAAGTGCGGTGGCTGGTGGGCGGACGAGCAAAGTGGGGGGAGTTGGTGGGGGTGGCTGTGTTTGACCAACCGACCAGGGGAGGGGGGGATGTGGTGGGTGGTTTGTTTGCCACCCCCTTCCCGAAATGGCGCAGCAGCCGCCACTGTCTGGGAATATCACACCATGCTGCTACATTCAGTTAACTATTCCTTAATACCAGTTCTTACCTGTAACTCTATTTATTTGAAGCATAAACAGTTTGAGGCACTGACTGGCAGGAATGTGAACAGTGTATGCGTGTCACCTAGGTTTTTCACCTTCACATGGTGAGGGGCTCCAGGTATTGTATCTGCCAGGGAGGGATCTTAATAAGCTCTGGGTCCTGAAACCTGGAGCCTTGGCAGAGGTTTATATCTTATATCTCTCTAAAGCTCTGAGTCCAGTGTCTTTCTGCTGCTCCGTTCCTCGGTTAACAGCATGATAACTTCTGATAAGTTCTCCGACACATGAGATAAAAGCAGCTGGAGATTTGCATCGGGGAGGTAATTTAGAGACAGATAAGCAGAGAGCTTGTCTATTCACAGCACAGCTCTGCAAGTTTCTTCGTTCCTCTGCCTATGTGGAGGGGGGGAGTGCCTTTCCTCCAATCAGCTGTCACACAGTGTATGCCCAGACTCCCCTCCCAATGCCGAAAAAGGAAGAAAAAAATTCTAACATGATGTGCACTTTCTAAAGAGTCTAGAAAGCTGAAGACAGCAGATATACATGTAAAACTTATGTAGGGATATGTGTTTAATCTCTATGTGTCATCTGAGGCTGTTCACTTCACTGGGTATATGTGAGGGTTTACATTCACTTTAAGACCCAGTTAAAGGGTCACAGTGGGAAGGGATTATTAGTCCCAGCTGTCCCATTACCTTTTTTTTTTTTTAATGTACAGTACTGTATGTGAGCCGACTAATGCTCAGAGCTCTTTCTCTCTGTTGTAGGAACCCACATGGTGAAAACAGTGAATGCTGACACAACACTAAAAAGGTACCAGTGCTGTTAATTTGTTTTGAAAACCCATTATCAGGAAACTTGTTAGTCAAGAACTGACCTAAATTTAGTTAGTGGCTCAGATGAACAAATGTTATGTTTGTTTTATGCCATGTACTTGCTGTACAAGGATTTTTAAAAAAAAAAACATTATCACAATTTCCCATCATGCTGCAAGTTGTCTATAGATGCTGAAGTACCATTTCCTTTCCTTATATCTAGTGAGATGTTGCCTGAAACCACATTAAAAAGTTGCTGGCAGCTGGCTGCATGTGACCCTGATATCAAGAGCAAATCTATCATTCTATGTTACCATTTTGATAAAAGTGAGATATTTAGGCTCAGGAGTAACCACAAGTATCTCTTCAGTTCAAGTATCTGATTTCACAAAAACAACCAAAATGTTATTGATAAAAGAGTATCACCGTTCATGTGCATGTAAGGCAGTGTTAGGCCTCATGCACACGAGACGCTGTTAAACTCGTTCAGAGGCAGTTGGACACTTTTTCCAACTGCAACTGAACCCATTCAATGTTGTCCTATGTGTCCATATACACAGTCTCATTTTTAGGCAGTTGCATTTAACCTCGTTTTTCCAGAAGCAAAAAAATGGACGCCTGGTACCGCGTTTAACCGCGTTTGCGTTTATAACTGTTTTTTACAACCTGATTTGGGGGCCCCATATCTCGGGGCCACATGGAGCTAGGAACCCCAAATTTGTGTGCGGACACAGTTGGACTAGCACTATAACATATCCAAGTTTGGGGTTCCTAGCACCAAGTGACCCCAAGATATGGGGCCCCAAATTCGGGTCACAAAATGTCATTCTCTGCTGCAGAAGTGCTTGACATTTTGCAACCCGACTTTGGGGCCCCATATCTCAGGGCCACTTGGTGCTAGGAACCCCAAATGTAGTGTGCTAACACGGTTGGACTAGCACTATAACATATCCAAATTTGGGGTTCCTAGCACCAAGTGGCCCCGAGATATGAGGCCCCAAAGTCGGGTCGGAAAATGTCATTCTCTGCTCTACAGACACTTCTAGACGCAAACGCTGTAAAACGCGGCTAAACGCGGCATGCAAACGCGGCAAAACAGGCATTTCTAAACGCCGGTTTCAGCTTTTAAAAACATGTGTTCAGCAGAGTTTGCACCGGCGTCTCGTGTGCATGAGGCCTTATTTCTAAAAATATAGTAGTAAAAAGGGAATAAAAACGGCGCTGCCCTCAATATAATTGGGTGCTATATCCTATTACGGTACATACCTGAACTAAATGTTCATAATGCAATCTCACCAATTTGTACAAAAGTAACCACAAAATGAAAAAACCAAAACACAAAAAACAAAAAGCCAACGCCGTAACCTCAGTGCATACGACACTGCTGCATTAAGTGAAGTAAAATATATAATAAAAAAATTAAATCCCCCCACTGGGTTGAAATAGAATAATAATGTGTACGTGAACAGTAATTTGGTAAAAATATATGTGTTGTGAGTTTCCTCAAAATTCAAAAGTTTTGGGACAAAATGGCGTCAGGGGTGCTGTGAAGTAAGTGATAGAAAAATTGTTAAAAAGTATATATGTAGTGCTACTATAATCTCCATGTGTCATTAGCATGTGTATAAAAGATGATGCTGCACTTTCCAAAAGTTTTGAGACACCATAGCGTGTTTAACCCAAAAAACAACTATTGTGAACCTTAAAAAACTTAATTGTGACACAATATAGCACACTCCCTGTGAATTAAATGCGATTATATGAAACAGCATACAATAGCCCAAAATAGGTTTGACAAATGCTTATGCAATAATCATTAGCTCCTATAAAATCCATGCAAGGGGTCATACATGAATGACCAGATGGGAAAGACAGAGTCCAATAATAAAAATGTTGTTATTTGTATCCTTGGGGACACACTTCAGTGACTTCCGTGCCTTACATTCAAGACGGTGACTTTGAGGTGCTCACCCCCCAATGATACCCCACTCACCACAGATGATCACCCCTGCAGGGGTACCGAGCAAAAGAGTGGGTGTTCCAGGGCAGGTGATATTCACTCCAGGTATGCTTCCCTTCCTCTGCAGCTTACAATTCTGACAGCTACTCCAGGAATCAGATATGTTCTCCTATGGTCAAGATATTCCAACAGTTTTCCAGCTTCAACTCTCCAGTATACCGGAGAAAAAGAAACACAAGGGGGCCTCCTTGGTGAAGTACATTATATAAAGTTTATTGCACATAACCGATCATTACAAATGTTCACAGGCTCCAGGCCAAAGAAACCGAAATAAAATCTAAAACAGGCACCGCTGTGTGCAGGGTTGGAACCGGCAGCGAGTAATGGTCATGCGTTCCACCGTGCGTTCCAGCCAGCACTTCCGGGTATGACGTGTGAGCAGGACTCCGTCTTACGCGTTTCGTCATAGGACGTTTTCAAAGGCACTGCCTTTGACTGCCTTTGAAAACGTCCTATGACGAAACGCGTAAGGCGGAGTCACGCTCACACGTCATACCCGGAAGTGCTGGCTGGAACGCACGGTGGAACGCATGACCATTACTCGCTGCCGGTTCCAACCCTGCACACAGCGGTGCCTGTTTTAGATTTTATTTCGGTTTCTTTGGCCTGGAGCCTGTGAACATTTGTAATGATCGGTTATGTGCAATAAACTTTATATAACGTACTTCACCAAGGAGGCCCCCTTGTGTTTCTTTTTCTCCGGTATACTGGAGAGTTGAAGCTGGAAAACTGTTGGAATATCTTGACCATAGGAGAACATATCTGATTCCTGGAGTAGCTGTCAGAATTGTAAGCTGCAGAGGAAGGGAAGCATACCTGGAGTGAATATCACCTGCCCTGGAACACCCACTCTTTTGCTCGGTACCCCTGCAGGGGTGATCATCTGTGGTGAGTGGGGTATCATTGGGGGGTGAGCACCTCAAAGTCACCGTCTTGAATGTAAGGCACGGAAGTCACTGAAGTGTGTCCCCAAGGATACAAATAACAACATTTTTATTATTGGACTCTGTCTTTCCCATCTGGTCATTCATGTATGACCCCTTGCATGGATTTTATAGGAGCTAATGATTATTGCATAAGCATTTGTCAAACCTATTTTGGGCTATTGTATGCTGTTTCATATAATCGCATTTAATTCACAGGGAGTGTGCTATATTGTGTCACAATTAAGTTTTTTAAGGTTCACAATAGTTGTTTTTTGGGTTAAACACGCTATGGTGTCTCAAAACTTTTGGAAAGTGCAGCATCATCTTTTATACACATGCTAATGACACATGGAGATTATAGTAGCACTACATATATACTTTTTAACAATTTTTCTATCACTTACTTCACAGCACCCCTGACGCCATTTTGTCCCAAAACTTTTGAATTTTGAGGAAACTCACAACACATATATTTTTACCAAATTACTGTTCACGTACACATTATTATTCTATTTCAACCCAGTGGGGGGATTTAATTTTTTTATTATATATTTTACTTCACTTAATGCAGCAGTGTCGTATGCACTGAGGTTACGGCGTTGGCTTTTTGTTTTTTGTGTTTTGGTTTTTTCATTTTGTGGTTACTTTTGTACAAATTGGTGAGATTGCATTATGAACATTTAGTTCAGGTATGTACCGTAATAGGATATAGCACCCAATTATATTGAGGGCAGCGCCGTTTTTATTCCCTTTTTACTACTATACTTTATTATTGGATCTTTTGAGATACCAATTAGGAATAGGCAGCAGCTCTCTCACTGTCCTGAGCGCGGACCCCTCTATTTAGATCTTTATTTCTAAAAATGTAACCCTAGGTGTAAAAAAAAAAAAAACGGTGGTTGTTTGCAGTTTTCAAAGTGAATAATCTTCATCTTCCACTAGTTTTGATAGTCTGAAAGATCTGGCAGGCATATAATAGAATACAATGAAGTACTGCGTATATAATTAAAACATTGGCTGTGATGCATTTTCTTAACTGCCAAAAAAGTACTGCAATCCAACCTCTAAACAAGTGAAGAAGATTATTTTTAGTTTATTTTATAAGTATTTAGGTGGTTCTCTACACATGGGCTATAAATAATATATGGGCTAGGTTCAAAATGCACAAGAAAAAGGACAGCTGGTTGGTTGATATGGGTCGTACCTCCACTTTTCCTATGTTTTTGTTATGCATTCTAAAGTATATATGCACTTTAAACAAACAATTTGGACATGCAGCAAAGTTTGCCAGATTGCACAACGTATTGGTATTTTGTGCTGCAGATGTCCTTCATTACTACAGTGCTCAAAATATTTATGCTCAACTAGTCCAACAGCGCTATGGGTTACCAATAACTACTCTTTGGGCTGTAAAAAAAGATCATAACAGTAAGGATATTTTAAAGTAGTTTATAAATGCAAGTATAAAACCAAGCGGTTATAAGTATTTGCCTCCAAATATACACAATTAGTAATATATGCAGTGGGGACAGAAAGTATTCAGACCCCCTTAAATTTTTCACTCTTTGTTATATTGCAGCCATTTGCTCATTGTTTTCCTCATTAATGTACACACAGCACCCCATATTGACAGAAAAACACAGAATTGTTGACATTTTTGCAGATTAATTAAAAAAGAAAAACTGAAATATCACATGGTCCTAAGTATTCAGACCCTTTGCTCAGTATTTAGTAGAAGCACCCTTTTGATCTAATACAGCCATGAGTCTTTTTGGGAAAGATGCAACAAGTTTTTCACACCTGGATTTGGGAAACCTCTGCCATTCTTCCTTGCAGATCCTCTCCAGTTCTGTCAGGTTGGATGGTAAACATTGGTGGACAGCCATTTTTGGGTCTCTCCAGAGATGCTCAATTAGGTTTAAGTCAGGGCTCTGGCTGGGCCATTCAAGAACAGTCACAGAGTTGTTGTGAAGCCACTCCTTCTTTATTTTAGCTGTGTTCTTAGGGTCATTGTCTTGTTGGAAGGTAAACCTTCGGTCCAGTCTGAGGTCCTGAGCACTCTGGAGAAGCTTTTCGTCCAGGATATCCCTGAACTTGGCTGCATTTATCTTTCCCTCCTTTGCAACCAGTCGTCCTGTCCCTGCAGCTGAAAAACACCCCCACAGCATGATGCTGCCACCACCATGCTTCACTGTTGGAACTGTATTGGACAGGTGATGAGCCGTGCCTGGTTTTCTCCACACATACCACTTAGAATTAAGGACAAAAAGTTCTATCTTGGTCTCATCAGACCAGAGGATCTTATTTCTCACCATCTTAGAGTCCTTCAGGTGTTTTTTAGCAAATGCCATGCGGGCTTTCATGTGTCTTGCACTGAGAAGAGGCTTCCGTCGGGCCACTCTGCCATAAAGCCCCGACTGGTGGAGGGCTGCAGTGATGGTTGACTTTCTACAACTTTCTCCCATCTCCCGACTGCATCTCTGGAGCTCAGCCACAGTGATCTTTGGGTTCTTCTTTACCTCTCTCACCAAGGCTCTTCTCCCCCGATAGCTCAGTTTGGCTGGATGGCCTGCTCTTATGGATTATGGAGGCCACTGTGCTCTTAGGAACCTTAAGTGCAGCAGAAATTTTTTGTAACCTTGGCCAGATCTGTGCCTTGCCACAATTCTGTCTCTGAGCTCTTCAGGCAGTTCCTTTGACCTCATGATTCTCATTTGCTCAGACATGCACTGTGAGCTGTAAGGTCTTATGTAGACAGGTGTGCGGCTTTCCTAATCAAGTCCAATCAGTATAATCAAACACAGCTGGACTCAAATGAAGGTGTAGAACCATGTCAAGGATGATCAGAAGAAATGGACAGCACCTGAGTTAAATATATGAGTGTCACAGCAAAGGGTCTGAATACTTAGGACCATGTGATATTTCAGTTTTCCTATTTTATTAAATCTGCAAATATGTCAGCAATTCTGCCTATCTGTTTCCATCCAATCTGATCCGCTAGACGGAGCCGTCTGTTTTTGGTGGACCAGATTGGATGCACACGGGTGTAAACAGACACATGTTCGTTTACATCCACCTCCATGTAGAGAACAGTGGGTTTGTCCAATCGGGTCTGCCTGAAAAACATACAGGAGGATCCGATCGGTCCGCTCGTGTGAAAGGGGCCTAAGACATTATTGAACTCATCCACAAAATCTTTTACAGCTGCCATGCAACACCTATAACCGAAGGACCCAAGGTTTAGTATGAGAGGTTCAGGTTGGCAGTACGAGACGTAGGGCTCAATTCTGCCTTCCCGCAGCTCTATTACACATTTATATCTGACAAAGTGGGACTACCAATCCCCTCTAACCTTCCTTCTTACAGCATATTTAGCTGTAGGATGGTGGGTGCACCTTAAAGGAAACCGGTTTTGAAAAAACCACGGAGAAGGCCAATGTGCTCACCATTCCTCCTGAAATTGTTAGTTGCCAAGTTGCTTGGCTGTCATACAGATGCATAGGCTCCAATGCTTCCTGAGTCACTGACCTGGAAGTATGAAGATATACGAAATTCTGACTCTCATTACCAGCATATATCTTCTCGGTCTGTGACTCAAAAGTATCGATTCAAGCACACACAGCAACAAACATTTTAGAAGGGATTAGCAATGTAAGTCACCATACTTTTCCAATGACAAAGTTGCTTTAAAAGCAGTATAAAACCCCAAAACAAAAATGTTTAAGCTTATCAGTCCTATGTGGTGGCTGCTAGAGTTTTCCTTTAGGCTTTTTTTTCTTTATATTACCTGTTGATCCTGTCAGTAACACATTTCTGTCTTAGGGTGTCTGCATTCTGGATGAAGTAGTAAAGCAGACACCTTTAGACTGTACCATTGTCCGACTTGGGATAAGTTACTGTTAGACTAGCAGGTTTAAATGGACTTGACTAACAAATTGAAGCTGAACTCCAGCTAAAACTGAGCAGTTACAAACATTTTTTTTCCTTTTACATAAATAAATAAAAGCAGACCATTTTAAGCACCCCTGTCAATGGGTCTCATCCCTCTAACTGACACTTTGCCTGGACAGCTTGGTCTGTTCAAGGAAATTGAAAAAAAAACTGACTTAATAGCTGGATCATCAAGTGAAAATAAAAGGAAATTAATCATAAGAATTGGTAATCTGCAATTTAATAAATGAATATGCTCATTTGCTTCCCCCTGTCAAAACTGCTCCCCCCTTCCTGAAAGGTGCCGCAACAAAGCTATCCGGTAGTTCAGCCCCCTCCACCTTCCCCCGCCACCGGGCCATTCAAAAAGCGCAGCGCGCTTCAGGCATGCACAGTAGGGAACTGGCTGTAAAGTCACAAGGCTTTGCTGCCGCTTTCCCATACCCGAACTGGTGGCGGCAGCACCCAAGAGCTGATTGAAAAATCAGCACCGGTGAAGATACTGCTGGGTTCCTAATATTAAAAGTCAGCAGCTACAGTATTTGTAGCTGCTGACTTAATTTTTTCTGATGAAGCCTAGAGCTCCTCTAACATTCGATCTGATTTAAAGTGTTACTAAATCCACAACAGTAAAATCAGTCTGTATATGCAGTAAATCATGCTCGTTATACTCACTGTGGAACCTAAAGGGTTAATACTCTAAATTGTGTAAAAAGGCTGTTTGATCCCATCTTCTCTGATTCTCCCCTTATTTTACTGTCCCCAATCCATTTCCTGACAGAATAGAGCCCTGGGGACACTCTGTTTATGCTCAGTTTGGTGTGTATTCCTAGGGAGTTTTTTTTTTTTTTTTTTACTTGGGAGGGTGCATGTGATCAGCACAGAGCCAGACAGAAGGTCAAGGGTCCTGCAGCCTCATAGGATAGTTAGAGGGGCACGAAAACTCATCCTACAAGCTTTAACCAGACACTCATAGAAGTCACAAGACTGCTTTACAGTGCCTTGAAAAAGTATTCATACCCCTTAAAATTTTTCCACATTTTGTCATGCTACAACCAAAAACGTAAATGTATTTTAATGGGATTTTATGTGATAGACCAAAACAGAGTGGCACATAATTATGAATTGGAAGGAAAATGATGAACGTGTGGCATGCGTTTGTATTCAGGCCCCCCCCCCCCCCCCCCCTGAGTCAATACTTTGTAGAACCACCTTCCACTGCAATTACAGCTGCAAGTCTTTTTGGGGATCTCTCTACCAGCTTTGCACATCTAGAGAATGACATTCTTGCCCATTCTTCTTTTCAAAAAGCTCAAGCTTTGTCTGATTGGATGGAGAGCATCTGTGAACAGAAATTTTCAAATCTTACCACAGATTCTCAATTGCATTTAGGTCTGGACTTTGACTGGGCCATTCTAACACATGAATATGCTTTGATCTAAACCATTCCATTGTAGCTCTGGCTGTATGTTTGGGGTCAATGTCCTGCTGGAAGGTGAACCTCCGCCCCAGTCTCAAGTCTTTTGCAGACTCTAACAGGTTTTCTTCTAAGATTGACCTGTATTTGGTCCCATCCATCTTCCCATCAACTCTGACCAGCTTCCCTGTCCCTGCTCAAGAAAAGCATCCCCACAACATGATGCTGCCACCACCATGTTTCACAGTGTGAATGGTGTGTTCAGAGTGATGTGCACCACACATAGTGTTTTGCTTTTTGGTTGTAACATAACAAAATGTGGAAAATGTCAAGGGGTATGAATACATTTTCAAGGTACCGAATACTGCTGACTAAAAAAAAAAAAGTATTTAGCAGTTTATATTTACTAAAATATTTGCATTTCCATGTTCTGTGTACTGTGGGAGGCCAGTAAATGCAATGTCCTGGATTTAGTAACATTAAGCTGTAACTTCTAAAAAGCAGCAATGGGAAGTCAGTGACTGCAATTCAAATTAAGAAAAGAGAAGCAAAATACCAGCTAAAGTTAGACCAAAGAAAGATACCAAGCCTAATTCCCAGCAGATCTTATGCAATTAAATAGCACACAGCAAATCTGTCTTCCCCAAGCCGCTACAACAGAAAGCTGCATTCAGCATGTGCAATTAACAATGCAAATTGTGTTCCAGGGAAATTCTTACCAGGGTTTCATTATCTTCTGCAACTTTTGATATCGCCTACAAAAATGTAAACAAAAATTACAAGTGAGCACATATTTATAATGGCACCAATTACTTTAAAACACAATTACATTCATTTATAGTT
The DNA here is from genome assembly GCA_037952925.1 of Lithobates clamitans. NCBI lineage: Eukaryota > Metazoa > Chordata > Amphibia > Anura > Ranidae > Lithobates > Lithobates clamitans. The sequence goes on along the minus strand of JBBGZY010001757.1, from coordinate 674,261 downwards.
CCTATTCAAAAGAATGAGTCCTACGAGCTACTTTACAATTACCACATAAAACAAATTTGGATAGATAACTTTCATGGTATTTCTTCGACTTTCCAACATCTGTTCTGGGATGACTTTTAAAGTTCCTTGTTTTCCTATAAAGCAGGCCATTGCGTCTTCCACACTTTTTAATTGTGTCATCATAGTGATGGGAAAAATATTTGGACGATATAAAAGGTGTGGAGCACTACCTTTAGTACCGAAACCATACCTCCCAACTTTTTTAGATGGGAATGAGGGACACCTATTAGCAAAAGTAGGTGAGAATAGGTCACACCCCACGTCACGCCCCCTTAAATGAGAATTATACAAAAAAAATAGTTAAACCCACAAGTGCTTTTTCTTTACCACTACTACTCTTTTATTCCGGCTTTTAACATTTGCAAATGCAGCAATTTAGAAATACAATGAAAGGTTTAGCACTGGGAAACACTTTTTGAAAGATAAAAAGTGCATTTTATATACTATTATATTATATTATTTTATATATTATATATTATAACTAAATAGATCTGACCAAAATGAGGGACAAATGAGGAGGAAAGAGGGACAGAGGGACTTTGTTCCAAATCAGGGACAGTCCCTCGAAATCCGGGACAGTTGGGAGCTATGCCAAAACGATATGCAAGTATTCACTATTTCTTTCTTTTCTGACAATTTCAAGGTGCAGACCCTGGCAAAAAGCAAAATCAATCAGTGAGCTTGGTAGTTGAAAAACTGAAAGTGTATCTGTGACCAGATTATGGACAGTACCATTTTTACATATTCCTAAAGCAGTAATAAAACCTGCTTTATCATCTGTAGCTACAGGTAAGCCTATAAGAAGGCTTACTTGTAGGTACAGTGAATATCTCCTAAATACGCACCAATTAGGAGATATTCACATTTGTAGGAGTCGGTGATATCACCGGCACATGTGCACTGCACTCTGAATGGTTAGCATACTCGAGTGTGTCATTCATTGAGAGCGCTGTGCCAAGATTGTGACTCATCTTGGCCCAGTCTTTCAAATGGCCGGAGCGCGCAAAACCAAAAAAAGAAGACCAGGTAAGGACGGAAGCCCTACCAGTGGTGACAGCGCACTGCTGAAAGGATCCCCATTACAGGTAAGTCGGCAATAATGTGCTAGTATGCAGTGCATACTAGCACGTTATGACATTAACCTGCAGGAGGACCTTTTTTTTTCTTAGAGAGTTTACAACCCCTTTAACAAGCAATTAAAGGACTTTTAGAACAAGCCCTCTCTGACCTCTGCGGCTGCATGTACTGTGAAGATCACATCGTACAAACTCTAAAGTCAGGTTTTAATTTCTAACAACTTATGAGCACCTACTGTTTGCTTACATTAGAGAGCTATTAGGTTGCCATGTCTCTGCTCAGTGCCACTATTGTGTAAATTTTTAAGTTTAATTTCTCCACAATGTCTACAGCTATAGGAGGTATATGTTTTTTGTTTGTTTTTTTTTAAGTGCTATTACTGCTTGTTCAGAATATGTAAGAACTTAAATATGCATTGTGCATGTACTTAAATAGCAGAAAATTGTGCATATTACATGTCGGCATTAAAGTGATTGTACACCCTGTACAACCACGTTTACCTACAGATAAGCCAAAATTAAGGCTTACCTGCAGATGCACGGTTTAGGAGATAATTTACAAAAGACCCAAGCACCAATAACTACGGTACATGCGCCGATGTTATCATGCATGCGCACTTTAGAAAGGGCACATCGTGCCGTTTCTAATAGGGGTCATGCCGTGACTTGCGGCTCCCGCGAGCAGGCACAGGAGTGACGTCACGCGACTCCGGCCAGTCACAGAGCTGGAGTTTGCGGCTCCGGAAGGAAGAGGGGCGAAGATGGACACTCCCTTCTAGTGGGGACAACGGTGACATTGCAGGCTTCGGTTTCAGGTAAGTGACACATAATGGGCTACTATGCATTATGCTTTACCTTCTTAGGGAAATAAAGAGGAAGTAAAACCCACCAGGGTTTACTTCCTCTTTAAATAGCACTAAATCACTGTTACGCACTGTTAAGGTATGGAATGCACTAAATTTGACTGGAGTTCAGATTTCATTTTTGTTTTTGCTTGTCCCATTATTCTGCATCAGCTATTTCTATCACCTATGCAAATCAACAGGAATGCAAACTAAAGCATTTCAAATGCAAGCCATTTTGCCTTGATAGTATACTGAAGCCGAATGGCTTTTGAGCTTGACACGCATGTGTATTAAAGAGGAACTGCAGTCTGCTCACATAGTTTGTAATAAAAGCATCTTGGCCTTTCTGAAGACTTGCATATTATTTTATATATACTGTGATTCTGTACTTGCCATATATGCTGCAGAAATCTCCCTTCTCTAAGTCTGGCTGCATCCATTTTAACTGTGGGCAGCTGAAGCGGTTGCCTGTTCACTTCCTGGATTTACACAGATGCACAAAGGCATACCTCCAGCTCTGCAGCTCACATTGGTCCTCTTACGAATCACCACCTCCCTTCCTGGCAAACTCACACAAAAGTGAGAGAGAGGGCTATGCATGATGTCATAAGCCTAGGCTAATGACCAGACAAGAACGAGGAAGTGGGCTGTATAAGGTATTTACAGGCAGAAAAAAAGTGTTTTACTATACAAAGTTAAAATAACAAGGGCAGAAGATTGAATAGATGGAAAGATGAAAAAATGACTGAAGGTCCGCTTTAAGGTAAGGTAACTGCTGCACCCCAAGCACAAGGTATTCTTTCAAAAATAAATAATCTGATACCAAAACTGCAGGGGGTTAGATTTCATAGAAAATCACACCTCACAAATCATCACTGTTATTTCATATGAGCCACATTGCTTGGGTCCACCTCCATCAAGAATTCAAAGGTCACCTACAGCATGTAGGGCCTGCAAGTGCAGCTGCTTGTTCTATCGCTGTTCTGCAAAACATATCCCCGATTCCATGCTCAATCTGCCCCGGCTTTAGTTCCACCCCCCACTAGCCTCACCTGCACCACTGCCATTACCTGTAATGTTTTAAGCACCAGGTCACCACCCTTACAGTTTAATTATTGGGTATGTGCCGCCAAAACATTTTTTTTTATTATTGGAGTGGTGCAAGATTTTACCACCTGTGGTTTGAAACTAGCCTGGGCTCTTTTACTTTTACAGAGATTTACTCTCACTTACTTTCATGGTGACAAGGGCTTTCCATAAAGGAAGTGGTGAAAAAAAAATTCCCAAGAGTGAAACAGAAATTAAATGGTTTCTTTTTTTTTGTAAGGGAAGGCTAGAACCATGGTCAGCTGTTTTTTTCTGTCTGTGTTTGTGTAGCTTTTTCACTTCCTGTCTGGTGATACTATGGTCTCAGTGACAGGAAGTGATAGATGTTACCTTTAAGGAAGTCTTAGAAAGCAGTTAAACCCGAGAGGAGTTGTTATTCTTAGTCCTTAGAAGTGGTGGTGGCATTTGTTTTCCACTTTATTATCAACTGGTAATCTTGTGAATAACACACTTCCTGTGTTGTTTTTGCTTCCAGTTTATGTCTCAAGAATTGACAAGAACAATGCTTTTCTAGGAAGAGCAACAGGCATTTTCTGTACTTGCAAACAATGTTCTTAGCCTGAAATAGGAAAACTAATGCAGTCATCACAACTAGGGACTGGTAAGCTGTAATGTATTACATTTTTGTTCTCGGGTTTAATTATGCTTTAAGGCAGTGGTTTCCAAATTGTGGCCTTGGGGCTGGATGTGGCCCTTTGCTTGCCTCTATCTAGCCCATGGGGCACTATTCCATCCACAACTGACACTAATGATGGGGCACCATTTCTTCCAATGATACCTGTGGTGGGGCGCTATTCCTCCCACAGACACCAATGATGGGGTGCTATTTCTCCCACTGTATCAACAATGGGGCACTTTTATTCCCAGTGGTAACAATAGAGCACAATTCCTTACACTGATAGCAACAATGGGGTACTATTACTCCCACTAAAACAAATGATGGGGCACTATTACACCCACTAAAACCAATGATGGGGCACTATTACTCCCACTAAAACATTGTTTACTTCCACTGATGCTGGGGTATTTTCTACTCTCACTGGCCACAGTCCGGCCCCCCTAAACTCTGAAAACTGTCCCTTTGTTTAGAAAGTCTGGAGACTCCTGCTTTAAGGTCAAGTCCCTCTACATAAGGGCACAGTTGAAAAGCTACTGATGTGGCACCCTTGCCCCCCTGTATCCTCCAAAAGGAAACCTATCTCATTTAGGGGTCTTCAACTGCAGAAGACTTATGTTTGAGCTTCAAGCCAAATGTATGGCAAGCCTTACCATGCAAGCCAAATATAGTGCATGCTCATCAGCAATAGAGAGGTACATTTACTGCATTGTATGATGCCAGGGGACATGCCAGAATGCCAGCTCTGTGATTTCTGGTCAAAGACTGCAGGTCATGTACCTGAATTTTAGGTTCTAGGGGTGAACAGAACCAAAAAAAAAAAAAAAAAGAAAAGCATATAGGCACTCTTTGATGGCTGTTGCAATCCTTTAAGGGGCTTGTTTTGCTTAGCACATTTTTTTTCCTTTATGACAGATTTACCTTAAACCGCTACAGTTTATTTTTTGACATTTTAGCACATTCATTTTTCTTTTTGTATGTAAAACTTTTAGAGAATTGGATAAAAGAATATCCGTGAAACCTTGTAGTAACCTGTGATGCCTCTTTTTAACAGAAGGACATCCACAAACAGAAAATATGGATCTGCATCAAGAGTTTCAATCTAGTAAATATGAAAAAAACAGAATGTATCGCAAGGCACCAGCCACAGTTCCCTGACTAAAGGTGACATCTGTATAATGAACCTCAGTCAATGTCAGGAGGAGCTCTTAAGACTTCTTTCTTGACAAACAGAGCATTCTTGTAGTACAAAAAACATTCCTTTTAACAATGCCCTATAGTCCCATAACTTTCACAGCAAAGAAGTAGTAATTGAAGGCACAATCTCCAGCGTATTCCCTTTATAGGCCTGCACTAAATGGGATTTGGCATTGCTTCACATTTCTTTTAATTACATTTTCTCAAAGGGCTAATTTTTACAGCACAAAACCCAAGTTTTTCTCCTCCTCTCCAAAAAGACCTATTCCTAATAACACCTTAATCTTTTCAATGTCACATGGATTTGTACAAAAAGCAGAAAGGCAAACAATACATTTGTCGTTTTAACAGGTCATTACCCATGTTCTCTTTTTACTACAATTTCCTATTATGTCAAATTTGAGATCATGTTTTCTAGTCTCTCATCTTGTGGTTCAGAACAAAGATTTTGGATGTATACCAGCTAGTAGCACATGAATGCCATTTTACTTAAATTGTCAGTGCACCCATAAATGTTCTATTTTTGTGTTTTAATCACTATTATTCATTAAAATATATGTCACTGGATCAAAAATACCAGCAGTATCTCTTTAATACATACACATCAATTTTGTGGACTTATTGGTGTCAGTCCTGCCAAGCTGTCTTTTGCTAAACTACTCAGAGCTTCCTCCTATCCTCCTCTCAGCAACAAATAGGATCCCAAGAATAGGATGTTTGGGAGACAGCAGGCTGTAGAGCAGCTTTGTGGGAAGCTGGGAATTGTAGCCATGGACACTAGTCCAAAGCCTACTGGAGAGTGCCACCTGCAGCCTAGAGAGGCTCACTAGAGCAGGGCATTGTGGGCTGCCACTCACCTGACCCCTCAGAGATGTGTAAGAGCACAGAGACCACCAGCGACAGTATGGCCTACTTCCATCTGCCTCCATCCAGCCTACAAGAGCGGCCATCAGGGCCTGTTGGCAGGATGATATCTACACCGCATCAGTCTGGTGAAAGGCCTTTTGGCCACCTCTACGTATTGTACTGGTTTGCTGTCACTCAACTTCGTTGCTGCTGCTAGCAGTGCTCTGCCTAAGAAGACTGACTTGCCTTTCTCTTGCATATAGATTACCCTTACTTGAGAGTAAGTGTTCCAATGCAAGTTTAATGGCCCCTCTGTCAACAGACTTGTCTGTTACTCCACTGGCCAGTGGTTAGACAGGGCCTCTAAACTTTAATTAGACTGCACTGCTATTGGTGCTATATTCGGCACTGTCAATTGCATTTCCTTACATTGCCAGAGAAATTACGTCTGTTACTGCAGAGTTGATGACTTTCCCTTTTGCTCGCCTAATGCGTTGTGGCAGGGTAATCGGGGAAACAAACTAAATCTACTTTGCAGCACATGTATTGTTCCAGTATTTGATATCTGGATAATCCAGCCATTTCTAAAACTGCCTACTAAGCACTTCCCTTACGCCGGGTACACACATATCGGTCAAAATCAACCGGCACAGTAGAAACTGGTTGACATTCAGCCCGTGTGTACAGCTGCCTGTCTCACGACCGGCACTGGCAGGTCCCCCTCACAAAAAACAAGAGCACAGCGGGGCAGTTTGATTTAATAACATTGCTTTGTGCTAGTACAGCAATCTGTAAGGTTTTTTCATTCAGCCTGCTGGGTTGAATGAAAAAAAAAAAAAACATATAGTGTGTACCCAGGGCCGGCCCAAGACATTGTGCTGCCTGGGCCCAAGAATGAAATGCTGCTGGACCCCACCCACAAAAAAAAAATCACGCCCACCAAAAGGCCCCCACATTCATTATTTTATATAATGATAACTAAAATTTAATTTATCAGAAAATCTGATTAAAAATGCCATAAATCTATTCCCCATTTTGTAGACGCTATAACTTTTATGCAAATCAATCAATATACGCGATTGCGATTTTTTTTTAACCAAAAATATGAAGCAGAATACATATTGGACTAAACTGATGAAGACATTTTTTTTATAGCCAATGTCTATAGCAGGGGTTTCCACCACCCCTGCTAAGTTTAATTTTATACAGTATGTCTTATTTTCAGTCTGATGTGTATTATATGCGAAGTTGCGTACCAGAGACCAGTATTGTCGTAATATTGAAGCCTATTAAGATTTCCATACATTAGAGGATTCCACCATTGTTGTTAAGTTATTGATCAGTAAGTTAGCGCAGCATTTTTTTTGTGGTTTGGGAACAGATAACAGTTCTTAGCAGCAGGCCTTTTACTGACACTTTTTTTATTTTACCTCCAGTGGTTTATTGTAAATAGTAGTATACCTATTATACTAAAGATCGGCATGTGGAATTAATAAACATCAACAGATTTCAGTTGTGCCCCACCAGGCCGGCCCCCCATTGACAATGTCCCTGGCTGCTGAGTTAATTGCCCCATCCCTGCACTCAGTACACTGATTGGCACTGATTGACAACATTGACAGGGAGCAATGATTGGCATTGATAGGTGGCACTGATTGGCACTAATGAGCCCTGATTGGCACTGGTAGGTGGCATTGGTTGGCACTGATATTAGGTGGCATTGATTGGCACCACTGGCAGGTGGCACTGATTGGAAACACTGGCACTGACAGGTGGCACTGATTGGAAACACTGGCACTGACAGGTGGCGCTGATTGGCACTGACAGGTGGCACTGATTGACACTGACAGGTGGCACTGATTGGAAACACTGATTGACACTGGCAGGTGACACTGATTGGCACTGGCAGGTGGCATTGATTGGCACTGGCAGGTGGCACTGATTGGCACTGCCAGAGGAGAGGGAGTTTCACACTAAGGCCGATATTGATGCTTAGTGAATCATTGGCTGGTGTTTGATAGCTGCTGGGTCTGACCCACCCCGGGTCCTGCCCCCCCGCCCCGACATTACCGTTGAATTTTGACACCTGGTCTCTCTCTGATGTTGGGGGTGGGCGGGACACAGCAGCTATCAAACACGTTAATGATTGGGCTGCTTAAGAAAGGGGGGTGAGGCCACATACACGTAGCGGCCCGCCCAGATCCCATCCCATTGGCTGGCGTTTGATAGCTGCCAAGTCCCCCGACATCAACGCTCAATTGTGGCAGCTGGTCTCTCTCTGCATTCAGTTACATTACATGACAGTGTCACCCACTCAGCGGATCTTACAAGCAGAATGATCTGCTCAGTGTGAAACTGTCTCACAGGCAGCAGGTGCTGCACACTTATTGGATGCAGCCTTTCACAGCAGTCCCGCAGACCATCCCTCTTAAAATGCTGCCTGGGACCATGGGCCCACTGGGTCCCATGATAGGGCCGACCCTGTGTGTACCATGCTTTACAGGGCTTAAACCAGCTTAAATAAAACCCATTTTATCATACTTGTGTTGTTGGCGAGTTGTCAGGTGCAGGAGGTTACCACTGGGAAGGGCAGAGGAACCCAACAATCCAGCACCAGCCCAGTATTCCAAGATAACGCAGGAAATGAGCAAAGAATAGCTCCTAAATTCTGACAAGATCAACAAGCACCCTTTCGCACATATGGAACAGATATAACAAAATGTAATGGTACATTTAATAGAGCAGGGATGTTTAATATTAGCAAGGGGAGATGAATATGGATAACTTACTCATTGCCACTTTCCACCATCTGAGTGAGGAGGTAGATGCCATCCAGGTTTATGAATTCTTGTGCAAATGTAATATCCCTTGAAAATTTTGCCAAATCTTTTAGTGCTTCAAGTTTGACATCCATGCTTGAAGATTGGACTCTGTCATGGAGCTGCTGTGCAGTGTGAGTCTTAATATGAGAAATATTAGAAAGTGAGTGAAGACAGATACCTGACAGATTGATTAGATTTACAATTAGCACTTCTTGACACCTTACATCTAAACAAGAAGTTTTTTTGGTGAACAGGTACAGACATTTATATCCCGTGGTTTATAGCACAGTTGGCCATTTGAACATAGCAGTCTGACTGGTTTGACTCTACTCACTCTACCTTTGGCAGTTATAGTTATATCAGCACCCCCCCCCCCCCCCCGACTTGGACTGTCTCTGATCTAGGGAGATATAGCTGATTAGATTGCCCTAAGCCAGTGGTTCTCAACTCCTGTCCTCAGGGCCCACTAACGGGCCAGATTTTAAGTATTACCTTGGAGAGATGCAAACTAGAATGCTGCAATCACTGAGCAGCAAATTATATCACCTGTGATGTATTTCAGTTATCTTGCAAACCTGGCCTGTCAGTGGGTCCAGAGGACCAGAGTTGCAAACCCCTACCCTAAGCTAGGTGCTCTGCAATCCCTTTAATTTCTATAGGCTTTTTTTGGTACTTTTGAGTTGGGGGGTGAAGCGGGTACCTGCTCCCACTTATGCTCCAACCACATAGGCGATCAGAAGCGGAAGTTCTCCTCTCTCCCTCCGCGAACCCCCTCCCCCCCCACAGTCTTCTGGGACACATGGCAGAAGACTGCAGGACCAGTCACAATGCAGTGGGCACCCGGCTTCGAAGACGCAAGCTGTCACAGCTGGGTGCCCACAGTTAAGATGCCGGTGCTGAGGTGAGAAGACAACAGGTGAAGCCGGCTGGGGTGAGCACACCGTTGGATCATGGGAGAGGTGAGTGGCTGTCAGCAGCTACAGTTTTTGTAGCTGACTTCTAATTTTTTCACAGGAAACTAGGCAAGCGCTTTTTTTTGAAGAATGTTTGTTTGATTTTCCAATCATTAATCAAATCAAGGTTCATTTTTGGCTAAACCGACAAGAAAATTCAAAAGGGGCAGAACATTTTTTTCTTGAGCGAATGCATTTCTTAGGCTGAATTCACACTTATGCGAATTGGATGCAGATTCGCATGGCAGGGGAGTGTGCCCGGCCCACAATGGAGCCGGTTCACACCCCTGGGGCAGCCGCAGTCGCATTTGGAAATCAGGGCCCTGTCTTTGGTTAAGATTCAGGTGCAAAGTCAGGCAAAAGTTCAGACCTGATTCGCACCTGAATCTGTGAACAGGGACGCACCGGACCCCCTGCTGTCAGCCATGGCCACAGCATGTGTGAACCCAGCCTAACAGTGAATGTTGTTTTTGTTTGGGAAAGTCCATCCACTCCAAAATTGAATGTTAAAAGCAATTTTTTAACAAACTTTCAAACAACATGTCATGTCATCGAATATACTGATGAGAATTTTTACATGAGCATCTGTTCAAAAATCTACTGATGTGTGTCTCTGCTACAGACTTCTGCTCCTCCTCCCTACTCTGCTTCCTCGGAAGAGGTAATAATGGACACTGTCCATGCTGTGTGGCTGAACATGTGGATTTATTCTATATCTTTTGGTCATGTCATTGGATCCAGAATTAATGAATTCAAATGTATTCAAATTCAAATGTAAACTGGACACGGTTATACCCAAAAATTCAGAAGTGCTGCTACTAGGCATTTCTGAACCTTTCACCTTGCTGACAGAACACTGAACAGATTGCTTTGTTTTTACATTTGTAAATCTACCTTGCTCCAGGAAGAACCCTCAGCTTGCTACCACTAGAATGCTTTTTGCTTCAGTGGACAAAGGCTTACCCAAGTATAAGCTCTTTTTACAAAGCCAGGTCTTATCTGAATAAATCTACCGTATATACTCGAGTATAAGTCGAATTTTTCAGCACATTTTTTTGTGCTGAAAATGCCCCCCTCGACTTATACTCGAGTCAAGCACTTTTCTGCAGCAAAAAAATTAATTTTCCGAACCGACTTTGGGGCCCCGTATCTCAGGGTCACTTGATGCTAGGAACCCCAAATTTGGTGTGCAAACCCACTGGAACTGGTACCATAACATATCCAAAACTGGGGTTCCTAGCACTAAGTGGCCCTGAGATACGGGGCCCCAAAATCGGTTCGGAAAATGTCATTCTCTGCTGCAGAAAAGTGCTTGACATTTTCTGAACCAATTTTGGGGCCCCATATCTCAGGGCTACTTGGTGCTAGGAACCCCAAATTTGATATGCAAATCCAGTGAAACGGGTACCATAACATATCCAAAGCTGGGGTTCCTAGCACTTAGTGGCCCTGAGATACGGGGCCCCAAACCTGGTTCAGAAAATGTCATTTTCTGCTGCAGAAAAGTGCTTGACATTTTCTGAACTGATTTTTGGGGCCCTGTATCTCGGGGCCACTTGGAGCTAGAAACCCCAGCTTTGGAAATTTTATGGTGCTAGTTCCACTGGGTTTGCACACCAAATTTGGGGTTCTTAGCACTAAGTGGCCCCAAGATACAGGGCCCCAAATTCGGTCAACTGTGTCCATCTGCAGCAATGTCATTTCGGGATCCTTTGGGTTCAGAGACCCCAAATTTTGGCTGCAGCTAGGGGGCATCTAGGAACCCTTAACTACCGAGTTTAAAGTTCAGGGGACCTATGGCTGCAAATGGGCACAGTGATGCTGCAAATGGGCATTGTTGACCATCTTTTCCACTTACAGTAGCTGTGCATTTCTCACCCTCGTCTTATACTCGGGTCAATAAGTTTTTCCCATTTTTTTTGTGGTAAATTAGGGCCTCGACTTATACTCGAGTATATACGGTAATAAAATTTGAGGACCTCGGTTAGTTTGCGAATGCCTCTGCTACTAAACGTCTTTCATCTGTGCTCTTCGGCACAAAGTAATGTTATATTAAGTCCTACTGTATCATTTTGCGCCTATTGTGCCATCTGCTATGGGGGGAAGGCGTTGGCCCGATGTATGTCTGCAGTGTTTGTGTGTGAGCACATGTCTAGTTTAATGTTCGCAATCCGATTTGTGTTTTGTGTCTGGGTTTTTTTTTTAGTCCATTTCATACGGATTTGAAATTTATAATGCAAAAATAAACACTTTTCAAAAGTTTATGTCATACACAAACATACAACATACATACATACAACAAAACAATGCATTAAATCTCTGAAATACATGCAGATTTACCCATGTTGTATCCCTTTAAAGACCCTGCCAGTACAGAAAAACTATCTGTTGATGTGTGAGAAATTCAGGTCTTATTTCCTGTTGTTGGCTGACAACACGCAGCATTTTAGTTGACTGAATGGTGTTAGTCCTGGCCAGTTCTCTTTTTTTAAACTACTCAAACTGTCCCCTGTCTTACTCTCCACAACACTTTTATTTTGCATTTACCAACCTGACAAAAAATGCTTTCATTAGTATATTTTACAGACCAAAGACAGCAAATAAGAGAAGTTCATGGTTAAGATGTATTTACGCTTTAAAAATTAGCGATGACATGTAAATACTTTGTTTAAAGTTGGTAGTGTTGAGCACTTCCTAAATAAATAAAAGTAAACTAAACACTTACTGGTGATGCGGTTAACCGAAGAATAGCTCCATTCTTGATCTCATTACGATTCTATTAAAAAAAAATGCGCTTATTAAAATAACTGAAATGTATAAAAATGTATCTAAAACTACAAAAAGATCAGCTACTATATCACAAAGCAACTGGAACTTGAATCACACGTTTATAGTAAAGCTTATGGATAATTCCCACTGAAATGAGAACAAATGGAAGCAATTAACAAGCAGGATAAAAATAGATTAGCCATGATCATTTACATTGCACTCATGCTTACGGGCTTTCAGACTTAAAGAATTTCCCTACAAGTCAAAAAGTCATACTTAAAACTTTATGTTCATCCCATCTCCTCTTTCACGATTTCAATTTCAAGGTGGATACCATTTTAAGATGCTATGGTTCAGTAAAATATGGGTACGTAAGTGAATATATGGTACAGCCTAACAGTATTGACAGTTGCAATTTTCCGTCATATTTAATGTGTTATCTAGAAGTCTCAGAACAGCAAAAAAAACAATAAAAGCAGTCTGGTGGAAATATGTCACAGTGTCATGAATTGTAACCTGTAAAGGATACAAATCATGTGTAGGAGTATTTAATAGTACCATCATTATTATTATATCACCATCATTAATAATAGCAATGACAACAGACATATAAAATTACACTGAGGCTGATTTATGAAAACTGGAAAAAAAAAAGAATTAAGCATCTCTTCACGTGTATGTTTTTTTTTTCTAACTTATACTTAAAAATGAGATGGAATCTGCATATAGAAAAAACATGATACCGCCCCCTTTCTCTGAAAATGTGGCCAATTTGCAAAGTATGGCAAATTTTATATAGTACATATATTTAAAATTTCAGTACTAGAAAATTTTTAAGGGAAGGTTTGCTGGACTCATAAAAGCAGGGCAAGCTCAAAGTCCAAAACATTACCCCGAAACAACTGCATTAAGTCAATCTTGAGTTTGAATGTTTTAATATATTTAGATGTTCTAAGCTACTAATAGCTGACACCAAGGACCATTAAAATCAATTTAATTCAAACTAGCTCTGCTAGAAAAACAAGCAGTGATTTGGCATGCTAACAAGCTCAGGCATTTCTGTCTGCAAATGGAACATCATCCTAGCACAGTATAAATTAATGTGGTAAACAGAGAACACAGAATATGTTTTACACTCACTCCAATTGTACCTGTTAGGATGGAAATTGTTTGGTTTGCGCAGCCTGAGAAAAATACTCTAAATTCCAATTTGAGAATTAAAGCAGAAGATAAAATAATTATTGCTAATTTAGTCAAATATATTAGTAATTACTGATAATTTGTTGGTTTAAAATGACATGAGAGATTTCCGGAAGAACCTAAATTTGGTATTATTTTGACCAGTCACTTTGTTTTCCCATAACCCAGGAACAAGCCAAGATAACTGGCCTACTATTCTTACACTTAAGAATTAGAATGTACTAGTCTGAGTTCAACAGAGTGAATTTTGATTGGGTCGCTGCATTTAAGAATTAACACTTAAGAATAAGAATAAGTCATTTAAATGCCAGAGAGTTCCACAGGCATTCGTATGAGGTTTGTGAGTGCTGGTATCTGTCCCTCTTATCTTATGAGAGATATGATTAGCTCAGCAGCAGACCCAACTGAATCAACGGTTTACACATAAGCAATTTTAAAAAACCTGCACCATGCTGCCCTGAAAGATTACATGAGATAACAGTTTCCACAACAGGAGCTTTAAACAATGGCTATGTCACATTGGGCATCACAACTGTCAGAGTTAGGAACGGTTAATGTCCCACAGCTACAAATCAGATTTAAACTCCAGCGCTTATTTTGGTAGTCAGCTTTCAACACAATTTAGAGCAACCAGGGAAAGTACTCTACAGTCCACATCTCAGTGATCCACAGAAGCGCCATCATTCCTAAAAAATTAAGGAAACAAAGGTTGCCCTCATCTAAGCTTTAATTGTTAAATGTCAAAACCTAGGCTGGTCATAAGTAGAAGAACAGTTGCGATTCAAAGAGAACCAGTGAGAATCGAATTTGTAGGACTCTTGCTTGAATCTGACATTTTTCTGTGGGGAAATAATGCAAGCTGGCTGTTAGATCTGAAAAATTTACCAACTTCATAAGCCCACATGATTGGATGTAATTGGAATGGGTTGTCTAGGTGGGCACTCGCAATACATATTTGCTAAACAATCAGGTTGATTTAAATGCATGAACTTAATTGTGTACAGCCTACAAGAGGTAAGCTGTCCTTCCATACAACTGAAATGAATCACTGTCTTCAATAGCAACACACATTCTTCAAAACAGAATGAGGGAAAAAACATAAAAATCATAATATAGCAAGGGAGAAAAAGTAGAGAAATAGAGAGCCAAGTCATCTATGGCTGATGGTGGTTTGGCGCTCGCTCCCAAATTTTACAAAGGGTTATGAGATAACAATAAGCTGATACAATTTCCTATAACTAAACAGTTCTTGTTGTGAATCATACACAGTTAAGGGAGAAAATCACAAATATAACATTTTATAAAGGTTAAAAAAAGGTTTTGTGATCAGCCTATCTTTACATCAATTGTTTATTTGAAATACTCTGAATTTTGGTTTCGCTAGTAAAATACTCTATCATTAAATTCAATTATATACAGTTATATTTTTTATATGATACTCATGTACAAATGTTAGTATGATTGTACAATTGCTATATTTTAACATCAATAAAAGCTTATTGTTTATAAAAAAAAAAAAAGGCTTTGTGTATGCCAAAATGGACCGATTAAAAAATAAAAACCTACTCAAAGAAAACCAAAAAACAAAAAGCAGAGTCTCAGTCCCATTCTAAAATGTAAAGAGATAAACCAATAGTTTTACATATTACAGCAGCATTCACAAATGTTCGCCACTCAATATTAGAGTTGATGTATTCCGTCACATTCGCAAACGGATACGGACTAGTGTTTTAACATTTCTCTTCTTCCTCAGTTTCTCGCCCTCTCCCTGACCCCAATGCTGACCGGGAGCGATGGGGGGGGACAAAGATGAATGCTGGGCAGACACCTGACATCTTCATTATCAACCACTGTCATTGTCTGCTAGGAAGCCAGTGTCTAAACTGCACAGTGCCCAAGGTTCTAATAATGCACAATAAAAAGGCATGTTTGACCCACGCGATGGCTTGACAATTTTTGGGCAATGGGAAATTTCTAGGAATTTTGCCAAGGCACTCCTGAAAAATCCAGAAGGCATCGTGGTTATAAAAATCTAGAGCTAAGCTAATCTAGAAGCAGAGGATAGCAAAAAATAATAAAAGTAGTAGTAGAAATATTACATGATGGTCACACACTGAGATTTATGTTGGTCTGTAAAACTCACCAACTTCATAAGCCCACCTGAATAGATGTAAATGGAATGTTTTTTTTTTAGGTGGGGAACTCACATTACTTTTATGCTGAACAATCAGGCTGTAAGGTGTGTGGCCAGCTTTAGTACTGACATTTAGATGCATGAATGCAATAGAGTACAATCTAGAAGAGTTAACCTGTCTATTCATACAACTGAAATTCATCACTGTATTCAATAGCAACACACACTGTACAAAACAGAATGGGAGAAAATAAAGCATAAAAACATAATGTGAAGAGGAACGTGTTGACCGTAGCAACCAGTTTTTTTCACATTCTTTTTTACAGATATATAAAAATGAAATCCACCATTTGTTACCAGCAAGAACTTCAAAAACGAAAAACTATTATAAAATGTATAAAAGTTACACAAGCTACCATTTTCTTAAATGCTTTTTTTATGCAGCCCTTGTGGGCTTGTTTGGATAAGAAGTTTAGTTAGAGTAACAAAGCTAGAGATGTATCAAACTCTTTGGATTTTCTAGGACAGGGATCAGCAAACAGTAGATCATGGCCAGGTGACTGGTAGATTGCGGTCTGGGCTTGCTGATTTCGCCATCCCAGAGCATCAAACAGAATGCAATGCACAGGGACTACTTGTAAAGTTGGAGCTCTAGCAGGGGGCAAGAGCTGCATAAGCTGATGCCTCCTCTGTAGTGCAAGGTCCTGTCCCATGCAAAGTGATACCAACTACACTCCAATTCTTATCCTAGCTAGTGGTCTCCAGAGTGGTGCCAGCAGCAGGAAAGAAGAGATCATCAGGTCAATGTGAAGCAATACACTGGGCATAATAGTGTAGGGCTGCTTTCACACGGATGTGCTGCGGCTTACCCACACCACAGGTGCAGTGCAGTGTACCTGCAGCTTTCCTGCAGGTTTGCCACGCTTAGCAATAGACTTCTATTATATCCTGCAGGTTTGATGGACTTTCTGAATGCAGGGGTTTTGGTGCGCTTTCAGAAAGTGCACGACACCTTCAGGATCTAATAGAATTCTATGGCAAAGTGCAGCTAACCCAGGATGGTCGCTAATGGAGGGGCTCAGAACAGAAGGGCTAGTCTACGTTTGTAGATTGGGGGGTGGTAAAACCCCATAATTAAGATGTGTTTTTTACCACCCCTGCCCCAACTGCACCCCCTTTAGCTGCAGTGGCCAGGGGTGTACACATTTTGCAGCCACAGCAAGAGCTATATGCCCTTTCATGATTAGTGGGTGTAGCACCTGCCAAGCATGACCAATTCATGTGAATGAGGCCACTCTGCAAATGCCCTGCAACCTTGTGCAGTACAGTAAACAAGGAGTTAAAGTATGCAGCGTGGTGTTGTATTCTCACCACCTGCTTTACCCCACAGCAGTTTCAGGGCGCTTGTGAAGTGGACCCATTTAATGAAATGGGTCACGTTTGGCAAGCGGTAGCACCCACCAAAAGCAAAATGTACACCTTTGGCTGCTGCCTCAGCAGATAAAGTGGGAAGGCATTGGGGTGGTAAATGAGCCCTAAGGGTGCCGCTGCGAAATGCAGCTAAGGGCTCATTCGCAAGTGCAAGCGCCTCTGAAAAACGATCAGAGTGTGTTTGACAGGTGGTGAGGAGGCCATATGTTGCCTCCTCACCACCTGATTTAAACCCATGATTGCAGTGCAATGCACGCGATTGTGACACATTAGTAAGGCAATTAGAGGCTTAAATCAGGTGTGAGGAGGAGACACTGTGCACGGTAACTTCTAACTTCAACATGTTCAATTAAACTTTGACAAAAGAAGCCTGGAAGCTGATTGGTTTATTTGCAGAGCTGCACCAGATTTTGCACTCTCCAGATTTAGCAAATTAACCTCCTAGTGCTTACTGAAGGTAATCTCTGTTTTTTTTTTAATATTTTCAGTTGCTAGGCTTGTGACAATTTTTTTAAATTGTGGACTAAATAAGTGAGTGAAGTGATAGGCTTTGATTTGCAAATATAAAATTGTCCTCTAAATGACTCTGCTTTATACAGATTTTTTTCAGGGTAAAAAACAACATAATAACAGATCAGTAAAGTCTAATTGAAATATAAATGTTAGAGAACGATGACGCTACAGCTGTCATTATCTATGGAAAAACACATTTTCTAACCAGAGCAGACCGCAAGTTCCTTTTTCCTATGTTTACCTTGAACACAATTATTCATTCATTTGACTGGAAAAATATATTTCACAGTTTAATCAGAGTTGAGAAAAACACATCACACTGTACAAACATACCATTAAAATAGCAGCAACAAAATAATGTTGTTAAAGAAAACTTTTCGCAAGTCTAGGCCATTCAAAACATAAAGAATAAATAAATGCGGAGGGTACTTTTAGCAAAAACTCAATGACTTTTCTGGTTAAAGAAGAGCTTGGCTACCTTCCTTCAAACTCTCATGCCTTCCCTTTGGTTTCTTAAAGTAGTATTAAACCCAGAAACAAAATTTTAGTATATTGCAGCTTACAATACTTAAACTGCAGCAGGGATTTTACCGATTCTTTACGCTACCCAAAATTAAGGCCATGTACACACTGTTGCACCTGTTACTGCACCATGCGAAGCACATGTTGATGCTATGCAGTGCCATTCATTCTTAAGGCTATGTTCACACTGATCCGACACGAAAGTTATACGACTTCTGATCCAACTTTGCCCTGCGACTTCACGTCTGACTTCCATGCGGCTTCAATGAACGGGATCCGACTTTGATCCGACCATACCAGGCCCTTTGGTCTGGTATGGCTTTTAAGGGGAAACCCCACGCCAAAAAAAAAAACGGTGTGGGGTCCCCCCCAGGATCCATACCAGCCCCCTATCTGAGCTTGCAGCCCGACGGGTCAGGAAAAAGGGGTGACAAGCGAGTGCCCCCCTCCTCCTGGACCATATGCCCTCAGTGTGGGGGGCTCTGCCCCCCAATCCCAAAGGTCCTTGTTGCCATGTTGATGGGGACGAGCCTCTTCCGAACAACCCTGGGCGGTGGTTGAAGGGGTCTGTGGGCAGGGGGCTTATTGGAATCTGGAAGCCCCCTTTAACAAGGGGGCTCCCAGATCTTCACCCCCCCATGTCAATGAGTATGGGGTACGTTGTATACCTACCCATTCACCAAAATTAAAAAAATAAGTGTGTTACGAACAACAAGAGACAGTTTTTGAAAGGTCCTTTATTAAAAATGAAGAATGTCTCCTGTCGTAGCTCCGTGTCTTCTTCCTCTGGTCTTTTCCCTCCGGTTCTTCTCCATCCGCTTCTTCTCCCTCCACCAATGAATTCTTCCTCTGCTAACCCAGTCCTCCGATGCTGGCTCCCGCTGTTGTGTCAGGTCCAGTGTCTGCCGTGGGGCATGGCCATCCAGGGATGTCACCCAGAGACCCTGCCCCTCGTAACATCACACGGAGACCCCGCTCCTCTCCGGGTTATGTCACGAGAGGCAGGGTCTCAGGGTGACGTCCCCGGATGGCCATGCCCCGTGGCTATATAGGAACTAGTAGACGCCGGACCTGACACAACAGCGGGAGACATCGGAGGAGGAGGACCGGGTCGGCGGAGGAAGAAGAACTGGGAAAAGAAGCGGACGGAGAACCAGGAGAGGAAGCAGGAGAGGAAGCAGGAGAAGCAGGAAAAGAAGTGAAGGGAGAAGATCCTATTTAATAAAGGGCTTTTTTGAAAACTGTCTCTTGTTTGTAACGCTACACTTCTTTTTTATTTTGGTGAATGGGTAGGGGTACTTTGTATCCCCCTACTCATTCACATGGGGGGAGGGGATCTGGGGGCCCCCTTGTTAAAGTGGGCTTCCAGATTCCATTAAGCCCCCTTCCCGCAGACCCCTGCAACCACCGTCTAGGGCTTTCGGGATGAGGCCCTTGTCAACCATCAAAATGGGAACAAGGTGTTTTGGGGTGAGCACTCACCCCCCCACGTTGAGGGCATGTGGCCTGGTATGGTATGGTCCAGGAGGGGGGGCTGCCAGGCTGCATACTCAGATAAGGGCCTGATATGGGTTTTGGGGAGGGCTTTTTTTTTTATAATGTGTTATAGAGATAAAATTTGCACGCTGCTATGTATAGTTTACAGTTAAATAAAATGTCAAACTCCAAATGAATATAGTGAAAAAGAAAAAACTCAAAAAAACAATGAGAACAGCTGCAACCACTTAGGACTGTACTCCTAATCACTGCATAAACAAATAAAAAAGAAGGGGGCAGTAGTGCGCTTATTCAATATAATGTGCCATTACTATAAAACCCAGAAAAAAACTAAAGTGCAAAAAAAGTCCAAATAAATGCAAATGGTTGGGTAGCGTGTATAATAATCCCCCCCCCCCCCCCCAAGGACTCCTACTGTACAAGAGGTACATTGACGATGTCATAGTAATCTGGACAGGAGATGAAGAGAGTCTGAAAGTTTTCTTTCAGCAGCTGAATGTTAACACGAAAAATATACGGCTGTCATTGGAATATAGCAATACATCGATACACTTTCTTGATTTGATTATAGAATTTAAAGACTTCAAATTTATCACAAAAACTTTTTTCAAGCAGGTTGATCGGAATAGTTACATTCCTATGGATAGTTGCCACTATGACCTGTGGCTCATCAATATACCAAAAGGACAGTTGATTAGAATATGCAGAAATTGTACTAATGAACAAGATTTCAATGAACAGGCAAGATTTATCGGTAACAAATTTATACAAAGAGGATAGAATGAAGATTTCATTAATCATAAAACAGAAGCAGTCACTAGAATGAAGAGGACATCTCTGACAGTTGATCAATTTAGAAATTAAAGAACCACCTATGATCTTCTCATTATCTTGAATTATAATGTACAGCATAAGTAAATAGAAAAAATATTTAAGAAACATTGGTCTGTTCTGAGAGCTGATTCCCACTTGAGTACCATGTTACCAGTAGTTCCGAAATTCACGTACAGGCGAGCACCCACTTTATGAGATATCATTGTGAAGAATATCCCTGATCCTCCCAGCACAGCAGCTAGTTTTACCTTTTTTTCAAGGAAAAGGTTTTTTCTCCATGTAGGAGATAAATTCAAATCCACAGTTACAAATAAGGAATATCAGATTAAAGAGTTAATTTCATGTAGGACAGAAGGGGTGGTATATGTCCTCCAATGCCCGTGTCTGAAACAATATATAGGCAGGACCAAACTTCCTATGTGGAAAAGGATTTGAGAGCATATTCCAAAAATATGCATAGTGTCCCTAGGCATTTTGCCCAATTTCATTCACAGGATCCTGAAATATTATATTATAAATATTGAAATTCTGGGCAATTGAAAGATATACACCTCAAAAATGTTACGCCAAGTAAATTGATACCTAACATGTCACGCTTCAAAATTGCACCCGCTTGTGGAATGGCGTCAAACTTTTACCCTTAAAAATCTCCATAGGCGACGTTTAAAAATTTCTACAGGATGCATGTTTTGAGTTACAGAGGAGGTCTAGGGCTAGAATTATTGCTCTCGCTCTAACAATTGCGGTAATACCTCACATGTGTGGTTTGACCACCGTTTTCATATGAATCTGCTGCAGAGACCACCATTATCGTAAACACGACCGGGTCCTGAAGAGATGGATACCTCGGTTGTGGCAGCAGCTACTGCCGTTACCGAGATATCCATCTTTAAAGTGCCGACATATATGTACGAATATTGGCAATATTGCACTATGGTTGTTATTTGGTTTCTCTGAGTGTTATCCACACAAGAAGTAGTACCTTTTTGGAGCGAGTTTCTCTCCATATAGGGAACTATCCAGTGGTGAGCGCAGAATGTGTTGGTGCTAGGATTCCATGTAGCATTTCGTCTTCATTTGGGACCAGAATGTCTCCGCAGATCCACCAGCAGTATTCCCCATTTGCTATTTGATGAGCCTTGTTTGACCTTTTGGTCATCGCTGGAGGTGAGCGGCCAATCAATAAATTTTACAATCGATGTTGGATTGATGTTTTGTTTTACTATTATCAAGTTACTGTTCCATGAGATACTGTATATATATATATATATATATATATATATATATATATATATATATATATATCTAGATAGATAGATATCTAGATAGATAGATATCTAGATAGATAGATAGATAGATAGATAGATAGATAGATAGATAGATAGATAGATAGATAGATAGATAGATAGATAGATAGATAGATAGATAGATAGATAGATAGATAGATAGATAGATAGATAGATAGATAGATAGATAGATAGATATATAGATAGATATATAGATAGATATATAGATAGATATATAGATAAATATAGATATATCTGAACTGAATCCCTACCATTTACCATTTGTTTTTATTTTGACTTTTTTGCACTTTAGTTTATTTCTAAACACATTATATTGAATAAGTGCACCACTCCCCTCTTCTTTTTTTTTTTTTTCTTTTTTTATTTTGGCTTGGGGGATCTTGAGAGGAAACCTGACTCCAAAATTTAAACTAATTAAAAATGACGTTGGGTTTCCCCTCAAGATCCATACCAGACTCAAAGGGCATGGTATGGATCTGGGGGGGGACCCCACATTTTTTTTTTTATATTTTGGCTTTGGGTTCCCCCTCCAGATCCTCCGAGCTCAAGTCACAAGCCACAAGTCAGATCAGTTAAGATGATGGTCCCCACTTCCATTCAAATCAATGGACCGAAATCGTGCCCAAGTCAGACCAAAGTAGTGCAGTAAGCATTTTCATAGTCGACCGACGCAAGTCGGACCATTTAAGACGGCTCTCAGAGGGTACCATTGATTTTGACATGTCATGCGACTTGTGCTCTCTAAGTTGGAGCGCATGTCCTAAAGGATAAGTTCACCTTTGGGAAGATGTTACATGTAGCTTTAGCTGTAGAATGCCACATTAAAAACAAGAGTTTTGCTGCGTTTTGCAGTTTTTTTGCATTAGCGCTTTTTAGCAAAACCATTCTCCCATTCTGACTAAAATTCCCTCAAAAAATGCTGAATAGCCACATTTTCAGTGTTATGCCCTGTACACACGATAGGATTTTCAGATGGAAAATGTGCAATAGGACCATGTTGTCGGAAATTCCGACCGTGTGTGGGCTCCATCACACATTTTCCATAGGAATTTCCGACACACAAAGTTTGAGAGCTTGCTATAAAATTTTCCGACAGCAAAATCCGTTGTCGGAAATTCCGATCGTGTGTACACAAATCCGACGCACAAAGTGCCACGCATGCTCAGAATAAATTAAGAGACGAAAGCTATTGGCTACAGCCCTGTTTATAGTCCCGACGTATGTGTTTTAAGTCACCGCGTTCAGAACGATCAGATTTTCCGACAACTTTGTGTGACCGTGTGTATGCAAGAGAAGTTTGAGCCAACATCCGTCGGAAAAAATCCATGGATTTTGTTGTCGGAATGTCTGATCAAAGTCCGACCGTATGTACAGGGCATTAGAGTACTTTTACTGCTGAAAAACTCTTCTTCAAACCCACTAGGCTTTTTTCCAGCCAGAAAACACCCCTGCCAAAAAACGCTGATAAAAGGCTATGGACACATAGGATAACATACTGGGGAGTTTACTGGCTGCAGAAAAAAAATGCCTGAAGCCAAAGACAGCAGCTGTAAAAACATCCAGTTTGCATGAGGTCTTAATGGCACTACAATACACTTTAGTGTATGCACCTTTTTGGTGCATTAGGCAACCCATCCAAATGAATAGGCTGCCTTATCAGAGCCTAAGTTAATGCACAGCATAACATATTTATCACATTTAGCTGTACCGCTGTGCAAAAGGGAACTATGGAAAAGCGTTTAGGCTAGGGATACACTTTAATCTCCTAAACCAAGGGTATATTTGCACTGCAGCTGTAAGGGGGCACTTAGCAGGAGGTTCTTACCCCTGTCAAGTGTCCTCCACCTATGGATTTAATTATGGATATAAATGTGGTTATTCAAGGGAATTTTCTTGGTAATACACTGGTCAAGGCATTACAGTAGAGTCACAGATAGCTATTGTTGGTTATTGATTCTCCCAGCAATTGGAACACTCTCTAAAACACATCCCCTAAAATGAACCTAGCTATACAAAGATTAACACAAAATAAACCCCTACATCGTTACATTTATCTTGTCAGGCAGCTATACTAACCACACAAAAAAGCTACTTGTTTTAAACTGATATCTAACTGGCACTAAAAATAATGAATGATTAAAGTTGTAAAGTGTGGCAAGTGATATTCTCAGTACAAAGCTGGCTTCCTGTACAGTTTTCACACAGTAAAAGAATAACTGTCATTAACTTTCTTTTGCCTTACACAGAATCTAGCATAAGCTGCACAGTTGTTCATGTACATCTGTACAGGCATGAGAACATTCATAGAAAAAGAGCTTAATTCACAAAGAAAACCCCCCAAAAAACCCAAATAAAAACAACTTACCAGAATGAGGAAATGAAAAAAAATTGTAGAAGTCGTAAGCGATTTTAAAAGATACTGTCTCCTAGTCCTCCTAGTCCATCTCCATTTTTCCCAAATTTAGGTAAGTCCTTTGGACCTGGCTTACAAGATAGCTATTTCAGGGAACTCTTACAACTTAATGTTTTTAGAGCTCACCATTTTGTGGTATCTGGTTGCTGGCCCACAATAGAGCAGCTAGCAATGAACCCCATACTCGGCAACTTAAACTTCTGGAGTAAAACCCAACTCTTGCACTTTCTTGCTCCCCCCCCCCCCCCCCCGTTATCGGCTTTCTCATGCAGTTTCAATTTGAAATACTGGGAGGCTCCAAGACTCCCATACAACATGCAATCTCCTTAATATAGGGTTTACTTAAAGTGGGGTTCCACCCAAAAAAACAAAAATACCTGAAAAATTCTAAATAAAAAAAACCAAAAAAACATTTGGATATTTTTTTTTTTTTACTTACCTCTAAATGCCTGTTGCTAGGTGGTCCCTCGTAGTCTGCCTCTTTCTTTGCCTGGGCTGGTGACATCACTTCCCCCTCGGCACAGGAAGGGCTCGGCTCTGCTCCCTCCCTCCTGTCAATCATCTGGGACCCATTACAGGTCCCAGGTGATTGAGCGGCCAATCGCGGCGCCGCTCGCGCATGCGCAGTGGGTGCCATGCTGTCAAGCCACAGCCCTGCGCCCACAGTTGAAATGCCGGCGCCGACGAGCGGAGGGGGGGACAAGCGGGGCTTCGATCCCCCACATCGCTGGACCCAGGGACAGGTAAGTGTCCAATTAAAAGTCAGCAGCTGCAGTATTTGTAGCTGCTGACTTTTAATTTTTTAATTGACCCCCTGGGTGGAACTCCTCTTTAATTCTCCTTCGCTTGATGTCAAAACAAATCGAATACTTATGTTTATATACAAAACCTCTATATTTTCTAAATACCAGGAATCTCTTTTTAAAATTCTGATGAGATGTCATTCAATCAATCATCTTACAAATTGAATAAAATGTCCCTGCAAAGTTCACAATTTTGCTGGACCTGTGGTGAACCCATAGGGGATTTATTACATGTTTTTGGTCCTGTGCCAAACTTGACTCTTTCTGGTCCGAGGTATGGCGCATCTCTCAGAAATTTACAGATAATGAAATTCCTTTGGACCCTGCCTTCTTCCTGTTGCACCATGATATTCCTAGCTCAGGTTATCAATGTACGATATTGCCACTTCTAATCAAAGCAGCATGAAGCTATATTCCAGACTTTTGGAAACAGCAGCAAACACTGTCCGCCACCATGAGGCTGGCTAAAATTAAAAGACATTTACAGGATAGAGAACTCGCCAAAAATTTCAGAAAAAAACACAAATTATTCCTACACCCCTGAATATCAAAATTTGATGGAGGCATTGTAACTTCATGTATCTATAATGTCTGGACTGGTCTTTTTGGTCCAGAATGAATATGAGTGGCCACATTCTTCTAATCTCCTTTCACCCTCTTTTTCCACTATTAATCTTCTCACCTTCTAGTATTTCCCCAGCTTTTTTCCCTGCGGTCATTGCGACCCTTTAAGTCTCACTGACCCCCTTCCCCCCCAAGTTATATTTCACAAAGGGTATTTTGTTGATGTGAGGATATCTTTGATAGTACCTTCTACTCCGTGATGTTCATACAGGATATGCAGTATACTGGAATAACTTACCTGTGATAATAATGTCTGACATTTTAATGTTGATATCCCGGGGAATATATGTTTATAGTATTAAGGCCATGGTATTCATATTTTGTATGGATGTTAACTGATATGTATTACCCTTGTATTCATAAATATTTATTTTAAAAAAATTGGAAAAAAAGATACTGTTACTTTGCCCATGCTGGGCAGAGTGCCAGCTCTTTTGTGATAGCTCACCTCCACCTCAGTTGTACTCTACTTACTAGTGCTCTCTCGTTGTTCCCCGTCTCCACTGAAGCTGGCACATTCAAGATGTTGACTGATGTTAGAGGCAAGCAGTCATTTTAAGTGCTTGGGCCTAGCAATTGCTGCTAGATCCAGGCACTGTCACACTGAGGGAGGTCACATGTTCTCTCATAATTTGGGCTGGTGGGAGAGGCCTATATAAAGACACTGTCAACTTGCCCTGAATAGACAAGGTGGCAGTGTCTTTTTAAAATTAGTCAAGGCTAAAGTTAGGATCCTGATTTTTGTGTAAAAGCTTTTTAAATTTGAGCCTATAGTGGTATATGTTATTAGCAGCCATTTTTTCAATTTAGGTTTACTGGCTGTTTAGAGTTGAACTCCACTAAAAGACTCTCAAATTCCAAAATGATCTGAGTTGCCCATAATAAACAGTCAGTATTTCTTCCCATTTTTATCGCATGCAGATAATAACCCTGTTGCGATTGGGTTGCGATTGGTTTCTATAGGAAGCATAGACTTGATTCTGCATATACTTACTTTTTCTGTGATATAGAACGCAGAACCTTCGGCATACTGAAGTGCCAACTCCTCATGATTCTGAATAATAGACCATCTATAACATTGAAAAAAAGGACCCATTAGATAGGATACACATCAAACCAGATTATGCAGACTAAGATTTAAAAAAAAAAACAATGAACAAAATTTGCATAAAAGCTTATTTGCAAAGAAACAAACATTTGACCATGTAAATATTTCTGTCAACAAAAGACTAGTAAACTATAGTGAGAGACCTAAAAAAAAAAAAATGAACCAAAAAACTCTCAGTTGGTAAAATGTATACTTCAAGACTTTACTGGGATAATGGAAGACTGGAGTACTGGGTGTAATTGTTCTGTGGGTAGGCTGTAGTTCCTCTTCTTGCAGTTTCACACCTCAGTTGCTGAGCTGAACCAAACAACAACCAATGAACACGCCAACATATACTATGTGCTATTCCAAAATCAAAACATCAAAAGTTTCAACTATAATTATCCCCACTAAAAGCATCATCCCTGAAGACCAACACAACAACCCTTCTATCCATGAGGGAAACAAATTCCTTCCTGTGGGCAGGGCAGTCTTTAACACAGGGCAAATGGGGCATCTGCCCAGGGCCCCACCATTGTTGAGGGGCCCAAAGCAGCTGCCCCTGGAACCTGTGCTGCTGGCTTTTTTTCAGCTGGAGTTCCGCTACCTCCCGGATCCGGCGCTGGCTGCTGAACTGTTCTCTACTGTCACTTGTAAATACAGAAGCGATGCTTCTGTATTTTACAAGTGACAGCATTCTCCTCCCTCCATTGTCGATCTCTATATGAGAGCGGGGGGGGGGGCGGGAGATCTACACAAGCAGAAGCTGCTCCCCGGACATGCTGTAAGTTAAAGCTACTCTTCTGCAGCTCCACTCTGATGTTATTTAGGTGGTGAGGAGGACTCGAAATGCTCAGTATTGAAAGGGGGAGGAGCAGGGATTGATGCCAAAGGAATGTGTATTGATGATGGGGGGGGGGGGTGAGCTCCAAACTGGAATCTGGGGGAAGGAGAGCTCTGTACTTGGGAGGGGGGGACTTGGATATACGCAACACACTCCTAAACCCCGCACTCCATACACAGCTCACCTCTAAACCCTGCACCCCTTACACAGCTCACCTCTAAAACCTGCACTCCATACACAGCTCACCCCTAAACCCTGCACTCCATACACAGCTCACCCCTAAACCCTGCACTCCATACACAGCTCACCCATAAACCCTGCATTCCATTCACAGCTCACCTCTCAATCTTGCACTCCGTCTATAGCGCACCCCTCAATCCTGCACTCAGTACATAGCTCACTCCTCAATCCTGCACTACATACGTAGCTCACCCCCTCAATCCTGCTCTCTGTACATAGTTCACCCCCTCAATCCTGCACTGTGTTCATAGCTCAAACCCTCAATCCTGCACTCTGTACATAGCTCAATCCCTCAATCCTGCACTTCGTACATAGCTCTCCTCTCAAGCCTGCACTCCGTACATAGCTCACCCCTCAATCCTGCACTCTGTACATAGCGCACCCCTTAACCCTGCACTCTGTATGTAGCTCACCCCTCCACACTGCTTTCCTGCAGGTGGCATAACTTATTTCTGGCAGCCTGTCCTCAGGGATACTGCTCCTATTGAGTTCTTTTCCTAGCTGCATCAGTAAACCTTCATAGCTGTGTGTGCTCTGCTTTGCTCATTGCTAATAGCAAGTTCTGAGGTTTTCTTTCTATTGGCGAGTCCCCTCACCTCCCCAGTCCATGGTGTGCAAGCAGTGAGGAGATGATGTGATGTAACCTTCAGCAACCAATCCGTGAGCTGTATTTATGAGCTGTGACCTCTAAAAAACAATAAGTAAGTGGTAATGATGCATTGTGACCTCTAGCAACCAATCACTGAGCGGTAATAATGTGCAGTAACCTCTAGCAACCAATGAGTGAGCGGTAAGCATGTAACCTCTAGAAACCAATGAGTGAGCGGTAGGCATGTAACCTCTAGCAGCCAATGAGTGAGCAGTAAGCATGTAACCTCTAGAAACTAATCAGTGAGCGGTAAGGATGTGCAGTAACCTCTAGCAACCAATCGGTTAGCAAAAATGATGTGCTGTAACCTCTAGCAACTAATTGAGGAGTTGTAATGTGTGCTGTAACCTGTAGCATCCAGTCAATGGGCAGTAATGATATGCTGTAACCTCTGCTGCTATTTATTGTATATTTGAAAGCGGGAGGGGGGGAGCTGGGGGGCACAAAGGAAATGTTTGCCCAGGGTCCAATCAATAATAAAGACGGCCCTGCCTGTGGGATAGGACTTGAGACCGATCCTTCAGCAGTTCCAATGCTGCACAAGTGTAAATGTAAGTGCCCCAGAGCATGAACAAGTATTTTACTGATTAGAATTACAAAAAAATATAAAACTAGCTACATTATAGATATAATACAAATAGTATATTAACATTTAATGAATAACAGTGCCTAGACAGCTAGACCAAAATTAGCAGCGTCAGCATGTACAATAATTATTTTTTTTTTTTTACTTTTTATTACCAATTTGAATACATAAACACATTTTATATATTTTAAGGTTCTTATTTGAAACTCTGTTTTGTTAAAAAAACCATACTCTGTTTTTTCATTATTCTAGGCCTGCTGACAAATGTGTAAACATTTTTAGGGTTTTTACTCAATGTATTTTTTATTAAATTTTCCATCACAATTGGATACAAAAAAGAAAGAGAAAATACAAGAACGGGAACACATAGAATACATTTTAAAACCATTCAACATTCTTGTTTCTGACTCCTTAAAGTGGGGTTCCACCCAAAAAAACAAACATATCTAAATAATTCTAAAAAAAAAAACAAAAAAACATTTGGATATTTTTTTTTTTTTTACTTACCTCTAAATGCCTGTTGCTAGGTGGTCCCTCGTAGTCTGCCCCTTCGTCTGCCTGGGCTGGTGACATCACTTCCCCCTGGCACAGGAAGGGCTCGGCTCTTCTCCCTCCCTCCTGTCAATCATCTGGGACCCATTGCAGGTCCCAGGTGATTAAGCGGCCAATCACGGCGCTCGGCGCCGCTCGCGCATGCGCAGTGGGTGCCAGGCTGTGAAGCCACAGCCCGGCGCCCACAGTTGAAATGCCGGCGCCGACGAGCGGAGGGGGGGACGAGCGGGGCTTCGATCCCCCGCACCGCTGGACCCAGGGACAGGTGAGTGTCCAATTAAAAGTCAGCAGCTGCAGTATTTGTAGCTGCTGACTTTTAATTTTTTTTTTTTTTTAATGGCCCCCCTGGGTGGAACTCCTCTTTAACCAATTACATATATAAGGGTTAATTATCTATCTATCTATCTATCTATCTATCTATCTATCTATCTATCTATCTATCTATCTATCTATCTACAGTGGGTATAAAAAGTCTACACACCCCTGTTAAAATGGCAGGTTTCTGTGATATAAAAAAAGAGACACAGAGAAATAATTTCAGAACTTTTTCCACCTTTTATTTAAGTGTAAATGTGAGATATGAGGTCTTTTTGACCCCAGATCTCACATTTAAGAGGTCCTGTCATGCTTTTTTTTTCTATTACAAGGGATGTTTACATTCCTTGTAATAGGAATAAAAGTGACCCAATTTTTTTTTTTTTTTTAAAGGACAGTGTAAAAATAAAAAATAAAAAGTAAAATAAATAAGAAAAAAACAACAACAATTTAAAGCTCCCCGTCCCGCCGAGCTCACATGCAGAAGCGAACGCATACGTAAGTCGCGCCCCCATATGAAAACAGTGTTCAAATTACACATGTGAGGTATTGTTGCGATTGTTAAAGCAAGCACAATAATTCTAGCAAAATACCTACTCTGTAACTCAAAACTGGTAACATTTTTAAACGTTGCCTATAAAGATTTTTATGGGTCAAAGTTTGTCACCATTCCACAAGCGGCAGAAATTTTGGGGCATGACATGTTGGGTATCAATTTACTCGGTGTAACATTATCTTTCACAATATAAAAAAAAGAAAATGGGCTAACTTTACCGTTGTCTAGTTTTTTAATTAAAAAAAGTAGTTTTTTTCCCCAAAAATTGTGCTGGTAAGACCGCTGCGCAAATACGGTGTGACAAAGTATTGCAACGATCTTCATTTTATTCTCTAGGGTGTCTAAAGAAATATATATATATATATATATATATATATATATATATATATATATATATATATATATATATATATATATATATATATGTTTGGGGGTTTTAAGTAATTTTCTAGCGAAAAAATGATTTTAACTTGTAAACACCAATGTATCAAAAATAGGCTTGATCCAAGCGCGCTGCGGCCAGCCCACACATATGTGACTGGCTCCACTGATGTCCTGCGAATCATATGAAGTTCAAAACGCATGCAATTTGCATATATCTGAACCAATGCAACAACCGCCATTTTATTCTCTAGGTCTGAAAAAAATATATATAATGTTTGAGGGTTCTAAGTAATTTTCTAGAAAAAAAATGTGGAAAAAGTTCTGAAATGATTTATCTTTGTTTCATTTTTGTACATCACAGAAACTTGACATTTTAACAGGGGTGTGTAGACTTTTTATATCCACTGTATATTCTATTTAACAACTCCTTCCACCAATAATATACAAACGCTTGTATGACTTCAATATTTCCCAAGCCCATTTAATTCAATGTAATATTACTTAAAACAACATAATTAACAAGAAAAATAATAAAAAGGAGGGGGGAGAGGTGAAAAAAATCGAAGGGGTACCTCACTTCCCACCGAGAGAAAGAGAGCGCGAATTGGCCCTTACTTTATTTCCAGGCTACCTACAAATCCAATACTTTAAAAATGTACATCAAGGTCTTAAAATCATTTCCATATATACCATATATAGAGTATATGGCTTCTTTTGACAATTACACTGATAAATGACAGTGCACACCCCATTGCAGTATGCTTTGGGCAAACATTTTAAATCCTTTTCTATTTTTTAAAAATCACTACTGTATAAACAGCTTAGATTTATTATTTATTAGAAATTCACATACATAGTAGTGAACGAGCGTGCAAGTACAAAACAGTGTATTATTCATCTAATTGATAGTAGGTTTGCCAATGTGCGCAATCCTTTGGATACAATCATGTATCTCTTTTTACTGGATGTGTTTTACTTTACAGTTCAATTACGGTTAGGTTTTACAGGGATAACTTACAAAGCTTCTTTGTGTTTATGTGGTCTTTGGAGACATCTAGTTCCTTGCACTGTTTGAAAAGTAAGTTTATATCTGCAAATGAAGTTCTTTTTGGGAATGTTTCACATTACAGGAAAGAACTAATGAAAGGAATGTCCACTTCATTACCGAGCTGTTCAAGTTACAAAATCCCAAAAAGATGTTTAAAAAAAGCTTTTACCTCATATATATATTTTTTTTTTTTTACTGCCAAATTAGTATGTTCTGCCTGTTATCAGTAATATTATAACAATAAAATAAGGTTCAACTCAATTTTGTTAAACTTTGTTTAAAAACACACTGGAGTACAGTATTTTGATAAAGTCATTGATCCTTGCAACCTGAATATTGCTGCCCTGTCATTAAGTTCCCTGTGCTGATGGGATAATTAACTTGTTTTTTTTTTAAATTTTGCAGTTCCATTGACAGCTCCCAGCTCTGAGAACAGGCAGCTGTTAATAGAAGAGAACCCCTCTGTGTAGTTCCTGATCACATGATAAGTATTATAAGCCAACCAAAGTTGTATCGAATGTTTATCAATGTAACACACCTTTCCTTTTTTATCTGGTGTAGCTGTGCACGGTAGCCAATAAGCTTCTGACTTCAGCTAGTTTAATTAAAGTGTCACTAAATTCCAAGTCATAAAACACTATCAATTAATGGTGTATTACCTGCTGTTCATACTCAGTCACTATGAGATTTGTTTTCTGTATTCTGCGAAAACCTAATTCATCCTTCTGTCCTCTATCTCCCTCTTCTATCCAAGTCCCCAATGCAGCTAGGGATTTGCAGAGCAGTGTTGGCAGCTTTGCACATGCTCAGTTTTCAGTGAGTTTCTATGCTGAGAAGTTCCTCCCTGTCACAGTAGCCCATCTGACTATAGAGTCACACATGTGGGTGTATACACAGTGGTAAATGACAGCCCGCTCCCTCACTCCTCCTCCATGCCCACTAACTAGTTTAACATATTGCATTTAGATTGATGGAGGCTTCACCTCCCTCTTATTCTAAGACACACTGAAGGCTGAAGGAGTGTGGCATGGCCTGTGACTGGTAGAAATCCACCCACATCATGTTATTGTTAAAACATGATAAGGATTTGATCCCAAATGTATATTCGTATGACAATTTAAAACCATTTATTGCTATTAATTATTTTTTTTTTTACTCTGTATTCCAAAGGCTGTTTTTTTTTTTTTTTGAAACATGACCGGCAGCAGAGGACTAGAAGCCCCCCCTGCTTATGTTTCCCTGCAGAGAGGCTGGGGAAGAGATGGATCGTTGGACAGCTGTATTACTGCTTAATTAGGAAAAAGTTTTTTTTAAGGGTTTTTTTTTATTAAAATAATTACAGTGTCGTCATCCACATACAGAAAGAGAAGGGATAATGTAAATTAAAAAGTATGTGTTTAGTATCACTAAGTTTTGACAAAAATAAATGGAAGCTGATGGTTTCAATGCAGAGCTGCACCAGGTTTTGCACTCTCCAGTTTTAGTAAACCAACCTCTATGTGGGCAATATAAAAACATTTGACACTAGGCTGAAGCTACAGTTGATACTTTGTGGTTCCTGATCATAGTACCATCAATCATCATAGTCACATGGAAGATTGCAGCTGTACAGCAGTTCCTGCTATGGAGACAAAAAGCGTTACAAAACCTGTGCCTAGCCTTCTTTTTTTGTCCTCAACTGAGTCTACGAATCAAGGTCACTTACTGGACAACCAAGAGCATGGTGTTACTGGCCTGTTGCTACAGAGAAAAACCTGTTTTTATTTAATAAATATTTTTATTATCATTTTTAAATCCTCAGCAAGTTAGAGCTATTGAACTAGGGGCATAGTGTGAGAAAATACCTAACCCTTTAAAATCTTAAAATGTACACACTATCTGGATTTATTTATATTAAAATACTTGCAACAAATTAATGATCAAAAATGACGGTGTATGCATTAGCCAGTTACAGGACGTACCTCATACACCCTAGAGCAGTGGTTCTGAACCGGGGTTCCGCGGAACCCTAGGGTTCCGCAAGAGGTCCCCAGGGGTTTCACGGCGATCTGACTGTCAGTCTTAGTCAGCTGACAGGAGGATCGCACAGGCAGAGATAGGCAGGGAAGCGACTGGCATCCTATTGGCTGTAGCGCGCTGTTCCCTGCAGGCCCCTCCTCCCCTCTTGTCCTTCCCGAGTATGTGACATCATCTGGGGTGGACAGGATAGCAGGAGGAGGGGCCGAGGGGGAACAACGCGCCACTGGAGGAGATATGAAATAGGTTCCCCACACACACACACAATGTGCCCAACAGTCTGTCCCATGTAATGTCCCCTGTCATGTCCCTCACCCCATGTAATGTGGCCTGTCCCATGTCATGTGCCCTGTCCCATGTCATGTGCCCTGTCCCATGCCAGGTGCCCTGTCCCATGCCAGGTGCCCTATGCCATGTAAAGTGCCCTGTCCCATGTCATGTGCCCTGCCCCATGTAATGTGCTCTGTCCCATGTAATGTGCCCTGCCCCATGTAATGTGCTCTG
The DNA here is from genome assembly GCA_037952925.1 of Lithobates clamitans. Lineage (NCBI taxonomy): Eukaryota > Metazoa > Chordata > Amphibia > Anura > Ranidae > Lithobates > Lithobates clamitans. The sequence goes on along the minus strand of JBBGZY010001757.1, from coordinate 639,911 downwards.
CCCCATGTCATGTGCCCTTTCCCATGTCATGTGCTCTGCCCCATGTCATGTGCCCTGTCCCATGTAATGTGCTCTGCCCCATGTAATGTGCTCTGCCCCATGTAATGTGCCGTCCCATGTAATATGCTCTGCCCCATGTCATGTGCCCTGTTCCATGTAATGTGCTCTGCCCCTTGTCATGTGCCCTGCCCCATGTCATGTGCTCTGCCCGATGTCATGTGCCCTGTTCCATGTAATGTGCTCTGCCCCATCTAATGTGCCCTGCCCCATGTAATGTGCTTTGCCCCATGCCATGTTCCCTGTCCCATGCCTTTTGTCCTTCACGAGTACGTGACATCATCTGGGGTGGACAGGATAACAGGAGGAGGGGCCGAGGGGGAACAACGCGCCACTGGAGGAGATATGAAATGGGTTCTGAGGCCAGAAGAAGAAAGCCGGTACTGTGCCCAGCTGTGTTCCCCCCACACACACACACAATGTGCCCAACAGTCTGTCCCATGTAATGTCCCCTGTCATGTCCCTCACCCCATGTAATGTGGCCTGTCCCATGTAATGTGCTCTGCCCCATGCCATGTGCCCTGTCCCATGTCATGTGCCCTGTCCCATGTCATGTGCCCTGCCCCATGTCATGTGCCCTGCCCCATGTCATGTGCCCTGCCCCATGTCATGTGCCTTGTCATGTCCCCTGCCCCATGTAATGTCCCCAGTCATGTCCCCTGTCATATGCCCTGTCCCATGTAATGTGCTCTGCCCCATGTAATGTCCACTGTCCCATGTATTGTGCTCTGCCCCATGCCATGTGCCCTGCCCCATGCCATGTGCCCTGCCCCATGCCATGTGCCCTGTCCCATGTCATGTGCTCTGCCCCATGCCATGTTCCCTGTCCCATGCCTCTTTTGTTCTTCCCGAGTACGTGACATCATCTGGGGTGGACAGGATAAGAGGAGGAGGGGCCGAGGGGTAACAGCGCGCCACTGGAGGAGATATGAAATGGGTTCTGTAGCCAGAAGAAGAAACCGGTACTGTGCCCAGCTGTGTTCCCCCTTCACAACCACACACATGCAATGTACCCAACAGTCTGTCCCATGTAATGTCCTTTGTCATGTCCCTCACCCCATGTAATGTGGCCTGTCCCATGTAATGTGCTCTGCCCCATGTCATGTGCTCTGCCCCATGCCATGTGCCCTGCCCCATGCCATGTGCCCTGCCCCATGCCATGTGCCCTGCCCCATGCCATGTGCCCTGCCCCATGTAAAGTGCCCTGCCCCATGTAAAGTGCCCTGCCCCATGCCATGTGCCCTGCCCCATGCCATGTGCCCTGCCCCATGTAAAGTGCTTTGCCCCATTTAAAGTGCCCTGCCCCATGTCATGTGCCCTGCTCCATGTCATGAGCCCTGTCACATGTAATGTGCTCTGCCCCATGCCATGTTCCCTGTCCCATGTAATGTGCTCTGCCCCATGCCATGTTCCCTGTCCCATGCCATGTTCCTTGTCCCATGCCATGTTCCTTGTCCCATGCCATGTGCCCTGTCCCATGCAATGTGCCCTCTCCCATGCAATGTGCCCTCTCCCATGCAATGTGCCCTGTCCCATGCAATGTGCCCTGCTCCATGTCATGTGCCCTTCTCCATGTCATGTGCCCTGTCCCATGTAATGTGCTCTGCCCCATGCCATGTGCCCTGTCCCATGTAATGTGCTTTGCCCCATGCCATGTTCCCTGTCCCATACCTCTTGTCCTTCACGACATCATCTGGGGTGGACAGGATAACAGGAGGAGGGGCTGAGGGGGAACAACGCGCCACTGGAGGAGATAAGAAATGGGTTCTGAGGCCAGAAGAAGAAAGCCGGTACTGTGCCCAGCTGTGTTCCCCCCCACACACACACAATGTGCCCAACAGTCTGTCCCATGTAATGTCCCCTGTCATGTCCCTCACCCCATGTAATGTGGCCTATCCCATGTAATGTGGCCTGCCCCATGTCATGTGCTCTGCCCCATGCCATGTGCTCTGCCCCATGCCATGTGCCCTGTCCCATGTCATGTGCCCTGTCCCATGTCATGTGCCCTGCCCCATGGCATGTGCCCTGCCCCATGTCATGTGCCCTGCCCCATGTCATGTGCCCTGCCCCATGTCATGTGCCCTGCCCCATGTCATGTGCCTTGTCATGTCCCCTGCCCCATGTAATGTCCCCAGTCATGTCAGCTGTCATATGCCCTGTCCCATGTAATGTGCTCTGCCCCATGTAATGTCCACTGTCCCATGTAATGTGTCCTGCTCCATGTAATGTGCTCTGCCCCATGTAATGTGCCCTGTCCCATGTAATGTCCCCTGTCATGTGATCTGCCCCATGTAATGTCCCCTGAATGGATCAGCTCTGCAGGAAAAGAAAGCACAAGTTTCACATTAATTAGGTTTGTTTTAATATTTATTCTTTTATTAAATGCTATTTCTACAAATTTTTGTTATCAACAGCTCGCTGATCATACCAATGTTCCGTGAGCTGTAGATGTGAACACTATTTCGGGGGTTCCTCGAGATCTCAAACTTGTTGCCAGGGGTTCCTCCAAGGTAAAAAGATTGAGAAACGCTTCCCTAGAGTCCTTACCAATTGGGGACGTATCAATAGGCGTAGCTGGCAGGAAATGCAATCAGTTTGAAAAATGAGGACCTGATCTGTGCCTCAAAACTGCTTTTAGCAATATTTTCAGTAGTGGTCAAATAAAAACAGGTGTTCAGGCATCAGTGCTTGTTAAGAAATGATACATTGTAGTCATATGCCACCATTATGACCAGCATATTATAATGTATCTATTTTTTTATAAATATTAACATGAGGAGCTGCTAAAGCAAACCTGCAAATTGAAATGAGCGGTTTAGGATTTTTAATTCCTTTTTAACCCCTTGTTTTAGTAGCCCTTATTAACTGCTCATCTAGGTTTTTATTTTATTTTTTTTGTGTTGTATTTTCGTTAGATTGTTGCAGTGATTTTGTTTAAAAAAAAAAACAAAAAAAATAAACAAGCTTAAAAACATATATCACTTTGGTGTCATGATAAAGGGGACAAATCACAGAATAAATGTACTGCGTGGTATAGTATTTTTTTTTTTCAAACCAATCACTGGTCACTAATGTCTTAAATATATTACCACCAAATGAAAGGCCTAATATCTGTTGGGAAGGGCCCACAGGGCCACCTGCATAGCAAATGTCAGCTAATTCTTGATGAAATGTTATTATTTGGCCAGCTTTACTTTTTTTTTTTTTTTTAAACAATACACTGGTAGCCAGTCCTTTTCTGTGCTAAAACAACCTTTTTACAATTTCTTGCAAACATGCATGTCCACAATATAATCCTTTGAAGCTGCAGCAGCTATCTTACACCCGCTATCATTTCCTGTCTAAAGGACCTCCATCATTCATCAAATCAATTTTCCCCCTGATCTGCAGGTCATTGCCCCCTCTCAATGCTATTAGCTTTCTCTGCTATCAATCATTTTGTTCCTAAACTTTATTTGAAAGAACAATCCTTGGAATCCCATTAGACATGCTTGCAACAAGTCAACCAGTCAGACTGCTCATCTAAAGTCTGCACCACCTAGTGGCCAGCAGGCAAATCTAAAAGGGACCTTGGGATGTGTTCTTTCATATAATGCTTTTCAAAAAGATCCGAGGCAGAATGCTGTGACATTTACTGATTATAAGATTAAATATGTCTTGAAAAGCAAAACTATAGGATTAAAAAAATTTAGATGCCTTCAGATCCATTTATTTTGGACTTTTCTTGGCATTTACTATTAACAGTATAGGCTGAATATTTTTTAAAACAATTAAAATGTCATGTTTCCTTAAAAAAATAAAAAATAAAAAAATGTAAAAATCATTTTGGCAAGCTGAAGCTAGTTATAAAAACAAGTATATAGCTTAAGGCTGACATAAAAAGGAAAAAAAAAAGCTTAAACATGAAAAATATAAATTGCTTTTCTATGTATATAATTTATTGACACATGTATTTATGGGCCAATGCACAACCACAATTCTAGTATAATATTATTACTATTGGACATGAATGGAACTTAGCCATGATGGACGAAACTTGTCAAATAAACTGAAGCAGTCATCCATCAGAATCTATTAACACTTTTTCAGACTCAATGTTATAGGTCACCGGAGAGTGTTAAAAAATTATACATAATAATTTCACATGAGCTAAGCTCCTGGAGGGTTCACAAATAAGCCATTAATGTCAGTGGTTTTCTTTGAGTTTATTTTGCTTTTTCTATACTGCTCTATGTTTGTTTTCTTTAGTAAAAAAATAAATGTGTAGCAGTTCAGCATTCTATCTTGGCTTAAATCCAGAAGTGTTTAATAAAAACTGCAGTATTTTTATTTTTTTTTTCCTTTTTAATTAACATTTAGGGCTTAGCCTTAGTTTCTCCTGATATTTACCAATTTCTTCATTTTCAGAAATAAAGAGATCCAAACAAAATGGGGGGGGGGGGGGGCATGTTCCAAAAGCATTTCAAGAAAAATAAAAGATTCAGAGGGGAGCAAGGCTTGAAGTTGAATTCAGCAACTTTGTAAAAATTGCTGGCACACTAAGCATTAAGTACAATTAGGTGCATGTCACCTCCTGGACTTATCTTCATTATTTATATCTGACAGGCTTGCTGCACTCCCGGAGGCAACACACTGGGCTGCGAGAGGAGAGAAGCACACAGAGCAGCTATGCCCGCCTCTCCCCTCTACCGCCCATACACAGAAGCCTTTGTATTTCGAGTTTACATAATACAAAGGCTTCTGTGATTGGGCAGAAGGAGGGGACGGGTGGACATAGCAGTGCCCTCAACTCTGCTCTTGAAGGAGCTGAGACCAGAGAGTCCAGCATCACAGCTCTAGAAGTTATCTTCCTGGAGTAAAATGGACCTTTCAGATGTAAATTAAAGAGACAAGTCCACAAGGTGGCATGCTCCTCAGTGGACTTAACTCATGGTATGCCTGCTGTTTTTATAAAGTAGTTGAACTTCTGGACTTCGACATTAAGTGCAACACTAGAAAATGCACAATTTCTATTAAAAACCTGCTTGGGGTGCCTTAAAACTGCATATGAAGCAGCACAGCGGTTGTATGTACTGAGGCAAAGTGACATGTACAAGGGGAAAAAATTGCTGCTAAATGACATTTCCCGGCTTCTGAAAAAGAACAAGAAAAAAAAAAAAAAAAAAGCATGGGGGGGGGTTGTGGTCCTTCCAAACGAATCCAGGCCCTTATCTAATCATGCAGCCAGGCAAAGCACCTTGTCTCCATGTTGACAGGGGACAAGAGCCTCTTCCCCTAGTCACTCCATAAAAAAAATACATACAAACTGTGGTGAGCTAAATGAGCAAGTATGGCCATGACCAATGGGGAAGGGACGGATGAACAGCCCTGGGTGGGGAGTCATCACATTTAGTGGAGGTAATAATACTGCCATTAAATGTATGCTTTCCTACAGCAACCAGAGGATTGCCTCGGCGTGCAGGCAGACAGCCAGAGATCATGATCAACCCTGTTTTGTAGTGAACCAGACCCTCATCCCTAATGCCAATAGGGCTATAAACACACAAATATGATTGCAAAATTTTAATTTTACCCAGTATTACATCCAAATTAACCTTTCTATCAACATTAGAATACGCTTAGATCTGACCAATACCCTTAGAGAGGATTTTCTCCGAAAGGTTTTCAGGACATACCTGTTCTTGTATGACCAGGATGCCTGACTATTTAAAGTAGTTGTAAACCACATGTTCCCATTGAAGTGACCAGTCTCAGGTTACACACAGAGATGAAACAAATCCTCCTACATAAGTTGTACCTGCTTTACATCCATTCAAAGTCCATTTTTTTTTTAAAGCTTGTGGGAGAGTTTAGAAAAAAGGGAGCAGAGAGCTGAAATTACACTCTGCAGAGCTCAATGAGGAGAGCTCTGAGAGCTGATTGAAGGGAAGACACCCCTCCTTTCCACAGCACACAGGAACAGAGCTGAGGCTGTCAATCAGCTGGAGCTTCCTCCCATCACCTTTTTTCTCTTGGGATCAGAAAAAAATGATAACAGTGGAACGAAGCAGCAGACAGAAATGACACTCAGTGCTAATAATTAAGACACGTACACACTATAGAGGGAAGGGATATAGTCCATCATGAATGCTGCTGCCAGACTCATCCACTTTACCCAACCACTCAGTGTCTGCCACCCCTCACTTACAAAGCCATCCACAACTCTGCCCCCAGCTACATCACTAACCTGGTTTCAAAATATCCACCAAATTGCTCTTTTCAGTCCTCCCAAGAGTTCCTGCTCTCTAGCTCCCTTGTAACCTCCTCCCATGCCCACCTCTAGGACATCTCCCGAGCTCCCATCCTTTGGAGCTTCCTACCCCAATCTACCTGACTATCTCCTATCTTTAGAGGATCCATAAAAACCCTTCTCTTTAAAGGGGTTGTAAACCCTCATGGTTTTTCACCTTAATGCATTCTATACATTAAGGTGAAAAACCTTCTGTAGTTCTGCAGCCCCCCAGCCCCCCCGTTTTACTTACCCGAACGCTGTCATCCTCCGTCCGGTAACGAGCACACCAGCTCTAGCTGGTGTCTCGTGTCCTGATTGGATAGATTGATAGCAGCGCAGCCATTGGTTCCTGCTGCTGTCAATTAAACCCAATGACGCGGCGCCGGGGGGGGGGGGGGAGGCAGGGCCGAGTCCTGCATTCTGTGTGAATGGAGCATGCCTGCACGAGTGTCCACCTAAGGAGAGTCTTCTCCAACGTGGACACTCGATGCCGGAAGGAGCCACCAGCACCGCAGAGGGACCCCAGAAGAGGAGGACTGGGGCCACTCTGTGCAAAAGGAACTGCACAGTGGAGGTATGACAGGTTTGTTATTTAAAAAAAACAAAAAATAAAATGAGGGTTTACAACCCCTTTAAAGAAGCCTATCCTGCTTCTAACTAATACACTGTGTTTGTATTTTCTCCATCAGCCCATCTCCCACAGTTACTACCTTTTGTATCACTTGACCCTCCCTCTTAGATTGTAAGCTCCAACAAGCAGGGCCCTCCGATTCCTCTTGTACCAAATTGTATTGTAACTGTAATGTCTGCCTTAGTTTTGTAAAGAGCTGCGCAAAAATAATAATAACATGCTTTGTTCACATTTCATGTATGAGGTTTACAACCACTTTAATTGCCGGAGCAATAAAATCTAAATAGGTTATTATCTAATCACTGGATGAATAAAGCATGAACACTGTGGTGCACTACAAAGTATAATTCCCGTCCAACAACCCAGAGTACCTGTTTTCATTGTGATTCAGTGTTTGAAGATTGTTGCTCTTAGGAGGCACCTGCATCTTTTGCTTTCTTTCCCACTGCACCAATTTGACAATCCTAAGGAATCCTGAAATTAACTTCTCAGTTTTTTGTTTTTCTAAAGATCGGAGTGGTGGGATTTCTTCACCAGAATTCCTTGCCTTGCTATAGTTATCACAATGCCAAATGGTTGGTTTCCCTAATGGACTGTGTATAATGTAGACTAAACTGGCAAGGCAGCTGCAGGAGTAGTTTTTGCAATGCCTTTGTGGAGGAAATAACTAATACGAGGAATGGCCAACAAATCACCTATGAGTAGAGTTACATTATAGTGTTGGCTAGGGTGCTTTATGGTTACACATAGCATTCATGTGTCATCATTTTGCTTCCCCTGCACCCTGAGGCATGTTATGCTGTATGATTTGGTTATTTAACTGAGATTATAACCCACAGGAGCAAAATACAATAACTCCATATTTAGCAGGACTCGGCCCCGCCCCCCGGCACCTGTGCCATTGGATTGATTGACAGCAGCAGGATCCAATGGTTGCGCTGCTATCAATCTATCCAATCAGGACACGAGACACCAGCTAGAGGTGGTGTGCACGTTCCCAGCCAGAGGTAGACAGCATTCAGGTAAGTAAAACGGGGGGGGGGGGGGGCTGGGGGGCTGCAGCACTACAGGAGGTTTTCCACCTTAATGAATAGAATGCATTAAGGTGAAAAACCATGAGGGTTTACAACCCCTTTAAAAATGCCATTTTTTGACAGCCAGTTTATCAACACTCCAGTACATTGCTTGCCCCCACCCATACAATACCCCCCCTCTTTTTTTAACTTGTCATCGAGATACTTTAAAGAAGAAATGATGTTCAACCATTAGAGGCGATGTAACCAATACTGAGGACAAGGGCACAATAAACAGTAAACAATAAACTTCAGTGATCTAAATGTGTGCAAGCATTAAAGTTGGCATATAATACTATATTCATTGTTAATGCCGACCCACACGTCATATGAACTGGTGTTAGTCATCTTCAGACCTCGTGACACATTCTAGTGACTGTTGAGATACTGTTTATACAAAATTATTATTACTACTACTGATAAAAAAACAGTATACTGCTCTGTTGTCCCTATTGATTTCAAGATTTAGGGTAACTGCAGCCATCCAGATGTCCGCGTTCACAAACACAGTAGACTGACCATAACCATTTTAATGTTTGGCTCACCCAGAACAATTATAATGCATTTCCAATAACAGTTATTAAAGTACATCAATCATTCTTGTTGCAATACTGAATCATTTACTGAGCCATTTTCTGAGATGCAACAATTTTGGAAATCTACTTACCCATCACTGACTTCCTTTATAATAGCAGATAAAGGCTTTTTCTGAAAAAAAAAATGAAGACAGTCAGAGCACTTATATCTTCTACCAAAACCAAATCACAAGCTTTATTAGCTGGGGGCGAATTTCCCCAAAAGAAATAATGGAAACTCAGACGATTCGTTCCACAACCATTTATTCACATAAAAATGATTATGGCAATACAAATAAACTAATTAACCTGCACTTAAAAAAATACAGTACAGTATAAAGTGTACAGTGAAAATAAAAAAAAATTAACCTGCACTTTGCCTTTAATAAAAAGAAGCATCACAATTTTAATGTAAAAAAAAAAAGAATAACACTCACAATGTTAAGAAATCTTGTGCTCATCCATGTAAAGCCGCTGGTGTACAGTATACAGTACTGTACGTGACCAGAGCTCCGGGGGTGCTGGTGGATCCCAGTGCTTCCTGGAGAACTTGGGGACAATCAGGAACTGTTGACATCACTTCCAGGTGCTCCGAACACGCGTTACGCCCGCCCCACCCAGCTGGGAGTGTCTCCAGCACCACCAGCGCCCCCAGACCTCAGGCCACATACAGTACTGTATACACCAGCAGCTTTACTGTACGAATACACCAGAAAAATACTGAAAAAAACCCATCAAATGCAGCCACTGTGCCATTAATTGCAGTCACTGGGCCATCAAATGCAGCCACTGTGCCCCATCAAATGCAGCCTCACTGTGCCCATCAAATGCAGCCTCACTGTGCCCATCAAATGCAGCCTCACTGTGCCCATCAAATGCAGCCTCACTGTGCCCATCAAATGCAGCCTCACTGTGCCCATCAAATGCAGCCTCACTGTGCCCATCAAATGCAGCCTCACTGTGCCCATCAAATGCAGCCACTGTGCCCATCAAATGCAGCCTCACATTGCCAAACATATGCAGCCACTGTGCCTATCAAATGCAGCCTCACTGTAAAGCGCCCATCATATGCAGCCACTGTGCCCATCAAATGCAGCCACTGTGCTCATCATATGCAGCCACTGTGCCCCATGATATGCAGCCACTGTGCCCCATGATATGCAGCCACTGTGCCCCATGATATGCAGCCACTGTGCCCCATGATATGCAGCCACTGTGCCCATCATATGCAGCCACTGTGCCCATCATATGCAGCCACTGTGCCCCATCATTTACAGCCACGTGACCCCCCCCCACCCGCCGTCTGACCGGCACTTAGCCCATCTTGGTGGTGGGTCAGGCAGCGGCTGACGGCAGCGAGCTGTGTGGGACGAGCAGCGGGTCCTCCATGCTTCTCTGCATCTCTTTGTTCGTCTTGTTAGGCGTCCAATAGGATCGTCTCTGCCTTCAGCCAATCAGGTGACATGTATTAGACCCACAGTCCCTGATTGGCGGAGAGGCGGTTCAGTTTTAGAAAAGTAAATATTCATTTGCTTTTCTAACACACCTGAGTGGGCTCCGAGTGCAATGCTCTGAGCTCAAAGTCTACCTTTTTTGAAGCCTATTAGAGCCTAATAGGCTCTGGATCTGGTAAACCTTGTTTCAAAGAAAAATAAGCTTTCCATCCAAGTTGCCTAAAAAAGCGATATAAATCCTGTCTCAACACAAGCTTGTTCATTTTTTCTTTAGGGCAACCGAGAATCCATTCTAAAAAAGCGAGAGGTACATTGGATTCCTTTTCTTGATACTATTTCCCCTAAGGGGTTGAATACAGATCTGGATTTATGTTTGTTTACTTAGGTGATAATTCATTCGATGTGATAGCCAGATATTGATACATTGTGTACATGTTTCTTTTTGACAGTTTAAAGCGGGATTCCGTCCCTGAAAAAAAAAATTAAAAGTCAGCAGCTACAAACACTGTAGCTGCTGACTTTAAATAAGTATTTACCTGTCCTGGGTGCCCGCGATGTCGGCCGCCCGAGGCCGACCCGTCCCTCGGCTCTCGGGTCCCGGCACCGCCATCCTAAGTAAGGGAAACAGGCAGTGGAGCCTTGCGGCTTCACTGCCAGTTTCCTAATGCACACGTGCGAGCGACGTGGCGCTCTGTGAATGGCACGGTGGTGTTCTGGGAACACACACAGTTCCCAGAAGGCAACGGGGCCACTCACCAAGGAGCAGAACACGCCGCGGAATAGGAAGAGGCAAATTAGGAAGACTGCCTAGATACAAGGGTTTAGGTAAGTTTAAAATTTTTATTTTTTTTTCAAATGTTTTTTTTTTTCATGCAATTTTTTTTTTTTAGGGTGGCCCTCCACTTGAAACTAGTTGAAGGCTTCTGTTGAAATATGGGAGGGCTCTACGCTTTGCTAACCATTTCCCCACCTGTGATATAAGGATGTATAAGAAAAGGATCTAATTTGTATTCGATCGATTACTAATCACATAATTGATTCCAAATGCGTAAAAAATGGTATTTAAGCCATGTGTGTAACTTTGACTTTAGATGTGTGTTCGATCTGAAGAAGGGCGTAAGCTTGTGAGCCCGAAACGTAATGAACTTACACATCAAATAATATTTGTTTGAACTTTGGTTCAATAAAGAAATTTCAAGTGCAGCGATCCTCTGGACTTTTTCTTTATTTTTATATATATATAAAGAAACACACACACACATATATATATATATATATACACACGCACACACTTTAAAGCCCAACTGAAACATATTTTGTATTACACAGGGTGGATAAAAATCAATGATTTAAAAAAAAAAATCTGATTTTTTTTATTTTTATAAAATGTATTTTAATAAAATGCTTATGGATTAAAAACCCACCTAATCATAGTTTTCTATTTAAGATACATTAATAATTCAGTTTATTCAGCATGTAATAGAGCTTATTTATATAGCATAAGCCTGTATATTCTGCATTCTATTTTGGTCAATGAATCCAAGCTCTGCAAGCTGAGATAACATGCACTGCATTCATACAATTTCACAGTAACCATGAGATAAAACAAAGTTCAGGAATATTCCCTTATCCTTTTATTTTGTATAATATTTATTATAATTATTTTGTAAATCTTTGTACACTACAAACTGTATGATTGAATCGGATCTCGATATTGCTGTTTTACTAACCTGACAGCTTATTATTCTAAATAGGAAACCTTCATTTTGTTTGCAAATATTAAAGATTCTAGCTACAAACAAGAATAAGTCCTTACATTTAAAGAGTACCTATCATTACAGATCCATCATGGCAGCGCCTGTTAGTGGGTATCCACTCACCTGCTGCTGCCACGTCCCTCACCTTGTTAAAGTGAATGGGATGGTCAGTGAGTCAACAGGGGGTCAGAGGAGGCGCCACTGCGGGACAGAGATGACAGTTGCTCTTTTAAAATTATGATTTAAATCGAGTGGATTTAAATCAAGCCTTTTTACTAGTAATTTAAATCAAATCCACCCTGGTCTTACAGTCAAGCTTCATAAACAATAATAAATGTGGGTATCTTTTTTGTTATCATTTTACAGTACAGCTTGACCACTCCTCAACACAGAGTGTAGCAGTTCAGGTCTCCGGTGGCCTGACACTCCCTACACAATGCTCCGATCAACAAGAAGCGAGAGCATTGTGCACTCTGCACTGAACACTAAGAACACTATGCAGGGGGTGTATCGGACCACTAGAGACCCGAACTGCTGAGCTCTGTGTTGAGCAGTGGTCTGGTTAGAGAATTTATCAAAGCTGGAGCAAGATAATCTGAAGCAGCTGTACAAGGCAACCAATCAGCTTCTATCTTCAGCTTGTTCAGTTAAGCCTTGAAAATGAAACATAGATACTGATTGGTTGTCATACACAACTGCTACAGATTCTAGTTGCTCCAGTTTTGACAAATTCTTATTGGCATCTCCAGTGTGCCACTAGCAGAGGTTATTTTAACCCTAAGCTGCAGTACAATAGTACAGTAAAAACAAAAAATAAAGGAACAAAATGCACACATTGTTCACTGCTTTTGCAGCCTGACTGCATTAAATTGAGAAAAAAACAGAACAAAGCCTCATTTGGCAAGAAGTCAAAGCTCTGTTAACAGTCTTGTTGGAAATGGGCAATAGAAGAGCTAAATTACTTTTCTTTATTGCAAAACATGCTGATGCAGGTCAATAGTCAATAGGTTTATGCTTACAGTTAATTATACAGTAGGTCTGATTAGCGTGACAGGTTATATTACAGCCTAATTTACTTTAAGTTTACATATGGGTCCACTGGACCGCTAAGTGAGAGAAATCATCCCAGTGGAGACAGACATCGATAAAACCCATACAAAAAAAGTCAACACTGTCTCACTTTAACTAAAAAATAGCATCTTTTAAGAATTTGTGGGCAACTTAAGTAGAACTTTTATTTCTTTGTTCATTTTAGGGAAGTGCGTGTGTGACCCCAAACACAGACCGCGTGAGTTCCGGGGTACACACCAACACCCACAGCTGCAGGCATGTCAAATTAGGAGCAGCAGCAGAGTCCATGTAGCTGCTACGTCCCAATAGACATTTATGGGACGGACTGCCTGCAAGCAGATGCTCAAACACTTGTGCATCCCATCCAGGCAAAAAAAAAAAAAAAAAAGCCCCCCCCCCCCCCCACAGATGTACACCTAAGTACACCTCTACAATCTGAGAACACTTTACATTCATTCAGAAAGCATTCTCTGAATGGCACCTGTGTCAAACGGTCAACATCCTGTGTTCCCAATGCATCAGGTCAGCTGCATGGCACAGGCCTCAGAATCAAGTGGAGATCACTGGAATAGTGGTGTATAGTGGCTACTGCAGTGATTTCCAGCTTCCAGGGGCATCACACAGGTAAAGTATACACAGTACATAGTGAGATTGGTCCAAACTGGACAAATGTTAGTATGTAAAAATACACCATGCCTGGAATTCTTCTTTTAGTCCTCCAGGACTGGTGCAGTGGTAAAATATGACTTGCACTACTGATTTGGTTTCCAAAGCAGAGTAAAATGCCATTCTGCATAGGTCCTTACTTGCCCTATACATTAAAACACTGACATTCTTTATTTGTACCGTACATCAAAGCACAAGATCAATAATAAGGGTAAAAAAATAGAGATGAGCAAATTGATTGATCAAGCTCATGATTCAACCTAGATTGGGTTGATAACGACTAGCAATAATAAAAAATTAATAGCTGTAATATATTTTACTAATGTTTACAGCAATAGAGATATGGTAATTAAAGAGGCATAATTAAAGTAGAATCTCAGATGGAACTTCCTGAGAACCAGTCTAGCTTCAGGACAATTTACTTAGCTTTACTGCTACTGCTCCAGAACTAGTATAGAGTACAGAAAAGTCGGAGAATGGCAGCTTTCATCTGAGGCTTCTCACAGAGGTATTGAAAGAAGGAGAAGTTCAAGTTTGCCAAGATGATTTACTCCCTATGTAGTCCAGAGACTGCAAAGGTGATATCACCAAGTTAGGAACAATGATGCTTGGTGAGAATGAATGGATACAATTTGCATAGAGTCCCACCCAGTAAACAGCTACGGGATGTGGGCCCATCACTGCCCATAGAAACACCTGTCACCACCTCCCAGAAACTACACTCGAGTCATGGGACATGTAGCTTCCAGAAATGCTATGTGGTGCATACCAGAATATCCTCCAGGATACTCCTGGAACTTGTAAGAAGCTGGGGAGTTTTAAAATGACCTCACAGTTTATTGTAAAAGGCATTTAGATCAAAATGATAAAAACTAATAGTGTGGGTGTAGTGGCTTGCAGTAGATGACTTGATCCTGAAATTAAAATAGAACTATAGGCAAAACGTTTTTTTTTTTTCATTTTGGACAGTGCAAAGGAGGGTTATAACCCCAGTCAGATTTTTTTTCGCCATCTGTGTCCGATTGCCGGAATTTCCCTTCACTTCCTATTCCATAGCCAAACAGGAGTGAGCAGGAAGTCCCAGCAAATTAAAGGAGAAGTACAAGCAAAGCTTGTTTGGCTGTACTTCTCCTGTGTAACATAGGATTGCAGTTCGTTCTACACTTCTGGGACCCGTTTTTAGCAGACAACTGGCTGAAGTCCAATGTCTGCGAACGTCACAGAGCCAGTCAAGGCTTGGGCAAGATCACCACAAAGAATTCGGTATCCGCCCACATGCCTGGACTGGCACCTGGCTTAACCTCTCAGCGTGCCGCTGAGAGCCTGAGCTGGCCGCTCCCACCCCCTCCACAGCCCAGCATTCAAGTGAGTGCGTAGGGGGGTAGAGAAGAGAGCTGCTGCGTGGCAGTCACCAGTTCTCTACTCAGGGAGCTGTGAGAACCAAGCGATCGGCGGTGTAGAGGTGTCGGGGGGACAGATGCAGCATTAGACCAATGCTACATCCACCTAGGTATGATTCTTAATCAAAAAATAATAATACATCTTTTAAAGGAATTTCTTGGGGACCCCCAATTTACTAGAACTAGTGTCCCCATTGGAAGATTTCCCCTCTAATGCCCCGTACACATGGTCGGATTTTCCGACGGAAAATGTGTGATAGGACCTTGTTGTTGGAAATTCCGACCGTGTGTAGGCTCCATCAAACATTTTCCATCGGATTTTCCGACACACAAAGTTTGAGAGCAGGCTATAAAATTTTCCGACAACAAAATCCGTTGTCGGAAATTCCAATCGTGTGTACACAAATCCGACGGACAAAGTGCCACGCATGCTCAGAATAAATAAAGAGATGAAAGCTATTGGCCACTGCCCCGTTTATAGTCCCAACGTACTGGTTTTACGTCACCGCGTTCAGAACAAACGGATTTTCCGACAACTTTGTGTGATCCTGTGTATGCAAGACAAGTTTGAGCCAACATCCGTCGGAAAAAATCTATGGACTTTGTTGTCGGAATGTCCGAACAAAGTCCGACCGTGTGTACGGGGCATATTAATTTTCTGGGGACAACCCAAAATTTGGGATTTTCTTTTACTTTCACTTTCAATGATAATGGTAAACAGGACAAATAAAGAGGGTGAATCTCCTTAACAGGGACACAGACAGCAATAAAAACTGACAGGGATTCTAATCCCCCTCCACTCTATCCAAAACTGAAAACAAAGTTTGCTCTTGGTTATACTTTAACTTTGTGACAGATTCCCTTCAACAGTTGTAGAAAGCACATCAGTCATATTGAATCTGCTATGTACAAAAGAAAATGTGTTTTTTTTTTTTTTTTAGATACTTTTTAGGTTATAGATGATTCTGACTCAAACTTGCATTGATCTATATAGTAGTAATAAAGTAAGGACATACATACTTGGTCAATTTCCATTAACTTTGGGTATGCATCCGGCCATTGAATGGCCACCTTGACTATATCCGAAGGAGGCGGCATCCTTCTTTAGGTTAACAGTACCTGCACTATTCAGAAAACATGGACCATCCAGACCTAAGAAAAAGAACACAGGAGGACATTTTACTAAAGCAACAATTTACACTTTTTAAACAAAAAAAAAAGGAAATAATAACTGGCATCAGCCAACAAAGTGAAGATGTACAAGTAAGCAATCTTGGAGGCCATAGCCTTTCCATTAGACCCAAGTTCATTGAAAAATTAAAGTTCTGGATATACAAGTGCACCCCCCTTAACTCATACAAAGAAGTCCTCAGTGCCCAAGTGTTTTATCATTAGGTCCAAGCACTGTCATACGGGGGCATGTCTAGTTAGAAAAAATAAACGACTTTCGGAAAGTTTGTATTTGTATAGTACATTCAGAACTGCAGTGATGTCAAGGTAGAATGATACAACATTATTGTTACTTTGCTGGATTATACAGGTTTACATACAGTATCAGTAAAAAAAATATGTAATGCTACTAATGTTAGTTGAAGTAGTATTACCATTATGGTTCTTAAAATGCTGTACAGTTACTGAATAGCATTCTTAATGAGACAGCTACTAAACTAAAATAAATGGATTTAAAGGGGATCTCAATTTATAAGCGCTCTTTCTAGTTATGTGCAGCATTGGGAATGGTTAGAACTTGTATCTGGTTTTATTGCGCCCCCCCCCCACCCATTCATTCCTCAAATTGTTTTGAAGGCTACTGACATAATCACAGAGAGTGAAGAAGGGACATTTAACATTTTACAGTCCTCTCTGTAATAGGAGATAAAGGGAAATCTTCCAATAGGGGCACATGTTCCAGTGAAAAATGGCCCAAAGGGGGATTTTCTCTTAATTGTATAAGATTTTGATTCACTTCCTTCATACCTGGATTGGGAGGTATAGATAAAGCTTCCTAACAAATGTTACAGAGAGACAATTGTCTCATAATATAACGATATTAAATGTGTTCTGCATTGTATATGTATCAGTAAAAATTCTAAAAGAAGTATCAAAAAGTTCTAGGATCCTGCTCTGTTATACATCATAATTCGAGCAGAATGTGAACTAAATTTTTAAGACAAAATTGAAATAAAGTAAACCGTTTTTTAAGACTAAAGTATCCATGTAACATAACTATCAATACATATGAACATTCCTCAGTATTCAGTTCTCAAATGCTTTCCTGTAGGTTTTGCAGGCCAAGCTAGGGCATGGTTGTTGGTCTCTTGTTGGCTGAGGTGGAGAGGTAGGTGGATGACCTCTGAATCATCACCTCAGCCGGAGGAAGCTTTGTATTCATTCATAAAATACAAAATTTCCTGGGAATGGCTCAGCCGAACTTGATTTTGTTCCAGGAATGTAAAGTCCCCATACTGCGGCCGGAACAAGGCACTATATACTGTATGTAGCTGATGCTGACAGCGGGTGCATTTTTTAGTAGTGGTAATATTTTTAATTGGCCCAAGCAAATTAATGGAACACAAACCCAGGGGTTCGGTTTTAAAGTGATAATAAAGTCTCGTTTTTTTTGTTTAAAAATAACAAACATGTCATACTTACCTGCTCTGTGTAGTGGTTTTGCACAGAGCAATCCTCCTCTTCTCAGGTCCCTCTTCGGCTCGCCTGGCCCCTTCCTCCTGTTGAGTGCCCCCCACAGCAAGCAGCTTGCTATGGGGGCACCCAAGCCAAGCTGCAGCTAGGACCATGGACCCAAGGCCCGACCTCATCCCCTCTCTCTCCTCATTGGCTCACTGACTTTGATTGACAGCAATGGGAGCCAATGGCGCTTTGCTGTTGTCTCAGCCAATGAGGGGAGTCCCAGCCAGCCAAGCAGGTCTCTTGTGCAACATCGCTGGATCTAGGTGGACTTCAGGTAAGTATTAGGGGGGCTGCTGCACACAGAAGGCTTTTTATCTTAATGCATAGAATAGAAAAACATTCTGCTTTTACAACCACTTTAAGTATCAACCATATGCAAAAGACCTAGATTCTTTGAAAAGGATAAACAAACATAACAGACAACTAAATGGAATGTTTGCTGAATATAGTCATTTTACCACAAAGCACTGCACACTTGCTATAAGTTTATTCATTGGCTTGAGTTAACCACAAAGCGGTACAGTGGCAGCTTAACAAGTTCTTTCTCCTTGCCAAGTTGTTCTATATATTTCTCTTGAATTTTTGTGGTTTATTAACAAATTTGAAGGAGCTAAACAAAAAGCTGCACCAAACAAAACACTGGAGCTACTAAAAGTCAAAGTTAACTTCATTGGCTTCATATAATAAATGACAGAATATGTTTATCTATAAGATATTAGGACGTGCTGGCTGGAAATAATAAAAACCCTTCTGGATTCAATTATAGTTTTCAGCTGTAAATTATAGTGTTGCCTTCCTGTGATTCTTCTCTTATTTACGAATGAACTGCAGATTGGAGATAGTACAAAATGAGCTACTAATAAAGTTACTCTAACCAAAACATAGAGGTAGGTTAATCCCTAAGCCCCTCATATGGTAAGTCTATCTTCGGTGATATTAGCCCATTGCTTCCCTGATATCTTCAGCTGGGCAAAGAGGGTAAGGGTCTAATCCCATTACAGGTTTGCTTTCCAGGGTTCTGGGAGTTTTGCTTCATTTGTTGCGCAGTGTGTGCAGCACGTTAAACACAGAATATTGCCGTCACCGTCTTACAGGGTATATAAATAGCTAAACAGTTTTGGAGAGAGCAGTGAAGATTTAAAATGGAACTAAACCCATTCATTTAACGATTTCAAAAGACTGGGAGATCCCGCATCCAATTCGCAATGGTGTGAACCCACCTTAAGCTGGCCATACACATATACTGTAGATTATTTACAGGCTGAAAAAAATAAAATAAATCGAAAAGTTTCCCCCATCTATGCTACACAGCATGAATGGCCAGCTATCAAAATACACAAATAGGGCCTGCATCTGATTGGATGCAGGCACTCTTCATCAAAAGATTTTCTGCCCAGCTCCTTTGATTTTGTCAGGCGAGAGGGGGTTGACAGCGTATCCCACTGACCAAATTTCAGACGCTACATCGGTTTGCTCCATGAGTCCATATCAGGAAGGCATCCTATAAGCTTGACAGTAGCTAAGTGGTTAGCACTTTTGCCTAGCAGCACTAGGATCAGGGCCGTCTTTAACATTGATTGGACCTTGGGCAAATATTTTCTTGGGCCCTCCACAAGCAGCCAGAGGTTGCAGGAAAGAAAATGGTTTGATTCCCCCCATCAAAACAGACAGTGTTGACAGGGGATTCCCTCTTGTGAAACCATTGTGTTCTCCTGACAGGGGAAGCCGTCCCCACCAGGAGAATATGGTGATTATTGCTAGCAGTTATAACAGCCGCTAGCAATAATCACATGTAAAATCCGGCAGGCTGGTTGTACCCAAGTTGGTTACATTGTGCCTGCATATACATAGTTCAAATCTTGGCCAGTTCCTGCTGAACCAGCCAAGATTTGAACCGTCCATGGCCGGCTTTATCTGAAAAAAAACTTTGCTAATGTACACATAAAAAACTGGTCCACACTAACTGATTGGTCCATGCTCACTGATTGGTTGCTAGAGGTTACTGCACATCATTACCACTCACCGATTGGTTGCTAGAGGTTACTGCACATCATAAACCCTCACCCATTGGTTGCTAGAGGTTACTGCACATCATTAAACAGGTATAAAGTGCAGTGCTCATATACAGTTATAATACTATATCATATAGTGCAAATATGCAACAAAAACATACATGTAAAAGGTATTGTTACCCTAATATAATGTAATATAACAATATAGCGATAGCCTTCACCCTCTTTGAACTTATTTCACTTCTAAATTCTCCATTTGGACAATATTTTGATACACAGTGGTCGTTTATATACACAGTTCATATATAGACTTTTTTCACTTGTTTTGCACAATATCATTTATGAGCATGTTTGCACTTTATCATATTATGGCAACAATACCTTTACATGTATGTTTTTATTATATGTGCACTTTATGATATAGTATTATAACTGTATATGAGCGCTGCACTTTATACCAGTTTGTTGATTTGCACAATATTCTGATTGTAGTGGCAGCAGCTGCGGTACAATACAACATTAGCGCAACAATTTTCTTTAGCAATTCACATACTGCACATCATCGATTGGTTGCTAAAGGTTACTGCACATCATTAGAATTCACGGATTGCCTCCAACTCACCTCTGCAAGCTGCTCCAGGTCCTGCCATTGCCCCGCTATTAATCTCTTTCCTGCTGACAGGAGAAGGGTGAGGAGAAGAATCCACACACAGTCCGCTTTGTGTGTTTGCTTTCCACATTGCTGCTCAGAGAAAGAGGGTGAGCGGGGGAACATAGAGCAACTCTGCCTTACTTCCTTTCACAGCAGCTCCAATCCTGACAGAGGGAGATGCACGACTTGTGGGATACAGTCCATACAGCCCACAGCTGTGCCTGTCCCCTGTAACAGCATGGCCACTTTAATTAACTGGCCGGGAGAGGAAGGGGGGGGGGTATCAGCTGCACCTACTATACATGGAAAAATAATTGCAGGGCAGTGTGGGCTCATGGGGCAGCTGCATTGGGCCCCACAACAATGATAGGGCCCAGGGTAGATGCCCCTTTTGCCCCATGTTAAAGATGGCCCTGACTAGGGTTGTTGGTTCAAATCCCCACCATAGCACTACATGCCTGGAGTTTGCATACTCTCCCTGTGCCTGTGTGGGTTTCCACTGGGTACTCCGGTTTCCTCCCACACTTCAAAGACATGCTGGTAGGCTAAATGGCTCCTGTCTAAACTAGCCCTAGAATGTGTATGTATAAATGTGAGTTAGGGACCTTAGATTGTAAGCTTCTTAAGGGCAGGGACTGATGTGAATGTACAATAAACATTCAAAGTGCTGTGTAAATTGACGGCGCTATAAAAGTACCCATTAATAAAATAGAGTGACAATCGTGGATCCTTCCATAGAGGTTTGGTCTAAAGTGGAGGAGTGGCTTAGCAGTATCCAGAGGAGAGCAGGCATTCTGATTTAAACACACACTGATAGAGCGGCTGGCAGTGACTCTGTTAGTAGCACAACTGTGCATCATGCCAGGGAGACCTGTCAAAGTTCTTTCACATACTGGCTTTAAATAAATTCTTTAGCTTCTAACAATACTACGCTATATGGTCCGTTTTGTTATTTTAATAACACTTGGCTGCATTATGCTAGGGAGAGGGAGGAGAGGAAGCTAAGCTGACTTCTATTTGGAACAGTTGCAGTTAAGTGTTATTTTGCCAATCTGTAAAAAGAGAGGCAATTAGTGCTGGTGAGTTCCTATCCTCTAGATTGGTAAAGGAACACAGGAGCACATGAGTAACACAAGAAAGTATGTTGGTTCATGAATTCGAGCATATTTGTTGGATCACAACGTTTATATCATTATTGGACATTAACACTGGGGAAGATGTGTTTTTGGGGAGTTTGTTTAATACAGCAGCAGAATAATATAGATTCACATCAGGATTACCGGTAAATGTAATTCTGAGCTTGTAGTACAATTCTTTGATTTATCACAGTGGAGTTGGAGGAGTGGCATAGCCACCCAGGAACAGGAATCACCAGGTGAAAATAAAGCAAAGAAGCTTGAAAAAAAAGAAAAGAAATGTAGTCACAAACACCAAGGACTAGTAGCTGCAATACATTCATTTTGTTCGGTTTTGAGTTTAGATACACTTTAAGGACCCATTTTACGCCAGTGTGTTTGAAAATGCATATGCTTCTTATGTTTTTAACACACTACAGGTAAATTTACCCAACGTGATACTTTTTCCTTTTTTTTATGCTCTTGCATTTTCCTCCTTTTCCTAATTTCTTCCCTGCAAATACGCATTTTGAATGCATTACAAATGACTATAAAGTAATCTGACTGTACCGTAACACAACAGACTGATGTTCCCACTATCCTGAATTAGGGATAAAAGTGATATATGAATACCTTCTGTTCTAGCAAGGGGTGATTCTCACAGCAAGTTTATTGGTGTACTATTTGGTTCCTTTTGGTCCACCTCAACATAACTTATTGCAGTTATACCCCACTTTTAAGTACACAATGTGACCAGAGCATGTATGTAAAACGAAAATGTACTTAAAGTGAAGCAGGTGAAGCAATACCTTTTTTATTTCTCAATGAATGTACTGCATTGGGGGGGGGGTCATTTATAGGCATAACCTAGGCAAGCTGACCAACCCCAAAATCTGATATGTTGTAGTCCTGGGTCCCCTCTCTGTGCTCCCCAAGTTTGGTGTCTCTGTCACTTATGGTTCGGGAGCAGTGCCATGTCAAGCTGACCAAGATTTCCCATAGACGCCAATGTTACATGTTAAAAACTGGGAGCAGTGCCATGTCAAGCTGACCAAGATTTCCCATAGATGCCAAAGTATCCGTGTTCACGAGTGTACGTAAAGTGGGTATGCCTGTATAAATTGTTACAGAATAATTTTTTCTATTGACTAACACAGCCAGTACTAAAAAAATTAAAGAAATCAGTAAAACTGGAAAATGAGGGATTCCGAATCTGGTCAAACTTCATGGTAGAGCTGCACAATTAATCATTAAAAAATCGCGATCTCGATTCACCCCCTCTGACGATCTGTCCTGCTGAGTTTGCCGATTCTTTCATATAAACAAGTGGAGAGATTATCTGCTCACTCAGCTGTCAAAAGAAAACATCCGGGCAGTCTGCCAAGTTTAGAACTTGAAACATTGTAACTAACTTCCTTCTTAGATCAAAGGGATAAACTTCTCTGTGTAAACAAATAACGGGCAATCTGCCAAGTTTTAAACAACGCGTAAATGCAGGAAGTTTAACCACTTAAAGTCTAAATCTTTTTCTGACACTTCTTTAAGTTGAAATCAATATTTTTTGCTAAAAAAATTACTTGGAACAACCAAACATTTTATATATATATATATATATATATATATATATATATATATATATATATATATATATATATATACTGTATTTATTGGCGTATAACACTCACTTTTTCACAATGAAAATCGGGTGCAAATAGCGTGTGCGTGTTATACGCCAATACTTTAATTTTAGCTGCCTCGAAGGGGACAGGGAGGGGGGTGGGACGAGCGCCGTCAGAGAATCTCCTGTTTACTTGGCGGCCTCTGTAATAGAAAGTCCCATCTCCTGGGCCGCCATTGGACCACTGTTCTGTCTATCATAGGAGATTCTCACTGTATGTAATCTGTCGGCGCTCGTCCTGCCCCCCTCCCTGTATCCTCTAGGCTGCAGATGGGCATCGATCAGGCTGCACTGATGGCAGTGGTGAGGCTGCTGCAATGATGGCAATGGTGAGGCTGCTGCATTGATGGCAATGGTGGGGCTGCATTGATGTGGACTAATGAGGCTGCATTTATGGCACTTGTGAGGCTGCAGATGGGCATTGATCAGGCTGCATTGATGGCAATGGTGAGGCTGCAGATGGGCACTGACCCTTATTTTGCTTCAAAGTTCCTTATTAAAAATTTAGTTTTTTTCCTGAAACTTCCCTCTTAAAATGAATGTGCGTGTTATACGCCGATAAATATATATATATATATATATATATATATATATATATATATTAGCAGAGACCCTAGGGAATAAAATGGCAATTGCTGCAATATTTTATGTCACACTGTATTTGCCCAGCGGTCTTTCAAATGCAATTTTTTGGGAAAAAATACACTTCAAAACATTTTTAAAAAAACGAAACTTTAAAGTTAGCACAATTTTTTTTTTTGTTTTAATGTGAAAGATGATATTATGCCGCGAGAATCATGAGAGAATCGTGATCTATCCTCTAAGCAAAAAAATTGTGATTCTCATTTTAGCCAGAATCGTGCAGCTTTACTTCATGGACATTATTTTTCTGAAGCTACGATCTGTTTTTACACAGAGTTTAGCAGCTGCTATCTAATGATTGCTGTAAAGAAGGAGAAGAAGTAGCAATAAAATGCTTGCAACAACCTCAAAGCACAGGTACTGTTAGATGGGGTAACAAGGAATTGCAAGGATTATGTTAAAGTGGATACTTCCTCATTTGGTTCAACTTTTAAAAAGGCAGGGGAAACTGAAGCATATTTGAAAATGGGCTGTGCAAGAGCAGTGATGCATAAGATTTAAAAAGGGGACTTCAGAGCAGGAAACAGAAGGGAGTGTGGTTTATGTAATGCTCAGAAACAATTAACAATTGTTCCTGATGTCATTGTTGCTTTATGCAGAACACGGCCGCACAGTCGATAGATATAATGCTTCTGCTGTAATAAAGAGAATGACACAGTTCCAAGCACTTGCTGATATCCAATTACTCTTTACTGAAATTAAGATCCAGATGCTGCTTTGTAGCACAGGGGAACTTCATGTAGAGGTTACATGGTGCTCTATGGCAGCGACTATATATTGTAAAACCTTTCTGAAGTGTCCGCTCGGATTGAAAGGACCCAAAAAGACACAACTGTCTCTTGCTCTGGCCAAAATCAGCCAACCATCTCATTTCTATGGCTACTCTTACATGGTACCTTTTTTCAGCAAGTCCAGATTACAGTGCTAAACTACTTACTGTGTATCACATATAACTGAAGGTCTTTGCCAACACATTTTTAAAAGATAGGCAAAAACAAATTAACTCTCCTTGCAAAAGGGAATGAAATCCTTGCTTTAGTTTTACAAATTTACAAGATAATACCACATCAAAAACAGCAAATATGTTTATATATTTATTTATATGTTTATTTATATAGCAGTACCTGTTCAACCTATGCACACTTTACAACATTAAGATTTACAAAATTATAAATTTTAAAATGATGGGGAAATTATAAAATGATGGGGAAATTATAAATTATAAAATGATGGGGGAAAAAATACTATACAAAAGAATCAGAAAATGTTTTCTTAAGGTGTCTGTAGATGTCTTCTAGGATGACAGGATAAAAAGAAATGTACAATTAGAATGGAAACCATGTATCCAAAAATGTTTGCACTGAAAGACATGCTATATTCAGCCATCAGCACAAGGGGAAAACCCTTGGGTCAGGACTCTTATAGGGTCTCAGAAAGGGTTTTGCCATATTAGTACTAGCCATGCCAACAAAGACAAGGATTGTGCTTACAAAAAAAAAAAAAAACTGCATACCAGTAACACAAAACAAACTTATACCAAAAACGAACAAAGAAAAAAGCAAGCTCTCCAAATGAACTTCGAAGGTGATTTTATACTGAAGTCCCATAGCAGACCCTTTTTTTCAAGGTCACAGATAGAGATGCCAATAATTCAAGGGTACAAAGAACTTCCCATTTCAAGGTGACAGATAGAGATGCCAATGTTTCAAGGGTAGGAAGATCTTTTTCAAGGTGACAGACTGATTTGAAATGCTAGTGTATCTATGGGACTTCGGTAAAGAGTCATCTTGGAAGTTTAGTTGGAGTATTGACTTTTTTTCAAAGTTTGGATCTGCATGGTGTGAACATTAAGGCAAGCTCCCACACTTATAGATGGGTCATATGAGGTTTTTGAAGTGAGGTTTCATGTAGTGCCTACTAATACTGAAAGAAACCTGACATGAGGAAAGAATGTTTTCTTAGTATATAAAACTAACAGAATTGTATTCAAAGTTTCAGTGGATCACAGGTAATATAGGATTATCAAACATCCTCTAAATGCAACCAGAACACTATTGTAGAAGAATAATGCCTCTCACATAACTTTTAGCAAAAGCACTGCACAGAGCATCCTTTGTATGTCTTACGATTACTCAACTGTTACAATATTCAGAAAGTGACTCAGACAAGAAATGTTCAAGTACTGACATAAGAAAGCATAAAGGAAAATGTGATGTGTTTTCCAGCATTCTCTAGAAGCTCTCACAGATGATGTCTATGCAGTGCAGAAGAGTAAAGGACCATACAAAAGGTAGAAAGTATTTTTTTTTGTTTGGAGGTACTTTAAAAACTTTACCCCCAGCCATTCGTCAACATGCTTATTGGCAGGCTTATTAGAGAAGAAGTAAATTGAGGTCATCCATAGTAATCAACCATCAATGATCTTTCATTGTTGGCTAGCGTGACTTAAAAATGTTCTTTGCAGGTAATTTTTGTTATTTAAGCTGATTAAACATAGATACACAGAAACTGAAAAAGTTAACTCAATTTATCTTATTGCAAGTCCTGTTACAGTAGAAGAACTCACCCATCTCTATACAGTGTGAGTAGGAGTGTACCTACGGAAACAAGCGCTTTATATTGCATACCATTTCCACAAAACCTACCAGCTTGTAACTGATTGGTGGATGCCAGAAACATCTTGGTGTTGTTGTGACATGTCTTATATCAGGTTTTCATTATGCAATATGTAGCAGGGAGGTGTTCCAAGGACACTAGCAGGTATGTCCCATGATCACCAAATTGCAGACTAAAGTTAGTTGAACTGATGCATTAGAGCTACGGCATGCCTAGATAAAAATGAACTACTTAGCAGGTAGGCTATTCTTACTGGATGCCTCTCAAGCTAAAAGCAACACTGCAGCCAAAAAAGTTAAAAAATGATTACAATGCCTTGAAAAAGAATTCACCCCCTTGGCTTTTACCTAATTTGTTACATTACAGCCTTTAGTTTTTTTAATCTGAATTATATGTGATGGATCAGAACACAATAGTCTAAGTTGGTGAAGTAAAATTCGAAAAATATATACATAAACTGATAATTGGCATGTGCGTATGTATTCACCCCCTTTGTTATGAAGCCCATAAAAAGCTCTGCTGCAACCAATTACCTTCAGAAGTCACATAATTAGTGAAATGATGCGCACCTGTGTGCAATCTAAGTGTCACATGATCTGTCATTACATATACACACCTTTTTGAAAGGCCCCAGAGGCTGCAACACCTAAGCAAGAGGTATCACTAACCAAACACTGCCATAAAGACCAAGGAACTCTCCAAACAAGTAAGGGACAATATTGATGAGAAGTACAAGTCAGGGTTAGGTTATAAAAAAAATATCCAAATCTTTGATGATCCCTAGGAGCACCATCAAATCTATCATAACCAAATGGAAAGAACATGGCACAACAGCAAACCTGCCAAGAAACGGCCGCACACCAAAACTCATGGACTAGGCAAGGAGGGCCTTAATCAGAGAGGCGGCACAGAGACCTAAGGTAACCCTGGAGGAGCTGCAGAGTTCCACAGCAGAGACTGGAGTATCTGTACATAGGACGACAATAAGCCGTACGCTCCATAGAGTTGGGCTTTATGGCAGAGTGGCCAGAAGAAAGCCATTACTTTCAGCAAAAAACAAAATGGCACGTTTTGAGTTTGCGAAAAGGCATGTGGGAGACTCCCAAAATGTATGGAGGAGGGTGCTCTGGTCTGATGAGACTAAAATTGAACTTTTTGGCCATCAAAGAAAACGCTATGTCTGGCGCAAACCGAACACATCACATCAAAGAACACCATATCACACCCACAGTGAAACATGGTGGTGGCAGCATCATGCTGTGGGGATGTTTTTCAGCAGTCTGGACTGGGAAACTGGTCAGAGTTGAGGGAAAGATGGATGGTGCTAAATACAGGGATATTCCTGAGCAAAACCTGTACCACTCTGTGTGATTTGAGGCTAGATTGGAGGTTCACCTTCCAGCAGGACAATGACCCCAAACACATTGCTAAAGCAACACTTGAGTGGTTTAAGGGGAAACATGTAAATGTGTCCGAATTACCTAGTCAAAGCCCAAACCTCAAGCCAATAGAAAATCTGTGGTCAGACTTCAAGATTGCTGTTTGCAAGCACAAACCATCCAACTTGAAGGAGCTGAAGCAGTTTTGCAAGGAGGAATGGGCAAAAATCCCAGTGGTAAGCTCATAGAGACTTATCCAAAGCGACTTGGAGCTGTGATAGCCGCAAAAGGTGGCTCTACAAAGTATTGACTTTAGGGGGGTGAAGTGAATAGTTATGCACATTGACTTTTTCTGTTATTTTGTCCTATTTGTTGTTGGCTTCACAATAAAAAAAAAAATTAAAAAAAAAAACATCTTCAAAGTTGTGAGCATGTTCTGTAAATTAAATGATGCAAATCCTTAAACAATCCATGTTAATTCCAGGTTGTGAGGCAAAAAACACGAACAATGCCAAGGGGTGAATACTTTTGCAAGGCACTGTAGGTGATTATAGATAAAATAAACAAAGTTTTTGCTGCAATATTCATCCTTCAGTCCAGAGCTGTCCCAGGAGATTTTCCACCAAATGTCTTCCTGCATCATTCAAACCAATCCCTGTACTTAGTACATGGATTTATATGGCACTGACAATTTACGCAGCAATTTTAGTTTATTTTGTTTTCCTTCCCCACTAAAAGATTTCAGTTTGTTTTTCAATCGAGTTGTACAGTTTATGGTCACAATAAAGGTGGAAAAAGTTCTGAAATGAACTTTTTAGGAGGAGGAATAGTGGTCCATCATTGTTATTACTTGGAGGAATAGTGCCCCATGGTTGGTGTCTGTGTGAGAAATAGCTCCCAATTGTTGGTGTCAGGGGAAGAAATGGAGCCTCATTGTTGATATCAGTGGAAGGAATATTGCCTCACATCAGTGGTAAGAACAACTCCCCAAGGGCCAAATAAGGGCACGCAAAGGGCCGCAGTTTGGAGACCATTGGTCTAGGGCAGTGGTCTCCAAACTGCGGCCCTTTGCTTGCCTATTCCTTCTACTTATATGACACACTGTACTGCCATCTGAGACCAACGATGGGGCACCATTTTTACCATTGACACCAATAATGGGACACTGTTCCTCCCTATGATACCAACAATGGGTCACTATCATCAAGTACCAAATGTGGCGATGTTTACTTTCACTAGAAGAAATTCTGCTTCTGCTGGCCACACTCCAGCCCTCCAAAAGTTTGATGGACAATAAACTGGCCCTTTGTTTAGAAAGTTTGGAGACCCCTGGTCTAGGGGATGGAAAAAGGACTTTTACTTTCCTGATCCTTTCAGCGGGCAGCACTCTTCTACATAGTGGAATGTCGCTCTGCATCTTCACGTCCAATGCAGGGCTAGAACATCAGAGGACCTGCGATTGACCATCAGAGCATAGGGGAGAAAAGACTTATGCCGTGTACACACGGACAGACTTTTCGACCGGACTGGTCCGACGGACCGAATCCGGCAGAAAATCCGACCTTGTGTGGGCTCCATCGGACCTGCAGCGGACTTTTTCGGTTGAAAATCTGACGGACTTTAGATTTGAAACATGTTTCCAATTTGTCCGACGGACCCGAGTCCAGTCGAAAAATCCGCTCATCTGTATGCTAGTCCGACGGACGAAAACCCACGCTAGGGCAGCTATTGGCTACTGGCTATCAACTTCCTTATTTTAGTCCGGTCGTACGTCATCACATATGAATCCATCGAACTTTGGTGTGATCGTGTGTAGGCAAGTCCGTTCGTTCAAAAGTCCGTCGGAAGTCCGTCTTATGCCGCGTACACATGACCGGACTTTACGGCATACTTTGACTTTTCGACGGACTTTCCGAATGAACGGACTTGCCTACACACGATCAACCAAAATCCGACGGATTCGTACGTGATGACGTACGACCAGACTAAAACAAGGAAGTTCATAGCCAGTAGCCAATAGCTGCCCTGGAGTCGTTTTTTGTCTGTCGGACTAGCATACAGACGAGCGGACTTTTCGACCGGACTCAAGTCCGTCGGACAGATTTGAAACATGTTTCAAATCTAAGTCCTTCAAACTTTTGAGAAAACAAAGTCCGCTGGAGCCCACACACGATCGAATTGTCCGACGAAATCTGGTACGCCGGACCAAGTATACCAAAAAGTCAGATCGTGTGTACGCGGCATTAGGAGTTTGAACTTGCAGTACAGAGAAGTCTGCAGTGGGGGATCTGGTGAAACTGCATTTTTAACGAGTGTTTAACCCTTGCAGTGCGGGGACAGCCCCAGTGCAAAGGAAAATTTTTACTTTCCCCAAAGGCTCATCTAGAATATCTGTGACATCCAAAACTAGAAACCTGTACAAAAAAAAAGAATGTTTTATATAACGCAGGTACTGCCAGTAAAAGCAGATACGCCAAGGTTAAACGGTTACTGTTAAGATGTAAAATGTCAGGACTATCCACACTGGTTTCTTAGCAACAATAAGTGTTAAAAACTCTTTA
The DNA here is from genome assembly GCA_037952925.1 of Lithobates clamitans. Lineage (NCBI taxonomy): Eukaryota > Metazoa > Chordata > Amphibia > Anura > Ranidae > Lithobates > Lithobates clamitans. The sequence goes on along the minus strand of JBBGZY010001757.1, from coordinate 609,610 downwards.
AACCTAAAAGACTACAAATCTGTGCATTTGTATTCACATGGAGTGCCTTAGTAAAATAAAAGATAAGAACTAAAGCAAGGCCAGCTCAATATGATTTTATCATGCTCGGAGAGTAATTACAGGGTACCTTGAGTGATGTGTATGGCTGCATAAATATCATCTCCATGCAGAAGAAGAATACCACTGCTACTAAATGACAGCTCTTCCTCCATTCACTCCTACACATACATTCACCACCCCTTATCAAGCCTGATACAAATGGGCAGACCGAACTCTGAAAACAGCAGAGGATGCAGGCAGGGCTCCATTCATTCTTCATAGCAACCTGTTGCTTCAATCTCCTTCTCAGCTGGAAAGCCCATCAGTTAGATCGAAATATTGTGTGTACCGTCTCTTCATCCATTACGAATGACTGCAAGTATGGTGCATGCATTATGCTATTTAACCTTTGCACCGTGTCAATACCACCATGTGTAAAACAAAGGTTTGGGTATGTATAAACTGGCGAGGTGGCTGGGGAAGAGGGGGGCCGGGGCACACACTGTAAATACATTGAAGACACAAAGCCATACATAAAGCCACTATAGCACATCAAACAAAAAACAATGGAAGTAAAAGGCATGCTGGGAGCCAACTGTGTTTTGTAATTTAACTAATTACATTGAAAAATCAATAGAAACCACATGTAAAATGAACTGATAAATGGCATGTTTGAGAGAATTTACATAATGTATAGACCCACTTAGAGGGTAAGTAAGCCCAAGAATAAAAATGCAATATATTGCAGATTATAGTGTGGTAGCTACCTTAGTTTTCAATTTTTCAAGCTAGGACCCCAGAAGAGGAGGATTGTGGCTGCACTGTGCAAAACCATTGCATAGAAGAGATAAGTATGACATGTTTGTTATTGAAAAAAAAAAAAAAAGCCAAGGCTTTACAACCACTTTAATGCATTCGCTGCATTAAAGTGGTCGTAAACCTCAGACATGAAATAGGAACAAAGCATACCTCTCTATAGTGTGTACTTGTCTCAACATAGGGCATTAATGGCCCGTACACACGATCCGAAAATCGGACGAAAAATACCGCTTTCGGCGCGATCGTACGATAATCGGATCGTTAGTAAAAGAAGAAATGGCCGCACTCCATACTGGATGAAAATTCTTATTTATTCAGAACATCCCAAGTGTTGACAAAAGACAGAAAGCTGGTAGATGCATTTCACACACTCCAAGTGCGCTTAATCATTACTGATATACTGGTGGTGGTGATGATGATTAAGCACACTTGGAGTGTGTGAAATGCATCTACCAGCTTTTTATCTTTTGTCAACACTTGGGATGTTCTGAATGAATAAGAATTTTCATCCAGTACGGAGTGCAGCCATTTCTTCTTTTATTGACTGCGAGCACATGTCTAGATCATCAGGCATCTAATCTCACCTGGAGCAGCGAGTTTTTCTTGTTGGATAATCAGATCATTAGTACAGCGCTTTCAAGAGCCAATCACAACAATTCATCCAATATTATTCAACTGGACAAGCACTAAAATTTTCCTCGTACGATACCAGATCGTACGATTTTCGTTTAGTCAGTACAGTTGTCTTCCAAAAATACAATACAAATACATTACAACACATGACATCACTTCCGATTTTTTTTTTTCCTGTCGTACGAGAATTTTCGTGACTTTAGTAACCTATTCAATTTCTACTTACGACTATTAAGCGTAAAAAGTTGTACGATCTGTCGTGTGATATTCGGATCATGTGTACAGGCCATAAGTGTCATTTCTGTCTATTGCTTCCTTACTCTGCTATCAGTATGAATCACTTCTGACAAGTTTTCCTGACACCAAGAGAAAAATGGTGACAGGAGTAGAGGTCGACCGATATGGGTTTTTCTCTGGCCGATGCCGATGCCGATATTTAGAAATCGCGGTGGCCGATGGCCGATATATGATGCCGATTTTTTTGGGCCGATATATTAGGCCGATTTTTTTTTTTTTTTTTCTTTTTTTTTTCCCCCTTCATCTCATAAAATCTAAAAGTTAGACCCCTTTCACACTGGGGCATTTTTTTAGGCGCTTTTGGGCTAAAAATAGCGCCTGTAAAGTGCCAGTAAAACAGCTCCCCTGCAGTCTCAGTGTGATATCCCGAGTGCTTTCACACTGAGGCGATGCGCTGGCAGGATGTAAAAAAAAGTCCTGCAAGCAGCATCTTTGCAGCGGTGTATACTGCTCCTCCACCACTCCTGCCCATTGAAATGAATGCGCACCGCTGCCGAAGCACCTGCATAGCGTTTTGGCAGCAGCACTTCAGGGGCGCATTTAACCCCTTCCTCGGCCGCTAGCTGGGTTATAAGCGCCCCGCTAGCAGCCGAATAGCGGCGCTAAAATGACAGTAAAGCGCCGCTAAAACTAACAGCGTTTTACCGTCAACGCATGCCTGCTCCAGTGTGAAAGCAATCTTAAGTAATAAGTGATACAGAAAATTTTTTACATTTAAACATTTATTGAACAAAACAAACCTCCAATCAGTTCAATTGTATGTAGAATTTAGATTAAAAAAAATAACTATATCTTAAATATTAAATACACAAAAACAGGTAATCAAAACTTTTGGACGAAAAAAAAAATGGGCTAACTTTACTGCTTTTTTTTTTTTTTAATTAGTGTATTTTTTTTTAAAAAATTGCGTTTGAAAGACCGCTGCGCAAATACTGTGTGACATAAAATATTGCAACAACCGCTATTTTATTCCCTAGGGTCTCTGCTAAAAAAAAAAATATATAATGTTTGGGGGTTTGAAGTGATTTTCTAGCAGAAAATACAGGATTTTTACTTGTAAGCAACAAATGTCAAAAAAGATTTAGTCTTTAAATGGTTAAACTGAGAAATTCTCCACGGAGTTCAGTCTATTGATAAAAAGAACCCGAAGAGATACAAATGTATCTTCTTATCAGATTTGGCAGGCTGCCCAGAGGAGGAGAGAAGACAAACTATAAACAGCTTGCAATTGACTTCTATTACAGAAGTCATTTGCAAGTCACGGCTGAAGTTATAATCGGCTTTTTTTATCAGCACAATCGGCCGATGCCGATTAAGTAAAAAAAGCCAAATATCGGCCGATATATCGGCCGGCCGATATATCGGTCGACCTCTAGACAGGAGAGGGACCTCCAGCTGATTGACAGCCTCAGCTCTGTTCCTGTGTGCAGTGTGAAGGGTTGTTCCCTCAAATCAGCTCTCAGAGCTCACCTCACTGAGCTCTGCAGAATGTAACTTCAGCTCTCCGCCCCCTTTTTCTGACAACTCAGACAAGCTATAAATTCTCGACTTTGAATGAATGTAGAGAGGAGAAGACTGCAGGTACATCTTATGTAGGATGATTTGTTTCATCTCTGTGTACCACCTAAAGATAGTCACTTCACTGGTTATATGCAAGGCTTTACAACCACTTTAAGGTTAAAAAAACTCCCACTGCCTCCCCCCCCCAATACTTACCTGAGACCTCGATCAATCCAGCTCTGTTCCTAGCTGCAACTCTTTTCTCCACTCTTACAGGCTTTGCTGTGAGCAGTGGGAGTCACTGGCTTCTGCTGCTGTCAATCAAATGCAGTGAGGACGGAGCAGGGAGGCGGGGCCGAGCCACGCTGTATGTGTCTGTGGGCGCACACAGCCCAACTCGGGAGCACACCCACATGTGTGCCCCCATAGTAAGTGGCTTACTATGGTGGCACATGCAGAGGAGGCAAGGCAGAGTGTGCCAGCAGGGGACTCCAAAAGTGGAGGTCTGGGGCCACTCTGTGCAATACCATACCACACAGAGCAGGTAGGTATAAAGCTTTTTTTTAGTTTATGTAAAAAAAAAAAAAAATTGCCTTTACAATCACTTTAAAGCTGTGGTTCAGGAAAATGAACACGTTAACATGCAATAACCCATTGCAACAGCACAAGTCCAGCTTTAGAAGGTACTGATCTCACTTCTGTTTTCAGTTTAAAGTGACACTAAAGTCTGGTTTAAAAAGAAAAAAGTCTATTCAAGTATGTATTCTTAACTAGAAGAAGTATCTTTTATTGCTCTCAGCCTCCTCCAAATCTACAAATTCCCATTTTGTTTTGTAGCTATGATCGAACTTCCTGTTGGAGGGTGGCTATGTTCATTCTCCATGGTCCCACTGTATATAGGAATGTAGCCACCCAAGATGGACTATGTATGGGCTAAGGGATTTGTAGTATGCATTGAGCAATGCACCTGACTTCAACTAATGCTTGTTCCAAGCAAACAGAAGTGAGGGGTAAAAGAGAGGTTCAGGAGCTCACAGAGGACATTACAAGAAGAGAAAAGCACAGTAAGAATTTATTTAATGAAACAATAAATTATAGGGCCAATAAGTAATGGGGGTGTATGGATTATTTTTGAAATAAAACTTCTTCCCACCAGCCGTATATATATATATATATATATATATATATATATATATATATATATATGCGGCCTCTCGGCGGGTGGGTATTGACGCTTAGAGGCTGCATATATACGGCCCTATGTAAACACTTCTCTGTGCTTAGACCGTGTGCCCTGCACGCTCCCAGCACAGTCACTGTCGGGAACCGGAAAGTTCCTGATGCATACTTGCGAATGGGAGCTTTGCGATCTTGTGTCCACTGTGACAGCCAATCACAGTGTTCACATTACTTAAATGCCCGCCTCCTGGCATCTAGAAGCTCCTGAAGGGATGGAAGATGGTGGCGGGAAAGGGTTGATGACATTGTTTAAAGTCATTTTAAAGCGCAGGGGAACCTTGGTTAACGAGTAACGCAGTTAACAAGCGTTTTGAAAGACAAGCAACTTTTTTTTTTTTTAATTCTGACTCGGTTTGCGAGTGTTGTCTTGCAAATCAAGCAGAATTCAAGCTAATGGGGTGTGCAGTACCGCATTTGGCCAGAGGTGCGGGGGCGCCGGAGACACTTGGAACGTTTCGGAGCCGTTCGGAAATACTCGGAATCACTGGGAAATACTCCGTTCCTGAGTGTTTCCGAGCCTTTCCGCCCCCCACCTCTGGCCACATGTGGTATTGCATGCAATAGAGGTCAATGTGGAACAAATTATCTTCGTTTCTATTGACTTCTATGGGGAAACTCGCTTTGATATGCGAGTGCTTTGGATTACAAGAATTCTCCTGGAACGGATTATGCTCGTAATCCAAGGTTCCACTGTATACAAAGCAAACTCACCCATCTATTATTGTCTCCACTTTGAAAAACATCCCCTAACATTTCTGGCTGTGGCCAACTTGAGTAAGGGCAGATGATTCATGTAACATTTACCTCATGGAATCCATATGCCCTTAGCTCTGGCATGCAGGCAGGAGGCTGTGCTTATCTGAGAAAACCCCTCCTACCCCTCCTGAGAACTCCTGGGATGTATGATCTCATTTGCCTATGCCAGAAAGCAGGAAGTAACTGAAAAAATGTAAAAAAAAAGTTGATATCATATTTACTTGTTTTACTTCCCTATCTATTTACTATGGCTAGCAAGATAAGGAAATAAAATTGTCGGTGTTGATTGAGAAAGTGAAATTCCACTTTAAAGTAGAACTAAAGGCAAAAGTGTTTTTTTAGTTTTAGATCGAGTGAAGAGGGAATACAAAACCTGTCAGTTTTTATTTTGGTCTGTCCCCCCATTAGGGTGACTCACCCTATTGGTCCAGTTTACTATTACCATTGAGAGTGAAAGTAAAAGAAATTACCCAAATTTTGGGTTGTTCCCAGAAAAAGAGAAGTCTTCTAAAGGGGACACTAGGTCTGGTGACCTGGGGGTCCCCAAAAAGTTCCCTTCATTTATAGGGATCTCCTCACTTCCTGTTTGGACTTCCAGGACAGGAAGTGAAGAAAAATCTCTGCAATGGGACACAGATGGTGTAAAAAAGAGGTTATAACCTTACTCTATCCAAAATGAAAAAAATTTTTTGCCTATAGTTCTACTTTAACCGCTTTAGATTCACGCTATTGCCAAATGACGGCAACAGCGCGGACCTACATTGCCGGGACTACGTCTATTGATGTCGTCCCGTGCACGAGAGGCCTGTGCGTCCCCCTGCAGGGCGCGCGCGGCGCACTCGGTGATCAGCGAGTCTATGAGACTCGCCTGATCACAGATCAGAGTAAGGGGTCGGTCCCGACCCCTTACCACATGATCAGCTGTCAGCCAATGACAGCTGATCATGTGATGTAAACAGAACCGGCTGACAGCGTGAGGAGGGAAAAAAAAGCCAATCACCGGCGGCCGTGAGAGGGACATCAGTCCCGATCACGGCGATCATCTGCCCCCTGCCAGTGACACCTAGCAAAAGGGAGCAGTGCCGCCTACCAGTGCCCACCAGCGTCACCCATCAGTGCCCACAGTGCCATCCATCAGTGCCCACAGTGCCACCCATCAGCGCCCGCAGTGCCACCCATCAGCGCCAACATCAGTGCCACAAAAACAGTGCTGCACATCAGTGCCGCCTATCAGTGCCCAGTGTCACCTACCAGCCCATAAGTGCCCATCAGTGCCGCCCATCACTGCCCATTAGTGCCCCCCATCAGTGCTGCCCATCAGTGGTACCTATCAGTGCCCATCAGTGCCACCCATTAGTGGCCATCAGTGCCGCCTTATCTGTGCCCATCAGTACCGCCTTATCTGTCCCCATCAGTGCTGCCTTAACTGTGCCTATCAGTGCCGTCTTAACTGTGCCCATCAGTGCCGTCTTAACTGTGCCCATCAGTGCCTCCTTAACTGTGCCCATCAGTGCCTCCTTAACTGTGCCCATCAGTGCCTCTTTAACTGTGCCTATCCGTGCCCATCAGTGCAGCCTATCAGTGCCCACCAGTGCCGCCTCATCAGCGCATATCAATGAAGGAGAAAAATTACCTGTTTGCAAAATTTTATAACAAACTATGAAACATGATTTTTTTTTTTCTAAATTTTCCATTTTTTTTGTTTGTTTAGCAAAAAATAAAAATCCCAGCTGTGATCAAATACCACCAAAAGAAAGCTCTATTTGTGGGGAAAAAAATGATAAAAACGTCATTTGGGTACAGTGTTGTATGACCGCGCAATTGTCATTCAAAGTGCGACAGCGCTGAAAGCTGAAAATTGGTCTGGGCAGGAGGGGGGTGTAGGTGCCCAGTAAGCAAGTGGTTAAATTCATGAGTTTCTCTAAAATATATTCGGATGTAGTAATGTATGTATGGATGAATAAAATCTAAAAATATATATAAATATATGAGTGATAAACATGTAAAATATATTTTTTTAAATAAAAAATGTAAAAGTTTTACGCTTCCATTACGACATCACTCATCAAAAGGTTTCCAGGGTTATAAACAGGCCAGGAAAAAGAGAAAACTAGGTGGAGCCCATATTTGTCCACTTGTCGCTCTTTGTGAGCTACTTTGTTAAGTGCACCAAAAGATTAAATCCTTTCCAAAAACCCTTCAGACATACAAACTTCAGCTAGTAAGACCAGGTAAACATGACATTTTCATACAGAATTGGAAGTACCAAGAAGAACATTGAGAGAGCGTTATTACATAATCCCTGGAATGAATGTTGTACATGTGTGTCTGCTTTCACTTCCACAATCTGCCCAGTCTATTCTTAGTCCTGAACAAACAGAACTGGAAACTTTGATCTATCTTTCAAGATTTTCCACCAAGAAAGCTCGCTGTGTTCCCTTTATTGTGAACTATACAACACTTTACTTAACGTAAAAGCAGCAGAGAAAAAAAAATGTATAAACTACACATTTGGAGGTAAAGTGGATCTACTGAAAACAAAAAAAACATTAAATACAGAGGGAAACCTCAAAGCATATTTCCACGTATGCAGTCAAATTTGAGAAAGCCTGCTATATGTTAGTCATGTGTTCCCATTCACACAGCATAGCTATTTTTTTTTTTTATTTATTTCTTACCTATTAGCTGTTTCTGAGGTGAAGGTGTCACTGGAAAGTGTCATGGCTGATTCTGATTTCTGCATTGTCTCACGTTGGCTATGTCCTCCACATGGATTGAAGAGGAAGTAAACCCCTATGGGTTTTTCTTTCTCTTTTGCTCCCCTCAAGGCCTGCAAATTAAAAGCATAATGGGCTAGTAATGGGCTCTGTGACTGGCCGGAGCTGCGTGACGTCACTCCCGCTCATGGGCGCGGGAGACGTCAGTCACGGCACACGCTGGGGGAAGAAACGGCACGGTGGTCCGCTTCTTCACAGCGCATGCGCCGATGACAACATCGGCGCACTACAAGTGAAATATCTCCTAAACGGCGCATGTTTAGGAGATAGTTCCTTATTCTAGGCTTACCTATAGGTAAAAGTAAGACAAAAGGGTTTGTAACCACTTTAACCACTAGGCATCCGCGCTATGGCCGAATGACGGCCACAGCGCGGACCTGCATTCCCGGGAGGCCGTCATATGACGGCCTCCCCTGTGCACGCTCCCTGCCGGGCGCAGTGTGGTCACCGAGTCACTGAGACTCGGCTGATCACCAATCCGTGTAAAGGGCCGGTCCCGGACCCTTACCATGTGATCAGCTGTCAGCCAATGACAGCTGATCACATGATGTAAACAAAACATCGGTAATCGTTTTTTTTTTTTACTCATGCTGACAGCGCGAGTAGAAAAAAAAGCCGATCACCGGCTCAGATGTAAGGGACATCGGTCCCTTAGTGGAAGAGGCACATCTGCCTCATCAGTGCCCAAAAAAAGTGCCACCTAACAGTGCCCACAGTGCCACCTAACAGTGCCCACAGTGCCACCTAACAATGCCCACAAGTACCACCTATCAATGCCCACCTGTAGTGCCAATCAGTGCCACCTGCCAGTGCTGCCCATCACTGCCACCCATCAGTGCCCATCACTGCCACCCATCAGTGCCCATCACTGCCGCCTATCAGTGCCCATCACTGCCGCCTCATCAGCGTACATCAATGAAGGAGAAAAATTACCCGTTTTAAATTTTTTATAACAAAATATAAAAAAAAAAACATTTAAAAATTCAGTTTTGTACATTTTTTTAACAAAAAGTAAAAACCGCAGAGGTGATCAAATACCACCAAAAGAAAGCTCTATTTGTGCTGAAAAAATGATAAAAATTTCATTTGGGTACAGTGTTGTATGACCGCGCAATTGTCATTCAAAGTGCGTCAGCGCTGAAAGCTGAAAATTGGTCTGGATAGGAGGGGGGTTTAAGTGCCCTGTAAGCAAGTGGTTAAAGCTGTCCATAGATTAACCAAAATCCCTGCTGAACCCGCCAAACGTCAATTCATCTATGGCCATTCTATCTCAACGGAAGTTGATGTTTAACGGGACTGTTGGAAAACGTTTGTCAACTAACCGGCTAAACTACCAGGGTGCTGTTGTTGAGTGCTCTAGGTAGTTCATTGATTCTTCCCATCATTCTGTAACTGCCTGTCCATACGAGGTATGGGCAGACAGCTACACTGAAAGTCTGCAGGAGCATGAGATTGCTGATTGTGGGTGCAACACTTTACAGGTTCCTAATAAAAAACATTTTTTTGAATGCGCATTTATTATTTTTTTTTTATAAAGGCAACCTTATCTCTTAAAAACTATTAGCTGGAAATTGGCTTTAATTTGTTAGTCAAGTTCATCTAAATCTGCTAAAGCATCTAAAACGTCCCTCTCCCCAGACTGACATTGCTGCTGTCCAAGAGTGTCTGTGGGTCACTGCATCCAGCCAGATTGGAGAAGCCCTAAGACAAGAAGTGTGTTACTGGCCAGATCTCCAGGTGAAAATAAAGTAATAAAACTTAAAAAAACAAAAACAAATGCAGCCACTACATTTAAGGATTGGTAAGCTGCAATGCAATATATACATTTTTTTTAGGGTGGGGGGGCAGAGGTAGTCCAATACCACTTTAAATGAGTTCAGAGACGCAAAGAGTAATGCCCCATAAACACGGTTGGATTTTCTGACGGAAAATGTTGGATGGGAGCTTGTTATCAGAAATTCGGACCGTGTGTAGGCTCCATCGGACATTTTCAATCGAAATTTCCAACACACTAAATTTGAGATCTGGATCTCAAATTTTCCTGACAACAAAATCCGTTGTCGTAAATTCCGATCGTGTGTACACAATTCCGAAGCACAAAGTTCCACGCATGCTCGGAATCAAGAAGAAGAGCCGCACTGGCTATTGAACTTCATTTTTCTTGGCTCATCATACGTGTTATACATCACCGCGTTCTTGATGTTTGGAATTTCCAACAAGATTTGTGTGACTGTGTGTATGCAAGACAAGTTTGAGCCAACATCTGCTGGAAAAAAACATGGATTTTGTTGTCGGAATGTCCGATCGTGTGTACGCGGCATAAGAGTGGTCCAAAACATGTGGTCCAAAAACCATCAGCTTGGCATGCCTGCTTTCTGTACTGAAAGATGTACAGTTTATACTAGAACATGCATGTCCCCCTGTAGATTCGCAGTTTTTCACATTACCGGAATATTTGGGAATACTGTGTCTTCTAGCTAATGCATACTCCCAATACATATAAACAGATTGTTAAAGAAAACGTATGGAGTATCCTTGGCCCTTTCAGTATATATTATTGTGGACGTGTTACTATTTGTTTATCTAATCTCATATATACTGCCCTAATAAAAAAGAGACGATACATTTTATCAAACATATATAAACACGTGTAAATATAAAGATTACAAACAATGAAAAGACCGCATTCCTACAGACAACCGTACATGTAAATATTTGAAACGTGTTATTTAGATTTTAAGTAACTTCGCAGAAAGAGACATTGGAATTACAGTACAAAATGTAAGTGGTTTGTAGGTCATGTAAGAAAACATCAGTAATCGCTAATGTATACGAAGCGTAAAAAAATATTTATCGCTAGCATATCCAAACAAGGTGTGCGCCAATTCCCCGGCATCCCCTTCTATATAAAAATATAGGAAGTCTATATAAAGCTAAAAATTATCAGTGATTTAATTCCTACATTTTAGTTTTGATTACAACAGGATATATATCACTTTAATCATGAAGGCTCTGCATCACGTGTGTGTATTTCCCTGGGTAGTCTGCATGCAAATGCAGTCTTCCTAGGAAAGCCCACTCCCCCAGTCTGACATCTACCCATCAAAATGGGTTGAAAACACTCATATACCTAGTGAAGGTACTAGCCTCAAATGATAGACAGAGAATAATCATCCTACATACATTGCACCTGTTTACCCCCCTAATCAATGTGGCCGGCCCCTAATTTAATTATATGTTTTTTTTGTTTTTTTTTATAGAAGCAGATGATTAGAGCCTGAGGCTGTAATTGGCTTAAAAAAAGGGTGAGCTCGGGGCGCAGAGCCCACCAACTTGGGTGACAATAGCGAATTAATATTTCCTCCTGGCCAATCCCGGTGTCTTGCCGAGAAAGTTCCCCCAGCGGCAAAGGACCCCCCTGTACTGCGCATGTGATGCGCTTGCGCAGTACGAACGACTACGGAGCCGCCGAAAATTGCCGAAGAAGAACAGCTGATCGTCAGCTCTATACGGCGCCTGCGCACTACATTCTAACTTAAGTCCACGTTAAAGCCCCACCATCCAAGTGGACATAGAGTAAGAATATTAAAATGCAGAGCGCGCAGAGGGGCCATGCCCGAAGCGTGGCGAGCGTAGCAAGCCCGCAAGGGGCCTGTTACAAAGTGTTTTTTTTACTATAGTCTTGGCACGCGGGCGCCGTGTACAGCTGACTCAGGTGTTCAGCTTCGGCTCTTTTCGGCGGCTCCCTTGTTGTTCCTACTGCACAAGCTCTGCGCCTGTGCACTACAGGGGGGTCATTATCCGCCGAGGGGAACTTTCTCGGCAGAACACCGGCTCAGGAAGCGGGTCCTGAAACCCAATTGGCCGAGAGGAGAAGCGATCCTATTAGCTACCCAGGAGAGAGGAGATGCAAGGGAAGCCACACCGCAGTGAAGCCAAGGAAGGAGGAGAGGCAGAGGCCCACCCTCCGGAGGAAGCCCGCAACCTAGATGGGATAAGTGTGGGGACCGATCGACCAAACGAGGGGGGAGGTGCGGGAGACCACCAGCCGCCACTTGGACTGGGATCTGAATTCACACACAACAGAGCTAAGGGAGAAGAACTTTGAACCCTATTGGTGGGAAGAGACACACACCCTTCCTCACAGTACATGGAGAGCAAGAACAGCTTTTACTGTCAATAACAGGCTGTGTGCTGGAGCTCTTCTCCCCATGACCAATTATCTCTAATGCCTGTACACATGGTCGGACATTCCGACAACAAAATCCATAGATTTTTTTCTGACGGATGTTGGCTCAAACTTGTCTTGCATACACACGGTCACACAAATCTTGTCGGAAATTCCGAACGTCAAGAACGCGGTGACGTACAACACATACGACGAGCCAAGAAAAAGGAAGTTCAATAGCCGGTGCGGCTCTTCTGCTTGATTCCGAGCATGCGTGGAACTTTGTGTGTCAGAATTGTGTACACACGATCGGAATTTACAACAACAGATTTTGTTGCCAGAAAATTTGAGATCCAGATCTCAAATTTGGTGTGACGGAAATTCCGATGGAAAATGTCCGATGGAGCCTACATACGGTCAGAATTTCTGACAACAAGCTCCCATGGAACATTTTCCGTCGGAAAATCCGACCGTGTGTACAGGGCATTAGAGTCATTAAAGGCTGTCAGAAGTGACTCATGCAGGACTAGACAGTAGAGAGAAATCACATGCAGAGCTTTGGATAGAGACACATACACAGAATAGAAGGATGTCCTTTGTTCAGATTTCATGTCTGAGGTTTACAACCACTTTAAGGTGTTTAGCTATTTGCGTCCCTCCTCCCAGGAGCCAGCCCACTGCTTCCATTAAGGCTGATGTCTTTTGAATACTGAGGCAAGGTGCTGTGTTGTTTTCAGCAATCTACTGTTTGTACATACAGTTGTGTGAAAAAGTATTTGCCCCCTTTCTGATTTTTTTGCATATTTGTTACTCAGATCATGAATCTAATTTTATTATTACACAAAGATAACCCGAGTAAAAATACAAAATGCAGTTTTCAAATGATGGTTTCATTTAATAAAGGCAAAAAACCTGCCTGACTTTATGTGAAAAAGTAATTGCCCCCTAAACCTAATAACTGGTTCTGCCACCCTTGGCGGTAACAACTTCAATCAAGCATTTGTAATAACTGGCAATGAGTCTTTCACATTGCTGTGGAGCAATTTTGTCCCACTCTTCTTTGCAGAATTGTTTTAATTCAGCCACATTGGAGGGTTTTCCAGCATGAACGGCCTGTGTAAGGTCATGATACAGCATCTCAATTGGATTTAAGTCCAGGCTTTGACTAGGCCACTCAAAAACGTAAATTTTGCTTTGTTTGAACCATTTGGAGGTAGACTTGCTGTTGTGTTTCGGATCATTGTCCTGCTGCATAACCCCAGTGCAATTGAGCTTGAGGTCACGAACTGATGGCCGGACAATCTCCTTTAGAATTTTCTGGTAGAGCCCAGAATTCATGGTTCCATCAATTATGGAAAGTCATCCAGGTCCTGAAGCTGCAAAGCAGCCCCAGACCATCACGCTACCACCACTATGTCTGACTGTTGGTATGATGTTCTTGTTATGAGATGCTTTATTAGTTGTATGCCAGATGTAATGGGACACACAACTTCCAAAAAGTAAATTTTTTGTCTCATCAGTCCACAGAATTTTTGCCTAAAAGTCTTGGTGATAATCAAGATGTTTTTTGGTAAATGTGAGATGAGCCTTTGTGTTCTTTTTGTTCAGCAGTGGCTTTGGCCTTGGAACTCTCCCATGAATGCCATTTTTGCCCAGTCTCTTTCTTTTTTGTTGAATCATGAACACTGATCTTACCTGAGGCAAGCGAGGCCTGCAGTTCTTTAAATGTTGTTCTGGGTCCTTTTATGACCTCCTGGATAAGTCGTTGTTGTGCTCTTGGAGTAATTTTTGTAGGCCAGCCACTCCTGGGAAGGTTCCCCACTGTTCCAAGTTATCTCCATTTGTGGATAATGGCTCTCCCGTGTTTCACTGGAGTTCCAGAGCCTTAGAAATGGCTTTGAAACCCTTCCAAGACCAATACATGTACATTACTTTGTTTCTAATCTGTTGTTGAATTTTTTTAGATTGTGGCATGATGTGTGGCTATTTGTGATCTGTAATGCCCGTACACAATGGCGACCCTAGGGGGGGGCCAGAGGGGGCCCTGACCCCCCCAACATTATGCTGTGCCCCACCATGTGCCCCCCCAATAAAAAATTTTTTTTTTTTTTTTTTTTTACAAAAAATCAATGTCTAAGAGGGAGAGAGTCCCCAGTCAGCTCCTGCGGGTGATTCCTCCCCCCTCCCTCTGCTTGCTGACACTGCATAATGCGAGCGCTCACACAACCACAGCCGCCCGATCTGCTCCTTCCCCTGCATCCTCATTGGCAGGGAGAAGAGCGAGTTGCAGGAAGGACTCCACCAGGACTCTCAGTTACTGAAAAAACAGACTGATTTCTCCCGTCCTTAGGACAGGAGAACCAGCCTGTAAATTCCAAGAAATGCCAGACCAGCGCTGTCAATAGCAGGGGCAGGACAGCAAGAGGAGGCTGGGAAACCCCGCAGTGGCAGAACACCAGGGCCCAGAGGCAAGACAACCTTTGCAACCCTGATAGTTCTCCCACTGCTTTGGATCCTTATATTTTCTTGGTATGCTGGTGACATATATCTCTTGTTTTCTGCCACCCTGGGGGGGCCCCAATACAGTAGGAAGGGAGCTCACTGCAGAACATGTGATCCGTCGGACTTTGGTGTGACTGTGTGTAGACAAGTCCGATTCGACGGAAGTCCATCGAAAAGTCCATCGAAAGTCTATTGAAAAGTCAGACGTGATTCAGTCCGTCGAAAGTCCAGTCGTGTGTATACAGCATAAGGCGCTTTTCAGGCACTTTCACGCTAAAAAAAGTGCCTGAAAAGCTCACGAAAAACGATTTAATTTAAAATCAATGAATGCTTTCACACTGGGGCAGTGCGTTGGCATGGTGGTGAAAAATGCCCCTCTCCACTGAAATTAATGGAAAGCTCTTTAAAAGCACCTGAAAAGCTCTTTAAAAGGGCTCAGTGTTTTACTGGCAGTTTAGAAGCGCCTCAGTGTGAAACAGGCCTTGGCGTGCTTTACTTTGTCAGACAGCTTCTATTTTTGCGATTTCTTGATTCAACAGGTCTGGCAGTAATCAGGCCTGGGTGTGGCAAGTGAAATTTAACTCAGCTTTCCAAAAAATTGTGGTTAATCACGGTTCATTCATGGGAGGGGGCAATTACTTTTTCACATAGGGCCAGGCAGGTTTGAACAGCTTTTTTTCCCTTAATAAATTAAATAATAATTTAAAAATTGCATCTTGGATTTACTTGGGTTATCTTTGTGTAATATTAAAATTTGCTTGATGATCTGAATCATTTAAGTGTGAGTAATATGTAAAAAAATAAAAAATCAGGAAGGGGGGCAAATACTTTTTCACACAACTGTATATGTCAAATTACAATTTATGATAACAGATCACATCCCTAAACTAAGAGAGGGCAGAGACTGAATGGTGGTCCTTAAGGCTAGGATCACACCATACACGTGTGACAGAGCGCGCACACATTTCCACGTGTTGGGCAGTCTTATCAGCTACCCTACTTGTGAGAAATGCAGAAAAGAAGTCCCTGATCCCTTTCCAAATATATGTCACACCGAACTGCATGTTGCTGCAGCACCATGCGGTTTGGTCCATGTGAGAATGCATGTGTTAGCAGATGCGTGGGGGTACCATCAACAAGTAATTCCACCGCTGCTCGTCTGCTAAAAGGCAGCGCGTTTCTGTGTGTGTCAGGAAAGCATGTGTTCCTCACATGCAAAACCAAAACGTGTGAACCAGGCTCAGATCTGGGGAGTTTTCTGTCAAGTCAGCACTGATACATAAGGACAATTGATATAAGGGGGGACTCTGATGGGGACATTTGATGTAAGGTGGCACTCTGATGGAGCAATTGATGTACTGTAATGAGGACAACTGATGGAAGAGGACACTCTTATGGGGACAATTATCATAAAGGGGCACTCTTATGGGGACACCTGGTGTAAGGTGGGACTCTTTCTGAACACAGGAGATCATTCTCATCATGCTTCACATGGAACCATTCAGAGAATGTGTTGCATCTTCTCAAAGCATGCAAAGCATTCTCCGATTGGCTGGGTGGATTTGATTTAAATCAAGTCAATTTAAATCACGATTTAAATCACCAATAAAAAGGCTTGATTTAAATCAACACGATTTAAATCATAATTTTTAAAGAGCAACTGTCATCTGTCCCGCAGCGGCTCCTCCTCTGACCCGCTGTTGACTCACCGACAGTCCCATTCACTTTAATGGGATTGCTGATTGCAGCAGTGACACAACAAGGTGAGGGACGTGGCGGCAGCAGGCGAGTGGATGCCCACTAACAGGCGCTGCCATGATGGATCTGAAATGACAGGTGCTCTTTAAATATAAGGACTTATTCTTGCATACAGTTAGAATCTTTAATCACATGCTGACCGCCCGCAATCGTTTGACGACAGCAGAATGGCTGCCCTGCGCGAATTGCCGTAGCTGTACGGTGACCGCTTTAAAGGGTATAGAGGGTGCGCGCGCGTGCCCGTCGCATCACTGAGGAGCCGATGCACGTGCCCGGCATCCGCGATGTCCGCCAGGCACCCGCAATCACTCGTGACAGAGCGGGAACGTGGATCTGTGTGTGTAAACACACAAATCCGCGTCCTGTCAGGAGAGAGGAGACAGATCGTCTGTTCCTAGTATAAAGCAACACCGATCGGTCTCCTCCCCCAGTCAGTCCCACCCCCCCACAGTTAGAACACACAGTGAGGGAATACATTTAACCCCTTGATCGCATTGTTAACCCCTTCCCTGCCAGTGACATTTGTACAGTAATCAGTGGCTATTTATAGCACTGATCGCTGTATAAATGTCAATGGTATCAAAAAAGTATCAAAAGTGTCCGATCTGTCTGCCGCAATGTCGCAGGTCCAAAAAAAAAAAAAAAAAAAAAAAAAAAAAATCGCAGATCACTGCCATTACTAATAAAAAAAATAATAAAAATGCCATAAATCAACCTATTTTGTAGGCGCTACAACTTTTGCGCAAACCAATCAATATACGCTTATTGCAATTTTTTTTACCAATAATATGTAGAAGAATACAAAATTGTCGATCTTTTTTGCTTATAGCACAAAAAATAAAAACCGCAGAGGTGATCAAATACCACCATACTATATCTTTTTATTTTATTTTTCTTCCATTTTTTTGGAGTTAAATTGATAGGAGCACAAAATTCATCCACGCTTACTAAACATGTCAAAAGTATGACTTAGGCCTCATGTACACTGCTGTTGGGAAACGGACGTTTAGGAGCAGTTGGGCATTTTTTTCAGCTGCCCCTGAACTCTCATCTATGTTATCCTATCAGTACATATACACAGGGTCGTTTCGAGGCAGTTGCGTTTGGAAGCATTTTTTTGGAAAGCAAAAAAATGCGTTCAGGATGGATGTTCAGAGGCATTTGAAACGCCAAATGCCTGTAACAGTTTGTAAACGCATGTACACGCGGTAACTCGCGTTTAGCCGCATTTCGTGTACAGGCGTTTCTCATAGAGAAACAGCGCTTTATGTAAAAAAACGCTTCAAAACGCAAATGCGGCTAAACGCTGCATGTAAACGCGGCACGACGGACGTTTTTAAATGTCGGTTACTATCTGTCAAGTTAAATCATTCAGGAGAGGTTTTAAAACATCCTGTGTAGATGAAGCCTTACTATCTTATAGGTCATGTCTTCTGTTTTGCCTTCTTATTTTGTATATTTTTTTATATACTCTGTTTTGTCATTTTCGTGTGCAAACCTATTCTAAAAATAATAAAAATTTATGGAAAAAAAAAAAAAAAGCAAAACAAAATTTTCGAGTACTTCCAAATGACATTTGTCAAGTCTTTGATGGCATTATCAAAATGTACAGATAAGATTTTTCATACAAAAATCTACCAGAGTATGGTCAGCTCTTGTCTAAATACAAGAGTTATAAGTATTCTTACTAGAATCTTGGTGTGCCTTGAGTATCTCTTCCAGATCTGTGCAGTAATCCAGTGCAAGCAAGATCTTCCTGTAATACCGACCAGTCACTTCTGCTCTCCCTCTTTATGCAGGGTGACTGGTCTAGTCTCCGCCCCTTCTGTAGTTTTCTGCATGCAAACTGTAGTGGGTGGAGCCTGCTGGGCCCCTCCCTCAGCTCTTCTTTAAGTGCTGCTTAATGTCACTGCTACATTCAAAAAGTAATAACTGGGTTTGTAAAGGCATTTGGCTCACATAAAATGGATGAATACGAGTCATCCATAGACTCCCTCCAGAGGTGGTTCTGGCCAGCTTAGTAGATTGCTTTGAGAAAGGCCTGGATACTTTCCTAAATGTACATAATATAACTGGCTACTAACATTTATAGGTAAAGTTGGTCCAGGGAAAATCCGATTGTCTCTCTGGGATCAGGAAGGAATTTTTTCCCCTGCTGTAGCAAATTGGATCCTGCTTTTCTGGGGGGTTTTTCGCCTTCCTGTGGATCAACTGTGGGTATAGGATTGGGTATATGGGATTGTATGATATTTTTTATTTTATTTATTTATTTTTTATGGTTGAACTAGATGGACTTGTGTCTTTTTTCAACCTGATTAACTATGTAGCTTTGAGGCTATTGAGGAATATATTAAAAAATTTGTGTACAGAGTTCAGTTTTAAATCTACCCAGAGAGTAATAAAAAAAAAAAAAAAAACATACAAAGGTTCTAACCCTTTTCCACTCCATCCAGATAAAAAAATGGCTATAGATGCACTTTGATCTCTCTTGCTGACATGACTTTCGCAATTTGTGGCTGACTGTAGCAGTTGTGCCTATACTGTACAAGACATTTAAACCTGCAGACAGAGCATCTCTGTACAAAGAATTCTTCTAATGAACGGAGTGTGGATGATTTAAAAATACATCTGCACTACGAGGTTGCTGGGAAACAGATGCTGTGCACCATTCCATGTGAACTTTATAAGACTGCTACATAAAATAACAGTGGGAAATCATTCGTTATAGTCACACTACAAATTTAGCTTTATGCGCCATTGTTTACTACCTAGCAACAACAATGCAATATATGAAAAATGTAAACACATCGTTATTTTATCAATAGACAAAGGACACTACACTAAACTCGAATTTTACTACCTGTATAGAGTTGATTAGTATTACAAATCCATGAAGATATTTCTTTATCTGATGATAAAATGCTGCAGTTTGTTAAGCTGCACAAAATAATAGGCACAAGAAAACAGATATCATTGAGGCCCCTTATTCACACCTGCATGTGCAAACAGCTGCTGGCAGGTAATCCCATATAAAGCTTTTGAATGATCAGCCCTGGCTGCAGACTGTTCGCATCCAGCCGATCATACGTCATGCCCAACTGAATGCGAACAGCCACCAGTGGCTGCGGGTGCCATCAGCGGCTTCCCACTAGCGGCTGTTCACAGGAAACCCTGCCAACTCTCCCATAGGAAATGAAGACTTTTTCACATAGGCAGTAGTGTCTACTGCCTTCTGAAAAGCAATTTGGATTAGAACTCTTTTCAGAGGGCAACCCTGCTGCCTTCCGAATTTATTTATTTTATTTATTTTTTTGGGGGGGGGGGGCTTTTTTTTTTTGTATTGAAATACCATACCACAACCATTTTGAAAGTTTTTCAATCATTCTTATTATTAATTCTTAATAATCTTATCTTAATTCTTATTAATATATTCATTATATGTATCATCAAGAAAGAAAGCACAGTATACAAAAACATGATAATAATGTGACAATAGTCGGAACATAAGGCCCCTTTCAGATGGAGCGGACTCGGTCAAGCGGAACCACCTGCTCAGCGGGAAATCTCTCTGCTGAGCAGGCAGATGACAGGTCCCTGTCCGCTCTGCTATGCTGAGTGGACACGGACACAGCCTGCTGCTCTCTATGGGGTGGTCGGATGGAAAGGGACTGCCTGTCTGTGTCCATCCGACTGTCATCCGATCTGACTCGCCATGGTAAAGGTGTCCCTATTCCTCTGTTTTTTAGCGGACCAGATCAGATGCCGGCTGCTGTCAGCGGACATATGCATCCGCCACTCAGTAGAGAACAATTGGTGGTCCGATCGGGTCTGCCGGAAAAATGGACAGGCGGACCCGATCGGTCCGCTGATGTGAAAAGGGGCCTTAGGTTTCAAACAATCATTCTGATTATACATTTTCAATATAAGGAGTACACTATAGCAAGCAAGGGTTCAAAGGAGAGAGTAGAGAAAGAAGGCAAAGGGTAGACGCTTCCTGAAGACGTAATCATGAAACGTACGTCAAGGCGGTACTTGATCACGTTACTCCACGCATTTCTAGTCCCTCTGGTTGTTTCTGGTCGGGTTGGTGGAACGCACGCCAACCATGGAGGTGGAAGCGAGGCACCATCCAGCACAGACAAGCCAGCAGCCCCAGTACCGGGTCAAGGCACATATACATGAAAGAGGCCACTCGGCTCTTGTATTATTTTCATATTATAATAAATAGGATTACGCTATGGGTTTCCACTATTTCTTTTACATATCCCATGTATAATTTCTGTGGAGGAAGAGTTTCATACATCTCCAGGTTACATCAATGTAGCAGACATTATCCTGCCAAAGCTTCTTTTGACTTTCTCTTTAATTAAAGGAGTCAAATCCGTCTGATAAGCAGAATATTTACCTAAAGCACATGGGGTGTTTTTTACAGTGTGTGGTGAAGGAAAATTCACAATTTTTCTGGAAGACTATCAGCACAGAAGAATTTTCTTGGATCACTAAATGAATTTTTGCTTGGGACAATTTATTTAAAAGGAATCTCCTTTGGCTACATTGCCACTAGATAGTTATGAGCAAATCACATGCATGAATAATAGTTATTTTTACTACATTGCATTTTTAGTTTAATATCGAACGCTATCTTTATTGGTGTATACACAATTATATTATCACATACTACTACAATGTGCCCTCTTTATATCTTATAACCGCATTGAGTATTATTAATACCCATTAAGGGGAGCAGCTTCCTGTTTTTTAGGCGTTTTTTATAATAGGCGCGGGGTACACAAAATTCTTTTATCACGGAAGGTAGACAAGGGAGAGGTGTTTGTGGGGGGAGAGAAAAAAAAATAAGGAGGGGGGATTCTAAATAAAAGGAGAAGTAACCACAAGTAACCACTAGTCTGCCGCATAATCACGAGTCAAGCATTTGGCTTCTTGCAGTTACAGCGTGCTCCCATTGACCCTAATGGGTATGCTTGACAGGCTGCTGTCTGGAAACTCAGTAGAGTACAGCGCCACATCTGTGGCACGTGTACAGCCCTCTGGCTGCACTGGTAGAATTTAGATGTGTGGCCAGGGTGGTAAAACTGTTGCCCCCCCTCATCGTAATCCCTTTTAACTGCAAAGGCAGCGGATGTGGGTGTACACATGCCACAGGTGCATCAGGAATTATAACCACCTGTTGCTTTTGGTGGGCATAGGGCCCACTAAACATGATCCATTTAGGTGAACATGGGTGCTCTGCAAGTGTCTCTGTGGGTTATACAAAAAGAATTTTAAAAAAATGAAGATTTCCCCATCCACGCATTCAGTGTGGATGGGGAAATCCTCTTCGCTGAGCTTTTGTTTCTGAGGGCGGGGAGATCCCCCTGCTATTAGAATACACCGATCAACGCTGCCGGGTATGTTCTGTATATCCTCCCTGCCCATACATAGATTGAAATTCAGCCGGTTCCTGCTGAACCAGGCAAATTTCATTCCATGTATTGCCGGCTTAAGTGAAATTAAATATGCTTAGGATAAATATAGGTCTATCTCCAGGGAAAATGTTCAAAAAAGGACTAAGAGGACCATCTGGTCTTTTTGTGCCATCAGTCTTCAATGCCTCTTCTACATCTCTGTTACGTCTAAAGCTTGCCATGCTGCACACTGAGTATTTTACTTTTGTTAGGCTCTATATAATTTTTTTTTTTTTTTTAAAGACAGTGGGAAAAGAAAAACACACACAGTGTATAAACCACATTAACAAAGGAGAGATTTGTTATACAGCTCACTGCCTCGGGCTATTACAATGGTTTGATCTACGTAAGATTAGATCTCAAAAGGGCCTTTAAAGTCTCTTACAGGTCAAAAGTACTAGGTTACAAAAGCAAAACAGAGGCCTTTTCACAATATACCAACATAGTACGGAAAGTGACAGAAAGAAAAGTTTTTTTTTTTTAATTAGAAAATTTAGGATAAATTAGGAAATGTATAAACAAAACAAATCAGTCTTCACTCATTGAAGTTTAGAATGGAAGATATTTTGTATTTTAACATGGCTCCCAACTGCTCCTCATTGGGAGGGTCTGTTTCTCTTTTGCAACCAAATTCTCCTACCCCTCCTCCATCATCAGTTATCATTCTTTTTGGTCACATGTATAGGGTTATGTGACTACCAAAAGTAGATGGTGGACCTTCCGTCCACCATCTAATATCAATACCAATGTAAACAAAAAGGAGTGATGATCAAAAGAACCAGAGGACGGAAGATCTCAACTAAGCTTAAAGAGATTGTAAACCTCCCTCTGCAAGTTGTACTTATAGGTAAGCCTAGAATAAGGCTTACCTATAGGCACTGTACACATCTCCTAAACGTGTGCCGTTTAGGAGATATTTACGGTATACTGCACCGATGATGTCTTTGGCGCATGCGCTATGAAGAAACGGCCCCCCCAAGACGTTTCTTCAGGTGAATGTGCCGTGACCAGCGCCTCCTCCGCGCGTGTGATGTCACGCGGCTCTGGCCAGTCACAGAGCTGGAGACCGCAGCCCAGGAAGGAAGAGGGGCGAAGATGGATGCGGCCTGCAGCGGGGATGGCTCGGGCTTCGTTTGCAGGTAAGAGTCACATAATGTGCTAGTATGTGTTTCAGACTAGCACATTATGCTTTTTACTTTGCAGGGTAAAAGAAATGAAGTAAAACCCATCAGGGTTTACTTCCTCTTTAAGCCTGGTACACACGGAACAAATATCAGCTGATTCAACAGAAACCAGCCGACATTCCGCCCGTGTGTACTGCAGCCTGTCTAACAGAAGCCGTCCGAACATCTGGCTTTTGTAGAATGGGCATGCCAGAAAAACATTTGCTGATCGGGATCTGATCAATTAATTCTTAATGGCACCCCCACGCATCATTGTTGTGTGTGGCTGCGTTTTGGAAAAAGGGTCAGCGAGTTTTTTCCTGCGTTTCCTGCAGGTACAAAAAATGCGGCACGTAGGGCCCACGTATGTGTCAACTTAGAAAAAGAGAACAGCTACCAGCACTTTTCATTCAATGTAAGTACTTTGTCCTCTGTCCTGATTTAAAAAAAAAAAAAACTAAACTTAGGCTTTAACATACTTTCACTTTCTGTATGAGTCTATATTTCATATTTACAGTTTGAAAATTAAAGTGGTAGTTAACCCGATCGGGTTAAGCGAACGAGCAAAGTCCTTTCCTGTATTAACCACTTAAGCCCCGGACCATTTGGCTGGCCAAAGACCAGCACACTTTTTGCGATTCAGCACTGCGTCGATTTAACTGACAATTGCGCGGACGTGCGACGTGGCTCCCAAACGAAGTTGACATCCTTTTTTTCCCACAAATAGAGCTTTCTTTTGGTGGTATTCGGTGTTTTTTTTTTTTGCGCTATAAACAAAAAAATAGTGACAATTTTGAAAAAAAAAAGCATTCTTTTTTACTTTTTGCTATAATAAATATCTCCAAAAAATATATAAAAAAAATTTTTTTTTCCTCAGTTTAGGCCGATACGTATTTTTCTACATATTTTTGTTAAAAAAAAAAATCGCAATAAGCGTTTATTGATTGGTTGGTGCAAAAGTTATAGCGTCTACAAAATAGGGGATAGATTTATGGCATTTTTATTGATAATTTTTTTTTTTACTAGTAATGGCGGCGATTTTTATCATGACTGTGACATTATGGCGGACAGATCTGACAATTTTGACACATTTTTGGGACCATTGGCATTAATACAGCAATCAATGCAAAATAATTGCATTGATTACTGTAAAAATGTCACTGGCAGTGAAGGGGTTAAGCACTTGGTGGCGCTGTAGGGGTTAAGTGTGTCCTAGGGAGTGATTCTAACTGTGGGGGGAGGGGCTGTGTGCGACAAGTCACTGATCACCGCTCCCGATCACAGGGAGCTGTGATCAGTGACACTGTCATTAGGCAGAAAGGGGAGATGCTTGTTTACATTAGCATCTCTCCATTCTTCCTCACCGTGAGACGATTGCGGGTATCCCCGCCGACAATGAGTCCGCGGGACCCACAATCACGGTCACACAGCTCCCGGCAGGCCTATGAGCCACCACTTAAAAGGCAACGTACAAGTACGTTAATCTGCCTGTACGTGCCCTTCTGCTGCAGTATATCTGCGTGAGGCGGTCGGGAATCGGTTAAGAGAGGTATGGACTCCAGAGAGAGAAAAATCATTTTGACCCTGTACAAATCATTATTATTATCGTGTGTATGAGGCTTTAGATCTGTGAAAATGTGGAATAGACTTCCTCCAGAGGTGGTTATGGCCAGCTCAGTAGATTGCTTTAAGAAAGACCTGGATTCTTTGTTAAAAAAAAAAAAGAAGAACACAATGCTATCAATCACAGCCAGTGAACCAATGAGGCGAGAGGGTGGGGCAGAGCCACTGCTCTGTGTCTTATGGATACATAGAGCAGAGTTCGGTAGCAAGCACACACCAGTGCCCCTATAGCAAGCGGCTTGCTATTGGGGGCACTGGTCAAGGGGAAGAAGCCCATGCGGGGGACCGGAGAAGGAGGAGGATCAGAGCAGGTAAGTATAACATGTTTGTTATTTTTTTAATTCTTCAGCCAAACCTTTAATACCACTTTAAGGTGGAAATCCAGCTTCATCCTAACTAGCCTAAAACTGTCCCCTCCGCCATCCTAACACCTATATTAACTAACCTGAGTAAGAAAGATTCATATACTTGCCTCTTTTCAGCCCGATCCGGTCGAGTCACGGTCCAGCAGCGGCTCAAGGGGAGAGGAGAGAGATCTCCAATAACAGTTGGTTACAGTGATGTCACTCATAGGCTACAATGGCCCATCAGATGTTGGCACTCTCTCCTATCCCACTCAGTGGCACTGGCTGACACAGGGGGACAGGACCACCTAATCAAACCAGAGTGGCCTAGAAATATGTAATTATATACATCTTTCTTCTACAGGTTTGTTAGCATAGGTGTTAGGAGGGGACAATTTTAGAGATTAGTTAGGATGAAGCTGGAACTCCTAACCTTATTTCTGGGGTCAGGATGGAGGACTAGCATTTTCAGAGGAAAAGCAGTGGCCATCTATGTGCTTCTCTCATGAGATCTCTCTTTTCAGTTTCACTTTTTCTACTACAGATAAGTAAACTAATCGGAGGAAAAAAAAAGCAAAACATGGATCAAGGGCATCATGAATTTTTACAAGGTTTGGTCATTTTTACAGTTCAAACTTTTATGAACCAACAGAAGCTTCTTATGGAGAACCTGAATGTAATTTACTGCTACTAAATATAATACATTACACGTCTCAGCATTTTTTGCCTATCCTTTCGAATGGTGCAGCTATTTACAGCTCAAACTTTTCCAAACGGTAAAGTAGAATCAGTAAACCGCAAGGACACTGATAGTTTGTCTGGTATATAGATGAAGCTATTGCTGGCGAACGAAGAGAACTATCACTTCAGATGGTTCCTGGCCAACAAAGCACAGCATAATTCTTTATCCAAAACCGTGACATCATTAAACATAGTGCTGACTCTTCAAACCCACAAATACCAAAGTCCCAAGATACCAAGCGCACACATTTCTGAACATTCCTCTACTATTAACTGCATAACCATCCTAAGCTCTTAGTTCAGCGAAACCTTTATAGGCTGAAGAACAAAATTGTAATTGGAAAGCCAGAAATTGTAATACTAAAAGTGTGTGCCCAAACCAATTCAGAAGTAAATATGAATGATGAGCCTTCTCCTGTGTAAGACTGTTTCTTTGTTTTATTAATGGCTACCCAAAGGCAATAGAGTCGTTTTTATAGCTGAACTCCAGGTAAATGGCTAAATAATTTAAAGTAGAACCGAAAGCAAAACTTTTTTTTTCTCTTATTTTGAAAAAGGGAGCTTTTTCGTCATATGTGTCCGTTGGGGAAATTTCTGTTTATTTCCTTTCCTACAGCTGATAAAGAGGAAATTCCTCCAAAGTGGTTAGATCCCATCCCAAGTAGTCCCCCAATGGAATTCCTGTTCTGGTGACAACTCAAAAACGTGAGATCTTCTTTTATTATTTCACTTTCAGTGATTATGGTCACCAGGAAAAATACAGAGGACAAATCTCCCTGACGGGGAAGCAGATGGCAGCAGATACATTATATACATTTGTTCTTGATTGTTCTACTTGACAAACCAGACCTGTGATGCAGACACGTATACCTAGACACCTATACCAGGCACCATGGACCTCTCTGAAGCTAGGATGCATAGCCAGGTCTGGAACTAAACCCAGATTAACTTTAGGTTCACACGTATGCGGGTGGTTCCCTCTGTGGGTCTGCACTTGTTCCCACAGCTGCAAGAAATCTAGCTCATGCAGGTGCTATTAATCCTAATGGCATGCCACTAGAGTTGCCACCTCATCCCTTTAAACCCGAACACATATGAATTACACAGGTTCTGTGGCTAATTAAGGTTGTAATTAAGCTCACTTAATGCCTTACCTGCATTTAATTAGCCTCAGAACCTGTGTAATTCATATGTGTTCGGGTTTAAAGGGATGAGGTGGCAACTCTACATGCCACACGCACTGCACTTGCAATTCCCGCGCAGGCTGCGATTTCTAAAATGCTGCAAGGACTTTTTCCTTCATCTATCTGAGCCGCGTGTGACCATAGATGCATAAAGCCTGGCCCAGGAGTGAGCCCGCAGGTGTGCCCCCATAGGAAGCGGCTACCTATGTTGGTGCACCAACAAAAGGTGCATCGGAGAGCGCCGGTGGGGGACCCCAGAAGAGGCAGATCGGGCCGCTCTGTGCAATACTACTGTATTGAGCCGCCTTTAATAACAAAGGTGCCCAGGCACCCTGGGGTTCTTTCAGGTTTCTTCAGAGGTAAGCTGGCAAAATGCCTAAAAATTGCCCAAAAAGTGTATACAAGAGGGTGGATAAAGCCTGCCTTTTAGTTACACAAAGCCACAGAATTTTAGGCCCTGTTCACACCTAGGCTTTTTGTTTTCAGGCAGCGGCGCTTTGCAGGCGGGTTTGGAGCGCTCCCCCATTGTTTTCAATGGGAAGGGGCACTTTAGGAGCGGTAAATACACCGCTCCTACGATGCGGCTTGCAGGACTTTTTAGACCGCCCTGCAAACGCACCGCTCCAGTGTGAAAGCCCTCGGGGCTTTCACTTTGGATTGCATTGAGCGGCTCTTTCAGGGCGCTTTGCAGGCGCTATTTTTAGCACTTTAGCGCCTGCAAAATGCCTCAGTGTGAAAGAGAAACATTGGAATACTGATCACTACCAGTGTTCAGTGAAGAATAAATCACCTCTAATGTTGGGTGTCCTACACATGTGGATGTTGCTCTATTATGTAAAGCTATTAGTTTTCTACATTTTAGAATGGGGTGCTTCAAGAATGTTAAAGAGGGCCACAACCGAAAAAAGGTTAAGAAACACTAGCACAGTGCAGGCAACATGTTTGTTATTTAACAAAAAAAAAGGGAAAAGCTTTACAACTGCTGTAAAGTTAAAAATATCCCAGGATTTGTATGCCCCTCCCCCCCAAAACTTACCTTAGTCCTCACTTGACCCAGAGCTGTGCCTGCCCTGTCTGTAGCGGTTCTCTCCTCTCTCCCTGCATTCACAGGTCAGAGAGGCAGCAGCGGGAGCCATTGGCTCTTACACCTGTCAATCCAATCCTGTGAGTAGAGCGCGAGGGCAGGGCTGAGCTGTGCGTGTCTGTGGAAGCACACAGACTCTTTCGGGAACGGGCCAATGCGTTTGCCCCCATGGGAAGCGGCTTTCTATGGTGGCTCACTGAGAAGAGGAGCCAAGAGTGTCGGCAGGGGACCCCAGAAGAGGATGTTTGGGTTTGCTCTGTGTAATACAATTGAACCAGAGCAGGAAAGCATAAAAAGTTGTGGAGTTTTCAGAAAAGAGTAAAATGTAAGCAGCATTTAAAATTTAAGTTATGCTTTGTGAATGTGAATGTAAGACATACAAAATAGGGTTTGCCTAAGCTAGTTGAAATTTTTACATAATTACATTGGTCCAGCTTGGACCACTTTAGTTAAGCATGTTCCATACTTGATCGATCCCCCTGGAAGCTGGAAATCACTGTAGTAGGTACAGTACAGTGACTGTCGCTAGCTTCTGGGTCCTGTGCCAAGAGTCTGCACTGCTGCTTACTGAACACAGGAGATCACCCACTCAACACAAACACCATTCAGAGAAAACTTTCCATTTCCCTAATGAATGCAAAGTGATCTCTGATTGGATGAGGTGGAGATCATGAGGTCCTCATCCTGCCTCTTGGGAATCAGAAGTTGGTGGAGATCACTGGTGCAGTGGTGTCTACTACAGTGGTTTCCAGCCTCCATGGAGATCTCATAGGCATGGCACAAACTGGGCCATTTTAACTATTATGTCTGCATGAAACATCGCAAAACGCATCAAAGACGCGCATGTCCTCAACTTAGGTGAAGATAAATAAGAGAGGAGAATGCATCAACAATGCATCAAAAACATGCATCCAGAATGCAAAGATTGTGGTTTAAACCAGCTCTTAAAGCTTTTGCATCACTTTATTTTCAAAGGTGCCCCTGTAAAACAAGTTTAATATTACATTTTCCCTCCAGGGGGCAGTGCCTTGGATTATCATTCTCTTCAAAAGCTACGTCCACCAAATCTTCTACTTCTATGACACTTCCAAAAGTGTTAGATGCCTGATCACTGACTGCATCTGTGGTCTGATTCCATCTGCCAGCCCCTCTATCACTACAGGACACAATATTGACATAGCAGCCAAAAAATTCACCCACCAAATGCAGAAGGAGGCAAGCATCTAACCCAACCCAGAAAAGCAAGTATTAAATAATTTTTTTTTAATTACATTTTATAAAAATAGTTAAATAAACAAAATGGAGGGTTGAAAAAGGCCATAAACCAACCAACTCTAAAAGTAAAGCATAACCCCACCATCCAACCCCCTCCCCAACTCTCCATGCAAATACAGTGCATTCATAACCCAAAGCAAGGATATATATCCTAGAAAACTTAGTGAGATTAAAGGTGGCCATACATTATACATTTTTTCAAATTAAATTTCCTTTAGATTTACCTTCAACTATGTAGTGCAAGGGCCTGCCTGATTACATACGAATTGAAAGTGTTTAGGTTTGACCTCATATTATATGGTTTTGGTAACCCTAAAGGAAAATTGTACAAGATAATTGTGTGATGTATGGCCAGCCTAAGGGCTCATGTACACACAGACTAGGTCAAAACGTTCCTATTCTGAATTCTTCCATGTTCAGGAGAGGGGGGTTGAACCCCAACTAACTCCAGTAGCTCCAAAACTCTGGTAAAAGCCTATGTGTAAATGGACACATAGGCTTTATGGAGTTGAGTTTAGGAGGTTTGGCAAAATCGCTGTAAAATCGCATGTCCAAAAGCGCAGAAAGCACTGCAAAAAGCACTATTGCAACCTGCATAGATGTGAATCGAGCCTAAGACCTAGCATGTACAGTGGATATAAAAAGTCTACACATCCCCGTTAAAATCACAGATTTCCGTGATGTAGAAAAATGAGGCAAAGATAAATCATTTCAGAACTTTTTCCATCCTTAATGTAACACATAAATTGTATAACTCAATTTAAAAACAAATTGAAATATTCTAGGGTGGGGGGGGGGTAAAAATAAAAAAATAAAATAATGTTGTTGCATAAGTGTGCACACCCTCTTATAACTGGGGATGTAGCTGTGTTCAGAATTAAGCAATCACATTCAAACTCATGCTAAATAGGAGTCAGTACACAGCTGTCATCATTTAAAGTGCCTCTGATTAACCCTAAATAAAGTTCAGCTGTTCTAGTAGGTCTTTCCTGACATTTTCTTAGTAGCATCCTACAGCAAAATCCGTGGTCCGCAGAAAACTTCCAAAGCATCAGAGGGATCTCATTGTTAAAAGGTATCAGTCATAAGAAGGGTACAAAAGAATTTACAAGGCATTAGATATACCATGGATCACAGTGAAGACCAGTCATCATCAAGTGTAGAAAATATGGCACAACAGTGACATTACCAAGAACTGGACGTCCCTCCAAAATTGATAAAAAGACAAGAAGAAAACTGGTCAGGGAGGCTGCCAAGAGGCCTACAGCAACATTAAAGTAGCTGCAGGAATATCTGGCAAGGACTGGCTGTGTGGTACATGTGACAACAATCTCCCATATTCTTCATGTCTGGGCTATGGGGTAGAGTGGCAAGATGGAAGCCTTTTCTTACGAAGAAAAACATCCAAGTCCGGCTAAATTTTTCAAAAACGCATCTGAAGTCTCCCAAAAGCATGTGGGAAAATGTGTTGTGGTCTGATGAAACCAAGGTTGAACTTTTTGGCCATAACTCC
Source organism: Lithobates clamitans (assembly GCA_037952925.1). Classification (NCBI taxonomy): domain Eukaryota; kingdom Metazoa; phylum Chordata; class Amphibia; order Anura; family Ranidae; genus Lithobates; species Lithobates clamitans. The sequence goes on along the minus strand of JBBGZY010001757.1, from coordinate 578,730 downwards.
AAAAGATATGTTTGGCGCAAAAACAACACTGCACATCACCAATAGAACACTATACCCACTGTGAAGCAAGGTAGTGGCAGCATCATGCTTTGGAGCATTTTTTCTTTAACTGGAACAGGGGCCTTATGCCGCGTACACACGACTGGACTTTCCGGCAGAAAGGGTCCAACGGAATCATTCCGTCGGACATTCCGATCGTGTGTGGGCTTCATCTGACCTTTTCTTTCTAAAATTCTGACGGACCTAGAAATAGAACATGTTTCAATTCTTTCCGACGGATTCAATCCTATCAGGAAAACCGTTCATCTGTATGCTAGTTCAACGGACCAAAAATGACGCAAGGGCAGCTATAGGCTACTGGCTATTGAACTTCCTTTTTCTAGTACCGTCGTGTGATCATGTGTAGGCAAGTCCGTTTCAGCGGAACTCCATCGGTACTAGAAAAAGGAAATTCAATAGCCAGTAGCCTATAGCTGCCCTTGCGTCATTTTTGGTCCGTTGAACTAGCATACAGATGAACGGTTTTCCTGATAGGATTGAATCCGTTTTCCTGATAGGCTATTGAACTTCCTTTTTCTAGTACCGTCGTACGTCATCGCGTTGTAAACGAACGGACTTTGGTGTGATCATGTGTAGACAAGTCCGTTTCAGCGGAACTCCATCGGATCTCCGTTGGAAAGACCATCAGAGTCTACTCTGACTGAAAGTCAAGGTAGAGGGAATTATGTACAGTTCCAAATACCAGTCAATATTGGCACAAAACCTTAAGACTTCTGCTAGAAAGCGGAACATGAAAAAGAACTTCATCTTTCAGCATAACAACGACCCAAAGCATACATCAAATCAACAAAGGAATGGCTTCACCTGAAGATTAAAGTTTTGGAATGCCCAGCCAGAGCCCAGACCTGAATCCAATTGAAAATCTGTGGGGTGATTTGAAGAGGGCTGTGCACAGGAGATGCCCTCACAATCTGATGGATTTTGAGTGTTTTTGCAAAGAAGAGTGGGCAAATATTGCCAAGCCAAGATGTGTCATGCTGATAGACTCAAACCCCAGAAGACTGAGTCCTGTAATAAAATCAAAAGTTGCTTCAACAAAGTATTAGTTTAAGGGTGTGCACACTTATGCAACCATATTATTATTTTTTTTTTATTTTTACTCCCACCTAAAAGATTTCAGTTTGTTATTTAATTGACTTGTACAGTTTATAAGTCACATTAAAAAGGTGGAAAAGTTATGAAATGATTTATCTTTGTCTCATTTTTTTTACATCACAGAAACCTGACATTTTGTGTGGACTTTTTATATCCACTGTCTGGTCACAGCAGAAAACCTGCCGGGACATGTTTTAAAAAAATTCTACAAACACAGATTTTTTTATCACTCCAAAGTTGATGCTATTAGAAATTATTCTTTATTAGGGAAAAAAAAGAAATGATTCTTCATTTCTCTAAAAAGATGGTGTAACTTTTTATAATAAAGTCATCACCAAAAATTTAACAATGTAGATGTGTTTGTCTGTTATCCACTGAATGAACCTTTTTCACTCATCTATTCTTCATTGTAACTTAAACAATCACGCATTTTCTTAATTTGCATGTAGTTGCGACAGGACATATCCTGCCCCCGGAAGACTTTAATATTTTATGGCACGGTCACGTGTGTACTTTGTGGACAAATGGCTGAGAAAGGGTTTATGGAACAAGCTTTTGTACAGAACCAAGGAAACAGCCACAATTCTGGGAACACAATTTATTGTAGCACAATTTAAAACCTTACAACCTTGGTAAACGGGGACTTCTAGATAACATATACGTTTTTATTGAGAATACTCAAGATTTTTTCTTTTTTTAAGAAAAGTTGCCAAATATCAAGAGGTCACCTAGAGGTACCGTATTTGCAAAACCTTCCTAAACCACCACATCTGTCCAAATTTTGACACTTCCGATCTGTCAAAGCTTCAACACTTCCTATTGGTGTCAGAGCTTGCCTACTCTATCCCAATCTTGTAAATTCCTATTGACCAGTCATCATGATAGCTACCTTATTGGACAACGGCAATGTGTGAGAGAGCTTCAAAACTAATGATGGCCATACATGCTTTGATAAGTGATCAATTTCTTTTTTTATCTTTTTATTAAATTTTTTTTATTTTATTTTATCTTTGACAAATGTTTAATTCCTTTTTACATCAATCTATCCTGCTTGGGATAATCGCTCTATAGGCGACAACCTATTTGAGTTGAAAAATACAATCATTAAGGCTGGCCATACATTGTCGAATTTTGAAAGAATTTTCTTTTGAAATCTGAAAATTTGTGTGTTTTGTGATCCGATGGTGCCACCATTGATTTCGAAATTCGACCAACCAAGCCTTCAATATCACCTCATGTTTCTACAGAAAAGAATTTTCATGGGTGGGAATCTTTTTTTCTTGCACATGCGCATTTCTTTTTCGATTACATTTCTCGCACGATTCTCCCATCATTGATTAGAAAATTGTTCATTTTTCAAAAAATTTCCAACATGTCCAATTATTTAAATTCAATGGCCGAAAATCAGCTGTTGCTGCAGCCTACTAATGGTGCGAAATACGAACGAAAATTCTTAGATAAGATTTTCGAAAAAAAAAATTATTTCGAAATTCGACCCATGTATGGCCTGCCTAAGTTATTAACCACATCTCTGTTTTCCCTATACAATCTGATCAGTCGAAATGTGATCCGATCAATGCTGCCGACTGACCCAACACAATTGATGTTTTTTTACCCTGACTGATTGAATTTGATCTAAACTGAATCTGAATCAGTCGAAAGATAACATTATGCTTATTCAATTGTTTGCCGATTTGAAAATTTTGATAAAATCGCACGTTGATCAAATATTAAAACCAAAGCGTATATGGCCGCCATAACAGCTCTCTGTGGCCTCTAAACATTTTTGATTCACTGAACAAAATCAAACTTTCACCAAGTATAGTCAGGGCAATATAAAACCGATTTCATTTTACGTACCCCGCTTTCATTTTTGCCCACTTTGTCTGGCTCTGTACAGATGTATAAATTGAAAGACCTAGATATTGGTCTCTGTTTAGCTGAAATGGTATACCTATAGGAGGCCAGTATAACCCCAATCCTCTGATACAACATGTTCCATCAACACAAGCATCTGTAATAACTTAAGTCAACCATTTATACAGTAAAATACAAGAGTTTGCAACTTCTAGAAGTACACTAAATTAGTCTGCGGTCTATTGTACCCATTTCCTATTGCATTAATTATAGTCATTGCTGTCTCCATGTAGCTATTTGCTGGTTTGAATCCGAGCCAGGTTATATGCTGCCCATATTCTGATCATCTCTGTTTCCTAGGTCCTGGGAGCTGTCCAGCTTTGCCTATTTATTCTTTGGCTGTTGAAAAGAGTTTGAAAGGTCTATGCAAGTGCTACTGAAAGTTTAAACAATTCTCCATAGACAAAGTATGCGATCTTCTAATAAAACTATGACATTGAAGTGAATCTAAAGCCAAAATGTTTTTGGATGAAGTGATGAGAGAATAAAGTGGTAGTAAACCCAAAAGCAAAATGTTGCAGCTTACCATTTCTTAGATGTGATGGCTGCATTCGTTTTCTTTTTTTATTCTCTTTCTTTCTTTGTTTTAATCTGGTGATCAGGCCAGTAGGTCTGCTGTTTTTAACCACTTTAAGACCGAGCCTCTTTTTTAGATGTGGTGTTTACAAGTTAAAAACAGTTTTTTTTGCTAGAAAATTTACTTAGAACCCCCGCACATTATACATTTTTTTTCTAACACCCTAGAGGATAAAATGGCGGTCGTTGCAAGACTTTCTGTCACACCGTATTTGCGCAGCGGTCTTACAAACGCACTTTTTTTTTAGAAAAAAAAAAATTTTTGAATTAAAAAAATAAGACAACAGTAAAGTTAGCCCAATTTGTTTTAAAATTGTAAAAGATAATGTTACGCTGAGTAAATTGGTACCCAACTTGTCATGCTTCAAAATTGCGCCCGCTCATGGAATGGCGACAAACTTTTACCCTTAAAAATAGGCGACGTTTAAAAAATTCTACAGGTTGCTTGTTTTAAGTTACAGAGAAGGTCTAGGGCTAGAATTATTGCTCTCGCTCTAACGATCGTGGCGATATCTCACATGTGTGGTTTGAACACCGTTTTCACATGCGGGTGCTACTCACGTATGCGTTCGCTTCTGTACGCGAGCTAGTCGGGACGGGGCGCGTTTAAAAAATTTTTTATTATTATTATTTATTTTACCCATTTTTACACAGTTTTTAAAAAAAAAAAATGGTCACTTTTATTCCTATTACATGGAATGTAAACATCCCTTGTAATAGAAAAAAGCAAGACAGGTCCTCTTAAATATGAGATCTGGGGTCAAAAAGACCTCAGATCTCATATTTACACTAAAATGCCAAAAAAATAAATAAAAAAAATTGTGATTTCAAATTTTTTTTTAAAAATGGCCCTTTAAGAGCTGTGGGCAGAAGTGACGTTTTGACGTCACTTCCATCCAGAAATTGTATGGAGACAGGTGGGGGCCATCTTCCCCTCACTCGTCTCCATGCACACAAGTGAGAGGACGCGATCGCCGCCGACGGCTCTGGTAAGTGGCGGAGGGCACCGGATCGCGGCAGGAGGGGGGGTGGCCCTCTTCCGCCACCGATAAAAGTGATCTTGACGTGAATCCGCTGCAGAGACCACTTTTATCTTGTAGTGGACCACCCGCTGAAGAAGGGGATACCGGGGTTATGGCAGCCAGCTGCTCTCATAACAACGATATCCTCCTTCAAACAGTCATTGTATAACGATGGCGGGCGGTCCGTAAGTGGTTAAAAAGAAGAAGCTCTCCAGCAGAATGTATCAGTTACAGGGACAGGGCAAACTATTTAACACTGGCAGGGGTGATTAGAATGATCAGCTTTTATTTATTCATGTAAAACCTTTATCCCAAAAAGGAAAAAACTGTTTCCTGTAACGAATTATAAAGTGTGACCTGGAGTTTGGCTTTAATGTGTTAGTGTATTTAAATCTGCTAGTACATCTAATACTTCCCTCCCCCGAGACTAACAATGCTGCTGGCCAAAGGCGCCCCCTCTTCTCATAAAGCCAAAGTGTGGGCACTCTAACCCATTGTAACTTGCCACAAAATTTGTGGCAGTGTTGAATTGTAAGTCTGTTAACTTGCTGCACATTTTCACTCTCAAGTTGTACACTTGCAGAGCACTTGAAGCGCAAGTTCTAGTTGACACTTTTCCAATTTCTAGCAAATTTGCGTGGCAAGTCTCTAGCAAGAGCAAAGTTGCAGTGGTGAGTCTACAGCAAGAGCTCTGCAAGTCTACAACATGAAAATTCAGCTACAGTGACCCCTGTGGTGGGATGACTATTGCACAACATAACTGAACCAGAACTTGCAGCAGACTTGCAGAATGTTTGCAAAGAAAATTGATCTGGAGTCATGCAATGCAGACTGGCTGCAATTGTGCAACAAATTTGTGAAGCCTGGCAAGTCTAGCAATAGCTTAGCAAGTCATTTGTCAACACATGTTTTGTCACAGTCAACACATGTGCACACTACAGTGTGTGCAATACGCGTCTTTTGCCGCACTTCTTAGGCAGCTTTTCTCCTGCTAGGAGAAGGGCTTTTAGAGGCCTTAGGCTCCATTCACACCTAAGCATAGTGCAGCGACAGTTGCTGCACCGCGTTTTCTTTGAGCTTTTTTTGTGCGTTTCTGTGGCGTGTTTTTGGAGCGCTCCAAAAACACTCCAAAGAAGCTCATATACCGAATCTTGGCGCTGAGCCAGCAGCGTTTTGTGGTGTGATTTTTGTCACGATTTTAGTGCGTTTTGTCATTCGACAATTGTGGCAAAAATCACACTGCATTTGGGGTGCCATTAAGAAATAATGTCATCGCAAACACATCCCGTGTTTTGCTACAATTCTGGAATCGTGGGCAGAATTGCGCGATTCCAGTATGCGCAGGTGTGAATGGAGTTTTACTGAAGTGCACACAACACAGCACACTGGTTTCAAAATAAGTTGAGTTCTCGTGACCTGCCCCCTCCCCACCTGCCACCGCTGTGAAGGAGATGCCCGATTCAAAGCTGCAGCTAGTTTCAGCCATGAGCACTTTCCTGAGACAAGCAGCGGCAAGAAGAATGCAGAGAAGGGAGGTATGCTTTAGATTCTGCATTGCTCTTCCCGCTATGCGTTTCAGGAGAGTGTTCACAACCGAGACAAGCTGCAGCTATGATTCAGGTGTCTTTTTTTAAGCTGTTGTCAGATCTGTAGCAACAGAAGGGGAGGGAGGCAGATCAGTACTGATACCTAGGGTTAGAAAGAGCTTAGAAAACAAGGTACTACAGGTACATGGTCCCATAGAGGCAGAAATATAATGCAAATTCTAAATGAACTTCTTTTAGGTTTAGATCGGCTTTAAATTAACGTACACCGTCCCTTTAGGAACCAATACAAACATAACTACTGGGTTTACTGTTCTTTCCATATGGCAAAATATATCGGCCTTGCGTGTCAGCGAGACAAGAACTTCAGAGGACAAGCCATGTGTCCAAATCACCAACAATACTGTAAAGTATATATTAAAAAAAACACACAAAAAAGCATTCATTCCTTTTTATAGTAAAGTACAAAAGGCACAATGTGCAGCTGTGCCCTGTTATCTGCAGCCTGCCAGCTCTTTAATCTATGCTTCAGCATATAACCCATAATTCTTTATATTTCCCCACTGTTGTGCCCACAGTAGCAATTATCCTCCTGTCATTCGCCGCACAATGTCACAATCCAGTCCTCCAAAAACACAAGCCACACCCTGTATTTTTCTTCTAAGCTTAGCCAGACATGATTCCGCCGTGCACTTTGCAAACACTAGAAAGAAATAACAACTGAATAAACAGGGCATGGGTAGTGCTCAGGAAATCCTGCTGCATGTCAGGTATACAAGCACCATTGTAAACACATATGCACAACACCCAAACTGTTAGTAAGAAATACTTGCTAAGGTTGATCCACTCAGGAAACGTGCTTTCAAACTTCTTTAATTTCCTGCCCTCTCTGCTCTTCTGGATGCCTTAAATAAGCTAATGGGTATGTTGTGTTGTAAAATGTTTCTGCTCATATAACTCAGAGGAAATGGTTGACAAAGTGTAGCAATACTCCTCAAGAGGAAGCGGCATAGTTCTGCATGGCTAAGCAAAACTGATATCTAAAAGGAGACAAAAAAATATAGCACAGTAACCAGAATAAGAGCTCCCATGTTATACCACATAAAAAAATCTTAATAGAAAACCTCATAGAAGAGTCTTATGGTACTTTTTTTTTCAGTCGCGCTTAAAAAAGTATGCAAATTCTTGAGGCACCCCCAATCTAAAATGTAAATATTACTTATCAATGAGAAACTTGATCCTAGGAGAATTCACACAACCAGGGCCACTGATAGGGGGGTACAGGCAGGCCTCCTATATGGGGCCCAAGGCATGTCCCGTTAGCAGGGGAGCCTGAGCCCATAAGCAGCTGTCGGTAGCACTCTCCTCTCCTCAGGTGCAGTGCGTCTCCTCAGTCTCCTGTATGTAACGCTCCCTGCTAGCTGTCATCTCTATGTATGGTACAAAAACTTGTACAACTCAGTGCCCAAAAAAGGTGCAGAAGCTGCTTTGGCGCAAAGTGAATAGGCTGCCCTATGTTGCTGCACGACAAATGTGCATAAGCAAATGTAGCTGTGAATGGGGCCCAAGGGGGAGCAGGGATGGCATCTCCACCCATGAGGCTGACATTTCTGCTTTCCCCCAGCAGGATTTCCCTTGACACTACATACTGCCATGGAACAGAGAACCTTCGGATTGGCAACACAACCACAGAGAAAGTAAAGTACAGTGGAACCTTCGATTACAAGCATAATCCGTTCCAGGAGTATGCTCGTAATCCAAAGTACTCGCATATCAAAGCGAGTTTTCCCACTGAAGTCAATGGAAACAAAATAATTTGTTCCACATTGACTTCAATGGGATGCAATACCGCATGCGGCCAGAGGCAGGGGGGGGGCGCCGGAGAGCCCGAATACACTTCGGATGACCTCGGCAAACCTCAGAAAGACTTCCGACCCGAGATTTGCAGAGGTCAGCCGTGCTGTACTCGGGTCTTTCCGTGCATTTCCGAACGTGACGTTCGGCTCTGGCGCCCCCCACCTCATGCCAAAAGCGGCACTGCACACCACTTTAGAGTTACGTTTTTTAAAAATACAGTGCTCGTATTGCGAAACGCTTGTTAACCGCATTACTCACTATCCGAGGTTCCACTGTATAAAGTCTTTATTGAAGCATAAATATTAAAAGCACTGGATGGGGCACAGGCAGAGGAAATGCAGGTAAGTTGACGCGTTTCACACTATAGAAGTGCTTTGTCAAAACTACAGCAATGTTCTGTTTCTGTATACTGCCCTGCCACTACATACTGTCCACTAGCATGGCTTGCTGCCCACTGTCCTGACTTGCCAAAAGCATACTGCCCTGGCCTGCCACTGCACACCGTCCACTGCCCTCAACTCCCACTGCATACTGCCTACTACCCTGACCTGCCAATTGCATACTGCCCACTGTCCTGCCACTGCATATTGTCCACTGCCCTAACATGCCACTGCTTACTGCCCACTGTCTTGTAATGCTACTGCATACTCATACCTTCCAACTTTTTGAGATGGAAACAAGGAACACCTATTAGCAAACGTATGCAGTTATAGGACAAACCCCCTGCCACGCCCCCTTTAAGGAGGCGAATTACTGTATACAAAAAATGTTTTAGTTAAATGTACAAGTGTTTTTTTTTTGTTAGTTTTTTTACCACTACTATTCCTTTATACTGGCTTCTTAAATTTACAAATGCAGCAATTTAGAAAGTGAATAAAAGGTTTAGCATTAGGAAATACTTTTTGAAAGAGAAATAGTGCATTTTATATACAACTATATAAAACCAGACCAAAATCAGGGACAAATGACGAAGAAAGAGGAACAGAGGGACTTTGTTCCGAATCCGAGACAGTTTCCCGAAATCAGGGACAGTTGGGAGCTATGCATACTGCCCACTGCCTTGACATGCCACTAAATACTGCCCACTTCCCTGCCCTACCATTACAACTTCTCACTGCCCTGCCACTTGCACACTGCTCACTGTCACTACACACTGTCCAGAACTGATATTTTATACAGCTTCCTTCACTGACGCTACATAAAATTTGACAGATGAACTGCCTTTACATACTGCTCACTGCCATGTCCCTGCTTTCCGCTGCAGGATTTTCCCTGCCACTGCATACTGCCCTGTTCTGGTTCTGTATACTGCCCTACATACTATCCACTGCCTGACCCTGCCACTTCATATTGTGCACTGCCCTAACATGCCACTGCCTACTGCTTACTGCCCTATCACTGCATACCACCCTGACCTGCCACTACAACTGTCCACTTCCCAGTCTCTTGCATTTGGCTCACTGTCTGGCGCTGCCATTTTATACAGCTTCCTTCACTGACACTATATAAAGTTAGGCAGGTCACCGCACTTCCATTACATACTGCTTGCTGCCCTGCCCCTGTATACTGTTCATTTACTGCCCTGCCACTACCAGTACATACAGCTTCCAGCCTGCTCTGGATTGCCACTTGGTGCTGAGCATTGTTCTGCACTTCTTTACTACTACATACAGATTATTGCCTGCTGCTCACTGTTCTGCACTTTCCTACTGCTACATATCACTCACTCCACAGCTATGTACTGCCATTGCCAAATGCCCAGCACCCTGTACTGCATACTATTCATTGCACAGTCTTCTAAAACCGCTCTGCACTGGCACTACACATGCACATAGCACCGACGGTTACACCAAGCAGGGTATGGGCCTTACGGGGCCCTGTGATTACTAAAGGCAACCCTGCATACAAGCACCTTAATGAAATTAACTTCACATCAGAAGCTCCCTTAATATCAGAGATTTACCCTTCATATCAGAGGTCCCCCTTCAGTTCAGAGTCCCCTCATCACATAAGAGGCCACCCTCTACATGGGAGCCCCCAATGGTTGAAAGACACTGCAACAGACTACATCTTCCTCGTGGTGGAAAGTTTTCTTTTAACATGGTTCAAAAACATACAGCCTCATGATGGCACTTTTAACTCATTGGGCTTAATAAACTATAGTTTTTCTGAGTTTATTTTTTATTTTTGGTGCAAGTATAATGTAAATGAAAACCACAAATTGGAATTTCCCGCAGGAACATCTCTGCAATGTAGCACAGACAGATCTGCGCACAGATCTGCTCTGACCAGGTGTAGATCTGCGCACTGGGCTGACTTTTTTCTGATAAGCAACTAAGTTAGAGCTCCCTTTTACATGCTTTTTTTCCCACGCCAATACAGATCTGCTCTAAAGTTTTGGGAAGACAACAGCATAATAAGCCACTGACAACTCGTTACAAAACTGAATCATGTTCACCCCCATGAGTCTCAAATCGGGAAAAAAAGTAATATATTGAGAATTCGGAAGTGAGAGGGTGATGCTCATGAAATGGCACCAACACTAGTGATGAAATTACAGAGTGGGGATCCAGCTGTTGATGCATTCAATGAGATTAAGTTTCTTTATCCCCTAAAGACATCTGTTGCACCAGACGAAATGTGCATAGAGGGAGGCCAGTGGCAAATGATGTTGTTAACCACTGGTGTGGTGTATTTTCTTTGTTTTATGCCCCGTACACACGATAGGATTTTTCGACGGAAAATGTTCGATGGGAGCTTGTTGTCGGAAATTCCGACCGTGTGTAGGCTCCATCGGACATTTTCCATCGGAATTTCCGTCACAAAAAAATTTGAGAGCTTGTTCTCAAATTTTCTGACAACAAAATCAATTGTTGTAAATTCCGATCGTGTGTACACAATTCCGACGCACAAAGTTCCACCCTTGTTCGGAATCAAGCAGAAGAGCAGCACTGGCTATTGAACTTAATTTTTCTCCGCTCGTAGTCTGTGTTCTACATCACCGCGTTCTTGACGTTTTGAATTTCCGACAAGATTTGTGTTACCGTGTGTATGCAAGACAAGTTTGAGCCAACATCCATTGGGAAAAAAACATGGATTTTGTTGTCAGAAAATCCTATCGTGTGTACAGGGCATAACTAACTTTTGTGAGTAGATCTACTTTTAATAAATCATGTGGTTTTAGCATAATACTCTATGGTCTTTTGTTCTTTCTCCTATCCATTATTACTTTGAGGTGCTGGCTTTGGATAACCAGTGAAGGACTGTGGAGGTGGTGGTGGCCCCCCAATTGGATCATTTCAGCGCTGTTGATCTCTTATCATTTGGAGATCATTACTGTTTGGTAAAGGAACTGGCACACTTGTCTGTGAGGTGGTTTGGGATTCTCACACTTGGACTTTTATCATATTCAAGATTTCACATTTGGACCTTTATAGATTATTCTTTGAAGTTTACTTCTTTGTTATGCACAAGTGAATTATATGTTTTGCGACTGCTATTTTATCACTTATTTGATGCATGTTGTTTATTATGGTTTAATATGAGTTAACCTTATTTTTTCACACACATATTTTTGTACTTATTACCACAGAGGTATTGTTTTTGCACACCTTTTAGAGTAATTATTTTTGTAACTCCTTTGTGTCTGGAATATAGGTTGCCGCATTATCCCTTTTTGCACTAAATGCACAATTGTCTCTCAATGAGATTACCAAAATTACCGAGATCCTTCACACCTTTTTTCGTCTTTGAAAAATATTGCCCTCCTGGATTCCTCCCACCTTTCATGAAATTGCAGATAAAGATTTTTTTTCTAATACTTTTTCGGAGCACTTCTGCTTTCCTCGCCTAGCCCAGAATTATGTCCCCCAGCTGCCCCAAAGATACTCACATCACGTACGGCAGGAGGGGCTGACTGCAAAAGCAACGTGGGACCCGACATGCAGTGGCGAAGTATACACTACATTTCTGGACATGTGACTGTGTGTGTATTCAGGATAACCCAGGAAGCCAGGTAAGTGGGGAATACAAAAAAAATATCAAGAGACCATCTTATCTCAACGTGTAAACACAGATACTGCTGGTCCCTGTCAAGGGGGATAAGTGATTGGGTAGTTAAGCAAACAGGGCAGAGTTCAGCTTTCAAGTTTGAAAAGTAGAAGTGCTGCTTTTTGTTTACCAAGTGTGGTGGGATTGTGCATGTACATCATTTTATGAACAGCTTAAAGGGCAATAGTATTTTGACAAAAAGAAGCTTGGAGGATGCTTAATGCACCAGGGCATTGAAGGGGCAGCAAGCACTGAACTGTTAGCAAGGTAGCCCAAGCCTTTGATAAAGTTATGAAACTATGTAAAGATTTGGGAATGGCCAAACAGACCCCTGTTTGGTTTGCACCAGAACTTCCAAATACCGCAAAAGTTCGGACCCGAATAAGGAACCCCATTAAAGTCAAAGGGACCCGAACGTCAAAAATAAAAAGTGCCCATTTTGAATGCTTATATGCAAGTAATTGGGCATACAATGGTTTTAGGGGTCCAGGTCCTGCCCTGGGAGACATGTATTAATAAAAAAAAAGTTTGTGAAAAGCGTAATTTTTAAATGAGCAGTGATTTTTTTGATTTTTAAACTGAAAACCTAAAAATGAAAAATTCCTTCCAATATAGTGCCTGGGGGGTCCCCTTACTCTACCCGTAAAGTGGCAAATCTGTACCATGTCTAGAATCTGCTGCAGCAATAATTGCATTTATAAAGCCAAAAAAAATGAAATTGTCCCTGCAAGCTGCCTTTATTTTGCTCAGCAACAGCTGGGGAGCCAGTGCATATGATGATGACACAATTTAGTGCACTGGGAACATGATTAGAGATTTTTTGGATACATTCTCGTGTCACTTTGTATAGAAGTAACAGGTGCATAAAAATTGGTCTTTGGTTGTCGGTGGCGCCTTCCCACCGTGATCCTATAGAGCAGTGGTTCTCAACTCCAGTCCTCAGGACCCACCAACAGGCCAGGTTTGCAAGATAGCTGAAATACATCACAGGTGATATCACTTGCTGCTCAGTGATTGCAGTATTCTAGTCTGCAACTCCCCAAGGTGATACTTAAAATCTGACCTGTTGGTGGGTCCCGAGGACTGGAGTTGAGAACCACTGCTATAGAGGTACTCTTGACGAAAGCAAGAATTGGCCTTGCTGTAAAATATTGCAATGATATGCACCTGTCAAACAGGTGCAGAAAAATGGCTCTGGGTGTCGGGGGCACCTTCACACCGTAACCCTATAGAGGTGCTCTTAATGAAGGCAAAGAAAAATGCAATGATATGCATATGGTTGGTGTTTTTGTCACGTTTGATGTGCCTGAGACACAGTTTGCAGATAGCAACAGTGCGATCTGCTGCAGATGTGCTGAAAAAGGCCCAGACAGCTGAGCTTTGGGGAGTGGGTCGGGGATAACAGCTGTAGAATATGATGGAATAGAGTGGCTGACTCTCTACTCTTTCTTGATGTCGGCCTCCTTGGGGTTGTGCTGTCTCACCTTCAGTTTCTCCTCTGCTCTATCTGGCACCCAAGTCGCATCAGTGACCTCATCATCATCTCCATCTTCATCATTACTCATTACCACTGGGGACAACTTGGCAATATGCTGCGGCTTGGGTAACATGAATCTCAATTTGTCTACCAGTGTTCCTCCCTCTCTCTAGGCTCATGTTCCTGTCATCCTCAACCTTAGAACCAACATCTGAATCCAGTAATGGCTGGGCATCATCAAGGAGCAAGTGGCTGATGCTGTGGTCAAATAACTCAGTAGACTCCTCAATGGCTGATGTTGGGGCTAAGGCAGGAATAGATGTGGATAAGAGAGCCAGGTTTATCCACTCTGGCAATTGCAGGGGACTGCACACTTGTCTCTGCTTGCGTGACAGAAGATGAGGAGGATGAGGAAGGTTTAGTAAGCCAGTCCACCACCTCCTCTGCATGCTGTTGCTGGATAGCATGGGCAAACTCACTAAACAGGAGGAAATGATGCCCTGCCTGAGGACTAACCATCACATCCACCTTTGCTTGTGGACAATTTGTTGCTGGCCCTCTTACAGTGCCAATGGAATGTCTGCCTCTCCTTGTTGTCCTCCCAGACATTATTGGGAGGGAGGGGGCGGTGCTTATAAGCAACTGTAAAGAAGAAGTTTAAATCTGTATGTAGATGCACTTTAATCAATGTAAAGAGGTGTTTGATGCACATTAATTTGAGTACTCACACTACACAGACACACTCCACGGATACACTATAATATGCTGCAATATAATGCGCCAAACATACAGTGACGCACAGAACTATATGGCGTTAAACTGGCAGTAACACACACAGAACTATATGGCGTTAAACTGGCAGTAACACAATCAAATAGACTGTGTTCAACCGTCACTACACTGATGCTATCTAAACTGTCCCTACTCTAGCTATACACTAATGTAAAGATTACTGACACAGTCTCACTACACTACACTGAAACTATCTGAGCTGCCCCTACTCTAGCTGCACACTATGCAAAGCTGAATGATGATCCTCCTCCCTACACTCACACTATCCCTAGACTGACACTAAACTAATATTCTACACTGACAATTAAAGCAAAATAGCACAGTATAGCACACTAACTAACTAATAGCACTGAACAGAGCCCCGTTCCATATCTCTCCATGCCAAAATCACACTGAAAATTGCTGCCATTGAAAGAATACTTTTATACTACGGGGTGGGAATGAGCCATGATTGAATAAAGTCATGATGACAGTGTCCAATCATGTCTCTGACAGTGCTCTGTGCCCTGATTGGCTGAAGCTTTCACTGCTTCAGCCAATCAGGGCTTGCAATGCACTGTTCAATGCCGCAATGCATTGTGGACGGTTTGGGGGACCGAACAAATGGTCGAACGACCCGTATGTTCGGCTGTTCAGCGAACGTCCGAACAGCGAAAGTTCGGCCCGAACTTATGCTTGGGCCAAACCTTTCACCCATCCCTAGTAAAGATACCCAATCACAGGCAACACAGCAAAGCTGTACATAAGGGAACTTATTTTTTTCAAGGCACCGCTATATAGTCAATAAATAATGTACAGTATATGTTAATAGTCAATATGAACATCTAGAACAGGGATATGCAATTAGCGGACCTCCAGCTGTTGCAGAACTACAGGTCCCATGAGGCATAGCAAGACTTTGACAGCCACAAGCATGACACCCAGAGGCAGAGGCATGATGGGACTTGTGGTTTTGCAACAGCTGGAGGTCCGCTAATTGCATATCCCTGATCTAGAATATATATTGTATATGCTACAGTGACAAAATAATTTATTTTTTCTTCTGTTCCAGATCCTTGGTTGCTATCCTCATCATTCTCATTCAAGTATAGATTAGCAAGTTGCGCATCGTAATAAATGTTTTGAGTGAAGTTCAGTGTCCTTTATGCAGAATAAACATAATCAACTATTCATATAATCTATTGCCTTCATGGACAAATACTGCATTTAGGATTGTCACAGTTATCTATCACTGATCGCACACAAAAGGAAATTTTGTGATATTTTCCAAATTATTTGACTATAATTTGTTTTTACCTAAAAACATGGCAATTCAGCTGGGGCATGTATAGGTTAGTTAAATGTTAACAACACCTTCAGAACCTACAGAGATAAATATATATCTACATCTACATATCTAAATTCTCGATAACTGGGTCACAGGTAACTTTTTTTTGGTTAACAGAAAATTTCTTGGAATTTCCATCATTTCTTAGCATGAAGCGGGCAGCTTTATTTATGCAAGGCACACACGATTTGTCCTTGCAGCCTCTGGCTATCAGCCCTAAAGCAAAACACTGCTAAAAAAAAAAAAATCAATCTTAACTTTCTCAGCAGAAGAAATTTAAAGGCAAGAATGCAAAAACCTGCTTGCAGCACACTGAATAGCCGAAAAAATATTTTAAAAGTACTAAATACAAGCATTGTGGCAACAGTCATTATAGCCAAATAATGTATTAGGAATATGGGTTATATTTGCAAGAGAATTAATAAATGTATACAATTATAAACCATTCTTCTGTAATTATGGAATTTACTTGTAAATAGTAAAATAGTCAGTCCACCCAAAACAGATTCATCACTGTTAGGTACATGTTGTAGAGTTTGGTCAACTATTAGTTTCTTGGGGCACTTGCAAACTCTGTGGGTAAAAAGGGATTCAACTTTTCCTCTTGGATATCAAAAGGTATTTATATTATAAAAGAAAAGTGCAACATGAGGTGTAGGGTGAGGTGGACGGGAACAGAATCAGTACCTTATAGCAAGGATATTCTGCTGCTTGATTCCCAAGAGAAATAAGAGGACAGCAGATCATTTATCTCACAAAACTATACCTACAACTGAAATATCACGTTGGGTAGACTGACCCATAAAGCATAACTCTGTTTTATATTGTATTGGATAAGGGGAGGAAGGGTTAGGACCCTGAATTATGTTTTACTACTGTGCTTGTACCCATTGTACAGACTTCACAAGTGAGGAAAAATCTACCCAACAGAGACATAGCACCAACAAAAAAGGTAATATAGGTTCTTACCCTTCCTCAACCAACGTGAAAAAACCTTCTTGCTGGAGTTGAATTTTAGCCTAGGTTCACACTGAATGTGGGTTAGAAATCATGCAAGTTCAGCTGAACTCGCACGATTTCAAACCAGCAACGAAGTTCGACTTCAGGGGTAATTTGTTAGACATCTGTGCATGTTCATGCACAGATCTCTATTCAAATTGCCCCCAAAGTCCCCAAAAGTAGTACAGGAACTACTTTTGGGAATTGGTGAGGCGCCACAAAGTCGGCGTTGCACCATTTCAGAAGGTGCCCATTGCCGGGAATAGCCGCCGATTCGACATGTCAAATCATATGCCAAAATCGCCCAATGTGAACATGGGCTTAAACATATTTACAACTGTATTAGGTCTCATTGACAATCTGTCAGGCACTACACACATCATCTAATCAGCACCTGAGCAATAAGGTAATCTCTGTGTTTCGTGGTATTGATTTTCTACCTGGATTGTAATTCGGGTTCTGACATAGGCATATCTTCTGGATTTCGCCTGTCCGTTGTTTCATGCACTACCTATCCAATAGCCTCCATTTCTTTTGCCCCCAGACTCAAGCTGTCTGCTACGTGATTCTGCCGAAATGTTGCCTACTCTGACCAATGCTTGTTTCAAGGACTTCTTCTCTGCCCGCCAATGATATACAATATTACAAAGCTAAATCTGTGCTTCCTTGACTCCTTGTGAAGACATGACACACCTAATAGTGCCTTCCTTGAGTTCTGTATGACAGCTGCCCAAGCATCCCTAACTTAGCTACTGAAGGATTATTATTATGAGCAATAGTGGTGTAAAAATGCATGTTTGCATTGCGTGAACTTTCCTGCTTGTGTCTTTGTAGAGGGGAGGTGGAACACTGCAGATACCAGCCTATCACAAGAAGTAAAAAAATGCTAAAAATTTGGGAAAATCCATTGCAGCCAATTTATTCTTCTCCTTAGCAGGTTTAGGCACCAGCCATTGATGGCAATCTGCATACATATTGAAACTGCCCCAATCCATTTATGAAATATGCAAACTGGGAGAAGGCTACACCTAAAGATTCCATTTATTGGAGGATCACATGGTTACCATCAGGACGCAGAGGGATTGATTTACTAAATGCAGAAAGCCTTCACGTTCACGTTGTAATGAAAACACTTTGCAAAGCAATTTACCCTTATGTTTCACACTGGTGCGCTTTTGTTGCGCTTTTTCAGATACAAAAAAAGCACATGGAAACTATTCCCCATTAAATCCTATGGAAAGGTCCACCCTGCAGGTGCGCTGTGCTTTGAAAAGTGCTGCGTGCTCCATTGAGTTACAAAGGAAGGTGCCTTTTTGGTGCTACTCTTTCAGTAAAATAATATTTCCTAAGATTAGTTTAGAATTTTCTGCCTGTTAGGTCTAGGTCATTTTCCAGTGTTTTCAATCTTAACTTTATATTGAAAACTTCACATTGAGTTATATCCTTTGCCGGTTACTTGCTTAGTGAAAGATTATTGGTTTTTATTACAATAACTACTGCTTTACTTTTATTTTCTTCATCATCAGCACAAAAGGTACTCTTCAGTAAGCACACTGAGGCTGCACAGAATGTCCTTATCACTTCAGAATGATAAAGAAAAAAACATAAGGTATATGTTACAGATCCTAATTTGGTCCGTTTCATACCTTTTCAAACTGTCATAGCAGAGAAAAGGCTGAACTAATATACTTAAAATCAGCACTGCAGCTGGTAATAGCGCTGGCTACTTCAAAGCAGAGCCGCGACACTGAGTAACAAACATTTTCATGTAAGAGACATGAATGCCCAGCGGAGTTATTGAATTTCATGGTAAGTTTCAAACTACAGTTAATTGCACCGATTTCTGCATATATTCCTTTAGGCCAACATATGTTCTATCTCCACTAATATCTACAAACTGGTCAAGTTTTCTTTGTTTGGTTTCGTTTACCTGAACTTGGAAATTTTTAGCATCTTAAAGTGTTACATAAAACATTTACGTTTTTAATAGTGCGATTAGGGGTAGAATCGCTGTCAGATTTACACTAGTGTTGTGTCCCAACTGGAGACATTCTCTTCATATCCTGCCATGGGCATCACCTCAATGGAGACAGCATAGAGGTTTTAACTGTTCTCCATACAAAAAAACATTTTGAATGGAATTGTCAAACTGGCTTTGGATTTAGTAATTAATAGGCAAGGTAAATTGCCCATTTTATTTTCATTTTTGCACACTTTGTCTGTGTTAACCTCAGACCTTGGTTACCACACAACAGTCCTTCTTTACCCCCTACCAACCCTGGCATGCATCTGGCAAACAGGAAGGCTGGGCTTCCTGTTGTGTAATGTGTTGGCGTAGAAGGGAGAATGTCTAGGACAGCCTCACTTAACCTTTTCAATATGGAGAAACCTTTGAAATAACATTATGGTTTCAGAAAACCCCTGATAATAATTAATAGATCTACAGCTCAAAGTACAATAGTGTGATGTTAACTGAGGAGAATGGTCTTTACATTTATAGTCATTGGAAAAATGAAAAGAATCCCCACTTACAGATAGCTAAAAAGATAATTGTTGTCAGTGGATCTGGGAGACTTATCTGGGAGACAGAAACTGTTCATAGGTCAAGGAACCCCCAGTAACCTCTGGAGGAACCCTAGGGTTCCATAGAACCCTGGTTGGGAAAGGCTGGTCTTGAAGGACAAAGCTTTTGTGAGGTAGCTGAGAGATTCAAACACAACAGTACAGAAGCCTTGTAAAAAAAAATGTTACGGTTACAGCAGGGTTTTAATGCTCTACTTCTTGTAATGCAGGCCAGTTTAAACCCCAAAAAACAAGGTTATAAATACACTTAAAAAACAAGAGCCCCTGCTTTTTGCAGCTCTATTACGAACCAAAGCAGGAACCTTGCAAGAGTTGCTTGTGGATTGCCTTACTCAGGGTACCATTAAAATGACACACTCACAAAAGTTCACTTTAGCCACGTAATGTATTTTGCATGGGCCATGAATCTGGGTTTGGACCATCCAGTAATTCTTTAATTCCTCAAAGCACTGAAGAGTAATTTACAAAGCATATAATCACAATTCAGGAAGGTCAATGTCTTCTAGGGACTCATAATTCACTTTAGCAACAGCTAATGTATCTTTGAACTTTCAGTAAAGGTCTACACATGAATTAAAACTTAAAACAAAATATCTTTTTTTACTCAGGTTGTGCTGGACATAATAAGTGCTTGCAAGCATCTGTGTCAAAGATTCTTAAAAATTAACTTCCCAAAATGCTAGAAAATCTCTTCAATTCATAAAGGATTGCTCCCCCTTCTCTACAGCACTGAAAAAGATCCATTCACCATACATAAAGCAATTAAACGTTTTTTTTCAACTGCGTAATAAGAATACTTATTGAAGGGCTAATATGCCCACTAATCTGGGCCTACACTGCTTGCAAGTTTTGTTCAAATGAATCACTGCTCAGTATGAGTTGCACATGAAATATTCAGAGTTGTCAACGTCAGGAAAAGTAGTAATGGCGCATATTCTACGGTCTTGATAGGAAGGGAGAGGTCTGCTACAGAATTTTTTATTTTTTTTTATTTTATTTCGATACACATTCCAAGAAAACACCATCGGAGGTACTTTATAACCAGAGCAACCCTTTTGAAGTGATATTAAACAAGAACTGCAACTATCATTCGTTTCTACTTTTCAAAAGAATGCGTAAAGTTCACCACGCTAGCCTGAGAAAAAAATGCATTTACTGAGAGTTGTGGCAAATGTGGTTACAGATGAGAACGGAGCAATAAACGGTGCTCACCATAGATCATTTCCTCCATCACAATCACCTTCTGAGTGTGGCTTATAACAATTTTGTCTGTTAGGTGTTATACTAACACCTCTTTGTGAAACCTTTATCAAAATTACAGCATTAACAGTAACCAGAATATTCTAAACCAGCCTATCTCAACCCTTTTTTTAACATTGAGGAATTCTGTTAATAACTGGTCTTAGAGAGCCACTAACATTTAATAATCAACAACTCATGGTTCATTAGTGTGATGGGCAATAGGAAGAATTTTCCATACATTTGTGGTCAGCAAGGAGACTCTTTCATTACAGACAGCCAAAAAGATCATTAGCCCTGGTACACACTTTGGAATCGCGCTACTTCAGCGCAATGTCAAAGCAAAAAAGGTCAGTGCCACTTGCACCTGATTTCATTGCAGCTTGCGACTTCATTTAACAGAAGTCTATGAAACCCCCAAAAAGTAGTGCAGGAATCTTTTTCAAAGTCTCTGCGACTTGAGTTTCAACGATTTCAACGGTTCTACAGCCTAAAATGGGGTGCGACTTTTAATGCGATTTTGAGCTGTCAACTTGCATGACAAATTGTAGTAGTGTGTACACACGAGCGGAATGTCTGACAGAAAAAGTCCGACGGGAGCTTTTCATCGCATATTCCGAACGTGTGTATGACTTTTTACGTCGAAAATTCTGATGGCCCTAGAAAGAGAATATGTTCTAAATTTTTCCTACTGAACCAATTCCTATCGGGAAAAACGATTGTCTGTATGCTGTTCCGACGTACCAAAAACGACGCATGCTCTGAAGCAAGTACAAGACGGAAGCTATTGGCTACTGGCTATTGAACTTCCGTTTTCTAGTCCCGTCGTACGTGTTGTACGTCAACGCATTCTGGACGGTCAGAATTTGGTGTGACCATGTGTATGCAAGACAGCTTGTGCGGAATTCCATCGGAAAAACCTTCAGAGTTTATTCCGATGGGAAAACCAGTCGCTTGTACAGGGCATTAGTGTCTGTGGTTAGTTGTCCGAGAGGCTGAAATTACTCCCCTAGCAATCTCTGAATGGAACCCTGGTTAAAAAAAGGCTGACCTGGGGTTGCAGAGGCCACGGTACACTCTTACATTTGTGGTGGGAGTGTCCCATGATAGTACCCTTTTGGACAGACGTTACTGCTCAGATTAAAGAAATCTTGGGCCCTAATATTCCCTACTCTACGATACATTCTCTTCTGCACATCCCTCCCGTACCGATTAGTCAATATAAAAAGAGCGTGCTGCCCCACTTGTTGAACGCAGCCTTACAGTTGCTACCAATCTATTGGAAGAGAGTACAAATACCTGGACGGGAGAATTGGGTGCGTAGGGTAAATGAGATCAAGGGGGCTGAGGACTGTATTGCGACTTGTAAAGGTACCCAAGATCGTTTCACCAGCACTTGGGCTCCATGGTTGGATTATACTCGTGATTCAGTCCAAGTATCCTCCAATTTAGATTTGGCATTGTTGGAACTGGCGGAACACTCTCTCAGACAGCATATTCCACCCCAGGAGTAGCGAGCCAGGATCTATTCATAGTGGTTGATGTGGTACCTATCAATGGCTGCTCTTATTATGTAGGATCCCAACTGTAATTGGTGGTGGCAGGCTTGGTGCAGACGACGACATCATCTGCGAGACATAAGATATGATCCCAACTTTTTTTCCTCTTTTTCTTCCAACTAATTCTTTACTTTCACTACCTTTTCTCATATTTTGAACTTTGGTTTATATGTGATATGTGATCTGGGGGGGAGCCATGTTGCAGTTATGCAGCTTTCTCATTGGACTGGGCTTGCCTAAGACCGGTGATATAGTCTTTAGCTGTGAATTTTTAATAATGCCAGTTGGTTTTAATATTGCAGATGTCGCCCCAAGTTCCCAAAGGAGTGAACTTCAGAGCTAGGTAAGACACATAACTGCTCAACTTCTATGTTCTATTTGTGTTCTACCTCTTTTTGCTGAATATCTTAAAAGTACATGTTGTTCTTAAGCTGATATTAATCTCGGAAAATGTTTGTCATGACATGCGATTTTGTTCTAAATAAAGATTGAATTAAAAAAAAAAAAGGCCGACCTGTAAAAGCCTGTAGACATCCAAAAGACATTGAAAAACACTGCAAGCAAGCATTTGAAATACTTAATTTTCTTTGATTTTACCTGCAATTTTTTAAGCTGGCGACAGCCTCTTAAAAGAAACCTCTTAAAAACAAATATGAAAATTGCCACTACGAACTTGTTTTAAAAGGTGCAAACTCCAGAGCTATCATAATTTAAAGCATCCATTCAGACACCAGTTCCTGTTCCTAACACTATTGTTCTGAGTCACTGGCTTAGAAAGTAAAGATTGGATCAGCATGGCAGCCTCTATACTTACCCAATATTTACTTTAAAACCCATTCACACCCCAGTACCAGCAATATCCTTGAATTAACACAAGCACATTTACATGTTTTGCCATGTATTTTTTAAATGCACTGCATTGCATTTCTCATGCGTTGATGCACATTATTTAAATGCATTTTTCCAGCTTTTTCAGGGAAGCCTACCTTCACCTAAAAACTGTACTTGGGTCACCTCCATCGGATCATCCCCTGCAGCTATTATCTTTTGTACCACCTCTCCCTCCCTTTAGATTGTAAGCTCCATTCCTTCTGTATTGAACGGTGTTGTCATTTTACTGTCCCCCCCTTTAAAGAGCTGCACAAACTGTTGGCGCTATATAAATCCTGTATAATAATAATAGGGATAAGGAGGTTTGGGACCTCACAAGGAGGCATAACAACACAGTATTAAACAATTTCTTCAAAAATAGATTACAGGGCCATTAAAGCGGAGGTCCAGCCACCACTGCAAAAATTAAAAGCCAGCAGCTGCACATATTGCAGCTGCTGACTTTTAATAAATCGGAAACTTACCTGTCCTGGAGTCAAGCGTTGTCGGCACCGCAGCTGATGTTTCCATCAGCTGCCGGGTGCCGCCGCCTCCATTGTGAGTGAGGAAACCCGGCAGTGTAGCCTTACGGCTTCACGCCGGGAACCCTACTGTGCATGTGCGATGTGTCGCTCCTCTCTCCTATTGGCCCAGCATCCGGAGGAGCCCCGCGGTGACATCAATACCCGCAGCTGAGGCTCCTGGAAGTGGGGATAGCATACATGTGAAAGACAGGTATTCTGCCCCCCCCCCCCCCCCGAAAAGTGCCAAATGTGGCAGCGGAGGGGGGAAGGGGTACAATGAGTGGAAGTTCCACTTTTGGATGGAACTCCGCTTTAAGCAGTTGACGTGTATGGATTATTTTTGGAGAATAAAGATAGACTTGCCAACCACACTATAGGCGAAACACGACTACAGCGTGGTCCTCCGGTTCTGGGAGGGCGTCCATGGACCGCACTATGTGATCATTTTGTCATTTGGACAGAGCTGATCAATAATCGGGGTAAAGGGCCAAAGTGGCCCTTTACCATGTAATCAGCTGTGTCCAATCACAGCTAATCAAATGTACCCAGACTTCTTGGTTATCGGTAGTCCTTTGCTCCCATGCTGCGTCCATGTGCGGAAAGAAGACCCGATAACTGGCAAGGCTGTCAGTTCATTGCTTACACTGATAGTTAGGGCACTGATCACTAATGCCCTGATTATCAATGCAGCCCCATCAGTGACCATTAGCGCAGATCAATGCAGCTCTTCAGTGTCCATCAGTGCTGCCTATCAGTGCCCATCAGTGCAGCCTCATCATTCCCCTACAGTGCAGCCTGCCAGCGCCCATCAGTGCAGCCTCATCATTCCCCTACAGTGCAGCTTGCCAGTGCCTATCAGTGCAGCCTCATTATTCCCCTACAGTGCAGCCTGCCAGTGCCCATCAGTGCAGCCTCATCATTCCCCTACAGTGCAGCTTGCCAGTGCCTATCAGTGCAGCCTCATCATTTCCCTACAGTGCAGCCTGCCAGTGCCTATCAGTGCAGCCTCATTATTTCCCTACAGTGCAGCCTGCCAGTGCCCATCAGTGCAGCCTCATCAGTGCACATCAGTGAAGAAGAAAAAGTAATCATTTGCAAACCTTTATGACAGAAACTAAGAAAACTTTTTTTTTTTTTCAAAATTTTTGGTCTTTTTTCATTTACTTCGCTAAAAATTGAAAACCCAGTGGTGATGAAATACCACCAAAAGAAAGCTCTATCTGTGATAAAAATGTCATATGGGTACAGTGTTGCATGACCGCACAATCATTTAAAGTGTGACAGCTGGAAATAGGCCTGGGCAGGAAGTGGCTGAAAGTGCCTGGTATTGAAGTGGTTAAAGAAGGGATAGCTGAAATAAAATGTTTTACATTTCCAAGAGGCAAATACATTTCTAAGTAATAAAGTATAGAGACTGAGTACAACATCAACACATTTCTATAACATAAGAACAAAGAAAGTTGGTTGGTTGTCTAATTTTTGAGAAGGAAATGAGCCGTTTTACATGCTGAAAGAACACGACATGACGCAACCAATGACATGACCAACCATGGCATGGCTGGAGAGGATTACAGAAAAGTACCTTGCATTCTCTAAGACGCATCCAGAGATTTAGGACACGGCACAACTTCCTCTTCTTCTTACTGCTGGTGCTTCCTCAATCATAGGATATCAGTGTGTCCTATTGTTCTCTACTAGGTCAGCTTCCTGCACATTGTTCAGCATGCAGCAGCCACACAAACTTTTCTGTAACAAGATATTTGACCTAGAAACATAGCGGACACTGTTTTTTTTTTTTTTTTCCCACAGTGTTTACTATATTCTAGATTTCATTTTTACCTCTGCTCACAGTTGCTCGTGGTCTTTATAGCTTTTATGCATACAAAAATGTTGAATATTTTACCAATCTACTATTACCTGTCACAACAGCAGACATCCCAATGTGCAAAAACTCATTTCAGGGAGGTGGCGCTTTGCCTCAGGGCAAAATATTTTTTAAATCACTTTTTCAATATTTTTTCACAGTGCTTCTGGGGAAGGGGGTAGGGGGTGGGTGGTATGTGGCAGAGGACGGTGTAGTTTTTTTGTTTTTAATAATTGATTTTTTTACAATTTTTTTTTTCTTTTCCACAATGCTTTTTGGGGGGAGGGCGTTGGGGCAGTGGACAGTGTTGGTAGGGCAGGGGAGAGTGGTGTCAGTAGTTTTTTTATTTTATTTTTTTACACTTTTTCATTTTTTAGAATTTTTTTTTTACTATATACACTTAATTTTTTACAATAATTTTTTTTACATTTTTGGGGGGGTTTTGGTGAGATGTCGGGGGTCTATAGACCCCCAACATCTCTCCTTTGAGACAGACAAAGGGACTGATGACACAGATTTCCCAGTTCCTTTCTCAGCACTAAAGATGAATGAACAGAAGACAGAGGCTCCTGTTCATTCATAAACTGAGCAGAGTAAACAAAGTTTACTCTGCTCAGTTATCACAGGAGCGATCTCACTTACTGTGCCCAATTCCTAACAGTCGCCCCCGCACCTGGTGGGAGAGGAGAGGATAGGAGCCGGCTGCAGGGGACGAGGGGGAGGGGTGGGGGAGGACAGGAGTGGCAGAGGAGAACACGGGGGCTGGAGGAGAACAGGGGGGCAGAGAAGGACATGGAGGGGGCTGGGGGAGCAGCACACAGGGAACAGCGGGGAATGATCGATGCTGCGGAGAACAGCTGTGAACACCGATCTCCCTGTATAGCTTTGTAGCTGACAGCCGCGGAAGAGAAGGAGAAGTGACTGTCAGCTAAAAATCTATACAAAAGCAGATCGGTGTTTACAGCTGTTCCCCGCTGGACAGATCATTCCCGGGAGATCGGGAGGCGCGTGTGCGGGAGCCGCCGCAGAAATGCGGGAGACTCCTGCACCTCGTGGGAGACTTGGGATGTCTAGATTAGGCCCATGAAGCTATCATTTAATTTATTTAAAATAGACTTGTCCATTAAGGCCCAACTTCAGGAAACTTAAAAAAAAGACTCCATTGCAGCGGGGCTGCATCTACACTGCTTGTTTAGGTCTAGAGGGCACGGAAAAGTGGATTTCCTTACCCGATCCCCATATTGTCTTCTCCTTCTCCCCCATGCACCACAGTCTAAGGTCCCGCCATCATCACGACTATGCATAGTTCATAGGCCTGAACTGGGCGTCAGGACTTAGAGGGACAGTCCACCACCAGAGCAAGGGGGAACGTTGTCTGCTAGGGGAATAGAGGATCAAGAAGGTTAAATGCTTTTGCCCTCCCCTAGACCTAAACAAACAGGTAATCCTTGCAGTGCAGACACAGCCCCATTGCAAGGGAGAATTTTCAGATTTTATGGAGTTGGGCTTGGACTTTAAAATGTTAGTTCACCTTTAGAACTCACACTGTACACCCTTGCCCTCCTTCTCTTTTCCTTGCTGTATTCAGATCCCTGCTCTTCTCCCTTTTCTCTTTGCAGCACATCCAGGATAGAGCAGAGCGATGCGGATTGGTTAGCACCGTCACAGAGCATCTCCCTGATTCATCCCAAAAGCGATGAATAGAGAAGAAAATGAAAAGGAGGGGTTCTCAAATCCCCAGACCACTGGACCGGCTGTGTAGGCACTGACAGCTCAGCTTCCCTGGAGGTAAGTACAGCGGGGACCAGGTGAGGGGAGGGTGTTGGTTCACCTTTACATTTTTTTCTATAAAAGGTGAACATTTTAAGGTGGTTGTAAACCTCGGAAATGAAATATGAACAAAGCATATCCCTCTAGAGCAGTGATGGCGAACCTTGGCACTCCAGATGTTTTGGAACTACATTTCCCATGATGCTCTTGCACTCTGCAGTGTAGTTGAGCATCATGGGAAATGTAGTTCCAAAACATCTGCAGTGCCAAGGTTCGCCATCACTGCTCTAGAGTGTGTACTTGTCTCAATTAGGGCATAAAGTGTCATTTCTGTCTGCTGTCTTGTTCCTCTGCTATCAGGATGAATCACTTCCGACAAGTTTTCCTGACACCAAGAGAATAATGGTGACAGGGGAAGGACCTCCAGCTGATTGACAGCCTCACCTATGTTCCTGTGTGCTGGGTACAGTGTGTCTCTTCCCTCCAATCAGCTCTCAGACCTCTCCTCACTGACCTTTTTTTCAACTCAGAGAAGCTTATAAATTCTGCATTTTGAATGAATGTAGAGAAGAGAATACTACAGATAGACAGGTACAACTTATGTAAGATGATTGGTTTCATCTCTGTGTATCACACAAAGGATAGTCCCTTCATTGGTTATATGTAAGAGTTTACAACCACTTTGAGTACTCCTGGTTTTTATTCATGCCTGTCGGGCAAGAATAAAGGGCATAAAGAAGTGGATCTAACTAACAAAAATGCATAGGAATGATAATTTTTGGTGGATAGTAAAATGGGCAAAAAGTACACCTCGGGTCCTCTCATACTGAAAGCACTTCCTCCGATTAAATTGTATACTGTGAGCGTCACACAGTGTGCATTAGAAGCCACTGCAAGTCAGATAGAGTCCATCTCATTTCCTGGCTGGAGAACATCCAGCTTTTCTTCCAGCCCGATTTAACCTGCCCTGCCCCTTTCATTCATTGGAATTCACTTTCAATCATGGAAGCTCTAGGGTGGTCTGCAGGAAAATGCGGTCTGCCTAGGAACATCCACTCCTCCAGACAGACACCCTTTCATCAAAGCGTTTTGATATTCGCGTAACTCCTCCTGAAAGCCAGTTTACTGCTTGCATCAGTGCTGAGGATTCTTGAAAGGAGTTCGGGTGCTGTGGGGTTTTTATTAAACTATATACAGCACCATGCCACCCCTCCTGCCTGCCATGATCTGCCTGCATTCCATACAGAAGCATAGAGACCCAATGATATTTGTCGGTCTAAAATTAAGTACTGTATGTAATAAAAACAGAAAGGTTTTATTTCAAAATGTAATTTGCATGTTGATAATGGAGGAAAAGAGGAACCAGGGAAGGCAAAGATAACACGGATTAAACTTCAGCTTTAAAGAAATAGATTTATTTCTCATTTTGGGTGCAGAAATTCTATAAAAAGCTGTTTTTACGAGATATAGTAAAAGTATTGTTTTGAAACAAAACAGTCATATAGTTATTGTGAAAGCCTTAAGTCGAAAATACATGGATCGGAATACAGCTGGTTCAGCAGGGACCGGGCCTAATTTCGATCCATGTGTGGGCACCCTGGTTGTACAGAAGTCAATTGTGACTTCTGCACAACCAGCCTGTCAGATTTCCCTTGCTTGATCAGTGACACAGACTATAGCTGGCAGCGCTGATCAGTGTATTCTTACAGCAGGGAAGTCTCCCCACTGTCAGAGTACAATACCTCAGCGGGGAGGATGCCTACATCGCCATTGAGTGTGCGGATGGGGGAATCAAGTCTTTTTTTTTTTTTTTTTAATTGCTCAACCTGCTGGTTGAACAAAAAAAAAAAAAATTGACTAATCTATGGCCCATTTTAACATCTATTTGTGTTGGGACACACAGCCCTAGATGACCCAGGGAATGGTCTGGACAGGGAAAATGTCTGCTTTATAAGGGTAATCTGGCCAAGGAAAGAGTGGGTAGGTTCCCTGGACCTTCACCCCACTCCAGGTATCTGGTCAACAGGCAGGGGGCAATAAAAAGGTGGCTGTGGTGCTGCTTCGGGAGCAGAGAAATTTTGTACGTATTCCTGTCTATACTGTAGGGCAGGGGTAGACAGCCTTAAAGAGGTGGAGAGCTATCCAACAACATAGAAGAAGTCGAAGATCACCGGGCACAGTTTTGTCTCCTCACACCCGATTTAAGTCCCTAATTGCCGTACTGCCGTGTCGCAAAGGCGTGCATTGCACAGCAATCATTGGTTTAAATCAGGTGGCGAGAAGGCAACATATCGCCCCCTGACCACCTATCAACACACACTAAGATCGCTTTTCAGAGGAGCTGCACTTGTGAATGAGACCTTAGTTGCATTCAGCAACAGCACCCTAGGGCTCGTTCACACGTAAAGTTGGGGGTAACAAAACAGCAGGATATAATAGAAGTCTATAGCTAAGTGTAGCAAACCTGCAGGATATAATAGAAGTCTATAGCTAAGTGCAGCAAACCTGCAGGATATAATAGAAGTCTATAGCTAAGTGTAGCAAACCTGCAGTATATAATAGAAGTCTATGGCTAAGTGTAGCAAACCTGCAGTATATAATAGAAGTCTATAGCTAAGTGTAGCAAACCTGCAGTATATAATAGAAGTCTATAGCTAAGTGTAGCAAACCTGCAGTATATAATAGAAGTCTATAGCTAAGTTTAGCAAACCTGCAGTATATAATAGAAGTCTATAGCTAAGTGTAGCAAACCGGCAGGATATAATAGAAGTCTATAGCTAAGTGTAGCAAACCTGCAGGATATAATAGAAGTCTATAGCTAAGTGTAGCAAACCTGCAGGATATAATAGAAGTCTATAGCTAAGTGTAGCAAACCTGCAGTATATAATAGAAGTCTATAGCTAAGTGCAGCAAACCTGCAGTATATAATAGAAGTCTATAGCTAAGTGTAGCAAACCTGCAGTATATAATAGAAGTCTATAGCTAAGTGCAGCAAACCTGCAGTATATAATAGAAGTCTATAGCTAAGTGCAGCAAACCTGCAGGATATAACAGAAGTCTATGGCTAAGTGTAGCAAACCTGCAGTACATAATAGAAGTCTATAGCTAAGTGTAGCAAACCTGCAGTATATAATAGAAGTCTATAGCTAAGTGCAGCAAACCTGCAGTATATAATAGAAGTCTATAGCTAAGTGCAGCAAACCTGCAGGATATAACAGAAGTCTATGGCTAAGTGTAGCAAACCTGCAGGGTATAATAGAAGTCTATAGCTAAGTGTAGCAAACCTGCAGGATATAATAGAAGTCTATGGCTAAGTGCAGCAAACCTGCAGTATATAATAGAAGTCTATAGCTAAGTGCAGCAAACCTGCAGTATATAATAGAAGTCTATAGCTAAGTGTAGCAAACCTGCAGGATATAATAGAAGTCTATAGCTAAGTGTAGCAAACCTGCAGGATATAATAGAAGTCTATAGCTAAGTGTAGCTAACCTGCAGGATATAATAGAAGTCTATGGCTAAGTGCAGCAAACCTGCAGGATATAATAGAAGTCTATAGCTAAGTGTAGCCAACCTGCAGTATATAATAGAAGTCTATAGCTAAGTGTAGCCAACCTGCAGTATATAATAGAAGTCTATGGCTAAGTGTAGCAAACCTGCAGGATATAATAGAAGTCTATGGATAAGTGTAGCAAACCTGGAGGTACACTGCACTGCACCCGCAATGTGGGTAAACCGCAGCACATCAGTGTGAAAGCAGCCCTACACTATTATTTCCAGTGTATTTCTTCACACTGACCAGAAGATCTCTTCTTTTCTGTTGCTGGCACCACTCTGGAGACCACTAGCAGGATAAGAGGTGGAGTGCAGTTGGCATCACTCCGCATGGGACAGGACCCAGCACTACAGAGGAGGCATCCGCTTCTGCGGCTCTTGCTCCCTACTACAACTCTAACTTTACAAGTGGTCCCTCTGCATTGCACTCTGATGCTCTGGAATGGAGGGTCAGGAAGCCCAGACTGCGATCTACCAGTCACCTGTCCGCGATCTATTGGTAGATCCCAATCTACAGGTTGCTGACCCCCCACTGCAGGGGTTTGAGAGCCAGTAACTCTTATAGCTGGTAGCCAGAAGAGTGACATTTCTTTCGATATTCGGTACCCCTTTAAGGAAAAATTCAATTTTTCTGCCTGTAGGCCAAGTGAGAAAAATCTATAACAATAATTTTGTGGCCTTGCATGTTGCCAGTCTCTGGCATTTGACACCAAACTCCCACACCGCCTACAACTACTTATGCAAACAATGGGCCCCTCATTAGAAATAGAAGAAACAGGGGACGTTGCAGATCCATAAACAAATGCAGGGGTCAATTCACTAAGAAACATGCCGCATGAGTTTTTCCTCATGCAAAATATTTTTAATTAGTGAATCAAAAAGAAATCAATTACAAACGCACATGCGTCATTTAATGAACACATTAAAAAGTGTTATGGCCCATACACGCGATCCGAAAATCGTATGAAAAATACCGCTTTCGAAGCGATCGTACGATAATTGGATCGTTAGTACAGAGCTTTCGAGAGCCAATCACGACATTCATTCGATATTATCCGATCGGACAAGCACGAAAATTATTCTTGTACGATACCAGATCGTACGATTTTCGTTTATTCAGTACAGTTGTCATCCAAAAATACAATACAAATACACTACAACACATGACATCACTTCCGATTTTTTATACTGTCGTATGAGAATTTCCGAAATTTAGTAAGCTCTTCATGTTCAATATAAGACTAGTATGCAATAAAAATGCACAACTTGTCGTCCGATTTTCGGATTTTCGGTACGGGGCATTACTAAACCCACAACAGTAAAATCAGTCTGTATATGCAGTAAAGCAGTGGTCATCAACCCTGTCCTCAGGGCCCACTAACAGGCCAGGTTTTATGTATTACCTTGGGGAGATGCAGACTAGAATACTGCAATCACTGAGCAGCAAATGATATCACCTGTGATGTATTTCAGTTATCTTGCAAATCTGGCCTGTTAGTGGGCCCTGAGGACAGGGTTGATGAACACTGCAGTAAAGCATACTTGCTCTACTCACTGTGGAACCTAAGGTGTTAGGTGCGTTGTGTAAAAAGGCTGTTTGATCCTGTCCTCTCTGATCCTCCCCTTCTTCCACAGTCCCCAAACTATCTCCTCATAGAACAGAGTCTTGGTGTGTATTGCTGGAGAGTTTTTTTTTTTGTTCTTGGGAGGGTTTATGTGATCTGCACAGGGCCAATCAGCACTGTCCAGACAGAGGGTCAGGGGTCCTGCAGCCCCATAGGACAGTCAAAAAGGAGTATGAAAACACCTCGTACAAGCTTTAACCAGACACTGATAGAAGTCAAAGGATCGCTATACAACGCTGATAAGAAAAAGTATTTAGCAGTTTATATTTACTAAAATAATAATAATTTCCATGTTGTGTAATGTGGGAGACCAGATATATAGTAGTGAATGCAGGGTCCTCCTGGGTTTAGTAACACTTTAAATATTCAGATATTTAGTACATACATTTACAGTTTTTATGTTCTTTTAGTGATTTTTTTTTTTTTTTTAACAGACTGACACTTTTGCATTTAACTTTTCTAAAAAAAAGTTTACCCCCCCATTATTCACCCATCAGTGGCAGTGGAAGTTAATCGTCCTCCCCTCGCTATTGGTGGTCTAAGTCAGTGTTTCTCAACTCCAGTCCTCAAGGCGCCCCAACAGGTCATGTTTTCAGGCTTACCATTATTTTGCACAGGTGATTTGATTAGTTTCACTGCCTTAGTAATTACCACAGCTGTTTCATCTGAGGGAAATCCTGAAAACATGACCTGTTGGGGCGCCTTGAGGACTGGAGTTGAGAAACACTGGTCTAAGTAGTGAAAGCAAGCATTGGTTACCATGGGAACGAAAGTTAGCCCGCCCCCACCCAATAGGTGATCACTTACCTGATCATAAGCTCCCGTGCTGCTCTCTCATCCTCCCCAGGTTAGGACGTGTACTGTGGGCAGAGATCACTCCACCTCAAAGTCCAGTCCTCCTTTCAGTGGTGGGTACCTGAACACAGAGGGCGTTTCATCACCCCGCTCCCACCCTGCTGCCTAAACGGTGGCCAATAGCTTGCAGGCCGTATGCAGGGGACCAGTGGGCTGCAGGAAGGGCACGTGGGGCCTACACCATGAGATACCGAAAGGGTTGTTTTTCCTTTGTGACGTTTAATGAATTATGTAGATTTTTTCCAATATTTACCATAAAAATTTACTGAATTTGCTGTCTTTACCTCAAATTCTGAGCTGCATCTTTTATTAATATTGTATGATAATATTTCCCCCAAAAAATACAAATATTGTGATACCCATTTGTGAATTGTGAACCCCACAGTGTGAAAATATAGCTGTATGGGAGAATATACAGATAGGGATGGGAGCCAAGCAGCACGTTTTCTAAGGTGATCGCTCTATATTTATTCACAACTCTAATCCTGCCACGTACATACTATGTCATCTTACTTTCATCACTTTCACTCTCGCCGCCATCTAACCAGCTATAATTAAGTAATAATCAACTTCCACAGACAGAACATCAAGCTCTCTGTGATTCGGTGTGTGTATATACACTGTATATTCATATGCAATTATCTCTGCCAAGTTGTTATTATTGTACACAGCGGGGAGCTGCAGACGTTGGCAAACATTCTGTGTAACTAGAGCACAGGATAGCATTTACATATGGGCTAATGAGGAAGTTCTGGACGGGACATTAATAGAAAGAAGTACAACACAAACTTTGCCTGGCCTCGTGTACATCCATGGAGGAACTTTGCCTGGCCTCGTGTACATCCATGGAGGAACTTTGCCTGGCCTCGTGTACATCCATGGAGGAACTTTGCCTGGCCTCGTGTACATCCATGGAGGAACTTTGCCTGGCCTCGTGTACATCCATGGAGGCACTTTGCCTGGCCTCGTGTACAACCATGGAGGAACTTTGCCTGGCCTCGTGTACATCCATGGAGGAACTTTGCCTGGCCTCGTTTACATCCATGGAGGCACTTTGCCTGGCCTCGTTTACATCCATGGAGGCACTTTGCCTGGCCTCGTGTACATCCATGGAGGCACTTTGCCTGGCCTCGTGTACATCCATGGAGGAACTTTGCCTGGCCTCGTGTACATCCATGGAGGCACTATGCCTGGCCTCGTGTACATCCATGGAGGAACTTTGCCTGGCCTCGTGTACATCCATGGAGGAACTTTGCCTGGCCTCGTGTACATCCATGGAGGAACTTTGCCTGGCCTCGTGTACATCCATGGAGGAACTTTGCCTGGCCTCGTGTACATCCATGGAGGAACTTTGCCTGGCCTCGTGTACATCCATGGAGGAACTTTGCCTCCAGCTGTGTGTATGTTCACAAAAGTATCTTTGCTTAGGTGAGCCATTAATGTATTTCTACAGATCAAATTTGCAGCTAGTTTTAACGGCTAAAGTACATCAATAGGTTTCAAATAGGACCAATAAACCAATTAACTGCACTTAGTGAAAACAAAAATGTATACAGTTACTCCTCGTTTAAAGACTTGCCCATTTAACGACCACTTGGACTTACTACCAGCTCTCCCCACGCGAACGGAACAACGCCCTATACATCATTGTATTGTACAGTACAGAATTTTCGTTTGTGTTCTCTACTTATGCAAATTAAAACAAAGTTACTGTGTTAAAAATAAAAATGGTAAAGAAAAATAAAAACATTTTAACCACTTGACAACTGGGCATGTAAAATCCCCTTCCTAACCAGACCAATTTTCAGCTTTCGGTGCTCTTACATTTTGAATGACAATTACTCAGTCATACAACACTGCACCCATATGAAATTTTTGTCCTTTTTTCACACAAATAGAGCTTTCTTTTGGTGGTATTTAATCACCGTTGGGTTTTTTATTTTTTGCGCTATAAAAGAAAAAAGACTGAAAAATTTGGTAAAAAAATGAAATTTTCTTTGTTTCTGTTATAAAATTTAGCAAATTAGTAATTTTTCTTCATAAATTTTGGCCACAATTTTTACTGCTACATATCTTTGGTAAAAATAAGTACAAATCGGTCCAAAAGCTATGGTGCCAATATCTGAAAATTGATCACACCTGAAGTACTATCTATATTCTTGAGACCCTAACATGTCAGAAAAGTACAAATACCCCCCAAATGACCCCTTTTTGGAAAGAAGACATTCCAAGGTATTTAGTAAGATGCATGGTGAGTTTTTTGAAGTTGTCATTTTTTCCCACAATTCTTTGCAAAATCAAGATTTTTTTTTCCACAAAAATGTCATATTAGCAGGTTATCTATCACACACCATATATGCATACCACAAATTACACCCCAAAACACATTCTGCTATTACTCCCGAGTATGGCGATACCACATGTGTGAGACTTTTACACAGCGTGGCCACATACAGAGGCCCAACATGCACGGAGCACCTTCAGGCGTTCTGGAGCACCCAGGCCAATTCTGACATTTCTCTCCTACATGTAAAAATCATCATTTATTTGCTAGAAAATTACATAGAACCCCAAAACATTATATATGTTTTTTTTAGCAAAGACCCTAGAGAATACAATGGCGGTTGTTGCAACTTTTTATTTCGCACTGGTATTTGCGCAGCAATTTTTTGAACGCTTTTTTTTGGGGGGGAAAAAAAAAACAGTTTTGTGCTTTAAAAAAAAAACAAAACAAAACAGTAAGGTTGGCCCAATGTTTTTGCATAATGTGAAAGATGAAGTTACACTGAGTAAATAGATACCCAACATGTCACCCTTCAAAATTGCACTCGCTCGTGGAATGGCGCCAAACTTTGCTACTTAAAAATTTCCATAGGCGACGCTTTAAAATTTTTTACTGGTTACATGTTTTGAGTTACAGTGGCGGTCTAGGGCCAAAAGTATTGCTCTCGCTCTACCGATCGCAGCGATACCTCACATGTGTGGTTTGAAAACCGTTTTCATATGTGGGCGGGACTTAAGTGTGCATTCGCTTCTGCATGCGAGCACACGGACAGGGGCGCTTTAAAAAAAATTTTTCTTTTTATTGTTCATTTTACCTTATTTTAGTTTGACACTTTTTTCCAAAAAAAAAAATTTTTGATCACTTTTATTCCTATTACAAGGAATGTAAACATCCCTTGTAATAGGAATATGGCATGACAGGTCCTCTTTACAGTGAGATATGGGGTCAATAAGACCCCACATCTCAGCTCTAGGCTGGGAAGCCTGAAATAAAAAAAATAAAAAAAACGATCCTGGCTTCGATCGTAGCGGTGAGTCCGTAGAAGCACCGGAGGGCGGCGGGAAGGGGGGGAGGTCCCCTCTCGTCTCCCGTAAAAACGATCAAGCAGTGGAACAGCCGCTATAATCGTTCTTATGGTGTATGGAATCGCCGGCTGAAAAAGCTGATATCTGAATGATTCCTGTAGCTGCACCCATCATTCAGATATCCCCGCACAAAGTCAAGGATGTCGTATGACGGACGGCGGGCAGGAAGTGGTTAAAACACTTTTTTTTTTTAACACAAAGTTGTCCATTTATACAATATTTCTAACACATAGCATGTACATACCAAAAATGACACCCCGAAATAGATTCTCCTACTCCTCCTGAGTATGGCGATATCACGTGTGTGTGACTTCTACAGCCTGGCCACATACAGAGGCCGAGTATAGCCGAATATGGCTGGGTATGGCTGCGCATGGCTGGGTATGGCTGCGCATGGCTGGGTATGGCTGCGCATGGCTGGGTATGGCTGGGCATGGCTGCGCATGGCTGTAAAAGGAAGTCCTCTAAAGATTTATCTGATCCCAGGAAGGATGACCAGCTCTCTCGCTTGTAATGGTAATGGCCACACACCATACCAAACCTTCATAAGCTGGTCCCAGGCAGGATAGATGTCTTGCTCCTTAACATATACAGAAATATTCATGACAAGCCACAATATAAGAGTTTGGATGCAAAGAGAAAGAGAGGAAATCACATGAAGTGTAGTATTTTCTACAATATGGGAAGGTTCCCCCAGTGGGGTTTTTCTGCAGCAGGGTTAGTATATTAAAGAAATGCAAGTGGCACAAGAACACTTGAGATCATGCAACTGATTTTAGAGGAACTCTGGTTAGGAGACTTTCCATTTATACCCTTTATAGGTAACTATATCCCATGTAAATTTCTCATATACACATGAAAAACCCTTTGTTTAATATGTTGATAATTAAAATGCTAAAAATACAGAATATTTAACAGCAAACCCTACCCCTGAGGAAGACCTTGACTATTCAGGTCAAAACACGTCAGTAATTAATTTACAACAGACATTTGATACATAATGCTGTGTATAATTTTATGTTTGCATTCTTTGTGTACTTTTGAATGGCAATATATCCCCTCGACCAGAGCGCATATTTTAATGGCAATGTGTTCATGTTACGATGATAACTTTTCAATAAAGAACCTTTTTTAACATTTTATTTCTTTAATCTACTAACCCTGCTGCGGAAAGACCCTACTGGGGGAACCTTCCCATATTGTATCTCAATCGGGACAGCAGCACCAATATTACTCACAACATGTGTCTTTCCCATGCTGTGTCGTATTTTCTAATTCAGTGTTTATTAAAATCACACATAGGTACAAAAAGCACAAAAGGTAATGGACAGCCCACCACAAAACCGCTGCTCATCTGAGCCGGCGTAAATATGTCACTGCTCAGTTCCCGCGGTATACACCGCTCCTTCACCGCTCCGAAGATGCTGCTAGCAGGACTTTTTTTCCCGTCCTGCCAGTGTACCACTCCAGTGTGAAAGCCCTCGAGGGTTTCACACTGGAGAGACTGCAGCGGCTGTTTCGGGTCAGTTTGCAGGCGCTATTAGCGCAATAGCGCCTGCAAACCGCCCCAGTGTGTAAGGGGCCTCAAAGTGGATGACAACCCGATTTTTTTTTTTTTTTATTAAAGCTTGCACCTTGTAGAGTATAGGATTTCATGTCATCTGTGCCCAGTCTTGCCACGAAGAGTTAATCCAGCTCTGAGCAATCCTCTTATCTTTTTTCAGTGAGATAAAAATGGACAGAGAAATAGGAGTCAGTTTCTCCCCCTTGCTGTGAGTGATAGGCGATTTACATATCTCATGCATGAGTGTGAGGGAGACATTCTGTGTACTTCACATCCCCCTCCTTTCTTCTCCAGCTCTCCCAGGATTGGCAGCTCCACACCTCAGCATGATTGGGCATGCTTAGGTCATGTGGCGACTTTTCTGGGTTTTGACTGGATGTTAGTGATCATAGCAGAAGTTCAGTGTAAAAAATACACAGGAGAAAATGCATATTGACAAGGGGAGTGTAGAGGTGGGCGGGGAGTCTACTGACATCATGACTCCATCCACGAGCTTCGGACAACAGGCCCACCCACAGAATCTGCAGTTTTTCGGGTCTCATAACAGACAGAGGGGAGACATTTGACAGGTAAGGATACATGCAGGAGGCATGTATATCCTTATAGATACCCACTATGGCAGTAGTTTAGAAAGGATGAGAGTGGGTTTACATCCACTTTACATCCACTTTAAGATGGGCAGTTAGTACTTCAGGAATGATCAGTTTGCAAATATACTCATATACCCAATCATCTGTAGACTATAACTTTCACACAGACTAAATAACATACACTGATTTGTTTTATTATTTTTCCAAAGAAATGTAGCAGAATACAGTTTGACCTAAATTTCTGAAGAAAGAGCTTTTGTTATAAAATTTTGCAAACAAATAATAAGAAAATGTTTTTTTTTTTTTTTCAAAATGTCAGTCTTCTTTCCTTTATATATAGCAAATAATAAAAAAAATCACCAAAAGAAAGCTATAACTAGCAAAAAACAAACAAAAAGATATAAATCTAATTTGGGTACAGTATTGCTTGACTGAGTAATTGTCATTCAAAGTGTGACAGCTCTGAAAAATGTCCTGGACTAGAAGGGGGTGAAACAGTCTGGTCTTGGCGTGGTTAAATAGTTAAAGCGTTTGTTACTTGTATGAGAAAGTATCCTATTCTCTTTGTATTGCTACATTTGTGTGAAATACCTGGTGATCGTGCTAGTCCCCTTGCTTTCCATTTAAAAATTGACCACACTAAGCAGGAGAAAACACCATGGTCAGTTCGTTAGCTATACTGGGAACTCAGGTTGCAATGATCAGACTTGTCCTGACGCCCCCCAGCACGGCTTATCACCGGGAAGCTTAGTGTACTGCTGCTTCTCCTTTCCCAGCTCTTATGCAGCTGAGAACAGAGGGAATGTGATCACTTATAAAAAAGGGAAAAAAATATATATATATTTTTTTTTTATATCTATACAAAAATGTTTTTCATTTAATTTATTTTTTAAATGGAATAAGTTGTTTTACAAGGTTATTATTTACAATTACTTTAATGTATCTGTTAGTGTGGGGTTCTACTTTATACAATGCTTACCAAGCTGTCTCCCCAGCTGTTGCACAGCCAATACAACATGCTGGAATTTGCAGTTTAAACAACAGCAGGGGAGCCATTGTTTGACTCTGCTTTATAGTCCATATATAACAATATAAATATTACATTCTTACTGAAATACACACACGCTCAAAACATCCTTTTCTTGGCATTTTCTAAGCCACTGTCTTCTGTTTTATACAACAATCTAAAATAAACAGTGTGAATGTGGCTATACAATTTACATTTTAATTGCAATTATTTAGATATATAAAAGGTCAGGCCACACATGGAATATACAAAGACAAACATGCTCAAATACCAAGCAAAGCAGGGGCCATGAAACCCACCAGAAAACAGGTGTATTGCCATTTACATTGTATGTAGAATTTATTCTGTACCAAATATATATACTGCAATATTGAGAAAAAGTTTGCAAATCCTTAAAAGGGTTTTCGATTTTTGTATATACTGTTAAATACGGTCTGCTCTTCATCTTAGTCATAATCAAAAGGGATTTCTGCATGGATGATTTACATTGGGTTGATCACTTTCATATGTATATGAAAAAAAAAAGTTAAGACTGTCCTCGTAAATGGATCTCACATAGGGCCATGTCACACTGACGATTTTGACAATGGTGGCACCTTACTACTAACAGTATCACCAAAATGCAACTGGCACATTCTCCAATGGATGTTGTGCCTAGCTGGCCTGCACACTGCAGCGGAAGCAGCGAAAGAGTGAGACTTTTTTTTTTTCAACTGAAAACAGATTTTCTGCAGTCTTTAATGACATCAAATCAACCTTAGTGTCCAGAGACTGTAGGGTTGATTTACTAATGGTAAGTAAACTGTGCACTTTGCAAAATGCAGTTGCACACTGCAAATGCAGTTGCTCCAGATCAGGGGTCTCCAAACTATGGCCCTCCAGTTGTTCAGGAACTACATCATGCCTAGTCATGTCTGTGAATGTCAGAGTTTTACAATGCCTCATGGGACATGTGGTTCCCCAACAGCTGGAGGGCTGTAGTTTGGAGATCCCTGCTCCAGATCTTAGTAGTTGAGCAGAAGCTCTGCTGACGTCCATCATCCAATCACACGCAAGCAAAAAAAAGCTGTTTTTTGTTTTTGTTTTTCCTTGCACGTTATTGGGTATTCTTTGTAAAATAAAGCTTTACCTCATTTACTAAAAGCTCTGGAGCAACTCCAAAGTACACAGTCTATTTGCCTTTAGTAAATCAGAGAGTAGTGGTTAATGATTCTTACTCTGAATGGTCTAAGGTTATCAGTGGTGTACCCCAAGGTTCAGTGTTGGGACCCTTACTTTTTAATATCTTTATAAATGATATTGGGTCTGAGATTAAAAGTAACATTTCTGTCTTTGCAAACCAAGCTATGCAGTGGAATAACGTCCTTACAGGATGTCTCCAATTTACAAGCCGACCTCAATGCACTGTCTAATTGGGTGACTATGTGGCAGATGAGGTTTAATGTTGAGAAATGTAAAGTTATGCACTTGGGGGCTAAGAATATGCATGCGTCATACATACTAGGGGGAGTACAACTGATGGAACCCACAGTGGAGAAGGATCTGGAGGTTTTGGTAGATCATAAGCTCAATAATAACATGCAATGCCAAGCTGCGGTTTCCAAAGCGAGCAAATTCCTTTCTTGTATTAAGAGTAGTATGGACTCCAGAGAGAATGATATCATTATGCCCTTATTCAAATCATTAGTA
The DNA here is from genome assembly GCA_037952925.1 of Lithobates clamitans. Lineage (NCBI taxonomy): Eukaryota > Metazoa > Chordata > Amphibia > Anura > Ranidae > Lithobates > Lithobates clamitans. The sequence continues at coordinate 537,334 of JBBGZY010001757.1, read as the reverse complement.
AGACCTCAGCTTGAATATGCAGTTCAGTTTTGGGCACCAGTTCTCAGAAAGGATATCGGGGAACTGGAGAAAGTGCAGAGAAGGGCAACTAAACTGATAAGAGGAATGGAGGAGCTCAGCTATGAGGAAAGATTAGAGGAACTGGATTTATTCACTCTTGAGAAGAGGAGATTACGGGGGGATATGATCACCATGTATTAGAGCTGCACAATTCTGGCCAAAATGAGAATCACGATTTTTTTGCTTAGAATAGAAAGATTGTGATTCTCGCAATGTAAAATCTTTCACAGTATACAAACAAAATTGGGCTAACTTTACTGGTTAGTTTTTTTTGTTTTTTTTTTTAATTCATTAAAGTAAACTTTTTCCAAAAAAAAAACTGCATTTGAAAGACCGCTGCGCAAATACAGTGTGACATAAAATATTGGAAAAAACACCATTTTATTCTCTAGGGTCTCTACTAAAAAAAATTTAAAAAAATAAATTATATATATATATATATATATATATATATATATATATATATATATATATATATATATATATATATATATATATATATATATAATGTTTGGGGGTTCTAAGTAATTTTCTAGCAAAAAAAATGACTAACTTGAAACCAACAAATGTCAGAAAAAGGTTTAGTGTTTAAGGCCCCTTTCACATGGTCGGACTGTTCAGGTCCGCCTGTCAGTTTTGACAGCGGACCTGAACGGGCGTTCCATGTTAGCCTATGGAGTGATGGAGGTCAGCGGAGACATGTCCGCTGACATTCGACCCGGTCTGATCCGCTAAAAGCAGACGGATGGCCCTACGTCAGATCCGTTGCTGGCGGATCGGATGAGAGCTGATGAAAACGGACATGCTGCCGTTTTCGTCTGATCTCTCCATAGGCAGCAGCGGCGCCTGACAAGCCCCTCCCCGCTCAGTGAGCAGAGAGGGACCTGTCATCCGCCGGCTCAGCGGAGATCAACGGACTGATCTCCCGCTGAACCGGCGGACCGAGGCGGGCTCCGTGGAAGTGGAGTCCACCTCGTGTGAAAGGGGCCTAAGTGGTTAAACTTTCCTCACTTACACAGAAAGTCTATTCCTTTGACAAATTGTTACAATGTTTATACTTAGTTCCACTGCTAAAGAATGTTGTGATTCTTGGCAGACTGCCAGATTTTTTTCTTCATTTCTTTTGACTGCTGTGGCTTCAGAAGAGCAGAGAGAATTCTTTGCATAGCAAGAATCGTGAAACACTTTTATCAAGATCGCAACAGAAAAAATTCGCAATAACGATTCTTGACGATTAATCATGCAGATCTACCATGTATAAATATATAAGGGGTCCATATAGTGAACTTGGTGTTGAGTTATTCACTTTACGGTCAACACAGAGGACAAGAGGGCACTCTTTACGTCTAGAGGAGAAGAGATTTCATCTCCAAATACAGAAAGGTTTCTTCACAGTAAGAGCTGTGAAAATGTGGAATAGACTCCCGCCAGAGGTGGTTCTGGCCAACTCAGTAGATTGCTTTAAGAAAGGCCTGAATTATTTCCTAAATGTACATAATATAACTGGGTACTAACATTTATAGGTAAAGTTGATCCAGGGAAAATCCGATTGCCTCTCTGGGATCAGGAAGGAATTTTTTCCCCTGCTGTAGCAAATTGGATCGTGCTTAGCTGGGGGGTTTTTCGCCTTCCTCTGAATCAACTGTGGGTATAGGATTGGGTATATTTGGCATTGTATGATATTTTTTATTTTATTTTTATTTATTTTTTTATGGTTGAACTAGATGGACTTGTGTCTTTTTTCAACCTAACTATGCAACTATGCAACCACTGTGATTCCCAGACTTTGGACTACAGAGGACGGCTCCGCAGAAGACTTTTTATTCTTTTTCTTCATAGCAAGAAAGAGGTGCTTCCAAATAATTTGCTCACGTGATCCTGGCATGTGACCTACTGCCGAATGCGAAGTGTGACTTGTACTCTTTTAATCTACTTGTTTAATCATTTGATACATTACATGCCTATAGGATTTGCCCCACTGCAGCCCCTTTTTAAAACAAACACAATGATAAGGATCTTTATTTTACCCATCGGACCATTTTCACGTTGGGAAAGAAGCAGAAGCCATCGGCATTCACCCGGGCACAACCACTCACTTGTACCGGTGGCTGTACATGGCACATATGGCTCCCCAGGCCCAGAAAGCACCGGGGAGCCATGCATGACGCCTTATGGTGTTGTAATTATTCTCGGAGTAGGATTCTCAAAGGGTTTAGGGCTTCATTGTTTCATTATGTATCAAAGACTCTGCATGTATTTATTAATAATCAAAGAAACAATAGATTAAAAATCTGTGCTTATAGCCTTTACTGTATAAATAAATCAACATTTGTCCCGATAGTAAAGTGCTATATAATTAAAAACTGTCAAGACAACATGCTCAGTATAAACTCTTACCAGTACTGGACCTTATAGACAGACAACTTACCAGTACTGGACCTTATAGACAGACAATTTACCAATACTGGACCTTATAGACAGACAACTTACCAGTACTGGACCTTACAGGCAGACAACTTACCAGTACTGGACCTTATAGACAGACAACTTACCAGTACTGGACCTTACAGGCAGACAACTTACCAGTACTGGACCTTACAGACAGACAACTTACCAGTACTGGACCTTACAGACAGACAACTTACCAGTACTGGACCTTACAGGCAGACAACTTACCAGTACTGGACCTTACAGACAGACAACTTACCAGTACTGGACCTTACAGACAGACAACTTACCAGTACTGGACCTTACAGACAGACAACTTACCAGTACTGGACCTTACAGACAGACAACTTACCAGTACTGGACCTTACAGACAGACAACTTACCAGTACTGGACCTTACAGACAGACAACTTACCAGTACTGGACCTTACAGACAGACAACTTACCAGTACTGGACCTTACAGACAGACAACTTACCAGTACTGGACCTTACAGACAGACAACTTACCAGTACTGGACCTTATAGACAGACAACTTACCAGTACTGGACCTTATAGACAGACAACTTACCAGTACTGGACCTTACAGACAGACAATTTACCAATACTGGACCTTATAGACAGACAACTTACCAGTACTGGACCTTATAGGCAGACAACTTACCAGTACTGGACCTTACAGACAGACAACTTACCAGTACTGGACCTTATAGACAGACAACTTACCAGTACTGGACCTTACAGACAGACAACTTAGCAGTACTGGACCTTATAGACAGACAACTTACCAGTACTGGACCTTATAGACAGACAACTTACCAGTACTGGACCTTATAGACAGACAACTTACCAGTACTGGACCTTACAGACAGACAACTTACCAGTACTGGACCTTATAGACAGACAACTAGAATGTTAAATATAAAAAAACCTGTCCATTAATCTCCATAGGAGTAAATACGTCTTAATGCAAACAGTTTTATATACATACACAGAATCCTGTATATAAACACACAGCTGCAGGACACACAGGAATGTATAGAAAACCCACGTCCTGATTAATGAGTTGGAACGGAATATACATATCATTTATATTCTGAACTTCAAGCATCTATAAACAACTATCATTTATTTCAGGTATGTCTTCAGTAAAAGGTGATACATATTTTTACATATCATAAGTACCTGTATATCTGATAATATCAACCTCCTGTAATGCCCTGTACAGCAGCACTTAGACTGGGAGAGGGAGTATCAGCATTCATCAGGCTCATTTAGCCTTGCGGTAGCCCCCTGAAGAGGGATCCACAGGAGATCGCTATCCAGAAGGTGTTTGACAGGTGGTATTATAGAAACATAGAAGAGTCACGGCCAAAGTGGTCCATCAAATCTGTCCCATTTTTTTTTATTTGTATGTTTTGTTTTTTTTTCTTTTTTAGGTAAGAATCTACGTTTGTCCAAAGCATGTTTGAATCCACTTAAAGTAGGGTTGATGTAGTGGGGTCCAATTCCTGTTAGCCCCTCTTTAATAGTAAGATGTACTACACAGCGTGTGGTTTTTTTTTTTAATGTTTTAATTCTGCAGCTAAATACCTTTTTTTTCAAATTGCTGATGTGCTGTCACCGATCTAAGGACTACAGTGGGAGGGGCTGAGTTTCCACTCTGACATCAGCTGGGCGATCACGTGACAATGTGAAAAATGGTATTTAACTGCAGAATATAAAAAATAAATAAATAAATAAATCACACACTGTGTAGAACATCTTGTTATTACAGAGGGGCTGGCAGGAACTGGAATCACTAACTTTACTGACAGACGAAATAGCAGCAAGAGGGAGGGGCAGAGGAGATGGCTCACACACAGACACCCGGAGCTGACAGGCAGGGAGGGATGGGGAGAGGAAGAGCAGCGGGCTGATGGAGGCACGTAAATTGACCAAGGTATCATGGATCAGCAGCCATGATTACCATGGTCACCACCCCTTAAATAAACCCCTTTGAGTCATACATGTATGCGTATATATGTATTTTTATTTAGATATTGTTCCTTTACCAATTCTCTGTACACATTTGTGTTTCCAGTCTATCACATTCATTCACCAATCCATTTATATTCACTTATTGTGAGATTGGGCTTCTGTTTTATGCATATTCACTCATCATGCGTTTTCTGTTTTGTTTATTTGATTGATTTGATTTTTTGTTGCATTCTCTCGCCATGTGCTCCATACTGCATTTTTAGCTGATTTTCTGTCCCTCTATATATATGTGTATGATTTGTACACATGTATAAATGTTCTTCTTTATACTGTTTGTGCATACGTGTGTGCCTGTGCATATGCACACAGGTGCACACGCGTCTGTAATCCGTACACATGTGTGTATATATATGTATAAATATATATATATATATTTCTTTTCTGACCTCTGTTCCACCTAGAACGCTTGAACGTGGACTGGTATGGAACACCAAAAATCGCATCTTCCATTTCAGGCCGCTCTTTCCAACTAGCCATCAAGATGATGTACATACTCTGGCCTACTGGCATATAGAGACTGCACCCTGGTTCTCAAATAGGCTCTGATGAAGAGGTCATCCTCGAAACGCGTTAGCCAACTCTAAATACCTGCCTCAACATGGGCTCATGATATTCTTAACCCATTTTTATTTATTATAATTTTTCATGTCTTTTATATTTTGTCGCCTGTTTGCATGATACGTAGTATTGGTATTATTCAACTGCTTTTATTTGCTCTTTATTTCCTCCGAAATAAATTTTATATGTTTTGATGCAAGCTTGATCACGCGCCCTTCATCCACCACTCTCCACTTCACCACACTAAGAGGAACACCAGTTGCAGGTGGTGCTCAATATTTTTTTTGGGGGGGTGGGGGCAAATCAACGCCACCCCCACCCCGAGACGGACGGGGAGGCAGCAGGTTACAAGGATCCTGGGTAGGGCTGCTGCTCCTCACTCCAGCTACTCCTCGCTCCAGGCCTATTGCTTCTCCTCCTGGCCAAACAGTAAGAGGGTCCTGAGACCAGATTGGCCCAGGAGTCCTAAGACTCCCTGGCCAATCTGGTCTCAGGACCCGCTCCCTAATTTGCATGGAGGAGAATCAGGAAGACAATAGCAAATATTAATTTGCTATTGTCACACAACTGGGTGGGTTCAGCGCCCCAAGCCCATCGTTTGTTGAAGCCAATTAGAGCCTTAGGCTATAATCATGTGCTTCAAAGAAAAACAAAAAACCATGGAAATCCATGGGCCCGGTGCCCTGTATGTAGATTAGGGACCAGGTGCATTAATTAGGGGGGGCGGCGACACTGGGGGACACAGGAACAGGCACGATCAACCATGTATATTACAACATAGAAAGAGACAATTGACACAGCACAAGCACTATGTGGTCTAACATGCTTTAAAGGGTCAGGATTTTTTTTTTTTTTTTTTTTAGGTTACAGCCTCTTTAAAGAGAAACTGCAGTCTGCTCACATAATTTGTGATAAAAACATCTTTGCATTTGGAAGCTTCCCTCCAACCACTTTGCATAATATTTTATATATACTGCGATTCTGTACTTGCCATATATGCTGCAAAAATCTCCCTCCACTGAGTCTGGCTGTAGCCATTTTAACTGTGGGCAGCTGAAGTTGCTGCCTGTTCACTTCCTGGATTTACATCACAGAGGCACACCTCCAGCTCTGCAGCTCTCATTGCCCCTCTTATGACTCACCCCCCTCCCTTCCTGGAAAGAGAGAGACAGCGAGAGAGAGAGAGAGATGCATGATGTCATAAGCCTAGGCTAATGACCAGACAAGAAACAGGAAGTGGACTGTATAAGGTATTTACTGGCATAAAAAAAACATGTTTTACTACCCAAAGTTAAAGCAGCAAGGGCAGAAGATTTAATATATGGAGAGTTGAAAAAATTACCAAAATTCAACTTTAAGGCCCATACAAAAACGATAAGTAGATTGAAAGATAAATTTTGTACGGCGAACGATTGACCGATTATATGATCGCTCATATAGCACTTTGGATAGCCGATTCCGACATCTAGGATGACAAAAAGTAAAGGTGCAGGCTAGAAAAAATTTTTAATGCAAGTGAACACAACATCCGATTTTTGTTTAACTCTTTCAGATCCGTGCTACAGCCGAATGACGGCTACATCGTGGATCTGCTTTGCCGGGAGGGCGTCTATTGACGTCCTCTCCTTTGCAGCCTCGCCACGCCCCCCCCCCTAAAGGGGGCGCGCGCTGTGATCACCCAAGTCAATGAGACTCGGGTGATCACAGATCCGAGTAAGGGGCCGATCCCGGCCCCTTACCACGTGATCAGCTGTCAGCCAATGACGGCTGATCACGTGATGTAAACAGAGCATAGGTAATCGTTTTTTTCTTTCTTCTCACGCTGACAGTGTGAGGAGAAAAAAAGCCGATCACCATTTTCAGTTTGCAGGGACATCGGTCCCGAAGTGGAACATATTATGTGCCCACCAGTAACGCCTGCCAGTGCCATAAATTAGTGCCCACAGTACTTAAGTGCCAGCAATCAGTGCAACCTATCAATGCCCACAAGTGCCACCTATCAATGGCAACCAGTGGTGCCAATCAGTGCCACCTAGCAGTGCTGCCTATCAGTGTCAATCAGTGCCCATCACTGCCACCCATCAGTGCCCATGACTGCCACCCATCAGCGCCCAGTGCCACCTATCAATGCCCATCAGTGCCACCTCTCAGTGCCCACCAATGCCCATCTGTGTAGCCTCATCAGCGTATATCAATGAAGGAGAAAAAATACCCGTTTGCAAAATTTATTAACAAAATATAAAACGGTGTTGTATTTTTTTTTTTTTTAAATTCGGTCTTTTTTAATGTTTTTAACAAAACTTAAAAAACTCAGAGGTGATCAAATACCACCAAAAGAAAGCTCTATTTGTGGGAAGAAAATGATAAAAATGTCATTTGGGTACAGTGTTGTATGACCGCGCAATTGTCATTCAAAGTGTGACAGCGCTAAAAGCTGAAAATTGGTCTTGGCAGGAAGGTGGTTTAGGTGCCCTGTAAGCAAGTGGTTAAAGTGTACGGCTATCCGATTTTTTCATTGTGTGTACAAGGCTTTGCTGTTGACTGCCTCACTACCACTGCTGGAAGTCTAGTTGCCTGCTCACCACCTGCTTTAACCCCTAAAAGCTGGGAATGCGGTTGCGGCATGGCCCCATTCACTTGAAACATGACAAGGCATCACAGCCACAGCATATGTACACCAACATACAGTTGCTTTTTGCATCTTAAAGCACATTTTTTTTAAATTCCGGTTAAAAAAAAAAAAAAAAATTATATATATATATATATATATATATATATATATATATATATATATATATATATATATATATATATATATATATATATATATATATATATAAAGGGTTAACTTCTCCTTTAACCACTTCCAGAATGCAATACGTATATATACACTGGGGCAAAAAAAAAATGAAAGCGCCCCCATCCCTCTATGCTCGTGCACAGAAGAGAATGCACACGCATTTAGTAAAAAGTTTTCGCACCACACATGAGGTAGTGCTGCGAACGTTATAGCGAGAGCTACAATTCTAGCGCTAGACCTCCTCTGTAACTCTAAACAGGTAACCTGCACATTTTTAAAGCGTCACCTATTGAAATTTTTAAGTATCATAGTTTTTCACTATTCCATGTGCGTGCGCAATTTTTAATTGTGACATATAGGTATCTATTTACGCAGCGTAACATCATCTTTTATACGTTACCAAAACATTGGGTTATGTATTGTGTAGTCTGAACATACCCCTGCTCATCACTGATTAGTAGAGATGCACCGAAATTTTGGCAGCCAAAACAGACCTGCCGATGTTTTCTGCATTTTGCTGATAAAGAAAAACCTGCCGATAATGGCATAGAAAACGCATGCGATTTTGTTGCAATTTTACTGTGCTTCTGGTGTGATTTTCATAGGTCATGTGACTCAAAAGGCACATCAAATACGTAACAGGTGCGTTATTGTAGCGTTCTTGCTGCATTTTCAATGCATTTCAATGGGAAGGTGAGTTTTTGGTGTGGTTTTTTTTTTTCTTAACTGAACAAATATGCAGCAAGCAAGATTTTTTTAGGGCCCATTCACACCAGAAACTGCACATACCTGCACATTTTTGACTACATGTTTACATGCATTTGGAGCGCGCTTGAATGCGTTTTTGCATACGTATTGCACTACATTTAACACTGTGTTTGCAGTGCATTTTTCTATACAATTTTGGGCTTAGCTTTCTTGGCTTAAAGGGGCACAGTGTGGTACAGTTTTAGCGCATTCCCTGCATTTGCAGTGTAGAAAAGTGCAGCATTTTTTTTTCTAAAGCGGAGTTCCACTCAAAAATGGAACTTCCACTTTAAGTGCAGGCGTCCCCCTGACATGTCATTTTTTTTTGGGTGGGGGGATACCCTCTTTTTTAGAGGCATCCAGCTCCCACCTGCACCCAGGGTTCCACGGCACCGGAAGGAAGATCACCTCACCCCCCTCCCTTCCTGCAATCTTCTGGAACACGTCACAGGTCCCAGAGGATTGACCGGCCATTCACAGTGCGCAGCGTGGCATGCGCAGTCGCCACAGCCGGGCGCCCACAGTTAGAATGCTGGCACCTCGGAGAGGAGCGGGGCTTTGTACGCCCGCATCACTGGACCGTGGGACAGGTGAGTGTCTGATTGTTAAAAGTCAGCAACTACACTTTTTGTAGCTGTTGACTTTTATTTATTTTTTTTCAGCGGAACTCTGCTTTAATTGCACTGCAGTGATGTGAACTATGCCCATAGGATTACCTTTATTTTGGGCTGTCTATGCAGTTGGAGTGCAGTTGAAAATGCATCCAACTGCATCCCACTTGCATTCGGTGGGAAAAGGGCCGAACGGAAGCACAACGGACTAGTGTGAAGACATACATAGAATTTAAAGGGATGCATTTTTCTTGTGCTAAAGGTGCCGATAATGGCCGACAATAAATTCACGATCATGATATTAACCACTTAGGGACCGTCCTAAGTTTGAAGAGGAATATCGTTGTTATGGCAGCAGCTAGCTGCCATAACCCCAGTTTCCTCTTCTTCGGCCGGCGGTCCGCTTTCCGATAAGAGTGGTCTCTGCGGCGTATTCGCCGCAAGATCACTTATCGGCGGCGGGAGAGGGCCCCCCCTCCCGCCGCGCTCCGGTGCCCTCCGCCGCTTACCGGAGCCATCGGCAGCGGTGGAGGCGATCGGATGTTTTGCTTGACATGGAGACGAGTGAGGGAAGATGGCCCCAACCCGTCTCCATAACATTGCAGGGAGGAAGTGACGTCAAAACGTCACTTCCGCCCATAGCTCTTAAAGGGCCATTTTTATTTTTTATTTTTTTATTGCATTTTAGTGTAAAAATGAGAGGCTTTTTTGACCCCAGATCTCATATTTAAGAGGTCCTGTCATGTTTTTTTTCTGTCACAAGGGATGTTTACATTCTTTGCAATAGGAATAAAAGTGACACAAGAACAGTGTAAAAATAAAAAATAAAAAGGTAAAATAATTAAGAAAAAAAAAAAAATTTTTTTAACGCCCCCCCGTCCCACAGAGCTTGCGTGCAGAAGCGAACGCATACGTGAGAAGCGCCCGCAAATGAAAACGGGGTTCAAACCACACATGTGAGGTATCGCCGCAAATCGGTAGAGCGAGAGCAATAATTCTAGCCCTAAACCTCCTCTGTAACTCAAAAAAATCAATTTACTCGGCGTAACATTATCTTTCACAATATGAAAAAAAATTGGGCTAACTTTACTGTTGTCTTATTTTTTTTTAATCAAAAACGTGTATTTTTTCCCAAAAAAAGTGCGCTTGTAAGACCGCTGCGCAAATACGATGTGACAGAAAGTATTGCAACAACCACCATTTTATTCTCTAGGGTGTTAGAAAAAAAAATGTATAATGTTTGGGGGTTCTAAGTAATTTTCTAGCAAAAAAAAAAAAAGTTTTTAACTTTTAAACAACAAATCTCAAAAAGAGGCTCAGTCCTTAAGTGGTTAATGAAAAAGTCAAATGTAATGCAATTATATATTAAAAAAATAGATTTTTTTTTTTTAACTGTCATTTTCGCCACCAAAATTTCCATTTGGTGCACCTCTGCTGATTCGGATTATGTGCACATACATTGTAGTACGTTTCAACACTACAGTGTGAATGAGCCCTAAGTGAATATAGTTCCTGGGGGGGGATCCTCATCAGTGTGCTGCTGCTACTCCTTGCAGATCATATAACAGATGTCCACATTCTGTATACAGCTAGACTTTTGTTATAGCAGTGAGAAGCTTTCTCACAGGTCTGCACAATAAAAGACGGATACATTTCCACATCTTGCCGTCGGCTTTACAGCTCCACCCACCAAAAACACCTGCTCCACATATACCAGTTCACAAAACAACTCCACGATTCTCCGAACCCTGCCAGCAAACATGTCATGAAGCTTTAAGCATCAAAATGTCTTTGCCTTTCTTTGTGTGGGATCACTTGAATAGTCATCGCTGGAAATCTGAATACAGAAACCACATGTGTAGCTGGCAAAAACATCCTGCGTACACTACTGCTAAGCGGAAATAATTGACAGCCACGGAAGCAAGACACTACGTGACAGAGAGGAATCGCGTTAAAAAAGTTCTACTTCCTATTTGAAGGGCCTTTAAAATTCATAGCCTAGTTAAATGCCAAGCATTTTCAAAACAGCACTAGAGCCCACTTGTTCTATTTAAAGTAAACCTGCTCCGATCACAACATGGGGGCTGACGGTGCTAACTTCGTTTTTTGAAAATACAGTCATGCAAGAAAAGGAGTTCAGAATTCATGGACCATGTGCCTGTTCTAAGTCAGGGACTCATTGGGTATTGGAGTAAGGATTAGTAGGACAGTCCTGGTGGCGATAACTTCTGAAAAGAAGTCTGCAATGGAAACACCCATATTTCAATTCTCATAGATTTACTTTAGCATTGAATTAGCGATAATTACAGTATATACCTTCAGTATATGTAGATTGTAAATAAGAGTGATAATAAAAGCACGTGGTAAAGTTTAGGTGTCGATGTTCTAAAAGCAGAGTTGCTTAACCTTTTTACCCCAGAAGAACCCTTGAAATAATTTTCTGGTCTTGGGGAGCCCCTGCTAAAACCAATTCATGGGTGTCAGGGGGATATAGTTACATAGTTACATAGTAGGTGAGGTTGAAAAAAGACACAAGTCCATCAAGTCCAACCCATGTGTGTGATTATGTGTCAGTATTACATTGTATATCCTTGTATGTTGCGGTCATTCAGGTGATTATCTAATAGTTTCTTGATATATTCTCCCTACATTGGTTGTCAGTGGGAAGAATGCCCCCTTACAATGATAGCAAGTGGGAAGAATGAAACCCTACACTGGATGACAGTGGGAAGAATGCCATCCTCACATTGGTAGATAGTGGAAAGAATGCCGCCCTCACAATGGAGGACAGTGGGAAGAATGCCATACTAACATTGGTGGACAGTGGGAAGAATGCTGCACTAACATTGGTGGACAGTGGGAAGAATGCCATACTAACATTGGTGGACAGTGGGAAGAATGCCGCACTAACATTGGTGGACAGTGGGAAGAATGCCATTCTCACATTGGTAGATAGTGGAAAGAATGCCGCCCTCACATTGGAGGACAGTGGGAAGAATGCCATACTAACATTGGTGGACAGTGGGAAGAATGAAACCCTACACTGGATGACAGTGGGAAGAATGCCATCCTTACACTGGTAGATAGTGTAAAGAATGCCGCCCTCACATTGGAGGACAGTGGGAAGAATGCCATACTAACATTGGTGGACAGTGGGAAGAATGCCGCACTAACATTGGTGGACAGTGGGAAGAATGCCGCACTAACATTGGTGGACAGTGGGAAGAATGCCGCACTAACATTGGTGGACAGTGGGAAGAATGCCATTCTCACATTGGTAGATAGTGGAAAGAATGCCGCCCTCACATTGGAGGACAGTGGGAAGAATGGAAGAATGCCACACTAACATTGGTGGACAGTGGGAAGAATGCCACACTAACATTGGTGGACAGTGGGAAGAATGCCGCACTAACATTGGTGGACAGTGGGAAGAATGCCGCACTAACATTGGTGGACAGTGGGAAGAATGCCACCCTCACATTGGTGAACAGTAGGAAGAATGCCGCACTAACACTGGTGGACAGTGGGAAGAATGTCGCACTAACATTGGTGGACAGTGGGAAGAATGTCGCACTAACACTGGTGGACAGTGGGAAGAATGCTGCACTAACACTGGTGGGCAGTGGGAAGAATGCCACCCTCACATTGGTAGATAGTGGAAAGAATGCCATCCTCACATTGGTAGATAGTGGAAAGAATGCCGTCCTCACATTGGTAGATAATGGAAAGAATGCCGCCCTCACATTGGTAGATAGTGGGAAGAATGCCACCCCCACATTGGTGAACAGTAGGAAGAATGCCGCCCTCACAATGGAAGACAGTGGGAAGAATGCTGCACTAACATTGGTGGACAGTGGGAAGAATGCCGCTCTCACATTGGCATACAGTGGGTTGAATGCCACCCTTAGGGACAGCTAAAAAGATTCTTAGTGTCATGCCCCCAAGTGGCTTTGGCCCTGGAACTATGCAGGCACCATTAAATGGGAGATCAGCCACATCTCAAGAAAGCCCTAGTTGAGAATGAATGTTTCAGGAGCCCCAAGACCTAGAGGAATCATTCAGTAAATATCTTCTTCCACCTTTGACCAGCTCCATCGACCCCCTTCCCCCATCCTCAATAAGACATGCAATTCCACTGACAAATCGTTTTTATTTCAATACAGGCGGCCACAAAACTGTTACTTCTAATTCTGAACTATTCGTAACCCATACAATAAGGGTGAAGGGTCTACAATGAGTCAACACAACCCTGAACTAAGGTTCAAATTTAAGACCCTGTTCACCAGAGCGATTCAAAAGATGGTCCCTGAGAAAGCAAAGAGGATTTCCATTATTTTCTTGTTCATACCTGCACATTGCCCTTCTGTGCATCATGAAAAATACTACAGGTGATTTTTCTTTTTTTTGTGCATCCAGAAACGCATCAAAAACGCTTCCGAAATGGATCTGGAGGACGTTTTTGTGGTGTGAACAGGCACTAAGGCAGCCCATTTTTTTTTGAATGGGCTTTCAACACACCAAAGAGTGTCCAAAATCAGACTAGACTGCTTTTTTGTAATGCAACGCACAACAAATCATTGAAATGAATTACATCGCATTGCATCAAGGTGTGATTTGGACTTAATGATGAACTCCAGATAAAACTCATCAGTATGTAAAAAGCAATTTACCAATGTCTTCTTGTCATGTTTGGTTTTACCGTTTGAACAAAATATGTAACATTCCCTAAGAATTGTCCTATGTCAGACATTATGCTGCCTCTATACTGTAGGTGTTAGACAACAGAGCAGCCAATCACTTACTGCAGAACCATTCAACACTGAATCCACCATCCATCACATTCCTTTGAAGTTGCTGTCAGCGGATTGAGATGGACTTTCAGATTTTATGTTGCTACCGGTTACAGTCAGACCAAGTGTGTCCAGATTGCCATGCAAGTTCACTAATCATTTTATAATAAAAGAGCGTTTCCTTTGAGTCGCATATACCAGGCAAGGATTGCAAATGAAATAAATCTGAGCCAATGCAAGTACCAGGTCTCATGTACACTGGGGGTTTAGCTATTGTACCTGAAATTCCAGCCTTTTCGTGAAGGTGAAAAGCACAGGTGCACCTGCCAGGCTCGTCACATTTTTGACGTTTTTTTCGAGCGTTTGTATGCGTGTTTTGAGCGTTTATGTACAGCTTTTATAAAGCGTTTTTGAGTTTTGATGTTTTTAGCCGATAGAGAAAAGTATCATCTGTTTCATCATGCGTTGCTTTGTTTTTCAGCTTTTTCATCCGATCTTATTTACTATTTATTTATTATTAATGTATTCATTTTTTTACTTTTTTTTTTTTGTAAGGTGTTAAGGGTTAGAGTTTAAAGGTTAGGGGATAATTTATTTATTAAGTATTTACTTATTGTTTATTTATTTTGTTAGCTTAGGGGGATAAGGTTATCGGTTAATAATAGGGTTAGGGTTTTTTATGTATTAATTAAATTATTTATTTTCATTAAATTATTGCATTTGACTGGAAATCGTTACAAAACACGCAAAGTGCCCTAAAACGTTTAAAAATAATTGAATCAAGCGTTCTCCATGCATTTCTATAGAACAAAAAAAAAAAACCGTTCAAAAACGCGCCAATCCACCCAATTCGAGCTACAAATAAGCTCCAGAACTCTTTTGCGCTTCAGGAGACTTTTAGTGGAGGTGTGAAACAACTCCATAGAGAATACATTTTTTTTTTCTCCTCCAGCGTTTTGGAGCTTCAAGCTACAAAATGCTGAGGTGTGAATGGGGGCGCAAATGTCTCAGAGATTAAAAAATATGGTGGCTGGCCAGTGAACCAATTGGTACTACGGAATGCAAGAGGTCAGCACAGACATGCCCCACCCTGGGCAAAGGTGCATCGCTCTACACCAGCTCAGAACTGGTCTTACTTGCTGTTAGCTCCTAATCTGAGAACTGGTGACGAGTCTTTAAGATTCTCTTACCAGAATGGCAAAGCGTCAGGTACTTGGAGTGGTGGTAGTAAGAACTACCTGTCGGAAATTTTACCAAAATTGGTGCATTTTTTTTTGGCAGGTAGTTCCAAAGGGGATTACTGCTCTTAAAAGGGCCCTCAAGGTTTTATTGAATTTCCCTGTGTGTGTCATGGTGTTAACAGAATATATAAAGGCTGAACTCCAGGTATGATGTTTATTGCATACTCATATTGGTTGCAGATTAACTTGTACTATAACAAGGGTGTGTTATTGCACTACATCCACAACACAACACTAAAAACTGAACTCCAGGTAAGATCTTAATATCATACATGGATTGGTCCAACTTGAACCAAGGTAAGTTTTCATATCTCATACCTGAGGGTCCATTGGGGACACTCGCGGTAGTAGTCAGTGATCCTATAGTGATAGCCACAATCTTCTGGGTCCTGTGCTGAGCAGATGCCCCACCGCACACAGGAGGTCACTCACTAGGCACTGCCAACATTTACAGAACGCTTTTTATTTGTTTTCAATGCATACAAGACGTTCTTTGATTGCATGAGGTGGAGGGGATGGGTGAATTAAGTCACGATGGGCTGCCAATGCACCACAATAGATGAAAAAACATGCCTTTTTTTTTTCTACACAATGCACTGTATATGAGTTGTGGTGCTCTGTTGTGCGTTAGGCTATAAAGTACGACGCCTTGGGGTGCGATACACCACAAATGACACTGAATATAATGCAGGTGTGTTCCTGTGCATTGTAGTAACACGAGTCGCCACAACGTACAAGTGAAAATGGGCCATTAAAGTGGTTGTAAACCCTATCATATACCCAGTGAGGTGATACGCAGAATAAAAAGCAAATTATCTGCAGTCTTCTCTTCGCTATATCCGTTCAAAGCCCAGAAAGACTAATGCTTGTCTGAGCTGTCAGAAAAAAAGAGGGTGGAGAGCTGAAATCACACTCTGCAGAGTTCAGTGAGAGCTGATTGGAGGAAAGGGACACACCTCCCTTCATGCAGCACACATGGCTAGCCATGACTCTATAGCTGAGGCTGTCAATCTAATGGAGATCCCTCCCCTGTCACCTTTTTTCTCTTGGTGTCAGGAAAACCTGTCAGACGTGATTTATTAAGATAGCAGAGGAAGGAAACAGCAGACAGAAATTACACTCTGTGCTCTAGAACAGTCGTCTCCAAACTGCGGCCCTTGGACACGTTTCCTCCAACTGACACCAATGATGAGGCACCATTCCTCCCACTGACACCATCAATGGGGCACTATTTCTTCCACTGACATCAATGGGGCACTATTCCTCCTGCTAAGACCAATGATGGGGCACTATTCCTCCCACTGACACCATCAATGGGGCACTATTCCTCCCGCTGACACCATCAATGGGGCACTATTCCTCCCGCTGACACCATCAATGGGGCACTATTCCTCCCGCTGACACCATCAATGGGGCACTATTCCTCCCACTGCCACCATCAATGGGGCACTATTCCTCCCACTGCCACCATCAATGGGGCACTATTCCTCCCACTGCCACCATCAATGGGGCACTATTCCTCCCGCTGACACCATCAATGGGGCACTATTCCTCCCGCTGACACCATCAATGGGGCACTATTCCTCCCACTGCCACCATCAATGGGGCACTATTCCTCCCACTGCCACCATCAATGGGGCACTATTCCTCCCACTGCCACCATCAATGGGGCACTATTCCTCCCACTGCCACCATCAATGGGGCACTATTCCTCCCACTGACACCATCAATGGGACATTATTCTTCCCACTGACACCATCAATGGGGCACTATTCCTCCTGCTAAGACCAATGATGGGGCACTATTCCTTCTGTTAAAACCTATGATGGGGCACTATTTCAAAACCTATGATGGGGCACTATTTCAAAACCTATGATGGGGCACTATTTCAAAACCTATGATGGGGCACTATTTCTCCTTTTAAGACCAATGATGGGGCACTATTCCTCCTGATAAAACCTATAATGGGGCAGTGTCTACTCTCACTGATGCCAGGACATTTTCTACTTACACTGGCCACGGTCCGGCCCCTCCAAAGCCTGACGGACAGTAAAGCATCCCCTTGTTTAAAAAGTTTGGAGCCCCCTGCTCTAGAGTGAGACAAGTACACACTATAGAGGGATATGCTTTGTTCATATTTCATGTCTGAGGTTCACAACCACTTTAACACAATGCAACAATGTAAACTACGCCTGAAAATGAATATACTGGTCAACTAAAGTTGCCATTCTAGTGTTGTAGCCCCTTTCACACCGATCCGCTGTGTGTTTTTTTTTTTATCAGTGCTTTTCCCTAGACTTCCATTAGATCAGGCAGTTTTGGTGCGTTTTCTGAAAGTGCGCCAAAAGTCTTGCATGTAGGATCAGCATGTAAGGCAGGGGGTCTCACACTGGCAGCCCTCCAGCAAAACTACAAGTCCCATCATGCCTCTGCCTGTGGGGGTCATGCTTGTAACTGTCAACCTTGCAATGCCTCATGGGACTTGTAGTTTTGCAACAGCTGGAGGGCTGCCAGTTTGAGACCCCTGGTGTAAGGGGTCTCAATTAATGATTAACCCCAACCCCTCCCCCGTTATTTAGCATGGAATTTAGTTTTCAATAAACGATCAAAACAGAGTCCAAATTCAGATGAACCCCATCCATTATGGCCCGTACACACGATCCGAATATCGTACAAATTTTTTCGCTTAATAGTCGCAAGTAGAAATTGAATAGGTAAATAAAGTCACGAAAATTCTCATGCGACAAAAAAAAAAAAAAAATTGGCAGTGATGTCATGTGTTGTAATGTATTAATATTGTTTTTTCGGACAACAACTATACTAAGTGAAAATCGTACAATCTGGAATCGTACAAGGAAAATTTCCGTGCTTGTCCAGTCGAATAATAATCAGATGAACTGTCGTGATCGGCTCTGGAAAGTAGTGTACACACAATCCGAAATCATACGATTCTTCCTCGGACGACAGTTTTGGTACGATATTCGGATCGTGTGTATCGGCCATTAGTCAGCTCTGGACGATTGACACACCAGTTCCTCATCATCCAATCATGGGCTGCTGATTGCTTTGATCACAATCTAATGAAAAGCTCCAAACAATCCTCCATGTGGATGGCAGCAGAAGTGTGATGCAGAGTCAGGCACACACAATGACAGCTCAGTAATAATAATATTATTGATGAGATCTGATTGGTCACAACACATGATCACTGACTATTATGCCATAACACACACTGACTTGGCTTTAGCCATGACCACGTTGCTGATTTGGCCATTGCTGTCTGTGATCTGATAGAATGATCGTACTGTGTATAGCAGAGCAATCCAGAGGGGGGTCATCTTCATAGAGATCTGTCAGCACTACATAGAAGAACTTGTGATCACAGGCAGCAACCAGCAAACTTGCCATCCCAGCACACAGCCCGATGTGGCAGGAGTCCAGGGTGGGCACATAGTGTGGGGGGAGGGCTGATCATCAGATGTGCCCCATTGCCCCGATCAGATCACCAATCAGTCCCATTCCGATCACAAGCTGTCATCTGTCTATTACTGACTTGCATAGAGCTGGAGAAGTAAGAGGCTCCCCCCTGCAGTGCTGGGGATGGATGGGGTCAGTGTCAGCAGCAATATAGATCGGTGGATGGATGGCCACCTACCTGTATGCAGGGCAGCGATCGTCCCCGGGCACTCCACTCTGTGTGCTCTCTGGGCTCAGCAGCAGCAGCAGGCTGGGAGGTGTAGAGAGGAGGAGGAGGAGGAGGAGGAGATGGAGGAAGGGAGGAGTTGTATGTTGGTTGCCCGCCTAAGTGAAGCAATGCTGTGATCAGACTTCATGTCACTTTGTGTGTGATGGCATCAGTGTACACATGGGACTTCCTCCCCCTTGTCACTTATCTTCCCCCCACATCCTGTACACAGATCCTGTCTTCTCCTGGGAGGTGATCATCACACCTTCCCCACCATCACTCATGGACTTCAGGAAACTTTATGTACAAAAACACTTTCTGCACAAAAACACTTTCTGCACACAGGCAAAAAAAAAACATTTGGATCCCTGTAGCAGTTTTTTGTGTAATGCATCTAAACACGTTATTATTATTAATTATTATAATACAGGATTTATATAGCGCCAACGGTTTGCGCAGCGCTTTATCAATATAAACACGTGTTGTCTATGGAACAACATACCTCCTAACTGTCCCTGATTTCAAGGGACTGTCCCTGATTTGTCCCTCTATCCCTCATTCCTCCTCATTTGTCCCTCTATCCCTCATTCCTCCTCATTTGTCCCTCTATCCCTCATTCCTCCTCATTTGTCCCTCTATCCCTCATTCCTCCTCATTTGTCCCTCTATCCCTCATTCCTCCTCATTTGTCCCTCTATCCCTCATTCCTCCTCATTTGTCCCTCTATCCCTCATTCCTCCTCATTTGTCCCTCTATCCCTCATTCCTCCTCATTTGTCCCTCTATCCCTCATTCCTCCTCATTTGTCCTCCCTCTATCAATCTTTTCTCCTCATTTGTCCCTCTATCAATCTTTTCTCCTCATTTGTCCCTCGTTTTGGTCTGATCTATATCGTTGTATTAAAAAAAAACACTTTTTTATCTTTCAAAAAGTGATTTCCAGTGCTAAACCTTTCATCCAATTTCTAAATTGCTGCATTGGTACACTTTAAAAGCCAATATAAAGGAATAGTAGTGGTAAAAATAAAGCACTTGGGAATTAAAGCGGAGTTTCACACAAAAAAATGCTTTTCAGAACCCTCCGGTGTCACATTTCAGGGGGGACGGGGGTGCAGATAACTGTATAATACAGGTATTTGCACCCACTTCCGGGGCATAGACTCCCGCAGGGGGTCTATGCCACTTCCCGTCCCCCCCGCTGTCTGCTGGGAGACACACAGGTCCCAGAGACAGCGGGGACCATTCGGATTGCACAGTGCGACTCGCGCATGCGCAGTAGGGAACCGGAAAGTGAAGCCACAAGACTTCACTTCCTGATTCCCTTACCGAAGATGGTGGCGGCATCATCCAAGGACCAAGGGACGGTTCGGTCTCGGGTGCCGTCATCGTGGGAGCCCTGGACAGGTAAGTGTTTTTATTTTATAAGTCAGCAGCTGCAGTATTTGGAGCTGCTGACGTTTAAAAAAGAAATTTTGTCTGACCTCCGCTTTAACCTTTTTTTGGGGCTAATTCTCCTTTAAGGGGGTGTGGCAGGGGGCGTGTCCTATGCCTACATACATTTGTTAGTAGGTGTCCCTCATTCCCATCTCAAAATGTTGGGAGGTATGGAACAATGAGCACTGCTGCAGTAAGATTCATAAAACAGAAAAATGTTTGCTTGAATGCAGTCATTTCCGTGTATAAAGGCTGGTTCACACATTATGCCCATCCTCCGTGCAAAGTCGCTGGCAGACGCATTTGTGTGTCCTCTTCGGAAGCTGCGTGCAGGTGGCCCATACAAGGGGATGCACGCGCAGCGGCTGCACTGGCATAATCGCATGTCAAAATCTGACATGTGGGCAGGAGCGGGAGCACAGATCAAAATGCAGAGCCTCTACCACAGATAAGCGGCCCGAAATGCACACTGTGGGGGGGGGGGTGATTTAGGCTCCATTCACACTTGTGCAACTTGTCATGCAACTTTGGACATCAAGTCGCTCCCCATGTTTTCCGATGATATCCATTCATATATGCACAACTTAAAGTTGCAGCAACTTCAAAGCAGTTCATGCACTACTTTGGTCTGACTTTCATGCAACTTGAGGGCCTTAGACTTCAACGGAAATCTTTAACCGCTTCAGCCCCGGAAGGATTTACCCCCTTAATGACCAGGCCATTTTTTTGTGATACGGCACTGCGTCGCTTTAACTGACAATTTTGCAGTCATGCGACGCTGTACCCAAACAAAATATATGTCCTTTTTCCCTACAAATAGAGCTTTCTTTTGGTGGTATTTGATGACCTCTGCAGTTTTTATTTTTTGTGCTATAAACAAAAAAAGACAGACAATTTTGAAAAAAAAACAATATTTTTTACTTTTTGCTATAATAAATAATCCCAAAAAAATAGAAAAAACTAATTTCTTCATCAGTTTAGGCCAATATCCTACATATTTTTGTTTAAAAAAATCGCAATAAGCGTATATTGATTGGTTTGCGCAAAAGTTATAGCGTCTATAAAATAGGGGATATATTTGTGGCATTTTTATTATTATTTTTTTTTACTAGTAATGGCGGTGATCAGCAATTTTTAGGGTGACTGCGACATTGCGGCAAACAGATCGGACACTTTTCTTGGGACCAGTGGTATTTATACAGCAATCAGAGCAAAAATAGCCACTGATCACTGTATAAATGATACTGGCAGGGAAGGGGTTAACACTAGCGGGTGATTAGGGGTTAAGTGTTCCATAGGGAGGTGTTTCTAACTGTGGGGAGAGGGGACTGACTGGAGGAGGAGAGAGATTGCTGTTCCTGATCACTAGGAACAGCAGATCTCTCTCTACTTCCCTGGTAGAACGGGGATCTGTCTGTTTACATTGACAGATCCCCATTCTGGCTCTCTGTGGAGCGATCACGAGTGGCTGGCGGACTTTGCGGCCGCCAGCCACATGCATCGGCTCTGGCGACGCGCGCCTGCTATTGCTCTTAAAGCGGCCAACGTACATCTACGGCGATTCACACAGGCAGAGCCAATATGCCGCAGTATGACGATAGCTGGTCGGCAAGTGGTTAGGGTTGGTTTCACACTGCAATACGGAGCGGCTCACAACAGGGGTCCTTTTCAGGTCCTATTTCAGTCTAGATTTTTGGCTGAATTCGGACCTGAAACGGACCAGAAGACGCACAGGACCCCTGTGCAATTCGCTCCGCTTCCAAGATGTGTGAACCGGCTCCATTAAGAGTCGGTCGCAATCTCCTGACATGCAAATTGTATGCGGGGAGACCCGCATCAAATTCACAATAGTGTGAACCCAGCCTAAAAGTTGCATGTCCTACCTGAATGTTATGAAATGCAACAGATGATGTCTTCAATGACGAAACGCGTATGGCGGAGTTACTGAGCGTTTTTGCGTCACTTCCGGTTAAGGCTGTGGATCGTGTATCATCCCGGCTGCTTCACATTTTAAACTTGCTTGTTATACACATTGCAAATGTGAGTATATTTCAACGTTTTTTGGATGTAATAAAGGTTTTTAAAGCGGTATTATGCTATGGGCACTTTCTTCTTCTATACATGAGATACAAAGAAGATTGTATCAGAACTAAACACACCGAGGATCCATAGGGTGCTGCACAGTGGCATATACTGTGAATGCGCAGTGCCCCCGTGCGGGGTGAGGAAATTTGAACATCTAAGTCCATTTTTTATAGACCCTATACGAACAGCGCCATACCTTATATGAACAGCATCACACCTACAGCCTTCTTAATCAATAGTTGTCCATTATCACTGGTCAAAGTTGTATCCAAGTTGCACCCGTCCAAAGTTGCACTCCAAAGTCAGCGCAACTTTGGAGTCGTACAAGGGTATATGGAGCCTTACTAAAATTAGAGTGCAAAATCTGGTGTAGCCAATTAGCTTCTAACTTCAGCTTGTTCAAATAAAGCTTTGGCAAAAAAAAAAACCTGGAGCCCCGGTTCACACTTCTATGCTGATCAGATGCGATCCAAAAAGCATAAATTCACAATGCTGTTCACATATATGCAATGCAAATTTGATCAGGTTCAAAAAAGGATCCTTTGCGAGTCTAGTGCAGTGCGGTGCGAATTTCAGCTCCATAGATTTCTATGGGACCACCTTGAAACCGCAGTTCAATGTTCACATCACTGCAAATTTTTTATTTTTTTTGTCTAGTTTTTATAGAAAATAAAATCGCAGATGTGACCACTCCCCTCATAAATTCGCACTAAATTGAAATCGCACATGGCAAGCAGAAATCGCAATGCTAATTCGCTTTAAAATCACACCTAATTCGCAGCGCATACGTGTGAACCAGGGTGGAAGCTGATTGGTTTCTTTGCACGGCTGCAGCAGATTTTGCACTTTCCAGTATTAGTAAATCAACCTCAATGTCTGCTGAAATGTTTTAAAAGTTTCATGGTATAATGTAAATAAACAGCAGTGCACAGTATATTTACCTTTAGTAAATCAACCTCCCCGTGATTTTATTGGGGGAGCTTTATTTACTTTTTGAAAGGTGCGACAAGGACACCTTTGCACCTTTCCCAGCAGCCACATAAAAAGTTTTGAGGAAATTAAAGGGGTTGTAAACCCTCATGTTTTTTTAATACATCCTATGCATTAAGGTGAAAAAACTTCTGACACTGACTGGCCCCCCAGCCCCCCCCTCCCCCCGTTTTACTCACCCTTTGTTCCCTCTGTGGAGACGTGCTGTACCTCTCTGCCCGGGTTCTCGGCTCTTGATTGGATAGATTGATAGCAGCGCAGCCATTGGCTCCCGCTGCTGTCAATCAAATCCATTGACGCGGGCGCCAGGGGGCGCGGCCGAGTCTGGCATTCTGTGTCTATAGACGCAAA
This sequence comes from Lithobates clamitans, assembly GCA_037952925.1. Taxonomy (NCBI): domain Eukaryota; kingdom Metazoa; phylum Chordata; class Amphibia; order Anura; family Ranidae; genus Lithobates; species Lithobates clamitans. The sequence goes on along the minus strand of JBBGZY010001757.1, from coordinate 513,499 downwards.
TGCTGGACTCGGGAGTGTGCCCGCAAGGTAACCCCCTGGGAGAGCGCTTCTCCCAGGGGGTTTACAAATGCGGGGAGGAGCTGCGAGAGCCACTGGGGGACCCCAGAAGACGAAGATCGGGGCCTCTCTGTGAAAAATGAACTGCACAGTGGAGGTAAGTATGACATGTTTGTTATTTAAAAAACAAAAACAAAAAAAAAACGAGGGTTTACAAACCCTTTAAGTGGGGGGGGGGGGTGCAGGAGATGGGCCAGCACAGACAGTAATTAGAAACTCCCAAAAGAGGATGGGACTATAAATAACAAGAAGCGGGCTGTGCTAGGACACTGACTGCCCTGGCGTAGTCACATTTTCTAGCAATGGCACATTGCATGTAAATAAAAAAGAATTAATGGAAAGTAAAAACTCTGTAAGTAAGCATTTAATATATCCGAATCTTCTGTGTCGTTCCTGGATTTTTTTTTTTTTTTGCAATTTTTTAAACTGGTTACAGAGCCGCTTTAAACTATGACATTTTTATTGTTGCCTTGCAAAATAGTTGTGATGTGCAATTTTGTTTTGATGTGCAGCATTTTTTTTATACTGTGGAAATGATTGTAGCCAAATGACTGAGTGTATTATGTACCTTCTGACCCTGATGGAGGATATGAGCAAACTGACCAAATTCATGTATGTACTAAAATAAGAATTCCGACTTTCAGAATCATGAATGATTGGATGTTTACTTCTGCTGCATTCACATGTAAATGTAAAATTTCCGAAGCATTCTTTGAATACCACTAGTCATCGCAGTCTAATTTTTCACTGTTAAAGGAAGTTCATACATTATGTTTCCTTACAGCGGTGTCATTTCAATTTTGGAACTAATCAGTATATCATGGTGTAATTTAGCGTTTTACACTTTCTGCAGTTTAATCACATTTCTCATCAGAATATATGTTACATTTGTGCTAAGAGCACTTGTCTAATTTTTATTAAGCACATTACAAAATTGATAGATATGCAGTCAAGGGACTGAACTCCTTCCAGAAGACTTTTTTATTGTGATATTTTGTAGACATGCGCGGTTCGTAGCGCATAGATTTTCATACGAATTTGTTAGTATTCGTACATTCGGATCAATTCGAACATCCGAATAGCTGAAAGAACCAAAATACGAAAATAACGAATTTACAAATAAGCAAAATAACGAACACGCGAGAATACGAACTTACAAACGGACAAACTTACGAAAATACGAAACTCCGAAACAGTAAAAGAAAGAAAATTACATCTATAACGAATGATTTACATTTCGTATTTTCAATCCTTTGTCTGTTCGTAATTTCGTATGTTCGTATTTTTATTTGTGTGTTCATAATTTCGTTTCTTCGTCTGTTCGTTTGTTCGTGTTCTCGAATCATTCTTTTGAATGGACAGTGTAAGTGTATCTTAATATGTATGTTCGTAACTTCGTGTTCTCGAATCGTTCTTTTGAATGGGCAGTGTATTAGTGAGTGATGTATCTTACTTAATATCTTTAGCCAATCAGCTTATCCCTTTTGTGAGTCACAATGCATTCCTGAATCTTTTTAGATTCAGTTGAGGAGGAGACTGAGTCAGGTCTCGTGACTGAGGGAGTGGACTGGCGTAAGTACAGGACTTATTAGAAAAGCAAGCATAGGATTATTATTCTTTATTTCCAACGAAAGTACGAATCAACGAAAAGGGCAATCTCACAAAAGTAACAATTACTAAATTACGAGTAGTATACCGAATAAATGAAAATTATTATCTAACAAAATTACGAATTTCGAATCAAAGAAAATATAAATGTTATGAAAATACGAACGAGTCTGAATATGAAACCTCGCGTCTTACGAAATTACGAATCGTTAGACTAATGGAATTCCGAATCATTTCGTATCAACGAAAATATATCTGTTCCGAAAATCCGAATGAGTCCGAATATAAATACTCGCATCTTACGAATCTAAGGAAACGTAACGAAACAAAACAAAACAATTTTTTGTTGTTGTACACATATCTAGTATTTTGTAAATGATTCCAGACTCTAAAGCCTCGTACACACGGTACGAAAATCAGAAAGGGATTGTCGTTTGACAGGCTGTTGTCCGAAGTTCTTATCGTTAGTACGCTCCTTTCAACAATTGTTTTCCAATTTTCGGCCAACAAATGTTGGATGACATGCTAGTAAATTTTTGGCAAACGATGGCTCCACATCTGATTTTCTGATGGTCAGTACACAAATCCGTCACACAAAAGTCGAAAGTACAAACACGCATGATCGGAACCAAGAAACGAGCCGGAAACGGTCGGTCTTGCAAACTAGCGTTTGTAATGGAGAATTAACATTTGTGACGCTGCAAATTATGAAATGTCAAAATGCAGCGCACAATTCTCTTCTTTAATGGGATAATAATGAAGCTGCTTTGCTGGTGATACTGATGGAGTGCCAAACATATTTTAAAAGGCATTTGTTTTTTAGTGATATCAAGAATATTAATATTATGCTTGTTTGATTTTTTGGGCAAGTTACTACAACACCATTATCCCTGAGTTTCTAAGATCAAAGATACAACTTTGTTGGTGTCCCTATGATACAACTATGTTAATTTTACATTGTATTTTTTTATGTAACTGCCTACTCCCAAACTGTCATTTGAAGTAAATACTGTAAATAGTATTATTCTACACAATTATTTTATTGTGCAGAAAAAAATAATACAAATTAAATTAGACATGCTATCTGCCATCCAAATACAAAGAACTTAACAAAAAAGTGCATTCCATGCATACAAAAATATAGACAATATAACAAATAAAAGCATTATTCCACCAAAAACCAAAATAATAGACATTAGTAAGCGGGGAAGGGGTGAAAATCCCCAGACCAGGGGGGTTGTTGGGTTTCTTGTGGCTGGTATTGCCACTGACCGGCATGCTGCTGTGGTGGGTGGGTTGGCAGTGGAGGTGGGGCCACAAAATCCGAAATGTGGGTGTTTTCAGAAATATGGCCCCTCACTTCCTTGTTGAGGAGCTGCATGATGAGTTCCTCACACCTGCTCCTTTGCTCACTGGCCATCTGCCTTAATTTATTGGCCGTCACACACCCAATTGCTTCAGCCTCATATGGGTCAGTATGGAGCGCAGTAGTGGCCTGACTGAGAAAGGAAGCTGTGGCCTTCTCCAGATTTCTGGTCTTCCTGGCCCTTTTAGCTGCAGGATGTAGGGGAGAGATCTGTGACTCTGTCTGGCTACTGGCCACTGGCTCCTCCAGACGGACACTTTCCTGTGTATGAAAATGGGGCATAATTAGAATCTTTTTTTGGGTTTGGTCATCAATCACACACAATTTTGATCTCCTCACTGTTGCAAGTTGAATGTGGAGAAATAGAAAAGACTATCATTCTGACCCCAGCATTTTTCATTCTTGTTCAAATTATTTTTGGTCTATTGATAAGGAAACCACTTTGTTAAGGCAGAAATATTTTCCCAATAACAAATAGTTATCATCATTGTATTTTTGGATACAAATATGTTCAACAATGCTATACCTGGGTCAAGCTGGCCTCTTCCACATCTTTATCCTGTGCATCAGGAGCTGTGCGGACCTCAGGAGCTGTGGCCTCAGCAGACGTCGAAGGGAGCGTAGACAGCGATGGCCTGGGTTCTGTATGGTCTGTCAAAAACCGCAGGCTGGGGACATATAGGTCATCTTCTGCTGCTCTAGATCTCTCTGAGTCCAGGACCTTGTTCAGCTTCCTTTTAAATGTACTCCGAAGATTGGCTATCTTTTGCTTGACGTAGTTGGTGTCTGCCCTGGGGTACACGGGTTTGCACAACTCTACCAGTTTCTCCAAAGCTGCCTTCCTCAGTATTTTATTTGAGTAGTCTCTAGTCTTCACCCACCAGAGACAGGGCAGCGGTACATGTCAATGAAATGAGGGAAAAATTCTGGCGAAGTGAACTTATCAGTCATGATGATATGATGCCTGCAAGACAGAACACAAGACAAACCATAATGTCTGGCTTATCCCATAAGCTTGTCCCAATATGGGCCTCAATCTAAGCAGTATAGGCCACTAATCACCTATGCCCCAATTTCCAATTGTTCCTTTGTTTTCTGCTCCTTTAGTGCGTTTGCGATTGTTTTTCGTGCATTTGTGATTGGCTGTCTTTCACGCCAAGATCGTTTCTACAGCCGTTCCATTGACCGATTCTGGCTTTATACACACTGCACATGCGTCAAACTCCACTCTCAGTGCGCCATGATGCTTGGGGCTTGACCATCTCTCTTCTGCATGCGACACACATGGGGGAACATTCGGGAGGGACAACATGGTGGATTCGGCGGATTGCAGCCAGCCCCGCGGTGGTGGAGCTCAAAGGAGGCACAAAGCAATCCCCATGAACAAGGGTGAGATGGTTGAGATGGTGAACATCCTAGAGAAGCACGATTACGACTGCAGGCTGGCCCAACAGCCGAAAGGACAACATTTTGGAGAAGGTCATCGCCGTTTTGCAGAGAGAATTTTCGGTGTACCGATCAAAGAACCGAATCCGAAAAAGATGGTCTGATCTAAAACACCTGGAACAAGACCAGATGGAGTACATACAAGAGATCATAAGTAAGCAATATTTGGATCTAAACAATATGTATATGTGTAAATTAGCTGTCTGTATATGTTCTTTCTCCAAGTAGCTCTAGAGAATTCCATATAAGCTTTTGTAAAAATCTTTGTATAACTTTGGATCCCAAAGATATAGGTAAATATAAAGCATATATGAACATTCTTATTTGGTCATATTTTTGGACATTCAATTTTTTTTTTGTACTTATTGTTTTTTTTTTTCTTTCAACAGGGTGGCACAAAAAAAGGATGCTCCAGCCAAGCCACTGCAAGGGACAAATGGAGGCTACCCTCGCTCGGGCCCCAACAGGGGAGGCAACAAGGCCATCTTCCCCCAAAAAATGTAAGTGCCAACTTCAAACACACTCAGTTAGCCACATGGGTGTTTCTAGGCGGGGCAAAGGCTATGGGATTAGGGCAGAACTTAAGGGGTAAAGAACACTTTCTGGTTGCTGCCTGGCTCATCAGTGCCCAATAATGCAGCCTTGCCAGTGTAGACATGGGTAGAGGAGAGGCCCCGGGGCTCCCATCACACAGAGTCACGCCTGCTAGGATGGTCATAATATATCCCGTATCCCATAGGAGGGGTGGGGGGCAACTGCAGGACTTTTTCAATGTTGGCACTTGTCAAGTGTTTTCCCTCTGGAAATTGCCATCACCTTCCCTTTTTTATGCATTTTTCACAAAAAAACATCCAGAGTGCAGCATGGTGGAGTCCACTAGTCAGGAGCAAACATTGACATCAGACCAAGTGCAAGATTGGTCAACTAATGTAGCAAAATGGATGCTAGAAATAGATGGGACTTGGGGTGGCTTAACGAATGGAGTATTGTTTCTTTTTAGAGGAAAGTGAGTGTGGTCAGCTCACCCAGGATGTTTTTTTGGAGCCATGGGATCTGTCTCCTGGACCCAGCACAGACATTGCCATTGTGGACGTCAAATCCCCTGACGTGAGTCACAGAGCCAAAGCGAACCAGAAGAGGAATAAAGTATTCTGGAGCCTCTTGTTTGCGCAATTAAGTAATCTTGGAATCTTGCTTCAAATGTGTATACATGTCAAGTGTTTAGATGTCCAAACCAAACACCCACTCCACACATTAGCAAAGTATGTAGTGCCTTAACATTAGCATGGAGAAGGAAGAGGTGGAAGGAGATGGCAGTGTTGCTAGGTACCAGATTTTGGGAGACCCAGGCACCAGGGCCAAGATTACAGAGTAGTTGCAGTGTGTACATTCCTAGTAGTGTAGGTGTCTGATGGGCAAGCAGGTTGCAAGCAACAATAGACTGGGTAGGTAAGTATTTCCTTCATTTGACTAGTAACTTGCCCATAACTCACTGTAGTGCCTCAGCCACTTGACCATCATTACCTTAATACTTTTTACTCTTCTTACTAGGTCATGATCTTCCACGATGTACTATTGGCAGAATGAGTGCAGATATGTTGCATTGATTGAAGGAACTGGAGAAAATCAAGGAGGCTACCACTGATTTAAAAGAATCACTAATTTTGTGGACATGCTTGCCAAATTCTAATTTATTCTTGCCTGGTCTGAAGTTTATTGTTCCACTTGTTGACTCCTGTTTGCCCTTACTAATCACCATGTTTTTCTGACTTTAAAATGTTAAAGTTTAGGGACAGACCTCAGTGTTTCTCCACACCACTCCTCTAGGTGCACCACCAGGTCCTATTTTCTAGATTTTCCTCAGTCTATAAACGACTTTGCAAATTACTAACAATGAAAATGACAACATCACCTGTGCCAAATTCAAGAAATCAAGAACACATGACCTGGGTTTGCATCTTGAGGAGGAGAGTTGGGAAACACTGCCCTAACTAATGTGAATCATAATGTTTATGTGTTTTTTAGAATCTAAAACCCAAAATTTGAAGGTGCCCACAGATTGGGCCTTAACATTCTTATTTCCCCCATGATCCCATGCCTAAAATGTGTGTAGTTCCATGCATATATTTTTCTAAAGCCACAAAACACACAATGTGTCAACATGTGCTATCTCCCACCACAGGGTATCAATGCACATGTTTTGGGGGTGCAACCCTTTCCTCATAACTAAGGTAGCTCTGAGGAAGGGTTTGCACCCCCGAAACGCGTCCATTGATAACCTGTGATGGGAGATAGCACATGTTGACACACTATATGTTTTGGGGGTTTAGAAAAATAGATGTTTGTAACTACACACATTTTAGGCATGGGATCATAGGGTACATTTAATTGTTAGGCCTCTACGTGTACGTGGCTTCAAATTTTGGCTTTTAGAGATGTGAGATCACCCCATCTGAGGAAGGGAACATACACATAGTCTTGAGATACTAATGTCTCAGTTGCCCTTCACTTTACCAAACTCAAACTTTGTAAGTTACTGGGTTTTGGATGTGTATGTGCCTGTTTAGCTACAAAAAAGAAGAAATAATGCAAAACATACATGTTATACAACAAGATGTTGGTTTGTTTTAAAACCTTAAAACGCACATGTGAATGTGCTTTGAGTAAAATGTTTTTTACTAAACAATGTGTGTCTTATTATTTAATTGCTCAATACCAGTGTATTTAGTAAGTTGTTGTAGTTACAGTGACAATGTGCTCTTAAATGTGGACAACTCCTGCAATTTTTAGGCCTCAAAAAAATTTAAGGAGTTGTAAAGGAATAATGTTTTTAAACTTCATGCATTAGATCCATTAAGAACTAAAACATTGTGTGTGTGTAGCAGACCCACAGTACACCATAATAGTTAGCTGAAGAAAATATTGTCACCTCATGAAGCAATTAAGGTACATTTGCACTATTGGAGCAGGTGTCCAAAATAAAGCCCATTTGGGAACATATTAGACATATAAGAAACACGGACAACAGTAGTTCAAATGAAATATGAGTTTATGATCTGTAAAAAATATTAGAAAAGATCAGCTACAATTTGCTGCCAAGCCACTGCCCCTCTACCCACAAAATATTCAAGGCATTTCTGCTGTAAATCTTGGGCAGTTTGTGAGGGCAATCCAGCACAGACATTTTCAATAGCTGCCAGCACGCCCACAGATGGACGAGCTGCAGCCTGTTCAGCTGAGCCTGCCACTGCAGGGTCCACATCGCTTGACAGTGAGGAAAGGTAACTGGTAGCATTCCTCCTTAAAAAAATATGTATGATACAGCAGCACAGGACCACATGGTTTATCTTGTAGAGTGCCAGGCTGATTGGAGTCAAAAACAGCCTGAAACGACTCGATAGGATGCCAAAGGCGTTTTCTACTACCCTTCTGGCACGAGAGAGCTTATAATTGAAGATTCTCTGCTCTGGGGTGAGGTTCCTCATAGGAATCCTTCATCAGATGTTCCCCCATAGCAAAAGCCTCATCTGCCAAGAAAACAAAATTGAAGCCCTCAACATTCTCCTCAGCAGGTGGCAAGTTTAGGGTGCCATTCTGGAGCCGCTTGTAGAACTCTGTCTGCATAATCACTCCTCCGGCAGAGTTGCGGCTGTTCTTCCCAACATCCAAATACAAGAATTTGTAAGTTGGCAGACATTACAGCTAGCATGACTATGCTGCAAAAGCCCTTATAGTTGAAATAATAGGAGCCAAAGTTGGCTGGTGGTACCATTCGGACATGCTTGCCATCAATAGCACCACCACAGTTGGGAAAACCCCACTGCTGATGGAAATGGGCTGCAACGTTCCTGCCATTGCTCTGTGTTGGAAGGAAACTGTAGATTAAAAAAAATTAAAATAAATTACTACTTCTGCACATAACATTGCAATCAGATTTGACACAAACATGCTTAGCCAACATAAGTATACACTTAAATGAGTATTTACAGACAAAAGTGGAAGGTCAACTTATCTGATTCTTCCCCCCCCCCCTCTGGTGGCCCTTTAGACAAATTTTAAGGGGGGGGGGGGTAATGGGTAGATGTTTTGGACAGGTAACTCACTCCAATTCCATGAGAACTGTTTGCATAAATAATCAGTGATACTTTGCAGTGGACAGATAAGAAGTATCGTAATCTAAAAAGCTGGATACACACTGTCCAAATTGCAACACATTTTGACATTATGATTTAACCTATAAATATAATAGGAGACAAAAACTTAAGAAGTTTCAATTTGTAGGTAGGCAGGCAGGCCCTTGAACTACATGGCTTGGGGAATTTATACAGAAATTTGAACTCAAAAGAGGGATAGTGTGTATGGGTTTTTTCAAGTCAGCAGATAGAGTATTTGGATCTGTTGACTTAGCATTTTTGGAGGGAGGGAGGGTTCCAAATGAGTTTGGGCCAAAAAAATGGCCTCTTGCACTCTGCCTGAATTTGAGGACACCAATAACTTTTGTACACATTTTAGGGGTTGTTTAGGGTAAGCCACAAAATGTAGCTGACAAAAAACATTGTTATGTTACCAGGCTAGATGTGTATGGGCCCAGTATAACATGCTGGGGAGGTTATTGAAGGAAAATATGCATGTAGGCCAAAAAAGGAGCAGGAAAAGCTTACAGCATGCATGAGGACAAAGAGGACATTCACAACATATTACAATAGTGATAATTATGTAATCAACAAATTAATCAAATACATTAGCAAATATAAATACAGAGAATGTGATCTTAAAGGTAAAAACTTACCCTAATATAGACCTTCTGCAGGGCTTGAATGAGGGCTGAGCAGGTCTCTAGAATAATGATTCCCAGAGCCTGGGGGGAGATTCCAGTAGTAAACTTGAGGTCCTGGAGACTTCTCCCCGTTGCCAAGTACCGCAAGGTGGCTATGAGCCTTTGCTCTGGAGTGATAGAAAGCCTCATACATGTGTCCTGCTTCTTAATATAGGGGGTCATCAATGCCAAAAGGTGGTGAAAGCAGGGATCCGTCATCTGGAGATATTTCTGAAAATCATACGGATTATTCTACTGGAGCTCCCGCAGCAATGGCATATGACATAAGTGGTCACGATTAAGCAACCAATTTTTGGTCCAAGAACTCCTCCTCCTCCTGTCCCTGGACTGGACTTGGGTCAAAGCAATAACTCCTAGCCCAATAATCACATGTTCTCTCCTCCGATTATGCAACATGGCTGGTTGACGAATGGCTGCTCAGAAACGAACTGAAAAGCGAGAATCAACACTCAATCTTCTACTAACACAAAATTAGCAGAAGGAGCCCAAAGGGTGTCGCTTGAGAAATGAACTTCCTCTTTATAGTCTCGTAATACGACACTACGTTAGTTTTTGTCATACGACAATTTACATACCGTTAGTATGCAGCACAAGATCCTGGCACACACCCTTTTGACAAAAATCAGAAGCTCGATCGGCCAACAATCGTATCGTGTGTACGAGGCTTTAGATCACAAGGTGCACAAGGTATAGATTTGTTTCTGTGATAGTTGTGCAAAACATCTTCATATGGATTCCACATTTCAGCAACCTGTAATCACCTCTGGCATCAGACACATATTGATTGACTACAGTAAGGAGCTTAGAGTGGTTTAAATAACCTGTCAGGTCAAAACACATTTAGGCCAAAAAAAAGGTAAACCCAGATATTCGTATGGTGTCATCAGAGTACATATAATATGTTATGGAACACTAGTGGGGGGTTTAAATCCTGACATAGGAAGCAGGTTTTGGTGACCAATAATATTAATACTGAAACAAAGAACAAAACAAAAAAAGGATTTGGCTTATCATGTTTTTATCTATTCTAACATCAATATCTAACTGTGGTGCCCACTGGGTGATACCCTGGGCACTCTCAAGTGGTAATCAGTGCCATGTCCAGAAAATATGCACAATTTTGGAAAATCTGGAATATGGACTTTAAAGGCACATATACATCAATCAAATTTCAAAATAGCTTCATATTTTATTCTTATACAGCATCATAAAAGTTCATACAAAATTTCCAATCAAAAACATATGTAAAATCATTGAAACGTTGATAGGCACTACATATTCCAAAAGATGGTGTAATACACGTATACTACACATCAGGAGGTTTGCCTAGGTGTACTTCAAGTTCCTCCAGGTGCTAGGAGGAGCCTTAATTCATGTCCATAGGCAGTCAGCCACTTAAAAATTCCCAGGGCCACTTATAAGCATAGATAATCACCTTTTCCCAGATTTATATATGAGTAGATGTACTCTTAGAGTATAGATAAACTCCTTGGGTGCACTTAGTGTTCCTCTGATCCCAGAGATATCAGCAGCATTTATGGCAGGGGACTTACATCCTTCCCCCCCAGAGAGTCCCCCGCCGTAAATTAAGAATTAATTAAGGCTATTGGCTACCCCCATTTTGGAGGTTTAGGACTCAGAACCCAGAAGCTATTAGAGATCTTTGCAGTAGTGGTGTCTACAGTGATTTCCATTTGGCATGGCTGCTCAACATGTGGCCCTCCAGCTGTTGCAGAACTACAATTCCCAATTCCCACACTTGCCTTTGGTTGTAACTGTCAGCGGCTTGCAATGCCTAATGGGACTTGTAGTTCCACAACAGCCGGAGGGCCACAGGTTGAGCACCCATCTTCTAAAGCAGTGGTTCTCAACTCTGTCCTCAAGTATTCTCAACAGGCCATGTTTTGGGAATGCCTGGTAGGCGTGGTTATGCCCGCAGAGGGGTCTGTGCTGTTTTCTTTGTGCAGGGATCAGTAGTCCTGGGATGGACACAGACACCTCCTGATCCCACCTGATAGTGTGGACACCCCCTTGAAGGATAATCCAGCTGGGATCCACTAGCATCTGGTCTTCTCTTGGACTTTCATCCTTACTACTCTTCTGGAACATCTACCATCACCCACCACCCAAGCCTGATTTGACCCAGTTGGGCGTATGCCCTCTCGGGTCTACGTGATCTGGTAAGCCTCCCTATTGTTGGTGGTGGTGTGTTTCTTCTGTGTTCACTCCATATGTCACATATTTGATATGTTCCTCACACAAAGTCACTGAAAATTTAATCGACCATTTTACGAGTCTAATGCCGCGTACACACGAGCGGACTTTACGGCGGACTTTGCCCGGCGGACTGGATTTCGTCGGACAATTCGATGTGTGTGGGCTCCAGCGGACTTTGTTTTCTCAAAAGTTGGACGGAATTAGATTTGAAACTTGTTTAAAATTTATCCGTTGAAATCGAGTCCGGTCGAAAAGTCCGCCGTCTGTATGCTAGTTCGACGGACAAAAAGCCACGCTAGGGCAGCTATTGGCTACTGGCTATGAACTTCCTTGTTTTAGTCCGGTCGTACGTCATCACGTACGAATTCGACGGACTTTGGTGGATTGTGTGTAGGCAAGTCCGTTCGTTCACAAAGTCCGTCGGAAAGTACGTCGAAAAGTCCGCCGAGCAAAGTCCGCCGTAAAGTCCGCTCGTGTGTACGCGGCATAATATGCATGGAGGACTTTTCTTTTAGGTTTTTTCCCGATACCTTTAAACATTGGTTGGACATTGTTTTTATGTTGAACTTTTAGCACTACACATATTTTCTGTTTTACTATTATATGCCTATATCATATTGGTCGTGTTAGCTGCTTATTCCTCTTTTTTGGCAGCGCAGAATTACTTGTTACCCTTCTCTTCCATGTTTTGGGAATTTCTCTTAGATAAAATAGCTGTCCACAATAACAAGCCATTGACTCTGATTTAAAGCACCTGTGCAAGATAAAGGAAAACCTGTAAACATGGCCTGTTGGGGGTACTTGAGGACATAGTTGAGAACCACTGTTCTAGAGCATGGACACTCAACCTGTGGCCCTCCAACTGTTGTGGAACTACAAGTCCCATCATGCCTCTGCCTTTAAAAATACTGCTTGTAACTGTCAGTCTATCCATGCCTCATGGGACTTGTAGTTCTGCAGGGATGCAGGTTGAGCAGCCACGCCAGATGGAAATCACTGTAGTAGACACCACTACTGCAATGATCTCTAAGAGCTTCTGGGTCCTGAGCCAAGCGGCTTCCTTGTGCACTGTAAACACAGGAGGTTCGCTCGTTTAATGCAAGTGCCATTCAGTGATCACTTTGAATTTTCTCAGTGAATGCAAAGCATTCTCTGATTGGACAAGGTGGAAAGGCAAGATTGTGACAAAATGCTCTCCACCTCATCCAATCAGTAAATGCTTTGCATTCATTTAGAAAATACAAAGAGTTTTTTTGAATGGTGCCAGTGCCCGTGGCTGACCTTCTGTGTTCACAATGCAGCAGGGCAGTCGCTCGGCACAGGAGCTAGAAGCAAATGGAAATGGGGAACTTTCATGCACACAAATTTCCTTATAAATTTTATTAATATTGATTTAAACCATGTGATACATATACAGTATTCAAAGGGGCTGTATAGGCCCTTCCTTGAGAGAATCAATATATACTGGGTCCAAACACAGCCTGAAGAAATATCTTGCAATGATGCACCCACACCCGCATAACAATTATACTGTGTTTATATACAGGTAGATATGCAAACAATTCCATCTATGAGAACGCCCACTCACGTCCTTCTCCCTTTCCATATGGCTCTAATACTGAGATCATAATTCTAGAGCAAACATATCCTCATAGAACTGTCTTCTGCACAGAACACTGCTGTGAGTGGTCCTCCTGATCCTCTAAAGATTAGATGGTTTGTCTTCTTGATGTATCCATTTGATAATAATGTATCCATATATAAACCTAAACAGGCACAATGTAGCGCTATACAACTTTTCCTTTCACCCCAGTGAATGCAGGCTGAACAGCAATCAGAGGTACCAATAAAGGAAATATCATCCACCTTCTTCTATTTGGGAGTGAGCACACGTTCAAATCGCTGCCTGTTGCCCGCAACAGCACCGTCAGAATCGGTGCACCGCCGACTTTGCGGCTCCGCACTGCTTCCCAAAAGTAGCTCCTGCACTACTTTTGGTGACTTCAGGGGGCAATTTGAATAGACATCTATGCAGGAACCCGCACAGATGTCTCACAAATCACCCCCCGAATTCGGACTGAAATGCCGGTTTGAAATGGTGCGAGTTCAGCTGAACTCACACCATTTCAAAACTGCCCTCAGTGTGAACATGGGCTAAGACAACATAGACTGAACGATTTGGGATTGTACACACAGTTCAATCAATTCTTCCACATACATGTACAGATGAAAATTTTGTGCCATGAGGTGTGCCATTCCTCCTCCATATATTTATGATAACGCTTCTAAATGTCACAATGAATAAATGTTTGGACCCAGTACATATTGATTCTTTTAGGCTCCATTCACACCTGAGTGTATCAATTTACTGATGTTTTTCAGGCATTTTTGTAAAGCTTTTTTGCAGCTTTTAAAAGTGTATTACAAGCGTTTTACAGCTGCAGGTGTTTTTGTTTAGCCAATAGAAAGCACTAGGGGGAGGAGAGGGAGAGGAAATTAGGGCTGGAGAGCTCCTATACGAGCATTTTACGAACATTTTTTCTATTTGCGTTTCAATTGAAGTCTATAGCTCCAAAAACGCTTGTAATCCGCCAAAAAAGAAGCTCATGTACTTTTTTGAGCTTCAGGCGTTTTGCTTCAGGCGACAGAGCGCTCATATGTGAAAAGGGGCCATTGAAATAAATAAAATTTTGCTTGTTGGTCACTTTGGAGCTTTAGAGCTGAGCGTTTTACAAGCTGATAATCGCTCAGGTGTGAACGGGGCCTTAAAGTGATTGTAAAGTCTTGTTTTTTTCTATAAAAATAACAAACATGTTATACTTACCTGTTCTGTTGTAGTGGATTTGCACAGAGCAGCCCCCATGCTACTCTTTCCAGGTCCCTCTTCACTGCTCCTTGCCCCTCCCTCCTGTCGAGTGCCCCGGCAGCAAGCAGCTTGCTAGGGGGGCACCCAAGCCGAGTCACAGCTCCCTGTGTCCATTCGGACACAGACCCCCGACCCGGACCTGCCCCCTCTCTCCCCTGATTGGCTAGCTGACTGTGATTGACAGCAGCAGCAGCCAATGACGCCAATGTCTCAGCCAATCAGGATGGGGAAACTTGGATGACACTCATGGACATCGTTAGACAGAGAGGGACCTCAGGTAAGTATTAGGGGGCTGAGGGGGGCTGCTGCACATAGAAGGCTTTTTATCTTAATGCATAGAATGGGTGTATACAGAACTTGACAAATTTGCCTTGAATCTAGGAGCCAGCTAAAAAAGTTAGGAGCCAGATTTTTTTAACTAACAAATCTGACAGGTAGAACATGTAACATGTTCCCGAAGGTGAACTTATCCTCTAACTAACCCTTTTGTTTTTGCATTTTTTGTACACGTTTAACCACTTCGGCCTTGGAAGATTTTACCCCCTTCCTGACCAGAGCATTTTTTGCGATTCGGCACTGCGTCGCTTTAGCTAACAATTGCGTGGTCGTGTGACATTGTACCCAAACAAAACTGATGTCCTTTTTTTCCCACATATAGAGCTTTCTTTTGGTGGTATTTGATCACCTCTGCGGTTTTTATTTTTTGCGCTTTAAACAAAAAAAGAGCAAAAATTTGGAAAAAAAAGTAATATTTTTTCTTTTTGCTATAATAAATATCCCCAAAAAATATAAAAAAAACAAGAAATTTCTTTCTCAGTTTAGTCCGATATTTATTCTTCTACATATTTTTGGTAAAAGAACATCGCAATAAGCGTATATTGATTGGTTTGCGCAAAAGTTATAGTGTCTACAAAATAGGGGATAGATTTATGGCATTTTTATTATTAATTTTTTTTTATTAGTAATGGCGGCGATCTGCAATTTTTATCGTGACTGCGACATTGCAGCAGACACATTGGACACTTTTAACATTATTTTGGGACCATTGACATTTAAACAGCGATCAGTGCTATAAAAATGCACTGATTACTGTGTAAATAACACTGGCAGGGAGGTGGTTAAGCACTTGGGAAGATCAAGGGGTTAAGTGTGTCCTAGGGAGGTGTTCTAACTGTAGGAGGGATGGGCTACCACTGACATGACAGCGATCACTGCTCCTGATGACAGGGAGCAGTGGATCTCTGTCATGTCACAAGGCAGAACAGGGAAATGCCTTGTTTACAAAGGCATCTCCCCATTCTGCTTCTCCTCACCGCAATCGTGGGCCGCCACCGAACATCAAATTGCCGGGACACGTGGGCACGCCGATAGGCTGCAAATTCAAAGGGACGTACAGGTATGCCCATTTGCCTGCCTGTGCCATTCTGCCGATGTACATCTGTGTGCGGCAGTCGGCAAGCGGTTAAAAAATAGTTTTAAGCCTGAAGTTTACATAAAACCCCCAAACATGATATATTTTCTGAAAGCAGATACTTTAGAGAATAAAATAGTGGTAGTTCTAATTTTTTTTATGTCACATAATGTTACCACAAAGGTCTTGGAAACACAACATTTCTGAAAAAAAAAAAACACAATAAAAGTTAGTTTTAGGGGGCACAAAAATGCAAAAAATTACCCAATTTTTTGGTAAAACATAAAAGCAGACGTTGCACCAAGTAAATAGATACCCAACATGACAAACCTTAAATATGTCAGTACCCTATATTTACATAGGCGTCACTTTAGAAGCCCCCTATAAGCCGAAGGAGTTTTGGTGCTCGAATTATTGCTCTCATTCTGGCTTGTGTGGCGATATGTAACATGTGTATCACAATTGACATTTTCAAGTGTAGGCACCGCGCCACGTGCTTTTACGTTTGTAGGTGCATATATGTGGGAGTGGGGGGCCTCCCTTTTTTTGAGGGGGGGTTGTGTGTTTGGGTTAAACTTACATTTTTAGAATTACATTTTTTTTTTTGCTTAACTTTATTCTTTTCCATCACATAAGAGACAAAAAGTCCCCATATGTGATGATTTTTTTGGAGACAGGTTCTCTTTGATGAGACCTGCATGTCTTCCCTGTGCTCCACTGAATGGAATGCACGCCACACAGCATTACATTTTTTCCCGGCCTTGATGGCTAGGGAAACTGTCAACGGGGACCCAGAAGTGACATCACATGTCACTTCCAGGTCAACAACTAGGAGGGGAGGAGAGCAGACGTGTGTCCACTTCCTGGGGTTTGTCAGGTTTGGGGAGCATTCGGGCAGCAGCCTAGGCGCCAGGTCGAATTTTCTGGTCTCCATGGTGACCTACCCCTGGGGTTTGTCGAGCCCTGGATGTATACAACCTATTAGGATATATGTGTCACTTTTTATATGACTTAAAGGAGATTACAGTCAAAGCTTGTTTGCAGTTCACTCTGCACTCCTGTGACCCATTTTTAGCAGACAGGGGGCTGAAGCTCGCTGTTGGCTGATGTCACAGAGCCAGTTCAGGCTCAGGCAAGATTGTGACAAGGGAGTCGGGATTTGCCCACATGCCTGGACCGACACCTGGCTCAGCTTCACAGCAAGCCGCTGAGACCCTGAGCCGACTGCTCCTGCCCCCTCCACAGCCCAGCACTCCAGTGAGCACAAGGGGGTGGAGCAGAGAGTTGACGGTCAGCAGCTCTCTGCTCATGGAGCTCTGAGAACCAAGCGATCGGCGGTGTTAGATCGCTCGGTGCTCAGTGTTAAAGACACCGGGGGGACAGATGCAGCCTTGGAGCAATGCTGCATCCACCTAGGTTAGTGTGAATCTTAAAAAAAAACAAAACATCTCTTTTAACAACCGATATGCGTCTCCCGGGAGAATTATGATAATTATCTGTTTTAATGTTATGTTAGGAGGAGGGAAGATTTAGGCTGAATTCACACTAGAACAGTAGCAGCGATTTACAGCTCTGGCAGCTCTGTGTTCCCAGCTACAGTAGGGGGCAGTGTGGTGTACCATTCAGCACATCACATGGCTCCTTTTTTTATTTTGTTTTGTACAGACCTTATGTGAAGTGTACAAATTATACATCTTATTCATGCCAATGTACCGCGCTGCCCTACCATACATTGCCATGTGATTCAGCACATTACGTTGCGATAAACTGCGGCATATCTGTGTTTTATCGCAACACACTGCATCACAGCCATATGGTGCATTGCAGTTTAAATGGGACACATCGGAAACAACTGTTTCCTGTGTGTCCCTGCAGTGACAGATGTTTTGCATTGCAGTAAAATGTCTGTCACCGCACATAGTGTGTATTAGCACTTATGCATATATAAAGGGTATTTAATATCAAAGTTATAAGAAAATTTGAGTGTGTAATAGTTCCCTATATTTCTTCTTTTGGGTTATAGGCATATGGTCATATTGATCCAAGCTAGACTAAGCCCTCATGTAAAAACATTAACACCTGAAATTCTACTTTAAAATGCTAATTCCAGGTAAGTAAATAAGCAGTGAACAGAATAGGTTTGACAGCCCTGGAACATACATCTCCAAAAACAAGTTGGCTTTTGAAGATTTTATTGGGTTAATTTTCTAAAGGCAAATAGGCTGTTCACATGGCAAGGGAAAGTTCACTTAGCTTAGAGAATTTGGTGAAAATTCTCTTTGCAAAGAATACCCAAGTGCATGTCAGGAACAATAATGAAAAAACAGCATGATTGGATGATGGGAGTTAGTAGATCTTCACGTCAATCTTTAAACTAAGCGAAAATTCCCTTGCAAAGCGAACAGCATTTTTGCCTTTAGTAAATCAGCCCCCTAGTCTGACAGATTCCTATTACATTTAATAGGTTAGTTACCTAAAAGTAATGGACAGGCCTCTTTCCTCTGCTATTTGCATGAGTCACTTCTGAAAGTTTTCCTGACATCAAGAAATAAAAAATTGACAGCACACAGCCTGTGATTGACAGCCTCAGCTCTGTTCCTGTGTGCTGTGTGAAGGGGGATTTGTCCCTTCCCTCCAATCAGCTCTCACTGAGCTCTGCAGTATGTAACTTCACCCCCTGCTTTCTGAAAGCTCAGAAAAGCACTTTGAACTGATGTAGAGAATAGAGGCCCTGCAGATAAACAGGTACAACTCATGTAGGATGATTTGTTTTATCTATGTGTATCACAGAGGCTAGTCACTGGGTATATGAAAGGGCTTACCACCTTTTTAACAGTAGATTAAATAATGACCAGAGCTTTGGATAAATGGGAATAGCAGGTTTGAGCAGCCGTACTATACTCCCTATTAGGGGGTAATGAAGTCTGTTTTTAACCTGTAAACTGCGCTAACCTGTATACTACATCACATCTATGTGCATATATTGCTAATATTTGTTCGTATTTATTAGCAATATATGCACATAGATGTGATGTAGTATACAAATAAGCGCTGTTTACCAGTGACGGCTGGTGCCTACTATTTTTGGGGGGACAGCACAACCAGCACAACAAACAACCAACACAACTTCCCCCCCCCCCCGGTGGGAGACTCAGCCAGCAGCGATCACCTTACCTAGTGGAGGCATGGAGGAGACATGGAGGCAGGGAGAAGGAGGAGCCGAAACCCAGAAGTGTGTCCTGAAACACGATTTGCAAGGGAGTCATAAGATTTCCTGGCCAATAGGTGCTTCCTGATGGGAGGAGAATGTGGCAGAATAGCGAATATTCATTTGCTAGTGTCACACAACTGGGTGGGATCAGGGCGCACTCTCTGTGCCCTGAGCCCACCCTATTTTGAAGCATATTAGAGCCTCTGGTTATAATCAGGTGCTTCAAAATACACACCCCCCGCCTATGCCTGCAATTGTAATTCAGTGGCGTCCTGAAAGGGGCCATGCACATGGATAGGGAGGGCGGCGGCAGTGTCAGGGGGGGGTGGCGCCCGTGCGCCCACAATGCATGGGACGCCACTGCTGTTTACAGAGTAAAAACACACTTTAACAGTAGAACATGCATGAATATACATAGAAGGTAGAATGAAAACTACTTTCGTAAAGTCATATGACCGTGGCCTAAAAACATTATCAACGTCTTTATTGGATGCATAGTGATGTCTTTCAATTTTGGGAAAAGAAGGGCACCATGTCTGGGCTGTATGGTGGATGCTGTAAGGTTGAGAGATCAAAACTCTTAATTGCTTCTGTAGTGGCATGCAAAGTCTGAGGTCAAGCATTTATATGTTGCAGGACAATATTGCCGTTGCCCTAATAAATCCTTAAAGTAAAACTAATGAGAGTTTTTTGAGGTTTTAAGCAAAAAAAAAGACTTAAACCCAATTGAGCATCTCTGGAGAGACCTAAAAATGGCTGTCCACCAATGTTTACCATCCAACCAGACAGAACTGGAGAGGATCTGCAAGGAGGAATGGCAGAGGATCCCCAAATCCAGGCGTGAAAAACTTGTTGCATCTTTCCCAAAAAGACTCATGGCTGTATTAGATCAAAAGGGTGCTTCTACTAAATACTGAGCAAAGGGTCTGAATACTTAGGACCATGTGATATTTCAGTTTTTCTTTTTTAATAAATCTGCAAAAATGTCCACAATTCTGTGTTTTTCTGTCAATATGGGTGCTGTGTGTACATTAATAAGGAAAACAAATGGACATAATGATTTTAGCAAATGGCTGCAATATAACAAAGAGTGAGAAATTTAAGGGGGTCTGAATACTTTCCATCTCCACTGTATAGACACCAGAGGTTTTAAAATCTTAGGCCCCTTTCACTTGGGGCAGATTCTATCCGCTGATCCCTGCTGAGCAGGCAGATGACAGGTCCGTGTCTGCCCGCTGTTCTCTATGGGGTGGTCAGACAGACTGCCTGTTTCCATTGTCATCCGATCCACCGGACAGATGCCGAACGTATCCCCATCCGTCTGTTTTTAGCAGACCGGATCAGACCGGATGTCGGGGGTGACAGCGGACACATGTCTGCTGACATCCACCACCCCATAGAGACAATGGGCGGTCTGATTGGGTCCGCCTGAAAAACAGACAGGCAGACCCGATCGGTCCGCTGGTGTGAAAGGGGCCAAAATGTTATAAACATTTTTGTTATAAAGTTTTTTCAGCTGCAACAAAGTCCTACGGGAGATGCTTCTTTATTATTTATAATTTAAGGGACGGAGTAACCCTGAACTCATGAACTACTCACTCCACATCTTGGCAGTAGTTTGACAGGGTGAGCGATATTCAGACTGTGGAAGACCCCATCGCTGTTCTTAGAGATAAATCTGCAGATCAGACTAAAGCTGGCCATAGATAGATCTACTCTCCGCAGGTCCCTGCTGAACCATCTATGGGCAGGCTGATTGTACCCAAGTTGTTCTATCGATTGACTTAGGGGCAACCAGCCTGTCGGATTTTTAGCATGCGATTATTGTCAGCGGCTATAGCAGCTAGCAGTAATCACTGTGTTCTCCCGGCATGAATGGCTCCCCACTCCCCCTACCTGGAGTACACAATAGCTCCACAAGAGGGATTCAGGCAATTTTCTTTCCTGCAACCTGTGGTTGCAGGAAAGAAAATCGCATACTGTATGGTATGCTTAAGAAATGGTTCTACTGGGAAGAATTCAAATGCTCGTTCCAATATAAACAATGCAATTGGGAGGTAAATGCTCCCCTCCCAACTCCTCCTCCCACCACTTTTTTTTTCTTTTTTTCCTCATGTTGGACCCCCCCCTTTTTTTTCCCCTTTTTTGGTCTCTTACCCCTGTCAAAAAATAATTTGAAAATTCAAAAGGTTTCACCAAAGGCTTGTTGTTTTCTTTTCCTCCTTTCTGTGCTAGTTTTGATTAGTGAGACACTATGCAAACGTGGAATTTATTCCTTATTTAACTATTACAGGCGGCCCTCTAGTTACAAACATCCGACTTACGAACGACTCCTACTTACAAACGGAGGGCGATAACAGGAAGTGAGATGAAATCTACCCCTAGGAAGGGGTATTCACTCCTTTAAGAGTTATTATGGGGAAAAGGTACCGCCACTGAGGATTTATCACCAATCCTTGTTTCCACAACAACCCCAAATTTTCTAAATCCAATTGTCATTGGGACAGAAAGTGAGGTGAAATCTTCTGAACAGGGGCACAGACCGCAAAACAAACATTACAGGGGTGATGATAACCCTTCCCTATGCTATACAAAAAGCTTAAAAATATTTTTTTTGGTTGGAGGTACACTTAAAAAATGTTCCTCTTCCCACTTACAAACAGATTCAACTTGAGAACAAACCTACAGACCCTATCTTGTTTGTAACCCGGGGACCCCCTGTATATACCATTTTGTATTTGCTTGGAAAAGCTATGATATTTATTAATGGCTGTCTTTTTGTGTATTGATAAATCTTTCCTAATAAAAAAAAATGATTTATCATCACTACTAACAAAGGCCATGGTACAGCCCTGAGGCCATCCTCAGTGGCATCTCCAGCTTTCATATTTAGGGGGGGCACATGGGGGGACAGGGACAAAAGTAGGGGGGCAACTATAAAATGCATATATATATATATATATATATATATATATATATATATATATATATATATATATATGCATTTTATATATAGCGCTCGCATTATGCAGTGTCAGCAAGCAGAGGGAGGGGGGAGGAATCACCCACAGGAGCTGACTGGGGACTCTCTCCCTCTTAGACATTGATTTTTTGTAAAAAAAAAAAAAAAAAAATTATGGGGGGTGGGGGCACATGGTGGCAGCATAATGTTGGGGGGGGGGTCAGGGCCCCCTCTGGCCCCCCCCCCTAGGGACGCCATTGGCCATCCTGTAGGTGCATGTGTCTCCCTGGGACTTATTCCTCCCAGAACAGGTCAGCATAGTATAACCCTGACCCTCCGCTACTCTATCTGCAATGAACAAAAGGTTTTAGCTTTAGGTATACATTAAAGTGGTTGTAATCCCTTACATATCGCAGTTGAAGTGACTGGACTCAGGTGATACACAGAGATGAAACAAATCATCCTACATAAGTTCTGCCTGTTTATCTGCAGTCTCTTCTTTTCTACATCCATTCAAAGTCCAGAATTTATAAAGCTTGTCTGAGAGCTGATTGGAGGTAAAGAAACAAGATATACTTGTGCTCAAACCCCAATAGCTTGTACATGTATATAATCTATCAGGTGCTAAAGGGGTGTGACTACATGTTTAACACAAAAAATTCTGGATAAGCCTCTGCACACCGCTATATACCCTTGCTGGCAAACTTTGCAATCAAAAACAGGGAGTTTTAGTTCACACATATATTGCAATAAATGTTTAAACTGGCCAACTACGTCAAAGTAATCCCTCTTATGGCCAGTCCTACTCTGCTCTGCCAATGCAAAGACTATGGTGGACACAATGCCAACATGGGGAAAACAGACACAAATTGGAGAGCTAATAGAGTCAGGTCTGGTCACTGACCAGCAATGCAACAGACACAAGATATAGCAATGTACAGAGGGTTCATCCAGAATTTCTATTGTTAATATGCGGTCACACCCCTTTAATACCTGATAAATTATATACATGTACAAGCTATTGGGATTTGAGCACAGGTGCACAGGTATATCTTGTTGCTGTTGTATTGCAGGTCAGTGACCAGACTTGAACCTAGTAGCTCTTTCCCAATTTGTGGCTTTATGCCCCATGTTGGTATAGTGTCCACAGTAGCATTTGCAGTGGCAGAGCAGAGTAGGACTGGCCATAAGAGGGATTACTTTGACGCAGTTGGTCAGCTTAAACACTTAAAAAGTATTGCAATATGCGCAAATTAAAAATCCCTGTTTTTCATTGCAACGTTTGCCAGAAAGGGTATATAGCAGTGTGCAGAGGGTTCATCCAGAATATCTAATTGGAGGGAAGAGAGAGCCCCCCTTCACACAGCTAACAGGAACAGAGCTGACGCTGTCAATCACAGGCTGTGTGCTGCAGCTCTCTTCCCTGTCACCATTTTTCTCTTGGTGTCAAGAAAAATGGTGAGTAGTGACTCATGCAGATACCAGAGGAACAAGGCAGCAGACAGAAATGACACTTAGTACTCTTAATTGAGACAAATACACACTATAGAACGATATGCTTTGTTCATATTTCTTGTCTGAGGTTTACGACCACTTTAAAGTAGTATTAATCCCTCTGCATTTTTTAACTAAATACAAGTCAAGCAGTGCAACATCATCCAGTACACAAAGCATTATTTCCCTGCTTACTGCCGCCATCTCCAGATCTACAAGATGACTTCCCTGAACTTTCAGGTAAGGTAGTGTGCTCTCTGTGCCCTTCACATGTGTGTTGACTAAATCACTCACTGACGTGGATGTGGCTTGCTGTTGAGGCTAGCTTACTGTGGACGTAAAGAGACTCCTGTATTGCCAGCTTGGAGCATATATGCAAAGGTGGCTCCATGGGACCCTGTAAGTAGATGGAGCCACCTGAACACAGGAACCAGGGAATTTTGAGAGAAGGAAATGAGAGCTGCCATTGGCTGCACAGAACAACAGACCTACAAATGAGATACATGCTGAGGTCTGCAGCTCTTTATGTTTTCATCTTTTATTAGGTTTTAATAACGCACCTTCTGTTATCCAAGTAAAGTTATAATGTGACCACACACTTTTGCAAAATGCCCATTTTGTCGCAAATTTTTCACTTGTCTGTAATAACACGTTTGGTATGAAGGTCATCAGATGTTGTCACGTGTTGGCCATATCTTTGTTTATCACACAAATCTGATATTCCCTCTTTGCTACCTTTGCAGTCTTTGGCCCAGCGATGTACATCGCTCACAACAATACATTTATCACCATTAGACAGTTTGCATACACTAGGGAATGTTCGATTGCTGTCAATTTTTCTGCTGTTAGGAACTCAGTCACAGAACACTGCCTGAATCGCATGGACAGCACAGTCCCATTTCATAGAGAATAGAAAAACAACCATTCACTGTACAGGCATACCCCACTTTTAAGTACACAATGGGGTTTATTTACTAAAGCTGGAAAGTGCAAAATCAGGCTCACTTCTGCATACAAACCAATGAGCTTCTAACCCCAGCTTGTTCAATTAAGCTTTGGTAATAAAACCTAGAAGCTCATTGGTTTCTATGCAGAAGTGAGCCTGATTTTGCAATTTCCAGCTTTAGTAAATAAACCCCATTGTGTACTTAAAAGTGGGGTATGCCTGTAATGAACTGCCCCCAACTAAGGTGATAGAGGAATACCTACACTTACAGTACACGTGTAAGTAATTGTTGCATATCAGTGCTGCCATCTGTTGGTGACATATGAAACTAGAGGTTTTATTTTTTATTCAACCCTTGCATAATCATCATGTTAAGGGAACATTAAGAGGACATTTTAACAACTTGTCCGCTAAACATAAATGGATCATCAGGGCACCTTCATATCATTCATACTCAGCAAGAAACCTCAGTACAATGGACAGTGTCCTATGCTTTGCCCGATGCTGCAAAAACAATTCAACCTGTGTCAGATTCTCATGTAGAAATGCAGTTTAGTCCATTCATTTTGAATGCTTTGTTGCATATCAGCCATTTTGATCTCTGGCAGCCCGTTTGCAGTTACTTCCCATTTACATGCATGCATCTAAAAACTGCTGCATGTCATTTCTGGGTTTGCCGACTGTGATATCAGTGGGATATACTTGTGCAATGTGCATTGATACAGCTCCCTGTAGTTTCCATGTATATAATAATGCAGGAAAACAATTTGGACACCCGTTCAGAGCATTGCCACAGTATAACTGGAAGAAAATGAGCAAGCATCTACCTTGCAGGATCACCAGGTATAACTTTAATGAATGCTGCAGATTTAAATATATTGTAAATAACGTTTGAAATTACTTTCCATGTTAAAGCTTAGATTTTAGTGATTGAATTTTCATTTTTCTTAAAGCGGAGTTCTACCTACATTTTTCACCCCTCACCATGCAGCACTAATGTGCATCCTTAAAATGAATTGGCAATTAATTTTTTATTTTTTCTGTTAACTTACCTGATTAATGCCTATATATAATTTCACTTCCTCCTTTATGGGCCACGGCGCCGTATGTCATTTCCAGTTTTGCATGGGCTCTTGGGAGATCTTGGTCAGCTTGGCATGGCACTGCTCCCGTAACATTTAACATTGGCGTCTATGAAAAATTTTGGTCAGCTTAGCATGCCTGTGCCACGTCAAGCTGACCAAGATTGCACCACACTGCACATGCGCAAGATCAGCAGGTGCATGCTGGGTAGCCAGCATGCATGGAATCCAGGAAGAAGGACACTCTGGCTTCAGATGCCCACACTGGACATGGCCGCGCTGTGCAGGAACTTCACAAAGTAAGAAAACAATGCTGCACAAGAAGAAAACTGGGCATAGTTTACAGCATACCTTTGTTACATTGCACGAGGCATGAGTATCCTATGGGTATTTTTATCTTAAAAGTCATATTTTGGCCGGAACGCCGCTTTAAAGTGACACTAAACTCACATTTTTTTAATTATGTGCTTATCAAACACAGCCACTGTGCCATCAAACACAGCTACTGTACCCATCAATTGCTGCCAGTGTGCCCATCAATTGCCGCTACTGTGCCCCATGAAGTGCTGCCAGTGTGCCCATCAATTACCGCTACTGTGCCCCACCAAATGCTGTTAGTGTGCCCATCAATTGCCGCTACTGTGCCCCATCAAATGCTGCCAGTGTGCATCACCCGGCATTTACCTGTCTCGCAGTGGGTCAGCGGCGGTGTCCTGCACGCACCTTGATGTCTTCTTCCGTCCTCTCTATCAGGCGTCCAATCACAGCGCCTGATGTTTCAGCCAAGCAGGGGACAGACCCGAGCACCTGATTGGCTGAAAGGCAGCTCAGTGTTAGCAAAGTGAATTCCTTCACTTTGCTAACACATAGCTGAGTGAACAGCGAACGCACAGCATTGCACCCACTGTTCACCTTTTTGGGCGCCTATTAGAGCATACGGCTCTAATCAGGTGCTTCCAAAAAACACCCCCGTCGCTGTAATTCAGGTGCCCGGCACCCGAAAAGGGGCCGGATACCTGAATAGGGGGTGTCAGCGGTGACCATAGATAGATTCATGCAATGCATGAATCTATCTATGGTGATAGAGCAGTGCCAGGAGAGAGGGGGCGGCGCTCCTGCGCCCTTTATGGACGCACCGCCACTGGTAGGAATTGTAGTACACATAGAGGGAGATTTGCTAAAACTGGAGCACACAGAATTTGGTGCAACTGTGCACAGTAAACAATCAGCTTCTAACTTCAGCTTGTTCAATTAAGCTTTAAGAATAAAATCTAGAAGCTGATTGGTTACTATGCACAGCTACAACAGATCCTGTGTGCTCCAGTTTTAGTAAATCTCCCCCATTGTGCACAGCATGTGACCAGAAATAACGGCACAGATCTCTCACACTAGTAGAGGTTAGGTGCATCAGTGAAGAATAGAGAGCAAGCATGGGACAAAAAAGGGATTGGAAACAATGGCAAAAGACTTAAAAAACAAACAGCCATGGTATACTTAATATTTTAGAATGATTGATGTAATAAAATGTCACTTTAACCACTTGCGAACTGCCTGCCCACAATGTGCTGCGGACCATACAGGCAAAGCGATATACTGGTACGTTGCTGCCTATTTTTGGGTTTAGGGCATGCGCATGCACACCCCCCGGCCGACACCAGCAAAGCAGGAATAAGAAACAAAAAGATCTTTAGTAAAAATCAGCACACATTACACATTGTTAGGCATACGTTTACCCTTAATTACCTGGGATGTTAACCCCTTCCCCGCCAGTGTCATTAGTACAGTGACAGTGTATAGCAGTGTTTCTGAACTGTGTGGAAGGAATTGCAGGTGTGCCGTGGGATCATTCATATTGTTCGCCATCATTCGTGTTGTTCACCGGGCCTGGCTGTGGCCATGCCGGCGCCACACCGTTAGACTCTGTGGCTCCACCAGCATAGTGCTGACTGTCTGTCACTAACTGAGCAAGTGTGCAGGCCTCAAATGGACCCAGTCATCTGTGCTGCCTGGCCTGTGCGCAAATTAGATTGGTTGATGTTCACCGCCACCATATCCATAAACCAGTCTGGATCGTGAATACGATTTGGCTGTGGCCTGGCTGCCAGCAGTGTGCCAGGACAGGTGCCGTGCCAGTCACTTCCAGCCAATGAGGTGCTGAGCATGTTGCGCCTCTATGTGACGTCATTCCCTCCTCCAGTCCCATCCACAACAGAGCAGAGGAGCCCGCAGTCCCTGGCTGTCCCACACGCTGTGGAGATGAGAAGGTCAGACGAGAGAAGAGATGGGAAGGACCAGTGTGTGATTATATCAGCAGTAAATATAAGCAGCAGGAAAATATAATATATACAAAAGCAGCAGTCTTCTGTGATCCCCAATATTATAAATCAGATATATAATATTGGGGATCACACAAGACTGATGCTTTTGTATATATTATATTTACTGCTGAAAATTGTTAAATCCTTTCAGGTGTGGCGCAAACATTTTTAGATCTTTTTGGTGCGCCGCAAGACAAAAACGTTTGAGAAACACTGCTGTATAGTATTAGCACTGATCACTGTGTAATGCCCTGTACACACGGTCGGATTTTACGACGGAAAATGTGCGATCAGAGCTTGTTGTCAGAAATTCCGACCATGTGTGGGCTCCATCTGACTTTTTCCATCGGAAAAATTATTAGCTGGAAATTGGCTTTAATTTGTTAGTCAAGTTCATCTAAATCTGCTAAAGCATCTAAAACGTCCCTCTCCGGACAGTGCTGCTATCCAAGATTGTCTGTGGGTCACTGATGGTCCACCATCCAGATTGGAGAAGCCCTAAGACAAGAAGTGTGTTACTGGCCAGATCTCCAGGTGAAAATACAGTAATAAAACTTAAAAAAAAAAACTTAAAACTTAAAAAAAAACAAAAACAAAAACAAATGCAGCCACTACATTTAAGGATTGGTAAGCTGCAATGCAATATATAATTTTTTTTGGGGAGAGGGGGGGGGCAGAGGTAGTCCAATACCACTTTAAATGAGTTCAGAGACACAAAGAGTAATGCCCCGTACACACGGTTGGATTTTCCGACGGAAAATGTGCGATCGGAGCTTGTTGTCAGAAATTCCGACCCTGTGTGGGCTCCATCGGACTTTTTCCATCGGATTTTCCGACACACAAAGTTTGAGAGCAGGCTATAAAATTTTCCGACAACAAAATCCGATCGCGTCAATTCCGACCGTGTGTGGACAATTCCGACACACAAAGTGCCACGCATGCTCAGAATAAATTCAGAGACGGAACTGCTCAGTCCGGTAAAATTAGCGTTCATAATAGATATAGCACTTTCGGCACGCTGCAATGTTTTAAATAGTTTAATACAGCGCACTCTCTTCTTCTTTATAATGCTAGAAGAATGAAGTAGTTTTGCTGCTCATATTCACACAGACTTCTCACAAACTTCTTTCTTTATTATTTATCGTGATTTCATCACTATATTTTGATTTGTCACATCTGACTAAAAAATTTAAATGTTTTTTTTTTCAAGCCTGATTTTGTGTTTTTAATTTTTATATATTTTTTTAAACTCCAGAATAGTTTTGGGTGTGTTTTGTGTCACCACAACACCATTATTATCTTGTATTATTTAATCTCAAGGAGGTTGCTTGGTGTTGGTGTCTCTTGTTAATTTCACATTGTAGTATTGAAATGTACCTGCCTCCTCACAAACAAACTGTCCTTTTTGAAGGAAAACACACATAGGCGAGTATAATTGAAACAAAAAATCCTTTATTAAGGGCTCATAACCAAACAAGAAGGAGGCAACGCTGGAGAAACAGCAGAGATTGTCGAAGCCAGGGCACACATCAATTATTTTACTGCAAAATTGGTGGCCTGAGGAGTCCTTATCTAAGGGAGTTCAATCTGGTCCAATAGTCCAAGAGAATCATGAACAGCAGCAGATGACATGAATGTCCCCAGGCTGTGGTCATACAAGAGCCTGCATCTTTTGTCAGACCAGACTGAACCCAGATCATCACTCTCTGGTCTTCCTTCCACGCTTCCTTCCACACTGTGTCTGTGGTGGTGGAGTTGTGGCAGGAGGAGGAGGAGGATGGTCCAACTCACACAGGTGGGTATTGGGTGTTATTTTGCCCTTCACCCCCTTGGTTAAGGTTTTAGAAAGAATGTCCTCACACATGAGACGTTGACCCTCCTGCATGTCCTTCAGTTTTGTGGCAGCCATGCAGGCAAAGGCCTCTTCACGAGTGGGAAAGGCTCTGAGGGACGCAGAAGCCTCCTGAATCAGCCTGAGTGCTGAATCCTGCACGTTACTCCCCTTCCTGGGTTTTTTGTTTGGAAGGCGGAGGGGAGGGACCTGCGATTCTGTCAGGCTCCTACTGGGCCCTGCCTTCTCCTGGCTGCCACTTAGCCCCGCCTCCTCCTGGCTGCCACTAACCCCCGCCTCCTCCTGGCTGCCACATTCCACAACCTCCTCCTGTGTGGCACATTCCACAGCCTCCTCCTGGCTGAGGTCTTCCTGTGTATGAAAAAGGGACATCGTTTTAGTTTAGTTCTTCATCAATCACACACAATTTTCACCTCATGACTGTTGCAAACTGAATGTTAAGAAATATAAAAGACTATCATTCTGAGCCCAGCATTTTTCTTTCTTGTCCCAATTATTTTTGCCCACTACTGTCTATTGATATGTCAAACACTTTATTAAATCTGCAATTAGTGATCAATATAAAATCTAGTAAACATAATTTATTTATTGACCAGAAATCTGTAGAAGAATGCTATACCTGGCGCCAGCTGGGCTCCTCCACTTCTTCCTGGCTGGAAGTCCCAGGTTGGACATCGGAAGCCTCAGCTGGGGTGGAAGATAGGGTGGAAGGAAGAGTGGAAGGAAGGGTTGAGAGGGATTCCCTGACTTCAGTCTGGTCTGATAGAAATCGCAGTCTCTCATAGTACCACAGCCTGGGGACATAAATGTCATCTGCTGCAGCTCCGGATCTCTGGGAATCCGTGACCTTCTTGCGCTCCCTAAGATAAGTGCTCCTCACGCCACCAATCTTTTAAATAGGGGATGGCTTCACCAACTCCAGCAGTTTCTTCAGCGCTGCCTGCCCCTTTTGTTTATTATTGTGTTGGGGGTGTTTGATCTGCCACAGACAGGGCAGCTCCCTGTATTTGTCTATGAACAGGGGGAGGAAGTTATGGTCATTGAAGCCATCCATTTTATCTGCAAGACACAACACAAACCCTAATGTCAAACTAAAGTATCCCAATCTTGTCACAATATAGGCCTCAATCTAGAAGCAGTATAGGCCCAATTTTCAATCTTACCTTCGTTATCACGATCGGCGCCTCCGATACTCCTTCCTCCGCTCACAGATCGTACGTACTACGCACGCGTGTTACGCTTTATATACACTGCGCATGCGTGAAACTCCGCCTGCCCCTGGCGTTCTTTCTAGTCTATTCCCCGCCCCTTCTCGTTCGGCACAGTGGGGGAAGAGCACATGGCAGAGACACAGCAGGTGTGTGCTAATTACAGCAACGAGGAGGAGGAGGAAAGCCCAATCCCGGGGGAGACGATTTAAGGCCTCAAATATGTTCTTTGGGGAGATGTTGGAGATGGTTGACATCCTGAAGAGGGCCAACTATGACGGGAAGTATGGACCTTACCCTAACCCCAATGTCAGAAAGGCCAAGATCATGGAGAAAGTTGTCAAGAGTCTGCAGAAGAATTTTGGTGTACGACAATCCAAGGATCAACTCAGGAAGCGGTGGTCGGACCTCAAATTAAAGTAGCACGATCAGTACAGAAGGATCAGGAGAGTGTTGCAAAAAAGTAAGTAGTTGTCCTGTGTTCCTATTCTTTATTTTTCTAACGTTCGTGCTGCTCCATGTGCTTTTCTTAACTGTTGTACAGTTTAAAATGGCAACTTTCATGTTCACGGGCACATTATTTGTTCGTATGAAACATTGTTCGTTCGGCATAGAAAACACCATGTTTTGGACATATGCATTTCAATACATTTTTGCTAGCCTACTTCTCTTAAAATAATTTTGGTGTGTAGATGGGTTGGTAACTAGAATGAAATGAAAACTAGATTCTGTGTAAGGAGAGGACACTCAGCAGCTGTTTACACATCTGGACGCTGGAGCACTAGTGTGGGACCCCAGAACACCCTTTTTATTAGGGGGCCTACACAGGTGCTCCAGTGTATACTATAGGGGTGACTCCACCTGTGAAGCTTGTACAAAACAGGTAAGTATTTAAGCTTGACAAAGGACAGAAAAATTTCTTCATCTTGGAACTCTGCCAAAACAGCAATTGTACCCCACTTCCAAGCAATGTTTCATATTCCTATTTCTGCCATCAAATATCTGTGTGCTAAGTATACCTATTTTTTTACATAGGGGCTAAAAGACTCGGAGGACACCACTCATCCGAGGAGACCACAGACCCCCCACCTCAGGAAGAAGAGGAAATCCCCCAAAGCCAACAGGAGGAGGAGGAGGGAGACGTGGTGGAAATTGTCACCGCAACAGGTGAGTGTCTGCGACCACAGGCTCAGGTAAGAGATAGATGCCGGCATATTTATAATACATGGTGTGTTTTTTTGTATATATTTTTAGGTGATCGTCATGTTGTGGATCCAGGTCATTTCACCAGTGAAAGTGCCCAGATCCTGATCGGGGAGATCATGGGGTGTAATAGGGACTTGGAAAACATCCGGAAAAACATCAATGATGTTAAAAACAAAATGAAGAACATCATTGATGTTCTAGGGAGAGTTTAAAACCCCTCTAAATCCCTAATGTAGTTGGCATTTTTTCCAAAAAAATTTCTTGCACCTTTTTTTACCTATTGTCGAAAAGCCAAATTTTGAAGATGCACACAGTGTGTCAATATGTGCTATCTGCCATCACGAGAGATGAATGTAGGCGTTTTGTGGGTGAAACCCCTTCCTCAATAATAAAGTAGCTGAGAGGAAGGGGTTGCACCCCCAAAACACGTCCCTTGATCCCCCGTGATGGCAGCTAGCACATGTTACAAAAAATTCAAAGTGTGGCGCTATTTGTTCTGTGCATAAACCTAAACATTAAATTAAAACATTACAATGTGAACAAGGGAAATGCCACGTGAGCACGTGTGACAGTGACTGGTGAACAAAATAGTGATACATATATGTGTTCAATTATGTATCACTATTTTGTTCACCAGTCACTGTCACACGTGCTCACGTGGCATTTCCCTTGTTCACATTGTAATATTTTAATTTAATGTTTAGGTTTATGCACAGAACAAATAGCGCCACACTTTGAATTTTTTGTTGCTAATTTTGATCCTGAGTCTACGGGTGTGTTGGCTGCTATCTTAATTTACTTTTAGCGCAGCGCTGTACTTAATCTTTTTTACAATAGCTAGCACATGTTGACATTCAGCAATTTGTGTGCACCTTCAAAATTTGGCTTTTCCAGGGGTGACTTCACCCCATCTGAACGCAATATCAAACACAGTTTATAAATACTCATGTCTGATATTGCCTTCAATTTTGAACAAAGTTGAACTTTGTAAGTTCCAGATTTGTGTATTTCTTGTTGATTTTAAGCATGCCTGTTTTACCTTAAATGGACATTCTACTTTTATTAATGTGACCCAAAAAATTGTTATACAACAAACACGTTGGTTTGTCTTAAAAAACCTTTTATAAATGCACATGTGATTGTGCTGGTATTAAAAAGATTGGGTTGTAAGGGGTTGCAGTGTTGTGGCACCAGCACCAGTGCCTAAGGCCCAATTTTTCAGCCCCTGTTCAACAGGGGCATTTAATTACAATTCTTGATCTAATATTTCACAACAGGGCCTGTTTCTGCACCCACCAAGAGTGAGTGAGGACTTACAGTGTTGTGGCACCAGCACCACCACCACCACCACCAAAGGCCCAATTTTTCTGCCCCTGTTCAACAGGGGCATGTAATTACAAATTCTTGATCTAATATTTCACAGCAGGGCCCTGTGAGGGCTTACAGTGTTGTGGCCACAACAACACCTAAGGCCCAAATTTCTGCTGAGTGTATAGGGCAGGCCCCTACTTTCAAACATCCAACTTACAAACGACTCCTACTTGCAAACGGAAGGAGACAAGAAAGGAAGTGAGATGAAATCTACCTCTAGGAAGGGAAATTCTCTCCTGTAAGAGTTAATATGGGAAAAACATTTCTCCTTTCCACTGATGCTTTATCACCAATTCATGTTTCACAAAAAAACACAAATTTTCAAAAACCATTTGTCATTGGGCCAAAAAGTGAGGTAAAATCTTATGAAGAGGAGCACAGACAGCAAAACAACTGTCACAGGGGTAATAACCCTTCCCTATGTTTTCCAAAAAGCTTAAAATAGATTTTTTGGCTGGAGCTAAACACGTTAAAAATGTACCAGTTCAAAATTACAAACAGATTCTACTTAACAACAAACCTACAGTCCCTGTCTTGTTTGCACCGCCTGTAAACTGCTGTTCAGAGTACAGAGCCTGTATACTGCTGTTTCCTTTTTTAATTTGGGTGCGTGGTTCCCCTTAATATCCATACAAGACCCAAAGGGCCTGGTAATGGACTGGGGGGTACCGATGCCGTTTGTCTCACTGATTTTAATCCATATTGCCAGGACCCGACATTACATTAAAGCTGCAAGCAGTTTTAAATGACTTTTTTTCCTTTAAAAATGACATTTTGTGCAGGGACTGTTCTAAGCACGGGAAACACGCGCCACTTTACAGGCATACTATAGACACCCCCCAGGTACGAACTTTAAAGGAATATTTCACTTTTTTTTACTTTAAGCATCATTAAAATAACTGCTCACAAAAAAACGGCCGTTTTTAAAAGTTTTTTTTGCATTGATACATGTCCCCTGGGGCAGGATCCGGGTCCCCAAACCCTTTTTAAGACAATACCACGCAAACTAGCCTTTAAAATGAGCACTTTTGATTTTGAACGTTCGAGTCCCATAGACGTCAATGGGGTTGTAACTTTCGTGTGAATTTTCGGTCCGTTCGCAGGTTCTGGTGCGAACCGAACCGGGGGGTGTTCGGCTCATCCCTAGTAAACATTATATACAATAAAATGTGATGTTAAAGGATAAAAATCTTACCTTAATATATTCCTTCTGCAGGACCTGGATGATGGCAGAACAGGTCTCTGGGATAATGATCCCCAGAGCCTGGGGGGAGATGCCTGTCGAGAACTTAAGGTCCTGCAGGCTTCTCCCCGTTGCCAAGTACCGCAGGGTGGTGACTAGCCTCTGAGCGATGGCTTGCCTCATGCAGGTATCCTACCTGCTGATATAGGGGGTCAGCAAAGCCAACAAATGGTGAAATACAGGGTCCGTCATCCTGAGAAAGTTCCTGAAATCGTCAGGATTATTCTCACGGAGCAAAGGCATATGACAGAACTGGTCACGCTGGAGCAACCAATTCTTGGTCCATGAACTCCTCCCCACCCTGTTCATGGACTGGACTTGTGTCAAGGTAAGGACCCCAACACCAAGCCCCCGCACAGCACGAACTCTACGAGGAGTACGTATACGCAACATGGCTAGAAAATGGTCGGCTGCTCAGAACGAATTAACAGAACGCACTGAAGAACAGCAAGACCTGTGAAGAGCGACCTGAAAAACAGTAACGAACAAACAAGAACACAATGACAGAGTCAAGGGGAACTTGCTGCACGCACTGAAGACTAGATACAAACCCACATGCACAAACTGAACAGCAGAAAACGATCTGAAAACCATGAGCCTGAAAAAGCGCGAATCGTCTCTCCCCAAACTTTTACTAACACGAAATTAGCAAAAGGAGCACAAAGGGTGCTGCGCTTGGTTCTGAACTGCCCTTTTATAGTCTCATCATACGTGGTGTACGTGACCGCGTTCTTGGCTACTTTGTGCGACCGTGTGTAGACAAAACAAGTTTGAGTCAACATCCGTCGGAAAAAATCCATGGATTTTGTTGTCGGAATGTCCGATCAATGTCCGATCGTGTGTACGGCATTAGTGTCACTGGTGATGTCAGTGGCAGTTAGTCAGTTCCCACTCAGTGTCAGTTAGGCTCACATTGCCCACCGCACTATCGCAGTTCCATTATCACTGAAGTCGCTGATCACCGCCATTAGTAGTATTAAAAAAAAAAGAATAAAAATTCTTGTATACAGTATATACCGCAGTTTGTAGAGGCTAAAACTTTAACCTAAACCAATCAATATACTCTTATTGGGATTTTTTTTTTTACCAAAGACATGCAGCAGAATTCATTTAGACCAAAATTTATGAAGAAATTTGAGTTTTTAACATTTTTTTATTTTTTATAGCAGAAAATAAAAAAATTTAGATTTTTTTTTTCAAAATTTTCGGCCTTTTTTTTACATAATTAATAAAAAAAACAGAGATGATCAAATACCACCAAAAGAAAGCTCTATTTGTGTGGAAAAAAGGATATACATTTCTTTTGGGTGACGAAGCAGGTAAAACCTTCTGGAGCTCAAGTGGTTAAACAAAATTAAGATTTATATTATTCTGGAACTCCCCAGACAAATAATCTACATAAAACTGAGTCAGCCTGGGTATATGTATATGTATATATATAAATTACAAGTAACATTTTATCTGTGGGGCCACAAATTATGACCTAGAGAAGCTTAGGAGAAGAAAATGAAAAGCTTTACATAATAACAGATCTGAAAGAGCACATCTTGAAATATTTAGATTCTCAATAGACAAAATGTTCAGAAAAAAATCTCTTATGAAATGGATGCAGTAAACACAAATGTTGCAACATTTACCAATTATTTTAGAACATGCACTTTGTTTTACAGATTATGGAAAAAATGATCAACACAAAATATACATGTTCTGTACAACTGAGATAATATTATTCAGCATACTGTATTAGTATTTTACTTTGCATGTTTCTTTTACTTCTTTTACTGAAATTATGTATGTATTTATGTATATATTTTTCATATGCTGTTGTATTTAAAGTGCTCAGGTGGCAGAATGAACGTTGTTTTGCACCTCTTGCTAGGGCTTCATCCAAAAAAAGGAAAATTTATTATCAAATACTTACCGTAATTTTCCTTTCCTGATGGACTCCATGGCAGCCTACGTGTGGGTTAACCCCGCCCCCTCTCCAATGCTATAGGACCCCATTCCCATAAATGAGTACTCACCACTAGCTACTGCGTTCCGTAACTAGCCTACTCTTTGACCAATGGGTGGGAACTCCGTCTGCCATGGAGTCCATCAGGAAAGGAAAATTACGGTAAGTATTTGATAATAAATTTTCCTTTTTCCTGACAGACTCCATGGCAGCCTACGTGTGGGAAATAACTAGCCGACCACACGGGTGGGTATGCTGAATCAAACAAAATTTTTATTTGTCCTATCAACCGATAGGATTCTCAAAGCAAAGTTTACAGAGGACAATGAAGCAGGCTCAATACAGTAATGAGACATTAAAGTATTGATAGAGGCCCACGAGGCCGCTTTGCAAATGGTGTCTGGGGCCATGTGTCGAGCTGCCGCCCATGAAGCCGCCATTCCCCTGGTGGAGTGAGCTGTCACCGCCTGTGGAGGAGCCAAGCCCTTCGCCCTGTATGCTTGTGGAATAGTTTGTACAATCCAAGTAGCGAGCGTCCTAATCGAGGCTTTCTTCCCTTTATTGCTTCCCGAGTGTAAAATAAATAAATGGTCAGAACGTCTAAGGGGAGAAGTCACTCTCAGATATTCTTTGATTGCTTCCCCTACATCCAGAGGATGAATCTCGGAGGACCCCGGAGACCTAAACGTAGGAAGGACTATCTCCTGATTATCATGGAACACCGAGGACACTTTCGGGTTAGAACCCAGCATAGGGATGAGGACTACCCAGTCCGGGAAGAACGTCAGGAAGGGTTCTTCACAACCCAGAGAGCCAATCTCAGAGACGGCTACTAGAAAGACCACTTTTACTGAGAAGTCCTTGATAGAGAGCGGGGAAGGCCGGGTAGTACTGAGTCCTGAGATTGAGTCTAGGACAAGTGGCAGGTCCCATTTGGGGAATCTGGATTTACTTTGGGGCTTGAGCCTTGAAGCACCACGAAAAAATTGCCGGATTAACGGATTAGTTGCCCAAGAGGACCCAGAGAAGGCAGACAGTGCAGACACCTGGACTCTAAGCGAGTTGATGCATAATGGTAGATCTAAGCCTGTTTGAAGGAAGCTGAGAACGTCTTACACCCCCGGGTGTCCAAAAGACCTGCCGCTAGAAGAGCAAAAATCCACAAATTTGGACCAGATTCTACTGTAGACTCTATTTGCGCTAGATCTTCTTGAACTCATGAGAGTTGAGATCACTGTAGGAGCGCAACCAAGCGAGATTAGCCTCTCCCTCTCAAGAACCAGACCATCAGTCTCAGCACTGCCGGACACGGGTGCAGGACTGACCCCTGAGAAAGAAGGTCCGGCCTGAGAGGGAGAGGCACCGGGTCCCTGAAGCTGAGTTGGACAAGGAGAGGGAACCAAGGCCTGTTCGGCCAGTATGGAGCTATTGTCAACACTTCGGCTGTTTCCGAACGGAGCCTCTGCAGGAATCTCAGGATGACTGGAAGCGGCGGGAAGGCATATGCCTTGTTGAACCTCCAAAGATCCGTCAGTGCGTCCGACCAGAAAGCCTGGCTGCAATGGCCTCTGGCGTAAAATTTCTCCAGCTTGCAGTTGTGGCGGGAGGTGAACAGATCCACCTCGGGGTTGATCCCTAGTGACGAGACCCATCTGAACGTCTCCATATGAAGGGACCACTCATTGTTGTCCAGCTTGGTGCGTGAAAGGAAGTCTGCTTGAGTATTCTGGGACAAACACCGCCGAGATATTGCAAAGGTTCTTCTGTGCCCAAGAAAGGATGGGCTCGACTTCCCGAAGGAGAGTGGGACTCCGGGTACCCCCTTGCCTCTTCACGTAGGTGACGGCTGTCGTGTTGTCCATCCTTAACAGCACTGACTTCCCTTTCAGTAGGTGAGAAAAGGATTGTAGTGCACACCAGGCCGCTCTGAGTTCCAGGACGTTTGAACCTGGGACTGGGAGGCAGGATTCCCATTTGCCCTGGGCGAGGTTCGAACCGCAGAGGGCTCCCCAACCCGTCCCGCTGGCATCGGTCATGACCGTGATCCAGGAGATGGGGGCAATGGAGTGACATGCCAGGAGATTCTTGCGCTGAAGCCACCAAAAGAGGCTGTTCCTCATTGATGATGTCACATGGATGACTTGATTCTTGTCCCCTGTTCTCCACTGCTGCAGGAACCCTGACTGGAAGGGACGTAATCTCCACAAGGCCCACTTGACCATGGGAGTCGTAGAGACCATCGTACCGACGATCTCCAGACACTGAGAGGCTTTCAGGTGTGTGGTATGTAGAGCCCGAGAAATTCTGTCCCGAACAACCGAAATTTTCTGTAGTGGAAGGGAAATAGTGCTTCTCACGGTGTCGAACTGAGCTCCTAAATATATTAGGCGTTGAGCTGGAATTAGGTGGCTTTTTGCTAAATTCAGGAGTCACCCGAAGCTGGATAGGGTGGAGATCACCTGTTCCCGATGGGCCAGCAGCTGCTCCCTGCTTTGCGATAGTACCAGGAGGTCGTCGAGGTAGTGGTAGAGACGCACCACCCTTTAACCTTATGAGAGCTACCGTGGCTAAGAGGATTTTTGAAAAGACCCGGGGGGACATTGTCAACCTGAAGGGGAGGCAGATAAACTGCAGATGATCCTGTCCTACTTGGAAACATAGATATTTGTGAAGCCCCTTTTCTACTGGGACGTGGAAGTAAGCGTCCTTCAAGTCGATGGAAATCATCCAATCGCCTGGCTGAACAGCTTGCTGAATGGTCGACAGAGTTTCCATCTTGAATTTCCCTTGCTCTATAAACTCAGGTAGGTCAGGTCTATGACCGGGCGCCAAGAGCCACTCTTTTTTTGAACTAAGAAGAGAGGGGAGTATACCCCCTGAAACCATTCATCCCTGGGGACATGTACCACTGCTCCTTGAGATTTCAAAAGGTCCACGTAGGACAGTAGGGCTTATTTTTGTTCTTCCGACCGGGGTAGAATAGTGGAGACAAATCTGGGAGGAGGAATATTGGACAAGGTCCATCTGTGACCTATCGAGACTGTTCTTATTACCCAAAAGTCCAAGATCGAGGCCACCCAGACGTGCCGGAAGAGGCGCAGCCGTGCCCCTACCCGACCCGCCTGGGCGGGCGCAATCTCAAAAAGACTTCGCTTGCTCACGGCCGCTGGATGTCTGGCCTTTGGTGGACTTGCGAAAGGATGTCTGACCTCTGCTCCAGTTTTTCCTGAAGTCCCTGCCGGGCTTGTAAGAGCGAGCTTCCCTGGAGCGCTCTGGAGAATGTCTTCTAAACTGAGGTTTCTTCCGACCAAGAAGACGTCTAATTTGGGGAAGGAAGCCCGACTTGCCACCCGTGGCACGCGATATGGCATCGTCGAGTTTATTGCCAAACAGTGAAGACCCCTCAAAGGGAATCTTACACCAGGCCTGTTTGGAAATCAGGTCAGCAAGCCAAGGACGTAACCATAAGGCCCGCTTGGCCGTGACTGACGACAGCATAATCCGCGCCAACAGGCGTATCAAATCAATGGATGCCTCCCCCAAGAAGACTGCCGCTAGCTTTAATTCTGCAGCTGCTGAACTTCCTGCTAGCTCCTCCGAAATTCCCTTAAGGAAGGAATCCACATTCTCTGTCCAAGCCTCCATGGCTTTTGACATGGCCGCCAGGGCCAAAGCCGGTTTACAGGCCGTGCCGGCCAGCCCATAGATCCTCTTCAAGTCCTGGTCAATCCTTCTCTCAAGACCATCCTTGAAGGACACCGCATCCTCTAGGGGAAGTGTGACATGTTTAGCCAGACGCATTAAAGGGGTTGTAAAGGTAAAAATCTATGCATTAAGGTGAAAAAACTTTTGACAATACCGCCGCCCCCAGCCCCCCGTTTTACTTACCTGACGCCTCGAATCTCCGCTGCTCGTTCTCGTCATCTCCATTGCAGCTCAGCCTGGTCGCTGATTGGCTGCAGTGGATGGATTGAAAGCAGCGCAGCCATTGGCTCGCACTGCTGTCAATCACATCTGATGACGCGGCGTGCCGGGGGCCGGCTATAGCCGCCGGCTGTATCACGGGAGCGTGCCCGCAAGCACTCACCACCATGCGAGGGAGCTCGCATTAAGGTGATTAATGATTGCGGGGAGGAGCTGAAACAGCCGTCGAGGGACCCCAGAAGACCAGGTTCGGGCCACTCTGTGCAGAACGAGCTGCACAGTGAAGGTAAGTATAACATGTTTGTTATTTAAAAAAAAAAAAAAATTTACCTTTACAACCCCTTTAAGGCAGCGTCTACGAGGGGAGCATTCTCCAGATACTTCACCTCTTCCGACTTGTAGGGATATAATCTGGAGGTTTTATTTGACATAGAGGACTTCCTGTCTGTCTTACTCCATTCCTCATCTATAGAAAGGAGCGAGAAACTTGAGCGTTCTTTCCCAAGGTGTTTGAAGAATTTCTTCTGTTTAGCTGGAGGAGTAGCAGGATCCTCCCACTTAAGGGCCTCCTTGATTGCTTTAATTAAAGGTGATACCATGTTGAAGTCAAAGCCTCCGATTTCTTCTTCTTCCTGAGGATCGTCCTCTGAGGAATCAAGAGAGGCCGCATAAGGCTGGGAAGTGCCCGGGTCTTCACGGGCCTCATCAGCCAGGGGGCCAGACAGTGAAGTAGACTGACACAGCGTGTGGGGAGAATCCAACTCTTTCAGGGATTGCTGTACCACACGTTTAACGAGAGATTCCAAGCGTTGGTTCTCCGTCTCTTTTTCTCTGACCGCCCGGGCATAGCACCGATCACATAGTGACTTGCCCTCTGGAACTCGCGTTCCACATCCCCAGCAGTTTCTTCGATCAGAGCAGCTGTCATGGCAGTGGGAGCGGTGTCTGGAGGAGGAATGAGAGTGTCTCCCCTGGTGGTGGTTTCCAGATGCAGAGTCTCGTCTGGATCTTGAAGGAGACTGGCGTTGCAGCCTGGCAAGGTCTTTATCATTCTGGACCAAGATCTGAGGGTCCGATCTAGAGGGGCTGGAAGAAAAAACACAGTAGGGAAGGGGAAATGGCGGGACCAACATCAGATAACGCATATTACCATGCGGCTGACTTTCCACCCCTCCCCTCTTAAGCACATACCTTGTGCGAGAGGGCTGGCCACTTAAAGGCGGTGAATTATCTATGATTTGCAGATGAAGGGCGACACAATGCAGCTGGTCTGCAGAAAGAAAAAATGGCCTGGCAGAGAAACCAGTAAGGAAAAGTCATCTGCCCCAAAGCAAACATACGTGTATTTGCAACATATGCCAAAAAAGAAAGAAAGGCCACCTCATCATAGAAACAATCGTGAAGGAAGAAATTTCTCTCCGCCTTTATTTTTTTTATATAGATATATATATATATATATATATATATATATATATATATATATATATATATATATATATATATATGTATATATATATATATATATGTATATATATATATATATATGTATATATATATATATATATATATATATATATATATATATATATATATATATATATATATATATATATATATATTTTTTTAAGAATATAAATTGCATTTAATTCTTTTCTCTTTTCCTTTTTTTTTTTTTTTTGTTTAAAATTTTCAAAAGCACACAGTGTACAGCAAAACGGCAGGCACTCACATAGTGATGACCAGAGCTGGGTATGGGGAAGACTGCTCCACTCCTGTTCACTGTGAGGGAATTCCCACTGTGAGGGAGTCTATGAGCGGTATTTAAAGCTCCCCGCCCATGACGTCACCGCCCACCACGCACCTGCGCCATAGGCCGGCGATCGTACCGCGCATGTGCGGTTTGCCGAGTATTCCGCTGCACTACGCATGCGCGAGCCAAGCCTCGGTCTCGAGGAGGCTACTGCGCATGCGCGAACAGCGCGAATGGCCGCACCCGGAAGTGCTGTGGCGAGCTGGAATGCACCAGCGCTCCAGCCGCCATGAGGGGCAAAAAAAGGTCCCAAAAACGACCAGCATGATCGTAACAGGAGCCGGGGAGACCTAGGGGAAGACAGAATACACAGAGAAACACTGCCATGGAGACAAAAACTATGCTTCCGACCTTGCCAGCCGTTGATGCGTCCGGCATACAGAGGCGACCATCCCTCCACCAAAAGGGGTAAACTTCAGCCTCTAAACGCTACTCGCCCGCCCATGGCTGGGCCCTGAGCTGCACCGCAAGAGGTATGCCATGATCTTGGATCCGTCCGACCGGACGCGAACATCTTGTGTAGGTCCATTGGAGGAGGACAAAAAAGGAACGCAGTAGCTAGTGGTGAGTACTCATTTATGGGAATGGGGTCCTATAGCATTGGAGAGGAGGCGGGGTTAACCCACACGTAGGCTGCCATGGAGTCTGCCAGGAAAAACAAATTGACCCGGTGGTTTTTAATACAAAAAGCTCTTCTAGAGCCACCACTAATGCATAGTACTTAGCCCCCCATTCACACCTGAACGATTTGTTGCACGTGTAGCGATACCCTTGTAGGGACTGCTGGAAGTTGTTGTTCCCCTGTCACCCTGCCCAGCCCAGCCCAGCATTCACTTCCCAATCACCTTGGAGACAATGAACAGTCCATGTGTTTGTTTTTGTGTTTTTATTGAGGGATTTGAACTTGGATAGGGATGGAAATATATGGGATGCCCAGTAGAATTTTAGAACAGTCAATTTGGGACAGAATGTAAACTTTTTGACACATCTCAAGTCTCCTCCAGCACAACACTTGCTTGCAGACTATCACTCTCTCTCTCCCGCACAACACTTCACTTCCAGGTACAGATAGCACATGGTTAGGCCCAACTCTGACTCAGTCAAGCCTCAGCAACTGCCTTTTGCAGGCAGGGACCGTGGGTCCCTTTTAGTTTACCAAAAATAGAATAGGAAGTCTTTATTC
This sequence comes from Lithobates clamitans, assembly GCA_037952925.1. NCBI lineage: Eukaryota > Metazoa > Chordata > Amphibia > Anura > Ranidae > Lithobates > Lithobates clamitans. The sequence goes on along the minus strand of JBBGZY010001757.1, from coordinate 469,927 downwards.
TTGTTATGAGCTATGTTTGCATCACCATGCATTGAGCCGTACACAAGCTCTCAGCAGAGGATTTTGTTCTGTCAAAGTTCGGACCAGGAAAACCCCCCCACAGATGCAGTGATTGGACCGATATCAGAATACCACAAAGGAAAAGGCCCTGGCTGGGTGTTAGCCACAGGCATTACTTGTCTGTGTAGTTGGTAAGCGCGCACTTCTTATGGTGGTGGGTCTGTCAAGCAAAGCCATGCTGTTCTTTTGGAACTGATCACAATTTGATGTACTCACTTTTGCTATCGATTTGTCGATTGGAACTTTGATTGACTGTTTTTTCTCGTAGCTTAAAAACACATGAAAAATGCTTAAAAATGCATGCAGGCCTCTAAAAAAACAATATAATGGTTTACTTTTGCTGAAGATGGCTAGTAGTAGTTCACATACAACTGCATGTGTTCTGTAATGTTAAAGATTTTGCTGCTAATCCAAGTAGCTTTAGTTCTGAAGAAACTAAAAATGCACGGATGAGCAGTGAAACGCCTTCACCATTACAGAATTATTGGGCTAATTAATTTAGATGAGTGAAGTGATTTTAAAGCATATCTAAACCCAAGACCTAACATGTAACATATTGCAGCTTACAGGTGCTTAGATGTGGTGACTGCATTTCTTTTATTTTTTTTTATTTTTTTATTTTTGCCTTGTGATTCTGCCAGTAACAGGTGTCCACTGGTAGGATGACAACACCTATTCACACATGTCAAAGAAAGTGCATGCTACCCTCCTCCAAACCATACCAGGCCACATGCCCTCAACATGGGAGGTGCCTTGCCCCTCGTCTCTATGTTGATGAGGATAAGGGACTCTTCCCCACAACTCTGGCAGGTGGTTGTGAAAGTCTGTGAGTTGGGGGCTTATCGGAATCTGGAATCCCTCTTTAATAATAAGGGGACTTCTGGATACCACCCCACCCTATGTAAATGAGTAATGGGTACATAGTTGCCCCTACTCATCCCCAAAAACAAAAGATGTAACCTAGAAATAAAGAGACCCAAACATTTGACAAGTCCTTTATTTAAAAAATAAATATCCCCAAAAAAGCCTCTTGTTGTAAATCCATTGTTAATCACAATGCCCACAGAAAAAAAACAGACGACCAGTTGCACACAACTGATCCTGACAGTACCACTAGCTAAATGACAGATACTCAAGTTGTCATCAACTATACAAGGGAACAAGCAGAGATAGCAGTGACACCAATGCTCATATAGGGCCAAGTGCCCATGTTCATGTGGATTTGGAATAGCAACTGGTACAGGGTTAAAAATATATTTTGAATGTGGTGCTGGATTCAGGATTCTTGGTCTCTAGGCTGTTAGCTTCGGCTATGGTCATTTTCAGGTTGCTGTGGCTAAAGTTTTGATAGGCTGACCAAATGTCTAAAAAGGCTCTTATGGATTTACTATTCACAGAAGTTTGATGTGTTTGGAGCGACATTGGATAATATCATCAAGAACCTGCCTGAAGAAATGAGCACTTTCTTGCCTCAGCTCAGGAAGGGCAAATATTCCCATTGCATATATGGGCCTTCTTTTTTAGCCAATAAGCTGCTTTTTAATGTGTGTTAAAATTTGGACAAGTAGACTAAGTCCTCTAGACCCTTTACCACTGAAGGGGGTAAACTTCCCTGGCAGTCCAAGTTTACTAAGTCTGAGCTAAAGAATCCCCCATCCATGTGACGTTTTGCTTCCAGCTGCTCATCTCAAGGTGGGGGTATGACTTCTAGCGGTTGTGGACTATTGGCTAACCCATGGGTTTGTAAATTGGAAACCTTAGGCCACAAAATTGAGTTACTGGAGGGACAGCCTGTGTGAGCACAGTCAGACACATTCTGAGATAGGCAGAGAGCAACATACTGGCACTGTCCGCAGTACACATACCAGGAGTAGAAAAAAACTGGTAAATGGGCTATCTCAGTTGAAAGGGACCTGATCAGGGTACCATGGTTTATGCTTCTGATGAGCGGCTATAAGGCCGCGAAACGCATCAAGCCTTACACTTTACTACCCTTCTCCCATGGACCAATTTATATTCTTTACGGTTTTATTCATGTTTGTAATCATTCAGTATATGAATTATGTTTATTTTATTTTTTTCTATATTTAGTATTGTCTTGCCTATGTTTATAATACATATCTATTGTCTGTTCTACAATTATTTTAATGATTGCGGACTACTATGTAACTTATATTGTAAATGATCAAATGCTTTTGGAGGTTTAACCCATTAAGTTGTATGTTATATTATACAACATGAATAAACAGCGTTTCCCAGTCACTTGACTTCCTTTTGCGCTGCTGTGTGCTTCATATAAAGTCCCACCATTCGCTCTCAATTTTAATCAATGTTGGACTTTTTTGTCACACCTTAGTTGAAAGTAGACTGGACATTTTTTTTTCTGTTTTGGATAGATTTGTTATGTTACTCATTTTGTTTTGTTTTTTTTTTTTTTTTTTACAAGAAATTCATTTTGTTTTGTTGATTAGTTTTGGAATGCGTTTCCTATAGTTTTGTTTTGTTTATTAATTTTCTAACAAATGCAAACATTTTTGGAACCATTCAAATTCCAAAAATTGAAAAATGGTCAACTGATTCAAATTCTGTGTGAAGAATAGCTGGTTGTTAAGAAGCGAGGCGGCAAATATTTTTTTTTTTAATGGCGTGCGGTAACCCCCAAAATCCATACCAGACCCTTACTGGAGCATGCAGCCCAGCAGGCCAGGAAAGGGGTGCCCCCCTTCCTGAACCATACCAGGCCACATGTCCTCAACATGGGGGGGTGCTTTGGGGGCAGGGGGGTCCCCCCCCCAAAGCAACTTGTTCCCATGTTGGTAGAAACAAGGTCCTCTTCTGCACAACCCTGGCCCGGTGGTTGTGGGGGTCTACAAGCAGGGGGGCTTATCGGAATCTGGAAAATCCCAGTACTCCCTATGTAAATGAGTGTGGGTTACATAGTACCCCTAACCAAAAAAAAGGCAAAGGTAAAAAAAAAACACAACACCAACTCTTGACAAGTCCTTTATTAAAAAAACGAATCATTGATTATTCAGAGATTCGGACATATCCGAATCTCCAAATAACCAAATATTCTTCTGAATTTAGATTCAGACCAAAACTAATTGCACATGTCTAGTTGAAAGGTGGGCAAGTTTGTAGGAAGGGCAAAGACCCTTGGGCAGACACAGTAGACATATTGGTGGATTCATGGAATTGCTACACTCTGATATAAGATTTTGATATGGCTACTATGCTGGATCAAGGTTGAGGGATTTCCTGTGATCCTGGTGGCTACAGAATGGCCTTGAATGTCATATTATGCAAATCTAGTTTGGGAGTGGACACTGCTTTATTTTTACTGTTTTCAAAAGACCTATTGTCAGGAACCCATTTATCATACTGCTTTAAAACCACTGGCTTTAACCGCTTGGTTTTTAAAGACAAGTGAGTGCTGCTGAGGATAAGAGGGCTCTCACATGAGGTCATCCGCACAATGCTTAAGGCTAACAAAGCCACTTGAGGTAAGATTTATTATCGTACATAGAAGACATATTCTACATGGTGTGAGGGTCAATTAAGGGTCAGGTGTCAGCTTTGGTGGTCTTATTTTAGTTTCCTCTGGCATCTCGTCTAATTGTGTGTACAATTACTTAAGACATTACATATGATTATGTGGGACCTTTAGCCCTGGTTCACACCAGCGCGGCTTTAAAGTTGCGCTACTTCAGTGCAACCTCAAAGCCGACTATCAGTGTGACTTCATGTGCAGCTTCCTGACATCTGTGCGATTTCATTTAACAGGTTTCAATCAAGTCACCCTGAAATCACACAGAAATAGTGCAGGAACCTTTTTCAAAATGTGAACAGTTCCATTGCCGCAAATGGGGTTCGACTTGTCAAGCAACTTTGAACTGTCAAGTTGCATGGCAAGTCGCAGTGGTGTGAACCAGGGCTAACCTGGTATTGTTGGTTTTGCAAAAAATGCGTTTCCAGGATATAAGGATATCCCACTGCTAACACTCTCTCAGAAAGTAGCTTTCCTGGTGGACATTACTTTGGTTCGTAGAGTCTTGGATCTGGCGCTATTGTTATACATGTCTCTATTTTTGTTCCTTTATATGGATATGGTTATTCTGTGTCCAAGACTCTCCTTTCTGCCTAAGGAGGTATCAACTTCCATTTGAATAAAGATATTGTGCTTCCATTGCTTTGTGACTAGTCAGTTCACGCTAAGAATGTTGCCTTATGTATTTGAATGTCATGTCTGATTCCTCAGGTCTGATTTCCTGTTCATGGTTGTAGCAGTGTAGGGACCCCATGTAAGCCTTGCATCATTGACTGTTACTATTGCATGCTGGGCCAGGCAAACTATTGTCCAAAGCCTATACTATCAAGCAAATAGAACCTGCGCTTTCTGGCTGACCATGTTTTAAATATTTTGTTTTTTGCACTGCTGTATCTTTAACTGAGCTTGTTCCACTAGAGGTAGGGGGTTTTGGCCACCAGAAGAGCCTGTCCCTGGGCTGTCTCATTTTTTTTAACATTAGAACAGGTCCAGGATAGGTAAAGAAAAAAATCTTCCATAACTCTCAGAAGCCATTTAAAACCTACTGCACCCTTTAATGCCTTAGGGAGTATGAGCGTAGTTGATTGAGCTTTGTTCCATTTTCATATTGATGTGTTATAAGAGTTTTTTGGGTTTTTTTATATATATAGCTATTCCCTTTTGTAGTTAGTATTATTTTTGTTGTTATGTATGCACAAAACATTAATAATGTGATTCAAAAATGATTTTTAAAACATCTTGCTCATTATTACAGAAGAACACCCCGGCCACAAACACATATAAAATTCTAAGAAATGTCATACTTCTTAGATATTGAGTTTGAAGGAAGTTAAAGGAGTTGGGAATTTTTAATAACAAAACCAGCTTTTGCTGGAATATTTACCTTTATCCCAGTGATTTTTCTATGCAGTACCTTTTTCTGCCACTATATGTCATTAGTCTGGTGACCAGCATCATTTGATTCACTTTTTCTAAGCCCAAGTTGTCCTGGATTTTCTCCATCCTGTTACTAGTGCATTTAATGATGTATTAATTGTTACAGAGCTGCATTTATTTGTGTCTTTTATATTTGCCTTGATATCAGCTTTACCCACTTGCTGACCGCCCATATCCAAAAAATGGCTGCAGGGCATTCGGATAACTCTGGGAGGGCATACTATAATGTCCTCCCAGAATTGCGCCCCCTGGGGCCCGCACCCGTGTATATCCGTGACCGATGGCAGCAGCCCTCTACCATGTGATCGCTCCGTCATCTCTCCTCTCTCCGTACCGATCGGTACAGTGTGAGAGAAGAGGGGGAGAGATCAGGTGCAACAACGCTGTGGGCTGGATCTGTAGTGCCCACAGTGCAGCTCTGTGCCCATTCCAGCCTCATCCATCCATACTCAGCCACCCCATCCATAATCACAGCTATGCATGCTTAGCCACGCCATCCATACTCAGCCATGCCTTACAAACTCCATTCCCATCCATGCTCAGCCATTCCATCAGTGCTCAGCCATCCCCATCCATACTCAGCAATCCCCATCCATGCTCAGCCGTCCTCATCCATGCTAAGACATCCCCATCCATGCCCAGCCATCTCATACATACTCAGCCATCCCATCCATGCTCAGTCATTCCCACCCATGCTCAGCCATCCCTATCCATGCTCAGCCATCCCCATCTATACTCAGCCATCCTATAAATACGCAGCCATCCCCATCCATTCTCAGCCATCCCCATTCATGACCAGCCATCCATGCTCAGCCATTCCCATCCACCCTCAGCCTTCCCCATCAATGCTCAGTAACCCCATCCATGCTCAGCCATCCCCATTCATGCTCAGCCACCCCCACCCATGCTTGGCCATCCCAATCCATGGCTCATCCATGCACATTCATGGCTCAGCCATCTCCATCCATGGCTCATTTATGCCTCATTCATGCTCATCCATGCCATATCAGTTCTCATCTGTGTCACATCCATGCCACTACAGTGTCCATCAGTGCCACTACAGTGCCTCACAAAAGTGTAATAGGTAGTCATATTAGATTTCAAATTTATGCCCCTTGAACACCTGATGGTGCTCCCCGCATGTTGGGCCTCTGTATGTGGCCAGGCTGTGTAAAAGTCTCACACATGTGGTATCGTTATACTCGGGAGGAGTAGCAGAATATTTTGGGGTGGAATTTTGGCTATATACATGCTTTGTGCTAGAAATATTGTATAAATGGACAACATTGTATAAAAAAATGCGTTTTCATGTTCTTTCCACATTTTCCAAAAACCTGTGGAAAAAAATGACATGTTCAAAAGATTCATTATGCCCCATAGAATATACGTTGGGGTGTTTGCCTTGCAAAATGGGGGTCATTTTTTGGGCGTTTCCATTGTCCTATTGCTCCAGGTCCTTCAAACATGCAAGAGGTAGTCAAGATATTATATGTGTAATTTATGTCCCTAGAACACCTGATGGTGCTCCCTGCATGTTGGACCTCTATGTGACTATGCTGTGTAAAAGTCTCACACATGTGATATTGCCTTACTCAGGAGGAGTAGTAGAATGTGTTTTGGGGTGTAATTTGTGGTATGCATATGCTGTGTGTGAGAAATAACCTGTTAATATGACAATTTTGTGTAAAGAAAAAAAAAAATATTAATTTTTGCAAAGAATTGTAAAAAATTACAACTTAAAAAAACTCACTATGCCTCTTACTAAATACTTTGGAATGTCTACTTTTGGGGGTATTTGTACTTTCCTGGCTTGTTAGGGTCTCAAGAAATGAGATAGGCTGTCAGTACATCAATTTTCAATGATTGGCACCATAGATTGCAGACTCTATAACAGTGGTCATCAACCCTGTCCTCAGGCTGGGTTCACACTGGTGCGACACGACAGCCGTCCTACTTTGGATCCGACTTTGCCCTGCGACATGAAGCCGGCATGTGTCCGACTTTCAATGAACGGGGATCCGACTTGGATCCCCGCCAATGCCCGGCACTGTGTTTGGTATGAATCTTTAGGGGGAACTCCGCGCCAAATTTTAAATAAAAATCCGGCATGGGTTCCCCCTCCAAGAGCATACCAGGCCCTTGGGTCTGGTATGGACCTTGAGGGGAACCCCCTACGCCGAAAAAGCGGCGTGGGGGGGTCCCCCCAATCCATACCAGACCCTTATCCGAGCACACAGCCCGGCCGGACAGGAATGGGGGTGGGGACGAGCGAGCGCCCCCCCCCCTCCTGAACCGTACAAGGCCACATGCCCTCAACATGGGGGGGTTGTTGCCTTGGGGGAGGGGGGCGCACTGCGGCCCCCCCCACCCCAAAGCACCTTGTCCCCATGTTGATGAGGACAAGGGCCTCTTCCCGACAACCCTGGCCGTTGGTTGTCGGGGTCTGCGGGCGGGGGGCTTATCGGAATCCGGGAGCCCCCTTTAATAAGGGGGCCCCCAGATCCCGGCCCCCCACCCTATGTGAATGAGTATGGGGTACAGCGTACCCCTACCCATTCACCTAGGAAAAAAGTGTCAATTTAAAATAAAACACTACACAGATTTTTAAAGCATTTTATTAGACAGCTCCGGGGGTCTTCTTCCGACTTCGGGGGTCTCTCTGGTTCTTCTCCGCGCTCTCCGGGTCTTCTGCCGGGCTCCTCCGCTATTTTCTGCTCTTTTGCCATAGCGGAGGAGCCCGGTCTGCTGCCTTCTTCTCTTCGGGGGTCTCTCCGGTTCTTCTCCGCGCTCTCCGGATCTTCTGCCGGGCTCCTCCGCTATTTTCTGCTCTTTTGCTATAGTGAAGGAGCCCGGTCTTCAATCTTCTGCCTTCTGCCCTCTTCTCCTGATGTTGACACAACGCTCTCTGGGGCTGGAATGCACTCTGAGCGCTCCGCTCTGACTTATATAGGTGGTGACCACGCCCCCTTATGCCATCACAGTCCCTGGGCATGCTGGGACTGTGATGTTTTAGGGGGCGTGGTCATCACCTGATGACCACGCCCCCTTATGCCGTCATAGTCCCAGCATGCCCAGGGACTGTGACGGCATAAGGGGGCGGGGTCACCGCCTATATAAGTCAGAGCAGAGCGCACAGAGAGCATTCTAGCCGGAGAGAGCGTCGTGTCAACATCAGAAGAAGAGAAGAGGGCAGAAGACCGAAGACCGGGCTCCTCCGCTTTAGCAAAAGAGCGGCAAAAGAGCAGAAGAGAGCGTAGAAGCCCGGCAGAAGATCCGGAGAGCGTGGAGAAGAACCGGAGAGACCCCCGAAGTCGGAAGAAGACCCCCGGAGCTGTCTAATAAAATGCTTTAAAAATCTGTGTAGTGTTTTATTTTAAATTGACACTTTTTTCCTAGGTGAATGGGTAGGGGAACGCTGTACCCCATACTCATTCACATAGGGTGGGGGGCCGGGATCTGGGGGCCCCCTTATTAAAGGGGGCTCCCGGATTCCGATAAGCCCCCAGCCCGCAGACCCCGACAACCAACGGCCAGGGTTGTCGGGAAGAGGCCCTTGTCCTCATCAACATGGGGACAAGGTGCTTTGGGGTGGGGGGGCCGCAGTGCGCCCCCCTCCCCCAAGGCAACAACCCCCCCATGTTGAGGGCATGCGGCCTGGTACGGTTCAGGAGGGGGGGCGCTCGCTCGTCCCCACCCCCATTCCTGTCCGGCCGGGCTGCGTGCTCGGATAAGGGTCTGGTATGGATTGGGGGGACCCCCCCACGCCGCTTTTTCGGCGTAGGGGGTTCCCCTCAAGGTCCATACCAGACCCAAGGGCCTGGTATGCTCTTGGAGGGGGAACCCATGCCGGATTTTAATTTAAAATTTGGCGCGGAGTTCCCCCTCAAGATCATCTGAGCACAAGTCGCGTGCCGAAGTCGGATCATGCAAGACGGCAATCCGACTTCAATGATAGTCAATAGACTGAAGTAGGATCAAAGTCGGACCAAAGTAGTACAGAGAGCATTTCTAAAGTCGGAACGACTTGTGTCGGACCAGTTAGGACGGCTCCCATAGGGAAACATTAAATTTCACACGTCATGCGACATGAGCTCCCAATGTCGGAGCGTTTGTCGGACCAGTGTGAACCCAGCCTCAGGGCCCACTAACAGGCCAGGTTTGCAAGATAACTGAAATACATCACAGGTGATATCATTTGCTGCTCAGTGATTGCAGTATTCTAGTCTGCATCTCCAAGGTAATACATAAAACCTGGCCTGTTAGTTGGCCCTGAGGACAGGGTTGATGACCACTGCTCTATAACTTTCACAAAGACCAAATAATATACACGGATTTGGGTTATTTTTACCAAAGCTATGTAGCAGTATAAATTGTGGCCAAAATTTATGAAGAAAAATTACTAATTTGCAAAATTTTTTAACATACGAAGAAAAATTCATTTTTTACAGAATTATTGGTCTTTTTTCATTTATAGCGCAAAAAAAAATAAAAAACCCAGCGGTGATTAACCACTTCAATACCAGGCACTTAGACACCTTCCTGCCCAGACCAATTTTCAGCTTTCAGCGCTGTCGCAGTTTGAATGACAATTGCGCGGTTATGCTACACTGTTTTCTCTTTCACTGATGGGCACTGATAAGGCGGCACTGACAGGCACTGATACGGCGGCACCGATGAGGTGGCACCAATGGTGCAGGCACTGACGGGCACTGACGATGGGCACTGATATGCGGCACTGATGGGCACTGGTAGGCAGCACTGATGGGTGGCACTCATATGCAGCACTGATGGGCATTGATAGGCAGCACTGATGGGCACTGATGGGTGGCACTGGGTGGCACTGCTGGGCACTGATAGAGTGGCGCTGATAGGCGGCACTGATGGGCACTGATAGGCGGCACTGATGGGCACTGATACGTGGCACTGATGGGCACTGATACGTGGCACTGATATGAGGCACTGATAGGCATCCCTGGTGGCACTGGCAGTGGTAGGCATTGAAGTGGGCACTGACTGGCAGCTGCCTGGGCACAGATTGGCACCTGCCTGGGCACACAGTGGCATTTCCCTGGTAATCTAGGGGCATACCTGGTGGTCCAGTGTGGATCGCTTCCCTGGTGGTCCTGGGTGGCTTCCCTGGTGGTCCTGGGTAGGATCCGAGGGGGGGCTGTGCTGATAAACAATCAGCACAGACCCCCCCTGTCAGGAGAGCAGACAATCGGCTCTCCTCTACTCGCGTCTGTCAGACGCGAGTGAGGAAAAGCCAATCACCGGCTCTTTCTATTTACATCGTGATCAGCCGTGATTGGACATGGCTGATCACGTGGTAAAGAGTTTCCGTCGGAGACTCTTTACCTAGATCGGTGTTGCAGGGTGTCAGACTGACATCCCGCAACAACGATCGCCGCGATGCGCGCCCCCGGGGGCGCGCAGTGGCTCGATATTCCTGATCACGTCATATGACGTCCGATCAGGAATATCAAACCACTTTGCCGCCGTCATTCTGTAATAGGGCGGGCGGCAAGTGGTTAAATACCACCAAAAGAAAGCTCTATTTGTGTGAAAAAAAGGATAAAAATGTCATATGGGTACAGTGTTGCATGATTGAGTAATTGTCATTCAAAATGTAAGAGCCCTGAAAGCTGAAAATTGGTCTGGTTAGGAAGCGGGCTTAAGTGCCCAGTGGGTATGTGGTTATCCAGGTGCAGATTAAATCAATAAATAGGAATTTGATGTTCACATGATTTGATAATTAAAGTGAATCTTCTTTTAATTTAATTTAGACAATGTACTGAATTCATCAAGATCTCCAATTATTGTATTTTCCTAGAATTTTGAGATAACAGCAATGTGAGAAGATAAGTGAAAATTTTGAAATAATAATTCAGAGCCCTCTGCGATATGGCATTCAATTAATTTTATCGTATTCATTTCAATTATCCTGTCAAGTGAAAAGCAAATTTCTGTTTACTTATTTTATCTGTACATGGCTGGGTATTCAAAGTGAACACAACACTTTATTGAGTTAGGATTCTCAACACCTTTAATAAATCAGTGTGTGTGTCAAAATTCTGGTATGTTGTCTCAGAATTGTCCGTTTTTCTCTTTCCTGGTTCCAATGCTCTTCTGCATATTTCCCCAAATTTTTATCTGATTTAAAAGAAAAATGAAAAGGTTATATACAGTAACTTTATTTTCAGTGTGCTTTTATATTTTTTAGCATATGTTCTGTGGATGCATTTGTAGATATTTAGATTTGCTGCCTTTACCATCAATAGGTGTTTTAACCACTTGCCAACTTTCACCCTCTTCCTGCCCAGGCCAATTTACAGCTTTCAGTGCTGTCGCACTTTGAATGACAATTGCGAGGTCATGCAATGCTGTATCCGAACAAAATTTTTATCATTTTTTTGAGACAGACAGAGCTTTCTTTTGGTGGTATTTAATCACCACTGGGTTTTTTATTTTTTGCTAAATGAACAGAAAAAGACTGAAAATTTCTAAGAAAAAATAAGTTTTTCTTAGTTTCTGTTATAAAATTTTGTAAATAAGTGATTTTTGTCCTCCGATGATGTACACTGATGAGGCTGCACTTACGGGCACTGATAGGCTGCACTGATGGGCACTGATGAGGCTGCACTATTGGGCACTGATGAGGGGGGCACTGATGGGTGCAAATGGGCACTGATGAGGAGTCACAAATATGCAGCACTGATGGGCACTGATAGGCGGCAGTGATGGACACTAATAGGCGGCACAGATAGGCGGCACTGATGGGCACTAATAGACGGCACTAATAAGAAGGCATGGCTGTTGGGCACTGACAGGCAGCACTGGTGGGCACTGATTGGCAGCACTGGTGGGCACTGTTGGGGCTGCATTGATAATTAGGACGCTGATGATCAGTGCCCTGATTCTTAGTGCAGATGTCCCTGCTGAGGAATGCCGCTTACCGACTCTCCTCTCCTCCTCGCGCGGGGTCAGCGTGGGGAGAGGAATGCCGATAACCAGCATGTTCTGTTTACACTGTGATCAGCTGTGATTTAACATAGCTGACCACATGGATCAGTGATGCCCTGTGTTCCAGAGACACGGTGCACCACCGATCACCGTGCTGCGTGAACGAGAGAACGAGAGTGCTGCCACCCATCCATCATTTTACTATACAGCAGGTGGGAAGCAGTTAAAGCAGTTAAAAAAGAAGCTTTTTTATTATAATCCCCATACTTTTCTTTTAGCGGATGTTGATGCAAAATTCAGACATGAAAAAATTCAACACATGTTGCACAGATGTGAACTGTCCACCCAAAAATAGAACTTCCGCTTTAAGTGTTGTGACCCCCTGACATGCCACATTTGGCATGTCATTTTTTTGGGGGGGGAGCGGGTACCCTGTTTTTAGAGGCACACAGCTTCCACTTCCTCCCCTGGCGCCGCAGGACCGGAAGGAAGATCACCTCTCCCCCCTCCCTCCCTGCAATCTTCTGGGACATGTCACGTCAGGTCCGGCCATTCAAAGCGCGCAGCACGGCTCGCGCATTCGTAGTGCGTGCCCGGCTATAAAGCTGGGCACCCACAGTTAGAATGCTGGTGCCGCGAAGAGGAGGGGGAGATGAGCAGGGCTTTGTGTGCCCACAAGCTGGACCGTGGGACAGGTAAGTGTCTGATTATTAAAAGTTAGTAGCTACACTTTTTGTAGTTGCTGACTTTTAAATGGGTGGAACTCAACTTTAACTAGCACCGTTTAAAACAATGGCTAACCTAAGTACATGCACAACATGTTTGCACATTATTGTAGGCTTACCTGTGCATCTGTGTGATCCAGCAATAGTTCAATCAATTTATATGTATGGTAGCCTTATGCTATAATTAATCTGATAACTACTGTCCCTAGCAAGTGTAAGCAGCAAAGTGGTAATTTTACGTCATCTGGTCTGACTTTAGCAGAATACGTTCTGACTGTTTCTGTGGGTTATTGTATCATAGGATTAGCACTCTTCCTTGAAGTCTTTATTGAATAAGAAATATTTAAATATACTTGATAATATTTTATATTATAGATCAGGGGTAGTCTTTTCCCGGCACTCGACTTCCTCCTCATCAGCAGAGCAGTGCAGGGAAGTGTCAGTGAGACACTAATGCATTCCAATTTCAGAATTCCCCATTCCCCACCTGTACTGAGGCGGAGGCACTGTGCCCCCCACACATTGTAAAAGATGGGAAACATTGATTGGTTCTCTAACTTTGCTGTAGCTGCAATCGTCATCTTTTGTGATGGGGGAAGAGATGATTGGGTTCAGTTTTGCTGGGGGGGGGGGGGGGTCCCTGTTTCCAGGAGGAGGAGGACTGTCATTGGCCACTGCTAAAGCCAATTACAGTCTTGCTAGCCCAGCCCACCATCTGAAGAAAGATGACTTGCTTGGTTGCCAATACCAATTTCAGAAAGAAGGGGTTTTTACTCTGATTGATCAGGTGGCAGTTTGTGGAATTACTGTTGAGCTTATGGGAACTTTGTTGAAATTATTCCTGAACCTTTGCGTCACTTATTACTGAACCCCTGCACTCAGTGTCCCTTTAAGCCACAGCCAGTATTTAGCGCAATGAAAATCACACCCAACTTTTGCGCCACAGTTTTTCTCAGCTGCGGGGGCCCAACTTATGATCATTCACACAGGCCCACTGCTTTCAGAAAATGCCCCTGACCTGAGCTCATCATTGTGCATCCATTCCAGATGCTTGTATGTGACATCACATATATCACATACATCACATACATCACATACAAGCATGTGGGCTGGATTAGAGAGATGGATCAGCAGGATGAGTGTGCCAGGACAGGTAGATGTGTCTCATCTCTACTTGCTTTCACCACTCTGCATATCACACATATCATAGATTAGAAGAGGGTTCAGGGGTGGGGAAAATGAGCAGGAGGGGTTCAGAGGTGGAACAGAAGAGCAGGAGGGTACAGTGATGGGGCAGATGAAAAGGGGGTTCAGTGTTGGGGCAGATGAGAAGGGGGTTTAGTGTTGGGACAGATGAGAAGGGGGTTCAGTGGTGGGACAGAAAAGCAGGGGGTAGAGCAGTGGGGCAGATGTTAAAGGAGGTATATTGGTGGGACAGATAAGCATGGGGAACAGTGGTGGGGCAGAAGAACAGGGGGGTACACAGGTGAAACAGATGTGCAGGAGGTACATTGGTGGGGCAGATGAGAAAACGGGTTACAGTGGTGGAGCAGATGAGCAGATGGGTTCTTTGTTAGGACAGATAAGAAGGTGATTCAGTAGTGAGACAGAAGAGCATGGGGATACAGCGGTGAAGCAGATGTGCAGGGAAGTACAGAGGTGGGGCAGATGAGAAAAGGGATACATTGATGGGGCAGATGAGCAGGGGGGGTTACAGTGGTGGGAAAGATGGGCAGGGGGGTTTAGTGTCGGGGCAGATGAGAAAAGGGTTCAGCAGTGGGACAGAAGAGCAGGGGGGTACAGCGGTGGGGCAGATGTGAAAGGAGGTGCATTTGGAGGGACAGATGAGCAGGGGGTTACAGTGGTGGTGCAGAAAAGCAGGGGGAACAGAGGTGGGACAGATGTGCAGGAGGTACAGTGGTGGGGCAGATGAGAAAGGGGGTTACAGTGGTGGGGCAGATGAGCAGATAAGTTTAGTGTTAGGACAGATGAGAAGATGGTTCAGTGATGAGACAAAATCGCATGGGGTTACGGCGGTGAAGCAGATGTGCAGGGAGGTACAGTGGTGGGGAGATGAGAAAGGGGGGACTTTGGTGGGGCAGATGAGAAAGGAGGTTACAGTGGTGGGACAGAAGAGCAGGGTGGTACAGTGGTGGGGCAGATGTACGGGGGGTTACAGTGGTGGGACAGATGAGCAGGGGAGTACAATGGTGGAGCAGATGAGCAGGTTAGTACAGTGGTGGGGCAGATGCGCAGGGAGTTACAGTGGTGGGGCAGATGAGAAAGGGGGTACATTGATGGGGCAGATTAGCAAGGGTTTATAGTGGTGGGGCAGAAGAGCAGTTGTGCAGGGGGGGGCAGTGATCTGAGGCGTGAGAGTGCAGGATTTTAATATCTCACTACTACTCAAGTAGTTTACAGCATTTATTTTATAAAAAATCCTTTTTGTGATTGAGAGTGTGAAGTTGACGTTTTTTTGTTATAAAATCGGCACGCTCAATTTCTTTGAAAACATTTTTCGCCACACTGTGCTCAAAAGTTTGCCTACCCCTGCTATAGACCGATGCAGTGAACTTCCAGCACACATGAGTACGCGTTATTTCACATTGATTAACCCTTGCCCTAGTTAATGCTAATTATGCCCAGGGACTCAACCATAATAGGAGAAGGACATCTTGAGGCAAATAAGAAAATGTGTAGAAGGAAATCTTGCTACAAAGGGCAAGAAAATCGATGCATATGTCCAAACAGAAAAGTGTAAAGGAGGCCTGTCATTAACAAAAGTAAATATACTTTGGCCTGCTAAAGAAAATGAAAGGGAAAGTTTATTTTTTTAATGTATTTTTTATTTACATTTATTAGTACTATTTTTTTTTTTTTACTGCAGGTATACAATATTTGTTGTTCAGAAAACACTTAAAAATTGACACAAACTTCCAGAGCACTGTAAATTTTCTTTAAGGGGGACACAGCAGAACTTGTTTCTTTTCAGACTGTCTGAGGATGATTTACTAAAGGAGTTGAGAATCTTCACACAATACTGTGCATTAAATAAATATTTACTCCAGTTATCCAATCATGTGAAAACCAATTTCCTGTTTACTTATTTTACCTGCACAAGTGGGTATTTGAAGAGAACAAGAATTTGGTGGGGTCCTCTCTGGATCCAGAAACGACCCCAGTAAGAAACCTAGATGGTGGACTTAGGTGAGTATAGCTTTCTTCACCTGGTAAGAACAATGCAAAACTTCCAGACTTGTTTAGAGCAGCAAAGAGAGGAGGTTTAAGTTTTGCTCTGAATGAAGGTTTTAATTTTAGCTTGTGCATTTGAATTCAATAAAAACTTTTTTTTTTTAATAGAAGGTAAGTGAAGCCAGAAAAGCGCACGAAAAAGAGCATAAAGCTCCTTGTTTTGGCTGGATATAAGAATACATACAATATTCAATATTTAATAATTCCTGGACTTAGCAAAACATTTTTTTTAATTAATTTATTTTTCCTCACCATAATAAAGAGATATATTATGTACAAAAAAACTATACATTCTCTTAGAAGAAAAACATGTAGGAAGCACCTTAGGCATGCTTCCTGGAGAGAATCCAAATGTTCTGGGCTTAATGCCAACACTGTTGCAGTGTTCAGTTTTCTGTTAACCAAATTGGTGGAAATTTACACCAGTTGCAGACACTTCAGACTCTTAGCATGTGCTCAGACTGTTTTACATAATTTAACAAATACAAACAGGCTAAATGTATCACAGAATTCTGTGGATAAGTGAGTATTTATTGGTAGCTGTGCAAAGTCAGTGGGTTTGTAATAATGTGCAGATGTTTAAAGTGAAGTGTGTGTGTATTTGACCATTTGCTTGGGTTAAAATCATTTCTCTTGATGGGTTTTGCCACCATTGTTTTTATACAGCAAAACGTTGTATAGAAGCTGTACCTTGCTATCTGGAAAGGTCATCCTTTTTTTATTATAATGCCAATACAAAAACAGCATAATCCGTTCATATATATTCTTCCTATAATGTATATGAGTCAAGAGTACAATTTCTAGAAAAAAAGACAGCTAAATGAGATCTATAGTCACAGCATACACCTTCATTTTATAACATCAGCAATACAAATAAAAGTTATTTTTGATAATACAATATATGCTTTGCATGTTGTGAGTTCTGCCTGTCGGCCTATCATCTCTTCCACAAATTCCTGGATTCCCTGCATGTTTTGCAGCTTCTACCGTGTTTATTTGAAATTTCTAAGGAATACATATCCCATGGTACCTTGCTGCCTGCAAGCTGTAGTTCCTGCACTGACTCCGTCTCCTGAAACTCCTCCTCTCAGCACCTCTGTAGTTCAGATGGCAGGCTCCATGAAATGTGTGACACAGCAGTGCCTACTCCAGAGGCGGCTCTAGGCTTTGTGAGGCCTTAGGCAAAACTTACACATGAGGCCCCACGGACTGGGACGCTCCGTGATGAGGCCGCTATTCCTCAGGCTGCGGGCAGTATCTGATTTGTTCGTCAGCTCCTAAGCCACAGAGTCCCAGTGGGGGTAGGCGGAGCCGCCGGCGTCAACTTCAGTGATTGAGAACAGGCAAATTAGGCGGCCGCGAGGCCCCTGGGAGTGCGAGGCCTTAGGCAACCGCCTAATTTGCCTAATTAGAGAGCCGCCTCTGGCCTACTCACAGGGCATAGTGAATATGTCACAGAATTCAAGGAAGTAAATCTGTGGGGATCTTCACGAAGTAACTTTACCAACTTCAAGATCATTCAGAATAATAGGAGTAGGACAGAAATAATTAAAATGCAATGTGTAAATGTCCATTATGAATGCTGCTGTCAGACTCATCCACCTTACCAACCGTTCACTGTGTGCTACCCCTCTCTGCCAATCCCTTCATTGACTACTACCCAACAAATTAAATTCCAAAAACTAACATTAACTTCCAAAGCCATCCACAGCTCGGCCCCCAGCTACATCACGAAACTTGTCTCAAAATACCAACCTAATCGTTCTCTACGTTCCTCCCAAGATCTCCTGCTCTCTAGCTCCCTTGTCACCCTCTCCCATGTTCACCTCCAGTACTTTTCCTGAGCCTCTCCCATCCTATGGAACTCGCTACCCCAATTTATCCGGCTATCTCCTACTCTATTGACTTTTAGGCGATCCCTGAAAACCCTTTTCTTCAGAGAAGCCTATCCCGCCCTCACTTAACAACTGTATTTCCACTATGTCCATCAGCTCATATCACACAGTTATTACCTTTAATATAATTTGACCCTCCCATTTAATATCCCTTTTTCTGAGCTTCTACTATCCTATGGAACTCCCTACCCCAATCTGTCTGACAGAAGTGCAGGAGGTACATTGGTGAGGCAGATGAGAAAGCGGGTGACAGTGGTGGGGCAGATGAGTAGATGGGTTCTTTGTTAGGACAGATGAGAAGGTGATTCAGTAGTGAGACAGAAGAGCATGGGGATACAGCGGTGAAGCAGATGTGCAGGGAAGTACAGAGGTGGGGCAGATGAGAAAAGGGATACATATGTATGATAGGGACAAATTAAAATGCACATACACGTATATTATTATTATTATTATAGAGGATTTATATAGCGGCAACAGCTTACGCAGCATTTTGCAACTTGAAGGTAGACAGTACAAATACAATACACTTTAATACAGTAGGAATCAGAGGGCCTTGCTCCTAAGAGCTTATCTAAAAAATACCTCCAGAAAAATATCCGTCTGTCCTGATAAAACTTGACAGGTCACAAAAATTCAGACTTGGTTATGTGATCACACTTTAACTCTTGAGCAAATGATCCTGGTGCACTGGAGTATGCTTCCACTGTTAACACAAAACACAATTTTACTGAAACAAACATCTATGTTTTCTGTGCCTCTGCAGTGTACCTTCACTGTAAAAAATGCAGTATATTTTCTGTGACAGTCAAAATGACTGTGCTGTAGTACTTACAGTACTCCATAGGTTCCAATTTTATAACCTTCTTTCAAGGATTTACAAATATTTAATTAAATTTACCTCTAGGTTGTCAGATGATAATGACAGCCGGCTCTTTGTTGCAAATCTTGTAAAACCCATATCTTGATTAACATCTTCAGCACATTGCTTCTTAGCTTTCATGTATTTTGTATGACATAACACATGTCTTAGGCCCGGTTCACACTGATGCGCTGTGAATTTGTTCTGTTTTTTTTGTCCTGTGTGAGGTGCGAATTTAATGCGATTTTACTGCGAATTTCAGGAGTTGGACATAGCTGCAATTGATATTCTAGCCAATGGAATCATAATGTAAAAAAAAAAATAAAGGTGTTAACTTCCTGTGTACTTCCTGGTTTTTGTGGAGAGTAGTGTGGTGGAATTCGCACATATGTGAACCATCAATGCGATTCAAGAACAATTTACATTGATGTCTATGGAGACTAAATTGGCAACGCAATGCAGTAAACTCACACAAGACCCTTTTTTTTATTGCAACGCATTCGTAGAGGAATCGCAACGCATGTATGTGAACGACCGTCATTGAAAACAAAGACTTCAGGGATGGCATGCGAATTTAAAGTGTTTTTGACGCATCACATTCGTTATGAACTCGCATCAGTGTGAACCGGGCCTTAGAAGTGATTTCTAAACATATGGTTTCTATGTATGCTTGACATGACCTAGCAATATGGGCATGGAGTGCATTAAACGCTATTTTCCTGCGAATCCTGTATACAGAAATGCAGTAATCAAATAAATCAAAACTGTAATTGATTTTGGTAAATTTTAATGTATTTTGTTTTGTTAGCTGCACAGCTAATTGTTCAAATCTCTAGAGCCGAGTTTGAATGTGCATTATACAAAGTACTGTAGAGCAAAGTGTGAATTCTACACAGTAAAGAATGGAGTGTGCAAAGTTCTTGGAAACGTCTCGAAAATTTTGGAAGAGCTGAGGGCAGGGGAAGCTACAATATAAGTTTAACTGCACCAAAGATGCAGTGACACCTTAAAGCGGAGTTCCACCCAAAAGTGGAATTTCCGCTCATCGGATTCCTCCCCCCCTCCGGTGTCACAGTTGGCACCTTTCAGGGGGGAGGGGGGTGCGGATACCTGTCTAAGACAGGTATCTGCACCCACTTCCGGGAATAGACTCCCATGGGAGTCACGCCCCCTCCCGAACTCCCCCGCTGTCTCCTGGGAAAGACACAGGTCCCAGGAGATAGCGGGGACCATTGAGAAAGCGCAGCGCGACTCGCGCATGCGCAGTAGGGAATCGGAAAGTGAAGCCGCAACGCTTCACTTCCTGATTCCCTCAGTGAGAATGGCGGCGGCAGCACCCGAGGACCGAGGAACGGTTCGGTCTCGGGTGCCGACATCGCTGGACCCCGGGACAGGTGAGTGACCTTATTTTAAAAGTCAGCAGCTTCAGTATTTGCAGCTGCTGACATCTAAAAAATTTTTTTTTGCGGGACTCCCGCTTTAAGAACAACATTTATACCAGGTTTACCAATAGCCCAGAGTTTACAGAGCATAATTGGTTTGATAAAAATGAGCACAGAAATAGTTTTCCTTCATCCTCTCTCTCTCTCGCTCTGATTGTAACTCATATGGCTGCATCTAAACAGGAAGGGCTGTACTGCCCTGACTGCCACACAGGTGTGTGTATGTGTGTGTAAGCTTCAGCTTAAGCTAAAGGACAAGCTTTTTTAATGGAACAATTAAAAATAGTCAAGTCAATGTGAAAAGTTGCCTAAAGCTATACTTGCTGTCCAGTTGAGTAAATATCACAAGTACATGTGCAGTATTTCATATTTTTTGACTAAAAAAGAAGTAAAATATTTTTAAAAACTTTATTTTTTTAGTTCTAAATATTCAAAATGAAAGTTTATTAAAAATAAAAAATATACGTAAACACATACAAAAAACATGTTTTCTTTACCGTTTATTCTCTGTATGCTCAGTTATAACATCTGCAGATATTAGTTTAATACCCCTATGGGGCTGGTTTACTAAAGGCAAATCCACTTTGCACTATAAGTGCACTTGGAAGTGCAGTTGGAAGTGAAGTCGCTGTAGACTTGGAAAAATGGACTGTGGAAAACAAAAAACAGCATTTTTGCTTGCACATGATTGGATGATAAAATCAGCAGATCTTCCCCTCATTTCAGATCTTACCCTCAGATCTACAGCGACTGCACTTACAAGTGCACTTGCAGTTTAGTAAATAACCCCCTATTTGTCTTTATGCTCAATAAATCCAAAAGGGGTGCACAGTTAAATGTAGCAATGAAAATGGTTTGTGTTCTATGGGGTTAGCTATGTAATTAACTAGTTGCCGCCCGCGCTATAGCCAAAAGACGGCTACAGCGTGGACCTTAATTGCCGGGAGGGCGTCCATGGACGTCCTTACAAGCAAGCGTTGTCTGCGCGTCCTTGTGGGTCACGCACGGCGCGCTCTGTGATAACCGAGTCTATGAGACTTGGCTGATCACAGATCAGAGTAAGTGCCGGTTCACACAGGGGCAACGCGACTCTGGCCGCGACTTTGCCAGGCGACCTGGACACGACCTGAGGGCGACACCACAGCGCGACTTGGGGCGACTTACAAGGCGACTTCAAGTCACCTCCAGGACAGGCGACTTTCCAGTGGCCAATCAAACTATAATCCGCTCTGGGGGAGGGAGGGGTTTGCTTGAAAAAAACATCTTCTCTTCCTGTGAAGTCGCTTCAGTATAGATCATGATCCGACTTGTAGGCGACTTACATTGAAACCAACAAGTGTCTGGGGAATGCCCAGGAAAAAGCCAAAGTCTACTTACCACCAGCTTGCAGACAACCAAATTGACCTATCTAACAGTATGCGTTAAAAAAGGGGTTTAGTACGCACGCATTTGCAAACGCATGCGTGAGCCACAGAGCCACGTCACGGCACCCTTGTATCTGTGGTCCTAACACTAAAGTATAAGTGTCCCCGCAGTGGAGGCACATGCATTTAATGGATAAATGAGAGCAGGTGGCTGGAGGGGAGCCCACCCCACCTTAAAGGTACAGGAGCACACCAAACACCCAGCAAGAGCACAATGGCTGCAAAGGTGCTGGTGCACTGCTGGACCAATACAAACACTCACGTGATAACACAAACTTGCCACCACTCTCATTTATAGCTGGCTATCGCAGTAAGCAGCTTTGGGAGGCTAAAACAGGTACCAACAAGTGTCTGGGGAATGCCCAGGAAAAAGCCAAAGTCTACTTACCACCAGCTTGCATTGAAATCAATGGGTACAAGTCGCCTACAAGTCGCCTTGAAGTAGTACAGGGACCTTTTCTGAAGTCGGAGCGACTTCAGTAGCGTACATATAGACGGCTCTCATTCACTTACATGGACTTTCAGATGTCAAGCGACTTGGGGCGACTTGAGGTCTGACAAGACGGATCCCAAGTCGCGGTAGTGTGAACCGGCACTAAGGCTCGGTTCACACTGGGGCGACTTGGGATCCGACTTGTACGCCCTCAAGTCGCCCCAAGTCGCCCCAGAAATAGTTTGAATGGGAGTTAACGCTAGCGTCTTAATAGATGCTACTGAAGTCGCTCCGACTTCAGAGCGTACTCCCTGTACTACTTTGATCCGACTTGGTAGGCGACCTGTACCATAGAAATCAATGGAAGTCGCCTCCAAGTCGGATCTCTCTGTAAAGTCAAGCGACTTTGCAGGGAAAACCCCTCCCTCCCCCCCTCCCTCCCAGAGAGCTGATTGGCCACAGGCGAAGTCGCCTGTCATGGAGGCAACTTCAAGTCGCCTTGTAATTTGCTAAAGTCGCGTCGAAGTCGCGTCGAAGTCGCGTCGAAGCCGCCGTGCAAAGTCACGCTGAAGTCGTGTTGCCCCAGTGTGAACCGACCCTAAGGGGTTGATCCCGGCCCCTTACCACGTGATCAGCTGTCAGCCAATGACAGCTGATCACGTGATGTAAACTGAAGCTCAGTAATCCGTATTTTTGACATTTTTTGACACACTGACAGCATGAGGGACATCGGTCCCTCACACAGAAAGCCGCGGCTGCATTTTCTGTGCCCACCAGTGTCAGCTGCCAGTGCCCACTGTGCCACCTACCAGTGCCACCTATCAGTATCCACCAGTTCCACCTACCAGTGTCCACAGTTCCACCCATTAATGCCCACCAGTGCTGCCAATCAATGCCCATCAGTGTCTCATAATCAGTGCTGCCCATCAGTGTCACCAACCAGTGCCCATCAGTGCCACCCATCAGTGATCATCAGTGCCCTTCAGTGCCACCCATCAGTGCCAACCATCAGTGCCACCCATCAGTGCCATCTCTCAGTCCCGCCTCATCAGTGCTTATCAGTGCCACCTATCAGTGCCCATTAGTGCCGCCTTATCAGTTCCTATCAGTGCCCATCAGTGCCGCCTATCAGTGCTCATCAGTGCCGCCTATCAGTGCCCATCAGTGCAGCCTATCAGTGCCCATCAGTGCAGCCTCATCAGCGCACATCAGTAAAGGAGAAAAATTACCTGTTTTCAAAATTTTATAACAAACAATGAAACAGTTTTGTTTTTTTTTTTCTAATTTTTCGGTCCTTTTTTGTTTTATTTAGCGAAAAATAAAAAACCCAGCAGCAATTAAATACCACCAAAAGAAAGCTCTATCTGTGTGAAAAAGTGATAAAAATGTCATTTGGGTACACTGTAGCATGACCGAACAATTGTCATTCAAAGAGTGACAGCGCTGAAAGCTGAAAATTGGTCTGGGCAGGAAGGAGGTTTAAGTGCCCTGTAAGAAAGTGGTTAACACTTTTAAAAACTGTCCCATTTACACACTGGGGTTGATTTACTAAAACCGGGGGAGTGCAACATCTGGTGCAGCTGTGCATGGTAGCCAATCAGCTTCTAACTTGAGATTATTCAATTAAGCTTTGACAAAAAACCTGGAAGCTGATTGGTTTCTTTGCAGAGCTGCACAAGATTTGCACTCTCCAGTTTTAGTAAATCAACCCCATTGTCTGTAAAGGGGACAATTTCATACAATGATGCTATTTCTGTCTCTACATGTTTTAATATATGAACACTTACCTGTCCAGAGAGCCTGCAATGTCAGCACCCCAGCCGATTCTCGGATCGGCTGTCGGGTGCTGCTGCCGCTATCTCCATTAAGGAAAACCGACAGTGAAGCTATTGCGCTAATATTAGCGCCTGCAAACCGACCCGAAAGTGCCGCTGCTTTAATTCCAGTGTGAAAGCCCTGAGGGCTTTCACACTGGAATGATGCGCTGGCAGGACAAAAAAAGTCCTGCCAGCAGCATCTTCGGAGCGGTGAAGGAGCGGAGTGTATACCGCTCCTCCACCGCTCCTGCCCATTAAAATCAATGGGACGGCGCGGCTATACCGCCGGCAAAACGCCTCTACAGAGGCGCTTTCCGGTGGTTTTAACCCTTTCTCAGCCGCTAGCAGGGGGGTAAAACTGCCTCGCTAGCGGCCGCATACCGACGGTAAAGCGCCGCTTACAATAGCGGCGCTTTACCGCCGACAACGCCCCCGCCCCAGTGTGGAAGGACCCTAACTATCCTTTTAAAGAGCAGTGTGTAAAGAAAATGTAACCTATAGCAGCATATTATCAATTTTGTTTCAAAACAGTGTGGCTAGGTTCACAATGCAATCTGGTTTTCAGTGTAATTATGTAGTGCAACTTGCATGTGGTTTACATATTCTATGGGGTCAAAATCCCTTTGGAATCATACCAATGTAGAACAGGAACCTTTTACAAACTCATGCCATGCTGAGTTGCATTGATGTAAATGGGCACCACTGAAAATAATGTGATTTCCATTGTCATATGATTCGGTGAGACTCAAGTCGCAACCGAAATCGCACTAGTGTGAAAGAAGCCTAAATAGTAGTTAATCCAAACTCAGTTTTCAATGGAGATGGTGTGGAGCAGAAATCTTCCAATGGGTACACATGTTAAAAAGGGTTTACCCTTATATTGGGGATATTTCTTCTCCCTTCCTGTTGTGTATCTGGAAAAGGTAGCGAGTACTGTTTCCCCAAAGTAAGCTCAGACAAAGATTCTAAACCTTTCCCATTCTATCCAAAAATCAAAAAAGCTTTGTCTGAAGTTTCATTTCATACTTTTCACATTTTTATTAATGCGACCCTGTCATGAATTTCAAAATGGCCAAAACAAATACCCTGCAAAAGAAGACTATAAAACACTTGACTTACACATCTGACCATGCTGCCACCATTCAAAAGAATGATCTACTTTTTTTTTTTTTTTTTTACATGTCCTTGAAGATGTATACAAAAGATTAAAGGCAAATTATCCATAGAGCTATTGTCCATATAACCAACACATACTGGTGCTGTTAATTTTTTGGTATCCAGGCATCATTACTGACTTCTGTTGATGAATGGGGTTTTATTTTAAATGTTATTTTGTTGTAAAAAAATAAAAAGTTACTTAGTTAAATTGGCTGTAAAAATGTTATGTATCTTCTTTAAAGGCTAAGTCCTTCCAAAATAGATATTTAAACAGACTTTAGTAGAGGTGAGAATTTGGAGATGTAAAACACTGCAGCATGAAAGACATTCTTCTAGAAGGTGGTTTAATACTGTTTAGTCTGCCCTCATTATACATTTTTTTTTTTAGTCTGTCAAAATGATATAGTTCGATTTATCATATTTATGAATGGCATTTACTATCTGGATCAGACTGCTTTATGACATCATTCCAAATCGTATAAATATATTTCTGATCCAATCAGTTATGACTCTAAACCATGCAAAATAATTTCACACCACAGTCATACAAGAGACTAAGTTGCATATGGCTCGCAATGCTATTGTGGAATGTGTTTTTTCTCTATATTCCTGGTAACATAAAACTACTTTTATCATTTTATTGTTTCAATGAGAATATAAAGGCTAGAAGTAGAAACCAAAGCACAGGTTACCGTAAAAGTAATTTATTAGTTTCTTCACTTTCCAGAAAGTTTATATATATATAAAAAACAAAACAAAAAAAAAAACAGATGTTGGTCACTAGGTGGGTTGACATTTGATTTCTGTTGTTTTGTTTTATGTGCAGTAATTTTAGCATCTACATTTTTATGTTGCTTTTGGTCTGACCGTCCTTCTCCTACAGGCTGAAATTGTTAGCAGCCTATATCATCAGAATTTGTACATGGCCCAATATTTGCAAGCAGAAATGTGAACTATTAACACCTACCCCCTTTCCTCTTTTCTAAAAGTAAACAGTCTTACACAATGCACCACAAAATCAGGTTAGGAAGACTGACTGAAAACAATGCTCCAGCCTTGTGTATTTTGGTCTATACTTTGTCCCAATTTCATCTAACCCCTTCCTATGAGCTCAGGTTGTCATTGACACACCCCCTGGGCTGAGCATGATCATACAGCCTGGACTCATAGAATGGCGTTTTCACATTACAGCATTGCAACATTAAAGCCAACCCACGTTTAATGTGAGAGAGACAGAGGAATGGCAGTGGATGTCATGTGACTGTGTGGAAGACACTCTGAAAATAGGTATGCAAATTGTAATTTAATAAAAATTAGGGGTGCGGTGGGAAGGAAAATGACTGGGGAGAGTTTTACAGAAGCTGGAGTTGGGCTTAAAGTAGGTTGTGGTGATGTGATTAATGCAAGGAAGGGCTAATCTTGTACTGCCAATATTTTTTGGAAAAACAAGTAGCACACCCGGAAGGAGCTGCTGGCTTTGATGGTTCCGTTCTCCCAAACTTAGTACACACACAGCCAGGGACAGAGTATGTTCTTTTTCCTCACTGGTTTTAAGAAACAGTCTTGGGGGGTGTTTTTTGTTATTTTGTATTGCTGGGTTGAACTTGGATGGGTGAAGGGTGAACATGGGATAGACCAAAAAAAGAACTGACTTGACTAAGGACACCTCTCCTATTCTGGCAGAGAGCTTGCACAACATTCATTAATGGCTTGGTAAGTGCCTAGGACTTGATTTTGGATAGCTGAGAACCGCACACAGTCACTAGGGCACAGAATGTAGGCCAGTACTCAGAATGCCACATGATCATCAGCTGCTTCTTTCTGATATCCACTGTGCACTCTTCAGTGAGGGATACACGGGCTCACAATACCACAGGACAGCTGGACTGTCAGGGGCATGTCAGCAGTCGTCGGGTGAATCTGCGTGCACGTAGGTCCTCAAGGATCATTTCCAAGCAGATTCAGCCAAAATCCCCACCAGGGGGCGCCGGAGCGCTCCCGCGAATGCCCGTACGCGCGTTCGCGCGTTCGCGGGTACGCGCGCGCGCCCGTTCGCGCTAGCGCCGTTTGGCGCCAAAGGGCCTTTAAAAGGATGACAGGTGCTCATGTTAGCTGCTGTTCGTCTGCAGCTCTGCACCTGAAAGTTCCTGAATCTGCCTGCTTGTTGTTTGATATTGACCCGGCTACGTCTGACCATTCTCCAGTCTCCGATCCGACCCGGCTTGTCTGACCTTGTTTCTTCTGCTATCCGTTGCTGAACTCCTGCCTGTCTGACTACCCTTGGATCATCCCTCCTGTTGATATCCTGCCTGATCTCCTGCCAAATACGGACTGTCTGACCTTGCTTGCCTGTGTCCTGTCACGCTGCTCCAGCCTGCCTGTTTGCATCCAGCTGCTGTCTGCGCATCCGGCTATCAGCCTACCTACCGGCCTGCACCAGCTACCTGCATCCACAGCTCAGCCATCCCTGAGGGACTTCATTCCAGTTCCGGTGTCTGCTTCTGCTGGAACCCGCATCAGGCCCTCCTACCCACTGTGCTCAGGAGACCACTGTTCCCACTTCCAGCGGCTCCTGAACCAGCGCTTAAGAGAGGTCTCCTTCTACCAGTCAGGCTCAACTACCAGGTACATTACAGTACGAACAGCCATGACTGAGCCTGCAGGAGAGACCTCTCCCATTCAGGAGATCTGTACACACTTGGCGGCCCTCACCCAAGCAGTAAAGACTCTACAAGACAGTTATAACAGACTGGAAGGGCAAGTGTTAAACCTCAGTGGTTCCGGTGGTGTGGCCGCTGCACCCGCAGCTGCTCCAGTACAGGCTGCTGCATCACCCTCAGTGGTCATGCTCCCACCAGAACCAAGAGTACCTGTTCCTGATAAGTTTTCCGGTGACCGAACTAAGTTTGTGGCCTTCCGCAGCGCTTGTCAACTTTACTTTGGACTACAGCCACGGACTTTTTCTTTGGAAGCCACCAAAGTGGGGTTTGTTGTATCCCTCCTGCAGGGGGAACCCCAGACCTGGGCCCATCGCTTGATTGAATCCAACGCCATACAGGTTCAGACCCTACCTGCCTTTTTTGAAGCCATGGCCCAGCTTTATGAGGATCCTCAGCGGGCTGCCACCGCTGAGGCAGCTTTGATCGCGCTCCAGCAAGGCCGTAGACCGGCCGAGGACTATGTCATGGACTTTCGACGCTGGAGCGCGGATACTCAATGGAATAATGCAGCCCTACGTCACCAGTTCCGCATGGGGTTATCTGAGGGTCTTAAGGATGAGCTTGCCCGAGTAGGAATGCCTGACACCTTAGAAGAGCTCATTACCATCACTATCCAGATTGACCGACGCCTTCGTGAGCGCCGCTCTGAACGATCTGTCCAACAAACCCGGCCTATGTGGATGACTGCCAGAGCTCCGCTGCCTGCCTCTCGGTATCTACCTTCTGCCGGGCCAAGTCCAATCAACCAGGCAACTGATGCCCCTGAACCCATGCAACTTGGACTTATGCGTACCACTCTGACCCCTGAACCCCCTAAAACCTTTGCCTTTATTGTGGCGGAACGGGCCACTACGTGAACAACTGCCCAGTGAAGATCCGTAAGTGTTTTTCTTCAGCTTCAACCAGTTTGTCTGCTTTAACAGCCAATGCCACTCAACTTGTGCTCCCTCTCTCATTACAGCTCCAGGGAAGAACAATTCAAGTCAACGCCATTGTTGATTCCGGGGCATGTAGCTGTTTTGTTGACTCCACCTTTGCCACACAGCAAGAACTTCCGCTAAAAGACAAGACACATAGACTTTCAATTTTTCTGGCCGATGGGTCCCGTATAAAGTCCGGGCAGGTCTCTCAAGAAACCCTTCCACTATCTGCTATCTGTTTATCCCAGCACCGAGAGATCTTAATCTTGGACGTCATCTCATCACCTCTTTTCCCAATCATTCTGGGTATGCCCTGGCTTCAAGCCCACAATCCTCTTGTTAATTGGGCCACGGGCGAGATCAAGTTTCAGTCACCCTATTGTCAAAGACATTGCCTACCTGAACCTGTTAATCCTGCTACTACCCTACTATGTATGGACACTGACCCAGATCTGCTTCAAAACGTACCAGAGGTCTATCAGGACTTTGCAGATGTTTTCAGCAAGAAGGGAGCAGATTCCCTGCCACCCCATCGCCCCTATGACTGTCCAATTGAATTGCTTCCTGGAGCTGAGATCCCTTTTGGGCGCATCTTTCCTCTGTCCGAAAAGGAACAAGAGGCGTTCAAGGTTTACATCAATGAAAACCTAGAGAAAGGCTTTATTCGACAGTCCACTTCACCAGCAGGAGCGGGAATATTTTTTGTCTCCAAGAAAGATCATACGCTCCGCCCTTGCGTGGATTATCGGGAATTAAACAAGGTTACGGTCAAGAACCATTATCCGTTGCCCCTAATACCAGAACTGTTTCAAAAATTACGGACCGCCATTATCTTCACCAAATTAGACCTGAGAGGGGCCTATAACCTGGTCCGCATTCGGGCCGGGGATGAATGGAAGACGGCTTTCCGGACCCGTTTCGGGCACTACGAATATTTGGTCATGCCCTTCGGCCTTTGCAATGCTCCTGCCACATTTCAGCATCTGGTCAACGATGTGTTTAAAGACTTCCTGGACATCTTCCTAATTGTTTACCTGGACGACATCCTTATCTTCTCCAGCTCACTTGAGCAACACAGGGAACATGTCCGTAAAGTCCTAGCACGACTCCGCTTGCATAGATTGTACGCCAAAGCGGAGAAGTGCGAATTTGAACAAGAAGAGATCCAGTTTCTGGGGTTGGTCATCTCCCCAACCGGTATTAAAATGGATCCCCAGAAAGTGTCTGCTGTATTAGAATGGCCAGCACCCATGGACAAGAAAGGTGTACAACGCTTTGTTGGCTTTGCAAATTTTTACAGGAAGTTTATCAGGGGGTTCTCTGCCATCATCTCCCCTATTACACAGCTAACCAAGCAGAATCTTCGTTTCCACTGGAACCAGGAGGCCCAGGAGGCCTTTGAAGAATTAAAAAGGCGTTTCACGTCAGCTCCGATTCTTAGCCATCCAGACCCATCTTTGCCTTTTATTCTAGAGGTTGATGCTTCCGAAGTAGCTGTGGGTGCTATTATTTCCCAACGTCAGGGCAACAAAGATCTGATGCATCCTGTTGGGTACTTCTCTAGAAAACTTTCGCCAGCTGAGCGGAACTATGATGTGGGGGATCGGGAGTTACTTGCCATCAAGACTGCCTTGGAAGAATGGAGATACTTGCTTGAAGGTGCAGTCCATCCAGTACTGATTTATACAGATCACAAAAATCTGGAGTATCTAAGATCTGCTAAAAGGCTAAGACCCAGACAGGCCCGTTGGGCCCTATTTTTCACACGATTTTGCTTCCACATCACCTACCGGCCGGGATCCAAGAATACAAAACCAGACGCTTTGTCACGCATGTTTGATAATCCTAAGGACTCTTCTGTCCCTGACACTATTTTGCCGGCAAACAGTTTTCTTCTCCTTCAGACAGATTTGCTATCCATGATTAGAGAAGCATCCCCAGAACCTTCAAGTCTTCAGGAGTCTTTCTTAACACCTCGAGATGGACTATTATGGAGGGGAAGTCAAATCTTCGTGCCAGAGAACGTTAGAGTCAAGGTACTGACGCTTTTGCATGACCATCCACTTGCAGGACATTTTGGGGTCCGTAAGACCCTTGAACTGGTGCAGCGCACCTTTTGGTGGCCTAACCTAAAGGAATTTTGCAAGAAATATGTCAACTCCTGCTCTGTTTGCATCCAGAACAAAACCCCCAGGAACAGAGCGTGGGGTCTACTAAGACCATTGCCTATACCAGATAGGCCCTGGAGAATGATTGCAATGGACTTTATAGTCGAACTGCCACATTCGGAGGGGTGTTCGGCGATCTTTGTGGTCGTCGACCGGCTATCCAAAATGGCCCACTTTGTGCCCCTAAAAGGAACACCTTCTGCTGTGGAGACAGCCCGTGTGTTCATTAAGGAAATCGTTAGATTACACGGGATCCCCGCAAATATAGTGTCTGATAGGGGGGTGCAGTTTACTTCACGGTTTTGGAGAGCCCTTTGTGAAAGCTTGAAGATTGAACTAGCCCTGTCCTCAGCATACCATCCCCAAACAAATGGGCAAACTGAAAGGACTAATCAAACTCTGGAGCAATACATTAGGTGTTTTACATCTTTTGTGCAAGATGATTGGGTATCCTTGCTGCCACTTGCAGAATTTGCGTACAATAACGCCAGTCACTCTGCCACCGGTCAATCTCCTTTCTTTGCCAATTATGGGTTTCATGCATCTTTTTTACCAGATTGTTTTTCAGAATCTCCAGTTCCAGCGGTCCAGGACACAGTGCAGTTCTTCAGTCGTAATAATCGGATCTTGCAGGAGGCGGTATCCAAAGCGCAAGCGGATAATAAGAGGTTCTTTGATGAGAAAAGAAGGGGAGATCTAAACCTCCAACCTGGCGACAAGGTATGGCTGTCCACTAATAATATCAGATTGTCATGTCCTTCCAAGAAACTTGCCCCAAAATTTATTGGACCTTTCCCTGTGAAAAGGAAAATTAACGAAGTATCGTATGAATTATGCTTACCTGATTCACTTAAAATACATCCTGTGTTTCACGTATCACTCTTAAAGCCTGCTGTAGATGATCCTTTTCCTGATAGGGGCACCAGGGTCCCTGAACCAGTTCTGGTGGACGGCAATGAAGAATATGAAGTGGAATCCATCCTTGACTGCAGGAAGAGGTCTGGGCAAGTACAGTTTTTAATTAAGTGGAAAGGGTATGGTCCAGAGAACAATTCATGGGAACCTGACTGTAATATTCATGCCAAACGTTTAATTCATGCATACTTCTCTACCCATCCTGAAAAAAAGGCGCATCTGGGCATCCGGAGGCTGCCCGTTGGGGGGGGCAATGTCAGGGGCATGTCAGCAGTCGTCGGGTGAATCTGCGTGCACGTAGGTCCTCAAGGATCATTTCCAAGCAGATTCAGCCAAAATCCCCACCAGGGGGCGCCGGAGCGCTCCCGCGAATGCCCGTACGCGCGTTCGCGCGTTCGCGGGTACGCGCGCGCGCCCGTGCGCGCGCCCGTTCGCGCTAGCGCCGTTTGGCGCCAAAGGGCCTTTAAAAGGATGACAGGTGCTCATGTTAGCTGCTGTTCGTCTGCAGCTCTGCACCTGAAAGTTCCTGAATCTGCCTGCTTGTTGTTTGATATTGACCCGGCTACGTCTGACCATTCTCCAGTCTCCGATCCGACCCGGCTTGTCTGACCTTGTTTCTTCTGCTATCCGTTGCTGAACTCCTGCCTGTCTGACTACCCTTGGATCATCCCTCCTGTTGATATCCTGCCTGATCTCCTGCCAAATACGGACTGTCTGACCTTGCTTGCCTGTGTCCTGTCACGCTGCTCCAGCCTGCCTGTTTGCATCCAGCTGCTGTCTGCGCATCCGGCTATCAGCCTACCTACCGGCCTGCACCAGCTACCTGCATCCACAGCTCAGCCATCCCTGAGGGACTTCATTCCAGTTCCGGTGTCTGCTTCTGCTGGAACCCGCATCAGGCCCTCCTACCCACTGTGCTCAGGAGACCACTGTTCCCACTTCCAGCGGCTCCTGAACCAGCGCTTAAGAGAGGTCTCCTTCTACCAGTCAGGCTCAACTACCAGGTACATTACATGGACACTCTTCCCCCAACCTCAACCAGGTATCCTCCAGTGAGCTTCTCCAGACCCAGAAAAATCTCATACTTTGGACTAAAGGCCCCCCCAGTTTAGATTATAGCTGGGACCAGCATAACCTTTAAGCATCATCTCAAGCAGACTGCCCTAAGGGGCAGAGCCCCTTAGACAGGGGTCTCCTCTGGCAGGACTGGATCCAGGATCCCCACACTCTGCTGTGGGCTATTTATGGACACCCCTAACCACCTACTGGATATACCACTGTAATTCCAGAATTCTCTAGAATTCAGGGGGCAGCAATCAGACTAGCAGCCTGTGAAACATTGAGCAGACTGAAACAATCAACCCCTACTTCACTGATTACAAAGCAGCTTAACTAAATTTACCTAACAAGCTACACTAACTTGGAGGGTTCTACAAACATATGCTTGTTTATGATGAGCCTAAAGACTGTCTAAGATGTCAGGGGATGGTTGAATGCCCAAGCTCTTATACAAAATGCCAGATCTTTAAACAAGAGTAGTGTTTAGGCCATAGAGGGAGGCATGCTGAACTATCAGGCAAAAGCAACAGTGATGAGACTAGGATTTCCCTCATGTCTAGTTACCATTCCCACAACAAGCCCTGGCCAGTGTCTGCTTGTAACCCAAAGATGGAGCATCTTGTGTAAATCCAACCACAAAACAAGAAGACTATCATCTAATTTCTTTAGCCACATTTAGACAGAAAAATTAAAAAAAAAAAACAAGAATTCTGGAGGTTTAAAATTGGAGACTTGTTTCTACTGTGTATGCTACATTTCAGAGGCCCCCTGATGATGTCCATACAACAAAAGGTCAAGGGGTGTGGCCGAAGCATGGCTTCATGGCGCTGAGAGAGAGATGAAGCTGACAGTAGAAGCTTACATTGAAGGATCCAATCCATTGCCACCTGCCCTGACGATTGCAGATGGGAGCTCGTTAAAGCTGTAGAGATTCATGTCTGGTCTTAATGCATGTGAGTGGGTTTCTATTTATATGCTTCCATCCTCCCACCTGAGCTGCTGAGGTTTTCCAAGAATTAGACTCTTTGCTGATGAAGAAGGAAAGGAGTCCATTTAGTGTTGGAGCATTAATTGACCTTTGTCATGGGGTCAATACAGAGAGGTGCTAGTTTTCCCATAAGAGATTCACTGTGGTGGAGGCGTTTTCTACTTGCACGTTCTTGCAGCACTTGCCTGGGAGTGGTATATATCATAAGTTGTATTGGACTACTACATTCACATGTGCATTGCAATACATTCAATGGAGCCCAGTGGAGACATGTGGGGTCTTTTGGTGCTTAACTCTCGAATATCTGCCTTAATGTCAACAGTTAGTTGCACTACCATTACAGTGCATGCCAGGCCCTGCTCCAGCAATTAGGAGAATCTGGTCAGCAGTGCTTGATGCCCCAGGGTCCACCACAGAAGTGTGGTGGAGGGGCATGTCCGCCATGTTTGGTCTGGGGGGGCTGCAAGCTGGATTAGGAATCTAAAAGCTCCTCCAGGGTATGGGCAATCAGCGACTCTGTCAATGCAGGAGAATCCCTGAGAGGTAAAGGGGGAGAGTATGCCTCGCACCCTGTCCTGTGAAGGCTGAGTGCTCTCCTCCTCGTGGCTGGCCCTGTGCTGCAGTGGCCATCTTTGAATCCTGCTGTGTGGATCGGGTAGTTGGCCGTGGCCGGAACCCGGTTTGTCGACCTGCTTCGGCGGCCATACAGGAAGTAGGGAGGTCTGGGATGCTAAAGGGACCCAGTGGGGGACAACGAGAGCCTGCGGGAATGGCTGGAACAGGCCGGGGATCAGCAGCCCCGGCACAGAGTTCCTTGGCTAAGTGACCATCTTGCCGGAGCCCACGCATGTGCTCCTTTTTAAATTATTTTTAAGTGTAATTCAGCTGATATACATTTGCATTGCTTGTTTTTTTTATTATTATTCGAATGGAATCATATTGCTGATGTTATATAAGCTTATATATGTATACCCCTGTCTTCTCGCCGGATTTGGCTCCTGGCATAGGAGTCCTGGAGAACATAGCATGGCTTACCTGTATTTGTGTATTTTAATTTGAAAAACCCAATAAAACAATTTTGGAAAAAAACAAGTGTGCAGCAAAAAAGTCCATGAAAGTTTTAAGGTGATGTGTTTATGAAAAATCCAAACACCAGTTTTCTCCCTAGGGAGCTCCATACAATGTTCTACATTTTCTTATTTACAGCTTCAGAAGTACAGTACAGAGATTTACAAGTGTTTTGAAGTCTGAGTTCTGTAAACTGCCTCATTATTTCAGATATATCCCACACGGCGTTGTACATATTGTATTGAAGGAATACTGAAGGAAAACATACAACTAAGATATTTTTCTCATAACAAAATGAAAGACAACTTATATCCCTCTGTGAAATGTAAATTACGATTCTGAAAGCAGACTGCTTCAGGAAAATAAAAAAAATTGGAGCCCTTTATATTTTGTTGAGCCATTGAAATGTTGTCTTAATGGGTATCTATCTGGTATTTCTATTTTTTTTTTAATACTGCAGAAAATTTTGCAGAAAAGAAACAAAGAAGTAATCATTTCTTGTATTTATTGACATTTTAATCAGTGCTTTGCAGGTTATGTACTACACTCATACAGCCTGAAAGACTCCAGGACCCATTTTGGCTTAGTTTTTTTAGCAGTTTGTCTTTTGGAGAACCCATAAGATAACACAGGGACAACATAGAAACTCCTCACAAGTAATGTCCCTAATGAAACTGAACCCTGGACTACTGCATAGCAAGTGAAGATTATAAGGCATAAGTACTTTTTTTTATAAGTACTTTTAATAAATAAAAGTAACCCTTTAATAAATAAAAGTAACCCTTTCCTTTATATCTAGGCCCATTAGCTAAAATAAACCTAAGCTCCCCCTCTGCAGAGCCACACTTAACTTATTGTTTTCAGGTCTTCTTCTTAGTTTTTCATCTCCTATGTTCCAATTTTTTTTTTTTTTTTTTTTTTGTAACACCAGCCACTCCTGTGCACTTGCTCCTCACAGAACTGCCCTCCCCAACCAGAATATTGCACTAAACATGTAGGTAAAAAAAACAAAAAAACAAGAACCTTCATCAAGTGGAAGAGTAGGTTTGATAATGAGTTGGAAGTGCCTCCACACAGGACAGGGCCTATTTGAACAGAAGGGATTGTCTTCCTGAGAAATTATAAGTAATCTAATCAAAGTAGGAGGGAGAGGATGAACTACTGCAGCCAGTATATAACATTAACCATAAGTATACAGATACATTCCAGTATGGGAATAATAAAAGCTTGATATAATAAAAGCTAATAATAGTACATACATCCAATGTAGAAACAAGTAATATCAACAAAGGGCCCGATAGGAATCCTGGTGGAATTGTGTACATATACCTAGCTATATATAGTTATTAGCAAAGATACCATTAGATGAATGTTGCAGCAAAGTCCAGTTGTAGGGGCCCCTAAAGAATGATCTTGATGCATATCCATTTAGGTGTCGATGATCTGAAAACAAAATCAGTGATAATAAGGATATCCTCCAACTGCTGTCCAACCAGCCTGGAATGTAGCTTCTCACCAGCAGACACTGTGGTATTATACTGGAACTATATCTATCTATCTACTCTGCCTCTTGGTTGAAAGACACAAACAGCTAAATAGAAGGTAACTTTAACTATGATCCCCAGGAAAATATACATTTTTATAAACTCAACAGTTTAAAAATAAATCATATATTTTATTACATAACTTTAAAATATAATCCATTCACAGATAAAGTTCATGGGTTGTGTAATACATATTGACAAAGGTTAAACACCCTGACAAATTATTGTCTCATTGTTATGAGTTTTGTGGGTGTTCAGCTTCCTCGGGACTTAAGGCATATCTTATAAATCTTCAAAACAACACAATTCAATTCACATGGGGGATACATATAAACAACAATTACAAATTCAAAAATTGTATAACATATATAACAATAAATCAAAAAACATAATTACAAAATATAACCACACAATTAAATAGTTGTCAACCACATATGAGTGAGAAGAAGAGAAAAAAATGGCATCACCACATATACCCAGGGCCGTTTTTAAGGCAGGGCAAAAGGGGCAGCTGCCCTGGGCCCTGTCATTGTTGTGGGGCCCAAAGCAGCTGCCTCAACCCAACTATCCTGGTTTAAATTCCCTCGTCCTTCGAGGTTTTAGTCCCGTGCTGTGTTCCAATATCTCAGTGTGAAATGCTGCTACTAATGCTGCCCAGCTCTGCCCTTTTGTTGTGTACAGATGACTCACCTGCAGACCCTGTGTTTACATGTAAATTACTGGCATTCATATGTAATTAGTGGTGGCATTCATATGTAAATAGCAGCTTAGTGGCAGCCAGTGGAATTGATATGTATATCATGCCCCCCTGAGGTCATATCCACAGTAATCTCTAGCAGCCAATGAACAAGCAGAAATCATGAGCTGTAACCTCTAGCAACTAATCAGTGAGCCGTAATGTGTGCTGTAACCTCTAGCAACCAGTCAGTGAGTGGTAATGATACACTGTAACCTCTGGCAACCAATCACAATAGCTGCCTGATCTGATTCAGTAAACTGATTTTGAGTCTAGCTGCTATTTATTGTATGTCTCAGAGCAGGTGGAGAGCGAAACTGCATGGGGGGGGGCCCAAAAAAAGTTTTGCCCAGGGTCCAATCAATATTAAAGACGGCCCTGCATATACCCATTTTTAACTATTGCCAAACCCATGATACCTGTATGGCCCATAGAGAGGGAGCCAGAATGCTCCCAGCCCAGTTCCCAGTGGTGAAATCCTAAGTGAATAAAGGAGTGGGTGGACATAATCAATATAAAAAAAGCAATAGAACAGACTACTACATCAGTTTAGAGCAGAAGGACTCAGATTCAAAAATAGGAATATTATAGCCGCCCCCATTACTCACTACACAAAACAACAAATCTAAGTAGGCACATTCCCAGACAGCGATCCCAACAGACTCAGAACACCATATTAAGGTGTTGCTAGAAGTCTTAAAAAGTGGCATCAATAGAACCATCCTTCAGTTACTCATGTGGTTCTAAAAATAGGTAACATATAGAGTGTCAATATGGCGAACTCATATATGAAAGAAGGCCTTTATATTAACATTGCAAAATGACATCCATGGTGCATACGAAAAGAGGAATATTTTCCTTCCCAAAATCAGTCCTCCACATGGATACATGTGAAATGTTCCAGCATAAGACCAGTATCTCAAGGACTCAGTATCTCCGCTTCTCCTTAAATACCCCCCCAGGTGTTTCAAGGACCACCCACTCACATACTATTGGCGGACTCTTCCCGCCATCAAAAAAGAGGTCCCAAAGACCCAAGGTCCCCTCCCCATATTCACTAAGCTGAATGCTGTAAAGAACAGCGTATTCTGAACTGGAACTCAACTGGATGTGATACGGCCAGTATGGGAATAATATAATGCCTCCAATTCACAATGGATGAGGAAAACTACCTGAATCATGATGCACTGCAAATGTGGGGACACAGGCCAGGAGGGTGCAATGTCAACACAGAGCGAACCACCTGTCTGAGTCCAC
The DNA here is from genome assembly GCA_037952925.1 of Lithobates clamitans. Taxonomy (NCBI): domain Eukaryota; kingdom Metazoa; phylum Chordata; class Amphibia; order Anura; family Ranidae; genus Lithobates; species Lithobates clamitans. The sequence continues at coordinate 431,543 of JBBGZY010001757.1, read as the reverse complement.
CCACACATATACAAACCCACTCTAGCCAAAAATAGAACAAAACAAGTACACACTAAGACATGAACAAAACAGAAGTAATAAATAAATAAATAAAACAACACAAACACAACAAAACCAAACAAACAAAAAGCAAACAATGCAAAGGACCAACAAACAACACAGACCCAATCTACAAAAAAAACCAAAAACATACAAAACAAGGACCAGACAACACACAAACAGACAACAAAAATCACACCAATGTGGAGCTCTCAAAATATAAATAACCTAATATTACAGCCTAACCTGGCTCTAGCCTATGCTTTGAGCCTTTAGCTATAACTAGGTATAGAATCCCAGACCAGAAGCTCTTCAAACAGAAGGTGGAGGAGTGCAAGGTCTCTAACATCCACCAACTCTGTGATGTTGTCATGGAGGAATGGAAGAGGACTCCAGTGGCAACCTGCGAAGCTCTGGTTAACTCCATGTTCAAGAGGGTTAAGGCAGTGCTGGAAAATAATGGTGGTCACACAAAATACTTAGGGGTATACTCACTTTTGTTGCCAGCAGTTTAGACATTAATGGCTGTGTGTTGAATTATTTTGAGGGGACAGAAAATTTACACTGTTATACAAGCTGTACACTCACTACTTTACATTGTAGCAAAGTGTCATTTCTTCAGTGCTGTCACATGAAAAGATATAATAAAATAAAATTTTTACAAAAATGTGAGGGGTGTACTCACTTTTTTGAGATACTGTATATGTGTGTATATATATAATATATGTATATATATATATATATATATGTATATATATATATATATATATATATATATATATATATATATATATATATATATATATATATATATATATATATATATATATATACTCATAAGCTATGGGCATCAATAGTAACCTATTAACATAGGAACACTTGCCTAACAATCCCTGCTTCTTGTCTGAATTAGCAACAGTTCTTCCATGGGAACAATTGGTCTCTGCTCCTCTCTCTCTCTCTCTCTCTCTCTCTTTCGCTCTCACTCTCTCCACTTCCTTCCATTTGGTTTTCTAGTCTAGCCACACAGAGACAGGAAGTGATGCACAAAAAAACTGTGACATTAAACAGCACAGTCTCTTACAAATACAGACAGTAAAGGGCAGCAGACCATTTCAAATACCTTTAGCACTGTCCTTTGCTCTGCCTGAGTGCAGAGGGGAATCAGGAAAAGTTCTGAATCATCCTGGTAGTGTCAGAACTTACCAAACAGTGCCGGCATTAGGGCAGAATGAAATCAATGAAAGTTGCTGCAGGTATGTGTAGGTACTGACTAGAAGCCCACACTTCATGACGGTTAGCAGTTTTATTTTTTGTTGTTAAAACATACCTCTGGGGAAAGGCAAAATCCCCCTTTGCAGGTGGCTGTCCCCACACTACAACTGTTAAATTCTCATTTAGGTTTATGGCACAGGTAAAAGGAGTTTTACTTACCTAATCCCCTGCTCCCTTTGCAGGTGATACTCTCCTTTTATCCCCTACGCTCTGGCAATGTATTGTCCCTCAGCGTTCCCAACTCCAATGCAAGGCTATGGGCCCTGCATTTTACTTGATGACAGGGCTGCTGTTAGAAATCACAGGGTCATGTACAGCCTACCAAAAAATACACTACAATCATTATTGGTGGACACAAACGAAACATAGCTTACAAAATTCCTGCTAAATCTAAAAGATAAAGCTGTATTAAGCTGATAAAGTTCTGTGTGTAAATGAGGTAAGTGTTTTTTTAAAATGTGGCTATTTCTGTGTGCAGGCAGCCATTGTTACGCTATGAGGATGCAGCAGCTCAGCTGTATGAATACATCCACAGGTCCTAATTTGACAGCTGTGCGGATGCAGATGTACGGCTCCAAAACAGACAGTGTGCATTCGGGGCCACTCACCCGCACCTGCACATCTATCAAATTAGGACCTGTGGCTGAGTTCCTGCAGCCTCTGCATCCCCATAGAGTAAAATACAGCAATAAATGGCTTATTCATACTGTATGGGCCAGAGAACCGGTGTGAATGAGCCCTTAATTTTTAAAGTGATTTTTTTTCAATTTATAAAAATGATTTTTACAATTAAAATAAATATATTTTTTACTATTTGTTACTTTTTTACACTTTTTTAATTATTTTTTTTTACATTTTTTTTCAACGTGGTTGGGGTGGGGTGGGTCTTTGGTGAAATATCAGGAGTTTAAACAGACCACTGACATCTCACCTTTTTGACAGAGAAAGGAATTGATCAGACAGATTCTCTAATTCTTTTCTCTGCAGCCTCAGCATTAAAGATTAATCAACAGGAGACAGAGGCTCCTGTTCATTCATAAACCGAAGCAAACACAGTTTACTATGCTTAGTTATGGACACAGGAGCAATCATTACCATTACCATTCAGAAAAGGAAGGGACCCGGTAAATAACATATTTGCTGGCCCCTTACCTCGTTCTCAGTCCTGACAGCTGACACATCCCCCTGTGTACCCACAGTGCCCGGCGGGTGTGGAAAGCCGGCAGTGCTGTGGGGAATGGGATGGACAGTGGGAAGCAGGCACACGGGGGGATGATATTAAATTTAAGCAGGACAGGGAGGGGGATCAGTGCGGCGGGGTGGGGGACAATTACAGAAACTATGCACTGTGTATCTCTTCCTTCAGCAGCTGAATTCCGGCAAGAGGGAGAAGGGGGAAAAAACATCTTTCAGCTGCAGGGTGAGCAGCACAGTGCATCATTCCTTTAATCACCCCACTGCACTGATCCCCTTCCCTCTACGGGCTCCCCTGTGTGCTCAGACCCCCTACAGGAGGACTGGTGCCCCCAAATCGCGGTCCTCCTTGATGATTTCAGAGGATCTGCAACCACCAGAGCGCAGGGAAAAAGAGGCTGCAGGTACTGGTATATCTAAGTAAAACGGCTTTTTCCAGTACTCTTGACCTAAGCAAACATATATCAATACAATGAAGATTTTTTGTTTTCCTGTCATTCAGCTTTAAAGTCTCTTTTTTTTGGTTAAAAATAACAAACATTTTATAGTGGTTTTGCACAGAGCAGCCCAGATCCTCCTCTTCTCGGGTCTCTCTTTGGTGCTACTGGCCCCTCCCTCCTGTTGAGCAGCTTGCTATGGGGGCACCTGAGCCAAGCCACAGCTCCCTGTGTCCATTCAGACAGGGAGCCGATTGACTCACTGACTTTGATTGACAGCAGAGGGAGCCAATGGCGCTGCGCTGCTGTCTCAGCCAATGAGGAGGGGAGTCCTGGACAGCCGAGTCTATCGTGCAACATCGCTGGATCTAGATGGACCTCAGGTAAGTATTAAGGGGCTGTGCACACAGAAGGTTTTTTCTCTTTATGCATAAAATGCTTTAAGAGAAATAAAACTTTCTGCCTTTACAACTACTTTAACATAACAAATTCATTATGTAGAAATACATTTTTTTTTATATGCATACTGCATCGGGCTATCACAAAGTAATAAACATTGGCTTTTTATCTTATATTATCTAATTGAATACCATGAGACATTTGTTCCACAAATTCGGTGAATTCTTGTAAGAAAGTAAATATGTTCTAAGTAACTATTTTAACCATATAAGACAACAAAATGACAAAACTAAACAAATGTTGATGCCAAATATCCAGCGTCAGCTGTTCCTTGGAAACCTCTGGTGCGACAGGGAATAATATGTCAAATTAACATTTTCCTGAAAAAACTGTTCCTCCTTTTCCAATGTTTACCTTCTATTAGAGGAATGATATTGGGAAAGGTGGTAAGAGACCAATTACAAAATGATGTTCTATAATATAATATAACAAATTATAGTAAGCATAGATTTTTAAAAGATTTGTCAAACTGTCTACTTTCTCTTTATGAGTAAGCAGAAATATGGACAAAGGTGTGGCTGTGTCTGCAGCATACAGTGTTTGGGCTTTTGTTTAACGTGGCCCGTCACAGTTGCTTTTTGTTTAACATGGCCCGTTACAGTTGCTTTTTAAGAGCTCTTTTTTTCAAAATGTCAGTTTGTAAATGTAGCGCTGGTAGATTTGCAATCTACCGCATGTTAGGTAAATTTAGTAAATTGTGTGTTAGGAAGGTTAAAAGTTCGCCTCTGTTTCAGCTTGGCTGACGTTGTGGGTGTTTCCGTTCTGACCGGTGGGTGTGGCTGTTGCCACTGGTCAGGGTTGGAAAGGCAACTGTTGAAGCGTATGGATACTCCTCTGTCCCGGAGGCACGCTCGGTGGAGGTGGTCCTCCGAGTTGCATTCTGGGCGAGGGTATTTATGGGACAGATGCCATTTTTTGGAGTTCGTTTTACAGCCACCTGCTGGCCCTCCTGGCCGACAGGTATGCGTTAAGGAGCTACCTTGTGGTCCTCCGATCGGAAGGCCCACGATACAGCGGCGCAGGGGTGGGTCCAGAGGCTTGTCTGGAACCTACCACCGTGGCCGAGGAATGGTCCTGAGCTGTCGGTCCTGTGTGACGAAGCTGGACAACCGAGGAGATCCCAGGGGAGGACCCGTCTTGGAGAGATCACGCAGCGTGCTGGTCTATAGAGGGGCCTGGTGATTGGGTTGGAGGATGTATCAAAAAGTAACTATACAGCATAGTGTTACCGGCTTGGCTTAAAGGTTCAACCACTGTGACTGACTTTCACTACAAAAAAATCTATACATCCTGTGGCAGAGGATCGTACGGATTTTGTTCCCAAACAAGTCTGTGACAGAGACTTTTTCGTGCTGCATGCTGGCTGCTAGACCGGTGAGAAAGGCCTATCCAGACGAGCAAGGAGTGTGTCCCACGAGGGGAGCGCATTTCAAATAGTATTTGAATTCTACCAGGACATTTTGTCAAGAGAACCCTACCAGAGAATATTTGAGTTTCTTCTGCAAGTTTCCTTTCTACCTCTTTCCTGCTACTTCCTAAGTCGTTTGTTTTAATAAAGCATTGAAAACGTACTCCAGTATTGGTGCGTGTGTTGTCCAGGAGTAAACTCAACGGAACCCTAGAGCCAGTGCCGGTGAAACAGAGGGAAGCAGAGTGAAGGTAACAGACCCGCTTAAACCAGCAGCTCCACCGTGAGTTATTGCTACATGTGGGGCGTTGTCCGGGATTTGTTGACCGTCAATTATTGCAACCCAGTGGAGTGTTTTACCGGGAGTTTACAGAGAGAGCTGGACTTTGAGAAAAAAAATCTTTTCAGGAAGAGGAAAGGTTACACTGCAGGACTTTGCTTCTAAGTGCGTAGACGCTGGGCGCCAGAGAAAGGCCCGGGAGTTACGTGACTGGAAGAATAAGTGGGAGGAGTTACCCTACTTGCTACTGCGTTGGACGCGTGTGTGTGTTTGGCGCCAGAGAAAAAGAGAGGCCTCGTGATCGTGCTGAGAAGATCAGAGTTAGGCCATGTCTTTTTCGGCGTTGCAAACAGTTGTGGGACCCAGAATGTTCCCTGCAAGCACCGTGATGAATACTGTGCAATCTGGGACTCTGCTCACGGATACTGGAGTTCGATTGAAGCCGCAGGGGAGGTTTGTCTTGTATACCTCGGGAGATGTTGAGGGACTGGGCATGATCTGCCATCGATGCGAAGGATTGGCCGTGCATCTTCGTCCATTCGGCCAATGTCCCCAGTGTGGAGAATACCTGTTTGTGGTGGAGTAACCTACCATGTCGCCCCACGCCTATTGGATGGATTGGGTGACAGGTATCGCTACAGTGGAAGCTGCTATCGCTACAGAGAGGGAGCGACGGGCCGCCACTTTGCCTGTTGTTACTGACAATGTTTCAGAAAGAGACATTGTTACTGTTGTCTCGCCCGGAGACATTATTTTAGTTCCTGAATCCACTACGCCTACTCCTATGGTGCATACTCAGAAGAAGGTGGGCTATGTAAAGGCTTCCCGCGGCCGTGGTCGAGGCCTACCCCAGAGGATACCTGGGCCGGAGCTACCGGAGTCTACGTCCGGAACGGGTAAGCCACTGTTGGGGACTGTAAATAAATATTTGCCAGTGGAAGAATTGAGAGACTTGCAAATAGAATCCATGCCGGATCTTTCCGGTGATGATGACTTATTTCAAATCATGTCGCAAGAGCTATTGTGGTCACAAGGCAAAGATGTTGCCTTCACAATGACTTTTCCTGAATGGACTGGCCTGAGTTCTGGGAAGACGTCACCCTGTGTGGAAACACACAGTACTGTTGCTGAGACTTTGCCAAAGGCTATTAGTTACTACACTACAGACACCGGCTGGGTCTACGGTGAGAAAGTCACTAAATTCCTGTGTACCGCCTGGTATGGGGAGAGACAGATGTTTGCCAAAACTTGCTCGCTTGCAATGGATGTTAAACAAGCGTGTGGCTACAGAGTATGGATTGGAGTTTCCCTATGTGCCCCAGGATATTATGCAGGAGGTTGAAGCTAATCGGGAACTTTGGTACCGTGAGGCTGTTTGGGACTACTTGTCTGTGCCTAAGCCCTTCAGAAAGATTGGATGTTCCGTCCGGATGGATGAACGTTTCAGCGGATGCTTTGTACATTGGAACTTCAATCGGCACATTTATGCCGATAAAGTGGTAATTTGCAGACCGGGAAAGGATAATGTTGTGTACTTTATTACCACTGTGGATAAAGAAGGGAAATCGTTGACCTTGCCAGATCTCCGGTTTTACTGGTAATTATGGACAATAGAACTTTGAAATTACCTATCTAGAAGTGTCAGGGTAAAGAGATCTGCGTGGTCAAGATCTACAGATTCTGTTGAGTGTTTAAATCCAAGGACTTCTTTTTTGCTAGCCGGATTTCTTTTATAGAAAAAAAAAAAGTTCTTATGCAGGGATGGACTCCTAAAGTATATATTTTTTCTAGTATAGGTTGTGGGAAGAGAGTTTCATTTTTAATGAGGCTTTGCTCCTACTGTTGTATAGGATGTATATGCGTGTGTCTAACTATGTTTCCTTTTCAGGGATTATCGGATCATATATAGAGCTGGGAGGCTTTTCAGCTAGTTAGTTAGTGAGGTTGTGTATCATTATACTGTGGTTTTGTTTGGGGCTGTGAACATAATGTTTTATAGATATAAGTCTCATAGTGTCTTTAAACTGTCATTTCTCTCCCTTTGCCTATCCAAAGTTATAAGAAACTCAAATGCTTACTCTCAGGCTTGAGAGTTACTGTGTCGGGACAGACGTTGGGGACAACGTCTATTGTAGTGGGGGGAGTATGTAGTGCTGGTAGATTTGCAATCTACCGCATGTTAGGTAAATTTAGTAAATTGTGCGTTGGGAAGGTTAAAGTTTGCCTCTGTTCCAGCTTGGCTGACGTTGTGTGTGTTTCCGTGCTGACTAGTGGGTGTCGCTGTTGCCACTGGTCAGGGTTGGAAAGGCAACGTGTTGAAGCGTATGGATGCTCCTCTGTCCCGGAGGCACGCTCGGTGGAGGTGGTCTTCCGAGTTGCATTCTGGGCGAGGGTATTTATGGGACAGACGCCATTTTTTGGGGTTCGTTTTACAGCCACCTGCTGGCCCCCCTGGCCGACAGGTATGCGTTAAGGAGCTACCTCGTGGTCCTCCGATCGGGGGGCCCACGATACAGCGGCGCAGGGGTGGGTCCAGAGGCTTTTCTGGAAACCTACCACCGCGGCCGAGGAATGGTCCTGAGCTGTCGGTCCTGTGTGACGAAGCTGGACAACCGAGGAGATCCCAGGGGAGGACCCGTCTTGGAGAGATCACGCAGCGTGCTGGTCTAGAGGGGCCTGGTGACTCGGTTGGAGGACGTATTCAAAAGTAACTATACAGCATAGTGTTGCCGGCTCGGCTTAAAGGTTCAAGCACTGTGACTGACTTTCACTACAGAAAAATCTATACATCCTGTGGCAGAGGATCGTACGGATTTTGTTCCCAAACAAGTCTGTGGCAGAGACTTTGATCCGTGCTGCGTGCTGGCTGCTAGACCGGTGAGAGAGGCCTATCCAGACGAGCAAGGAGTGTGTCCCACGAGGGGAGCGCATTTCAAATCCAGTATTGGTGCGTGTGTTGTCCAGGAGTAAACTCAACGGAACCCTAGAGCCGGTGCCGGTGAAACAGAGGGAAGCAGAGTGAAGGTAACAGACCCGCTTAAACCAGCAGCTCCACCGTGAGTTATTGCTACATAAGTATAGAACAGCCTTTCTTAACCAGGGTTTTGTGGAACCCTAGAGCTCCTCCAGTGATTTACCAGGGGCTCCTTGAGCAGTGGGCAATTCCTGAGTTTCAGATAAGTAACCACTGACACTAATGATTTTTTTAGCTATGTGTAAGGGTGATTATTCCCAATGACCACCAATGTAAGGAGCATTCTTCCCAGTGACCATCATGCTAACGCACTGTGGGGGTTATTTACTAAAGGCAAATCCACTTTGCACTGCAAGTGCACTTGAAAGTGCACTGAAAGTACATTTGGAAGTAAAGTCACTGTAGATCCGAGGGGGACATGCAAGGAAAAGAAAAAACAGCATTTTAGCTTGCACATGATTGGATGATAAAATCAGCAGAGCTTCCACTCATTTCAGATCTACCCCTTAGATTTAGAGCGACTGCACTTTCAAGTGCACTTGCAGTGCAAAGTGGATTTGCCTTTCATAAAAAACCCCCTGTGATCTGTAGATAAGTATTTATTAGTACATAGAACAAATACCCATCTTACGAATGAAACTATAAAAGGCACAAACTAAAGAGTATTAACAGTAAAAGGTTTTGGTCATTTATTGGTACAAAATGTTAAAAAGCATCCTAGAATAGACATCCTAGAATACATATTGTTCACAGTGATTGATATATATATATATATATATATATATATATATATATATATATATATATATATATATATATATATATATATATATATATATATATATATATATATATATATAATATATATATCTATCTATATATATATATATATATATATATATATATATATATATATATATATATATATATATATATATATATATATATATATATATATATATATATATATATATAATACTGATATGTACAGGTAGCTTTAGGTAAACACTGCAGCTTATTTAGCTTATTTAGCTGCCTGCGGTAGTGATAGGATCAGGAAAACACCACCAACCTTCTACAGGTAGCTTTAGCTGAAAACTGTGCAGAGCTTGCAAAAAACTAACTTGTAGCTTATTTAGCTGCCTGCGGTAGTGATAGGATCAGGAAAACACCACCAACCTTCTACAGGTAGCTTTAGGTGAACACTGTGCAGAGCTCGCAAAAAACTAACTTGTAGCTTATTTAGCTGCCTGCGGTAGTGATAGGATCAGGAACCATGTCCTGTGGTCTGATGAGACCAAGACAAACTTATTTGGTTCAGATGGTGTCAAGCGTGTGTGGCGGCAACCCGGTGAGGAGTACAAAGACAAGTATGTCTTGCCTACAGTCAAGCATGATGGTGGGAGTGTCATGGTCTGGGGCTGCATGAGTGCTGCCGGCACTGGGGAGATGCACTTCATTGAGGGAACCATGAATGCCAACATGTACTGTGACAAACTGAAGCGGAACATGATCCTCTCACTTCGGAGACTGGGCCCCAGGGCAGTATTCCAACATGATAACAACCCCAAACACACATCCAAGACAACCACTGCCTTGCTAAAGAAGCTGAGGGTAAAGGTGATGGACTGGCCAAGCATGTCTCCAGACCTAAACCCTACAGAGCATCTGTGGGGCATCCTCAAATGGAAGGTGGAGGAGCGCAAGGTCTCTAACATCCACCAGCTCCATATGTAATCATGGAGAAGTGGAGGACAACTCCAGTGGCAACCTGTGAAGCTCTGGTGAACTCCATGCCCAAGAGGGTTAAGGCAGTGCTGGAAAATAATGGTGGCCACACAAAATATTGACACTTTGGGCCCAATTTGGACATTTTCACTTAGGGGTGTACTCACTTTTGTTGCCAGCGATTTAGACATTAATGGCTGTGTGTTCAGTTATTTTGAGGGGACAGCAAATTTACACTGTTATACAAACTGTACACTCACTACTTTACATTGTAGCAAAGTGTCATTTCTTCAGTGTTGTCACATGAAAAGATATAATAAAATATTTACATAAATGTGAGGGGTGTGCACAATGATGACACTGGATTGCAGTGCATGGAGTGGTCATGGCAAATTGAATTAGAAGTTTGGTAAACTACTGGGCCAGTAAGTAAGTGTTTTTGGCTTTATAGTTAAATGTGTATGTTATGATGCATGGGTTTAAAAGCAAGTACAGGGGGTCCCCTTTAAGTTATTTATAAATTACGGAGAAAACGTGGCTTAGTGGTTAGCACTTATGTCTTGTAGCACTGGTCCAAATCCCAGTCAGGACACTATCTGCATGGATTTTAATGTTCTCCCTGCTTGGGTTTTCTTTGGGTACTCTGGTTTTGCTTCCACGCTCCAAAGACACGTTAGTAGATTCATTGATTCTACATTGGCCCTAGTATGTGAGATATGGACGTTATATTGCAAGATCCTTGAGAGACTGATGTAAATCTACAAAAGTACACTCCTTGCAAAATATCTGTAACTTAAAGGCTAATCTAAATGCACTAGTGTTTTAGGCAACTACATACCAAATAAGCCAAATGCATTCATGCATGATACAATTGGGAGGACTAGATGCGATTCAAGATAAGGTCAGTTCCAGGACAATAATCCATACACATCCCCTACTAAATAGCCTTGTAATCTTTTTTCGTGAAATAGTTTCTTAATTTTTATGCTGCCTCCTTGTAATATCCCGAACCTCTCCTTTCCCTCCTCGCTTCCATTTATTTGGAACAAGCAAGGCACATTAGTTGTGGTCACTTGCATTGCTCTAGGCAAACTACAAGTCCATAGTCCCTATCTTGGGAGTGAGCAAGAAAGGGTGTTGATGTTCCTACAGGAAGAGAGGAAAGATCTAGAGCTCTTTCACACTGATGCAGTGCAGTTTGATTGTACCACAGATGCAGAACAGTGTACATGGATCTGTGTTATCTGCCAAATGATTTGTACTTCCATCCATCCAGTGCCAAAATGTCAAGCCTCATAGCATAGCCTGTCTAGCAGAAAGGAAACAATGGGGGTTATTTACGAAGGGCAAATCCTCCTTTGCACTACAGGTGCAAACTACAAGTGCAAAGTGCACTTGAAATTGCACCAAAAGTGCACTTGGAAGTGCAGTCCCTGTAAATCTGAGGGGTAGATCTGAAATGAGGGGAAGCTCTGCTGATTTTATCATCCAATCATGTACGAGCTAAAATGCTGTTTTTTATTTTCCTTGCATGTCCCCCTCGGATCTACAGCGACTGCACTTCCAAGTGCACTTTCGGTGCAATTTCAAGTGCACTTTGCACTTGTAGTTTGCACTTGTAGTGCAAAGTGGATTTGCATTGTGTAAATAAACCCCAATGTGCATTACCGTACCAAAATAAGTCTGGACTTTATAGGCACCTCAAGGATCACAACCAACTTAAAATATAATAATTTTATTTGACAACAATCATAAAAACATAATAATAAAAAATACCAACACTCTGTCTTCTAAAAGTAATGGAAAGAGGAACTCCCTATGGGCACTATGAATAATGGATCCTCATAGAAAGATATTAGACAATAGAATAGGGAGTTCCGCTGACCTTGTCCACTCCATGTTTCATGGCTTCCCTCTTCTTCAGGAAGATTTGAAGACCAAGAACAACTCTCATCTAGATGTAAATAAAAAAGGTTATAAGGATGGTATTCATCACAACAATGTGTTTATAAATACATCATCATTTTTATTTTTACGCTAAAAACATGTGTACCAATACCAGAGATAGTGCCTCAGGTGTATCTCCATCCTGGGGCAAGGGAGAAAACATGACTTTTTGCTTCTCTCTTACTTACAGGTTTCCTCCCCACCCCACCCTGTGACTAGTTAGTGATTGGAGAAGAAGCACACTGATGAGTTCATCTTACTGACATTCTGCTTTCTCTTCCTATCAGTATGCTCATTGCCCTGCAGCACACTTAATTGGATTCTTGTGCTGCATCCCCCACTTCCTTTCTGAGCTCTGCTGTACAGGCTGTACAGTAGACTACAAAGAAGATAATACTAAGTCAAATGTAGTTACTTACTCTGCTTGCTTTTAGTACAAAAAAAATTTGTAATCTATTATTGATTACAGAGCTGCATTAATCTGGGCCTTTTATATCTGCCTTGAATTCCACTTTAAATAGAGAAGACTTTAATTTAGAAACAAAAATAAATCCTTTCATTTTGCTTTCAGGTTTCATTTTGTAACTTCTGGGTAAAACCACAAATTAGTTGCATATAGCTCCTCTAATAAGCTGAAGACTGAAATACTTTATCAGTGTTTGGTACATTTTTTAATTACATTTACACTGCAGGCGAACGAGCGTCAGCGCCCTAATGCAGAAAACAGCTATGACAGCTCTGTTTTTACACATAACAGTAATTTATGCATAAAAGCTACAAAAGTAGCAGTTTAAAAGATCCTATTGAGGCCCTATTCACAGCAGATCGTGGTGTGAGAAACCACTATTCCATGTTCCATGTGCGTTTCCTGCACCGCGTTTAAAACGTACTACAGTTGCAAACGTTAAAGTAGAAGTTCAGCCATAACCTGACTAATTCTAAATCTACTCGCAACCATATTCTAAAACAAATCTGTCTAACCCTGTGAAGAAGAAATCACTGTACTTACCTTTTCTGCAGGCGCTCTGGTCCGGTCCCACGCTGAGCTGTCAGCGGCGGCGTCTGTGTGTAGGAGTGTGCAGGAGAGGCAGCAGACAACGGAAGCTCCATAGTAACTCTATGGGTAATGACACTTCCCAGCCGTTGTCGGTTCTCTCCTGCGCACAGCATTCACCGCTGGAGACCAGATTGGCTTCTTTACAGGGTTAGATAGATCAGTTTTAGTAAATCAACCCCATATTGTTGACAGAGGAATCAATCCCAAAGAACCATTGTGTTCTCCCGGTGGGGGAAGCACATGTAAAATCTGGCAGGCTGGTTGTGCTCAAGTTGATTGATCAACTTGGGTACATTCAGCCTGTCCATACATGGTTCAAATATCAGTTGGTTCCTACTGAACAGGTCAAGAGTCGAACCATGTATGACCGGCTTAAGGGAGGGTTAGAACCCCCATCATTTTTTTTTTGATTGCCATCTGTGTCCCATTGGGAAGATTTCCGCTCTGTTAGTGTTCCGATGTCAACCCAAAATGTGGGCTTTTCTTTCCCTTTCACTTTCAATGATAAGGAGAAACAGTAGAAATAGAGAGAGTGAATCTCTCTAACAAGGGCACAGACAGCAATGAAAACTGACAAGTGTTCTAATCCCTCTCCACTGTATTCTTCCTAGCGGATATAATGTCATGTGATAAAATACTGTTTGGTTCCATGAGATAAATACTGCAAATGTTGATGAAATAACGCATGCTACATTTTACAAGCGTCTTTTTGTGAATAATAAAAAAAAATTAAAAACCCTATGAGGTATTTTACCGCAGATCTAAGGCCTGATTCACACCTATGCATTTTTAGTGCTTTATGCATTTTGCAGATTTGCACTACAGTTCATTTAACATGGTTTGCTATGGAACATGTTATGTAGTGCAAATCTGCAAAATGCAAAAAGCACAAAAAATGCATAGGTGTGAATCAGGCCTTAAAGCGGCACATACCGCTTCGTAAATGGAGTCCAATGTACTGTAAATTCTTTTCCAGCTATAAGTAAAAGCATAAATACTGTTTTTGTGGAGTAGTTTACTTAGCCTAACTTTGCTTTAAAAAAGTGACTTCAGCTACACAATTTCCTTCCAGCATTGTGTGGCTATTCTGCTAATCGTTAAATATAATGCTTCATGTTTAAACCCAAAATACCATCATGTTTCTTCATTTGCAAAAAAAGTGGCAAAAAAATTAGATCACCTTGAGTTGTCTGGGATGAGCAGTTTAGTAATATGAGAATCGTATTATACATGGATAGCAATGGTGTTCTCTTTGATCTAAACCATCTCTTTTCTAAATCTAAATTGTTATGCCAATTAGTTTTATTCTGTATGAGATGGAATATTTAGCTCAAAGTGTAACTTGCAAGGAGTTTAACAAACTTTGTTGCAGATTCCTACATTTTTCTCTTCTAAAGAAACAGTTTGTCCTTTCCATACTGATTCCTGAATGGGGTGGGTCAGGTTTCAGTATAATTACCTGGTACACAGATTTTTCTGAAGAGGAAAGCTGCATCATCTGTATTCCTGGGAAATAAGTCAAAGGAGAGTATCCCACCAAAGATGAAATTCCTATTAGAGGGGATGCCTAAAATTTTATTTGAATCTTAGTAGAGACTTCTAATAAAATCAGTCAGCCTATCACAGTCCGCCTACATTTTAGGGGGTACTCTATAACCAGTGGTGTATTGAACACCTCAAGGTTTCCATATTGCATTGATTTTTTTTGACAGTTTTAGAAAGTTAAAGCTGCAGTTTGAAAGGGAAAGGTAACTTGTAATAACAATACATTACAAAATGGCTTATGAAGCAATTTTTATTCTATATTATTTTTTAAAACAAAAGTGGAGTTTTTCTTTAAGGCTAATTACCCAGTTTATACAATGATAATGCAAACGCTCTCTCACAATTTCAGTGTACCCTGAAACAGACACATACATGGAGGGATCTCAGTGCCCACTATTCCTTTTGGGACTTGATATGTGATTAATTAATCATCTTTTTTGAAAGCTCTGCATCTCCCAGAACAGTTCCTAGCATAAATAGTTACATTTTTGTTGGAATTCTGGCTTGAACTCCTTTTCTGTAGATGACTACATTGCCTTATCATCTGTATCTTTCCTGCGCTATGAGGGGCTTTGTGTGGCATTGATATACAGTATAGAACTCTTGCTGGAGTTTCTTTTTATCTTAAAATTGATAGTTGCTGGCCAGGGGCATTGCTAGGTCTACAAAAGATCTGGTGCTAGAGCCCATAGCAGTAGAGTCCTACCTAATGTATAATGTCCAAGTTACTCTGGTAGCAATCCATATTCTGACCGCTCTTCTGGAAGGGGAACCTGTGAGAAGAAGCAATGGGGTTGATTTACTAAACTTGAGAGTGCAAAATCTGGTGCAGCTGTGCATGGTAGCCAATCAGGCTCTAGCTTCAACTTGTTCAATTAACCACTACCAAACCACCCCACGTACATTTACTGCCACAGGGTGGCCCTTCAGCATGAAATCACGTACCTGTATGTGATTTTGATTGCCGGGTCTGGGGTGCGACCCGCTCCCGTTGTGATTGAACACAGCAGGAGCCGATCAGCGGGTCCAGTGGACCCAATGTCCGCCGGGACCCCCGAGCGATCCCGAGGCAGACAGAACGGTGGTCTGCCCATGTAAACAAGGCAGATCACTGTTCTGTCAGAGGGGAAGATGGAGGTCTTGTTTTTCTGCCAAGTGGAAAGCGGATCTCTATTTTCCCCCAGTCAAAGCCCCAGTCAAACCCCCCCCCACAGTTAGCAAGCACTCCCAGGGAACACATTTAACCCTTTGATCGCCCCTGATGTTAACCCCTTCCTTGCCAGTGTCATTAGTACAGTGACAGTGCACTGATCACTGTATTAGTGTCACTGGTCCCCAAATAGTGTCACTTAGAGTCAGATTTGTCTGCCGCAATGTTGCAATCCCACCAAAAATAGCTGATCGCTGCCATTACTAGTAGAAAAAATAAAAATGTCATAAATATATCCCATAGAATGTAGACAATATAAATTTTGCGCAAACCAATCAATATATGCTTATTGGGATTTTTTACCAAACACATGTAGGAGAATACATATTGGCCTAAATTGATGAAGAAATTTGATTTTTAAACTTTTTTTAGTGGATGTGTTCTATAGCAGAAAGTAAAAAATATTGTTTTGTTTTTCAAAATTGTCGGTCTTTTTTTGTTTATAGAGCAAAAAAAAAAAAATTGCAGAGGTGATCAAATGCCAACAAAGGAAAGCTCTATTTGTAGGAAAAAAGGACTTCACGTTTATTGTGGTACAGAGTTGCACGACTGCGCAATTGGCAGTTAAAGTAACGCAGTGCAGTATCGCAAAAAATAGCCCGGTCATGAAGGGGGGGTAAACCTGAAGAGGTTACGTTTTGACAATAATACCTGGAAGCTGATTGGTTTCTATGCACAGATCTTGCACTCTGTAGGTTTAGTAAACAAATCTCAGTGTTTGCTAATATGCAGGTGAAGTTTGATTGGTGCATGGTTGTCCAGAACTTAGACTACATCCACACTTGTGCATTGTGGGAATGCACGCAAAACTGCATGCTTTCCTGCAGTGCACAAAAATGCCAAGTCCTTTTGCAGACACACGGGGGGGGGGGCATTAATTAATTAATTCTTAATGCCCCCCCTATGCATTTTGCTAACCTATGCGCATTTGTGCATGCCAAAATGCATGGTAATAGAGTAAAAAGGACACGGGATGCTGGGGCAACCTCTTCTGAACGATTTTTTTGACAGCTTGAAACCCCGTTGAACGCCTGTTTAGACACATTTGCATGCCGCGTTTAGTCACGTTTAGCAGCATTTCCGATGTCGAAAATTGCGTGCGAGGACCAGAGTTTGTCGCTACTGGACTCATCTATTGATTGCGCAGCGCATGTCTGTAGGATATTTTTCCAACATGTATGTACAGCTAGTGGCTTATTGGATTGGATCTTGGGCTCATTAGGGGTATATAAATGGTCTATGAAGCATTGCAAGCAATTACACGTTTTAAAAATTTTTTTTTGTGGTTTTTTCATTATTTGCGTTAAGTTTTGTAATGTAAAAAAAATAGGGCACCTTTAAAAATGCTTCTAAACGAAAATGCATCGAACACTGCTTTCCCATAGCACTTCTTAAACTGCTCCTCTTTCATGACCGTGGTCCAAAAATGTAACCCTAAGTATTAATACGAACAACAGTTTAGTCCTGAAACATAATCTCAAGTATATTAAAAAAATAAAAAACTTGTTATACCATTAAGTAAAAACGCTGTAAGTAGTATATTCTCCTTTATTATGACAATGTATAATTTATGTGTGTAGGAGTGAATGGTCCCATTGTTTAGGAAATGTTTAATTCCCCGTTGTCTTCTGTATTTCAACACGAGACAGAACACCCACTGCCTTTATATACCATGAAATAATCTTTTTGTTTCAGTATAATTAGAGTTACACATTTTTTTATTCACAGTCAATTTGCAGGGGCCAAAGAAGAATCTGACATGTGTTTAAGATTCCGTTCTACAATACAAATGATTGTTTGCAAACTATCACAGCAGTTTGTATATTTATTAATGTCATATAGTATGAATGCATCTTTTATGTTATTGTCAGTCATTTGCAGTTTTTGACACACAGCTACATTCAGTGCGCAAACTTCCATCTGCTTCGTATTTTCCTGTATGGGTCAGAAGTGTGGCAGGCCAATAGATATCATGGCTATGTAGCTCTTACAATGTCACTGACGTTCAAAGAGGAATGACAATCAATCTGCACCCCTACAAAAGGAGATTTACAACACTCAGCATGCTGTGTGAGCCAACGATTGCCATGAGTTCTTTGCGTACTGCTACCTGAGGCATTAGGTAATAGTACCCCCTTTACCAAACTTAGCCGTATTATGCATTCCCCCTAAAACGAAGAACTCAAAGTACAATGAAAGTGCTAGGAGGTGATTTGAGGACATTGGGGTTGATTTACTAAAGCATGTTCACTTTGGAAAGGTAGTTGCATTTTTCAAAGGAATTTGCCCTTATAACTTTTAGGGAACGTGGTGAAGTTTCACTTTGCAAAGGTTACCCAATCACATGCAAGAAAAATAAAGAAACAGCATTTTTCGGAGCACATGATTGGATGATGGAAGTCAGCAGAGTGTCACCTCATTCGCTAAGCTCTGGGCAAAATTCCCTAGTAAAGTGCAACTTCCCCCTGAAAAGCGAACAGTCTTTTTGCCGTTAGTAAATTAACATTTTCTGTTTTCAAAAAAATGAAGGTACTACCAATGTCCTGATTCTCATTTTAGCTAATAGAAGGGATGGCATTTGGTAAAGCAAACATGTTGCTTCAGGTGGCAGTATGAGGAGAGCAGATAGAAATAAGGGCCTGTGTCGATGAGCTTTTGTTCACTTCAAAAGGGTTTTGACCTGCAGTTGACTTCCTTCAGGTTGGTTTTGCATTCCCATAGATTTTTACATGAGTGCAAAACCGACTTAAAACAGTGCAGATCAGAAGGAGGTCAACTGCAGATCAAATTCACATATGAATGAATGGTGAATGAACTCAGAATTGTCTTAAGCCGGCCATAGACAGTTAGAATCTCGAACGGTTCAGCAGGGACCAGCCGAAATTCAAACCATGTATGGGCAGGCTGAATGTACACAAGTTGATTGATCGATCAACTTGTGTACAACCAGCCTGTCAGATTTTACATGCAATTATTGTTAGCGGCTTTTATAGCTGCTAACAGTAATCATTGTGAGAACACAACGGTGGGAGGGATTGACTGTGTTGATGGGGGAATCAAGCAATTTTAACTCCATCTATGGCTGGCTTTAAACAGATGTCAAACTATTGTCAACAGCACAAACCTAGAGCCCATCTGCACAGGCACTAATGGAGTTAAATGGGCAATTTGGAAGAAGCAAAAGGAAAAGTAACCAATCCCACAATGGGGTTGATTTACTAAAGCTGGAGTGCAAAATCTGGTGCAGCTCTGTATAGAAACCAATCAGCTTCCAGGTTTTTTTTTGTCGAAGCTTAACCCCCTGGCGGTAATCCCGAGTGTGGCTCGGGGTTAATTTTCAGTACAAAAAGCCACACTCGGGATTGCATTGCATTATCCTGGTACAGCTTACTTACCTTGTCCCCAGGATCCTGCAATGTCCTCCCGTTGTGTCCTCCACCGCCGGATCATCCGCCGGATTAATTACTGCTCCGGGCTTCGTTCCCTGCAAGTGTCACGACGCATGGGGCAGAGCCCGGTGGCAAATTAAAAAATGTAGACAAAACATAACACACTGTAGTAATCTGTAAGATTACATTATTGTATCAAATCATTTCACATCCCTTTTGTCCTTAATGCTTTATCCAGTGCCCTGCCTGCAGTTTTATATTATATATATTGTTCTTCAGTGGCGGTGCATCCATAAGGGAGCATGGGCGCCGCCCCCTCTCTCCAGCCAACCCCTCTATGACCAATGGATAGATTCATGCATTGCATGAATCTATCCATGGCTGCTGCTCCCACCCCCTATGCAGGCGCCCGGCCACTTTTCGGGCACTGGGTGCCTGAATTACAGCCGGGGGGGGGGTGTTTTTAAAGCACCTGATTAGAGCCATAGGCTCTAATAGGCGTCAAAGATGGTGACCTACGAGCGCTATGCGAGGACCCTGCTCGGAGGACACCCGCTACCCCACCGAGAGAGGGTAAGTGCCGGGCAGACGGCGATGGGGGGGGGTCACAGTGGCGGCATTGGATGGCACAGAGGCAGCATTGGATGGGCAGAGTGGCAGCATTCGATGGGCACAGTGGCAGCATTCGATGGGCACAGTGGCAGCGTTTGATGGCAAAGTGGCTGCGTTGATGGGCACAGAGACAACGTTTGATGGGCACAGTGGCAACGTTTGATGGGCACAGTGGCAGCATTTGATGGTAAAGCGCCGCTAAAAATAGCGCCATTTTACCGTCAACTCCCGCCCGTTCCAGTGTGAAAGCAGCCTTAGTAAATCAACCCCAGGGTCTCTTCCCACCATTTTCCTCTTGAGAAAGGAATGTGAGAATAGAGTTTGAGTAAATCTAATGGCAGAGGAAGCCGGTGGGGAAAGCAAGTCTGGGCATTCAATGCAAAAGTCACATTAAAGGTGAAAACAGGCAAAGGAAATGGAGTAAGAATAAAAACTTTAAAACAAGGTGTTTTCTTTGTATAAATGAGCTGTACAGGGTTTATTGTAATATTACAGCTATATTTTGAGATAAATGTGCTTACATTTACACAACAGATTATGAAATCTGCTATGTGATCCTACTTGTACAGTGCATATAGGGCTCACCTCCTGTGCAGCCATCTTTCATGAAACTTGTGATGTTTTGTCTTTTCAATAGTTGGTGATAGGAGCAGCAGCAGCCACAACATTTACATTTTTGAATAAATGAATGATTTGTAAAGCGCTGCAAATGTGAACTGAAACGCCTCAAGGTGCTAGAATGCGTTCTCTGTTGTCAGCTTCTCAGAAAAGGAAGGTCTTTAATTTTTTCCTGAAGGCCTGGTGGTTTACTTCCATGCGGATGTTGGTTGGAAGAGCATTCCATAGTCGAGGTCCTTGGACTGCGAATCTTCGTTCTCCCTTTGCTTTGTAGCGGTATTTGGGGATGGTAAGGAGGTTTTGGTTAGCTGATCGAAGACTGCGATTCGGTGTGTAGTGTTTTATTTTTTCGCGGAGATATAGTGGGGCGTTTCCTTATATGCATTTGTGGGTGAGGCAGAGGGTCTTGAATGTGATCTGATTCCTCACGGTTAGCCAGTGTAGGCTCTTTAGGGAGGGGGAGATGGATTCCCAGGTTTTTTTTCTCCTGTTAACAGTCTTGCCGCCGTGTTTTGGATGAGTTGTAAGCGCGCAAGCTGATATTGGGGTAGTCCTACGTAGAGCGAATTTGCCTAGTCGAGTCGGGAATTGATGATTGTTCCCACAACTGCCTCTTTGTCTGTAATATTTTTCCAATATTATCACAGCCCTTTAGTTTGCAAGTTGAACTGTCACCCTTCAGCAGCTATGAGTAAGCACTCGTTATGAGTGCAAAACGCGTCAGCTGATCTCTGTACAATTCTGCTGTGATGTTCTGTATACTTCTGTGATCCAGCTTTTTGATAATAAAGGCACTTATTATCAGACCGGTGTGCGGCTTTAAACAAAATTTAGGAGAAATAACAAAATACTATATAAGTGGTAGCCATGTATGGCTCAAGAAGTGGAAGGGAGGGTGGAAATATGTATATCCTGAACGAATAGCATACCCTTTTCACTTTAACCACTTCAGCCCCAGAAGATTTGGCTGCTCAATGACCAGGCCATTTTTTGCGATACGGCACTGCGTTGCTTTAACTGACAATTGCGCGGTCGTGCACCAAAACACAATTGACGTCCTTTTTTCTCACAAATAGAGCTTGCTTTTGGTGGTATTTGATCATCTCCGCGTTTTTTTTTTTTTGCGCTATAAACACAAAAAGAGCGACAATTTTGAAAAAAACACAATATTTTGTACTATTTGCTATAATACATATTTAAATATCCCCATTTAAAAAAAAAAAAAAAAGCTATTTTTTTCTCAGTTTAGGCTGATATGTATTCTTCTACATATTTTTGGTAATGAAAATTGCAATAAGCATCTATTGATTGGTTTGCACAAAAGTTATAGCGTCTACAAAATAGGGGATAGATTTATGGCATTTTTATTATAATCTTTTTTTTTTTTTTACTAGTAATGGCGGCGATCTGTGATTTTTATTGAGACTGCGACATTTTGGCGGACAGATCGGACACTTTTGACACATTTTTGGGACGATTGACAATTATACAGTGATCAGTGCTATAAAAATGCACTGATTACTATGAAAATGTCACTAGCAGAGAAGGGGTTAACACTAGAGGGCGATCAAGGGGTTAACTGTGTTCCCTATGTGTGTGTTCTAACTGTTCTAACTAAAACAAAATATCCTAACACACTGCCTCTTGGTTGCTTGATTTAAAAAGTAAATGTTACAGGTATCAGATTTATGGTGGTAATTTGGCTTCCATGGGATGTCAGAACTTCTGCTTTGTTTTCATTCTCGGCTATGCTATATTCTTCTGCTGTTCATCAGTTGCGCTGGTCCCTTCCATAAAAAATAATGAGAGACTCTGGGAGACAGCCTGCTATTTTCTAAAGAAAGCTGTGGCTCTTGGCAAACATTAAATAAAAATGATGTAATGACATTTACTTTTATGATGAAGAGCCCATCGGAAGTCATCAAGGGAGGTTTTTTTTGTTTGTTAGTACACCTATTCTTTGAAAAGTTTCTGTAAAATTATTCAGTAAATACTCAAGATCTCTGAAATAAATGTGCATATAAAGCACACAAAGTTGCCAAGATTAAAACAAACTCAAATTGTTCAAATTTAAACGTTCCCCTGTGTCACACTGAATTAGAAACACATAAAAAAAATATATTAATATAAAAAAAATATTGCCCCTTCAGACCTGTGCATTTATATTTGCTTTGTGTCACCCATTGACGTTCATTTTGTCAGGGGCATTGCTAGGATTGTAGAAGACCTGGGGCTCCCCTGGTGCACCCTAAGGCCCCTTTCACACTTGTGCGACTTCAAAGTTGTGCGATTTTGCCGCAATTTGGGAGCAGTACATTGTACGACTTTGCCACAACTTTGGCATTAACCATTCTCAGCTTGTGCTTACAAAGTAGTGCTGAAATCGTGTCTATATTATTCAGGTACGATTTGAATGATACTTGAGGGTTTAACATTGAGGTCTATGGACATCAACTCGCATGGAAATTGGACCAAAATAGTGCAGGGACTACTTTGAAGTCGGCACGACTTAAAGTCGTGCCAATATGAATGGTAGTCATTGAAAATCATGGAGAATGACTTGTCATACGATTTTGCAGTACAAAATCATGGGACAAGTCGTATAAGTGTGAAAGGGGCCTAAAAGGAAAGAATTATGCAGTGCACCTGTGCACCTAGCGTACTGCACCAAATGGTGGGTGTGGAAGGCTTTAAAGTTGAAGGGTTAAATAGAGCCTCAGCCTATTCGCACATATCCCACAGTGCTTGTACCAACAAAATATGGAGTATGTAATGTATAATATAGCATATAACATATAGGGGTCAGGAGTATGTAATGTACAGCTCAGAGGACAGATGTCCGGAGTGCATTATGTACTCCGGACATCTGTCGAGGGGTTAGGAGTCTGTAGTGTATAGTATGCAGGGGTCAGGAGCATATAATCCACAAAGGACGATGTGACAAGCAATAATAAAATTGGGAGTGAAGAAGGAAAACTAAGAAACAAAATTACTACAAAAAAAAAAAAAAGAAATCAGTGACATCAGAGACATCCAGAGAGGAATCAACTCTGTAGTGACGCTCTGCAAACCACCTTGGCCTGCTATCACTTAGGAAGCCCAGGACACCGCCATGCCTTTTGTTGAATGCTCTTAATTTTCATTTGGAGCAGGAAGACCCATAGTTGTGGGCGAGCTGAATTGTTTTTACAATCCACAGTGCAACAATTCTAAGTGGAACCACCAATGCTTTCTTTGTGCATGTAGGCAATCTTCCTCTGTATTGCCTTAGCTAGCTTGTTCCAAATAAACTGAATTTTTTTTTAACAAAATCCAGGCTCATCCAATATTTCCCTAATTCTTTCAATGCAAGTCCCAATTTATGTGAAAGAAGGTAAACACTTTAGACAAGAAGGGTGGCATTGTTCTAAAACCACTCTGTTGGAAGTCATAACAAATTAAAGCTGTGTGGGGAAGATATATATCCTGGAGACTTGTCTGGCTGATGCCATAATAAATGAGATAACTGTTCTGATTGACAAATGGTACAATGAAACAATATTCACTATAATAGTTACCATGCCACAATACCCTGCGTTTAGAGCAGACTTATAGAGATCTTATAGAGAAAAAGATCAATACGGATTGGAAGATATTTTTTCACTAGCAGCAGTCACAGCTAGTGGTGGCACTAACTTTGGTGGCTAGGGCCCTGAAAGTGTGAGTATAGGAAGTGAAATCCATTTCTCAGCAAGAAGTAGAGAGGAAGTCATCAACACATTGCTGAAATTTCACAAAAAAGAACTACAAACTTTACTAATCTCCACAGTTAGCCTTAGAAGAAGAATACAATAATATTTAAAAAAACATAGTGTTTTACTGTGCTGTTGCTGCTCTGTTTGTGTATCCACAAAAGACTTCTACACAGATATAGCCAGTGTTACTTCTGCCTTCATCCACTAAAGGGTGCCTAAGGAACATGGAGTATAAGAGAGACTCTGAGTAAAATTGTGAAGGTTAGTGGGAAGCATAGTTTACAAGAGAGACTGAGCTATTACCACAATTTTGCTGGAAAACTACAGTTCCTAAGAGGGAAACATTACAAGGGAGGGACAGTAGTAATTTTCCGGGTTGAAGGAGGTAAATGGCTTTCTTGCTACTGGTAGACCAATGCTGATACAGACCATAACCCACCTAAGTGCAGTACAGCAGATGGTATCCTTCAGCCTTGAATCACGACCAGGACTGTGGTGAGCCACATGCTAAGGATACCACCAGAGAGAGAGAAGCCCTTTGTGCCTGGTTCTGGAGCGGAAATCATCTGTTTGTACAGGACTGGTGAGTGGCTGCTGGTCAATCATACATTGAAGCCTAACAGAGGGACAGACTTGCTGGCTAGGCACTTTACTTTTGCCTACACCAACACTTAAAGAGCACCAACAGAGCATTACAATGCAAGCTTTTGGGCCCCAACAAGCTGGCCAGCAGAAGGTTTAGTACATGTGCTGCTGCATTACTACATTGCTGCGGTAACCACCTATAGGTTCTCTCCACCTCCCTTAAATAGACTACCCTGTGTAGCTTAAGGAAAGAGGTGGATTATTAAGTGTTCATTGCTTGCAGCCTGCTAATCATCAGTTAATTACTATGATATTACTGCTTGCTAATGTTTAATTGTTAATTGCTGTGTTAATATCTTTGATGGTGAACCCACTTCAACATAATCTTGCCTTCCTGATATGCCCCTGTATAGGCTCTTCTTACTAATAACCATTACAATATACTTGACTGATACTTAAGCAGGTCTGTGTCATTTTCTGGTTTATATGTGTTGCTGTGTTTGGGGGTATTTATATGTACAGGTGTCTCCATCTATATCCTCAGTTCAGCCAGGTGTGCTAGAGAGTACAGAGCTGTTAGCAGAGCCGTGGGCACAAGAACAGAGGACCTAACACATTAAATGGCTTGTTGGGGGGGGGGGGGGGTAAGTGCTACATATAATTGCTTTAAAAAAAATCAGTAAAACAAGAGTTCAAGAAAACAAAACAATTGTATACCTAAATAAATGACAAGTAAAAAATATATACTTTTTTAGACAGACTTAATCAGAGTCAGGGAAAAACACACATTCATGAGCTATTACTATAAAATACAGATCCATGTTCTATACGGATATGAAAGTATTAAGCATAAGCAATGAGCTGTTGCCGCTGCAACAGACAGAGAACTATTGGTGGCCTACATTTGCAAAGAAAAAAAAATGCCATAACTCAGTGTCAGTGAAGCTGCAAAATATAATGAGTCAGCTGTTCAAGATTCCCGACACATTCCAAGTGCCCTTTGTAGTCTGCATAAGTTACAATAACAACAGCAAAGGTTGTCAGATCTCTTGAAGCTAAGATGTAAAACATTCACAACATGTACCTTAAAAAAACAAAAATGTTTGTATAATTTCTTAAACCTAAACTAAACCCAGACAAAAATGAAGATCTGATCGTATTGAATAAATGTATACATACAGGAATAAATATGTATTTAACTCAATAATTCTGTGGGAGAGGGAGGATCTGCATTGAGAGCCAATCAGGTTCTGCTGTACACACATATGATCACAAGAAACACACAGACAAGAGGAGAGGGTAATGTAAGCAGAGTGATAATCTCCTTAGTGTGCTGCTGCTCCTACTCTGTCCAGTCAACAGGCTGGAGGGGTGTTTTGACCAAAAATGTAAGCAGAAGATTGGCAATGCTCTACCTCACGGACCCAGGACTGGAATTACCAGTGCTCTAGACAAGTGTTGATATGGACGATACCTAGCTGATGCTTTTTTTTTTTTTGTTGGATCGGTGTTTTATTCAAAGCTCCTAACCAGATTATTATGCTGCTGCTATGAAGGTTTTGAATCTGGCTGTGCTGCCTAATGCCCCGTACACACGGTCGGATTTTCCGATGGACAATGTCCGATCGGAGCGTGTTGTCGGAAATTCCCACCGTGTGTGGGCTCCATCGGACATTTTCCATCGGATTTTCCGACACACAAAGTTGGACAGCAGGAGATAAAATTTTCCGACAACAAAATCCGATCGCGTCAATTCTGACCGTGTGTGGCCTGTTCCGACGCACAAAGTGCCACGCATGCTCAGAAGAAATTCCGACACCGGACAGCTCGTTCTGGTAAACTTAGCGTTCGCAATGGATACAGCACTTTCGTCATGCTGCAATGTTAAAAATGGTTTAATACAGCGCACTCTCTTCTTCTTTATAATGTGACAAGAATTAAGTCGTTTTGCTGCTCATATTCACACACACTTCTCACAAAGTTTTATTTGTGTTTTTTTAGTGGGATTCCCTCAATATATTGTTATTAGTTGTCACATCTGACAGTTTTATATTTTTTATGGTTTTTTTTTTTTTCTTTTTAAGCCTTTTTTTTTCTTTAATGTTTGGATTTTTTCCAAGGCTGATCTTTGTGCAATGTTATTTTTATTTTTACTCCAGAATATTTTTGTGTGTGTTTTGTGTGGCAAGTTACCCCAACACCATTGATATCTTTTATTATTTAATCTCCATGAGATTTTTTGTTGTTGGTGTCCCTTGTTCATTTCACATTGTATATTAGAAATGTACCTGAATACTCACAAACAAACCGTCATTTTTGAAGTAAAACACATAGGAGAGTATAATTCAAAACAAAAATCCTTTATTAAGGGCTCAGAACCAAACAAAGAGGAAGGCAACACTGGATCAACAGGAGAAATTAGTGAAGCCTGGGACCCCCACGGCAGACATCAATTCTTAAACCTCAAAATTGGTGGCCTGAGGAGTCCATAACTAAGGGAGGGCAGTCTGGTCCGGGATTCACAGAGATCCGGATAGCAGCAGATGACATCAGTGTCCCCAGGCTGTGGTACCACAAGAGGCTGCATCTTTTGGCCGACCAGACTGGATCCAGGGTCCTCACTCTCTGGTCTTCCTTTCACACTTCCTTCCGGGCTGTGGCTGTGCAGTTGGAGATGTGGCAGGAGGAGGAGTAGGACCTGGAGGAGGAGGAGGACTGGGAGGACCTGGAGGAGGAGGAGGACTGGGAGGACCTGGAGGAGGACTGGGAGGACCTGGAGGAGGACTGGGAGGACCTGGAGGAGAGGGAGGAGGAGGAGGAGGACCATCCCAAAGCTGTGTGTGAGGTGTAAGTTGGCCCCTCACACCTTTCTCCAGAGCCTCGGATATGAGGGCCTGACACATGGCTTGTTGGCCCTTCTCCATCCTCTGCATTTTATAGGCAATGAATGCCGCAAGGTTCTCCTGCCTGGTGTGGGGTGCTCCCAGGACCTCTGTAGCCCTCCAAAAAAATCTGATAGCCGCCTCCTCTAGGGTACTCCTCCTGCTGCCACTTTCTGTTTTCAGGGTGGGTGGAGGGACCTGCAGATCAGCCACCTCCTGGCTGAGACTTCCCTGTGTATGAAAAAGGGACATAGTTGTAATGTTTTGCATCATCAATCACAATCATAAATTAGTACTCCCAACTAACATCTAGTTAACATCATTGATTGGACAAGCAGAAATATTTAGAGGAATGCTATACCTGGCTCAATCTGGGCTCCTCCACATGTGGCCTGGAAGGCCCAGGTTGGGCATCAGAAGCCTCAGCCGGGGGGGAAGGAAGCGTGGAAGGAAGACTGGAGAGGGATGGCCTGGGTTCAGTCTGGCCTGCCAGAAAGTGCAGCCTGTCGTAGTACAACATCCTGGGGACATAGATGTCATCTGCTGCTCCG
Source organism: Lithobates clamitans (assembly GCA_037952925.1). NCBI lineage: Eukaryota > Metazoa > Chordata > Amphibia > Anura > Ranidae > Lithobates > Lithobates clamitans. Next base: position 403,619 of record JBBGZY010001757.1, on the reverse strand, counting down.
GATCTCTGTGAATCCAGGACTTTCTTGCGCTCCCTCAGATATGTACTCCTCAGGCAACCAATTAATATCTTTAAATAAGTGATGTCTGCCGTGGGGATCACCTGCTTCACAATTTCACACAATTGCTCCAGTGCTGCCTTCCTCTTTGCTTGGTTCTTGAAATGGGGGTGGGTAATCTCCCACAGACAGGGCAGCTCCCTTAGCATATCAATGAATAGTGACATGAAGTCAGTATCTCTCATTAAGATATCCATGTTCACTGCAAGACACAACACAAGACAAAGCCTAATGTCAGACCAAACTCTCCTAATCTTGTTACAATATGGGCCTCAATCTAGAAGCAGTATAGGCCCAAGTTTGTCTCTTACCTTCGTTCTTATGATCGGCGCGTCCAATGCTCCTTCCTCCGCTCACAGATCGTACGTAATACGCACGCGTGTTACGCTTTATACACACTGCGCATGTGTGTAACTCCGCCCGCCCCTGACGTTCTTTCTATTCTATTCCCCGCCCCTTTTAGTTCGGCGCAGTGGGGGAAGAGCATGATGGCGGAGTTACACCAGGTGCGTGATAATTCGTACAACGAGGAGGAGGAGGAAAGCCCGGATCCAGGCACGTCCCGATCCAGAAGGAGACGTTTTAAGGCCACAAATATGTCGTTTGGGGAGATGTTGGAGATGGTCGACATCATGAAGAAGTCCGACTATGACGGAAAATATGGGCCTTACCCCCACCCCAACATCAGAAAGGCCAAGATCATTGGTAAAGTGGTCAGGAGTCTGGAGAGGAATTTTGGGGTACGAAGGTCTAAAGATCAGCTCAGGAAGCGGTGGTCGGACCTGCAGTTGAGAGAGCCGGAGCAGTACCGAAAGATCCGGAGAGTGCTGCAAAAAAGTAAGTAGTTGTGCTATGTTCATATTCTTTCTGTCTTTATTCCGTTCGTTCTGCTCCATATGCTTTTAGTAATTGTAACGTTTAAAAGGGCAACTTTAATGTTCATGGGCCCATTATTCGTTCGTATCAAACATTTTTTCTTTCGGCCTCTAGAACACCATTGTTTAGGCCATATGCATTTTCACACATTTTTTTGGGGCCTACTTGGATGCCAAATATTTGTTTGTGTAGATGGGTTTGTTACTAGAATGAAATGCAAACTAGATTGTGTGTAAGGAGAGGACACTGAGCAGCTGTTTTCACATCTGGACACTGGAGCACTAGTGTGAGACCCCAGAACACCATTTTTATTAGGGGGGGCACACAGGTGCTCCAGTGTATACTATAGGGGGGGTTACATGTGTGAAGCTTGTACCAAACAGGTAAAGTATTGCAGCTTGACAAAGGCCCATAAAAAAAAGACATCTTTGAACTCGGCTAAAATAGACAATTGTACCCCACTTCCAAGCAATGTTTACTATTTCTATAGTTCTGCCATCAAATATCTGTGTGCTAAGTATACCATTTTTGTTTTACATAGGGGAGAAAAGACTCGGACACTCCTCATCCCAGGAGAACACAGACCCCCCCCCCCCTCTGGAAGAAGGGGAACTACCCCAAACACAAGAAGAAGAGCAGGAGGAAGAAGAAGACGTGGTGGAGATTGGCACCACAACAGGTGAGTGTCTGCGACCACAGACTCAGGTAAAAGAGATGGCTGGTGGCAGATTTTTGAGACCTTTTTTTTTGTTCTTTATCTCTTTTTAGGTGATCGTGATGTTGTGGATCCAGAACGCTTTACATCAGAAAGTGCCCAGATACTGATAGGGGAGATCATAGGATGTAATCTCCAATTGCAAAACATCCAGCAACAAATCACTGATGTTATTAAAAAAAATAATAACATCATTGATGTTTTGGGGCGAATTTAAACCCCACAAAATCACCTGTTTTATGGTACCAAACTTTTTTCAATGTTTAGAAAAGCCAAATTTGGAGGATGCACACAGTGTGCCAACATGTGCTATCTGCCATCACGGGAGATCAATGGACGCGTTTTGGGGGTGCAACCCCTTCCTCAATTATAAAGTAGCGTTGAGGAAGGGCTTGCTCCCCCAAAACACGTCCCTTGATCCCCCCTGATGGCAGATAGCACATGTTGACATTCGTAAATTGGTGTGCATCTTCCAAATTTGGCTTTTCCAGGGGTGTGTTCCCCCCATCTGAACGCTATATCAAACCCAGTTCCTAAATACTGATGTCTGATATAGCCTTCAGGTTTTACCTAATGTGAACTTTGTAAGTTCTAGTTTTTTGGCTTTCTTGTTGGTTTTACACAGGCCTGTTTTATCTGAAATGGATATTTTGATTTTTCATAATGCTACTGCAAACATTTTATACAACAAACATGTTGGTTTGTTTTAAAAACCTTTGGTAAATGCACATGTGATTGTGCAGGTATAAAAAAGTGCCTTACTCAAGAATGTGTGGATTATTGTCTCAACACTACAACACTTTTGGGGTGATGTAATTGCTGTTTTATGCAAAAATGGGGGTTATTTCCTAAGGGCAAATACACTTTGCACTACAAGTGCAGGTTCAGTGCAGCTGCAAGTGCACTTGTAGTGAAATGTGTTTTTGCATTTAGGAAGTACCAGCCAACACTATTCTTTATAAGGTTACCCAATCACGACATTTTCTGCACTCAACACATTTCTGTCAGGGTCAGCTCAAACAAACACAAGCAGTAAATGTCCACCAAGAATTGCTTTTGGTTGTTTTTTATTTGAAAAAGGTGTCACAGATTGTCTGGCATATTGATAGCCCCCCTACCCGCAAAGAACTCTAGGTATCGTAACCGGACATCACGGGCATTCAGGGAGGGCAAGCCAGGACGGCCGCTTTCAAGTGCCGTCATTGTTGAAGTATTTGGGATTCCGGCCTCAGGCCCAACTGAGCCAGCATAGTTGGCTGAATGTTTTCTTAAAAAATTATGGAGAACACAGCACGCCAGTATAATATGGTTCAGTTTATACTCCGCCATATGGATGGGTGTCAGAAATAGTCGGAACCGGCTGGCCAGGATTCCAAATGTGTTCTCCACCACTCTTCGGGCTCTGGCCAGTCGGTAATTAAAAACCCTCTGTTCCGGGGTGAGGGTCCTCATCGGGAATGGCCGCATCAGGTGGTCCCCCAGCGCAAATGCTTCATCAGCAACGAACACAAATGGGAGACCTTCAACATTGTCCTCTGGAGGTGGCAAGTCCAAGCTGCCATTCTGGAGACGCCTGTAGAACTCCGTCTGGGCGATCACTCCACCATCGGACATCCGTTCTTTCCCACGTCCACATACAAGAAGTCGTAATTAGCCGACACCACCGCCAACATCACTATACTATTAAACCCCTTGTAATTATAATAGTACGACCCCGAGTTGGGTGGTGGGACGATGTGGACGTGTTTCCCATCAATTGCCCCTCCGCAGTTAGGAAAGTCCCACCGCTGGGCAAAGTGGGAGGCCACAGTCTGCCATTCCTGTGGCGTTGAAGGAAACTGTTGAGGAAAAAACAATAAACATTACTATTTTTTCACAGAAACCTGGCAAGCAGATTAGACACAAACATTATGGGTCAACCCCCAGATAGCATTTATTAAGGGGAATTTAACAACAACAAAGTATAAGGTACACCTTATATTCCCCCTCCCCCCCCTCTCATGGGCCATTTCTAACATTATAGGGGGGGGGGAACTCTTGGACAAGAAACCCTCTTCACTTCATTGAGAGATGAATGCCTAAATACAGGGTATTACTTGGAACAGCCCCTCCTTAGTTACACTATTGGCAGCCCACTGGACAGGTAAGAAGTGTCATAATACAAAGATATAAATACACACTGTACACATTTGAGCACATTTGGACATTCTGCTATTACCTATCAAGATCATAATAGGATACAAAAACTTTAAACAGTACCATTGGAAAGTATACAGGCAGGCCCTTGCACTACATGCTTTGGGGAATTCATCCATAAATCTGAGCACTAAAGAGGTGGGTATAGTGTGTATGGGTTTGGCAAAGTCAGCAGATAGATGATTGAGGATAGAGAATTGGGATCAGCTGACTTAGCAGTTGGGGGAGGGAGGGTTACAAAAAATTTGGGGACACCACAAAAAAAAGCCTCTGGCCCTCTGCCTGAATTTAAATCCAAAATAACATTTCCAAACATTTTAGGGGGTGTTTGGGGTAAAGCACTACTATGGAGCTGATAAAATACATTGTTAAGTGACTACATGAGGTGAATATAGGGCAGGAGACACCATGCTGGGGAGGTTAGTGAAGGGCAAATATGTATGAAGGACATAAAATAATAATTACATAAAAATCCAGCATGCATGAGGACAAAGGGGACATTCACAGCATACTACAATCATGGTAATTAGGGAATGAGGAAAGAAATACAATACATTATCAAACATTAAATACAATAAAATGTGATATAAAAGGATAAAAATCTTACCTTCATATACTCCTTCTGCAGGACCTGTATGATGGCAGAACAGGTCTCTGGGATAATGATACCCAGAGCCTGGGGGGAGATGCCTGTCGAGAACTTGAGGTCCTGCAGGCTTCTCCCCGTGGCCAAATACCGCAAGGTAGCGACCAACCTCTGCTCTGCAGTGATGGCTTGCCTCATGCAGGTATCCTGCCTGCTGATATAGGGGGTCAGCGAAGCCAACAGACGGTGAAACACGGGGTCCGTCATCCTGAGAAAGTTCCTGAAATCATCAGGATTATTCTCACGGATCTCACGGAGCAAAGGCATATGACAGAACTGGTCACGCTGAAGCAACCAATTCTTGGTCCATGAACTCCTCCCCACCCTGTTCATGGACTGGACTTGTGTCAAGGTCAGGACCCCAACACCAAGCCCCCGCACAGCACGAACTCTACGAGGAGTACGCATACGAAACATGGCTAGAAAACGGTCGGCTGCTCAGAACGAAGTAACAGAACGCACTGAAGAACAGCAAGGCCTGTGAAGAGCGACTTGAAAACCAGTAACGAACGAACAAGAATACAGTGACTAAAGTCACGCGGAACTTGCTTGCACTGAAGAGCAGATACAAACCCACAAGCACAAACTGAACGGCAGAAAACGATCTGAAAGCCACGAGTCTGAAAAAGCGCGAATCGTCTCTCACCAAACTTTTACTAACACGAGATTAGCAAAAGGAGCCCAAAGGGTGCTGCGCTTGGTTCTGAACCGGCCTTTTCTAGTCTCGTCGTACGTGCTTGACGTCACCGCGTTGTTGGCGATCGGAAATTCCGACAACTTTGTGCGACCGTGTGTAGGCAAAACAAGTTTGAGCCAACATCCGTAGGAAAAAATCCGATGATTTTGTTGTCGGAATGTCCGATCAATGTCCGACCGTGTGTACGGGGCATAACAGGGATGCCTGGATCACAGTGTTGATGACACTGGAAAAACAGCTTTGTCAGCCATAGCCCCGTTATTTTTTTTTCAGATGGCAATTGTGATTGCTTCTAGAAACAGTGGGCGGGGTCGTTGCTCTCCAACCCCCCTCCCACCACTCGCCTGTTTTTTAGGGCTTACCATTCTTACCGGCGAGCCTGGGAAACAATCCGACAGTTCACGTGGCTGGTCTCTGAGGTGAGGAGTAGGTAGTCTCTCCCCACCTCTGTGATCTAGGAGGACCGGAGTGATGTCATAATGTCACTTCCAGTTTTGGGGCGAAAAAAAAACAATTTTTTTTTAAAGCATAAGATAAATATTTTTTTTTTTTGATCTTGTGCTTTCAAAGGGAAAAGAGAGGTTTGGAGTCTTATAGACCCAAGATCTATCCATAAAGAGGACACGTCATCCCTTATTTCTATTACAAGGGATGTTTACATTCCCTGTAACAGGAATAAAAGTGATCAAAAAAAAAAATTAAAGGGACAGTGTAAAAAAAAATGAAAGTACCCCCATCCCTCCGTGCTCCATGTAGGATATCACCGCAAACGATAGAGCAAGAGCAATAATTATAGCACTAGACCTCCTCTGTAATTCTAAACAGGTACCCTGCAAAAAATGTTTAAAGCGTTGCCTATGGAGATTTTTAATATCATGCAATATATACAGTGGAACCTTGGTTTACGAGTAACGCAGTTAACGAGCGTTTTGAAAGATGAGCAACTTTTTTCTTTTAATTCTTGGCCAGATGTGCGGGGGCGCCGGGGAAACTCAGAATGGTTCGGAGCCGTTTGGAAATACTCGGAAACACTCGGAAATACTTGTAAACACTCGCAAATACTCCGTTCCCGAATGTTTCCAGAGCCTTTCCGAGTTCAGCCGAGCCGTCCCCAATTATTTCCGAGGTTTTCCGGTGCCCCCCCTCCTCTGGCCACATGCGGTATTGCATGTAATAGAAGTCAATGCAGAAAGAATTATCTTTATTTACATTGACTTCTATGGGGAAACTCGCTTTGATATGCGAGTGCTTTGGATTACAAGCATTCTCCTGGAACGGATTATGCTCGTAATCCAAGGTTCCACAGTATAAACAAAAAAATTGTGTTTACAGATCAGATATCAACAGTAATAAAGCAATACTAAAATTATATAATATTGTCTGTGATTATAAAAGTCATACTCCTCCAGTGCAAATTAAAGTGTGTGATCCCACATGTGCTCCACCACAGTGATAGCTTATGCCCTCACCTTTTTTGGACCCAAATATAGGTCAAATACACTTATATCTTTTGTCCTTGGAGGAAACAAGGGGCTAGGGATTTCCTCCACATTCTAAATGTTATCATCCACCACTCCAGCAAATAACAGCATATTCTCCTTAAAGGGGTTGGCGGTCCAACCTCGCAGCTGCAAATCTATCAAAGCAGAGGAAAGGCTACCATGGTGCAGTATTCTCTATTAACAAGCACTCTATTTGAATTCAATGCACTTACATTAATAGAAGAGTATTTCAGCATTAGTGTGTATTAGCATAATACTAAAAATGGCTCCCAGTGCCTCAATTCTGGTTTCTGGAATATATTGTATTTTAACATATATATAGTATGATAATATATTATATTGTTATATACACTGTATGTTTGTTATGTGTTCCCATTCACACAGCATAGCTAAAATAAATAAAAAGGATATTTCTTACCTTTCCAATTGTTTCTTTGTGGTGTTTTTTATACATGAGGTTCTATAGGCTGCTTGCAATTCTGAACAATTTTAAAGTGCAATAAGGAGACAGGCTGTGGGGCAGTTTTTTTTAAAGTGCATTAATATACTATGTGGGGGGGGGGTTACTAAAACAGGAGCATACAGAACCTGGAGCAGTTTTGCATAGTAGCCAATCAGCTTTTAGCTTCAGCTTGCTCAGTTAAAGGAGTTGTAAAGTCTCAGAGTTTTTCACCTTAAAGCACTCTATGCATTAAGGTGAAAAACGTCTGTGCTGCAGCTGCCTCCCAGAGCCCCACATTTTGTTACCTGAACCTGATCGTTCCAGTGATGAGCACGAGCCCGGCAGCTGCAGCCGCTGTCTCTGGTCCTCATTGGATAGATTAATAGCAGCAGGAGCCATTGGCTCCCACTGCTGTCAATCAAATCATTGGAGCTGGGGGCGGGCCGAGCCCTGCTGTCTGTGTCAATGGATGCAGCAGCAGCACTTCTGAGCGCGCCCACATGGAAATCGGCTCTCCGTGGGGGTGCTGCTGGGACACCCCAGAAAAGAAGGATCGGGGCAGCTCTTTGCACAACTCTTTGCACAGAGCAGGTAAGTATAGGCATGTTTGTTATTTAACCACTTCCTTCCCCGCCCATAGTTATATGATGTCCGCAGATGAGATCTCCCATCCTGAGTGGGCGTCAAATGACGGCTTCACCTTCCCAGTGGTATAGGGAGCCCGCCGCGTCACAGAAGAGCTGATGCGCGTGCCCAGTGCCAGCGAAGTCCGCCGGGCACCTGCGATCACTCGTGACAGGAGCAGGAATGTGGACCTGTGTGTGTAAACACACAGATCCACGTCCTTTTAGGGGAGAGGAGACAGATCGTGTGTTCCTAGTATATAGGAACACCGATCTGTCTCCTCCCCTAATCAGTCCCATCCCCCCACAGTTAAGCCTCGTACACACAATGCGATAGTTGACAGGGAATTGTCTGTTAACAGACTGTTGGCCTAAAATCTGACCATTAGTACGCTCCTTTTGAAAATGTTGTCCAACTTTCTGCTAACAAATGGGATGACATGCTAGTAAATTTTCGGCGGATAATGGTTGGTTATCAGATTTTCTGATGGTCAGTACACAAGTCCATCACACAAAAGTCGAAAGTACAAACACCCATGCTCAGAATCAATGCTCACCAAACACGAAATTAGCAGAAGGGGCCCAAAGGGTGGCGCTCAAGAGCTGAAATTCCTTGTTGTATGTCACTACGTTCGTGTTTGTTGGCCGACAATTGTTGATAGCCCCCTTGTGTTAACTCCTTCCCTGTCAGTGACATTTATACAGTAATCGGTGCATTTTTATAGCACTGATTGCTGAATAAATGTCAATGGTCCCAAAATAGTGTCAAAAGTGTCCGATCTGTCGGCCGAAATGTCACAGTCATGATAAAAATCGCAGATCACCGTCATTACTAGTAAAAAAAAAATAATAATATTAAAAATGGTATAAATCAATAACCTATTTTGTAGGCACTAAAACTTTTGTGCAAACCAATCAATATATGCTTATTGCGATTTTTTTTTACCAAAAATATGTAGAAAAATACATATCGGCCTAAACTTAGGAAAAAATTAGTTTTTTTTTTTTTTTTTTAATTATGGATATTTATTATAGCAAAAAGTAAAAATATTGGGGGTTATTTATGAAAGGCAAATCCACTTGGAAGTGCAGTTGCTCTAAATCTAAGGGGTAGATCTGAAATGAGTGGGAGCTCTGCTGATTTTATCATCCAATCATGTGCAAGCTAAAATGCTGTTTTTTATTTTCCTTGCACGTCCCCCTCGGATCTACAGCGACTTTACTTCTAAGTGCACTTTCAGTGCACTTTCAAGTGCACTAGCAGTGAAAAGTGGATTTTCCTTTAGTAAATAACCCCCATTGAGTTTTTTTCAAAATTGTCACTCTTGTTTTGTTTATAGCACAAAAAATAAAAACCAGAGGTGATAAAATACCACCAAAAGAAAGCTCTATTTGTGGGGAAAAAATTATAATAATTTCATTTGGGAACAGCGTTGCATGCCTGCGCAATTGTCATTCAAAATGTTACAGCGCTGAAAGCTTAAAATTGACCTTGACAGGAAGGGGGTGAAAATGCCCGGTATTGAAGTGGTTAAAAAAAAAAGAACGAACCTTTACAATCACTTTAACCGTCCCCTCCCGGACCTCTCACCTAGCAGCATGCAGTTAACCACAGTGTGTTTGGAGATGATCTGAGCTAGCTGCTGGGCTTGACAAATATCCCCTGTGAGCGGATGATGGAGAAGGAGTGAATTATTGACAGTACCAACTGGCCATCCCGGCTGAACGGAGAAGAGCAGCGATGTATGTCAACGATTCTTTCTGTGCAGTGTGAGAGCGGGATCGAGTGTGTGGAAGAAACGCATCTTTCCTTGGATAGATCGTATTGACTACAACTGCTCAAGGATTCACCAACAGTGACAAACAGATCCGAGCTTCATTGCCCCTCTGTCCATTGCGGGATCGAGGGATGATTGAGGGATGATCCAGCCAGTGAGTAATGCTTAGTCTGGGGATAAGGATTGCTGACAAATAAGAAGAGTGGCGTATTATATTGGCACCGTGCAGATATTATTGTGTATCTCTACTTAGTGATCAGATGATTCCTAGAGATGGAAAGACTATAAAACAATCACTTTAACCGCTTCCCGACCAGCCACCGCAGTTTTACTGCGGCAGAATGGCATGGGTGGGCGAAGCATCGTTACCTTACGTTGGGCGTGCGGGCCCCCTAGGTGGCCGCGACGATCGGATTTGTTTTAGAACCGATCAGTCTCCAGGCCCAGGCCAATGATTTCTGGCCTGGACCTGCTGATCGGTTCTGACAAATGAAATCCTCCCCTGCCTGTGTAAGTGTAAACACAGGAAGGGGAAGTGATGTCACCTCGCCTCGTGGAACTCTTTTCCATTACAGAGAGAGGAGAGAGGACATCCAAACATGAGTTGCATCAACAGTACACTGACACAGTACACATAGGCACACATTTCACCTACCGATCGCCCCCCCCATTTAACCCCTTCACTCTCTGTCACTTTTTCACCCAATGCAGTTTTCATATTTTTCTTTGATCACTGTACTGGTACTAATCAGCATTAGTGTACCTAGTAGTAGCCCCAGATATGTCTAGGGAACCCCCCTAAACTCCCCTAATAAAGGTTTAACCCCTTGATCACCCCCTGTCACCAGTGATTAATGTATTAGTGTTAGGGTGACACTGGTTAGCTAGTTATTTTTTTAAAGCATCAGGGCACCCGCCATATATTACCCAATAAAGGTTTACCCCCTGATCACCCGGCGGGTGATATCAGTTAGGTTTTAGCGTCAGTCAGGGTGTGCGTCACCCAGGCATCGCCAGATTAGTGCCAGTAGCGCTAACACGCACGCACCATACACCTCTTTGATCCGATCAGAACTTTATTAGCGTCCCCAATAGCTTAAGGTTCCCAAAAACGCAGCGTTAGCGGGATCAGCCCAGATACTCCCTAGCATCTGCATTTAGCCCCTCCGCCCAGCCCAGCCCACCCAAGTGCAGTATCAATCAATCACTGTCACTTACAAAACATTAAACACATAACTGCAGCATTCGCAGAGTCAGGCCTGATCCCTGAGAACGCTAACAGTTTTTTTGGTAGCATTTGAAGCAGTCGCTGACAGTCAGGTGCTTTTTTTTTTCCTGTGAGACTCACTAGTGTGCCAGTAAATTTAGAGGCCAAAATGTCCAACTGATGGATGAAGAGGCCTACATGTTTCTGAGCATGACAGATGAGAGTGAAGAGGAACTCTCCCATCTGTCAGATTCAGGCTCAGAATACGAACCTGATAGTTCTGACGACGGAGTAGTGGTCCCTGCCAAGATCAGGTGTACCCGACCCCATTCTTCTGCTATTGTTGAGGTGCAAGAACCGCAGGGCTCTCGTATGGAGCAGAGAGCCAGTCTAGCCCATAGTGCCCTTTCTGCTGCATTTGCCAATCCGAATTGGGAGCCCACCACTTCTGCAGCACCCATACTTCCCCCATTCACTGGCCAACCCGGAATTCAGGTGGAAACAGTTGATTTTACGTCACTTGATTTTATTTGCTGTTTTTCACGAAAGATCTCTATAGATCTATTGTGGACCAAAGCAATTTGTAATGCTGGTCAATTCATCGTCGCTAATCCCCAGTGGACCCTCGCTAGAGATTGGAGACCTATTACGGTCTCCAAATTTAAGACCTTCCTGGGCCTATCCCTCATCATGGGCATAACTAAAAAAAAGTGAGTTGCGTTTATATTGGTCCACTGACCTAATTCACCATATGCCCTTGTTCTCTGCCTCCATGACCAGGGCACTATACGAGCAGATCTTGCGGTTCATGCATTCCAATTACTATGAGCTCTGTCATCCTCGGTGTGACCCTGAATATGATTGGCTCTACAAAATTTGGCCCCTTGTAAACAACTTCAACCAGCAGTTTGCAGCCTTGTTTACTCCCGATCAAGTTGTCTGCATTAATCAGTCCCTGATTAAGTTTTCGAACGCTTATCATTCAAACAGTATCTTCCCAGCAAGCGTGCCAGATATGGGGTCAAGATGTATAAGCTCTGTGACAGGGCAACAGGCTATTACATATAGTTTTGTAGTTTACGAGGGAAGAGATAGCTACGTAGAGCCGGAGAACTGCCCAGACTACATAAGGAGCGCTGGTAAGATTGTGTGGGACTTGGTTTCACCCTTATTCAGAAAGGGGTACCACTTGTATGTGGACAATTATTACACAAGCGTGCCACTTTTTAGTCACTTGTTTGATCATGGAATTGGCGCATGTGACACCGAGCGATCTAATCGTCGGGGCTTACCCCAGCGGTTTGTAGTTCCTGTCTTAGGCTGGGGGAGAGAGCCTGCTTGATGTGTAATAATTTGCTCGCTGTGAAGTGGAGGAATAATAAGAGAGTTTTTGTTCTGTCCTCCCACGCAGACATGACGATCCAAATTCAAACAGCAACTGGTGTTGTGGGGAAACCCCTCTTTGTCCACGAATATAACCTTAATATGGGAGGGGTGGACCTCAACGACCAGTTGTTGGCACCTTCCCTAATTGCCCGTAAGGCCAGACACTGGTATAAAAAAGTGTCTGTATATTTATTCCAATTGGCTCTGCTGAATGCTTACTGTATGTGCTATACAAAGCTTCAGGATGAACTGGATCCTTCCTTAAATTCCAGGAAGAGATCATCACAGCCCTTCTGTTTCCAGACGGTGCTGTGGCCCAACTTCCCAATCAAAATGCAGTGAGCTGGCTGCATGAGAAGCATTTTCCTTATGTCCTCCCTGGTACCCCTACCCAAAGAAAACCCCAAAGAAGATGTTGTGTCTGTAAAAAGTGCGGATTTAGGTGTGACACCCGCTTTTATTGTCCCTCCTGTCCTGACCAACCTGGTCTTTGCATTGGTGAATGTTTCAAACGCTACCACACACTAGTTGAGTTTTAGCGTAGGTAAAGCATTGCACAGACCTAGGGCACACTTACACAGGGTCTCGAAAGATGAGATGGCCATCACATTTTGGGAGACCCTAATATGGAACGTTTACAGTTTACAGTTCATATAAAAGTGCAAAAAAAACCACAAAAAAAATAAAGAAAAAAAACAATAGTTGTGGTTTTATTTTTCTTTTCTCTCTATTGTTCTCTCTGTTATGTTCGCTCTCTATTGTCTGCTTTATTGTTCACTCTCTATTGTTCTATATCTATTGTTCTCTCTCTATTGTTACTGTATTTTAGAACTGTAATGTTTTATTTTTACTATGTTTTATTGTATTTGCTTTGTAGGTATGGTATGTCTTACTGTTATACTGTAATGTTATGCAGCGTACACACGGTCGGACTTTTCGACTGGACTTGTCTGACAGACGCCGACGGACCAAATCCGATTGACAATCCGATCGTGTGTGGGCTTCACCGGACCTTCAGCGGACTTTTCCAGTCGCAAATCTGACAGACTTTAGATTTGGAACATGCTTCAAATCTTTACGTCGTAACTCCGCCGGACCCAGAAATCCGCTCGTCTGTATGCTAGTCCAACGGACAAAAACCGACGCTAGGGCAGCTATTGGCTACTGGCTATCAACTTCCTTATTTTAGTCCGGTGTACGTCATCACGTACGAATCCATCGGACTTTGGTGTGATCGTGTGTAGGCAAGTCTGTTCGTTAAAAAGTCTGTCGGAAGTCCGTCAAAAGTCTGTTGAAAGTCCACTGGAAAGTCTGTCGGACCGGTCCAGTCGAAAAGTCCGACCGTGTGTTCACCCCATTACTTTGTTTTATTGTTAACCATCATTTGCTTAGCAGGTACGCCATTCAGCTGCAGCATGGGTTTATTTATTCTGACAGCAACAGCGTTTGCTCCCACGATATGTAAAGCCATGACTCCAACGCTGTCGGAGGTGATTTCACCACCACAGTTAAAAAAAAAGCATATATGCCAAAGCATGGGGGGCAGGGGTGGAGGAGAGATTTGCTCCTAACATTAGGGGCGGATTGCCCCCATGTTTCGGCATATATTATTTAGGCACAGATTGCGTTAAAAAATGTTTTATTTTTACTGTGTTCTATTGTATTTGCTTTGCAGGTATGGTATGTCTAATGCCCCGTACACACGGTCAGACTTTGTTCGGACATTCCGACAACAAAATCCTAGGATTTTTTCTGACGGATGTTGGCTCAAACTTGTCTTGCATACACACGGTCACACGAAGTTGTTGGAAAATCCGATCGTTCTAAACGCGGTGACGTAAAACACGTACGTCAGGACTATAAACGGGGCAGTGGCCAATAGCTTTCATCTCTCTATTTATTATGAGCATGCGTGGCACTTTGTCCGTCGGATTTGTGTACACACGATCGGAATTTCCGACAACGGATTTTGTTGTCGGAAAATTTTATCTCCTGCTCTCCAACTTTGTGTGTCGGAAAATCCGATGGAAAATGTCCGATGGAGCCCACACGGTCGGAATTTCCGACAACACGCTCCGATCGGACATTTTCCATCGGAAAATCCGACCGTGTGTACGGGCCATTACTGTTATACTGTAATGTTACTTTGTTTTATTATTAACCATCATTTGCTTAGCAGGTACGCCATTCAGCTACAGCACTAAAAATTTCATCTTGACAGCAATAGCGTTTGCTCTCACAATACGTAAATCATCGACTCCAGTGATGTAGGAGGTGATTTCACCACCGCAGTTAAAACAAAAATGGTGCATGTATGCCCATCATTAGAAGTGGATGGATGAAGGGGGGTATTCTAATGGTGGGCATACCCACCGGTCAATCTCTTTTTTTTCGTTCAGCCCACAGGCTGCATGAAAAAAAGAACATTACAATATATGCCCAACAAGGACCAGCAACATACTGGTATGTTGCTGGACTTTGAGTGGTTATACCAGAATGATGCCTGCAGGTTTAGGTATCATCTTGGTATCTTTCTTTTCAGCCAGCGGTCGGCTTTCATGTAAAAGCAATCCTAGCAGCTAATTAGACTCTAGACTGCTTTTACAAGAAGTGGGAGGGAACGTTCTCCCCCTCCCACCGTCTTCCATAGTTTTCTCTGGCTCTCCTGTCCCAACAGGGAACCCGAGAATGCAGCCGGTGGTTCTGCCAGCTGACCATAGAGCTGATCGGAGACCAGAATGGCTCCAATCATCTCTATGGCCTAAGAAACCAGAAGCTACGAGCATTTCATGACTTAGATTTCGCCGGATATAAACAGCGCCATTGGGAAATTAGAAAAGCATTTTATCACACCGATATTGGTGTGGTCAGATGCTTTGAGGGCAGAGGAGAGATCTAGGGTCTAATAGACACCATTTTTTTCAAAAAAGATTACCTGTCACTACCTATTGCTATCATAGGGGATTTTTTACATTCCCTGAGATAACAATAAAAATGCTAAAAAAAAAAAATTAAAGGAAAATTTTAAAAATAAAAAAAAAAGCAACCAATCACCACCTTCAGGCTTTCTAAGGGCGTATAATGGTGATTTCACTTCCTCACTACGTATCACAATTTCGGAGGCCATGAAATGTCACGATAGCACAAAATCCCCACAAATGACCCCATTTTGGAAAGTAGACACCCCAAGGTATTTGATAAGAGGCATGGTGAGTATCTTGCAGCTCTCAATTGATTTTATGAATTTTTTTTCTTTTTTCAGTTTTCAAAACTTTGTGCCAAAAAGCGAGATCTGAAAAATACTCAACATGCCTTTCAGCAAATAGCTTGGGGTGTCTACTTTCCAAAATGGGATCATTTGGGGGGGGGGGGGGGGGGGTTGTGCTATCTGGGCATTTCATGGCCTCCAAAACTGTGATAGGTAGTGAGGAGTGAAATCAAAAATTTACGCCCTTAGAAAGCCTGAAGGCGGTGATTGGTTTTCGGGGTCCTGTACGTGGTTAGACTGCCAAAAAATCCCACACATGTGATATCCCCATACTCAGGAGAAGCAGCACAATGTATTTTGGGGTGTAATTCTACATATAACCATGCCATGTTTGAACAATAAATAATTTATCGACAACTTTGTGTAAAAAAAAAAAAAGAGATTGTAATTTTCCTGAAACTTGTGGCAAAATATAAAATATTCCATGGACTCAACATGCCTCTCAGCAAATAGATTGAAGTGTCGTCTTTCCAAAATGGTATCATTTGGGGGGGGGGGGTTGTGCTATCTTTACATTTCATGGCCTCCAAAACTGTGATAGGTAGTGAGGAAGTGAAATCACCATTTTTCACCCTAGTGCCCTGTACACACGATCGGACATTGATCGGACATTCCGACAACAAAATCCATGGATTTTTTTCCGACAGATGTTGTCTCAAACTTGTCTTGCATACACATGGTCGCACAAAGTTGTCGGAATTTCCAATCGCCAAGAACGCAGGGACTAACACCACGAACGATGAGACTAGAAAAGGGCAGTTCTGAACCAAGCGCGGCACCCTTTGGGCTCCTTTTGCTAATCTCGTGTTAGTAAAAGTTTGGTGAGAGACGATTCGTGCTTTTTCAGACTCATGGTTTTCAGATCGTTTTCTGCTGTTCAGATTGTGCTTGTGGGTTTGTATCTGCTCTTCAGTGCGTGCAGTCAGTTCGTATTGGATTATTCAGTGCGATCGTTGATGTTTTTCAGGTCGCTCTTCACAGGCCTTGCTGTTCTTCAGTGCGTTCTGTTACTTCGTTCTGAGCAGCCTCGTAGAGTTTGTGCTGTGCGGGGGCTTGGTGTTGGGGTCCTGACCTTGACACAAGTCCAGTCCATGAACAGGGTGGGGAGGAGTTCATGGACCAAGAATTGGTTGCTCCAGCGTGACCAGTTCTCTCATATGCCTTTGCTCCGTGAGATCCGTGAGAATAATCCTGATGATTTCAGGAACTTTCTCAGGATGACGGACCCCGTATTTCACCGTTTGTTGGCTTTGCTGACCCCCTATATCAGCAGGCAGGATACCTGCATGAGGCAAGCCACCCTGGAGCAGAGGCTCGTCGCCACCCTGCGGTACTTGGTGACGGGGAGAAGCCTGCAGGATCTTAAGTTCTCGACAGGCATCTCCCCCCAGGCTCTGGGGATCATTATCCCAGAGACCTGTTCTGCCATCATTCAGGTCCTGCAGAAGGAGTATATTAAGGTAAGATTTTCATCCTTTAATATCACATTTTATTGTATTCAACCACTTGCCGACCGCTTCACGCCGATATATGTCGGCAGAGTGGCACGGGCAGGCAGAATCACGTACCCGGTGCCCGAGGCGGTCGGCTTGTGACTGGGAGTGATGAGAGGTGAGGGGGAGACCATCTGTTCGTGGCCCCCCCCTCGCGATCGCTCCCAGCCAATGAGAATCTTCCTTTGCTGCTGTATGCTGTATGCTATGTCATCTCTCCTCGGCTCGGTATTTTCCATTCCGGCGCCGAGGAGAGAAGACATCACTGTGAGTGTAAAACACAAACACACTCAGTAGAACATGCCAGGCACACATTACACCCCCGATCCCCCCCCCCGATCGCCCCCCGATCACCCCCCAATCACCCCCCCTGTCACACTGACACCAAGCAGTTTTTTTTTTTTTTCTGATTACTGCATGGTGTCAGTTTGTGACAGTTACTGTGTTAGGGCAGTTAGGGTTAGCCCCCTGTAGGTCTAGGACACCCCCCTAACCCCCACTAATAAAGTTTTAACCCCTTGATCACCCCCGTCGCCAGTGTCGCTAAGAGATCATTTTTCTGATCGCTGTATTAGTGTCACTGGTGACGCTAGTTAGGGAGCTAAATATTTAGGTTCGCTGTCAGCGTTTTATAGTGACAGGGACCCCCATATACTATCTAATAAATGTTTTAACCCCTTGATTACCCCCTAGTTCCCAAAAACGCAGTGTTAGCGGGATCAGCCCAGATACCTGCTAGCACCTGCGTTTTGCCCCTCCGCCCGGCCCAGCCCAGCCCAGCCCAGCCCACCCAAGTGCAGTATCGATCGATCACTGTCACTTACAAAACACTAAACGCATAACTGCAGCGTTCGTAGAGTCAGGTCTGATCCCTGCGATCGCTAACAGTTTTTTTGGTAGCGTTTTGGTGAACTGGCAAACACTAGCCCCAAGCAGCGTCAGGTTAGCGCCAGTACCGCTAGCACCCACGCACGCACCGTACACCTCCCTTAGTGGTATAGTATCTGAACGGATCAATATCTGATCCGATCAGATCTATACTAGCACCCCCAGCAGCTTAGGGTTCCCAAAAACGCAGCGTTAGCGGGATCAGCCCAGATACCTGCTAGCACCTGCGTTTTGCCCCTCCGCCCGGCCCAGCCCAGCCCACCCCAGCCCACCCAAGTGCAGTATCGATCGATCACTGACACTTACAAAACACTGCAGCGTTCGCAGAGTCAGGCCTGATCCCTCGCTAACAGTTTTTTTTTGGTAGCGTTTTGGTGAACTGGCAAGCACCAGCGGCCTAGTACTCCCCGGTCGTAGTCAAACCAGCACTGCAGTAACACTTGGTGACGTGGCGAGTCCCATAAGTGCAGTTCAAGCTGGTGAGGTGGCAAGCACAAGTAGTGTCCCGCTGCCACCAAGAAGAAGACAAACAGGCCTGTCGTGCCCATAATGCCCTTCCTGCTGCATTCGCCAATCCTAATTGGGAACCCTCCATTTCTGCAGCGCCCGTACTTCCCCCATTCACATCCCCAACCAAATGCAGTCGGCTGCATGAGAGGCATTTTTATGTCCTCTCGAGTACCCCTACCCAACGAACCCCCCCAAAAAAGATGTCGTGTCTGCAGCAAGCGCGGATATATGCGTGACACCCGCTATTATTGTCCCTCCTGTCCTGATAATCCTGGTCTTTGCATTGGTGAATGTTTTGAACGCTACCATTCACTAGTTGAGTATTAGCTTAGGGTACAGCATTGCACAGACTAGGGACACTTTCACAGGATCTCCCAAGATGCCATCGCATTTTGAGAGACCCGAACCTGGAACCGGTTACAGTTATAAAAGTTAGTTACAAAAAAAAGTGTAAAATCATATCAGACGTGTACAATAAAATAGTGATCACATAAAATATGTAAAATAAGCGCAGTGTGTAGAGCTTTAGCAAGCTCTGACGCCTTTCGTCCTATAAGACTTCAGCTGGGGCATAAACTTCAGCTGGTTTTCCCCAGTGCTGTCTATAGCCTGAATGCCATTAGGCTCTTTTTTCTTAGTTTCTCATACCTTATTTCTTCCATTGCTAAATGAGGGGATCCCCGTGGGGTACTATGGGGAAATGGATGCAAGATGAGAAGGTAATTACGTGTCTGGGATGGGAGTTGCTGCAACCCAGGCACTGACCAATGTCCTATGTCTTTGTCTCTGGAGAAGCAGGTAGTGAGGAGCAGGTATTTGCAATTACGTCACCGCCTAAGCAGCGATGTTCGGTTTGAAAAACACCCCACATGTAAACCAGAGGTACCCTGTCTTACATTATCATTGCATCAGATTCCAAATGGGGACCGAACATTACCCATTATGGTGAGCATACCCCCGAGGGGTCTGAAAGTGGTTGTAACACTAAAAAAAAAAACATGCTCTTGTCCCTTTAAGACATGATATAGGGTATAGTGCTTTTTTACTGTCAATTATTCCTTCCCGTGTTGTACAATACCTGGTGAATCCTGCCAGTTCCTGTATTCCTGTGTATCCTGTGTAAACTGACCACACTAATCATGGCTGCCGATCCATGATAGTGTGGCCTGTTTACATCTTTCCGTCATCCTGCTGTGTCTAAAGTGTAACTGCATCACCTTCTCTCTCCCTCCCTCCCTCCCTCCCTCCCTCCCTCCCTGTCATTTCCATAGTATGTGTGTGAAGCCAAACTCATCCCCGCCCCTCCCCTCCCCTCCCGCCTTGTTTGAGTTATTCCCCTGCAGTTGCTTCCCCCTCCTCTTTGCTAAGGATGCTGAGGAGAAGAATCAACGCTGTTCCCAGTAGGAGAGAGGGCGCAGAGTGGAGGTTTTAGTTTACCGGCTGTTTAGCTGCTGTCACCGAGAAGCAAGGAAGCAAGGAAAACAGATCCATTGATGCAAAGGAGGGTGGAGCGGTGGGTGGATCCCCAGTGTGTG
Organism: Lithobates clamitans; assembly: GCA_037952925.1. Lineage (NCBI taxonomy): Eukaryota > Metazoa > Chordata > Amphibia > Anura > Ranidae > Lithobates > Lithobates clamitans. Next base: position 383,800 of record JBBGZY010001757.1, on the reverse strand, counting down.
CAGGCAGTGAGTGCCAGGAGGTGTGGGGGGTCTTGACTGGGGTCCCAGGTGTACCGGCGGAGGAGGAGGTCAGGGTGGAGGATGCTCCCGCTGGTTGCTGCAGCTGCCACCACCACCACCAGACATCCTGCTGGAGATGTTCTACCTGCACTTGACTCAGCTCCTGTCCCTGGTGCTGCAGGACCGGTGAGATGTAGGGGGATTGTGTGTGTGATAGGAGAGGGGAGTATATGGGGGGTGTGATCAGAGTGGTGGGATCTGGTGGGGTACCTGGAGGTATGATCAGAGTGGAGGGATCTGGGGGGATCTGGAGGTGTGATCAGAGTGGTGGTAATGGGGGGATCTGGGGGTGTAATTAGAATAGATGGGGGAGATGGGTCTGGTGGGGGGATCTGGGGGTGTGATCAGTGTTTGTGAGTGTGTTTGTGTGGGGGGGGTATTTGGTTGTGTGATCAGAGTGGGGGTATCTGGGGTGTGTGATCAGGGTGGGGGTATCAGGGGGTGTGATCAGGGTAGAGGTATCTGGGGGATGTGATCAGAGTGGGTAGTATCTAGGGGTGTGATCAGAGTGGGTAGTATCTAGGGGTGTGATCAGAGTTGGGGGTATCTAGGGGTGTGATCAGAGTGGGGGTATCTGGGGGTATGATCTGAGTGGGGGTATCTGGGGGTTTGATCAGAGTGGGGGGATCTGGTGGGGTATCTGGAGGTGTGATCAGAGTGGAGGGATCTGAGAGGATCTGGAGGTGTGATCAGAGTGGAGGGATAGGGGGGATTCGGGGGTGTGATTAGAGTGGAGGGATCTGGTGGGAGATCTGGGGGTGTAATCAGAGTGAAGGGATGGAGGGGGGATCTGGAGGTGTGATCAGAGCGGAGGGATGGGGGGGGGGATCTGGGGGTGTAATCAGAGTGAAGGGATCTGGGGGTGTGATCAGAGTGGAGGGAATCTGGGGGTGTGATCAGGGTGGAAAAAAATCTGGGGGAGGAGTGTCTGGGGGTGTGATCAGAGTGAAGGAATCTGGGGGTGTGATTAGAGTGGGGGTATCGGGGGGGGGGGGTGATCAGCATGTGGAGGGGTATCTGGGGGTAAGATCAGTGTAAGGGTATCTGGGGTGTGTGATCAGGATTGGAGTATCTGGGGTGTGATCAGAATGAGGGGTATCTGGGGGTATGATCAAAGTGGGGGTATCTGGGGTGTGTGATCAGGGTGGGGGTATCTGGGGGGTGTGATCAGAGTGGGGGTATCTAGGGATGTGATCAGAGTGAGGGTATCTGGGGGGCATAGGTGTGCATTAGAGTGTGTACCCCAGAGCTCAAACACACACGCATGTGTGTGTTTATATATATATATATGGAGCAGTGGAAGGTGTCAGTGAAGTAGTGGACGTGTCAGCAAGACAGTGGATGGTATCAGTCAGTAGAGCAGTAGACGGTGTCAGTAGGACAGAGATTGGTGTCAGTAGAGCAGTGGGTGGTGTCAGTAGGGCAGTGGGTGGTGTCAGTAGGGCAGTGGACGGTGTCAGTAGGGCAGTTGAAGGTGTCAGTAGGGCAGTGGACGGTGTCAGTAGGGCAGTGGATGGTGTCAGTAGGGCAGTAGATGGTGTCAGTAGGGCAGTGGACTTTGTCATTAGGGCAGAGCATGGTGTCAGTAGAGCAGTGGACGGCATCAGTAGGGCAAAGGATGGTGTCAGTAGTTTTTTATTGTTATCATTTAATTTTTTAATTAATTTTTACAATTTTGGGTTTTTTTATTATTATTTTTTCCAATATTTGTTATTATTTTTTTCCCATTTTTTTTTTTTGGAGCCCCGATGAGGTGCTTTAGTGAAATATCAGAGGTCTAAACAGACCTCGACATCTCCCTTTTGAGACAGAGAAAGGGACTGAGGACAAAGATTCCCCAGTCCCTTTCCCTGCAGCCTCAGCTGCACTGGACAGTGAATGAATAGGAAGTACCCTGTGCTAAGGGGCATCCTGTTAATTCACAAACTGAAGCATAGTAAACACAGTATACAAGGAGGGGGACTGGTAAATTACATATTTACTGTTCCCTTTCCCTGCTCTTCATTCTGAAACATACCCAACAGGGGGACAGGGGTGCATGTGATGATTAGGGTGTACCCAGGCACATTCGGCACACCTCGTGTGCAAGCCTATGCTGGGGGGGGGGTAATCAGGGTGAAGGTATCTGGGGGGTGTGATCAGAGTAGGGGTATCTTGGGGTGTGATCAGGGTGTGGTATCTAAAAGTCTACGGGTTAGGGCTGCAAATTGCTTGCCATGCCCTGGGTGGTGACAATCCACGCTACGCCATTGCCTGCTGCTAACTACATTTGTTGCACCATGTTCCAAGGTGGGTGCCAAACAAAGGATCCAGTGCATGAAGTAAACATTACAGGCCAGCCCCACTGATGAGGGGTCTGGGTACTGTTTATCAGCTGTACTTGAAGAGCAAGCAATATGGAAGTGCTAGTGAGCCCTGGGGCAATAAGCATTTGAATCTTAATAGTAGTGTCAGTTAAAGTGAAGAAAAATAAAAGGAATTGGTTTGGAATAAATCTGTAAAGAAGAAGAGGTTCGTCAACTACGGACACTATAAAAAAACTGGCGTCCCACAGTGGGTGGGTGGGGTGCCCTGTACTGTATGATGAAGGTTAAAAAAAATTCCAGGGAAGGATGTCAAAACCCGTAACTATTCCTACAAATCAAGTACATTTGCTAAGATAGAGGAAGTTTTAGACAGGAAAATTAGAGAAGTCATTTTTCAATAATGATGTCCTCTGCTAAAATGGAAAGCCAATTCTCCATTAGAATAAATACAAAGTAGGTGGTAAAGATGTAAGAACAGAAAGGTCAGGGAGGGTTAAACGGCAAAGGAGAAAGTTAAAAGAGAACATAATGTACCATGAAAGTGGCATAAAGAAGCTTAAGTGTGAAAGAAGAAGACACGCAAGAGGTTAGGCAGGTCAAAGTAATGGACTTATAGGCAAACTTTTATTAAGCTGCCAGCATCATCGGAAGTTTGAGCCTTGATCCTCTTTGTAGTAATAACTGAGGAAACTCTAGTCACATGACAAGCAAAGCTGAGCTTTTGCTTTAATGGATGAAGATTTACAAATTCAAAGGGAAGATACCATATCAATCAATGAGACATCCACTGTTTTTAGCAATAAATGTTCTCTGAAGCTGCCTTTGATTACTATGGCAACATAAATTACCATATGATGAAAAAATAATACATTACCGTATATGAAAACAAATTTCCTGCTATATGAATAGAATTCCCCTCGACCAGACTTCTGGAATTATATAGACTATATCTTGGTCAACAATGCTATTTGATTCAATTGCGGTTTGAGAGCTCTCTTTATGTTTGATGTTACTTTCTTTTAAATAAAAATATAATTATACAGTAAAATATAACCAAAGCTAGCCATACATGTAAAGATTTATTTTGTTAAGCTCTTAGAGGTTTCTCTATCCACAGCGAGGATAGATGAATGAATACCCCCTACTAGACCACTATATTCTGACAGCTGGCTGTCGGAATACCAGAACAGTGCCTGCATCTAATTGGATGCAGAGGCTGTTGACCGTCAATCTCCAAGTTCTTTTGACAAAAGTTGATTGAAATCCAAGCAGTGTTTGGCCAAGTTGGCCATAAGTTGTAAAGGCCAGTGCTGTGAAAAAAAATATTGTTTTCTAATAACTGTATGTTAGTAATAATGTTAGTATTCACTATATGGAATAATAATTTTCTTCCCATTTTCTTATATTTTCTCCACCTTTACATGTAATTACATGTAAGGTCAGTAGTTGATTGCTCCTATTTGCTTCTGGAGGAAGATTCCAGAAACTAAAATAGAAGGGTCAACCACTGATTTATGAATATTTATCAGAACCTAGCATACTGAAGAGGCCCAATTGGAGGGAGTAATGTATATAGATGGGAGGAGCTGAGGCCTGTGGCGTCATACGGAAATTACCAGTGTCAGCATGGTGAGCTGATGGTTTTACATGCTTGCTATCCATATTTTCTTGTGAGTGTTTCTAATCTTGTATTGATTTTTAACCACTTGTCCTAACCAGGATAATTTTCCGCTTTTTGTCCTTTTTTTCCACACAAATAGAGCTTTCTTTTGGTGGTATTTAATCACCACTGGGTTTTTTTATTTTTTGCGCTATAAATAAAAAAAAGACAGAAGATTTTGTAAAAAAAAATGTCTTCGTTTCTGTTATAAAATTTAGCAAATTAGTAATTTTTCTTTGGCCAAAATTTATACAGCTAAATATCTTTGATAAAAATATCCCAAATCAGTGTATATTATTTGGTATTTGTGAAGTTATAGAGTCTACAAGCTATGGTGCCAATCATTGAAAATTGATCACACCTGTACTGACGGCCTATCTCATTTGTTGAGGCACTAACAAGCCAGGAAAGTACAAATACCCCACAAAGGACCCCTTTTTGGAAAGTAGACATTCCAAGGTATTTAGTAAGAGACATAGTGAGTTTATTCACATTTTAATTTTTCCCCACAATTCTTTGAAAAATTAACATATTTTCTTTTCACAAAATTGCCACAGGTTATTTCTTTCACATAGCTTATGCATACTTACAACTATACCCCAAAACACATTCTGTTACTCCTCCTGAGTATGGCGATACCACATGTGTGAGACTTTTACACAGCCTGGCCACATACAGAGGCCCAACATGCAGGAAGCACCATCAGGTGTTCTAGGGACATAAATTACACATATAATTTCCTGACAACCTATAACACTTTTGAAGGCCCTGGAGCACCAAGACCAGGGGTCTCAAACTGGCGGTCCTCCAGGTGTTGCGAAACTACAAGTCCCATGAGGCATTGCAAGGCTGTCAGTTACAAGCATGACTGCCACAGGCAGAGGCATGATGGGCCCTGTAGTTTTGCAACAGCTGGGTGCCGGCAGTTTGAGACCCCTGACCAAGACAATGGAAACGCCGACAAAATGACCTAATTTTGGAAAGAAAACACCCCAACATATATTCTATAAGGCATAATGAGGCTTTTGAACATGTCATTTTTTCCCACAAGTTTTTGGAAAATGTGTAAAGAAAATGAAAATGACGGGCGCTGATGAGGATCCACTAATAGGGTGGCACTGATAAGCAATATGGGTGGGGGGCACTGACGGGGCACAGATGTGCACTGATGGGGCACTGCTGGGCACTGATGTGGCACTGATGGGGCACAGATGTGCACTGATGGGGCACTGTAGAGCACTGATGTGGCACAGATGTGGCACTGCTAGTGCGCTGTAAAGCACTGCTGGGCACAGATGTGGCACTGCTGGGCACAAATGTGGCACTGCTGAGTACTAATGTGGCACTACTGGGGCACAGATGTGCACTGATGGGGCACTGTAGAGCACTGATGGGACATTGCTGGGGCACAGACGTGCACTGATGGGACACTGCTGAGGCACAGATGTGCACTGATGGGGCACTGCTAGGGCACAGATGTGCATTGATGGGGCACTGCTGGGGCACAGATGTGCATTGATGGGGCACTGCTGGGCACTTGCAATACATACAAAAAAAATTCAAGCAGCATCACGCTGTAGCTTCTTCCTCCTCTGCTCACACGAATGGTGTGAGCAGAGGAGAGAACCGGACATGATGCCGGTTTGTTGACAGTGATTGCTCCATCATTGGATGGAGGGATCACGTAGTAAAGGGCCACTGGGATTGGCCCTTTACCCCTATCCATGATGCGCCAGGTGCCGAGAACCCGGTGAGCATTAACACTTCTACTTTGACTCTGTAGAGGGGTCAGATATTTGAGGTAAGCAGGCATTGCACCTGAAGGTGGTGGCTCACCAGAAGCACTGTGAAGATAAAAGAACTGTCACTGCATCACACACTGGTTTTCACAATTCATACTTTTATGACATTTGTTTTATTCTGTTCATATTAATATATGGTGTTAGTGATCATGAGTTTAGTGGAGTGATACTTGATTAAAGAGGATACTTTACATATATGTTATTATGTGGTACACCTTATAGCAACACTAAGTTTTATTCTTTTCGAGCATTTCTACACATACCTGTTTAGCAGCACTTATTTATATATACTTTTCACCCTCTTTAGTTGTCATGTTTTAGGTTGACGCCAGAAAAGTAATAGAGGGGAAATCTTCCAGTGGCAACACTAGTAGGGACTAATAGGGAAAAAAAAGTTTAACCACTTGCCGACCACCCCATACCAGATTTATTGCTACAGGGCACCCATTCTGTGCAGAATCACTTATAAACTGTATAAGTGATTCTGCACCTTTGCATAGGGGGCACGAGTGCCGCTGGCACACCGCTTCTGCCGGCCAATGGATGTCTGCCAACACGCGCTGATCATTGAGGAGAGAGGCTGGATGGAGCTCTGCATATCTAAACAATGCAGGGCTCCTTTCTGACAGCAGGGATGTGGTGCACTTTCTTTTCCTGCAAAGCAGGGAATAAAATCCACCACATCCCTTAGTGAAAGCAGCACACAGTGTACACTGGCTAGGCACACATTTAATCCTTTGATTGCTCTAGATGTTTAACCCATTCCCAGCCAGTGTCATTAGTACAGTGACATGCATATTTTTAGCACTGATCACTGTATTAGTGTCACTGGTTCCCACAAAGTGTCGAAAGCATCAGATAGTGTCAGATTGTCTGCCGGAATATTGCAGTCCCGCTATAAGTCGCTGATCGCCGCTGTTACTAGTAGAGAAATATAAAAACATATTCCAGTATATACAGTATAACATAGTTTGTAGATTTCCATAACTTTTGCACAAACCAATCAATATACGCTTATTGGGATTTTTGTTTACCAAAAATATGTAGCAGAATACATATTGGCCTAAATGTATGAAGAAATTCGTTTTTTTTTTTTTTTTATTGGATATGTTTTATAGCAGAAAGTAAAAAATATTGTTTTTTTTTTCAAAATTGTTGGTCTTTTTTTGTTTATAGCTCAAAAAATAAAAAAAAACTCTATTGCCCCGTACACACGGTCGGATTTTCCAACGGAAAATGTGTGATAGGACCTTGTTGTCGGAAATTCCGACCGTGTGTAGGCTCCATCACACATTTTCCATCGGATTTTCCGACACACAAAGTTTGAGAGCAGGATATAAAATTTTCCGACAACAAAATCCGTTGTTGGAATTTCCGAACGTGTGTACACAAATCCGAAGCACAAAGTGCCACGCATGCTCAGAATAAATAAAGAGATGAAAGCTATTAGCTACTGCCCCGTTTATAGTCCCGACGTATGTGTTTTACGTCACCGCGTTCAGAATGATCGGATTTTCCGACAACTTTGTGTGACCGTGTGTATGCAAGACAAGTTTGAGCCAACATCTGTCGGAAAAAATCCTAGGATTTTGTTGTCGGAATGTCCGAACAAAGTCCGACCGTGTGTACGGGGCATAATTGTTTGAAAAAATTACATCAATTTTCTTTATGTACATCATTGCATGACCACGCAATTGTCAGGTAAAGTAATGCAGTGCTGAATAGCAAAAAATGGCCTAGTCATGAAGGGGGGGGGGTAAATCTTGTGGAGGTCAAGTGCCTAATATTGCTGGAAATACCTTGCCCTGCACTGCAGACCATTTGCAGTACTATTCCCTATCCATCAACAGATACAGGCCACTGGTATATATTCTATCTATAGTATTCTCTCCCTGGATAAAAAGGCCAATTTACTGTTACAGAAATCATTTTATACAATGAACTTCACTATTTCTCCAGCTAAAACATTTTTAAATTACATTTTTTCTTTGTATTCTGATACATTTTTAGTGACCTGAACTTCATTCAGTACATTATTACATGCACTTTCTTAGACTGTATGCACACATTATAAAATGTATTATATAAATATTCATTTTAACAGATCCTTTAAAACATCTGACTTCTTTGAAGGTTTTCTGGAAACTAGCAGGAGGTCGTGATGGTCAAATAGATGAACCCTTGTTAATTTTTTTAGCACCCAGTGATTTAACGTTGAAAGATTTTTTATGGTGAAGATAAATAGACTATATCCTTGTCTTGCATTCAGAATTCTAATCTTGCTGTGACCTCTTCCATTTGGTTATATAATGTTTCTCTCTTTGTTTGACAGATCAAAGGACACAATCACATACTGTAAGAAGAGAGGAACATGCATTTTGAATAAATGTTGGTCTTCTCTGCTACACTGCAGAGTACAAGTCCAGATGTACAGCACATTGAAACGGCATAATATATCAAGGAATCTCTGCCTAATGCTGTCAGGTTTTTTTTTGTTGAGAAGGGACTAATATCTACAAGCTGCTTTTTTTAACTGGAATTCTGTTATTAGAGAGGATAAGAAATTATCTAACCATCCGGTCATTACAACATCATTAGTTAAAACGTTAAAACATATCCTATAGTTGATTTGCCAATAGTATTAAGACAAATTTCAGTTGATTAGGTATTTATTGACAAACCATGTTACTACTGGTACAATTATTTTTCCTATTGATTTTTACAATGTTAGATTTTTTCTATTATCGTATAGAAATTAATTTGCTAGCCTACTGTTTTCTCAGTTGGGCTCCTAAGCTGTTTGTTTTACAAAAAAAAAAAAAAAGTGATTGTAATCTGGTTCATTACTGCATCTGTGAATCATTAGTTTAAATGGGACCAAAATAATACAAAAATACTAGCTAAGTGTAGCTTTCAGTTTCAAGTAAGAAAGGAAATTATTTCCTGTTGCCTATTCTTCAAAGTATATAGTGTAACTAATTACCTAGCCTTTATTTCCCAAGAAGTCAAGAGGCTCCTTTATGATACACAGGAGGTGTTATTTGATATTTAAATAAAAACAAACAATATGCAGCTGTATTGTTTGTGAATTTTATCACATACTAAAGCATCTTTACATTCCTCGTTGTCAACTTCTTATGTTCATTATCTTTTTGATGCTAATAGTAAGTCAGTGGCTAAGCCATACCTCCCAACATTTTGAGATAGGAATGAGGAACACCTACTAACAAACATATGAAGGCATAGGACATGCCCCCTGCCACACCCCTTAAAGGAGAATTACCCAAAAAAAGGTTAATTAAATCCACAAGTGCTTTTTTTTTACCACTACAATTCCTTTATATTCCTTTAATGTGGATGAAAGGTTTAGCACTGGGAAACACTTTTTGAAAGATAAAAAGTCCTTTTTTATATACAACTATATGGATCAGACCAAAATGAGGGACAAATGAGGAGGAAAGAGGGACAGAGGGACATTGCTCCAAATCAGGGACAGTCCCACCAAATCAGGGACAGTTGGGAGCTATGGCTAAGCCAAAGAAGGGAAATAGAAAGCCAAGAGTACAGAACTGGTATAAGATAACTGCATTATGAAGAGGGCATTAAAGTAAAGCCTAACTTCAGCTTTCTGCCAGCCCCCGCCACCCAAACTTTAAACTATTTCCAGCATGCATACCTTAATTTCAGCAGAATTCCAGCTGGTCACGTGACGAGCCAGCTCTCTTCTCCAGAATCGACACCATACGGTCCTCAATGCTGGATAGAACACCAGTCTATGCAAATCTGTATTGTGAGCCTAGACCAGGGGTGTGTCCATGACAACTTGAGGTTACAGGAAGTGGTTGAATGACATTGGGCATTATTCAAAAGGAAACAGGAGTAGTTGCAAGTGGGAAGTCAGAATGGAACAGCACCAGAGAGGAGGTAAGTATAGCTAGTCATCAGTGGCACTCGATAATTCGGGGGGGGGGGCAGCAAACCAACGCCACCCCCCCGGTGGGAGATGAACACCTCCCACTTCTTGATTGGGTGGGATGAGAATCAGTGTGAGAACAGCGAATATTCATTCGCTATTATCACACAGCTGGGTAGGATCGGAGCGAAGTGCTCTGCGTCCCAAGCCCACCATTTTTTGAAGCCTATTAGAGCCTCTGGCTCTAATCATGTGCTTCAACCTCCTCTCCCCCATTGTAATCTATAGTCCGGCACCTTGTATGTAGATAAGGGGACCAGACACATGGATAAGGGGTGCGGCGCCTGTGCGCCCCTAATGGACAGGCCAACACTGCTAGTCACACATTATACAATCTAATTGTACAATATCTGTACAATCTTGTTTAGATTTACCACAGCTATGTAATACGAATCTAAACAATCCATTTGATTTGTAAATCAGACAGGTCCTTGCACTACATAGCAGATGGAAGATCTAAAGCTACAACCAGATAATATAGTGTATGGCCAGCCTATTGTAGCAAAATTTGCACTTTTATGTTTACATGCATTAGGGAAGCTATCTTTATTTCTTTAAAAAACAAAACAACAAGGGAAAAGAGATTCCCCCAAAGAAGGCAATTACCCAAACACAATCTGCCAAAAACAATATATTTTTATTGAGCTACAAAACACCACACAAAAGTACAAAAATTGGGCAAAATAGGGAAAATATCAAATGACCATATTAAAATTGATAACGTTATCATTAAAAACAACGGAGCCGCGGCCAAACATACCCCATACACACACCAATCACAGCAGCAGATTCCTACTATAGTGGTCAGTATCGTATGCAATAAGTCCTCAGATCAATCCAAGTATGGATAGTATGGTGGTGTAGGGGTAAGGGTGGATGAATGGATGTTTGATTGTAATTTATGCAGCGAATTCAATACAGCATAGAAATTATTAACAGTCCGGGAGCTGGACCCATAGCATGGGTAAAATGACAGGCAGTGACCGGCAATAACTACTAGGGGTGGTTATAACCCAGGACATACAAGCGGAGCAGATGTAATGATGGGAAGCAATAGGGGGAGCAGACACGACTAGGGCTGTGTAGCAAATAGAAATTGGAGTGATACTTCTCTCACCAAAATGGATCAGCGGCTCATGAAGTCGTAAGCTCTACCCCAGATGATAGCTTGTAGATATCAGTCCAAACTGCTTTTGCATATGCCGTCCGGTAGGAGATGTCCCGCTGTATCAGCGCCTTCTGTAGGGAGATGAAGGCCGGCCGTCAGCTGTTCGTTCCCGGTCAAACATTCAAACACCGTGGGCTCGCGGCTCCGAGGTGACGTGCTGACGTCACGTGCTGACGCGTTTCACGGGGAGGAGACGATGGTCTATCAGTCCTCTTTGTACCTCAGCCACTCCCTCCTGTGGCTGAGGTACATTGATGACGTTTTGATGGTGTGGACTGGTTCAGCTAAACAACTTGAGGACTTTATGTCTGAACTTAATAGCAATAATCAAAATATACATCTGACCTATTCATACCATCCTGACACACTCTCCTTCCTTGACCTATCCATACGGAGGTCTGGTAATGAAATTATTACCAGCACTTTTAGAAAGAAAACAGCAGCTAACACCCTGTTGTCCGCCCAGAGTCACCATTCTAAACCATTAATTAATGGGATACCCACAGGACAATTCCTAAGGATCAGACGGAATTGTTCTGTGGAGGAGGATTTCCATGAAGAGGCGTATGAGATGTATCAAAGCTTCAGACAAAGAGGCTATTCACATAGGTCCCTCAAAAAAGCCAAGAAAAAAGCTACCCTCAAAAATCGGGATGAACTCCTCTTAACCTCCACCAACTCTCTACACACTAAAAATAAAGACAAAAAAGGAAATAATGAACAGAATTTCCCGAGGATCATTACTAAATATGGGTCCCAATGGAAAATGGTTCAGGGAGTTCTACAAAAACACTGGCATATTTTAAAATCTGCCCCCTTGATCTCTGAACTTGTGAGCCCAAAACCTCTCCTGACAGCTAAAAGATCCAATAATCTTGGAGACCTGCTGGTTCATTCTGAATACACTCGGACCACACAAAAAAACTGGTTAAGTGATTCTAAAATCTCCTCAGGTATGTATAAATGCGGACATTGCAATATTTGCAAGTATGTCCACCAGACAAATGTGTTTCCGAACCCCCGTGGAGGAGCTGATTTTAAGATCAAACAGTTTATAAACTGCTCTACTACCCGAGTAGTTTATACACTTATCTGCCCATGCAATAAAACCTACGTGGGGAAAACAAAAAGAGCCTTAAGGGTAAGGATCCGCGAACATATTGCTGGTATCAAAAAATTAAATGATGAACGCCCCATCTCACAACATTTTGCTAAATTTCATAACCGTGATCCAAGGGGCTTAAAGGTAAAAGGGATCTATAGGTTAAATTTACCTACAAGACGTGGCGACTTCGATACCATCCTCCTCCAGAAGGAAAAGATGTGGACGTACTATCTGGAGGCGATGGCCCCTAATGGGTTAAATATTGAATGCAGCCTCCAGTCCTTTTTGGAGAAATAAGTCATTTAACCCCCCCCTTGCTGCTTTGATTTATAATGATTTAGAATAATAATTTTTACTACCTTGTGCTTTTTTGGTGGGGGTTTCTCAATTCAATTCCATTTCTTATACTTTAGACTTTTGTGCTTTATCTCTTCTTTGGTTTCGGCGTATATGTATATTTACTCCCACCTTCACCAAATGCTCATAAAACTACAATGTTGCTCATTTAAGGTGCAGTTTTCCGCACAATAGATCGCAACTATTCATATGAAGCCACTTGCGAGAGATTGCTTTGCTGAAATGTCTGTGATGAGTGGTAACTGTGTGCGACATCTGGTGGTCATTAGACGTATTTACATCTCTTATTATTTAGTCTATTTAACCTCCGCTCACGGACCCCTCCCTTGCTCTGAGGAAACCAGTGGTGATTGGCTGGTGAAACGCGTCAGCACGTGACGTCAGCACGTCACCTCGGAGCCGCGAGCCCACGGTGTTTGAATGTTTGACCGGGAACGAACAGCTGACGGCCGGCCTTCATCTCCCTACAGAAGGCGCTGATACAGCGGGACATCTCCTACCGGACGGCATATGCAAAAGCAGTTTGGACTGATATCTACAAGCTATCATCTGGGGTAGAGCTTACGACTTCATGAGCCGCTGATCCATTTTGGTGAGAGAAGTATCACTCCAATTTCTATTTGCTACACAGCCCTAGTCGTGTCTGCTCCCCCTATTGCTTCCCATCATTACATCTGCTCCGCTTGTATGTCCTGGGTTATAACCACCCCTAGTAGTTATTGCCGGTCACTGCCTGTCATCTTACCCATGCTATGGGTCCAGCTCCCGGACTGTTAATAATTTCTATGCTGTATTGAATTCGCTGCATTAATTACAATCAAACATCCATTCATCCACCCTTACCCCTACACCGCCATACTATCCATACTTGGATTGATCTGAGGACCTATTGCATACGATACTGACCACTATAGTAGGAATCTGCTGCTGTGATTGGTGTGTGTATGGGGTATGTTTGGCCGTGGCTCCGTTGTTTTTAATGATAACGTTATCAATTTTAATATGGTCATTTGATATTTTCCCTATTTTGCCCAATTTTTGTACTTTTGTGTGGTGTTTTGTAGCTCAATAAAACTATATTGTTTTTGGCAGATTGTGTTTGGGTAATTGCCTTCTTTGGGGGAATCTCTTTTCCCTTGTTGTTTTGTATGCCTTACAAGGCAACCCAAACTGCATCCAATCAAATTTTTTTGGATGAATATCTGATCTTATTAATACTTTAGATTATTTCTGCATGGGTGGTTGATCCAGGCAAAGCCTTTTTCTTTCTATATGAATTTTCTTTGGGGATTTATTTTCCCATTCTTAGCCTTTGTGATCCCCCCACCACACACCACCAATCAATTGTGTGATTATACACAGTTGGTTTGAATTAAGCTATACTGGGCTGCTTATAGGGTATATCTCATTTGACCTGCCTCTCGTATATATGGCTTACATGATCAACCATGATCTTGACTTAGAGATTAGTACTGCCTTTGATGTTGGTGTGGAGAATTGTGAAACAGAGAGAGAACCAATTAGAAAACTTTTTAAACACCATAAAAAACTCGTAATTAAATTCCTTAATCGTAAATGGGATATTTCGTCATTGAAATCCCATATTTCTAAACAGATCATTCCCAGGGGTTTACGTGAGAGGGTTATACCTGCGGAGCATTTACATACCCCGAGATTTTTATCTGCGTGGAAGACTGAATGTTTGAATAGAGGTTTATCCCTATTAAAGCTCATTGTTGATGAGGAAGAAGCCCAACTGGAGGAGATACGTGTGGAGCTTGAAGCAAGCGCCAAATCACTAGAACCCTTTAAACAAGATCCTGAATTCGATAAAAATAATGAGTACATTAAAAAGGAGATAGAAAGGATCCAAAAAAGTTTAAAACACAGCAAACAAGAAAAGTTCAGACAGAACCTAGCTGACTGGGAAAGTGGGGATGTTTTTGACCCCACAATCCAGAAAAGAAGTAGATCACTTTCTAGAAACTAGACAGCGACAACGTCAGTCCAAAACTAGAAATAGCTCCTCATCCGACAGTGAGTTTGATAGGGATACCTCTCTAAAAACTGTCTCTTTTTTAGAAGAACTAGAGGGGAAGGTGCCCCTAGAGATCCCCCAGCGAAAAATAGACAAAAAACAAGAAAACGAAGGAGACAAAGGAAAAATAGAAGGAAAAGGAAAGGAGAGAGACAGTGTACAGAGTCGGACGAGTGGGAGACTGAGAAACCAGAGGAGACGTTGAATATTTCTGACGGTGCTCCAATGGACCTTAATGTAGTAAACCTTTCAGAGTTTCATCTCACTGAAGTCCATATAAATCTACTCAAAAAGGGTCTCTCTTTCTCCCCAACGTCATCCATAAATGAGTTTGAGGTTTTCAAGGATGTTAGTCTATTCTTAAGGAAAGTCCTCTTCAAACTATGGCATACAAAACGATTTAATGATCCCCTTACCTCAGAGTCCTCTCTGGATAGGGATGAAAAGGAGGCTATTGAATGCCTAGTATCCTTACTGGATGAGAACTTGGATAGTGACTCAGATGAAAATTTAGGCTATACACTGAGAAGACCCTCTGATCTAAAAATTAGATCCACCAAAATGCCCCCACTGTCTAAGTACAAGTGATTGCAGTTTTTTCTGGATCAAGTTAAATTAGACCTTATGAAAATCAATTGGAAATGGGTCGGTCCTAATAACCTTACAAATAGTGAAAGAAAAGCCTTGGTTGAGTTGCAAAATGCACCAAACTTAGTGATTAAGAAGAGCGATAAAGGGGGAAATGTGGTACTCCTAAGTGAGAAAATATATGAGGATGAGTCACTAAGGCTTCTTGGTGACATCTCCACCTACAAAAGACTCACTAGTTCCCCCTTTCCTGCTCTAGTCGAGGCACTGAATGGAAAACTTAAATTGGGAATGGAAGCGGGCCTTTTAACGAAAAAGGAATTCTTTTTCCTTAGGGTAGATGAAATGATCATCCCTACCTTTTACATAATCCCCAAACTCCATAAATCCCTTACCCGTCCCCCCGGCAGGCCAATTGTTTCAGCTATAAAAGGCCCCCTAGAAAAAACTGGCAAATATATAGATTCTCTGATTAAGCATATGGTTAACTTGCTTCCCTCCTTTGTTCGTGACAGCAGAGATGTCCTTGTTAAATTACGACATTTTGTTATGCCCACAGATGCCCTCCTGGTGGGTATTGACGTGAAGAGCTTGTATACGTCGATACCACACCACTGTGGTATTGAGGCTACAATGTTCTTTCTGGATCTTCATCATCCTCAACAGGGTGCTCAAAATGAATTCATTGGGGAACTTCTTGAATTCATGCTTAATAACAATTTCTTCCATTTCCTTGGTCACTACTACCAGCAGATTAGAGGCACCAGTATGGGGGCACCATGGGCTCCCTCATATGCATGCCTCCATCTGGGACTCTGGGAGGAGACGATGGTCTATCAGTCCTCTTTGTACCTCAGCCACTCCCTCCTGTGGCTGAGGTACATTGTTGACGTTTTGATGGTGTGGACTGGTTCAGCTAAACAACTTGAGGACTTTATGTCTGAACTTAATAGCAATAATCAAAATATACATCTGACCTATTCATACCATCCTGACACACTCTCCTTCCTTGACCTATCCATATGGAGGTCTGGTAATGAAATTATTACCAGCACTTTTAGAAAGAAAACAGCAGCTAACACCCTGTTGTCCGCCCAGAGTCACCATCCTAAACCATTAATTAATGGGATACCCACAGGACAATTCCTAAGGATCAGACGGAATTGTTCTGTGGAGGAGGATTTCCATGAAGAGGCGTATGAGATGTATCAAAGATTCAGATAAAGAGGCTATTCACATAGGTCCCTCAAAAAAGCCAAGAAAAAAGCTACCCTCAAAAATCGGGATGAACTCCTCTTAACCTCCACCAACTCTCTACACACTAAAAATAAAGACAAAAAAGGAAATAATGAACAGAATTTCCCAAGGATCATTACTAAATATGGGTCCCAATGGAAAATGGTTCAGGGAGTTCTACAAAAACACTGGCATATTTTAAAATCTGCCCCCTTGATCTCTGAATTTGTGAGCCCAAAACCTCTCATGACAGCTAAAAGATCCAATAATCTTGGAGACCTGCTGGTTCATTCTGAATACACTCAGACCACACAAAAAAACTGGTTAAGTGATTCTAAAATCTCCTCAGGTATGTATAAATGCGGACATTGCAATATTTGCAAGTATGTCCACCAGACAAATGTGTTTCCGAACCCCCGTGGAGGAGCTGATTTTAAGATCAAACAGTTTATAAACTGCTCTACTACCCGAGTAGTTTATACACTTATCTGCCCATGCAATAAAACCTACGTGGGGAAAACAAAAAGAGCCTTAAGGGTAAGGATCCGCGAACATATTGCTGGTATCAAAAAATTAAATGATGAACGCCCCATCTCACAACATTTTGCCAAATTTCATAACCGTGATCCAAGGGGCTTAATGGTAAAAGGGATCTATAGGTTAAATTTACCTACAAGACGTGGCGACTTCGATACCATCCTCCTCCAGAAGGAAAAGATGTGGACGTACTATCTGGAGGCGATGGCCCCTAATGGGTTAAATATTGAATGCAGCCTCCAGTCCTTTTTGGAGAAATAAGTCATTTAACCCCCCCCCCCTTGCTGTTTTGATTTATAATGATTTAGAATAATAATTTTTACTACCTTGTGCTTTTTTGGTGGGGGTTTCTCAATTCAATTCCATTTCTTATACTTTAGACTTTTGTGCTTTGTCTCTTCTTTGGTTTCGGCGTATATGTATATTTACTCCCACCTTCACCAAATGCTCATAAAACTACAATGTTGCTCATTTAAGGTGCAGTTTTCCGCACAATAGATCGCAACTATTCATATGAAGCCACTTGCGAGAGATTGCTTTGCTGAAATGTCTGTGATGAGTGGTAACTGTGTGCGACATCTGGTGGTCATTAGACGTATTTACATCTCTTATTATTTAGTCTATTTAACCTCCGCTCACGGACCCCTCCCTTGCTCTGAGGAAACCAGCGGTGATTGGCTGGTGAAACGCGTCAGCACGTGACGTCAGCACGTCACCTCGGAGCCGCGAGCCCACGGTGTTTGAATGTTTGACCGGGAACGAACAGCTGACGGCCGGCCTTCATCTCCCTACAGAAGGCGCTGATACAGCGGGACATCTCCTACCGGACGGCATATGCAAAAGCAGTTTGGACTGATATCTACAAGCTATCATCTGGGGTAGAGCTTACGACTTCATGAGCCGCTGATCCATTTTGGTGAGAGAAGTATCACTCCAATTTCTATTTGCTACACAGCCCTAGTCGTGTCTGCTCCCCCTATTGCTTCCCATCATTACATCTGCTCCGCTTGTATGTCCTGGGTTATAACCACCCCTAGTAGTTATTGCCGGTCACTGCCTGTCATCTTACCCATGCTATGGGTCCAGCTCCCGGACTGTTAATAATTTCTATGCTGTATTGAATTCGCTGCATAAATTACAATCAAACATCCATTCATCCACCCTTACCCCTACACCGCCATACTATCCATACTTGGATTGATCTGAGGACTTATTGCATACGATACTGACCACTATAGTAGGAATCTGCTGCTGTGATTGGTGTGTGTATGGGGTATGTTTGGCCGTGGCTCCGTTGTTTTTAATGATAACGTTATCAATTTTAATATGGTCATTTGATATTTTCCCTATTTTGCCCAATTTTTGTACTTTTGTGTGGTGTTTTGTAGCTCAATAAAACTATATTGTTTTTGGCAGATTGTGTTTGGGTAATTGCCTTCTTTGGGGGAATCTCTTTTCCCTTGTTGTTTTGTATGCCTTACAAGGCAACCCAAACTGCATCCAATCAAATTTTTTTGGATGAATATCTGATCTTATTAATACTTTAGATTATTTCTGCATGGGTGGTTGATCCAGGCAAAGCCCTTTTTCTTTCTTTATTTCTTTAAAGCTGGAGATGAACTTTAAAATATGGTGGTCCCTGGCCCCAATCTTGGAAGAAAAGACCTCACATAGGCAGTGGCTGAATGTACTGGAGAATGAACATTCAAGATGGCTCTGGTCATGCAGACCATGATCTGAGGTCAGTTTTTATAAAAGTTCCAAGAAACAGCACTGCGGAATAGACATTTTTAAGCCCCATCAAGTGATACCCCATTAGGGTTCCCACAGTTCACCCCCTCCTCCCTAGTTTAAACCCTGGAGGACTGTGGCCCATCAGGGCAACCTGGTGTATAGTCCTACACTGGCACCAGCTGCAAATCCATCCCCACGTGTGAAATATTTGGGTGATCCTATTATTCCAGCCAGGTTTTCCACCTAGAAAAAAAACAATAAGCAGGTTGGATGCAACCAACAGCAGATAAATCAAAATACTGACTGCATTCAGGATCTACATATACAACTAGAAGATGCTCTTGCTAAAATTTATGATATAGCAAACAGGTCCCTCCACTATTAATTGTGCATTCATATACTCCCATAATCTATCACCAGTGCAAAAAGAGATGGTTAAAGAATTACTACAGAATCTCATACGTGCTATCTCTGCTAACAAAATGGAACTGGCCTCCATTAACATTAAAGAACAAGTGATGTAAATAGCCAGATAAGTGTTCAAACTCCATCAAGGTGTATAGGATCCACGTTTTCACAGCTATATCCCCCACCAAAGTACAGAAAAAGGAGAGCACTAAAACCTTTGCTCTAACCTATGATTAGTAAGAGGATTAAATATCGGTGGCTTTTTCCTTTTATATTCACGTTAAATACCAAAATGTATTTATTTTTCTACGGTTCAAGGAGCAGGGAGGGAGAGGATCTGCTGAAACACCTTGGGTTTATCCGATCTGAACCTGCCACCCTGCCTAGATGTACCTCCCAAAATGCTGCGGTCAAGGGAGATGTCACTGATGATGTCTCACTGATGTGGCACACCATTAGGTAGCGTAGCATGCTATGCAAACAACTAGATATGTGACATGCGTTTTGTAACAAATCGAAATTCGGCCGAATTTTGCATCTTTCGGACATTCAGATGCATCCGAATGTCCGAATTCAAAATAACGAATTTCAACGAATACGAAAGAAATAACGAATGAATTTGACATGATTCGGTAGTTCGTTAAAGATCTAATGAAACAAAAGGTCAACTCTAAGTAAATCTTACAGTCCAATCAGCTGATTAATTTTGTGCTGGAGGTTGGATTACTGGCAATTGGTAAAGTGCATTCCTAAGAACTGAGTGTGTTGTATTGTATTTGAGCAGAGGAGAAGAGATATCGTCATTCCATGTGTTAATAGATTCAATAAACAAACGACTTTCCAAACTACGAATCATTATCATGAATCAAAATACATACATAAATATTGAATTTCAACTAATACGAAAGAAATTATAGGGGATATAACGAATGAATTTGACATGATTCGAGATTCAGTATAACGAATATCGGCACTCTACAGCAATAACGAATTATCCAAAAACGAAGTAACATAACGAATATAACAGAACGAAATTATGTATTTTACGAATGACAACGAACCAAAACTAAAAAGTCTACAAACAACCTCCTTAATAGCAATTATTTATCAGGGAGCTGCATCAAGCATTTTCTCACCTCTGGTCTTCATCTTTTGCTGTCATTTGGGAAGCTGGGTCATTCCAGCCCCACACTAAGCTATATGCTGCCCTGAATGGGTGTTTTTTAAGTTTATGTGGTTAGAATCTTGCTTTATATGAAGCCATTGGTCAAACACAGGGACTTTGAATGTCCTTGTTCATCTCCCACTTTCACTTTATCTTTGGATACTGACATTGGAGAACTGGTTTCTTCATTCCGAATATTAGCCACTTGACTATTTTGTTTCCTTCCAGTCCTTAGTGCTGGGCCTGTATTCTCTCTCCTCAGTTATTCTTTTGTGTAGCTGGAGGGAAAACATGGGACTAATGTAGCACTGTTTCATCCTCAATGTCCCTACCACTATTAATGAAATTAACTGCCATTTGACCCCATCTATCGGGTGCAAAGTTTGCTCACTGACTTATGTCAGTGGCACAAGATCTCAGTTTTCTCTGTTTTCAAGATACATCTTTCTCTTGGAGGCTCAACAAGGCACTCCTTAGTAAGCCCTCTATCTGTTTTGACTTTAAAGGAGAAATATGTCCAAAGCTATTTCGGATTTACTTCTCCAGTAGGTCACAGGAGTGCACTATTGTCTGCTCAGCTCATGTATAACACTGTAAAGATATATCAAAAGTCTTCATTTATTCTTTAATTAATTCTAAATTTACAGGAATTCAAGCCACCCCAGCTTGTGTCTGAGAAAAGTTTTTTCTACTGGTGCCTTTAGCAACCAATCAGCTTCTATCTTTAATTTAGTTTAGAAAATGAAAACTTAAAAGCTGATTGACTGCGCTCCAGTTGAGTCGAAGCTTGTCTCATACTTTTTATGAATTCCCCTGTTTCTACCCTTTGATACCTAAACAGAGCTGTCAGGGCCTGTTGATGACTTCTAAGAAATGAGCCACCGATCATTTATGCTGTGACTTTACTGCAGACTCGACTGGTAGAACGCTTTAAAAAGTTCTACAGATAAATGGAGGGAAGGACTTTTCTTTTTTCTTTACATAAGCTCAGTGTTCCACCTTTAAAAAACTATGTTTATTATATTTAAAAATGTGGCTGCATCACTTACTGGAGGCTTTCCAGCCACACCTCTGTCTCCTAGTAATAGCTGTCAAAAAGGCCCCAAGCTGGCCACACAAGTGCTCTAAATAGGACATATACCATTCCTCCCAACAGTCCAGGGTTGTGTGGGACTATCCCACATTTTCACTTTAGTCCTGCTGTACCTTGTATAGAGGCTTTCTCCTGCATCATTCATATGCAAACTGACATTATATTTGCATATGAATGAATCATCATGTTATTTGCATATTGCTGTATTGCAACATTATTTTCAAATGGAAATCCCATTGTGTGAGACAGCAGTGACAGCGTACTAGTTCTGTAGTAATGTATGAACAGAATAAGAAAGCTGGTTTACTGTACAGTTACTGGAAGTGAGGCTCTTGCCCTTTCAGGTTACATTATCCAGTAGCACAGAGCATTCAGGCAGCTGTAGACTCAGTCAATGCTCAGTGGTTGGAATAGAATTTCCCCTTCTCCTGTGCTGTTGTGCCATTGCTGCCTGCTGTCATGTGTCAGTGCCGACTGCTGCTTTGGGTAAAGATGCTAATTCATTCTAGTTTTCTTCTTCAATCCTTTATCACATATGCTAATAGACAAATGCTTTTTGAAGCTAGATTTATTACAGATTTTTCCAAACATTTCCAGATGGTGACCAGGCTAAGAGCATAAAAGACGTTGAAAATGTGTAACCAGACCAAGCGTTTTAAATGGGCCATTTTCTGTATGTGAAATTGAATATATTTTATAAAGGTAACCTGTACAGAGGTGACAGTGCTCATATGTATGCACTAACTTTGTGTCTAGTGATGGTCCTAGTTTTTGCTGAACATTTTTGTAGCCACCCTGCTGTAAGCAGAGGTGACTAGTAAATGTAATTCTTCTGGGTAGTAATCTGCCCAGACCAAATAATAGCATCTCACTTGGCTTTCATGTTCAAAAATTCAGTGTTGCTTCTGTTACAGGCTGCTGCCAAAAGGTGTAACTGGAAACTTTGGCAATAGACACGGGAGCTACGGCACTGCTGAGTTATGAATGTTAATGTCTGTCATGGTCAACCTCTAGTATGTCTGTTGCCAGTGGTGCATGCTGTTATTCTGTCTTTTTTCTCCCAGGCTGCTAGTTTTTGCTTGGTAGGTCAAAAGCCAGTTTGAAGTCTGCCCTCAGAGGATCCTGGCACTCTCCTGAAAGAAGGATGTAAGAAGATACCCACTGCCTGGTTGTGAAACTTTGAAGACAGTGCTGCTGTTATTTGTCTATTGGTCCTTACTTTTGCAATACACCATGGTTCATGTTCTATTTATGCACTGCGACAATAGGAGTGTCGTGGAGTCTGGAAATCATGTGCTTGAGGTAGCTGAAGCCCTAACCCTCGCTCCCCGTGAGCCTGGGACAAATAAACAACTAGAAAAGACAAAAAGTGACTGGCACTCAACCTTACTTCAGTCCTCCACTGGGCCCATGGATCCAGCCTGGGGTAATGTCGGCCCACCCTGGTACTGGGGGTTTGCTGTTCTGCCAGGGGGGTCGCTACATACTGAACAAGTGTCGCAGGACTCAGCAGAAAGGTAAGTGTCAAATAAATATATAAATACTTTACGCCAAATGTGTTTGAAGTTTAATAGGTGTTTATCATTTTCTGCAAGAGCCTGTTGGGTTGCTGCACTTTAAACAGACTGTATGTGGCATCACAGAGGATGGCCTTCTTCCTATACATTCCATACTGTGCTCCCAGTACAAAGACTAAGTGGTCGCCTACAGCTCCGGGTCTTGTACTAATGATCAGGAGGCGGGAGGACTGATCCACTGGGTCTCATTATGAGAAATAGCTTGCTTGAGGTTACCTCCTCTCCAATGCCCCTCAACTCTGTCAATGCCACAGAAGGAGAGGCTACTGGGGTCCCTACCGTGAACTAGTCTGAAATGATTGGATAAACTGTGGTGTTTGTAACCTTTTTTAATCCTATTAACATGCTCGTGTAATCTCACTCCCAACGCTTTGGTGGTCCTACCTACGTATTGTAACCCACATGGGCAGGACAATAGGTAGGTAACATGGGTAGTGCCACATGTAATAAATGTTTTAATTTTATAGGATTGACCAGTGGAGTGTGCTGTAAACTCAGTTGTTTTCCTCACCCTGTGTTTAGATGTTCTACATATAACACATCTCCCAACTGAAAAAACCCACCTGGAGTAGAAGGCTTGGTGTAACTGTGGCCTACCGAGTAAAACACTGGCTAAATTGTCATCTTTCAATAGAAGATGCTAATGCTTACGAACAATATGTTCCATTTGTTTTTATTGGTGGGTAAAACCTGACGTAAAAGCAATACCAAAATCTCTTTTGGCAACTTCCTTCTTTTTAAACAAATCATCCCTATTCATACCCCTTACCAAGGATAGGGCTTTGTTTAACTCACATGGGGTGTAACCTTTTTCCAAGAACCTCTCATACAGAACTTGCGCTTGTAGGTCAAAATCCTTGATTCTTGCGCAATTGCGTCTGAGTCTTAGAAATTGGCTTTTAGGAATGGAACTAAGCCATCGAGGGTGATAGCAGCTCCCAAGGGGGATGTAACCATTTCTGTCTACTTCCTTAAAATAGGTTTTAGTGGACAGTGTATGGTTATCCTTAAAAATAACTAGATCAAGAAAATTGACGCAATGAATGTTGGAAGTTGCAGAGAATGATATCCCATACCTATTCTCACCAATTTTCGACAAAAACTGAGAAAAAGATTCTTGATCCTGCCCAAATAATGATGATATCGTCTATATATCACTTGTAAAACTTAAGCTCAGGAATGCTCGCACCAAAAATGGCATCCTTCTCCCAGAAACTCATAAATAATTTTGCCACTGAGGGGGCATATTTAGCCCCCATTGCCACACCCTTCTTCTGTCTAAAGAATTGCTTATCATTCCAGAAGAAGTTGTGGCTCATGGCTAAATCTAGGGCATGGACAAGGAAATCCTTTTGTTTATTTTTCATTTGGGTATTGTTTAAGGCCCAAACCACAGCTTCTACTGCATGCCTTTTGGTGGATATTGGTATACAGGGAATTGACGTCAATACTAGCTAGTATATGACCATCACCAACTTCTACCTGCTGTAATAATTCCATGAGATGCCTGCTATCCCTGCGATAGGATGGACAACTTTGTGCCAATGGCTGTAGAAAACAATGTATTCACCAATTCTGGCAAACAAAGAGTCCACCCCACTCACTATAGGCCTGCCTCGAGGTTTAGCTGGATTCTTGTGGATTTTAGGTAATTGGTAGATAACTGGCACCCGAGGGGCATCCGGTACCAGATATCTAGCCTCTTTCTTGGTGACAATACTTTCATCTTGGGCATCTTTAACCAGATGTCTCAGCTTAGCTTTGAATTTGTTGTTAAGGTTACCTCTCAGTTTTTCATATGTTTCAGCATCATAGACAAGTCTGTTAAGTTCAGCTAAATAGTCAGATTTATTAAAAATAACAAGCCCCCTCCTTTATCCGCACTATGGATGACAATCTAGGGATTTTAGGCCCCTTTCAATGTATGTTTTGCGCCTACTAGACAATCCTTGGTCCTGCTGGATCAAGGATTTAAACACCTCTTAAAAATGACTGTTAGAATTTCTAGTATTAAAAACTGAGTTATTCCTCAACTCAGTATGACTATAATCAGACGGTTCCAGTACTGTTTTGGGTGCTACTTTACTAAAATGTTTCTTAAAATTAACTTTTCTCATAAATTTCTGAAGATCAATAAAAGTGTCAAACTTATTAAGATCCTTATCTGGGGCAAATTTGAGGCCTAACTCTCCTAACACTTTTAACTCATCTGGTGTAAAAGTGGCATCACTTAAATTGAAGATGCCCTGCGTTAGGTCTCTCTTTTTCTTTTTCCTTTTACCCACCAGGGTGACCTCTTTGTGCTCTTGAAGGTGGGCCTCCCCTGGGTTGTGACAAAGCCCAACCAGGGCTTTTCCAACCATGATTGTTACCATAATCCTGCTGATAATATCCATCAGAGGCATAGTACTCATCCTGTTGTAGGGGTTCATACCTGTTATAAATGGAAACCCCATAGGCATTGGAATCAACACGGGGCCCAGCATTGCTGTTGCCCTGTTGAGATGACCGAGGGTTTGCTCCACCATGTGAGATATAGGAAGATGTAGGAGTGGTCTCTCTATCCTCTATAGGGACAGTGACCTCTTCAGTTAATATGCCATTTACAAACTTTGTTGGTTTTATAATCGTTCGTATCTCTCACATATTTTTTCATTTTTTTTCTTTAGTGTTTCTTTGTTGACTTTAGCAACAAAGTCCTGTAGGTGTTTCATTTTTTCTTTAAACTCTGCTGTGCCTTCAAGAGGAGCCAATTTGGCTTTAACCAAATTAATACTGGTCTCCAGATTTTTTAATTTTTTATCTTTCTGTGAGATCAAGAGTTCTAATAATTTGCGCTCGGTAAGACTGAAAAAAGAGAACCACTCATCCTCTAGTTCTTTGCCAACCATACCACCATTGGGAGCTACGTTCCATCTTAGCCTCCTGGGGGTAATGCCATCTTTAACATACTTAGCCAAAGTGAACACATCCCACCAGGTTCTAATTTGCTTGTCCAGAGCATTTTCATGAACCTTGAAATCTTGGTTAAGATCTGAACTAACATTGGAGTAAAAAAAATAAAGTAAAAAAAATTCATCTGCGTCAATAACTCGATTAGTGACAAAATTACAAATATCCATAGCCGCTGAGTGCACTCAAAATTTTTTTTGGAGTAAAATAGTAAAAAATATAAAATTTAAACTCACACTGAATGGTGAAAAAACAGTGAAAAAGAAAACTAAAGCAGCTGCCACACACAAAGTGCTACTCACTAGAAATGTAAAATTATGGAAATGTGGCGCTCGCAAATGTTATTACACATGTGTGACCAAGTTTAGATGAGTGCAGATGTGAATATACAAAGCAAAAAACATGTAAATAAAGTCCATATAAATGTGCTGAATGTTTTGATCCACAATGGGAAAAATTTTTTTGAAGTGCAAAGGACCACAGACGCTCCAGGACTTTTCAGGTGCAGAAACGCCACCCCCACATGTGTCCCCACTCACCAACCGGATGCCCCTTGGGCGCCAGTTATCTACCAATTACCTAAAATCCACAAGAATCCAGATAAACCTCCTGGCAGGCCTATAGTGAGTGGGGTGGACTCTTTTTTTGCCAGAATTGGTGAATACATTGATTGTATTCTACAGCCATTGGCACAAAGTTGTCCATCCTATCTCAGGGATAGCAGGCATCTCATGGAATTATTATAGCAGGTAGAAGTTGGTGGTGGTAATATACTAGCTAGTATTGACGTCAATTCCCTGTATACCAATATTCACCAAAAGGCATGCAGTAGAAGCTGTATTTTGGGCCTTAAACAATACCAAAATGAAAAATAAACAAAAGGATTTCCTGGTCCATGCCCTAGATTTAGCCATGAGCCACAACTTCTTCTGGCATGATAAGCAATTCTTTAGACAGAAGAAGGGTGTGGCAATGGGGGCTAAATATGCCCCCTCAGTGGAAAATGTATTTATGAGTTTCTGGGAGAAGGATGCCATTTTTGGTGCGAACATTCTTCAGCTTAAGTTTTACAAGCGCTATATAGACAATATCATCATTATTTGGGCAGGATCAAAAGAGTTTTTTTTGCAATTTTTGGCGAAAATTGGTGAGAATAGGTATGGGATATTATTCCCGGCAACTTCCGACATTCATTGCATCATTTTTCTTGATCTAGTTTTTTTTTTTTTTTAAATTGACAATTTTTATTAAATTTTCCATAAATGAACACAAATAGTAGATTAAAGTACAAGGTGATACATAATAAAGTGCAGTAATTATTTCCAGAAAAGAGCCCAGCTCTGATAACAATCATAACATGAAGCTAGTGTCTCTGTACATGTCTGCCTGAATGAATGAGAAATAAGAAAAAATTATACTAGGTGGACAAACTTTAGTTTTATACCAGATCTAGTTATTTTTAAGGATAACCATACACTGTCCACTAAAACCTATTTTAAGGAAGTGGACAGAAATGGTTACATCCCCCTTGGGAGCTGCCATCATCCTCGTTGGCTTAGTTCCATTCCTAAAAGCCAATTTCTAAGAGTCAGACGAAATTAAGCAAGAATCATGGATTTTGACCTACAAGCGCAAGTTCTGTATGAGAGGTTCTTGGGAAAAGGTTACACCCCATGTGAGTTAAACAAAACCCTATCCTTGGTATGGGGCATGAATAGGGATGATTTGTTTAAAAAGAAGGAAGTTGCCAAAAGAAATTTTGCTATTGCTTTTAAGTCAGGTTTTACCTGCCAATAAAAACAAGTGGAACATATTGTTCGTAAGCATTGGCATCTTCTATTAAAAGATGATGATTTAGCCAGTATTTTACCCAGTAGACTACAGTTCATTTACACCAAGCCTTCTACGCTACGACTCAAGCTGGCACCCAATGTTGTTGACCCTCCGAAAAAGCTATGCACTTTTTTGGACCAGGTGGGTTTTTTTAGTTGTGGGAGACGTGTTATATGTAGGACATCTAAGCACAGGGTGAGGGGCAATGGAGAGGAGGTAACCACAAGTGAGCTATTTCTCGTAATGAGACCCAGTGGATCCATCGTTTAAAAACGATGAGCCCCCCGAGGGTTAAACATTGAATTGGATCTGAACTGTTTTCTGTCGAATTTTTAGATCAATATAGTGCTTTTTATCCATTGTATTTTTCTTTTTTCTTTCTATTTTAATAAAAAAAAAATTGTGTTTTTTTTTTCATTTTATTTTTATATTTATCTTTATTATTTATTTATTTATTTTAATTTTTATTATTATTTTAATTTTTATTTATTTTTATTTTTATTATTATTTTTTTCTATTTTTCTCTTTTTTTTCCTTTATTTGTTTTTTTAGTTAATTTTTTAATGTATTTTTATTCTTATTTTTATTTTTATTTTTATGTTTATTTCATTTTCATTTTCAATATTAGTTTTTCCTTTTTATATTTCATTTTTCGGCTTGTATGTATATTAATTTCATTTTGCATGTAAATGTATTCCCAGTGAGCTCCAAGGTTTAGCCGGAACTGATGTCTTTAGTTCTTGGAATCGTTTTTGCAGATTGCTATGTGCACTTTTTTGGTCTCTCCCAGCGGCTGTGCTCTGCCTGTGGGAGTGACCTTTTTTCATCTCATCATCAGCATGGTTCTCATGTGGATGGTGATTAGTCCTCTGTGTGGGGAATGTTTCCTCCTTTCCTCTATTTAAGACGGTCGAGTGGGACGGGAATTAGGTCTTTGATAACGCCCTGTAGGTTGGCGAAACATGTCGACGTATTTCAGGTGGCACTGACGTCATTTCCTGCTCCTTGGAACGCACTTCCTGGTTTCTGGAACGCACGCCATGAGCAGCGTTCGGATCCATCTCTAATCCCTTTACATGCCTGTTTTTTATCAACTATTTTGTAAGTACCCATTTGTATATGGAATAAATCCCTTTTCAAACGATACTTTTGACTATTAGTACCATTTTTTATCCTTTTTTGGTGCCTGGTGATTCTGCTGAGAAATTCCAACAAGAAATCCTTTGATCTGATGCACACAACACCACTCCTGAGCTTCTCTGGATACCATCACATAAGCCTGAAGTGACCCCCAGACTGCAAAGCTGGGGTTATCGCCATTTGGTGAGTGGGGACACATGTGGGGGTGGCGTTTCTGCACCTGAAAAGTCCTGGAGCGTCTGTGGTCCATTGCACTTCAAAATTTTTTTTCCCGTTACAGATCAGAACATTCAGCACATTTATTTGGACTTTATTTACATGTTTTTTGCTTTGTATATTCACATTTGCACTCATCTACACTTGGTCACACATGTTTAATAACATTTGCGAGCACCACATTTCCATAATTTTACATTTCTAGTGAGTAGCACTTTGTGTGTGGCAGCTGCTTTAGTTTTCATTTTCACTGTTTTTTCACCATTCAGCACGAGTTTAAATTTTATATTATTCACTAGGAGAACACCTCTGACCCTGACAATGAGAGTAGCCAGAATCTGGTACCCGACTTAGAGGTCAGGAGAGAAGATTTCTGTACCGAGCAACTCCGAGATGCCACCCTCATGAGAGCCAGAGAAAACGTTAAGATGGTGGATGGGGGAACTGGTGGAATTGGGGTGGTGTTTCTCCCCTACATGGCCCTTAAAAACCACTTACTGTATCGGGTGGTAAAACGGGGAGAGGACGTGGTAGAACATCTAGTGGTTCCCAAACCCTTCTGTAGGGTGGTGCTAGACCTGGCCCATGGTCATGTAATGGGGGGACATCTCAGTATCGAAAAGACCAAGGAGAGAATCGCCCAGAGATTTTTCTGACCCGGGTTGTATACAGATGTCAGGGAGTACTATGAATCGTGCCCCAAGTGCCAAATGTCGGCACCGTCGCCACATTTTCGCAGTCCCCTGGTTCCTCTACCAATAATTGAGGTCCCGTTTGAGAGAATTGGCATGGACGTGGTGGGGCTGGTAGTGAAGTTTGCCCGGGGTCACCAGCATATTTTAGTAATCCTGGACTATGCAACGCGTTATCTTGAGGCCATTCCCTTGTGTAACACCTCGGCTAAAGCTATCGCCAAGGAGCTAGTCCAGGTGTTTAGTTGAGTGGGGATCCCAAAAGGGTTCCCATTTATGTCCAGGGTTACCAAGGAACTGTGTAAGCTATACAAAATCTCCCATCTCCGTACCTCTGTCTACCACCCCCAAACAGATGGTCTTGTCGAAAGATTTAATAAAACTTTGAAAAATATGCTGAAAAAGGTGGTTGACAAAGATGGGAGAAACTGGGATTTTTTGCTACCTTATCTCATGTTTGCCATACGTGAGCTTCCACAGGCATCCACAGGCTATTCCCCCCTTTCAGCTCTTGTATGGTAGACATCCCAGGAGGCTATTAGATGTCACCAAAGAAACATGGGAAGGAGAGGCTACCCCATATAGAAGCATCATAGAGCATGTCTCCTTGATGCAGGATCGAATCGCAGCTGTCCTGCCCTGGTATGAGAACCTATGGAGCGAGCCCAGGAGGCTCAGAGGAGGGTCTATGATTGGGGTGCCAAGGTCCCTACTTTCAGCCCCGGGGACAGAGTTTTGGTACTGGTGCCCACGGTGGAAAGCAAGTTCCTAGCCAAGTGGGTCCCTTTGTGGTTGTCAAAAGGGTGGGGGAGGTAAACTACAAAGTCTACCAGCCAGGGAAAAGAAAATCACACCAAATTTATCATGTGAATCTCTTAAAGCCCTGGAAGGACAGAGAGACTTTACTGGCCGAATCCCCGCCTCCCACAGACCGGGTAGCGGTGACACCTGACGTCCCCATAACGAATTCCCTGTCCGTGGTACAACAAAGCGAAGTTAGTGCGTTTGTGTACAAAAATAGAGACTTTTTCTCCCCCTTACCCGGACTGACCAACATGATCCAGCATGACATAGTGACGGAACCTGGGGTTTGCGTAAATGTAAAGCCATATAGAATCCCAGAAGCCAGGCGAGAGCCAGTCACAAAGGAAATCAAAAATATGTTAGAGTTGGACGTGATAGAAGAGTCCCACAATGAGTGGTCGAGCCTCATAGTACTGGACCCAAAACCTGATGGCACTATCAGGTTTTGTAACGACTTTAGGAAACTCAACAGTGTGTCTAAATTTGATGCATACCCAATGCCTAAGGTCAACGAACTTGTGGATAGGTTGGGACAGGCTCGCTACATAACAACCCTAGACCTAGACCGAAAGGCTATTGGCAAATACCGCTAACTGAATCGGCCAAGGAGAAGACTGCCTTTTCCACTCCTGAGGGCTCGTTTTAGTACAAGCAGATGCCTTTTGGTCTGCATGGAGCCCCTGCATCATTCCAGCGAATGATTTACAAAACTTTGAGACCACATCGCTCATATGCAGCTGCTTATTTGGACGATGCGGTCATCCACAACCCAAAATTGGGAATCGCACCTGCCCCGAGTACAAGCGATGGTAGATTCCCTTAGGAAAGCAGATCTCACGGCCAACCCAAAAAAATGTGCCATAGGCCTGGAGGAGGCCAAATACCTTGGGTACGTTATTGGCCGGGGACTGGTCAAGCCTCAGACCAATAAGGTTGAAGCAATTCAAAAATGGCCCCAACCTGTAAACAAAAAACAAGTTTGGGCCTTCCTGGGCATTATGAGGTATTGAAGACGGTTTATACCCAACTTTGCCACCATTGCTGCCCCTCTGACCGACCTGACGAAGGGTAGAGGGTCGGTCATGGTTAAATGGAATCCTGAAGCCAAGGAGGCGTTCCAGAAATTAAAGCAGGCCCTTTGTGTACTACCGGTGCTAGTGACCCAGGACTTCACAAAGGAGTTTGTAGTACAGACGGACGCCTCTGAGGTGGGACTAGGGGCCATAACAGAGATGGTGAGGAACACCCGGTTGTATACCTGAGCCAGAAACTGAACAAGCACGAAAAAAACTATGCCATTGTCGAAAAGGAGTGTCTCGCTATTAAATGGGCCTTAGACTCCCTGAAGTATTACCGACCATGCTCCCCTAAAGTGGATGTGTGACGACAGAGAGAAAAATGGCCGTCTGACAAGGTGGTTCCTGGCGTTACAGCCATTTAAATTTACAGTAGAGCATAATGTATAGCTAAAACAAATAAAATAAGTGCGCTTACAATCAAAATAGTCAATTCTCAAAATTCATATTTTGCTTCATAAATGAATAAATAAATAAATATGAATAATGAATAATTAATGAATCGGATACCTTCAATGAAAAAGTGCTGAACGAATCAATAAAGTCAGTAAATTGAGTGCTCGATACTTGATAAACATGTAAATGGAATAAATGTGCATACAAAATCTAAAATCATAAATAATACAATAGTGAATAGAGTCCATTCAAAAACAGCTTACTAGAGGTGCATCAGTCCACTGAAGGAAAAAAAATCACAAATCCGCATATCATTGAAGACAGCCAGTATAAGTGGAGAAAGGAAAAATGATGTGAAGATATATCCAAACAGACAATGAGTCCGAAAGACACTCAAGATGGACCCTTACTAGGAGTGGTGGACCTCCCTGATAGCGAGGTCTTATACGCATGCAGACACAGCCCTCTGCGGGGACAGCTGGATGGTGGCATCCAAATCGGCTGATGAATGAATGAAGCATTCCAGCAAGGGACGAATCCAACCCGTCTGCCTGGAGGGGGGCACCCACGGTCCAGTATAGTAGATGCACCTTAAAAAAAAGGCCAGCTGTAAAATGGAGCTCTGGTAAACACACAGCAAGAATTCTTTTAGAAACAGAATGCTGTTTCTAAAAGAAGAGCAGTCTGGAGCTAGGCTGGAATTCTTGCTGTGTGTTTACCAGAGCTACATTTTACAGCTGGCCTTTTTTTTAAGGTGCATCTACTATACTGGACCATGGGTGCCCCCCTCCAGGCAGACGGGTTGGATTCGTCCCTTGCTGGAACGCTTCATTCATTCATCAGCGATTCGGACGCCACCACCCAGCTGTCCCCGCAGAGGGCTGCATGAGAGGCATTTTATTTATGTCCTCCCGAGTACCCCTACCCAACGAACCCCCCCAAAAAAGATGTCGTGTCTGCAGCAAGCGCGGATATAGGCGTGACACCCGCTGTTATTGTCCATCCTGTCTTGACAATCCTGGTCTTTGCATTGGTGAATGTTTTGAACGCTACCATACACTAGTTGAATATTAGCGTAGGGTACAGCATTGCACAGACTAGGCACACTTTCACATAGTCTCCCAAGATGCCATCGCATTTTGAGAGACCCGAACCTGGAACCGGTTACAGTTACAAAAGTTACAGTTACAAAAAAAAGTGTAAAAAAAAAAAAACACAAAAAAAAACTTTCATGCAAAAGCAATCCTAGCGGCTAATTAGCCTCTAGACTGCTTTTACAAGCAGTGGGAGTGAATGCCCCCCACCGTCTTCCATGTTTTTCTCTGGCTCTCCTGTCCCAACAGGGAACCTGAGAATGCAGCCGGTGATTCAGCCATCTGACCATAGAGCTGATCAGAGACTAGAGTGGCTCCAAACATCTCTATGGCCTAAGAAACCGGAAGCTATGAGCATTTCATGACTTAGTTTTCGCCGGATGTAAACAGCGCCATTGGGAAATTGGGAAAGCATTTTATCACACGGATCTTGGTGTGGTCAGATGCTTTGAGGGCAGAAGAGAGATCTAGGGTCTAATAGACCCCAATTTTTTCAAAAAAGAGTACCTGTCCCTACCTATTGCTATCATAGGGGATATTTACATTCCCTGAGATAACAATAAAAATGATTAAAAAAAATATATGAAAGGAACAGTTTAAAAATAAGATAAAAAAGCAAAAAAAAAATAAAGAAAAAAAAAAAAGCATCCCTGTCCCCCCCTGCTCTCGCGCAAAGGCGAACGCAAGCGTCGGTCTGGCGTCAAATATAAACAACAATTGCACCATGCATGTGAGGTATCACTGCGAAGGTCAGATAGAGGGCAGTAATTTTAGCAGTAGACGTCCTCCATAAATCTAAAGTGGTAACCTGTAAAGGCTTTTAAAGGCTTTTAAAAATGTATTTAGTTTGTCGCCACTGCACGTTTGTGCGCAATTTTAAAGCATGTCCTGTTTGGTATCCATGTACTCGGCCTAAGATCATATTTTTTATTCCATCAAACATTTGGGCAATATAGTGTGTTTTAGTGCATTAAAATTTAAAAAAGTGTGTTTTTTCCCCAAAAAATGCGTTTGAAAAATCGCTGCGCAAATACTGTGTGAATAAAAAAGAAATGAAACACCCACCATTTTAATCTGTAAGGCATTTGCTTTAAAAAATATATATTATGTTTGGGGGTTCAAAGTAATTTTCTTGCAAAAAAAAAATGTTTTCATGTAAACAAAAAGTGTTAGAAAGGGCTTTGTCTTCAAGTGGTTAGAAGAGTGGGTGATGTGTGACGTAAGCTTCTAAATGTTGTGCATAAAATGCCAGGACAGTTCAAACCCCCCCCCAAATGACCCCATTTTGGAAAGTAGACACCCCAAGCTATTTGCTGAGAGGCATGTCGAGTCTATGGAATATTTTATATTGTGACACAAGTTGCGGGAAAAAGACAAATTTTTTTTTTTTTTGCACAAAGTTGTCACTAAATGATATATTGCTAAAACATGCCATGGGAATATGTGACATTACACCCCAAAATACATTCTGTTGCTTCTGCTGAGTGTGGGGATACCACATGTGTGAGACTTTTTGGAAGCCTAGCTGCGTACGGGACCCCGAAAACCAAGCACCGCCTTTAGGCTTTCTAGGGGCGTAAATTTTTGATTTCACTCTTCACTGCCTATCACAGTTTCAGAGGCCATGGAATGCCCAGGTGGCACAAAACCCC
Organism: Lithobates clamitans; assembly: GCA_037952925.1. Classification (NCBI taxonomy): domain Eukaryota; kingdom Metazoa; phylum Chordata; class Amphibia; order Anura; family Ranidae; genus Lithobates; species Lithobates clamitans. The sequence goes on along the minus strand of JBBGZY010001757.1, from coordinate 349,138 downwards.
CCCAAATGACCCTATTTTGGAAAGTAGACACCCTAAGCTATTTGCTGAGAGGTATAGTGAGTATTTTGCAGACCTCACTTTTTGTCACAAAGTTTTGAAAATTGAAAAAATAAAATAAAAAAATGTTTCTTGTCTTTCTTAATTTTCAAAAACAAATCAGAGCTGCAAAATACTCACCATGCCTCTCAGCAAATAGCTTGGGGTGTCTACTTTCCAAAATGGGGTCATTTGAGGGGGTTTGTGCCATCTGGGCATTCCATGGCCTCCGAAACTGTGATAGGCAGTGAAGAGTGAAATCAAAAATTTACACCCTTAGAAATCCTGAAGGCGGTGATTGGTTTTCGGAGCCCCGTACGCGGCTAGGCTCCCAAAAAGTCCCACACATGTGGTATCCCCGTACTCAGGAGAAGCAGCTAAATGTATTTTGGGGTGCAATTCCACATATGCCCATGGCCTGTGTGAGCAATATATAATTTAGTGACAACTTTGTGCAAAAAAAATAAAAAAAAATTGTCACTTTCCCGCAACTTGTGTCAAAATATAAAATATTCCATGAACTCAACGTGCCTCTCAACAAATAGCTTGGGGTGTCTACTTTCTAAAATGGGGTCATTTGGGGGGGGGGGTTGTCCCATCTGGGCATTTTATGGCCTTCAAAACTGTGATAGGTAGTGAGGAGTGAAATCAAAAATTTATGCCCTTAGAAATCCTGAAGGCGGTGATTGCCTTTCGGGGCCCCGTACGCGGCTAGGCTCCCAAAAAGTCCCTCACATATGGTATCCCCGTACTCAGGAAAAGCAGCTGAATGTATTTTGGGGTGCAATTCCACATATGCCCATGGCCTGTGTGAGCAATATATCATTTAGTGACAACTTTTTGTAATGTTTTTTTTTTTTGTCATTATTCAATCACTTGGGACAAAAAAAATTAATATTCAATGGGCTCAACATGCCTCTCAGCAATTTCCTTGGGGTGTCTACTTTCCAAAATGGGGTCATTGGGGGGGGGGTTGTACTTCCCTGACATTTTAGCACCTCAAGAAATGACATAGGCAGTCATAAATTAAAGGCTGTGTAAATTCCAGAAAATGTACCCTAGTTTGTAGGCGCTATAACTTTTGCGCAAACCAAGAAATATACACTTATTGACATTTTTTTTACCAAAGACATGTGGCCGAATACATTTTGGCCTAAATGTATGACTAAAATTGAGTTTATTGGATTTTTTTTATAACAAAAAGTAGAAAATATCATTTTTTTTCAAAATTTTCAGTCTTTTTCCATTTATAGTGCAAAAAATAAAAACGGCAGAGGTGATCAAATACCATCAAAAGAAAGCTCTATTTGTGGGAAGAAAAGGACGCAAATTTAGTTTGGGTATAGCATTGCATGACCGCGCAATTAGCAGTTAAAGCAACACAGTGCCAAATTGTAAAAAGTGCTCTGGTCAGGAATGGTGTAAATCCTTCTGGGGCTGAAGTGGTTAAATGACCAGGAAGAGAGCACAGCAGTGCTCTGGCCTGAGACTCAGAAGGGAATCTGAGAGGAGCCCTGTTTGTTTGAATTGAAAACGAAGGTTTGCTTTACCTAATGTTTTGTGGGTGATGCAGTGCCATCTTAAGAGCGTTCTAGGCCCCCAGGAAATACAGTGCACTGGGGCCCTGTCTACACAATCACGCACGAGAATAAAAATGCAAATTATCAATAAGTCTATACAGTGGGGCAAAAAAGTATTTAGTCAGCCATCAATTGTGCAAGTTCTCCCCCGTAAAAAGATGAGAGAGGCCTGTAATTGTCATCAGAGGTATACCTCAACTATGAGAGACAAAATGTGGAAACAAATCCAGACAATCACATTGTCTGATTTTTGAAAGAATTTGTTTGCAAATTATGGTGGAAAATAAGTATTTGGTCACCTACAAACAAGCAAGATTTCTGGCTCTCACAGACCTGTATCGTCTTCTTTAAGAGGCTCCTCTGTCCTCCACTCATTACCTGTATTAATGGCACCTGTTTGAACTTGTTATCAGTATAAAAGACACCTGTCCACAACCTCAAACAGTCACACTCCAAACTCAACTATGGTGAAGGCCAAAGAGTTGTCGAAGGACACCAGAAACAAAATTGTAGACCTGCACCAGGCTGGGAAGACTGAATCTGCAATAGGCAAGCAGCTTCGTGTGAAGAGATCAACTGTGGGAGCAATAATTAGAAAATGGAAGACATACAAGAACACTGATAATCTCCCTCGATCTGGGGCTCCACGCAAGATCTCACCCCGTGAGGTCAAAATTATTACAAGAACGGTGAGCAAAAATCCCAGAACCACATGGGGGGACCTAGTGAATGACCTGCAGAGAGCTGGGACCAACGTAACAAATGCTACTATCAGTAACACACTACGCCGCCAGGGACTCAGATCCTGCAGTGCCAGACGTGTCCCCCTGCTTAAGCCAGTACATGTCCGGGCCCGTCTGAGGTTTGCTAGAGAGCATTTGGATGATACAGAAGAGGATTGGGAGAATGTCATATGGTCATATGAAACCAAAGTAGAACTGTTTGGTAGAAACACAACTCGTCATGTTTGGAGGAGAGAGAATGCTGAGTTGCAACCAAAGAACACCATACCTACTGTGAAGCATGGGGGTGGCAACATCATGCTTTGGGGCTGTTTCTCTGCAAAGGGAACAGGACGACTGATCCGTGTACATGAAAGTATGAGTGGGGCCATGTATTGTGAGATTTTGAGTGCAAACCTCCTCCCATCAGCAAGGGCATTCAATATGAAACATGGCTGGGTCTTTCAGCATGACAATGATCCCAAACACACCGCCCGGGCAACGAAGGAGTGGCTTCGTAAGAAGCATTTCAAGGTCCTGGAGTGGCCTAGGCATTCTCCAGATCTCAACCCCATAGAAAACCTTTGGAGGGAGTTGAAAGTCCGTGTTGCCCAGCGACAGCCTCAAAACAGCCCCAAAACATCACGGAGATCTGCATGGAGGATTGGGCCAACATACCAGCAACAGTGTGTGACAAACTTGTGAAGACTTACAGAAAACGTTTGACCTCTGTCATTGTCAACAAAGGATATATACCGGTAACAAAGTATTGAGACAAACTTTTGATATTGACAAAATACTTATTTTCCACCATAATTTACAAATAAATTCTTTCAAAAATCAGACAATGTGATTGTCTGGATTTGTTTCCACATTTTGTCTCTCATAGTCGAGGTATACCTATGATGACAATTACAGGCCTCTCTCATCTTTTTAAGTGGGAGAACTTGCACAATCGGTGGCTGACTAAATACTTTTTTGCCCCACTCTATTTATTGGTACTTCCAACAAAATCAGTGTTTAAACATTAACACAATGTTTGGACAATATAACACGAGCTTTGCTCTAAAGGTTATTTTCACCAACACGTAATAAAGTTTATTTTTCCTCACCTTTCTTACACTTCCTCAAACTAGTGGCAACTCTAAGATTGATATATAAGGGGGACACATAAGATATTACAGTCAAAACTTGGGGGTGCCTGGGCACTAATAACTTTCACCACTAAATCATACAACTAAAAAAACTAAATAAATATGTATAAATGTATACACTCACACGCTGGTGCTGCTGGTGCTGCCTGGTGGGTATTAATGCTGGCGTGGGTACTGCTGGTGCTGGTGGGTACAGTGCAGACCCCCCTCTACAATACAGACCCTCTTACAGTGCAGACCCCCCTACAGTGCAGACCCCCTACAATACAGACCCCCCCTACAGTGCAGACCCCCTCCCATAGTGCAGACCCCCCTTACAGTACAGACCCCCCTACAGTACAGACCTCCCCTACAGTACAGACCTCCCCTACAGTGCAGACCCCCTCCTACAGTGCAGACCCCCCTACAGTACAGACCCCCCCTACAGTACAGACCTCCCCTACAGTGCAGACCCCCCCTCCACTACAGACCCCCCTACAGTGCAGACCCCTCCTACAGTGCAGACCCCCCCTACAATACAGATCAGACCCCCCTCTACAATACAGACCCCTCCTACAATGCAGACCCCCCCTACAATACAGATTAGACCCCCCTCTACAATACAGACCCCTCCTACAGTGCAGACCCCCCTAAAGTGCAGACCCCCCTTCAATACAGACCCCCATTTCAGACCCATAATGTACCTCAGTCCTCAGATGATTAGGCGGGACATGTGCAGCACTGGTCGGGTCCCCTCCCCATGTGTAAACATAAAGAAGGAGGGGGAGATGGCTTCACCTCCTGCAAAGCCACTGCAGCTCGCCTCAGGCTCTCCGGGTGCCTGTCACCGCCAGCTATCTCAGCTAGTCTGTGCCGCTGCCTTAACCTGCCCGCTATCCCCGCAAGTACGCTTCAGTCATGGAGAGGGGGCGCCAGCCTGACACCCCCCCAGTTGCAGGTAAATTTAGCCAGGCCTGTGTTTCATTTCAGGCCTGGTTGTTTTGATCTGGGAATGGGAGTGTCAGTATAGTAGGAGGTGTGGCCACCTGCACTCTGGCTCAGAGATCCTCCTCTGCTTACAGAAGAATTGTTCTAGAAGGGAGGTTGGACCTGAGACCTGAGTGGCAGGCAGCTCATGTGAGGAGCCCGGACCAATCATTAACTTGCATTGGCAGGGGGCAGGCCTCCGATAAAGGCTGGGGATTACATGATTCCAAGAGAGTCTAGAGTGGCAGTACAGGAAAGACAGCATGGAGTGCTGAGGTGCTGCGCTAGGCGTCCCCATGCGGGGATGCGCCATGTGTGGAGGAGGAATGGAGGAGCCGCTAGGAGAGAGTCCTAGGGAAAGATCTTCATCCCCATGAGAAAGTATTAAGTTTCTGTGACCGGTGAACACAAGACTTGCATGCTGGAGAAGATCAAGTAGAAGAAGTAGCAGTGAAGTGGCGGAAGTAGATCGGTGTCCTGTCACCGGGGAACACAGAACTTTGATCCAAAGGAGAAGGTCGGTGTAACATAAAGAAGCAAAGGCAGGAGCGTGTAGCATAGCATGCTGTGTGGCTGGGGAGCATAGCATGAACAGAAGTGGACAGTAACTTCCAGAGACTGTGAGGCTGTTTAGTTCTTGGAGCCATGGAACATAGCCGGTATAGGCCTTTGGCTCTCTGATATGTAACAGGAAAACCACATCAGTCTAGAGGGGAATTATTCAGAGTGATTCTTCTTGTCTTAAGTGGAAGCAGTGAGTAGAAAATCTTCAGTCAGATATGACAAGTGATAGAAGAAGCAATAGTCTGCAGTGAGGATTCTACAGGGAAAATCCATTTACTAGGCCAAGGCCATGGATGATACCCATCAAAGTGAAATCCCTATGGGCATCTCATACTTCCTTTGTTTCTTCCAAGTTATATCCTGGCAATAAAGAGAAAGAAAACTAAATCATTGACTGTTTAATGTCTTCTACATGGTGATGGGAGGTTGGCAGCAGGGTGATTGGCGGATTGCTATAACCAACTCAGCAGCCCTACCGTTACTTACACACACACTAATTACAAGCAAACAGATTACAGGTCAGGATGGTTACCTTTAATAGCTATTCAAACCCCTTTGTGTCAACTTGTGTGCATGTTATCAGTCCAAAATCACCAGGGCATGTAAACATTTGATCAGGGTCATTTGGGTAGTTTCTGTTGCCATTATGGTTTAAAAAGAGTAAACACAGTTGATTGATAATAAATGGCTTCAGCCAAACACTGTCAGGGCTGGGCTCAGCCCTTCCTTCTCTGAGCTGGCCGCTCAGCTGTCGGCTAATTGCCAGCTCCTATCTCTCCACAATGACTCACATGTTGATGATATCCTGCTTGTCAGTCCTGCCTACTTAAGCCGTCCAGCCCAGATGATCTCTGCCTTCGCCTTTGTCAACATCACAGAGATCTCCTGCGTTCCTGTTAAAGACTTGCTTGGCTGACATTCCTTCTGGCTCCAGATCCTGTTTACTGTTCCACTACGCTGTTCCATGACTTTCTGGCTTGTCTGACTATCCGTTCCGATTACCAAATTTTGGCTATGGTTTAACTACGTTTGTTCTATTTACTTGTAGTATTAAACAAGTGTGATTTGACTGTACCTCTGTCTTGGTCTGATTCATGGTTTCTGACAAACACTAACCATGAGTAAAGGAAACGTTTTTGTGTTATCATGCATATTCTCTGAAAAATCTCCAAGAAATTATAAATTCTGCCAGGGTATGTAAACTTATGAGCACAACTGTGTGTTTGTGTGTATGTATGTGTGTGTGTATATATATATATATATACATATATAAACAATAATAATAACAATAAATGATTTGCTTTAATTCTGTCAATATTATGAAAATCTTCCAGTACCATGTCGGATTTTTATTAAAACTAATGCAGGTATAACTTTAAACTGCACCCCCATGGTCAAGCCCACTTTTTGATAGATACACCCAATTTATGCTGCAGCACTATGAACGTAACAATTAGCTTCTTTAAAGCGGTGCTAAAGCCCCCCATGGAAAAATTTAAAGTTAGCAGCTACATACTGTAGCTGCCGACTTTTAATATTAGGACACTTACCTGTCCTGGAATCCAGCGATGTTGGCACCCCAGCCGATGTTTCCATCAGCTTTCACGTACTGCTGCCACCAAAGCCTGTAAGGGAAACCAGCAGTTTCACAGCTGATACCCTACTGCGCATACATGAAGCGTGCTGCGCTTTCTAAATGGCCTGGCGTCAGGGAAGGAGGAGTGGGGTCGAACTTCGGACATACCTTGGCGAGGCCCGACGGAAGTGGGGACAGGTACCTGTCAAAAACAGGTACCTGCTCCCCCTCGAAAGGTGCCAAAAGTGGCGCCGGTGGGGGGGAGGAGACAGATAAGCGAAGTGTACACTTCGTACACTGCAAATTCAGTCTAAAATTCTGACCTGAATCTCATTGAACCAGTGTACAGGAACGCACCGGACCCCAGGCACGAACCCGCGGCCGCACATGTGTAAACCCGGCCTAACAAACATCATTGTCAGCTTTGAAAGTTGGGTAAAGTTGTATTCTAACACGAAACAGTGAACAATTGCACATCTACATTTATCTACAACTATGGTTGAACTTAGGATTTATATTAGATTTACAACTTCCAAAGAAGATTGTTTTTTCAGTAAAGTGTGTCTAATTCTGCCTTTTCTACATGTAGCAATGTGGACTACAATTGCAATGAAGAGTTATTCCCTACCCTGTCTGTATATTATATTATCCCTCTAGTGCCTAGTGTTACTAAACTGACATATTTGTGAGCCCAACCAAAGAGATTGTGGGATTGGTAGTTCCACCAGATGGCTATTCCCCTGTGTATCGCCATGCAGTCTAAAAGGTTTAGAAAACAAACCAACATGTTTGTTGTATAACAATTTTTGGGGTCACATTACAAAAAGTAGAAATGTCCATATAAGATAAAACAGCCATGTTTAAAAACATCAAGAAAGACACAAATCTGGAACTTACAAAGTTCAACTTTTGTAGAAATTGAAGACAATATCAGACATAAGTATTTACAAACTGTGTTTGATATTGCATTCAGATGGGGTGAAGTCACCCCAGGAAAAGCCAAATTTTGAAGATGCACACAAATTGCCGAATGTCAACATGTGCTAGCTGCCATCATGGGGGATCAAGGGACGTGTTTTGGGGGTGCAACCCCTTCCTCCCAGCTACTTTATTATTGAGGAAGGAGTTGCACCCCCAAAACGCATCCATTGATTTCCCGTGATGGCAGATAGCACATGTTGACACACTGTGTGCATCTTTAAAATTTTTAGATCACTAAAAGCACAAAAAAAGGAAAGGAATTTGGAGGGGTTTTAAACTCTCGCTAAAACATCAATGATGTTCTTTATTTTTTTTGAACATCATTGAAGTTTTTATGGATGTTTTCCAAGTCCCTATTACACCCCATGATCTCCCCAATCAGGATCTGTGCACTTTCAGAGGTGAAATGATCTGGATCCACAACATCACGATCACCTAAAAAGATAGAAACACAAACACACCATGTATTATAAATATTTCCCGGCATCCATCTCTTACCTGAGCCTGTGGTCGCAGACACTCACCTGATGTTGTGACTATTTTCACCACGTCTCCTTCCTCCTCCTCCTCATGTTGTGTTTGGGGGATTTCTCCTTCTTCCAGAGGTGGGGGGTCTGTGGTCTCCTCGGATGAGGGGTGTCCTCCGAGTCTTTTCTCCCCTATGTAAAAAAAATAGGTATAGTTAGCACACAGATATTTGATGGCAGAACTAGGAATATGAAACATTGTTTGGAAGTGGGGTACAATTGTCTGTTTTGGCAGAGTTCCAAAATGAAGACATATTTTGTCCTTGGTCAAGCTTGAATACTTACCTGTTTTGTACAAGCTTCACAGATGGAGTCACCCCTATAGTATCCACTGGAGCACCTGTGTGGACCCCCTAATAAAAAGGGTGTTCTGGTGTCCCCCACTAGTGCTCCAGCGTCCAGATGTGAAAACTGCTGCTGAGTGTCCTCTCCTTACACAGAATCTAGTTTGCTTTTCATTCTAGTTACAAACCCATATAGACAACCAACTTTTTTTAAGAGAAGTAGGCCCTAAAAAAAATATTCAAATGCATATGGCCAAAACAATGGTGTTTTCTAGTCCGAACGAACAATGTTTCATACGAACGAATAATGTGTCCATGAACATGAAAGTTGCCATTTTAAACTGTACAACAGTAAAGAAATGCACATGGAGCAGCATGAACGTAATAAACATAAAGAATAGGAACACAGCACAACTGCTTACTTTTTTGCAGCACTCTCCTGATCCTTCTGTACTGCTCATGCTCCCTTAATCTGAGGTCTGACCATCGCTTCCTGAGCTGATCTTTTGATCGTCGTACCCCGAAATTCCGGTGCAGACTCTTGACCACTTTCGCCATGATCTTGGCCTTTCGGACATTGGGGTTGGGGTAAGGTCCATACTTCCCGTCATAGTCGGCCTTCTTCAGGATGTCCACCATCTCCAACATCTCCCCAAAGGACATATTTGATGCCTTAAATCGTCTCTTCCGGGATCGGGACGTTTCAGGCTCCGGACTTTCCTCCTCCTCCTCTTTGTTGCTGTAATTAGCATGCACCTGTGTGTCTCCGCCATGTGCTCTTCCCCCACTGCGCCGAACAAGAAGGGGCGGGGAATAGACTAGAAAGAACGTCATGGGTGGGCAATGTATATAAAGCGTAACATGCATGCTTAGTACGTACGATCTGTGAGCGGAGGAAGGAGTATCGGAGGCGCCGATCGTGATAACAAAGGTAAGATCTAAACTTGGGCCTATGCTGCTTCTAGATTGAGGCCTATATTGTAACAAGATTAGGAGAGTTTCGCCTGACATTAGGGTTTGTCTTGCGTTGTGTCTTGCAGAGAAAATGGATGGCTTCAATGACCGCAACTTCCTCCCCCTGTTAATAGACAAATACAGGGAGCTTCCCTGTCTGTGGCAGGTGAAACACCCGCATTATAATCATAAACAAAAGAGGCAGACAGCGCTGGAGAAACTGCTGGAGTTGGTGAAGCCGGTGGTCCCCACAGCAACCATCCCCTATTTAAAAGCCAAAATTGGTGGCCTGAGGAGCACTTAACTTAGGGAGCGCAAGAAGGTCACGGATTCCCAGAGATCAGGAGCTGCAGCAGATGACATTTATGTCCCCAGGCTGTGGTACTATGAGAGACTGCGATTTCTGTCAGACCAGACTGGAGTCAGGGAATCCTTAAAAAACTAAAACTATGTCCCTTTTTCATACACAGGAAGACCTCAGCCAGGAGGAGGAGGCTGTGGAATGTGCCACACAGGAGGAGGCTGTGGAATGTGGCAGCCAGGAGGAGGCGGGGGTTAGTGGCAGCCAGGAGGAGGCGGGGCTAAGTGGCAGCCAGGAGAAGCCTGGGCCCAGTAGGAGCCTGACCGAATCGCAGGTTACTCCCCTCCGCCTTCCAACCAAAAGACCCAGAAAGGGGAGTCACGTGCAGGATTCAGCACTCAGGCTGATGCAGGAGGCTTCTGCGTCCCTCACCCCCACTCCTGAAGAGGCCTTTGCCTGCATGGCTGACACCAAACTGAAGGCCATGCAGGAGGGCCAACACCTCATGTGTGAGGACCTTTTTTATAAAGTCTTAACTAAGGGGGTGAGGGGTGAAATCACACCAAATACCCACCTGAGTGAGTTGGACCATCCTCCTCCTCCTCCTGCCACAACTACACCACCAGAGCCACAGCGTGGAAGGAAGCGTGGAAGGAAGACCAGAGAATGATGACCTGGGTTCAGTCTGGTCTGGCAAAAGATGCAGGCTCTTGTAGTACCACAGCCTGGGGACATACATGTCATCTGCTGCTTTCAGGATCTGTGGGACTTCTGGACCAGACTGCACCCCCTTATATATGGACTCCTCAGGCCACCAATTTTGCTGTAAAATAATTGATGTGTGCCCTGGGGGCCAAAGGCTTCACCAATTTCTGCTGTTTCTCCAGCGTTGCCTCCCTCTTTGTTGGGTTGTGAGCCCTTAATAAAGGTTTTTTTGTTTCAATTATACTCGCCTATGTGTGTTTTCCTTCAAAAAGGACAGTTTGTTTGTGAGGAGGCAGGTACATTTCAAAAATACAATGTGAAATTAACAAGAGACACCAACACCAAACAATCTTCTTAAGATTAAAGATTAAATAATACAAGATAATAATGGTGTTGTGGTAACTTGACACATAAAACACACACAAAAATATTCAGGATGTAAAATAAATAAAACTAAAAAATTAACAACAAGATCAGCCTTGAAAAAAATACAAATCCCCCCAAAAAACTATATAGATTTTTTGTCAGATGTGACAAATCAAAATATATTGAGGGAATCACGATAAATAATAAAGAAATAAGTTTGTGAGAAGTCTGTGTAAATATGAGCAGCAAAACTACTTCATTCTTCTAGCATTATAAAGAAGAAGAGAGTGCGCTGTATTAAACAATTTTAAACATTGCAGCCTGACGAAAGTGCTCTATCCATTCCGAACGCTAATTTTACCAGACCGAGCTGTTCCGTCTCGGAATTTCTTCTGAGCATGCGTGGCACTTTGTGTGTCGGAATTGTGCACACACAGTCGGAATTGACGCGATCGGATTTTGTTGTCAGAAAATTTTATAGCCTGCTCTCAAACTTTGTGTGTGTCGGAAAATCCGATGGAAAAAGTCCGATGGAACCCACACATGGTCGGAATTTCCAACAACACGCTCGATCGCACATTTTCTGTCGGAAAATCCGACCGTGTGTACGGGGCATTGAAGTTTCTAACACAGATGTGGTGTCTTGTTGGATGCCTTTCCCTCCATGGCTGACTACCTGTAGAGATCTAAGAGTCAGCCAATTAACATTGCAACTGCTAAAGGGTGTCCTGGCTCTAACCCTCTCTCCCACAGTTCTGTTTAAGAGACAATAATTCTCTGCATTCAAGAAGTGTCTGGTGCCCATTAATCTATCTTGCATTGCAACCACCATGCCATGTAAACCAACCCAACATAGGAGGATGTCAGCTCTCCCTGACTCTGGAGGTCACCATTAGGCCTCTACGGGTCGGGGCCCTTGCTACAGGTACACATAGGAATCTCCAAGGGTTAGATGTGTTTATAAAACATAAGACTGCTCTGGGAGGCCTGGGGGTGCCCAGGGAAACAGCTATCATACAGAGCAGTAAGATCCTAGTTAAATTCATGAACTGGCAGAATATGTAAAATGTACAGTATACTCCTCTTTGTACTGTTCTAGCCGTATCTAACTGAAACATGCTCTTATTTTATGTTTTAATTTACAATAGAGGAAAAAGCATTTTGTCAGATGTCTATATATCTAGTTCCAACACTGTAGAATCTAAGGATGTCTGGGATAACAAACATATATTGCAACAATGCCTTGTAGATTTTTGAGGAGTTATCTCTTGATGAAAAGGGAAAATTAAAACAATTACTAGATAAGCATACGCGTGTTTTCACGAAACACAAGTATGGTTATAGATATGCTAACTGTATCACTAATAAAATGTTAACTGGGAGTACACCCTCAATTTTGAAATGATACAGGACCATTCCACTGCACCTGTTTTACATGGTAGAGCAAGGGGTCATAGAGAAAATTAAAAGGGCTGCTCCTATAGTATTAGCTAAAAAGAAAGATGGCAGATTTTATGCAGATTACAGAAGAATGAATGCATCTATAACATGTGATGCCTATCTCTTACCTAGAATTGAAGTGCCAATGACAATATAAGAGAAGGCACAATACATCTAAACTCTAGACTTGGCAAATGGTTACCGGCAAATCCCAGTGGCTGAGAAACATCAGCTAAAAACTGCTTTTATAACTCCCATGGGTATGATGAAGTGCTGATGAAAAGCACAGCCATTATAATCTGTGGCCTGTCATCATCATGACCTCAGCATTGCCTCCAGCCAGCAGCAATTTATCACCATAGAAAGCTGGACATATTACATAAGTTCATGATCTGGGACACTTTTAATTTCATTTAGGGTTAAAAAAAACACATCTGGATAATTGTAATACTGCATTCTTCTGTGCATGCATGTCCTTAAATAACGGGAATCTAAGGCACAGGGGATGAACAGCTAATTATTAGAAGATGGACAACTAAAGGTCTATCTGAATATATTATATACGTTAAGAATATTTTTCTTACATATGCACAGTAAACCATTTATCAAAGAAGGAAAGAACAAATTGCACAGGGCTGTATATGTACTCACATGTTTCAACAAGGGGGGAGGTCTAAAGTTTAGAACGCCCTAAAATATTGCTGTCCCCGAAATCTAAAATAACAATATATGCAGGCAAGAGGGGAGTTCGTGTACACCAGCTGAGGAAAAAGACAAGTTTTATCATTTTAAGTTTATATACAAAAGATAAAAAAATCCATATCTGAAAATGTCTCTAAAAACAGGATATATGGATATATGTCACCACACATGCAGCTTACAGATATGAAACATTTTTTTTTTTTTTTAAGTTATGCTATGCGAGTTAGAACATGAGAACATGTAACAAACATAAAGTACCGTATATACTCGAGTATAAGTCGTTCCGAGTATAAGTCGAGGCCCTAATTTACCACAAAAAAATGGGAAAAACTTATTGACCTGAGTATAAGACGAGGGTGAGAAATGCACAGCTACTGTAAGTGGAAAAGAGGGTCAACAATGCCAATTTGCAGCATCACTGTTCCCATTTGCAGCCTCACTGTGCCCATTTGCAGCCATAGGTCCCCTGAACTTCAAACTCGGTAGTTAAGGGTTCCTAGATGCCCCCTAGCTGCAGCCAAAATTTGGGGTCTCTGAACCCAAAGGGTCCCGAAATGACATTGCTGCAGATGGACACAGTTGACCGAATTTGGGGCCCCGTATCTCGGGGCCACTTAGTGCTAAGAACCCCAACTTTGGTGTGCAAATCCAGTGGAACTAGCACCATAAAATTTCCAAAGCTGGGGTTTCTAGCACCAAGTGGCCCTGAGATACAGGGCCCCAAAAATCAGTTCAGAAAATGTCAAGCATTTTTTGCAGCAGAGAATGACATTTTCCGAACCAGTTTTGGGGCCCCGTATCTCAGGGCCACTTAGTGCTAGGAACTTCAGCTTTGGATATGTTGTGGTACCAGTTCCACTGGGTTTGCACACCAAATGGGGTTCCTAGCACTAAGTGGCCCTGAGATACGGGGCCCCAAAGTCGGTTTGGAAAATGAAATTTTTTGCTGCATAAAAGTGCTTGACTCGAGTATAAGTCGAGGGGGGCACTTTCAGCACAAAAAAATGTGCTGAAAAATTCGACTTATACTCGAGTATATGTGTTATCCCAATTTGGCTGCAATAGTGGAAATGCACATGTATCACGTAAACTCTGCAAAACTTCTATATTAATCCCATTACATTTCCTATATACATTACCCATATGCATTTGTCACCAATTATTCAAAGTTTTACATGTGAGAATGAGCATTGCAACTTCTGACTCCTCTATCTCTACATAGTATTTCAGGTGGAGATATTAAATTGGAAATTCCAGATGCACACATTTTCTCTCTGCCCATGAGTCTTTCTCTGACCAGTATGCAAAATTTTTCACACATGAGGTAGCGCACCCCCTAAAGAGGCCGCAAATATAAAGGGGTCCCCACCCTGCACAGCCAGGCACACCACATTTTCACAGCACACTTGAGGCAAATAACAGTCCAGTGCTTTGTTTTGTATTTTTATTAGGGGGTTTAACTTGGATGGGGAAAAAGGGTAATATGGGATGCCCACTTGACTTCAGTAGAGCTCTTCAGGGACAGCTTCTTCTGTACAAGCTATTTACACTCCTCAGCTTCCTCCAGCACAACACTTGTTTGAAGCACTACAACTCCCAAAACCAGCTGGCACTGTTATATTTGTAGCAAATGCCCTTTACAGGCAGAGACTGCGGACCTCTTGTTGGTGTAGCAAAGTCCTAGTGCCCGGCTGTCCTTCTGTGGCAACTGATCCCAGCATCACCTCTTCAGGCACTGCCAGCCCATCTGGCTGCAGCTGCCCCTTTCAAAAGCCCTCCAGGCTACTCTTCCATAGTCCTCACAGACTGACTCTGCATCCATCCCAGACTACTCTCACCCAGTTCTCTCAGGCTGTCTTTCAGTCCTCCCAACTGCAACACTCACCAGCCAGCCAGCTATCTTCCTCCCTGGAGATTTGCCCAGCAGTGTTCTCCTCCTGGTGTCCTCACACCTGCTCCCTGGTCAGGACACCTCTGTGTGTCATGAAGAGGGTCCCTTCTGCACCCAAGCTCCCAGACCCGAGGTCACCCCCCCAGACTAGAGGGCTACCCTCAAGGGCTTCCGACAGCCTCCTAATACTCCATCTCTATCTTCCACCCGAACTCCACTGCTTCAGCTGGGCTGACCCTGAGTATTTGAGGGGGCCTGTCCCCTTCCAACCCATCTGTTGGGGATTGGTCAGAGCCCTCATGTATACTCCAGGCAACTCCTCCTCACCTCCACTCCCATTCTTCTAGAACCTTCTCCAGGTTTCTAAAAGTAGGGGAGGTATCAGAGGTGCTGCCTGTGAGTCATGTGAGCCTGTGAGTCTCTGCTCAGAGCCAGATAAAGAAAACACAGGCTTGGCTGTCAGCCAAGCCAATAAATCTATTTTGTGCATCACATATCTTCTGATAAACTTTGCAATAACTGTCTCTTCTCATTGGAATTTATTCTTATAGGAACCATCTTCATTAGAATAAGCAAAATGAATAGATTTTAAATTGAAATGATGAAGACAAATAAATTACTGATGCTATTTTATACAGTCAGTGGAAAGGAAATTAACCATTTCACTACCAGGCCCTGCCTCATATTTTGCTCCATTTGGTAGCCAGACCATTTTTACAATATGTTTTTTTACACACGAAAATTTTTTTTTCCTAACAAATTCATTCAAGACCATGCGTCAGGTGTCATGAATTCACAGATGTACTGCTCTATATTGAAAGAGAAGATGGTACCATCACTCTTTGCCCTTGGTCGTTGTGCACTTTTCCGATGTGACAATGATCCAAAACACACATCTATGGCCATTGTTGCCTTTCTGAAGAAGAACAGGGTGAAAGTGATTCAGTGGCCAAGTATGTCTCCTGACATGAACCCAATTGAACACGTATGGGGAATTCTGAAGAGACGAGTTCAGCATCACTCTCCATCCAGCATCCAGGCTCTAAAAGAGAAACTGAACCACCATAGAAAGCCATAAATATTTGTTGCCAACATCCCTAAATTGGAGAAATAGGAGAATGAGTAACACCCAAGGTACTGATGAAACTTTAAAGGCAACTTTGGTCAAAAGGGATAAACTTGTGTTATATGAAACATATAGCTTTTAT
The DNA here is from genome assembly GCA_037952925.1 of Lithobates clamitans. Taxonomy (NCBI): domain Eukaryota; kingdom Metazoa; phylum Chordata; class Amphibia; order Anura; family Ranidae; genus Lithobates; species Lithobates clamitans. The sequence goes on along the minus strand of JBBGZY010001757.1, from coordinate 333,181 downwards.
TAATATATCCATAAAAAGGTGTAATGCATCACCGATATACACGATAAAAACAAGTCATCAACGCTAAAACAGCTGACATGTTGGGGTATGTACAATATAGTGACACTGTCTTCTCTGTATAGCAAACGCATTTAGGGAAGGGTTTAATCCTTTTTTCAGGGGTGTTAAGAAAAGGTTGCAAAAAATAGAATTCTTTAACAGAGCATCAGATTAAGACATGGAATAAAACCATATAAGTGTATACAATAAGTGCCAAGGTGGTTTGTAATAGCATACCATCCCTATGAGTAGCATGTGTAGATCAACAAAGCTGTATGAAGAAGTTTCACTGTGCCACAACTTGAGGATTTCTCAGGTGCCCCCAAATGAACAGTCTCGGCCCCACATATTCCACACACAGATCCCCCCCTAGGAACCACTGGGCGTAGCCATAGGTGGCCAGGTGTAAGGGAAAAAGGGGGGAGAAAAGGGACCCAGGGATCTGGGGAATGGAGAAAGAAAAAAAAACAGGCTCTAAAAGAGGTAATTCTTGATGAATGGAAAAAGACAGATGTTGCAATATGTCACCAACTTGTTTATTCCATGCCTAGAAGACTTGGTACTGTCCTTACAAATCATGGAAGTCATACAAAATACTAGACGTATTCGTTTTTGCTCTGGGATGTATTCATTTTTGCATCAACTAATTTGAATAAAACAGAAGATGTAATCTAAGTTATATTATTAACTTTACTTTCATATAATGGAGCTAAACAAATGTTCTATAAAACGTTTTGTCAACATTTTGGAAATTGTTCTTGTTTTTGTTGAGCTATTGATTAAAATCTTACTTTTCAAAAGGGGTGTACTCATTTATGCTGAGCACTGTATATCACCAGTATCACATTAATGATGGCAGATGGCAGATAGTAGATATAAATCCTATTATATAAAGAAGTAACAAGTGGTGATCCTGCCAAAAGACACCCCTGTAGGCTCATGGTCACTTCAGTGAGTTAATTCAGTCAACACAAGGGTTACTGAGCAGGCCTACTGCAAGCAGTTCCAGTAACCCTTCTGACAGTGGAAGCCAACGAGTTAAATATTATAGGAGAAAAGGAGGATTGTGACTTTAAATGTGGTGTGCTGCAAGCAGCTGGCAAGTACCGAATGTATAATGGCGTATTGTAAATTCATATATGGACTTGTAGCAGCACAATGTAGACCATAGTAATAATATTGCTAAGAGCAATTATTTATTAGAAATGCCTCATCAACAAGATAAAATTCATGATGATGATAATAATAATAATAATAATAATAATAATAATAATAATAACAGTTCGTACATAAAATAGATTGTCAATGGTACGGTGGAATCGTAATAATTCATGGCATATGGATATTGAGTTGAGAGCTGATTGTATCAAAAAACGTGGTAGTGATACATCATTGATAACACATTCATATATAACAAAATCAACATATAAATGCGTGATAATACTAAAAGATAGCAACTTTGGGCTCTACGCATTTTGAGGAGCTCAATCCACTTCCTCAGGAGCAAGATGCATATTGCATAAAAATTGGCTCATGGTTCAATACATGGCATTATGGAATGAGGGCGGCCTGGTGGTGTCTATACTAGGAACATGAACTGAGGACTCCAAGGCAAAAGTAGGAGGGCCTCACAAGAAATACAGGTCTCCATTGTGTAGCCAATGGTGGCATGGCTAGCAATCACAGGGGACTTTCTCATCTTATGTAATATGATTGTGATCCAAAGTGTAGTGCAGAGTGTCCCAATAGTTAAATATTATATTTTTCCACAGTTCTCTTTGCAGCCATAATTGTAATGCAGTCTGCCATTGAAACCTATTAATAGAACCCTGCAATTAAAGCTAAAGTTTAGCTAAAAATATTTTTTTAGCCCTACAGCTTTAGTGACCCAATTTACCACTAACAAAGTACAATATGTCCCACATCATGCAAGCAACTGGATCCTGTAGAAATCTTTACTGCAGGGAAGCCGATCCTCTTCCTGTCTCCAAACATCTCCTTTCCTGTTCTCTCATTGCTTTTGGTGATGAATTTTGTATATCTTCACATACACATAGGGCTATGCTTTTTTAATACAGATCCAGTAACTTAAGCAATGCATGGTTTTACTGCTTTGAATATTTGAGAGTTTTTTTTAGGGTTCTTACCCCCTATGGGGTTGATTTACTAAAACTGGAGACTGCAGAATCTGGTGCAGCTCTGCATAGAAACCAATCTGCTTCTGTTTATTTTTTTGTCAATGCTTAATTGAATAAGCTGAAGTTAGAAGCTGATTGGCTACCATGCAGAGCTGCACCAGATTTCACACTCTACAATTTTAGTAAATCAACCCCTATATTTACTTTGAGTAGCCAGTCATGTGCACGAGAAATGAAAAAAGTAGAGTATTTTTGCTTGCACATATTGGAAAGATAAAGAGAACACAGTGGTACTTTATTTGCTAAGCTTGCTGAACATTTACTTTTCAGGATGAAAAGTACACCACTCCTTTATTACATCAACATCTATAAATCTGTCAGTCAGAGACAGACTAATAAAACAAGATAAGATATTGAAATAATGTATTTTTCAAGCAATACAACAGGTTACAGGTTATCCAAGTACAATTTTAGGTAAATAGAAATTAAATTTGCTGTAACAAGCATATATTTGTAACACAAAGGCTTGGTAAAATGTGTGAGTGGGAGTCCCGAATTTGCTTTTGAAGGAACATGCTGACTCTGACTTCAGATTTTTTTGCTCTAATTAATTAACAGACCTAAATAATGTTAAAATAGCTAAATAATATGAATAGTAATACATTGATTTTGTGTAAGTAAATGTGGTGGTTTATATCTTACATTTTCTCTAATTTATTCACATCAAGTTTGTGTAAATGTTCTGTCAATCTTTCCCTCTACGATCAGTTGACCAGTAGTGTCTCCTGGTGCCCAAAGCCATGGGGGTGTTGCTAATCGCATACATAATTAATCTTCTCTAGTCTTCAGAAAATAGCTAATTGCTTACCTGCACCCCAGTGTTAGCTTGAATATCTTCCCCGAAGGCCTGACTCAAACATACTTTTTCATTATGTTTCCAAGCTTTCTTCCGTCCAGTTCCATCATGAGATCATCTGTGTTTTAGATCATACTCAACTTGCTACTTGCAGTTCCTCATTCCCTTGTGTCATTCATTTTCCCTTGTAGTGGTTTCTGAATAAATAGGCAGCTAAAACCTGCATAATAATATGACAAAGTAAATATTAAAATATAAGATCTTTTTTTTGTACTTGAATAAAAAGGACAAATGACATAACATTATAAAGAAATTGTCATTGTATGCTTTTTACTCATCTGGATACATAGGGGTTGATTTACTAAAGGCAAATAGACTGTGTACTTTGAAAAGGGAAGTTGCACTCTGCAAGTGCAGTTGCTCCAGAGCTTAGTAAATGAGCAGAAGCTCTGATGACTTCCATCACCCAATCATGTAAAAGCAAAAATGCTGTTTTTTATTTTCCTTGCACGTGATTGAGTATTCTTTGCAAAGTGAAGCTCATATACTAAGCTTTAGAGCAACTGCACTTTGAAAAATGTACAATCTATTTGCCTTTAGTAAATCAAGGACCTGATGGGTTTACGACTTACTATCTAAAAAAGTATAAAGAGATCTTAGTGCCAAAGTTAAGCCCATATATGAATGGATTGGGGGCAAAATACGAGATGAGTAGAGAAGCCCTGTTGGCCTCAATAACAATCATTCAGAAGGAGGGGAAAGATATCACGCTCTGTTCAAGTTACAGGCCAATATCCCTGCTAAATGCTGATACAAAACTATATGTGAAAGTGCTAGCGACAAGGATGAGAGATCTGATGACTGACCTGGTACATCCCGACCAGGTGGGGTTCATCCCAGGGAATGAAGGGAGAGACAATGGAGTGAGATCGTTGCTCCTCCTTCAGAAAATTAAAAAAGGTAGGTCCCTAGGTCTATTCCTGTTGATAGGTGCTGAAAAAGCATTCGACAGGGTAGACTGGGGATTTATGATAAATACATTGGAAATTATGGGATTTGGCACAAGAATGATCCAATGGATTTTAAAGTACTGTATAAACATCCAACTGCTACCGTAAAAATTAATGGAGTGTCACCCCCCCTGCTTCCAAATGAATAACGGGATGAGACAGGGATGTCCCCCCTCACCACTTCTATTTGTATTGTCCCTAGAACCCCTCCTTGCATCGATTCGTAATAATACAGATATAGGTGGTATCATGACAGGAGATGAAGAACATAAGTTGGCAGCATTTGCAGATGACGTGTTGTTTTATATATCAAACCCCAGGATTACAATGCCAAACTAACTAAAGACACTAAAACATTATGAAGAACTATCAAACTTTGAAATAAACCTCACCAAATCAGAGAGCCTAAATATAAACATAAGTAAACAAGAAGAACAGAACCTGCAAAAAGAATTCCAATTCCCATGGAGGAAGACGGAATTAAAATATTTAGGGATAAGGCTAACTACATCCATAGGCAAAATATATAAAGCAAACTACATTCCCCTATTAGATGAAGTAAAAAATTAAATTAAAAAATAGAAATAAGACCTCTCTCATGGATAGGAAGTGTTAACCCCCTAAAGATGGTATTACTACCTAAAATTATGTATAAGTTTCAAATGCTGCCTATATCATTATCCCAATCATATTTTAAAGTATTAAAAACTATGATAACAAAATTTATCTGGCAAAATAAAAAACCCAGAATTTCATTATCCGTACTAAGACAAGGGAAAAAATAAGGAGGTTTAGCGGTTCCAGACCTCAAAAAGTATTATAATGCAGTGGTGCTATTACGCGTAGTGGAATGGATAAAGGAAAAAAATTAAAAAAGGTGGGTTAAATTAGAGAATAAAATGTGTACTGCACAATTAAAGAGTATAATATGGAATCCTCCACAATATAGGGCACTGGGAGAGAACACACATGAAATGACACAAAATGCACTTAAAATTTGGGATTTGATACACAAACAAAGTAAATGGAAATATTATTCACCTTTAATTTCACTGAAGGAAAACGACTATTTTACACCTGGAAAAAGGACAGTAGGGGGGAACTGGATAGAAAAAGAAAATGCACAACTTAGAGCCATAATTAAAAAGGGGAAAATAGGTACATTTCAAGAGTTAAAACTTGAAACAGATTTTTTGGTGGTAAATTAATGGCTGTACTTCCAGTTGAAACATTTTGTAGAGAATTTACCTCAACCAATAAGGTCAGGGGATGACCTAATGGCGCTGGAGCGGCTATGTATAGCGGAAAATACAAGAAAATATATATCCCAGGTTTATAAAATATTGATAGCAATAGAAGAGCTTGAGGTCCCGCCATACATAAAAAAATGGGGAAAAGAATTGGGGTCACGTGGAAACAAACACAATATCGGAAAGATTTTGAAATTAACACATAGCTCTGCTGTAGATATAAAGACGGCTGAAATGAATTACAAATGCCTGACAAGGTGGTATGCAACTCCAGATAAAACAAGTAAATATCTACCTGGGAAGTCCCCAGAACGTTGGCGAGGATGTAAGGCAGTAGGAACAATGACACATCTTTGGTGGGACTGCCCTACAATTAAAAAATATTGGAAAGAGGTCTTACAACTAATAAAGGAAATTACCAATAAAGTAATACCTGAAGAACCTTGGACATGTTTGTTCCACGGGGTGGAAGGTTCAGTAGAACAATATAAAGAATCAGTAATTCTTCACATGATGAATGCTGCTAAAAGTCTTATACTCAAAAAGTGGCAGGAAATAGAAAGCCCCAAAATTTGGGACTGGATAAATAGAGTAGAAGAAACATACAATATGGAGTGTCTAAGGTATAGTGGGGAGGAAGAAATTGAGGGGTTGGTAGATAAATGGGAAAGTTGGAAGGTGTTCAAAAAAACGTGGAGATATGTTGAGGCAATAAGTTGATAGAGAAGGGGGAAACCGGTCGAAATGGGATAACACAACAGATTTTAAGTGAGAGGTAGGTGGGGGGACAGGGGGGGGACAGGTACGGGGGTGGGGGGGTGGGGAGAGGGTAAAATGTAAATGCAGCATTGTTACATGTAAAATTGTATTTTGAAGTAAATTCAGTTTTTCTTTTTGTATTTTTGTTTGTTGCCATTTTGATCAAATAAAATAAATAATTAAAAAAAGATCATACTCAACCTGCTGCTTGCAGTTCCTCATTCCCTTTGTGTCATTCCCTTGTAGTGGTTTCTGAATAAATAGGAAGCTAAAACCCGCATAATAATATGACAAAGTAAATATTAAAACATAAGATCCTTTTTTTTTGTACTTGAATAAAAAGCACAAATGATATAACATTATAAAGAAATTGTCATTGTATGCTTTTTACTCATCTGGATACATAGGGGTTTATTTACTGAAGGCAAATAGACTGTGCACTTTTAAAAGGGAAGTTGCACTCTGCAAGTGCAGTTGCTCCAGAGCTTAATAAATGAGCAGAAGCTCTGAGGACTTCCATCATCCAATCATGTACAAGCAAAAATGCTGTTTTTTATTTTCCTTGCACGTAATTGCGTATTCTTTGCAAAGTGAAGCTTTACCTCATTTACTAAGCTTTAGAGTAACTGCACTTTGCAAAATGTACAATCTATTTGCCTTTAGTAAATCAACCCCAAAGACTGCTATTCTTCTGGAACTTCATGTTACTAGGGATGATTTGGGTTCAGCAGTACCATGGGTGCATAGTGAATCCTGTTTTTTCCAGATTGGTGGACTTGGTTAATTAATGGTGAATTTCACTGCAGCAATTCTTTGTAATTATAATGCACCTGCAAGGGCCTTTCAACATAGGTCAGTTGACTTAGTAGAGTCAATAATGGAGACTTTCTCATGTGTTGGCCCCCTCACAAAATTGGGCGCACAGAGCAATCATAGTGACTGAAAGCTGCAGTAGGGAAAGGATAGGTAAAGCTGACAAACTGCATAGAGACAGAGTAGGGTTAGTTAGCAATCGAATTAACAAGTTATACTTTAACTCTGATTGCTAGGACCAATAAACCCCTTTTTGCTTCTCTTTTTTGTTGTTATTGTTTGGGAAGGTCTAGTGTGCCCAGGGAAAGACAAACTCCTTTAAGCAGTTGGCTAGAAGCAGGTGAAAAGGGAATGAGAATAGTTCCAGAGGGACATCAGGCTGTAATGACAGCCCTTACTGCCGGACTGGTAGTGTTAAAACAAAGACCCTTTTCTGATGTGTATAGTGTAGATGCATGAGTGTACTCCTGCAGTCTACATTACTTACTATTGAACCCTGCACTCTGTATTGCTTACTACTGACCTCTGAACTCTTCAAACCTTTCTTACTTTTTGGTGGGGTCTTGCTAGGTTATCGCCTTAAAAAAAAAGTGCTGCACCCCAGTTATCCTTGATCACTACCATGTTTTTTAGGTAAATCCCTACCTCTGCCTAACCCTGGTTTAGTACATGTCAGATTCATGGTAAGAGATTAATGGAGGGATTAAGGGGGAACTGTGCTACGGTAGGTATAGAGTTTTAAATCGGGGGGAGATATGCAATATGCCAGGAATATTAGGATTATTGGAAGGCCAAGGAGATTCCTGATCCCTGCACTTTCTACATCACACACACCTGCCCCCAACAATTTGTACATTATATATTTCCAATCCTGTAGAAAAAAGGTGGGGAAGGGGGGTCAACGGTATAGATTTACCGGTGGGAAAGGTGGTTACCTTAGCAATTAATGGTCAGTGCGTACAAGGTTGTATTAAAGGTACCAAATTTATTATATCATAATAAAACACCTAGGTGAGATAAACATACAGACATGTAGTTATGACACTTGGGGATGCATAACAATCCATACGGGATGGCATAAAAGTGGACTTGGTTCACAACATTCAAGACACACACAGAACATATGAATGCAGGCCTACATTTTAAGCCTCTCTCACTGTTAGCTCAATTTTGTCACACCCACAATTTGCTGCAGCACGCCACCTCATTCTTCTCATCTAGGTGACCATGGTGGGGAGGGGGCCCTGCCAGGTAGGTTGTGTGGAACCCCATGATTTCTAATAGTGGCCCTGTGTAAACATACCAAAAAATGTGTACACGTCTGCACAATGAGATCAGTTTTAAGTTTTTGACCATTGAATGAGAGGTATTTATACTGAAAATACAGTATAGAAACATGCCTGAATTCATGAGGACCTCTTTAAAGATGGCAGAAAGTGATTAAGCAGTGTGTTTACAAGATCCTTGATTATTTCTTTATACTTTATACTGTATGTGTGCTAAAATATATTTTTAGTGCTTCAATATGTTAAACTCCTAACAAGCTGATCATAGCTAGTACTATTTTTGTAATAGTAAACCACCTCCTCACCTCCTCTGCAACATGTGTAAAGTTGGTGAATAACCATATGTATTAATATGCTGGAATGAAAAAAGATTCTAAGTGATTTAAAAAATCATATTTCATTGAGGCTAAAATTTAATAGAACGTTGATGCTATGAAAATTCTAAGTGTTAATTTAGGTGTCTTTTATGCATCATATTTTTTATATTTGGTTTTTATAACGTCTTGCTTCTTGAAATGAATTGTTTATTATTGAAAGTCTCCTAGCCTGTCAAAATGAAAAAAATAAATAAAAAAAACTTGACCAATCTTTGCTCTATGTTTGGAAAAGCCAAGACCAGTCTTTTTTGAGAAACCACTGCTTTCTAATTCAGAAAATTCTAATTGATTGAGGGCTATTGCTATGCACTGGAACACGAACATCAACATATACAGCAAGTTAATGTGCACTGATAAAAGGCAGGCAGTTAATTTGAATAGGTTGCCTAAAGGACCAGAACAGACCCAAAAGTTGGAAAAAAAAAGGGGGGGGGGGTAGAGGGGATTGTGGGACTTTAAATAAAACACATCACTAGAATGTGAATGAATCAATTGATATAGGATAACATATTTAATGATACAAGTGGGCATAAATGCAAATCAATAAATTAATTGCAATATTTATGATACAGAAACGGTAGACATGAATAGTAACACATATGATAGTACAAATGGTTCATGAATATACATAAATATACCCACATAACATTCATAATAATAAAATGGTATGCAGGCATACCCCACTTTTAAGTACACAATGGTATTTATTTACTAAAGCTGGAAAGTGCAAAATCAGGCTCACTTCTGCATAGAAACCAATGAGCTTCTGGGTTTTATTACCAAAACTTAATTGAACAAGCCGAGGTTAGAAGCTCAATGGTTTCTATGCAGAAGTGAGCCTGATTTTGCACTTTTCAGCTTTAGTAAATAAACCCCATTGTGTACTTAAAAGTGGGGTATGCCTGTATACAGTTGTGCTCATACGTTTACATACCCTGGCAGAATTTATAATTTTTGGCCATTTTTCAGAGAATATGAATGATAACACAAAAACATTTCTTTCACTCACGGTTAGTGTTTGTCTGAAGCCATTTATTATCAATCAACTGTGTTTACCCTTTTTAAATTATAATGGCAACAGAAACTACCTAAATGACCCTGATCAAAAGTTTACATACCCCAGTTCTTAATACCGTGTATCAATGACAGCTTGAAGTCTTTTGCGGTATTTGTGGATGAGGCTCTTTATCTTCTCAGATGGTAAAGCTGCCCATTCCTCTTGGCAAAAAGCCTCCAGTTCCTGTAAATTCTTGGGCTGTCTTGCATGAACTGCATGTTTGACATCTCCCCAAAGTGGATCAATGATATTGAGGTCAGGAGACTAAGATGGCCACTCCAGAACCTTCATTTATTCTGCTGTAGCCAATGACAGGTTGACTTGCCTTGTGTTTTGGATCATTGTCATGTTGGAATGTCCAAGTACGTCTCATGGGCAGCTTCCTGGCTGATGAATTCAAATGTTCCTCCAGTATTTTTTGATAACATACTGCATTCATCTTGCCATCAATTTTGACCAAATTTCCTGTGCCTTTGTAGTTCACACATCCCCAAAACTTCACCGATCCACCTCCGTGTTTCACAGTAAGAATGGTGTACCTTTCATCATAGGCCTTGTTGACTCCTCTCCAAATGTAGCGTTTATGGTTGTGGCCAAAAAGTAAAATTTTGGTCTCATCACTCCAAATGACTTTGTGCCAGAAGGTTTGAGGCTTGTCTCTGTGCTGTTTAGGGTATTGTAAGCGGGATACTTTGTGGCATTTGCGTAGTAAAGGCTTTCTTCTGGCGACTTGACCATGCAGCCCAGCTTTCTTCAAGTGCCTCCTTATTGTGCATCTTGAAACAGCCACAACACATGTTTTCAGAGAGTCCTGTATTTCACCTGAAGTTATTTGTGGGTTTTTCTTTGCATCCTGAACAATTTTCCTGGCTGTTGTGGCTGAAAATTTAGTTGGTCTACCTGACCATGGTTTGGTTTCAACAGAAACCCTCATTTTCCATTTCTTGATTAGAGTTTGAACACTTCTGATTGGCATTCTCAATTCCTTGGATATCTTTTTATATCTCTTTCCTGTTTTATACAGTTCAACTACCTTTTCCTGCAGATACTTTGATAATTATTTTGCTTATATAGGAAGAGGGGGAACACATTTGAAATACCAACACTCTTACCTATGAGTAGACTCAAGATCAAAAAACGCTGGTATTGTTAACAGCTGGAGGCACAGTGGGAACATCATCCCACTTGTATCATTAAATATGTTATCCTATATCAATTGATTTATTCACATTCTAGTGGTGTGTTTCATATAAAATTACACAATCCGATCTAGTAGTCGTTGCCTCATATAAAGTCCTACCATACTTTCTTTTTTATATGCCAATTACGAGATGGAAACACACACACTCATGTATTTTGTTTATATGGGTATTATCTGTCACGTGCATCTGCCAATCTAGTTATATCTATTATATTTGGGTAAATCTACCATGATCAGGTCTATGCTTTGGATGGCTCTGGTTTTCTTCATTCCCAGAAGCTGCGATGCGCACCGGGACCTCCCCCTCCTCTCCCGATCTAACCACACGCAGGTGAATGGGCAGGTGCTCACTGCGTGTCAATGCCACACCCACACACCGCACCTGTGACGGCATCTGTAACTCCATGTGTTGACGTTATCTTTTTCCATCTGCATGAACCACGAGGGAAGGTTTAGGCGCCTAACTACGAGCGTCATACCGCTTCGGACATTGGCACCCCCCCCCATTAGCACACAGCATGATGTTGGTGGGGTTCTGCGGTGTATACCACACCTCTTGGGCACACAGCTTGTTCACCTTCTGCCCTCCTGTGACACCTTGTAACACATTGGAATATGCTTTTTATCTCAAGCTCCAGGTAATGTTTGGCATCACTTTTTCACCATTGGTCCCTTTATGGTTATCTTTTTTCTTACTATTCACTTTATGATGATACACTTAGGGGTATTACTTCACACTTGGGCTCTTGGTCCTTGGTTCACTCTCTTCCCATTTATGGTTCCCCTCTTTTTTCCCCCATTCATCAGTTGTGTTAGTCACTCCATTGATACAATATTATATATATATATATATATATTTTTTTTTTTTCTACAGAAGCCTTATGGGTGTATACCCAACACCATTTATAATCACAGCTGTTGATCGGTGACCTTATCCCATTCAATGCTTTTTTACTGGTGGTTGTTACTGCCCTGTTGCCGCAGATACCATTACCTCAGCTTCCAGGGATGATGTTCCCACAGTGCCTCCAGCTGTTAACTATACCAACGTTTTTTGATCGTGAGTCTACTCATAGGTAAGAGTGTTGGTATTTCAAATGTGTTCCCCCTCTTCCTGATATACTACGGTAATTATTATACCAAATATGGCAATTATATATTCTTTTACTGCATCATTTTTAAAAAACAGACACTGCAAGCATATGCTGTAAAAGAGGGGATTCCAGGATTTGTGATTAATGATTTTACAGCGACAGCGGAATAGCAGAGGGAGGGGAGGGGCAGGGAGGAGATGGCTCACATACACACACAGACTCCTGAGCTGATAGGCAAGGGGGGAGGGAAGAGGGAGAGACAGCAGATGATGGAGGCACTTAACCTGACCACGGTATCATGGATCAATAGCCATGATTACCGTGGTCAGCACACTAAGGGGGACACAGGAACAGGCAGGATAAACCAGGTATTTTACAGCATAATGAAGGACAAATGACACCGCACAAGCACTATACTGTATTTCCTGCTTTAAAGGAACAGGGTATTTTTTTTTTTTAGGGTTACAACCACTTTAAGGCTTTATGAAAAAAATTTAAAGCCAGCAGCTACAAATACTGTAGCAGATGACTTTTAATAAAAGTACACTTACCTGCCAAGGATTCAGCGGTGTCCTCATCCGGTATGGTTCTTTGCTGGTCTTTGGATCCCTGGTGCAAGCATGTTTACTAAGGGAAGCCAGTTCAGACTCCTTGTGGCTTCCCACTGTGCATGTGCAAGCGATGCTGCACTGTGAGATTGGTCTCGCAGCCTTCGGGGACCTGTGAAGTGTCTCTGAAGGCTACAGGAAAAGGAGAGGAGGTGAGCTTCCACTAAGATCGCCTACAAAGTGGGAGTGGGTACCTATCAAAACCAGGTACCCGCTCCAACCCAAAAAATAAATGTATCCAAAAGTCATACAGGAGGGGGTAGAGGTGGAAAAGGAACTTCCCCTTTTGAGTGAATTTCAGCTTTAAAGTGTCATTAAACCCAAAAATTAAAATTTTAGCTACAAAAATATTTTATCGGAGTATGTGTGCTGAAGGTTTCTGAGGGTATTCTTAGAGTATTAGATAGTAAATACCTGGTGATCCTGCCATTCATATGATTCATATGACTATTGCGAGTGGCAACACTATGGAAGACAATTCTTGTTTTGTGTTGCCACTCTGTCTGCCCATGTTTTATTTTCAGCCTAAGAAAACTGTTTGCCTTCTTTCGTCCACCGTACCCAGCTAGCTGCCCTATGTGGCTCTCCAAAATGTCTTGCATTGGTGGCTCCAGCAGTGTGATTGCCAGCACTTCCCTGCCACTCCCCCTCTAGCCTTGTCACGTTACACATCGGAACTTGCAGTGCTGACTGCATACCTCCCAACATTTTGAGATGGGAATGAGGGACACCTACTAGCAAACGTATGTAGGCATAGAACACGCCCCCTGCCACACCCCCTTAAAGGAGAATTAACCAAAAAAAAGGTTAATTAAATCCACAAGGGCTTTTCTTTTACTACTATTATTCCTTTATATTGACTTATAAAATTTACAAATGCAACTATTCAGAATTTGAATGAAAAGTTTAGCACTGGGAAACACTTTTTGAAAGATAAAAAGTGCATTTTATATACAACGATATAGATCAGACCAAAAGGGACAAATGAGGAGGAAAGAGAGACAGAGGGACATTGCTCCAAATCAGGGACAGTCCCTCGAAATCAGGGACAGTTGGGAGCTATGCTGACTGTAAGCTCCAATACACTCTGTGGTCATGTGAATAAAAGTAAAAAAAAAAGATAAAAAAATTTAAAAAGGCAATTCTTAGTCATTTTTCAAATTATTTGGATTTTTTTTAATGGACAGAGAGGTGGAGTTTATTGTCCAACTTGACACACTTGTCACAATCTGCAACCTCTAGGTCAGCATACCCTGAAAAACAACCCGTCCTGCCCTGAATAGTTGCTGCTATAGTAACCTGCAGGCACCACCCTTTTGCCGCACAGGCTGGGAATTGTAGCCCGCTGATGACAGCACTGATTTGCAGACTGACTGATCTCCCTCCCTGCCCTGGCCTGCCTGCTGCTTTAGCAATTCACAGGTCCTGTCCTTTTTGCTGTGCAGCGCTTGCTGGTAAGTGGAATCCACTAGTGACAGTTCTGGGGTGCATCCATTGTTTTAGCCAATTGAGAAGAGAGGACACCACCTGTGTTCCTCTGTATAATGGTGACACAGGTGGCCTCCTTTCTTCTATTTTTGGCTAAAACATTGGATGCACCCCAGAGCTGTCACCAGGGCACATACAAAACAATTGTTTCCTATATGCTCTAGCAGTGACTAGCATTTATCCAGTGCAGAAAAGTGTCAGTCCCCACGCTATGTGTGAATGAGCCCTCAAGTATATGTAAAGCCAATGCTCCTTAGATTGTAAGCTCCTTGAGGGCAGGGACTGATGTGAATGTGTAATATACTGTGTATATATAAAGTGCTGCGTAAATTGACAGAGCTATATAAGTACCTGTAATAAATAAAGAAATGCTTTTCTAGGTTTTGGAAAGACCCCTGTCAGGTTTTCTGTGTCTGTGTCATATTGGGGAGATTTCCCTTCATTTCCTGTCCCAAAGACACAGCAGAAAGTAAGATGAGAACTCTCCAAAGTGATAGGCTATTCCCTATTAGACAGCTGTCACCAAAACACTTAACCACCCGTTTTTATGTGACAACCCAAAAAATGTGAACTCTCCCAAGTAAAGACACAGACAGCATTGAAAACCAAATGAATGAATGAATGAATGAATGATTTATAAAGCGCTGCAAATGCGAACTGAATCGCCTCAAGAGGTTCGCACACTTCTACATTTTATCCAAGCAGAATACAGGTAGTGCATCTAGCTTTATATATCCCCCTTTCATTTCATGGAAGTGATTCAACACAATTGACATATAGCAGTCACATACCATCTTTTTTGCAGCCCTATGTATTCCAGAAGACCCAAGCCTGCTGTATGCGAATAGCGACTTAAGCCCCATACACACGATCGGAAATTCCGCCAGCAAAAGTCATATGTGAGCTTTTGGTCAGAAATTCCGACTGTGTGTATACTCCATCGTACTTTTGCTGGCGGAATTCCCGCCAGCAAAAGATTGAGAGCAGGTTCTCTATTTTCCTGTCGGAAAAAGTTCCTATCAGATATTCTGTTCGTCTGTATGCAGTTTTGACGCGCAAAAAACGACGCATGCTTGGAAACAATACGACGCATGCTCGGAAGCATTGAACTTCATGTTCTCGGCTCGTCATAGTGTTGTATGTCACCGTGTTCTTGACGGTCGAAAGCTCAGAGAACTTTTGTGTGACCGTGTGTATGCAAAGCAAGCTTGAGCGGAATTCCATCGGAAAAAACATCCAGGTTTTTTCTGACGGAAATTCCGATCGTGTGTACAGGGCATTAGGGACTCTGCTAGGGAATATGGATGTAAAGTCTCTTTTAGAAGTAGACTTCTAATGTACATGCTTTGCATTATTTGAAGGGAGGTAAAAGGATGCAGGAGATTAGACCTGGACTTTGAATTGATACTTGTCTACAGTGGTCTACCTAGAAAGCATATATTACTAATAGTATTGTTATGTTTTGTCCATCACAGTCCTTGATTTTTTTGTATATCAATTTAACTTGTTCACTAACAATATGGTATGTAAAATGTTGCTATGAATTATTCTTAAAACTGCAGGAAAAGGATGGAGTTCAACATTAAAAATAACAATGGCACAAGAAGAATTTCCCCAAAAATATCAATAATGTCGAAAAAAGTGAGAAATTCCAAAAGTGGTCATGGTGGTGGATGCAGTAAAAACAGTGCCTCTCTGCGGAAATGATTACCAATGTGAATAGTTCTACTGAAATCTGGTGTGCCTGCAATGCAGTACCTTACTTGTGACAGCAGGTGGTGCAGCTCTCCCTTGTTTGAAGCACACAGACTGTCAAGAATTATAGAAGCAAAATTCTGGCAGACTGTGAAAGGTAAGTAGCTGCTGATATGTTTCATGCTAGTCAAGCATTTATTTATAGACAAGTAAGTGCATGAAATGAAATATGTAAGTGATACAGTAAATAACACTACACCTGTACAAATGAATACTCATAATTATTTAATACTAAATTTAGTTAGGGCCTATACCGATTATACACACATCGTTCTTTGTATTTTGAGAGTATTTACTTTTTATGGTGCCACTCAATATGCTCTGTTTTTTTAATTGCATCCAAATTCAAATATTTTTTCTAATAGAGTTTTAATTCATTGATATTATATTATCATATGACTTAAGATAGATTTTAAAAAAATTTTGATTATGCCATACATGCTACAAGTCAAAAGTGACAAAACGTTTACCATCTTCTTGCTGATTGTAAAGTGTTTATAAAATGCATTAACAAGTTTTATTTTTTTTCCTAGAATTTATCCGAAATTTCTAGTGACTGAATTATCGAGAGACAGCATTGAAACATGTAGTAAGTACCCTGGCTGTGTACCTAGGAAAACACATTGCATTCACATTGCTGTTTTTATTTTTATATTACAAAAAAAAAAAATAATAATAAAAAACAAGCAAAAAAAAAAAAAACAGCTCTCCATGGAGCAACAGCGCACTCCATCCCAGTCTAAGCACACCTGAGGCAGCATAAACTTTTTGTTTTCACAAATTTTTGCTTGTCCACTTTGAAGGCAGTATATTGGGCCTGGTCAGTATCTACACAATGGTGGTTATTTACTAAAGCTGGAGAGTGCAAAATCTGGTGAAGCTCCGCATAGAAACAGCTTCCAGGATTTATTGCCAAAGCTTAATTAACCACTTCAATACCAGGCACTTAGACACCTTCCTGCCCAGGCCAATTTTCAGCTTTCAGCGCTGTCGCAATTTGAATGACAATTGCGCGGTCATGCTACATTGTACCCAAACAATTTTTTTATCATTTTGTTCCCACAAATAAAGCTTTCTTTTGGTGGTATTTGATCACCTCTGTGTTTTTTATTTTTTGCGTAACATAATAAAAAAAGACTAAAAATTTTGAAAAATTTTAAAAAATTTTGAAAAAATTTTCTGTTAAAAATGTTTGTAAATAAGTACATTTTCTTCTTCAATAACGGGCACTGATATGGCTGCACTGATGCGCACTGATAAGGCGGCACTGATGGACACCGATCAGATGGCACCATTGAGGTGGCACTGATGAGGTGGCACTGACGGGCACCGATGATGGGCACTGATAGTTGGCACTGGTATGCGGCACTGATGGACACTCATAGGTGGCACTGATGGGCACTAATAGGTGGCACTGATGGGCACTCGTAGGTGGCATTGATGGGTACTTATGGGTGGCACTGATAGGTGGCACGAATGGGCACTGATAGGTTGGCACTGATGGGAACAGATGGGCACTAACAGGTGGCACCAATAGACACTAATGGGTGGCACTGATGACACTGATTGGTGGCACTGATGACACTGATGGGTGTCACTGCTGGGCATCACTGATATATAATGGTGCTAGTCAATGCCCATTTGTGGGCACTGATTGGCACAGATCGGGCATAATTTGCACATGTGGATGGCCATGGGGTACATACCTGGCCATCCACATGTTGCCCCCTTCCCTGGTGGTCCTGGCGGCTTCCCTGGTGGTCTAGTGTGGGCATCCGAGGGGGGGCTGCGCTGATAAACAATCAGCACAGACCCCCCTGTCAGGAGATTCACCGATCGGCTCTCCTCTACTCGCGTCTGTCAGACATGAGTGAGGAAAAGCTGATCAATGGCTTTTCCTATTGACATCATGATCAGCCGTGATTGGCTCTTTACCAAGATCGGTGGAGTGGTGTGCCAGACTGAGGATGTCGGAACCCAGAGTGTCAGGTGGGTTGGAATGTTCACCAGGTTATGGCAGTGCAGATGAGCAGGTAATTCCAAGCAGTCCCTTAGGTGGTCGTGCTACAGTAATAAAATTTGTACTTTAATATAATTACATCTTCTGGAGATCTCTTTGTCTGATATGCCTATAAAAGTCCCTATTCCATTGGAGGGTATTCTCTTTATACTTTAATTGGGATGATGGCATCCTCATAGCTTTCCACCCCTGTCACTGGTCCATGGAGCTGAAAGTAGACACTAGAGTTTCAGCAACATGGAAAGCTATTGCCAGTAGATTCCCCCAGGCTATCCGAATGTTCACTGAATATGACTGTTCGCCAATAGGCCCATTCACCTTGTGCAAGTTCATCCTTTTGTAAATAAGATGAATGTGACTATGGGCAGGGCATATCCCATAGAATCATATTTAGATGAATATTAAAAAAAAAAAATAATTACTGGGCAAATTGCAAATTTTGTATAGTGATCAGTTCTATTGTCACACATTTTTTAAATCCAGATGGCTGGCATAATGTCCAATGCAGTTACTAATATATTAGGTTTAACTTATCTTTCATAAACTACAGGTGAGGCCCTACCCAGCAAGGTAAATAAGTAACATTTCCTCATGCTGATTCTTCAACTGAGGGTTGCTAAGCAGCCCCACAAACAAATCTTCATTGGATTATCATTTTTAAATGTTGTCAGGATGTGTCCTGAGCAATAAATCCAAATGAACACAGTACTAAGTCAGATTTCTTTAGTGCTTACTGTCTATATGGAAATTAGCAGTGCAAAGAATATTTCCTTGTAGGTACAGATATAAAGGATAATTATGATTCTTAGTTAACCATTGATGTTTTAAGAATGCCAGTAACTTAATGTAAGATGGGTGTTCTGTTCCTGCTGTTTGAAGCTATAGTGATGAGGACATTTCACTGTGAACTAGCAAACATTTTGTATTTGTGTTGAGTGATTACTCGGGGATGACTCTTCTTAGATAAGTGAATGTATGGAGGGAATTATAGATTTGTACTGAACTGCAGTTTTCTCTAAATAGCAAAATGCAACTCAGAACAGAAAAGTATAATTGGATTGCTAAGCAAATATGGACTAGCTAGCACAACTTTATCTAAACATAGAGCTTTTTAAAATAGTATAATAGTGTTTGTGCTCAGCTGCATATGAGCTAGGGGTAGGAAAAGCAACAGCACACTGATCTTCCCAGTAAAAAACTGTGCGGGTTTGGGGGGGTGTCAGAACAAGTCTGATCATTGAAGGAGAGAAGTCTGAGTCACCAGCATAATTAGAGAACTGACCATGCTGTGCTCTCCTGTCTAGTAAAGCAGAGTGACTGGAAGGAACACCAGGGATTTCACACAAAGGAAGCAATACAAAGAGAACAGGATACTTTTTCATACAAGCACATGGTACAGCAGGCACATATCAAGAATATGAAATGTTGGGTTTACATACTCTTTAAATATGTTAGATGAAATTAATGAATATTTATCAGAAATGTAAAAATTGCTCTGGTTGCTCTGAAGTGGCTAATTTTCATAACTTTTTTGCATTACTACCTCATGTAGTACAGGTTAAAGAACTCCTTTCCAAATTCCCTTTCTTCCAGGTGCATCTGATGTCACCCCATCCTTTGTACAATCTTTGAAATCATTTTTTTTAAGTTTTTTTTATAAAAGCTACATTGAGACTTCACAATTATAAGGTACAATCAACCATAAAATGTTCATATGATTGGAAGTCAGACATAGTTCAACAGACATACAATAATCTCATGAAGAGTCAAAAAACTAGAATATATATCACCAACTATATGTGATACAAGCGGCTTCCTATGGGGGAACTCACGGAAGAGGAGGAACCAGGAGCGTCGGTAGGGGACCCAAGAAGAGGAGGATCAGGGCTGCTCTATTCAAAGCCATTGCACAGAACTGGTGCGTATGACATGTTTATTATTAACCACTTCAGCCCAGGAAGAATTTCCCCCCTTCCTGAACAGGTCATTTTTTGTGATACGGCAGTGCGTCGCATTAACTGACAATTGCGCGGTTGTGCGACCTTGTACCCAAACAAAATTGATTTCCCCGCAAATAGAGCTGTCTTTTGGTGGTATTTGATTTGCGGTTTTTATTTTTTGCGCTATAAACAAAAAAAAGCAACAATTTTGAAAAAAACACAATATTTTGTACTTTTTGCTATAATAAATATCCCAATTAAAAAAAAAAAATTCAAAATTTCTTCATCAGTTTAGGCCGATATGTATTCTTCTACATTATTTTGGTAAAAAAAAAAATCGCAATAAGCGTATATTGATTGGTTTGCACAAAAGTTATAGCGTCTACAAAATAGGGGATAGATTTATGCCATTTTTATAATTTTTTTTTTATACTAGTAATGGCGGTGATCAGCGATTTTTATTGTGACTGGGACATTGCAGCGGACAGATCGGATACTTTTGACACTTTTTTGGGACCATTGACATTTATACAGCGATCGGAGCTAAAAATAGCCACTGATTACTGTATAAATGTCATTGGCTGGGAAGGGGTTAACACTAGGGGGCGATCAGGGGGTTAAATGTGTTCCCTAGGTGTGTTCTAACTGTAGGGGGGATGGGACTGACTAGGGGAGGCGACTCTTTGGTGCTCCTACTTAGTAGCTCCTACTAAGTAGGAGTACACAATCTGTCTCCTCTCCCCTGAGAGAACCGGGATTTGTGTGTCTACACACACAGATCCCGGTTCTCGCTCTATCACGAGCAATCACGGGTACCCGGCGGTTATCCCGCCCGCCATCGGACCCGGGGACACGCCATGGACGTGCGCTTGCAAAAGCGTCTTAAAGAGCCAACATACAGCTATGAGGGCTTGCGCAGGGGAGCCATCCTCCTGCAGTTTAACTGAGGGGGCTGGTCGGGAAGGGGTTAAAAAAAAAAAATCTTTAGAATCACTTTAATGAAGTGATGCAGCCCCCAATCAACTCATTTGCCAATTTTTTTAATCACAATGTCTAACAATATCAGTCTTAACAGTGGAGCCTTCCTATATAAATATTTGGAATTTCAGCCTTAATATTTATAATGTGTACGGTTTCCAAATGTTCTTTCTTATAACCCTTCTGTTGAAACCCCTCAATCACTATATTTGTTTGCATCTTTTAATCATCTAGACCAGTGGTCTCCAAACTGCGGCCTGAGGGCCGGATGCAACCCTTTGCTAGCCTTTATCTGGCCCTTGGGGCACTATTCCTCCCACTGATACCAACAATAGGGAAAAATAATTGCCACTGACACTAATTATGGGGCATTAGTCCTCCCACGGACACCAACAATAGGCTGACAGCAGCCACTGCTGTTTGTATTTAGCTGCAAACAGAGTGGTTAGCTATGGTTATGAATGGATGTCCAAGTCTGGATCCAGGCAGCTGTCAGCATACCATTAGTTTAAAAAGGCTGAGTGACCACTGGAAATCACCTGCCGCAGTCATTCCAGTGGCAAGAATCTCCTGATTCTTGCTGTTGGAATCCTGTGGCTGCATGTAAACGGATGTGTGAAAGAGGCCTAATACTTTTCATAATTTCATCAATATCTTTCACCACCTTAGTGCCAAGTTTTCCTATATCAATTTCCACCATAGTTTTAAAGACTTCTAAAAAATCATTGGAGGCATTTTTTGGGTTGAAAACTAATCTATTTAGATCCCGGCCATCAAATCAGCTTTCTCATTTAGGTAGGGGTCTCAGCTAACTTAAAAGCCTTCCTTACACAGATCAGATAGAATCTTAGAAAGTGGAACACTGGAACACTTGGTTTGTGAAAAATGTCATCTTATTTAGACTAAAATATTTTTGATCCACGACAGGTTTAAAATCTTTACAAGGCCGCAAAACATGGTCCCCACCACTCTTAATTTCGGCAATGGCAGTACAACTTCATCACTTTCTTCACAAACTCATTGGGGGGTTCCCCCCTTCAATACAGCTCTTCAGTTTTGATGGAGGGTACCAACCATGAAAATGGTGTTTCCAAAGCTCACACTATCTTGGTCCATCTGCCTTATCACACAATTTATCCACATCTATTGAAATGGGAGCAGGATCTTGAAACTACTTTCTTACCAGCTTAAAGAGAGCATATGCTCCTGGCCACAGTTTTTAATTGCTAGGGCCTACAATTTGAAGTTGAGTTTGCCCACCTCTAACTCATATCTTTCTCTTCCATATACAAGAGGATATCATAAGCTACCAATAAACTGTTACTAGTATTTATACTTGCCTACCTTAGACCATTGTTAAAGACCTATTTCTGTACCATATCCTTTTTGCTGGATTTATTTAAACATGTACCCTAATATGTGACCCCTGTTTTAGACTTCTTTTGGGGTAGTGCTGGGTAGTGCTGGGTGAGTCACAGGTAGCATCACCAGGACCTCCCACTTCTTTCCAGAATGTTCTGGTGTTTTCTGAAAAGAGAGGTGGAGAGGGGAGGTGGAGGTGGAGGTGCCTGGGGTGTTCTGAGGAGCCCTGACAAATCCCCAATCTGGATTGGCAGGGGGCAGGCCTCCTTAAATACCCAGCCTTGTCTGGGGGTGGGGAGTGACCTTGGGCCTGGGCTCGGGTGCAGACGGGACCCTCCTAAATCCCACAGAGGAGTCCTGACCAGGAGGCACAGGAAAAGCAAGAGAGGACAATGGAAGAACATGGCCGGGAAAGTCTCCAGGAGTTCCACAGAGGCAGCCAAGAGGGCTGGTGAGTGTTCACACAGTCGGGAGGTCAGGGAGGCACACCTGAGAGGAGATGCAGCAGTCTGGGATGGGTGCAGAGCCAGTCTGGAGGATTGTGGTGGCATGGGCAGTGGAAAGGGGCAGCTGTAGCCAGGAAGGCTGGCCGTGTCTGAAGAGGTGGTGCTGGGAGCAGTAGCCACAGGGACAGCTAGCATTCGAACTTTCTAGTTTTTGCTATACAATAGGGGTCCGAGGTCCCTGCCTGCAAAAAGCGTCTGCTTTGGGCCTGGCTGAGTCAGTGTCAGGCCTACAGTGCTAGCTGGTCTGGGAATTGCAAGCAAGCGATGTGCTGAAGGAGTGAGGAATGATAGTCTGCAAGCAAGGACGTGCAGGAGGAGAAGAGGAGATTGTATATACCGTGGTGTATATAATTGGTCCCAATTTTGACTGTCAATTATCTAGGTACCTCATAAGTTTCCTATCCCTATCCAAGTTAAATTCCTCTCAATAAAATACCAATAAAAAACAAGTACAAGAACTGCTTTCTCTGGATGATCGAAAAGTGAGTGCCTGGCTGGGCAGGGTGACAGACGGACTACTACACTCAGCAGCCCCTACGGGGGTACCGCTACACACAATACATAAAAACAAGAATAATTCTGCGCTGGGGAACAATTATAACACACGAGAGCAGCCTACATCTAAATCTGTGATACCAAATTTGTGCATAAACCATTCCAATAATGTGGTGTTGAATCAATAAAAAAAATAATAAAATCCACAAAACTGAATGTGCACAAAATTACAATTATCAATTCATAAAGTGAAAGTAAATAAATAAAGTTCATAATTCATACATAATCTTCAACATTATGAGATCATATGATCATATATGTAGTGTACATGAAATACTTAAAAATCAAACTGAAAGTAAAAATCCCAATACATAAAGATTCATAATTCATGTGCAATGTCCTATTTAATCAAAAGTGTATAATCAAACACCCAAGTGTAGATGAAAAAAGTTCTTGTCCAAATACGGAACTCTTAAAAAACTCATTAAGTGTAAACAATCAAAGGAAAGTGCTTCCAGTGCAGGTCACCACCGTGATATCACTCTGCGCAAAAAAGATAAAATTAGCTTCTTACCAGACAATGATGAGGACCATATTAAAATGGTCCAAAGTGCATTGAAATAATCAGGATATCCTCCTGTCACTTGCCATCTCTTTGCTCCAAGCACACCCAGCTGCGGAATGTAAAGCAAAAAAACAGCTTTGCATAGCGCAATATGTTTAAAATTTGTGTCTTTAATAAGTAGAAGTGCACTTACATTTTCTTTATGTTAAAATTGCATTGAAAAGCATCCACAGCAGTTTTCCAAGCAGGCAGTTCCTAATACAGATATTACGGCTAGCCGACAAGCCGATAGCGTAATGGTACCACGTGTAGGGCACACCCGATGCACGTTTCGTCAGCTAGCGCTATAGGTAAATGACGGCTACAGCGCAGGCTTACTTTGCCAGGAGGGCATCTATTCACATTCTCCCATGATCGCGCTGCCCGCGCATCGCAGGGAGCGGCACGCTCTGTGAGTCTCACTCTGTGAGTCCTTCACTTAGTCCTTCAGAGCCTTCGGGGTAAAGGGCCAATCACAGCGTCCCTTTACCATGTGATCATCTGTGTTTAATGACAGCTGATCACAGATGTAAACACAAGCCGGTTATCGGCTTTTCTTTACTCACGCTGACAGCGTGAGGGGAGAAGAAGAGAGCCAATAACCGGCTTGTGTTAAAGGGACATCGGCACTGATAATCAGGGAACTGACCATCAGTGTCCTGATAATTAGTGTAGTCCCAATAGTGCCCACCAGTGCTGCCTATCAGTGTCCACCAGTGCTGCCTATCAGTGTCCACCAGTTCTGCCAATCAGTGCCCACCAGCAGTGGCAACTAGTGCTCATAAGTGCTGCAAATTAATTCCTCATCATCAGTGTAACCTATCAGTGCTGCCTATTAGTGCCTGTCACTGCCGCCTACCAGTGCCTATCAGTGCCCATCAGTGCTGCCTATTAGTGCCACCTATCAGTGTCCTTCAGTGCTGCCTATCAGAGGCCATCAGTGCCACACATCAGTGCCCATCAGTGCCCACCAATGCCACCTATCAGTGTAGCCTCATCAGTGCCTCCTTATCAGTTCCCACCAGTGCCGCCTCATCAGTGCCCATCTGTGCCACCTATCAGTGCCCATCAGTGCCACTTATCAGTACCTCCTCCTCAGTGCTGCCTCATCAGTGCAGCCTATCAGTGCCCATCAGTGTCGCCTCATCAGTGCTGCCTATCAGTGCCCACCAGTACCGCCTCATCAGTGCCCATTCGTGCCACCTATCAGTGCCCATCAGTGCAAACTATCAGTGCCTCCTCATTAGTGCAGCCTATCAGTGCCTTTCAGTGCTGCTTATCAGATCCCATCAGTGCGACCTATCAGTGTCCATCAGTACCACCTATCAGCCTCATCAGTGAAACCTATCAGTGCCGCCTTGTCCGCGCACATCAGTGAAGGAGAAAAATTACCTGTTTGCAAAATTTTATAACAAACTATGAAAAATTAGTTTTTTTTTCAACATTTTTGTCTTTTTTCGTTTGTTTCGCAAAAAAATGTAAAACCCAGTGGTAATTAAATACCACCAAATGAAAGCTCTATTAGTGTGAAAAAAATGCTATGATTACGCAATTTTCATTCAAAGTGCAAAAGCGCTGAAAGCTGAATATTGGCTGGGGAGGAAGGGGGTGAAAGTGCCCAGTAGGCAAGTGGTTAATAAGGAAGCACTATGTGGCATTAGTTGCCAATAGATTGGCTGTTGTAAGAAACACACCCTAATTGTCTTAAGGCTTTGCTTTGTTGTCCTTACATTGTGAATGTCTCTGGCATTGCTAAACTTTGTCTAATGTTAAGCACATGTTGGAAAGCTTAGATTAATATATAACTGGAAAGGTATAATTCTGGTAATGGGTACAGTACTTGAGGCTATCCGTGGTGCTCCAGGAAATATAAAGTTGCTCTGTGGCTTGTTGTAAGCTCTCTCACAACGGACAGTATATGGTATCGATAAGGTAAGTTCCAGAACCATGAACCCTTTCTTACAGTAACTGTATAAATATAATGACTGTGTTTCAACTTATGAATATTAGATTGCTGCATATATAGGCATTTATAAGGAAACTTCAATCACTTTATTCCAGCCTACTCTATGATTAGGGCAGTGTTGAAGCATGGGCATAGTAACCAGATTTTAACTTTCATTTTACTAGTACAAGTTAAAAAAAAAACAAAAAACATTTCCTTCTATATCGAAAAGACAAATGTTTCATTGTGAAGAATTCCTGACTTCCAGAGTACTTTTCTTCCATAGAAACCTCTTTGGTTTACAGTATTGACCAGTTCTACCAGGAATTCTCAGTTTTTCTGCCAGATAGATTATCGGGGTGATTTACTAGAAATGGAGCACTCAGAATCTGGTGAAGCTGTGCATGGTAGCCAATCAGCTTCTAACTTTGGCTAGTTCAGTTAAGCTTTGACAATTAAATCCGGAAGCTGATTGGTTTCTATTCAGATTTTGCATGCTCAGTTTTAGTAAATTCCCCCCTGTGTGTTTATTATCTAATCATATTTTCTGAGCTGTTGCCTTGACTTTAGGCTGATTTTGCTATAGCATAATGTTTGCTGTGTTTTACAATAAAGAATTTTTCTTTAATTAACTGCAAAGTTTTATTGCGTGGCTCAGTTAATTTTACTACATGCATATTATTATATTGTTTTTTAAGGGTACTTTATATATGTAACTTAGTTCACAAAAACTGTTGAATAGGTTGTTGCTTCATTATCATTAGCTTCCATCTGGTGATAATTATGAGGTTCTATATAGTGAGCAGAGCAGAATATTGAGACATTTGATGTGGAGATCATCCCAATACATAAGAACTAAAGATTCAATGGTTAAAGTGGTTGTAAGGTTGTAAATCTCAGACAAGAAATATGAACAAAGCATATCCCTCTATAGTGTGTACTTGTCTCAATCCAGAGAAATAGTGTGATTTCTGTCTGCTACTTCTTCCTAGTGTAATTTCTGTCTGCTACTTCTTCCTCTGCTATCAGCATGAGTCACTGACAAGTTTTCCTGACACCAAGAGAAAAAAGGTGACAGCGGAGGGATCTCCAGCGCACAGCATGTGATTGGCAGCCTCAGCTCTGTTCCTGTGTGCTGTGTGAAGGGAGCGTTTCCCAGGGCCGATCCCAGGTGGGTGCTCGGGGTACAGTGCACCCGGGCGCCAGAGAGGTGGGGGAGCTGAAGTGCCAGAGTGCTCCCTACCCTCCTCCTCCTCTTGTTCGTGTCCAGAGGCGGCTCTCTCTGCTGGTGTTCTGACAAGAAAGGCGCCGCTGTGTTTCCTGCTCAAGCCCCTCCCCCCTCCCTCCTACTGTCAGAGAAGGAGAGCACCCGGAGATGAGATCAGAGGCGGAGTGGCTCGTCTCTGGTGGAGAGAGACCAGCCGTGCAGTGACGTCGCTGGGGGGGGGGGCGGTTCGGGGGGGGGCGGTCCGGCTGCACACTGTTCTCTCCTCTCCAGCTGCCGTCTGGGTGTTTTTATGTACCCTAATGGAGGGTGGATCTGTCCTGGGGGGTCTGTACTAGTGGAGGGGGGTCTATCCTGGGGGGTCTGCACTAATGGAGGGGGTCTGTACTAATGGGGGGGGTCTGTCCTGGGGGGGTCTGTACTAATGGAGGGGGGTCTGTCCTGGGGGTCTTTACTAATGGAGGGGGGTCTGTCCTGGGGGGGGTCTGTACTAATGGGGAGGTCTGTCCTGGGGGGGTCTGTACTAATGGAGGGGGGTCTGTCCTGGGGGGGTCTGTACTAATGGAGGGGAGGTCTGTCCTGGGAGGTCTGTACTAATGGAGAGGGGTCTGTCCTGGGGGTTTGTACTAATGGGGAGTCTGTACTACTGGAGGGGGGGTCTGTCATGGGGGGTCTGCACAAATAAAGGGGGGTCTGTCCTGGGGGGGTCTGTAGTAATGGAGGAGGGTCTGTCCTGGGGGGGTCTGTACTAATAGACGGTGGTTTGTCCTGGGGGGTCGGTACTAATGGAGGGGGAGGTCTGTTCTGGGGGATCTGTACTAATGGAGGGGGGTCTGTCCTGGGGGGTCTGTACTAATGGAGGGGGTGTCTGTCCTGGGGGGTCTGTAATAATGGAGGGGGGTTTTCCTGGGGGGTCTATACTAATGGAGGGGGGTGGTTTGTCCTGGGGGGTCTATACTGATGGAGGGGGGTCTGTACTGAGGAAGGTCTGTACTGAGGGAGGGGTTTATATTTAGTACGGGTTCTGCACTGATGGAGGGGGTCTATACTTAGTGGAGGGGGGTCTGTACTGAGGGGCAACTATAGTTGGTGGAAGGGGGGGTGACCCCAACCCTAGTGACGCCAATGCAGTTGCGGGCTCTTCTTTCCCCCCTCCCTCTCTCCCCTCCTCTCTCCCTCACCTCCTTGAGTGCGCTGCTGTACTAGTGAGCGGCGCTTGCCAGCACAGCTGTCCACTATGTTTCTTCCCCGCCTTCATATCAGCCAGGGAAGAAATTGAACAGAAAAAGGACTGGCAGCCCCACTGTAACACGGAAACTGCAGCCCACACAGCATGCTCCTCTGAATGGGAGAGAGAGAGAGAGCCAGGAACCCGGGAAAACTTTCAGGGAAGTACACCCAGGACTCCAGAGGGAGAGAACACCATCAGAGAGAGAACCCTGCTGCCCTGCGCCACCAGAGGGAAAGCCATATAGCCTAGCGCCATCCCTGGCGGAGAAAGGAATGGAGTCGTTGTAGGAATACAGATCAGGGTGCTACCCAGTGGAGTCACCATGGGCAATTCAGCGTGAGCTGACTCCTGATCAGAGGAACCATTGCTGTATCGCTGGGTCAGGTGAGAGGGCCAATCGGCCATCCTCTACTAACGTCCATAGCAACTGCAGTCTCTGACCATCTCCTGTACTATGTCTGCAGTCTCTGATCATCTCCTGTATTATGTCTGTAGTCTCTAACCATCTCCTGTACTATGTCTGCAGTCTCTGACCATCTCCTGTACTATGTCTACAGTCTCTGACCATCTCCCGTACTATGTCTGCAGTCTCTGACCGTCTCCTGTATTATGTCTGCAGTCTCTGACTGTCTCTTGTACTATGTCTGCAGTCTCTGACTGTCTCCTATAGTATGTCTGCAGTCTCTGACCATCTCCTGTAGTATATCTGCAGTCTCTGACTGTCTCTTGTAGTATGTCTGCAGTCTCTGACCATCTCCTGTACTATGATTGCAGTCTCTGACAGTCTCTTGTATCATAACTACAGTCTCTGACCATCTCTTGTATCATGTCTACAGTCCGACCAACTCTTGTATCATGTCTGCAGTCTCTGACCATCTCCTGTATTATGACTGTGGTCTCTGACCATCTCCTGTACTATGATTTCAGTCTCTGACCGTCTCTAGTATCATGTCTGCAGTCTCTGACCGTCTTCTGTAGTATGTCTGTAGTCTCTGATCATCTCCTGTACTATGTCTGCAGTCTCTGACCATCTCCTGTACTATGTCTGCAGTCTGACTGTCTCCTGTAGTATGTCTGCAGTCTCTGACTGTCTCCTGTAGTATGTCTGCAGTCTCTGATTGTCTCCTGTAGTATGTCTGCAGTTTCTGACCATCTCCTGTACTATGTCTGCAGTCTGTTATCATCTCCTGTACTGTCTGCAGTCCCTGATCATCTCCTGTACTATGTCTGCAGTCTCTGACCATCTCCTGTACTATGTCTGCAGTCTCTGACTGTCTCCTGTAGTATGTCTGCAGTCTCTGACCATCTCCTGTATTATATCCGCAGTCTCTGACCATCTCCTGTACTATGATTGCAGTCTCTGACAGTCTCTTGTATCATAACTACAGTCTCTGACCATCTCCTGTACTATGTCTGCAGTCTCTGACCATCTCCTGTACTATGTCTGCAGTCTCTGACCATCTCCTGTACTATGATTGCAGTCCTTGACCGTCTCTTGTATCATGTCTGTAGTCTCTGACCGTCTCCTGTAGTATGTCTGCAGTCTCTGATCATCTCCTGTACTATGTCTGCAGTCTGACTGTCTCTTGTAGTATATCTGCAGTCTCTGACTGTCTCCTGTAGTATCTCTGCAGTCTCTGACCATCTCCTGTACTATGTCTGCAGTCTGTTATCATCTCCTGTACTGTCTGCAGTCTCTGATCATCTCCTGTACTATGTCTGCAGTCTCTGACCATCTCCTGTACTATGTCTGCAGTCTCTGACCAGCTCCTGTATCATGTCTGCAGTCTCTGACCATCTCCTGTATTATATCTGCAGTCTCTGACCATCTCCTGTACCATGATTGCACTCTCTGACCGTCTCTTGTATCATAACTACAGCCTCTGTCCATCTCTTGTATCATGTCTTCAGTATCTGACCATCTCTTGTATTATGTCTGCAGTCTCTGACCATCTCCTGTACTACGATTGCAGTCTCTGACCGTCTCTTGTATTTCGTCTGCAGTCTCTGACCATCTCCTGTACTATGTCTGGGGGCTCTTTCTAACAGACTCTCTAACAGAAGCCCTCTCTGTGTGCATCAGAGAGACTCCCCTCCAGGTCTCATTAGTGTATGCTCTTCCTGTATTTTCTTTATTGTTAAAAGATCATGAGAGGATCCCAGGGTAACGAAGACTTCTTAGGGGAGCATCTCTGTGTTTGAGTTATTGCCATAGAAACATTTGTAAAGGGGAGGAGTTGGTAAGATGACCACGCCCATGTGGGGGCCGCCAAAAATATTTCTGCAGGCAGGCGTCTGTGACCCTAGGATCGGCCCTGCGTGTCCCTTCCCTCCAATCATCTCTCAGAGCTCTCCTCAATGACCTCTGCAGGGTGTGACTTCAGCCTCCCCCCCCACCTGCAGAAGTTTAAACAAGCTGTATGAATTTGGCACTTTGAATGGATGTCGAGAAGACTGTAGATAAACAGGTACAACTTATATGGGAGGATTTGTGTAATTTCTGTGTATTACTGGGTATATGTAAGGGTTTACGACCACTTTATACAACTATTTCTTGTGAAAGTATAATGATTGTATAGTCTATAAATTGGAACAATTTGGTAAGTTAATTACCATGTGATAAAATAAGGAGCACATCAGTATTTACAAAGCAGATTAAGATTATTTATATAAAAATGTAAACCTGAACTCCAGTTAAAATCAAAAGTTAGTTTTAACTCCAGGCCAGTTATGCAGTGTGTGGCAGTTCGTTTTGGTCTAGAAATAACATAACGGTAGTTTCACTTACCTTACTCCTGATTTTCTCAGGAGTGGGAGCTCTCCTTTTTTCTGCTGGTCCGGCATTATATATGATGAGGTCAGAGTGGCTGCTACCGACAGAGTGATAAAGAGAAGCGGCTTGGGAGGACAAATTGTGCAGCTGGGAGAATCCTGCAGTAGTGAGGGATAAGGTACGCTTTAATAAATGTCATAATTGGGTTTATAGTCCACAATGTATGAAGCCGGCCATTCGGTGTACTCCTGATAAAGAAATCTTTTTATTGGCTACACGTAAAATGGCACATTTATACAGCCTTCCTCAAAGCATACAAAAACATTTTAAAACTTCTGATGTATATCCTCTTACAACCCACTCAACAGGGGCAGGATTCCATCAATTCAAAGCAATTAGAGCAGATAATTACAATAAACCCTGGAGCATGAATAAGAACAAACTGAAGAAAAAGTAAAAAAAACTTTTTCAGACAATGGACACAAAAATTTCATCCCAAAAAATATTATCAGATGAAATTCCATCAACGTAGTTATAGGATTATTTTAAGAAGGAGTTTGTGTCCATTTTACTGTTCAATCCGTGTGGTACATTTGTGTTGAGTGTGTATATCCACCACACTTCCCGTTGGATTAGAATGCGCTGTGTGTCACCCCCTCTTAATTGTTTTTTAACCTGTTCGATACCAAAAAAAGAGAAAGAATCAAGATTTCCTTTATGAATTTCTCTAAAATGTTTAGAAACATTGGATACATTTTTTGCATTTATATAATTGTTATCGTTAAAATGTTCTGATATCCTCACCTTTAGGTGAGTTTGGTCATACTGGGTTTATAGTGTTTAAAAGGAGTCAGTTCAGGCAGCGACAGGTAGAATCTCAGAAGCACAATGTCCCTGGTTGTTGACATCTATGGCCTTTAAGACTAACCACTAATGGGCAGATGTCCCCCTATGCTTTAATACGGCTATATGCATCTTCCCAATGTTTGCATCCATGCAGAGATGGATACATGGCCCTGGACGAAGACAGGCTGTGCATCCACCATGCATCTGCCCCAGTATTGGTGTAAAAGCTCAGGTTTGCAGGAAGATTACAGGCTGCTGGAACAGAACACCTCTCATTCCTAGGCACAGAAATACATGGTGTATGGGTCTCTGCACATCTAAATGAGCCTACTAGATTATGCATTTTCAAAATTGTTAGCCCCCCAGCATCCATTTGTTCTGAAAATTTCAATTTCAAACATAGTTGCTTTGCTTTGTTAATTAGACTATGGGTGACCACAGTAGTGTACAATAGAGAACAATGATATTTATTATAGCAAAAGGTAAAGGTAAACATTTTTGCTATCTTTTTGTTTATAGCGCAAAAAATAAAAACCGCAGAGGTGATCAAGTACCACCAAAAGAAAGCTCTATTTGTGGGAAAAAAAGGATGTCAATTTTGTTTGGGTACAACGTCGCACAACCGCGCAATTGTCAGTTAAAGCGTTGCAGTGCCGTATGACAAAAAAGGGCTTGGTCATTAAGGGGTTAAATCCTTCCGGGCTGAAGTGGTTAAAGTGGTTAATCGACTTGAGTACAACCAGCCTGTCAGATTTTTCCCAAAACAATCAGTGCTGCCAGCTATAGTTAGCAACACTCATCATTGTATTCTATGGGAAGGGAAGGCTCCCCACTGACAGAACACAATAACACTGCGGGAGTGTTTCCCCCATCCACAGGTCAGCAGGTGAGAGGGTGTGTGGGGACAGGCTGGGGAGAGATGTTTGTCAGCAGGAGAGTGTGGAGTGGTCATGGAGGGATATCAATCAGCTGGTGGGGGGAGTAACTGGGAGTGATATCTTTTGGAGTGGGGTCTGTCATCTGCAGGTTGGGAAATGGTCACCTGTGATAGAAGATGAAGGAAGGTGGCTAACATGGGAAGTGGCTGGGGAGTGACCTGGTTGGTGGGGAGTGTGAAATGGATGATGTGGTTCAAGTTTCTTTCATATTTGCGGAAATGCTTACTGCCCTCTGAAAAGTGATCTGTGGTGGATTGCTTTTCAACAAGTGGTATAGCAGCAGCTGACAGGCGTTCATGAGGTGCTACTGCCGGCTCCTTGTTTTTACAAGTCACACTGTACAAAGTTTACAAGGTACAAGTCACACTGATTCATATTCACGGCATTGTTGGGTTCCTCCCATAAGCAAACTCCCAGATCACCCCCCCCCCCGCCCAAATACTCCCACTTTGATCACAGCTCTCTAGATTCTCCCACCCTAATTATACTCCCATATACCCCCACCCTGATCACACCTCCCCAGATACCCCTACCCTGATTACAACCCAAGATACCCCCAGTCTGATCACACACACCCAGATACCCCTACACTGATTACACCCCCAAATACCCCCCACTCTGATCACACCCCCAGATAACCCACCCCACCCTGATCACACCTCCCCAGATACCACTACCCTGATTACACCCCTAGATACCCCTCTACACACTGCAGTGCACTCCATCTCTACTAGAGAGATGGGAGGGCTTAGAGAGAGAGGGGGGGATGAGAGAGGAGGGCTGAGAGAGAGAGAGAGGGGTGTTTAGAGAGAGGGGGCTGAGAGAGAGGGGGCTGAGAGAGAGGGGTGGGCTGAGAGAGAGGTTGTTAGACGGAGAGGGGGGCTGAGAGAGAGGGTTGTGAATAGAGAGTGGGGCTGAGAGAGAGAGGGCAGACTGACAGAGAGGGAGCTAAAAGAGAGGGGGCAGGCTGACAGAGGGGGGCTGACAGAGAGGGGGGCTGATAGAGGGGGGGGGCTGACAGAAAAAGCAAGCTCAGAGAGAGGGTGGCTGATAGAGAAGGGGTTTCAGAGAGAGGGTGGCTGAGCAAGAGAGGGGAGGTCTCAGAGAGAGGTGGGGCTGAGAGAGGGAGGGGCTGAGAGAGAGGGAGGGACTGAGAGAGAGGGAGGCTGGTGGACAGAGAGCTGAGCTGAGAGAGAGGGTGGTGGACAGAGAGGGGGGCTGAGAGAGAGAGGACGGGCTGGCAGAGAGGGAGCTGAAAGGGGGACTGGTGGACAGAGAGTGGAGTTGAAAAAGAGGGTGGTGGACAGAGAGGGGGGCTGACAGAGAGAGGGTGGGCTGACAGAGGGAGCTGAGAGAGAGGGTGGTAGACAGAGAGGGGGCTGAGAGAGAGGGGGGCTGACAGAAAGAGCAGGCTCAGAGAGAGAGGGTGGCTGAGAGAGAGGGGGGGGGTCTCAGAGAGAGGTGTGGCTGAGAGAGAGGAAGGCTGGTGAACACAGAGCAGAGCTGAGAGAGAGAGGATGGCTGAGAGAGGGGGGCGGACAGATGGGGGGGGGATGAGAGAGAGTCCCCTAGCCCTGTCCCTATCCACAGTCCCCCCTCTGCCCCCCATCCCATTCTTTATCTGCAGGTAGGTCTGTATAAGTGTATGATGCCCAATACCTTCTTGATCTGCTGCTTCTTCCAGCAGCTCCCTGGCAGCTTGCACTTCCCACTCGTCCTTGTCCTCCAGGCCTCACTGCTGATGTTGGAGCAGAGAGGACATTGGAGGAGACGGAGTCCAGGCTTTGGGACTCCGGGAATGCTTCTGAGTGCCACTTCAGGGGCCAAGGAGACTGTGAAGCTCTTCTCTCTCCTGGGCTTCCAGCTGCCATGTGTTCACCTTCCACGCAAATGCAGCCTCCTTCTTTGGGGCCACCCACTAACCATGTGGAGCCTGCACCCAGAGGACGCTGACACGCTCTCACCTGACATTGCAACAGGACTGGTGCAAGGATTTTTTACACCCTAGGTGAAACCTCATTTTGCCACTATGGCACATGGAAGGCAGGAAGGATCACTATGGTACATGGAAGGAAGGAGCACTATCGCACATGGAAGGCAGGAAGGAGCACTATGGTACATGGAAGGCAGGAAGACTATGGCACATGGAAGGCTGGAAGACTTTGGCACATGGAAGGCTGGAAGATTATGGCACATGGAAGGGTGGAAGACTGGCACATGGAAGGTAGGAAGACTATGGCACATGGGAGGCAGGAAGACTGGCACATGGAAGGCTGGAAGAAGGGCACATGGAAGGCTAGAAGATTAGGGCACATGGAAGGCTGGAAGATCATGGCACATGGAAGGCTGGATGACTATGGCACACGGAAGGCTGGAAGACTATGGCGCATAGAAGGCTGGCACATGGAAGGCTGGAAGACTGGCACATGGAAGGCTGGCACTTGGGAGGCAGGAAGACTATGGCACATGGAAGGCTGGAGGACTGGCACATGGGAGGCTGGAAGACTATGGCACATGTAAAACTGGAAGACTGGCACATGGGAGGCTGGAAGACTATGGCACATGGAAGGGTGGAAGACTATGGCACATGGAAGGCTGGAAGACTATGGCATGTGGAAGGCTGGAAGACTGGCACATGGGAGGCTGGAAAATTAGCATATGAGAGGCTGGAAGACTATGGAACATGGAAAACTGGCACATGGGAGGCAGAAAGACTATGGCACATGGAAGGCTGGAAGACTGGCACATGGGAGGCAGGAAGACTGGCACATGGAAGGCTGGCACATGGGTGGCTGGAAGACTGGAACATGGGAGGCTGGAAGACTGGCACATGGAAGGCTGGAAGACTGACACATGGGAGGCTGGAAGACTGGCACATGGAAGACTGGAAAACTGGCACATGGAAGACTGGCACATGGAAGGCTGAAAGTCTGGTGCATGGAAAGCAAGAAAACTGGAACATGGAAGGCTGGAAGATTATGGCACATGGAAGGCTGGAAGACTATGGCACATGGAAGACTGGCACATGGAAGGATGGAAGACTATGGCACATGGAAGACTGGAAGACTGGCACATGGAAGGCTGGAAGACTATGGCACATGCAAGACTGGAAGACTGGCACATGGGAGGCTGGAAGACTGGCACATGGAAGGCTGGAAAACTATGGCGCATTTAGGGAAGAGAGAGAGAGGGGAGAGATCACTCACCCAGGGCTGCAATGCTGCATTGTCTTCAGAGACTCAGGCAGCACCATCGGGACAGGAGCACTGGGCTGACTGCTTCGAAATCTCCCGCCCACACCCCCTTCCACGCACAGACTGGCTGCATGCCGAGGCTGTGGGCGGGCACAGGGGGGACATGGGGAGGAGGTGGGGCAGACCTAGCCTACATCCTCCTTCCTCGTTGTATGGGATATACAGCGGGGCGGGGGATGTGCACACTGCAGCGGAGGATGTGTAGCAGACGAGAAGGGGATGTGCACACTGCAGCGGTCATGCCAGCAGGCAGGTGAGTGGGCGTTGGAGGTGCACACTCGTAACTGACGGTGCCTCAACATTTTGGAACCCCCTCCCCTGCGGCGCCTTGGTGCAATGCACCCCGCACACCTGCCTAGGATCGGCCCTGGGTTAGACACAACAACAGGTTCCCCAGCCCCAGTCATGGTACCTGGTAAAGTAATATTGTTTTTTTTTTTCTTTATTTTATTTTGACTAAACTTAGGCTTTAATGGTAATTGTTACGTTGAAAATGTAAATAAAAATTGTAAGCAGACATGGCCCTAATGTTGTCCTCATGGCAAAAGTATCTTATACTTAAAGAGGAACTGCAGTCTGCTCACATAATTTGTAATAAAAACATCTTTGCCATTCTGAAGCTTCCCTCCAACCACTTTGCATAATATTTTATATATATTGTGATTCTGTACTTTCTGCAGCCAAATATGATGCAGGGATCTCCCTCCACTAAGTCTGGCTGCAGCTTATTCTCCCCAATGTGCTATTAAAGGATTATTTATTCCTCTGTGGAGGAAAGGGTATGACTGTTTGTTGGTTACAGATATATTCTAACCATGTTGGAAAAATCTATGCATGTAAGTACTTTCAATGCTCATCACTGCATCATGTTAGTTCTCTTGTCTGTGAGTTCCAGCAGGCCACACTGCAAAACTCAGGTCCACTGTTCTAATGCCGCGTACACACGACCGATTTTTCCGTCAGAATAAACTCTGATGGTTTTTCCGACGGAGTTCCGACAGAGTTCCGCCAAAACGGACTTGCCTACACACGATCACACCAAAGTCTGATCGTTTAGAACGTGATGACGTACGACGGGACTTGAAAAAGGAAGGCCAATAGCCAGTAGCCAATAGCTGTCCTTGCGTCGTTTTTGGTCCATCGGAATAGCATACAGACGAATGGTTTTCCCGATAGGAATTGATTCCGTCGGAAAGATTTAAAACATGTTCTATTTCTAGGTTCATCAGAATTATCGAAAGAAAAAGTCAGATGAAACCCACACACGATCGGAATATGCGATGGAATGATTCTGTCTGACCTTTTCTGCCGGAAAGTCCGGTCGTGTGTACGCGGCATATGAGTCCATGCACACTGGGCTTAAAAAAAATGCTACTTCTACAGGAGATTTGTGTTTTGCTTGTAGAAGCAGCTCAATGGTATCCTATGTGTCTATGCACATTAGGACATTTAAAGGCATATTTTAAGCTCAGCGTTTAGAGGCAGAAAAAAAACTCTTCTGTTTTGCGTTTTTGAGAGCAGCTTTCTGGCAGAAAAAAAAATGCTGAATGCTTCTAAACTTTCCTAGAAGCTCCTAAACTCCAGTACAAAAATTCTCTATATGAGTGTTTTTTTTCTGCCAAAGGAATTGGCGTTTTTTGAAGCCCAGTGTGCATGGACCTTAAAAGAAAAAAAATTGTCACTGCTGCATATTTTTAGAAAATGCTACTGGTGTCTTTAAGATATACCACCCTGGCTGCCTTGGTGGGCATGTGTGTTACCTCCTGTGCCTGGTTGTGTTTTCATGTGTTTCACTACTCCTGTAGGGGCCGCTGATTTTAACTGGTTTTCCTTTAAACAGTAAGGAGGCCACCAGCCACCCAAGCAACAGTCCTTTCACTCCAGCTCCAGTAAACTGTCCAGGGCAGGGTTTGGCAACCCTTCGATCATGATCTACTGGTAAACCGCGAGCAGGTGCCTGGTAGATCATGATCTCATCTCTGCCTTGCTGACCCACAACTAGCAGAGCTGCGCAGGAAAGCGTTGTGCTGTCGGGAAACGATCAAAAGCCAAGGCATTCCTCGCTCCGTAGCATGCCCTTTGCTTAGGTGCGGCTGTGGGGAGGGGAATGCCTCTGCCGCTTATGACAGCTTCAGGCGGGATGGCTCGGACAGATTTGGCCTCTTGTCCGAAAGCACCTGAGCTCATCCCCGGGGTGTATTGTGCTGATTCCCTCTGGCCCTCCTCTTTAGTCCATCCAGGGCACATGTGGATGACATCATGTGGGATGGACGAGAGAGGAGGGCCAGCTGGGATTAGCCCTAGAACAATTAGATCTGGCACAGCCCTGCATGACGTAACCATTTTTGTGCCATCCTAAGCCCCCAGTGGTGTGCCCCCAGTGATGTGCCCTCCTAACACTTCCAGTGGTGTGCCCTCCTGATGCCCCAGTGATGTTCCCTCCTGATGCCCCCAGTGGTGTGCCCCCCTGACGCCCCCATTGTTGTGCCCCCTAACGCCCTGATCCTCCATGTGGTGTGTCCTTCTAAACCCCCACCCTGTACCATGCTATCTTGAGCCCCCTGTACCGTACCCTTCTGACCCGCGTGAACAATGCCCTGCTGACCCCCTGTCCTGCTCATCCCTGCCTACTGCCCTACTTTTCTCTGTTCATTGCACTTCATATTACTAACCTCTGTACACTGCCCTGCCTACTTCTGACCTTTGTATACTGCCCTACCTACTACTGACCTCTACTGACCCCTGTACACTGACCTACATACTACTGACCACTGTACACTGCCCTACTTAATTCTGGCCTCTGTACACTGACCTACGTACTACTGTACACTGCCCTACCTACTATTGACCTCTGTACACTGCCCTACCTACAGTAATTCTGACCTCTGTACACTGCCCTCATACTACTAGCCTCTAAATACTGCCTTACCTACTACTGACCTATACTGACCTCTGTACACTGCCCTACCTACTATTGACATCTACTGACCTCTGTACACTGCCCTACCTACTACTTATACTGGCCAGAACTCAGAGCAGACAGCCAGGCCTGAAACTATTCAAGCAAGTCAGCCTGAAGTACCAAATGTTCTGCCTTCATGATGAACAATGCAACAGACGTGAGGGGGTGACCAATTGCTCCCCAGACATGAAACTATTGTGGATGAAAGTGAATGCCCAGCTTCTGGCCGATGCTAACTTTAAGGTAGTCTAAATTTATATGTGTACAGTGACATTATTTATATTATATTTTTCAATACTGTCCTTGTTCTTACTTTTCATTGGGAGCTTGCTAGTTAAGTTCTCCAAAAAAAAAAGAAAAGAAAAAAAAGGGTGCCACACCCAGGGGACCTTTAAATTCTTCCATATTGTCCAGGTAGATCTCCACCTCTCAAAAACTGCCTACCCTTGGTCTAGGGGTTGTCTTTTTGTGATTTATTAATGGTAAAACATAACAGGAGAGGGATTAGGGCATGCAACACTCCAATACAGTTAGAAATTGGCTATAAGAGGACAATATTCTCCTTGAGCAACTGTGAATGTTGGACAACCTAAGGCCTCACAGCTGGGGACCATGAGATAAGTCTCATTGGAATCTGGTTATCCTGCACCATGGTGCTAATGATACCCAGTGCAATCTCAGGAACACTGTACAGGAAGGCACTCTTTTCTAAGCTCACTGCCTAGGACACTGCAGTGACTGGGGAATGGCCAGTACTTGAGACCCTATGAGAGCAATCTCAGTCCAAGCTATATCTGGCACTTATATCCCAAAAGCACACAATCACAATGGATCAATTCAGGATCAGCTGCCACCTTCCAGCTTCCTCCATACATAATCCAGTAAGTGAGACAGTCCTTCTCTAGACCAGATCCCTGTGGAGAATTCCTACAGTCAGTTCCAGATCACTTCCAGGTCCCAGCCCTGCCACCACTGAGACCACACAGAAAAAAAACACATTCCACCCACTGCCATAGCACCCTGAGGCTTGGAACTCTCCTTGCTGGGGAAAGACCATCTCTCCAGCAGTCCAGACTATTTATCAGCTTCCCAGCTACCATCTAGACACACCTCCCCAGAAATAGGCTAGGCTCTGATCAATATTTAGGCTGGTTATTTGAATGATCCCTCCCTATACTCCAGAAACTCCTTCTAGAGACATTGGTAAGCAATCAAACTCCCAGTCTGCGAAACCCTGAACAGACCAGATAAATCAATTACTGCTCCTTGATTACGGAAGGAGCCAAAAACTAAATTTGCCTAGCATCCTACGCTAGGAGGGTGTTACATATGCATTGATATGCATTGCTCTAAGGCAACCCATTCACTTTGAACAAGCCCCTTTCAAGCTTTAGGGCTGATTTTTTTTCATACATTGATGCTTTTTACATCAAGTCAACCTATTCACTTTGAAGTTTCTCTAAAGAATGTGAGAGCAAGTGCACAATCAAAGAGTGAATCAAGCCTTAAAGTGAATCAAGCCTTTTTTTAAAATAACAAACATGTCATACTTACTTGCTCTGTGCAAGGCTTTTGCACAGAGCGTCCCCGGACCTCCTTTTTTGGGGTCCCCCGGCGGTGCTCCTGGTTCCTCCTCTTCATCAAGTGCCCCCAGGGAGAGACGCATTCCATGGGGGCATCCGTATCCGTCCTGCTGCTGTGTCCATTGACATAGACAGCAGAACTTGGCTCGGCTCCTGTGTCACTGGATTTAATTGACAGCTGCTATCAATCTATCCAATGAAGACCCGAGACAGCGGCTGGAGCTGCTGGGCTCATACTTGTCACTGAAATGATCGGGCTCAGGTAAGAAAAAGGGGGGCTCTGGGGGGGCAGCTGCAGCACAGAAGGTTTTTCACCTTAAGACATAGAATGCATTAAGGTGAAAAACCACGAGACTTTACAACTCCTTTAATGCATCTACACTACTTTTGGGCAATGCACACATAATTCACTGTTGTTTTTACTGTATATTTACATTGGGGTAACATTTAAATGAATAGCAATGCACAAATACAGTTTATTTTCAGTAAAAGTTTTCCTAAGCAGTGGCAGATGGTAAAAGTATAGGATAATTTAAACACATTTTTAGAAAGGTAAAATAGATTTTTTTTTGCAAAATAATTTCTTCCCAAATCACTCTACTCAATCCAAAATGTATGGTTGAGTTATCTAAAATGGTTCATAGACAGCAGAGGGCAGTTGAAGGTATTGGCACAATCTGATCATCCTCTGGCATCTGCGCCTGCTAATGCTTACCTATTTAGGACAAAGGAGCATGGTGAGGAGCACTACAGACACCTTCAGTGTCACTTTAACAGGAGGAAAAGAGTAATGATGGGACCAGTTTGTCTAATCTACTTCATTGCTATAACCCAAAAAAATCTTCGGCCAGGAGAGTCTGCAGAGAGTTTATAGACATTAGATTGCTGCCATCAGGAAACCGCTAGCTAATGTGTATGGCCAATTTAGATATAAATGTCTATGCCACTACCTGTTTGATAATGATTGCTCACATCAATGAAGAAATACAAAAACTACTCTTTGGTATTCTAGTGGGAAAAGCCAAAGTGATGGAAAGTAGGGCAAGTTACACACAAGGGAAACTATATTTCCCTTTATCCCCTAACGTTTTAATGTTTATTTTACTTAGGGAAATTTACACCACGATATGGAGGAAGAGCATAATGAAACATCTTGCTTCATCCAGAAGACCACAGCAAACAACCTGCTAATTACAGTATATTTTGTCACCTTTTTCGGAGGAACAACTGGAATAGCCCTCATGATCTTTTTAATAACTGGTGCAAACAGACTGTCTGTAACAATTACATCAGTTATCAACCTGCTAGTGGTTCATGGTATCTTTATTGTGGGCGTGCCATTCCGCATTGTATACTATTTCCAAAACAAATGGCCTTATGGACTTTTTTTTTGTAGAGTTGTGAGTGCCATGAGCCACATTCATATATACATTTCTTTTATATTTTATGTTGTCCTATTGACCATGAGATATGTTGGTTTCTTTAAACAAAAGGATAGCATTGCATTCTACAGGACTCTCCATCCTTTTCTAGTAAGTGGCATTGTATGGTTTTTAGTATGTGTTATAATTCTGCCACTGGTGTTCACGCAATATGGCACCAGTGCCCCCTTCAATGAAAAAGACTGCTTCCAATTTCAAACTGAATTTAAAAATAGAGCTGTGCTTATCATGAACTATATCTTTATTACTGTCATCATTTTAGTGGTGAGTCTTCTTCTCGCTGTACAGATATTCATAATTGTAAACGTTCTGAAGAAGATTCAAAGGCCCATTTTAGCACACCAGGAAATCTGGGTTCAGCTAAAAAGTCTCTTCTTTATTTTGGTGATGATAACGTGTTTCTTCCCTTTCCATATCTTCAGAATTTATTACATGCAGCACCCAAAGGAATGCTTTTATTACAATGAAATTTGTTTGAGCATAACTGCCCTTAGTTGCTTAGATTTTTTTTTTTTTGCTGTAGCAAGATTTTACAAAAAGAGCATATGTTGCTTTACCTGCATTAGTAATGATTTTGAAGTGTCGATGATCAAC
Source organism: Lithobates clamitans (assembly GCA_037952925.1). Classification (NCBI taxonomy): domain Eukaryota; kingdom Metazoa; phylum Chordata; class Amphibia; order Anura; family Ranidae; genus Lithobates; species Lithobates clamitans. The sequence continues at coordinate 290,752 of JBBGZY010001757.1, read as the reverse complement.
GTGTCTTGCATATCACACTAATTCTCACACTAATTGGGACAAACCAATTTCTCTATTATACTACTGCATTAAACAAAGTATATAAACAGTATATCTAAAATATATAACTAATATTTATTTATCAAAGCACGCCATTAAAAACTATTTAAAGTAGAAGTTCAACCAAAAACTTTCTAATGTAAATCTACTCTCTGCCACATTCTAAAACATATCTATCTAACCCTGTAAAGAAGAAAAAATGGCTATACATACCTTTTTGGAAGCTGCCCCAGTCCGGTCTCCAGCTGCAGGTGCTGTGCACAGGAGAGACTCGACAACGGCTAAGAAATGCCTGGGAAGTGACGTCACCTATAGAGTTACTAAGGAGCTTCCGTTGTTGACTGCCTCTCCTGCACACTCCTACACACAGAAGCCGCCGCTGACAGCTCAGTGTGGGACCAGACTGGTTTAAAATGTGGCTTCAGTTAGGTTTAGGGTTAGTTAGGTTTTTGCTGAACTTCTACTTTAACTATTTAAATTGTGCAGAAACTTTGTGTGGTCTAAGAATATCTACAATTTATTGTGGAGTTGGCACTAACAGTATGTTATACAGTTTGTATTGAGTGCAAGGCCCTGCACAAAACCTGGGGAACATGTACCAATGCAAAGAAAAAAAAAATGTGGTTTGATAAATTATTAATGTGTGTATTTTTAATATATGCACTTTATTTAACATTGCAGTATTCCTAACGAATACATGTTCAAGGTTAGAGGTGTTACCCTTACAGGTCAGTGCCAGGGATGCCTGCACAGGTGTGCACAAACATATACACTTGGCCATTACAATCATGTCTGTTCATCTCTTGGAAAACAAAACTGTGATTGGCTTGACAACTTGGGCAGACACTACCTGCAAGTCAACTACTTTTAAATGAACAAATCAGCTGAAGTTTTCTTAGGTTCTTTTTATGATTCCCTAGGAGGTCAGTGCCAGGGCTGGCAGCACAGGGAAAAAAACATGTACACTTGAATGTGCAATCATTAATTTTCTGCAATATCCAGTCTGCCATCCTGTCTGACAAAATATTCTAGCTCAGTCATCTTTATTTTTGGACAGATTGTGTGCTGGGTAGTTATAAGTCACCTGCTCTGTGCCAGTATACCTAGAACCAATAATTAGAAAGTAGGGTGACAGCTTGTCTCACTCTTCTCACCACTGATTCTTGCTGTACTGACAGAGGGCAAACCGTCTCTTTCCACCCTAGATTAAGTGTACTTTATGTGACTATGGCATCTATAATACTCAGGTTATGACATTTAGACTAGCCATCTGAATTTTGTGAAGGGGGTGGCTCAAGACAGTTGGCCTAGGGGTTCAGGAAGTCTAAATCTGGCCCTACTGTTATTCCGATGAGTATTATAAAGAGCAATCATTCTGTAGTTGAATTCACCATCACCATTTTGTATATGGACACCTTTAAGGGATAGTGAAATAAGCAGTGCTGTGCAGTAACCCATAAGAACAAAATGTAATTTAGCTTTTAACAAGTTAAAGAAGTAAATGATTGGTTGCTAATTGGTTGTTTTTCTATTACCTGGCAGTATATTAGGCCCAAAAAGGCATATTTATAAAAGAGGGGAATTTCTCCTATTAGCTGTATTTCAGTTTATAGATAAACCCCCTTTTTATGAAAAATACTTGGTAAAGACCAGGAATGATGTAGACTGATAAAAATAGTGAAAATTAGCACTTTATTCTAGGGGTAACTAATGTTTTCATACAGCTTCACACAAGATTCACACAATTAAAAAAATTGTAAATCTTGGGTGAAAGTTGTGTAAGTCTTGTGTGTAAACATTTATATATAGACCCCCAGTATAAAAAGGTGACGAGGAAAGTGGAAGTGGGAGTGCGGTAAAAAATGTCTATTTTCAAATGCCTACCATTCATTATATGATTACAATGAATTATTAAAAACACAGCTGTCAAAGGAATCTTTAATTTTTGATAAGTTTTAATTTATGTTATACTTTTTTTGTAAATGTATAAATGTATTTTAACATTTTTGTTTATTTATTTGTAAATCCCTATTTTACTATTTGTATAAAATACTTTCTTTATGAAAAAAACATTTAAAGGTGGTTCCATCCATGCTTCTGGGTGTGTAGTGTGTGCTGGGCTGTTTAATAAAATAATCCATCAACTTGGTTTAAAGAATAAGTTTACCTTTGGAACATGTGACATGTTTCATCTGTTTTCCACCCATGTTCCAGCATCTGCAACCTCTCCCAGATTGGGCTCTAGACGACCAGGCTACATTCTGTCCCATCTCAATAGATGCTGTTGGTTCGGCTGGAACCTGTTCCTCCACGTCTTTGGAAACTGTGAGTGTGCCCGGCTGGGTAGCCGTTCCACCAGGTCTACAGGCAGTCCCCGAGTTAAGAACAGGTTAGGGACTGCCGGTTTGTTCTTAAGTCGGAAATGTTCATAAGTCGGAAGTGCATAAAGACGTGCAAAGACGTCGTTTTCCGATGCTTTTTGATGTTCTGTCAAGTAACCGCGCATGCGCAGACGTTGTTTTCCGATGTTTTCTGATGTTTCCCGAGGTGCCCGCTGTCAAAGAGTGGCCGGGCATGCGTGCGCAGAACGTTCGTAAGTAGGAGTCGTTTGCAAGTCGGAGGTTCGTAACTCGGGGACTGCCTGTATTGTGAACTGTGACTGCATCAGCTAAATACAGGTTTTATATTGCACCTGGCTGTTTAAAATATTTCCTATGCACCATGTTGCACTTACAAGTATGTAGAGCGTTTGTCCAAATGTCAGGGCTACATCAGGAGTGGAAAAAAGCAGACTGCTGATGGAGGGAGGAATAATATCCCCTAGACTAAATGAGTTTAATACACTATATTGACAAAAGTATTGGAACGACTGCCTTTACACACACATGAACTTTAATGACATCCCAGTCTCAGTCCGTAGGGTTAAATATTGAGTTGGCCCACCCTTTGCAGCTATAACAGCTTCAACTCTTCTGGGAAGGCTGTCCACAAGTTTTAAGTGTGTGTTTATGGGAATGTTTGACCATTCTTCCTTTGTGAGGTCAGGCACTAATGTTGGACGATGGCTCCCATGCCTTAAAGGGTCCTCAGTAAGGCCTACTTAAGCTTCTCATTTCAAAATCTTCTAATGCTAGTGTAACAGGTTTTGCTCTTCAACAAATATTGCAATATACAGTATTAAAGTGGAGTTCCACCCACTTTTACAACTCTTCAGCATCCCTCTCTAAACTGCGCACTGTAAATGAATTGAATATTTTTTTATTTTTTTTCTCATCACTTACTGTATATCTGCTGTATTCATTTTTCACTTCCTCCTCCCTGGCCACGGCCCATCGCATCATTTCCTGTTTGCAATGCCTTCTGGGAAGGGGCGACAACTTCCTCTGACACTGCCGTTGCTATGGAAACCTAACCTGAAACCTATTACACTGCTTGTGCTGCACTGAGCATGTGCGAGATCTGCAAGGATGAGATCCAGGAAGAAATACAGTCTGGCTTCAGATGCCCACACTTAAGATGGCCACGGCCTGCTGTAAGTTTATAAAATAACAAACTACTGCTATAAACTAACAAAACAGACCTTAGTTTACAGACTAACTTTACTAGAATACATTAAGCTTGTGTATTATAGGGATATTTTTATTTAAAAAGTATAATTTCGGCCGGAACATCACTTTAAGGCATTTTTTGCTGAGATCCCTTTTGCCTGCTGTGTCCGTCAACAATCTTTTGATTGAGCTGTTATTGCTCATGTGAACTTACCAAGATCACTTCTGAACTTAACTTTGGTTCTAATGGAGACATCTGATGTTTTTTATTCACAACATTTAGTGCGCACTCTGTTTCTGTGTAGGCATTGTAGACTTTTCAAATACAATTTGTGACCATTGAATTAAAATACTGTCCACTGCTATATGTTTCTCTGAAGTTACTGCATCTACAGCTGACAATACAATGCTTGCACAGCCACAAAATTCTATTGAATCTACATTGCCACATGGCAAAATGCATTTTCCACTTCCTTCACTTTCCGTTGGGGACACTTTCAAGGCTTAAAAAAAACAACCAATACAAATAATGTAATAAATAAATAATTTTACAATATCAGATTTGCCAGGAAAATGTAAAAATGTTATTTCACACGCATGTATTTCTTTGAATTTGCCCTAAAGCCCAAGTCCTTGGCCACAGAGGCTTTTTTTTTCTTTCTCCTTTCCCTCAGTGATGGACAGCCCAGGGAGAGGAAGGAGGACACAGAGGGCCATGATGGGCTGTTGCTGCAGTTGAAGAGGGATCTTACCCTATCAAGAAGGACTATCGATTGGCTGGCTGGGCCACGGCCTGACAGGACTCTGGGGCCTGCATGGCGGGCAGGGGCCAGAGGGAATGTGTATCTGCCAAAAACCCTCAGGGGGAGCAGGGGAACATAGCTAGTATAGTGTGTGAGAGGGTTGTCATCATTGCTGCCACATTGCCTAGAGCCTGCGAGCCTGTGGGCAGAGCTAAAGAGCTACCACTGCTGCTGTAACCTGGATTGTGTAATATGCTAAAAAAAAAATGCTACTGAGAGCATGTGGTGAAGGTTTGGGGCTGCTTTGACCTGTGCTAAGCTGGCTGCTGTGATGCTGAGAGACTGCTTCTAGGAGCATGGGGAGTAGGCTCAGAACTGCTTCTAGAGGCTCTGTGCATCCTCACCACATGCTGATGTGCAGAGATTAGCCTGGTGTCCAGGGTGAGGACTTGGGACTTCTGGTGTGGGAACCACATGCTGTGTTGTAAAGGACTCAATGCTGCTGCAGGAGGAAAGGACAAATAATGCCTTCATATATTCCAGGATTTGTTGAAGAGCACAATCAGTTACACTAGTGGTAGAAGATGTTGAAAAAAGACGCTTTCTTAAATGCAACAAACCAATTTGGTCACTCCAGCTATTGCTGATGTAGCACCCCCTGGTTCTCCTGGGAGCAGGAAGATACCTCCAGATACAGGCAGCGGACTTACATTCACCCCAGGGCTGAGTCCATGGCTATAATGGGAAGTTAGAACAAATGTGGGAGCCAGTCACTTTAGGTATTTTTCAATACTTTAATTATAACTTGAGAAAGGTTGTAGGAAAGTGCTTGAGGGGAGGTTTCAGATACCCTTTTTAGCAGATCACTTACAGACTCCTTGAATCAAAGGACAAACAACTTTCTTTCAGCAGTTCTTGAATACCTGGGTAGGTCTCTCACACAGACCTAGCAACCAGTAAGATGTCTGGATAAGCCTCTCTCACAGACTTAGCAGCCAGGAGCGTATTACCTTGATTAGATTGTAGAGCAGCTTGACAGTACCAGAACCTTTAGGCCGACCCATTGATACTGTAAGGATAGTCAGATACAGGTGCGTCCTCCAAGTGAGTTACCAGGGCCTTTTGAGAGACCAGCCTTCATCCTGGCTCTCTCCAGCAAGGGTCCTACCCTGGATCTTCTCAACGTGGCTCGGCTTCTTCCATTCAGACAAGACAGCCCAAGGACCACCCCAGGAGCAGCAGGCCCCAGACAGGCCCCTGGGCCCACTTGCAGAGCTTGCAGCAGCATAGCCTCAGGCCAGAAGGGCCACGAGGTGAGGACCGACTAAAGCAAATGGTATCCTATCCAGCCAATAAATACCCCTTCCCAGAATGCACAGCGGCCAGGAACCTCCCACTGGGCTGTTTCTGGAAAAATAATATTCATTAGCTCAACGTAGTTGTTATTCTCACACTGTCCTGTGGCACCAGTGACACCCACTGGCAACAGCGGGAAACGCACAACACAGCCAAGTCCAGAACAGAACCAACAAACCACGTACAATCAATCTAAGCTGCCTACAGCTCAGCCAAAAACCAAATCTACACATTAGCCCTGCCTTTAGGAAGAGGGGGCTACACTGAATCCCTGCACTCCATAAGACAGGAGTTAACATCCCACTCACCAGTGGAGTAGGATCAGACAGAGCCTGTTTGATGTTGTAGTTAGAACAAGCTATCTTATTGCCAAGTATGTTGGGTTGTAAACTGCTTGATGATGCTTTTGTTTGTTTAACCCTTTCCTTTTACATGACTTTCATCTGCTAATAAAGCCCCCTGAAACTATGCAGGTGAGTTTGTGTCAGGTAATGACAGAGTCATCATTTGAACAAGGCAGAAGGGACCAAAACAATCCAACAGCTCCTCCAGGATATCACTACAAATGCTAAAATATACTGTATATTGCTGCTACAGTTTATTTAGAACATGTAACAGGTTGCTACTATGAAACAAAGTACAGTGTATCTTAGTTCAGGCTCTATCATTAAAGAATATGTAAACCCAACATTTCATATTCCTTATATGTGCCTGCTGTACCATGTACGAAAAAGAATCCTATTCTCTTTGTATTGCTTTATTTGTGTGAAATTCCTGGTGTTCCTGCCAGTCCCTCTGCTTTCCTATTAAAAACTGTCCACACTAAGCAGGAGAACACAGAGTGGTCAGTTCTCTAGGTATGCTGGGAACTCTGGCTGCTCTTGTCCAATGTTCAGATGGACACCCCCCCCCCTGCAAAGCCATGCACTGGGAAGCTGTTGCTGTTTCTCCTCCCCTTGGTCTGAGTATCTATATCAATACAAAAATATTCTGTCTTTCATTTCTATTTTAAACTGAATGGGTTGTTATACACACAGGCAAAATGTCGGGTGACATTGGCCAATACAAAAAATAATGGCCGACATTCTGCCCATGTGTCCGTTCGGCCGGATTCTGTCAGACGTGCATGCTGTAAAACCAGCAGCCGAATGACTCCCGATCAGCGCTCTCAGCCAATAGCAGAGAGCGCTGATCGGAGTGTTCTGGTGGGGGGCCGTCCCCTTGTCAGAACACAACAGTTCAGCGGGGAGAGATTGCTGGACTAACCTCTCATGGTTAGTACAGCGGCTCCCGACTGGAGCTGTCAGCTGTAGTGTGTACTCGGCTTAACAGAGAGGCATGCATAGAAGTTACCTCAAAAGGGGCTACTCAACAGGTGGAGGTACGTGACCTGAGACCCAGAAAACGAAACAAAGATGATGGTGGTGGTGGCAGACAACGTGATAATCTACAGCTTTGATCTTTGACTGCTGAAGGAGCAGTATAGTTGTGTTTTAAATACAAGTCACTAAGTAATGATGTACAATACATTACCCATAGAACCACATCCCAGATAGGAAGGATAACTTGCCATAAATTCATTGCAGTGTTGAATTGTAAGTCTGTTAACTTGCTGCACATTTTCACTGGCAAGTTGTACACTTGCAGAGCACTTGAAGCACACGTTCTAGTTGACACTTTTTCAATTTGTAGCAAATTTGTGTGGCAAGTCTCTAGCCAGAGCAAAGTTGCAGTGGTGAGTCTACAGCAAGAGCTCTGCATGTCTACAGCATGAAAATTCAGTCACAGTGACCCCTGTGGTGGGATGACTATTGCACAACATAACTGAACCAGAAATTGCAGCAGAATGTTTGCAAAGAAAGTTGATCTGGAGTCAATCAATGCAGACTGGCTGCAATTGTGCAACAAATTTGTGAAGCCTGGCAAGACTAGCAAAAGCTTAGCAATTCATTTCAAACTTGCAGCACAATTGCTTGCTATCTGGGATATTTTATATTTCCACTGTTGCAGTCAGGTGCAGTATTTGCTTGCTATCAGTTATTGCACAGGGGATTATGTAAAAATGGAGAAAAAAAAAAAAAGATACCAGTATCAACCAGAATCAATCAGAATCAATCATTATTCACTGTTAGAAAATAGAGTGACTCTGAAAAGGCACCACATTTCTGTGGTAACAACAATCCTGAAATGTAACTCATTGAGGTGTCTTTTAATAATTGCATTGGCTTCCATGTATGCCAGTCCTAGCTGTGCACTGTTCCTCAACTGTTGCCCAACCGGAATTGGATGCCATGCCACCTGCCTCTAAGCCCCATCTTTACTCAACCTGCTCTTACAGAGGAACTACACTTGTTTTTTAAAAGTCAAAAAATCAAAGCCAGCATCTACAAATACTGTTAACTTTTAAAAAAGCAGACACTCACCAGTCCAGGAGTTCAGCGCTGTCTTCACCCAGGCCGGGCTTCAGATGCCCGGCACCATCATCATGTCTGTGGGCAGCGGGCTGTAGCTTCTTGCTGTTTCACAGCCTGCTCCAGACCGCACAATGTGCAAAATCACACTGCACATTTAGACTTGTCCTGCAGCCTCCTGGGATATGTGATGTGTCCCATGAGGTTGTAGGTGAGGAGGAGGAGGGCTGGACATCAGAAATTCCTACCTAGGCAAGAAATGCAGATGTGGGAACAGGTACCTGTTAGAAGAAGCTACCCGCTCCCAGAAAAAAAAACAAAAAAACAAACAAACGGCCAATAATGTTACAGGAGGGGGGGAGAAGGGAGCTTTTAAGTGTAGTTCTGCTTTATATTCCAGAGTGACAGTGCACAGCAAAGCATACATCATTTGAAAGTTGAATAACACGGATGAGGCTTAGTAAAGGAAGTTGTATTGCCTGGATCTGGGATCCGAGGGGCTCCATATGGTTACACTTTTTTGAAAACAGGTCTGTGATCAGTGGCGGCTGGTGACATTTTAGAATAGGGGGGCAGACCCCGCCCTTCCTTTTTGACCACTTCAAGTCTCATAAGCCCCACCACTTATAGAATCCACCCACTCCGTCCCCTGTATTCCACTTGCTTCCACCCATAGTATCAGGAGAATACAGCTCAGCATCACAGGTCAGAGTATACAGCCCCAGAATCACAGGGCAGAGTATACAGCTTAGCATCACAGGACAGAGTATACAGCTTAGTATCACAAATAGGGTATATAGATCAGCATCACAGATAGTATATAGATCAGCATCACAGATAGTATATAGATCAGCACCACAGATAGTATATAGATCAGCACCACAGATAGTGTATATAGATCAGCATCACAGATAGTATATAGATCAGCATCACAGATAGTATATAGATCAGCATCACAGATAGTATATAGATCAGCATCACAGATAATATATAGATCGGCACCACAGATAGTATATAGATCAGCATCACAGATAGTATATAGATCAGCATCACAGATAATATATAGATCGGCACCACAGATAGTATATAGATCAGCATCACAGATAATATATAGATCGGCACCACAGATAGTATATAGATCAGCATCACAGATAGTATATAGATCAGCATCACAGATAATATATAGATCAGCATCACAGATAGTATATAGATCAGCATCACAGATAGTATATAGATCAGCACCACAGATAGTATATAGATCAGCACCACAGATAGTGTATATAGATCAGCATCACAGATAGTATATAGATCAGCATCACAGATAATATATAGATCGGCACCACAGATAGTATATAGATCAGCATCACAGATAGTATATAGATCAGCATCACAGATAATATATAGATCAGCATCACAGATAGTATATAGATCAGCACCACAGATAGTATATAGATCAGCATCACAGATAGTATATAGATCAGCATCACAGATAGTATATAGAGCAGCACCACAGATAGTATATAGATCAGCACCACAGGTAATATATAGATCAGCACCACAGATAGTATATAGATCAGCACCACAGATAGTATATAGATCAGCATCACAGATAGTATATAGAGCAGCACCACAGATAGTATATAGATCAGCACCACAGGTAATATATAGATCAGCACCACAGATAGTATATAGATCAGCACCACAGATAGTATATAGATCAGCATCACAGATAATATATAGATCGGCACCACAGATAGTATATAGATCAGCATCACAGATAGTATATAGATCAGCATCACAGATAATATATAGATCAGCATCACAGATAGTATATAGATCAGCATCACAGATAGTATATAGATCAGCACCACAGATAGTATATAGATCAGCACCACAGATAGTGTATATAGATCAGCATCACAGATAGTATATAGATCAGCATCACAGATAATATATAGATCGGCACCACAGATAGTATATAGATCAGCATCACAGATAGTATATAGATCAGCATCACAGATAATATATAGATCAGCATCACAGATAGTATATAGATCAGCACCACAGATAGTATATAGATCAGCATCACAGATAGTATATAGATCAGCATCACAGATAGTATATAGAGCAGCACCACAGATAGTATATAGATCAGCACCACAGGTAATATATAGATCAGCACCACAGATAGTATATAGATCAGCACCACAGATAGTATATAGATCAGCATCACAGATAGTATATAGAGCAGCACCACAGATAATATATAGATCGGCACCACAGATAGTATATAGATCAGCATCACAGATAGTATATAGATCAGCACCACAGGTAATATATAGATCAGCACCACAGATAGTATATAGATCAGCACCACAGATAGTATATAGATCAGCACCACAGATAGTATATAGATCAGCACCACAGATAATATATAGATCAGCATCACAGATAGTATATAGATCAGCATCACAGATAGTATATAGATCAGCATCACAGATAGTATATAGATCGGCATCACAGATAGTATATAGATCGGCACTACAGATAGTGTATATAGATCGGCACCACAGATAGTATATAGATCAGCATCACAGATAGTATATAGATCAGCATCACAGATAATATATAGATCAGCATCACAGATAGTATATAGATCAGCACCACAGATAATATATAGATCAGCATCACAGATAGTATATAGATCAGCACCACAGATAGTATATAGATCAGCATCACAGATAGTATATAGATCAGCATCACAGATAGTATATAGATCAGCACCACAGATAGTATTTATAGATCGGCACCACAGATAGTATATAGATCAGCATCACAGATAGTATATAGATCAGCATCACAGATAATATATAGATCAGCATCACAGATAGTATATAGATCAGCACCACAGATAGTATATATAGATTGGCACCACAGATAGTATATAGATCAGCATCACAGATAGTATATAGATCAGCACCACAGATAGTATATAGATCGGCACCACAGATAGTATATAGAACAGCACCACAGATAGTATATAGATCAGCATCACAGATAGTATATAGATCAGCATCACAGATAGTATATAGATCAGCACCACAGATAGTATTTATAGATCGGCACCACAGATAGTATATAGATCAGCATCACAGATAGTATATAGATCAGCATCACAGATAATATATAGATCAGCATCACAGATAGTATATAGATCAGCACCACAGATAGTATATATAGATTGGCACCACAGATAGTATATAGATCAGCATCACAGATAGTATATAGATCAGCACCACAGATAGTATATAGATCGGCACCACAGATAGTATATAGAACAGCATCACAGATAGTATATAGATCAGCATCACAGATAATATATAGATCAGCATCACAGATAGTATATAGATCAGCATCACAGATAGTATATAGATCAGCATCACAGATAATATATAGATCAGCATCACAGATAGTATATAGATCAGCACCACAGATAGTATATAGATCAGCACCACAGATAGTATATAGATCAGCACCACAGATAGTATATATAGATTGGCACCACAGATAGTATATAGATCAGCATCACAGATAGTATATAGCACACTGCCAGCACCCCCCTACCGGTGGCTTGCGGCACACTGACAGCCCCCCCCCCCCGTGGCAGGCTTGCGGCTTACAGCACCCCCCCACCCTCCCCCATGGCTTGCGGCACACTCATAGCAAACCCCCCACCCCCCGTGGCAGGAGGTTCGGCACTTGCCAGGCTTCCTGAAAGGGGCCGGGCGCATAGATAGGGAGGCAGTGGCAAGGATAGGGGGGACGGGTGCTCAATGCATGAGCCGCCACTGTCTGTGATGTGCTTAGAGGTACATACACTCACCAACCGCTTTATTAGGTACACCTTGGTAGTACTGGGTTGGACCCCCTTTTGCCTTAGGTACTACCTTAATCCTTCCTGGAACATATTCAACAAAGTTTTGGAAACATTCCTCAGAGATTTTGGTCCATATTGACATGATAGTTGATGAGTTAGTTGATGCAAATCTCCCATTCCACCACATCCCAAAGGTGCTCTATTGTATTGAGATTGGGTGACTGTGGAGGTCATTGGAGTACAATGAACTAATTGTCATGTTCAAGAAACCAGTGGTGAGATGATTTGAGCTTTGCGCATTATCCTGCTGGAAGTAGCCATCGGAAGATGGGTACATTGTAGTCATAAAGAGGCATACATGGTCAGCAACAATACTCAGGTAGGCCGTGGCATTTAAACAATGCTCAATTGGTACTAAGGAGCCCAAAGTGTGTCAAGAAAATATTTCCCACCACCAGCCTGAACCTTTGATACAAGGCAGGATGGATCTATGCTATCATGTTGTTTATGCCAAATTCTGACCCTACCATCTGAATGTTGCAGTTGAAATCGACATTCATCAGACCAGGCAACATTTTTCCAATCGTCTATTGTAAAATAGGGTAGAGGGTTGTAATTAAAACGTGTGTTCATTTAGTGTTATCGTTATGCTACAATAATTCATTTCTGGTTAAAATAGAATAGCAGAAGCACATTTTCTATCCACATAGCAGGAATGAAGATGGTTCATGTCACACTGTGTATTTGCTGCCATCTTGTGGATATGTACAAGAAAGCATCTGTACATTTGAAAGTAAAACTAATGCTCAACTCACCTTCTAGTTCTGTCCCCTGAATATGCTTTGCTCCATCATACTGCTCTGCTGTTCTTCCAGTTACACTGAAACCTACTATATCATTCAACCCAATGCACTGCCCATCATTGTGCTGCACAGAATGTAACTCACATGTTGATTTGTGTGTACTGGTCTGTGCAGGAATAAGGAGCGCCCATTGCTGAGGAAGAAAGAGTGTAAAGTAATCTTGCAGATAAATACATCTAGAGATGTATTTATCTTTATGAAGGAACGATTAATATTGAAAAAGTTTTCCAACAAACCCCCAGTCCAAAAACATTGATTTGGAGAGAGAGTTCAAACAATTGTAGCACAATATGGAGAAGCAAATTAGGCTTTGTTGGGACATTGCCTCATTTGAGATGTATATAGGAAAAAAATCTCACACCGAGGAGATTACGGTGGGATGTCCCAATGATGGGGTTGAGGATCTGGAAATAGTGGACGAATGGCACGAGTTTCTCAATGCCTGTGAGCAAAAGCTTATGCAGTTAATGATCAGGAGATGCAGAGCAAAAAATTTAATTTTGGAATTAAAAATTGCAGAACTTAAGGAAAGAATGGAACCATTTATGGCAAATACTGATTATATAGCCAAGGCTAAAAATCTACAGACCCATCTATCTAAATATGATGGAGAAATTAAGCAAAAGAAATTAAAAAAATTCCAAAGGGACATTAAAGACTTTGAGGAAAATAAGGTCTACAAATGGCAGGAGGTCATCAACCCAGCCAATTCGAAGGAGTCGGCAGTTGAAAGGGAAATTGAGGTTCATAATGTTGTAGCTCAAATTGCGAAAAATTTTAAAACTAATTCTAGTACTCCAATTAAGAAAACAAATAAACCTCCAAATCATCCAAAAATGTATTCTACTTCCAATCCATATCCTAATCCTCCACCACATGCAGTGCCCACACACAATAGATTTGCCCCTTTGGACAACAGACCACCTGATTATGGGTACTATGATCAAAGTCGTAACCAATATCCACCTAGACCACCTAGAGGGGGCCATAGGGGTAATTTTAGGGGGAGACAGCGCTCTATCAAAATTACTATAATCGGGGGGGGGGGGGGGGGGTGGCGAGGATGAAAGGAGCCCTACAGGATCCCATCCAACCCACCACAATATCCCAAGGAACGTACAGAAAAAGAGGCAGAAGAGGAAGAGGGAGAAAGAAAAAGGTGAGAGACATTTAAACTCAGGTATTTTTAATTTAGCAGGTGTCCAGTTTTCAAAAGAAGAATTGGAAGTCTTATCCCAGGGTCTAAAATTTGCACCAGATAAAAATGTTGACAGTTTTTATTTATTTGTTGACATTGAAAAATATATTAGAAAATTAAATATTAAAAAACATTTTGCGGGTCAAAATAATGACCCTATTGTGGTAGATAGCGATAATTCATATCAACATAGTGGGCTCAAAAATAAATGTGTGTTCAATCCCAAGAAGGGCACCCACCATTTTATAGAGGTTTTTAAAATTATGGTACAAGATGAGGTCAGACAATTAGAAACTAACATACATAAAAACAAACAATCCATATGGAAGGGGATAAAACAACTAGAAAAAAATAAACAAATAGTGGTCAGACCAGCTGACAAGGGGGGTGGACTGGTGGCACTCACCAAGGAATATTATAATGAAGAAATGCAAAGACTACTTGGTGACACAGCCACATATAAAAAAAACTTAATATGGATCCTACAGCCAGATAAGAGTTAGAATTATCCCAATGGGTATTAAAAGGAACAAATAAAAAAAAATAGACAAAAATAGACAAAAAAGAAGCAAATTATCGAATTCCCCATGTCCCCGAAATTCCAGTTTTATATATAGTGCCAAAAATACATAAGAATAAAAAAAATCCCCCTGGACGACCTATAGTAAGTGGGATTGGTTCCCTTTACTCAAGAGTGGGGGAATATCTAGATGGGTTCTTGGCCCAAAGCCAATCCTATTTAAAAGATAGCAGGGAGCTCATTTTATTATTACAAAAGTGCCCTTCCTTCTCTGAGCTGGCCGCTCAGCTGTCGGCTAATTGCCAGCTCTAATCTCTATCCACAGTTAAGCAGCTGTTGTGGATCTGCTCGTCAGTCCCGCCTACCTAAAGATCTCCAGCTCACTTCATTCCTGCCTTCGCCTTGGTCACATCACTAGAAACCATCTCCTGCGTTCCTGTTTAAAGACTGGCTTTACTGACATCGCTTCTCTATCCTGCTTGCTGTTCCTCTACTTGGATCCCTGACTTCTGGCCTGGCTGATGACCCGATCTGGTTACTGAACTCTGGCTTGGCTGATTACCCTATCTGGTTACTGAACTCCAGCTTGGCTGACTACTCAATCCGGTTACTGGACTATGCTTTGACTACGCTTACTCTATTTTCCTTTTTATTTTTATTAATAAACAAGTGTGATTTTACTGTACTTCTGTCTCGGTCTGGTTCATGGTTTCTGACAGTAGGCCATGAATTCAGAAGATACAGTCAATCCACTTGTTGGTAATATTTTTTCCAGATTAGATGAGCAAGATTACCACGTGGATCAGTTTGCCATGGCGTTACAAATGCTCCTGAGTCGCACGGCTCACCTGGAATCCCCCACTGTGGCTGCTCCGGTACAACCTGAGTTACAGGCCGTCCCTGCTGCTCCACCAGTCTCTGTGCAGGCACCCGCCTTGAGTATTACCTCTATAAGAGGTATGTCTGGTTCTGCCCCGTTTCCCCAGCGATTTGGGGGCAATCCAGTTTAATGCAGAGGGTTTCTCAACCAAGTTGAGATATACTTTGAGATGCTGCCCCAGGCATTTCCCACAGACAGAAGCAAAGTAGGGTTCATGATATCTTTGCTTTCTGAGAGAGCCTTGGCCTGGGCTAACCCTCTATGGGAGACGCAAAAACCTGTTGTCTTGAGTTACCCTGAGTTTGTGGCCTCCTTTAAAAGGGTATTTGACGTTCCCGTACGCTCCGCTTCTGCTGCCAAGTGCCTCATGTCCATCAAACAGAGTACAAGAACTGTTGCCGACTACGCCATTGAGTTCCGTACTCTGGTAGCAGAGGTTGCTTGGAACAATGAGGCCCTCGTGGCTGCTATTTCTCATGGTCTCTCAGATTCCATCAAGGATGAGATAGCAGCCTGAGATATACCGGTATCCACTGAGCTGGAGAGCTTGATCTCGTTTGCCATCCTCACTGACTCCAGACTCAGAGAAAGACTTTCTTTTAAGGAGCGCTTGCGGAAGCCTCCTGTACATTTGCCTTTGAGCTTTGCAGTCACACCCGTGCCTCCCTCACCTCCCATGCCTCCTTGTACCAAGTCGGTCAGTGAAGATGAACCCATGCACTTGGGCTTCACGCGTCTCTCTGCGGATGAGAGAGCCTTTAGGAGGAGGGATATATAGGTTGGGAATACCCAAACCTTGAGGTCCTGTCATGGACAGACCTTAGATGGTGTTGTGTCGTTCCCAGTTATCCAAAAGGATAAGCCCCTGCTTTCAGTCACCCTTTCTTAGGCTAAGTCGTCTATTGAGAGACAGGCTCTAATCGACTCTGGGGCTGCAGGCCTGTTCATTGATGCTGCCTTTGTATCAAAGCACTCGATTCCACTGCAGCTGCGTGACACTCCACTTGCGATTGAGGCTCTTGATGGGAGACCTCTACAGCCTGCCCATGTGACTCATGAGACGGTTCCGTTGTCCATAGCCGTAGGGGCTCTTCACCATGAGATAATCCTCTCCTAAGTTTCCGCTGGTTATTGGTTATCCTTGGTTACAGAGGCACAACCCCTCTTTTGATTGGCTCCATGCTGAGGTTCTCTCCTGGTCACCACAATGCAGTGAAACAGAGGAGTACCATGATTTTAGCGATGTCTTTGACAAAGGTCACACCGGCCGTATGATTGCACAATTGACCTTTAACCTGGTGCCACTTCCCCTCATTTACCCATTGTAGGTCTTGGAGGATAAAGCCATGGAGGAGTTGCAGGCGCACTCTATCGGGGTTTCATCCACAAATCCTCGTCTCCTGCTGGTGCTGGTTTCTTCTTTGTGAAGAAGAGGAGCGATGAACTGAGACCTTGTATTAATTATAGGGGTCTCAATCGTTTCACAATTAAGAATGCCTACCCGATCCCGTTGATTACAGAGTTATTTGAAGGAAGCAACGATTTTCACTAAGCTTGATCTGAGAGGGGCTTACAATCTCGTGAGGATTAAGGAGGGCGATGAGTGGAAAACTGCGTTTATTACCAGAACAGGTCATTATGAGTATCTCGTAATGCCTTTTGGCCTTTGTAACGCCCCGGCAATTTTCCAGGAATTTATTAACGCTGTCCTCCGAGATTTGTTGCAGTTATGTGTGGTGGTTTATTTCAATGATATCCTCATATTTTCCAAGTCCATGGAGAGCCACCACACAGATGTCTGTTGTGTGCTTCAGAAATTAAGAGAGAACAATCTCTATTGTAAACTGGAGAAGTGTGGAATCCATCGGGAACAGGTTAAATTCCTGGGCTATGTCATTTCCACTGCTGGTTTTTCGATGTACTGAAACTTTCGGCATTCCTACAGTGACCTTGACCTGTGGTGTTACACCCTCTGCAGTGTTTCCTGGGTTTTGCCAACTATTATCGGAAGTTTATTCGTAACTTCTCGTCTCTGGTCAAGCCCCTGACCGATATGACCAGAGAGAACGATAATCCACAGAGTTGGTCTCCGGAGTCTATTAAAGCCTCTGAAAGTCTCAAGGCTGCCTTTGTTTCTGCTCCTGTGTTGGCACATACTGAACCTATGTTACCTTTTATCCTTGAGGTTGATGCTCCTGAGTCTGGTCTTGGCACCCTTCTGTTTCAACGTCCTACCTGTGAGAGTGCCATGCATCCTTGTGGCTACTTTTCCAAGAAATTGTCACCTGCCGAGTGCAATTACGAGATTGGTAACAGAGAGCTGTTGGCAATCATTTTACTCCAGAAAGAATGGAGACATCTACTCGAAGGTACCACTGTGCCAGTTCTCATTCTTATTGACCATATGAATCTCACATTCTTGTCTGAGGCTAAACGCCTCTCTCCCAGAAGAGCACGATGGGCTCTTTTCTTGTCAAGTTACAATTACATTGTATCATTCTTACCCAGTACTAAGAATGTAAGGGCTGATGCCTTGTCACGACAATTTTCTTCCACTTCCAAGTTGGAGTCTGTTCCAGTGCCTATGATTCCTCCTGATCGTATTCTGGCTATGGTTCGCACCAGTCTTACTTCTCCTTTGGGTGACAAAATTCTTGCTGTTCAGGTCGATGCTCCTCCTGAGAAACCTTGTGACCGCTTCTTTGTCCTAGAGTGTCTCCGTACTGCCGTGCTCCAGACTTACCATTCTCCCAAGGCAGCTGGCCACCCTGGTAAGAATCAACTCGTTTGGGCAATTTCCCAACAATTCTGGTGGCCTAGTCTACGTGCTGATGTAACTGCCTTCATAGCTGCCTGTCCCGTGTGTGCTCAGAGTAAGACTCCACGACACCTTCCAGTGGGCCTCCTACAACCCATACCCAATGAAGAGAGGCCCTGGACCCACCTGTCTATGGATTTCATTGTGGAGTTGCCCAACTCCCAAGGCAACACAGTTATCCTCATGGTGGTTGACCTGTTCTCAAAGATGTGTCCTTGTATTCCACTTAAGAAGTTGCCCACTTCTAAGGAACTGGCTTCCATTTTTACTCGGGAGATCTTTCGCTTACATGGGCTACCCAAGGTGATTGTCTCAAACAGGGGTAGTCAGTTTGTGTCCTGGTTCTGGCGAGCCTTTTGTGCACAGCTGGGAATTCAGCTTGCTTTCTCCTCTGCGTATCACCCGCAGTCTAATGGGGCCCCAGAACGAGCCAATCAGTCCTTAGAGCAATTCCTACATTGCTATATTTTTGACCATCACAACAACTGGTCAGACCTATTACCATGGGCAGAGTTTGCTCACAATAGTGCCTTGAATTCTGCTTCCCACATCGTCTCCGTTTATGGCGAATTATGAAAACTAAAGACTAAAAGAGTGGACTTTAAAGGCACACAGGTAGACTGTCTAAAAATAATAAGATTGGCTTATTGGATACAAAATTCCTAGGGTGAAGACAATTATTACAAATAAATACATATCAAAAATTCATGAAATTGGTGTTTTATACCCCACACATAACCTTTGACACCACTTCGTACGATACATAGATATAGTAGTGTATCCGAAAAGGCGGAAATCGAAATTCCCATAATAGTGTTCCAGTTAGGGATGTAGGTAGGCAATCTTGTGGGTCAGGATGTGAATCTGGGTATAAATATTCTTTTATTTGCTCGACATGTTGCGCGTAGAGATACGCTTCTTCAGGAGCATAAGAAGTTCATGCAGTAATCAGACGCGGAACAAGCAGTATAATAAATTGCTGGTAAGTAAGGTTGTCTAGGTGATCCAGAGACAGAAGAATAGCAGCACAGCACTGAAGAGGTATAAATACTGGTTTATACCCCAGTATTCATATAATTGTATGGTCTGTTTAGGTATTGATAAAAAGAAACAGACTAGCAACTTAAAGAGGTAGGCACCTCAGAAGTTGTAGAGCCAGGCTGTGTAAGTAAAGTACGTCTCTTGGTAGTTGATCAGCGTCTGGCGAATTATGGTTTCCAACCTTCCATGATGCCTGACTCATTTGTTCCGCAGAGTATTCCTGCGCTAGAGGAGCATCTCTGTGGTCTTCGTTTCACTTGGGCACAAATCCAGGAGGCTTTGCGTCATGCTAATGATAGGTACAGACTCCATGCTGACTGCAGACGCCTGCCTGGCCAGGGTCTGGCTGTCACCCCGCAACCTCCGACTTTGTGTTCCCTCACTGAAGTTTGCACCTCGGTTTATTGGGCCTTTCCATATCCTTCGCAGCATTAACCCAGTGGCTTACACGTTGGACCTCCTAGTATGCGCATCTCAAATGTGTGTCATGTCTTTGTTTTTTTAAACCATAGTGTGTCAAAACACTTTCGGTTTTTCCATAATAGTGACCCTACACTTTTAACATTTTTTGGTATTGATAAAATTTCTAAACATGAGAAGGACACACATGACAAGAGCGATCTCACAAAATGAAACCCAGTGGCTGTACAAATTGCGAAGTATGCAGCCATGGGGCATGAACATAGACCTGGATTTAAATTGTTTTTTGGCTAATGATTAATTCCTGTTCTAGTTGCCTATTGTGGTGGCTATTATTTTCCTAATTTTATTTTATCTTTTATTTTTTATTGTTACAAAATAATTTTTATTTTTTCATATTTATTTTAATTTGTATTATATATTCTCTTTTTCCTAATTAATTATATATTGTTTATCAATATTTATATAATTCATGGTATAGGTTTTTATAATATCTGTTCAATTATTTAGGGAATAATACATTTTAATGATGCATATGTGTATTTTTGTTCAGATGTTGCCCATTGCTCTAGCTAGTTTAACTATTGTAAACCGGCACTGCAGCTGCCAATCATATCATTTTCCTTTCAACCAGTGTTTACCGACTTCATACTATAAAAACACATGCCCTCCAGTGACCAAGTACGCTTCCTGATGACGTAATAATGAAATCTACATCGAGGCGGCACTTGGTCACGTTATTTCACGCAACTTTTGGTCCCTTTGGTTGTTCCGGGTAGGACGGTGGAACGCACGCCAGCTGCAGTGGATAGTCACGAGGCACCATCCGTCAAACAGTCACGCTTGCAGCCCCAGTGCCGGGACAAGACACACGTCCATGTAAGCAGCCATTTGGCACATGTATTTTTTAATCTATATATTAAAACGGGATTACATTTTTTTTTTTCCTTACTGTCTTTTCACATATCCCATCCGTATTTTCTCTGGAGGAGGGGGTTTGCCTTTGTCCATAAGTCTCCATCATTGCAGCAAGCATTATCTTGTTAAAGATCATTCTGACTCGCTTTTTTTTTGTTTCACAAGGTTTTTTATTGAGTGAACAAGAGGTCATAATACAGTGTTATATTGGTACATTTACATAAACATAGTACAAATGGCATTTGGATTTAATACAATTTAGAGTAGAGTATGGAATCAATATGGTTATATACAATTTAAAAAAAACCTAGGTTTTATGTAAATGCATATTCTCATCTAGTATCAAGGTATTCTTGTGGCGATTATTAAATTGAAATGTATCACGATGGGAAGGGAAGTGGGGAAAAAAAAAGGGGGGTAAAGAGGGGGTGAGGAAGGTAGGTGAATAAGATTCGGTTACTATAGAATTTTCTTAGACCTTTCTATAAGGTTTGTGTTTACTGTCAATGGTTTCTGTTATTAAATAATAATTGCTTTGTAAGCCTGAGAGTTTTTGAATTCTATCCAATTATACCATGTTGAAGCAAAATTAGTTATTTTCTCCTGTTATATCCTTATGAGTTCTTCTATGTTTTCTATATTGTTTATTCTCCGAAAGCATTCTTTTTTCGATGGGATAGTGTTCGAGCGCCAATGGCATGGGATACAATGTCTTGCTGCGTTTATCATGAACATAGATAGTGATTTTAGATATTGTCTTTTGGGGATTGAATTGTAGTGTAGCAGGTATTGTGCTGGATCACATCTTACGTTTTCTGAGGTGATTGATGTAATAGTTTCGTGGACCGTTTTCCAGAAACTCTGGATTAACAGGCAAGACCACCATATATGTAGCATCGAGCCTTCCTCATGTTTGCATCTCCAGCACCTGTCAGAGATCTGGGGAGAGAATTTATGTACTCTTGAGTGGCAACATTTAGAGAGCCTTTATGTGCGTACATGTAAATTGTTTCCCAGTTCTCTTCTGACAGGTTTACGTTAAGGTCTTGTTCACACCTTGACATGACGGACTGGAGAACTCCGTTTTACTCCCAAAAAGCGAGTTATCGAGAATTGATATGATATGTCTCTGTGGAGTTTTTTTAGTACAAAGGTCTTCTAGTGTCGTAAGGGGTCTTGTCCAAAATTGGGTTGTCTCATTTTTAGTCAGAAAGTGTCTGATTTGTATATAATTCCATTGTGAGATCAGGATTGGGTCACTGTCTTTGTTTATTTCATCTCTGGATAGAAGTTTCCCATTTTTAAAGAAGTGTTTGACCTGAATTTCATTATGTGGCCATGAATTACCGTATTTATCGGCGTATAACACGCACATTTTTCCCCTTAAAACCAGGGGAAAATCGCAGGTGCGCGTTATACGTCGATCCCCTGCGATCCCGACCTGTCACATTTTCAAAATCGCCGACCGCGATTTGAAAATGGCGCCGCCGGCGCCAAAATACACAGAGCCGGTCCTCGGCTCTTCCCGGCGGCTCTCGTTCATTTTCGGCTCCACTCGTAGTCCCGAGCGGAGCTATCCGAACCTACTCGGCTAGGTTCGGATAGCTCCGCTCGGGACTACGAGTGGAGCTGAAAGTGAACGACAGCCGCCGGAAAGAGCCGAGGACTGGCTCTGTGTATTTCGGCGCCGGCGGCGCCATTTTCAAATCGCAATCGGCGATTTTGAAGCCCAGAATGGCTGGGATCACTGGGGCAAGGCTGCACTGGGGAAGGCTGCACTGGGGAAGGCTGCACTGGGGAAGGCTGCATTGGGAAAGCTGCACTGGGGAAGTCTGCACTGGGGAAGTCTGCACTGACAAGGCTGCACTGGGGAAGTCTGCACTGACAAGGCTGCACTGGGGAAGGCTGCACTGGGGAAGGCTGCACTGACATGGCTGCACTGACAAGGCTGCACTGACATGGCTGCACTGAGAAGGCTGCAATGATGGGCGTTTAAATGTAAGTTTTTTTTCCCTTTAACTTCCCTCCTAAAAGTTTTTTTTTCCTTAAAATTCCTTCCTAAATTGGGGTGCATGTTATACGCCGGTGCGTGTTATACGCCGATAAATACGGTAGTAAGAAAAAATTTTTTCTGTACCCAGGAGAAAATCTGGGTTGTTTCTTGGTGGTGTGAGAGAGCTAAGCCAAGGAGATGGGTTGTTCTTTTTAAAGGTGTTAAGAAAGATTTCTAGTGAAGGACCTACGAGGGGGTTAGATTTAATTGTTTTTGAGTGTTGTATTGGACGTATCCATGGTAGATAGTTTATTTGGTGGGCGAATTGTGTTTGTTCTAGTGTCACCCAGTCCTTAACTGTGTGGTCGATGTTCCAATCTACGATTCGTGTCAGAAGAGCTGCTTGGTGATATTTCCGTAGATCCAGAAGCGCTATCCCCCCTTTATTTTTGGGGAAATTTAGTCTGGTAAATTTGACTCTAGGAGGTTTGCTCCTCCAAAAAAAGGTAGAGCAAGCTTTGCGAAAGGAAGTAAAGAATGATGTTGGCAGTCTAATGATAATTGTTTGCATGACATACAGAAATCGAGGTAGGATTGTCATCTTGATTAATGAAGCTCTACCAAACCAAGATACATTTAGAGAATTGCATCTTTTTAGATCTTCTTGTGTTTCTTTTAGAATGGGTAAAAAATTAAGTTTAAAGAGGTCATTTTAATTTGTAGGGATTTCAATTTCAAGATATGTTATATTTTGTTTGGCCCACGAGAAGGGGAAGTTTTTTACATAAGTCTACTGAACTTGGGGGTAATGTAATGTTAAGGGCGTTAGATTTTGAGTGGTTGATTTTTAAATTTGATATTAGTTGGAAGTGCTCTAGATCTTGGATAATATTGGGTAGAGAGATATGGGGTTCTGAGAGGAAGAGAAGCATGTCATCAGCAAAAGCTGCAACTTTATACGTATGATTTTGGATTTCTATACCCTTAATGTCTGGGTTGGATCTGATGTTATTTAATAGTGGTTCTAATGTGAGGATGAATAATAATGGTGATAAGGGGCATCCCTGTCTTGTGCCGTTGCATAGGTTGAAGGCGTCTGACAGGTGGCCATTGACCCAAACTCATGCTGTTGGATTTGAATAAAGTGCTTTGATGTATGATCTCTTTTGAGGCATGATACCTATATGATTTAACACTGCATTGATGAAGTCCCAGGCCTCTCTGTCAAACACCTTCTCAGCATCAAGGGATAGGAAGAATCCTTGTTTCTTTTTGGATGTTAACCAGTGGTTTATGTTTAATGCTTTAATTGTATTGTCGCGTCCTTCTCTTCCAGGGATAAAGCCCACTTGATCTAGGGAAATAAGGGAGGATAGCAAGGGTAGAAGTCTATTAGCTAATATTTTGGAATATAGCGTTAATTAGGGAAATTGGTATATGGTTAGTAACCTGGGTCGTATCTTTTCCTTCTTCGGGTATAACAGTTATTTGTGCTTCTAGTAATTGTTTTGGGGGTTGTTGCTCAGAGTGTAGTGACTGAAATGTTTTCAAAAATCTTGGTTTCAGTATGTTGGTAAATGTTTGGTAATATTGTAAGGGTAATCCATCTGGACCTGGGGCCTTACCTATTTTCATGTCTTTTAAAGCTTTATCGAATTCTAGGCCTGAGATAGGGGCCCCAAGTTCTTGGGCTGTATTTTCTGCTATTTGGGGTGGGCTATATTGCTCTAGGAATTCTTGACTATGCTTTGTTCTTTTGTCTGAGTTATGTGGGCATATTTGGGGTTGGATGGGATGTTCTATAGGGTTTGGTAGTAAAGTTGGAACTGTTTAGCAATATCCTCATTTGAAGAATGTGGTATGCCTTGTTTGTCTCTTATTTGATGAATTGTTGAGGCAGCTTTCTTATCCTGGAATCTTCCACTTTTGTTTCCCTGTTCATAGTATATCTTATGTCTTAAGATATATTGTCTTTTAGTTTTCATGCTCAACTCTTCTGATAGTAGAGTTCTTGCTTTTGTTAGTTCTTCAAATGTAGAGAGTGCAACAGTTCTTTTGTGTGTTATTTCTAGTTTGTGAATTTGGTCTATTAATAATCTAATTTTGGATTGTTTTTCTTTCTTTAGTTTGGCCAATTTATTTATGAATTCTCCTCTAATGACGCATTTGGGTGCCTTCCACTGTGTAAGCAATGAGGTCTCGTCATTTTCATTTTGTGAAAAGTATTCTTTTAGTTTGTCATTGAAATGTATTACGTCTATAGGGTCTTTCAGAATAGTGGTGTTGAGTCTCCACGTTTTAGTTATGGTATTTTTCTCTGGGAAAGTCAGTGTTATGGTGATCGGATGGTGATTGGATATAGTCATGGTTTCGATTGTTGAGTCTCTCAGTAATTCTAGGTCAGGTTGTGATATAAAAAAGTAGTCAATTCTAGAGTATTTTTAATGGACTGTAGAGAAGTAGGTAAAGTCTTTAGTTTGAGGGTTTAGAGCAGGGGTCTCAAACTGATGGCCCTCCAGCTGCTGCAAAACTACAAGTCCCATGAGGCATTGCAAGGCTCACAGTTACAAGCCTGACTCTCACAGGCAGAGGCATGATGGGACTTGTAGTTTCACAACAGCTGGAGGGCCACCAGTTTGAGACCCCTGGTTTAGAGTTCTCCAAGTGTCATGTAGCATTAGTTCCTGTATTTGAAGTTTGATTTGTTTCAATGCTCTATAAGGAAGGCTCGATGTACCATTTGAGGTATCTATGAGGGGATTTAAAGGAATATTGAAATCTCCTCCTAAGATAAGTATGCCTAAGGTGAAGTTCGTTAATAGGTCTTTTATCTTACGAAAGAAGGCTACCTGTTTTGAGTTAGGGGCGTATATGTTTGTTATTGTAATGGGATGAGGGCCCATTTTTCCTTTTAGAAATATGTATCTCCCCCCGGATCAAGCATTGTATCGTGAATCTGAAGTGGAGTCTGTTTAGAAACCAATCTTGAAACTCCTTTAGTTTTTCCTTCAGGATTGGTGACGTGAAATACCGTTGGGAATCTTTTGTCTTGCATTTTTGGAACTTTATTGGCTTTAAAGTGAGTTTCTTGTATGTAAATGATATTTGCTTTTAGTTTATGGAATTCATTGAGAAATTTGGTTCTTTTTTCAGGAATGTTAAGTCCTTTAGCATTTACTGAAACAAATTTTATTGTTTATGGCTAGGCATCTTGGAAGTTTCTTTTTTTTCCCTCTTCCATTAAGTCAGAGATTTCCAAAAAGTTGTGTCAAGGTTCTGGAATATGAGGAAATAGTATATTTTATCTGTACGTCTTATTCTAGGTCTAATAGAAGTGCGCAGAGTTGTGTGAGGTAGACAAAAAAAGGGTGGGGGGTTTACCTTGGGGAGGGGGTGGGAAAGTGTTTCAGTGGTAGGTTTAGACCAGCTAGTCTACCCTATTTAAAAGGTCCGGCAGGTTCAAAGAGTGAAAAAGAATTCCACTCTTTGTGTGGGTTCGAGGTCTAAGTAGGATCCGATGGATTTCTATTATAATAATCTTTCACTCTATTTGCTTTATTAGACAAGAAGATGTATGTCAGGTCTTTTCTTTCTTTTTGTTTGATTTTTTTTTCTAGCACTCTGGAGCAGCTAGCTAAATATATTGTTCAGATGTTACAGGGTTTAAGTCTAATACATTAAGTATGGGAGATGGTAATACATTGGTTGAGATAGCTGGGTTCTCGTATTGGTTGTGGATTTGGGGGAAGTGAATATTTATATATAGATGTGGTATTATATTGAGTCTTGTCATATAACAATATATCATGTTCTTTAAATTGTGTTGAGCTAAACAGGTGTAGGTAGGATACAATAACCTATGTAATTATAAAGTCCGGCCACTAGAGGGAGCCCTAGTATTAGGAAATTAAGGCATCATGTAAATTAGGAGATTATTATGCATATTTTATGGAAATGTTCAATTTAAAGTAAATAGTACCATATTACTTATGCAACTTATTAAACCTAAGAGTAACAAACAAACTTGTGAAGAACTCTTGTGGTTATATTTTCATTCAGAGATAACTGGTGTAGATGTAGGGCATCAAGGTGGTCAACATATATTGTATATTGATTTTTTATGCTGGAAGTAGCCCAACTGATGTTGAAAGTAATATTTAGCAGTGCTACTTACTTCACCTTTAGATTGTTTGAAGGGAGGAGTAAATCCCTAAGAATTTGTATTACCTTATATATGTAATATTAAGGTAAAGTTATTCTGATCCACCATTATGCCTAATTTTTATGTTGAGTTTAAACATCCACTATATTAACAGTACATAGTATTGGCTGCTATTCATTCGACTTTAGTTATATCAAAGCAATATAGAAACAACCGTAACCTGGATAAGTGTAAGATATTCATAACCAATGAGTCTTTTGCTCGTTATATTATAGTAAAGCTTGGTTATATTACTACTCGGGTTATGTTCAGTTATAGTTCTTTTTTTTTTTTCCTTCTGGGGAATCCTGAGTGTCCATTTTGCTGATGCTCTAGAAGTTATATTCATATCTTATTAGCTCCCTGAGTATCAGGAGAAATGTAGTTTAAGTGCAGTACTTACAATCGATCTCCTTTAGTTCAGGCATAGCTAACATACCCTTGAGGTGATGGTTCTTCCCAGGAGAGCTGTATATGAGCTGGTACACTTGGGTGTATTAATACACTTGGGTGTATTGAATTGTCTCAGTTCTTAGTCTTAGTATACAGCTGTAAAAGGAGGGATAATGGAAACGGGGGGAGGGGTAAAAACAAGAAAACAATTAACTTTTAAGATCAAACTTTTAACTCTGTGGTTGGTCAATTTCCTGCTGGATGGTTTGTAGGTGTTTCATCTGAGGAGTTAAAAGACGGAATGATGTATATCAGTTGTCTAAGGATATGTACACATAGAATGAAAATTATATCTTTTATATTTTTTTGAGTTTCAGGTGTCCATTTGGTCCTGTCTATCCATGCCATCTCTACGTCAAGGTGGGGAGAATCCTGGGATTCCTTGGTTTACTCCCCCTTTTGTTTTGTTGATCTGATGGTGATCCACGATGTCGATCTCTGTTTCTCTGAGCTCTAGGAGTGTAGTTGTTTGTTACTTCGATCCATGTGTCATTCAGCATGAAAGAATTGTAGCATTCTGGTACTTCAGTTGGAGGGATGTTCAGTGTTTCGCAGAATGATTGCAAGTCATCAAGCGTGCGTAATAGAGCTGTGTGTCCTCTCCAAGTGGCTAAGAGGCAAAATAGAAATTTCCATCTGTAAGGAATTCCTCTGGTACGCAGTTGGTCTAGAACCGGACGGAGAGCTCTGCGTTGTTGTAATGTGATGTTTGAAAGGTAATGTGATGTTTGCAAGAGAACTCTATTTTTCTCTCTCGCCTTTTTTAGAATGGTTTCTTTCAGAGGAAAGTTTACCAAGCAGCGTATTATGTCCCTGGGAGGATCAGTGTCTCTTCCTCTTGGTCTAAGGGCTCTGTGTATCCTTTCAAAGTCAATGGGGGAGTCTGGGGGTCTGTCCAGTAAGTCATTGAATATTGTTGCAGCAGTATGTTCTATTGGGTTTTGATCTGCTGATTCTGGGACCCCCCTGATTGTTATGTTATGCCGTCTTCCTCGGTTATCGAGGTCTTCTAAGTGGCGATGGATTTCTATTATGTGTGATAGGTGCATATCAGAAGTTTTCTGTACCTGTTTTATGGCTTCCGCATGGCATGCTGTGGCCTGTTCCACCGCTCCCATCCTTGCTGCCACACTCTGAATATCTGCTTTGAGGTCTGTGATGGCTGCAGACAGTGTGGCTTTTATATCCATGGCCACTGCTTGCAAATCCGACAGGCAGAGTGCTTGTGAGGTTGGTGGGTTTTGAGGTGGCATTGGTGTAAGGCTATGGGCGCCGTTCGCGCCGTTCGTTGCGTGGCCGGAGCCACCGAGCAGGGTGGAGGGTTTAGGCGAGGCCTCGGCTTTGAGGATTTCTCCCTGCGATGTCCAGAACATCGTGGGGATGTTGTTGAAGTGCTGCTGGCTTGCCTCAAGGGGTTCTCAGGAGGATGAGGAGCTTCGATCTTCTTTTTCCATGTTTGGGGCAGGTGTATTTTACCCTGTTTTCCTATTTAGCTGCTCCTATGTGCTGGAGAGCTCGGATTATGCGTCCATCATGGTCCGGAGTTAGGCCATGCCCCTCGCTTTTTAATTAAAGGAGTCAATGTTTTCTGGTAAGCAGATCTTACATAAGAGCACGTTGGGTGTATTTTTACCAAGTTGGTGAAGGAATTTTCTCTTTCTTTTTGGAAGAATCTGAACACAGTAGCCCATTCTTGGATATCTCTTTGTGGTTCAATTGGGACTTTTTTTGGCACATGTATTCTGGTTATCTAGCCAGTATCACATTTTGCTATCACTTGTGTATGTTTACCTATGGCACATTGCACTTTATTTGTATTTATAAATGCTTATTGTGTGGTTTAATTCACTAATTCATTTTGTTTTAGTGTTCTAGAGCGCCCTCTACATCTTTTTATACTAGTTATTTGAGTATCCCCACTTGATCAGAGAAGCACCTGGAATTTTTTGCCTTTTTAAAAATTATTTATATTTACTTATTTTGCTTGGCACGGAGTGTACCACTTTTTCTACCTGAATACATTACCAACATTAACTATTAAAGCGGAGTGTAAATTTTTTTTGGGGGGGGGGAAGTGGGTACCTACTTTTTAGTGGGACTTCCTGTGATGGCGCCACGGAGAGGTGGGGGAGAGGAGCAAGGCTTCTGGCACCCACATCGCTGGATCATCGGACAGGTAAGTGTCTGTTTATTAAAGTCAGCAGCTGCACTTTTTGTGGCTGCTGACTTTTAATAAACTAAAAAACGGGTGGAACACCGCTTTATGAAAAAAAAAAAGAAACCCCTTTTTCTTAATGTTTTTTTTTTCTTTCAGCAGCCTAGTAGATGCCCCCTACTTATTTTTATGTGGTAGTGCAATACATGGTTAAACTTTAATGTACTATTATTATAGGCTGGGGATGGAATTGTGTTGCTGATTTAGAAAAGGCCAACAGAGGGCGCCAAAGAGATTGTATGAATGAGAGTAATGTGTGGAAATGCATAGGAAAGGGAAAGGATTGATAGGAGCCTGCGTCTCTCAACCAATACAGTTTGCCAATACAGTCAGGGGGCTAAAGCTTTAACCACTTGCCGACTGGCTCACGCCGATATTCGTCAGCAAAATGGCACGGGTGCGCAAAACGACGTACCCGTACGTCACTCCGTCATCGGTGGGTAGCGGATGCGCACGTGCCTGCCATGCACCGCGGGAGCATGCACAAACCTTTCTTCAAGGCCTCCTGAAGATGTTTTATTCTCTGCTCCCTCTGCAAAGGCAGGATGAGTTCTGCAACCTTACCCTTGTAACGTTGATCAAGAAGGGTTGCCAGCCAGTAATGATCCCTCTCCTTGATACCACGAATCCTAGGGTCCTTTCGCAGGGTTTGCAGAATCAGGGAGGCCATGCAGTGTAAGTTTGCAGAGGCATTTAATTCGGAGGCCTCTGGGTCACTAAGGATCACATGATCCGTAACTACCTCCTCCCAGCCACGTACAACTCCTTGGGTTTCTGGGGACTGAAAACCATCCCTTGAAGCCTGCTGCTGAGTGTTATCCTCTACATCCATGCTGACACAATCCTCCTCCTCCTCCTCCACTTCTTCCTGTGTGTTTGGTGGGCCCGCAGGAATGCTATCTGGATAAAGAGGGCCTTGAGAGGAAAGGAAGTCCTCTTCTTCCTTCCGCTGTTCTGCCTCAATTGCCCTGTCCATGATTCCTTGAAGCGTGTGCTCCAGCAGGAAGACTAGAGGGACAGTGTCACTGATGCATGCATTGTCGCTGCTCACCATCCTTGTGGCCTCCTCAAATGGTGACAGGACAGTGCATGCATCCTTCATCAGTAGCCACTGGCGTGGCGAAAAGAAGCTAAGCTCCCCTGACCCTATCCTGGTGCCATACTCGCACAGGTACTCATTGATGGCCCTCTGCTGTGTGCAGCCACTGCAGCATTGCCAACGTTGAGTTTCACCTGGTGGGCATGTCACAAATGAGGCGGTTGGTGGGCAGGTTGCATGTCAGCCAGCCGAGCACTGGCTTTGTATGACCAGCGGAAATGATCATAGACTTTTCTGGCCTGCCTCAGGAGATCCTGTAAGCCTGGGTACCTGCTCAAGAACCGCTGAACCACCAATTTCAGGACGTGTGCCAAACATGGAACAAGGGTCAAGTGTCCCTGTCAGAGGGTGGAGAGAAGGTAAGTGCCATTGTAGCATACAACCATACCTGGCTGAAGCTGCCGTGGCATTAACCACCTCTGAGGCTGCCCCTGCAGAGCTGACAGAATCTCTGCCCCCATTTGGCTCCTGTCCCCTAGGCAGACCAACTCAAGCACCGCATGGCATCTTTTAGCCTGACTGCTTGCGTAGCCCCTTGAACACTTACGGAGCACCGTTGGTTCAGAGGAAAAATCTGCAGAAGAGGCCATAGAGGAAGAAGAAAAGGAGGGGGTGGAGGAGAGAGCTGTGGCAGAATCACCACTCAGGGGCAGATTCAGAGTCTAGTCTCGGGAGGGGCACTGCTAGAAAATACTTTTTTTGCGGGCAATTTATCGGTCAATGGCTGGTATTAGCGATTTCATCATCACTGCACCATGGTTGATATGGTGTCAGGATGATTGTAGCTCATTATTTCTATTATCACATTGTAATATAAAATGAAATGGTTCAACTCACCATAATGCAGAATCAGTGGGAGCCCCGAATCTGTCACTTTCCACATCGACCTGCCTTCAGATGTGGATTGTCACTTGCCACATCCCTGCCATAAATTGCGGATTGTTACTTGCCTGCCACCAGATGCAGATCGTCATTTGCCATGTCACCTGCCACCAGATGTGGATTGTCACTTTCCACACGTTGCTGATTGTCACTTGCCACGTCACCTGCCACCAGATGCAGATTGTCACCTGCCACACGTTGATGATTGTCACTTGCCACGTCACCTGCCACACGTTGCGGATTGTCACTTGCCACATCACCTGCCACATGTTGCGGATTTTCACTTGCCACAAATTGTGGATTGTCACTTGCCACGTCACCTGCCACTAGATGCAGATTTTCACTTGCCACACATTGCTGATTGTCACTTGCCATGTCACCTGCCACACATTGCGGATTGTCACTTGTCATGTCACCTGCCACACGTTGTGGATTGTCACTTGCCACAAGTTGTGGATTGTCACTTGCCACATCATCTGCCACCAGATGCAGATTGTCACTTGCCACACGTTGCTGATTGTCACTTGCCATGTCACCTGCCACACAATGCAGATTGTCACTTGCCACGTCACCTGCCACACGTTGCGGATTGTCACTTGCCACGTCACCTGCCACACGTTGCTGATTGTTCCATTGAGAGCCGGTCATAGTCTCCTGTCATGCAAATCGGATGCGGGCAAATCCGCATCCAATTTGCATAAGTGTGAACCCAGCCTCAAGGGCATCTAATTTTTAGACTACATACAATATCACATATTTGGAGGCCCTGAAGTGCCAGGGCAGGAGAAACACCCACAAAATGATCACATTCTGAAAAGCAGACATCCCAAGGTATTTTTTAGGTGGCATAATGAATCTTTTTAAGATTTTTTTTTTTGACACAAGCTTTTGGAACATGTAGAAAGAAAATTATTTTTTTTTTTTTTTTTTTTTTACATTTGTTGGAATTATACCCCAAAACTAATTTTTACTGGTATTTATATAGCGACAACAATTTATGCAGCGCTTTACAACTATATGTATTGTACACGTTGTATTGTTACAATCTAAGGTCCCTAACTCACACTCATATGTACACATACTAGGGCCAATTTTGGCCAGTTTAGACAGGTGTCACTTGTTTTTGACATTCTGCTACTCCTACTGAGTATGGGGATAACACTCGTGTGAGACTTTTTCAATGTTTGGACTGGACATTGTATCCTGTACACTAGGGATGAGCTTCGAGTTCAGTCGAACGTGAGTTCGACTCGAACTTCGGCTGTTCGCCAGTTCGCCGAACAGCAATTTGGGGTGTTCGCGGCAAATTCGAAAGCCACGGAACACCCTTTAAAAGTCTATGGGAGAAATCAAAAGTGCTAATTTTAAAGGCTTATATGCATGGTATTGTCATAAAAAGTGTTTGGGGACCTGGGTCCTGGGGGGTGTCTATAGTATGCCTGTAAAGGGGCGCATGTTTCCCGTGTTTAGAACAGTCTGACAGCAAAATGACATTTCAAAGGAAAAAAAGTCATTTAAAACTACTCGTGGCTATAATGAATTGTCGGTCCGACAATACACATAAAAGTTCATTGATAAAAATGGCATGGGATTTCCTGGGGGTGCCTGGGGGTCCCTCAGGTCTGGGGGGGCCCTTCAGGTCTGGTATGGATATTAAGGGGAACCCCGTGCCAAAATTTAAAAAAAATGGCGTGGGGGTCTCCCTAAATTCCATACCAGGCACGGAACCTGACAGGCCACAGGAAAACGACCCTAAGCACACAGCCAAGATAACAAAGGAGTGGCTACGGGACAACTCGGTGAATGTCCTTGAGTGGCCCAGCCAGAGCCCAGACTTGAACTCAATTGAACATCTCTGGACAGATCTGAAAATGGCTATGCACTGATGCTCCCCATCCAACCTGATGGAGCTTGAGAGGTCCTACAAAGAAGAATGGCAGGAAATGCCTAGAAATAGGTGTGCCACGCTTGTTGCATCATACTCAAAAAGACTTGAGGCTGTAATTGGTGCCAAAGGTGCTTCAACAAAGTATTGAGCAAAGGCTGTGAATACTTATGTACATGTGATTTATTCTTTTAAATAAATTTGCAAAGATGTCAAACAAACTTCTTTCACGTTGTCATTATGGGGTATTATGTAAAACGTAAAAAATTACTACTATTAGCACTACAATTAGACAAATTGTGTAAAGTGAATGGGGAATAAAGCACAGCACTAAATATAAATACTTTATATAGATATAAATCCTTTTGCAAATTTGCAAACACTAAAAGTGACAGTGCAGTATTGTAGTAATAGCCAGTGATTGGCACCTGCAACATAAATGGAAATATATTATACAAAACAGTGGTAAATCATAATGTCCATCAGACTGAATCTAGAAAATCCTTGCGCAAAATATGCAAACAATGAAGTGACAGTGCAATATTGTGATAATAGCCAGTGATTGGCACCTGGAAAAATGGAATATATATTATACCAAACAGTGGTAAATCATAGTGTCCAGAGGAGTAACTTGAACCTTCAGGGCCCCGGTGCAAGAAACCCCGGTGCAAGAAACCCTTCCATCCGAGCCCCGGGCTTCCAATTTTGG
Organism: Lithobates clamitans; assembly: GCA_037952925.1. Classification (NCBI taxonomy): domain Eukaryota; kingdom Metazoa; phylum Chordata; class Amphibia; order Anura; family Ranidae; genus Lithobates; species Lithobates clamitans. The sequence continues at coordinate 256,683 of JBBGZY010001757.1, read as the reverse complement.
GAGAGTGTCCATGGACATCCTCCCAAAACCGTTTTTCCTGCATGACCCCTGGGACGTGCATCCAGCGCAATCACATCGGCCCTTTACCATGTGATCAGCTGATCACATGTAAACAGACTTGCCGGTTATCCACAGCCCTTTCCTCCCACGCTGTGTCTGTGTGAGGAAAGGACTGCCGTTAACTGTCAAGAATGTCAGTAAATTGTTTACACTGATAATCAGTGCCCGAATTATCAGTGCCATCTATCAGTGCCCATCAGTGCTGCCTATCAGTGCCCATCTCTTCCACCTACAAGTGTTACCTATCGGTGCTCATTAATGCCACCTATTAGTGCCCATCAATTCTGTGTATCAGCACCACCTATCAGTGCTCATTAATGCAGCCTAACAGCGTCCATCAGTGCCACCTATCAGTACTCTTCAATTCTGCCCATCAAAGCCCATCAATACTGCCTGAGTTCTGCCTATCAGTATTTGTAAGTGCCCATCAGTACCACCTATCAGTGCCCATCAATGCCACCTATCAGTGCACATTAGTGCCTCCTATCAGTGCTGCCTATCAGTGCTCATCAATGTGGCCTATCAGTGCTTATCAGTGCCTCCTATCAGTGCTCATCAGTGCCTTCTATCAGTGCCCATCAGTGCCTCCTATCAGTGTCCATAAATGCCTCCTATCAGTGCCCATCAGTGCTTTTTATCAGTGCCCATCAGTGCCTTCTATCAGTGCCCATCAGTGCCTCCTATCAGTGCTCATCAGTGCCGTCTATCAGTGCTCATCAGTGCCTTCTATAAGTGCTCATCAGTGCCCATCAGTGCCTTCTATCAGTGCTGATCAGTGCCGTCTATCAATGCTCATCAGTGCCTTCTATCAGTGCTCATCAGTGCCTTCTATCAGTGCCCATCAGTACCTTCTATCAGTGCCTTCTATCAGTGCTCATCAGTGCCTTCTATCAGTGCTCATCAGTGCTCATCAGTGCCTTCTATCAGTGCTCATCAGTGCCTTCTATTAGTGCTCATCAGTGCCTTCTATTAGTGCTCATCAGTGCCTTCTATCAGTGCTCATCAGTGCCTTCTATTAGTGCTCATCAGTGCCTTCTATTAGTGCTCATCAGTGCCCATCAGTGCCTTCTATTAGTGCTCATTAGTGCCTTCTATTAGTGCTCATCAGTGCCTTCTATTAGTGCTCATCAGTGCCTTCTATTAGTGCTCATCAGTGCCCATCAGTGCCTTCTATTAGTGCTCATCAGTGCCTTCTATTAGTGATAATCAGTGCTCGTCAGTGCCTTCTATAAGTGCTCATCAGTGCCCATCAGTGCCTTCTATTAGTGCTCATCAGTGCCTTCTATTAGTGCTCATCAGTGCTCATCAGTGCCTTCTATTAGTGCTCATCAGTGCTCATCAGTGCCTTCTATTAGTGCTCATCAGTGCTCATCAGTGCCTTCTATTAGTGCTCATCAGAGCCTTCTATTAGTGCTCATCAGTGCCTTCTATCAGTGCTCATCAGTGCCTTCTATTAGTGATCATCAATGCCCATCAGTGCCTTCTATCAGTGCTCATCAGTGCCTTCTATCAGTGCTCATGAGTGCCTTCTATCAGTGCTCATCAGTGCCCATCAGTGCCTTCTATCAGTGCTCATCAGTGCTTTCTATTAGTGTTCATCAGTGCTCATCAGCGCCTTCTATTAGTGCTCATCAGTGCCTTCTATTAGTGCTCATCAGTGCTCATCAGTGCCTTCTATTAGTGCTCATCAGTGCTCATCAGTGCCTTCTAGTAGTGCTCATCAGTGCCTTCTATTAGTGCTCATCAGTGCCTTCTATTAGTGCTCATTAGTGCTCATTAGTGCCTTCTATTAGTGCTTATCAGTGCCCATCAGTGCCTTCTATTAGTGCTCATCAGTGCCTTCTATTAGTGCTCATCAGTGCCTTCTATCAGTGCTCATCAGTGCCTTCTATTAGTGCTCATCAGTGCCTTCTATTAGTGCTCATCAGTGCCTTCTATCAGTGCTCATGAGTGCCTTCTATCAGTGCTCATCAGTGTCTATCAGTGCCTTCTATCAGTGCTTATCAGTGCCTTCTATTAGTGCTCATCAGTGCTCATCAGTGCCTTCTATTAGTGCTCATCAGTGCTCATCAGTGCCTTCTATTAGTGCTCATCGGTGCCTTCTATTAGTGCTCATCAGTGCCTTCTATTAGTGCTCATCAGTGCCTTCTATTAGTGCTCATCAGTGCTCATCAGTGCCTTCTAGTAGTGCTCATCAGTGCCTTCTATTAGTGCTCATCAGTGCCTTCTATTAGTGCTCATCAGTGCTCATTAGTGCCTTCTATTAGTGCTCATCAGTGCCCATCAGTGCCTTCAATTAGTGCTCATCAGTGCCTTCTATTAGTGCTCATCAGTGCCTTCTATCATTGCTCATCAGTGCCCATCAGTGCCTTCTATCAGTGCTCATCAGTGCTTTCTATTAGTGTTCATCAGTGCTCATCAGCGCCTTCTATTAGTGCTCATCAGTGCCTTCTATTAGTGCTCATCAGTGCTCATCAGTGCCTTCTATTAGTGCTCATCAGTGCTCATCAGTGCCTTCTAGTAGTGCTCATCAGTGCCTTCTATTAGTGCTCATCAGTGCCTTCTATTAGTGCTCATCAGTGCTCATTAGTGCCTTCTATTAGTGCTCATCAGTGCCCATCAGTGCCTTCTATTAGTGCTCATCAGTGCCTTCTATTAGTGCTCATCAGTGCCTTCTATCAGTGCTCATCAGTGCCTTCTATTAGTGCTCATCAGTGCCTTCTATTAGTGCTCATCAGTGCCTTCTATCAGTGCTCATGAGTGCCTTCTATCAGTGCTCATCAGTGCCTATCAGTGCCTTCTATCAGTGCTCATCAGTGCCTTCTATTAGTGCTCATCAGTGCTCATCAGTGCCTTCTATTAGTGCTCATCAGTGCTCATCAGTGCCTTCTATTAGTGCTCATCAGTGCCTTCTATTAGTGCTCATCAGTGCCTTCTATTAGTGCTCATCAGTGCTCATCAGTGCCTTCTAGTAGTGCTCATCAGTGCCTTCTATTAGTGCTCATCAGTGCCTTCTATTAGTGCTCATCAGTGCTCATTAGTGCCTTCTATTAGTGCTCATCAGTGCCCATCAGTGCCTTCAATTAGTGCTCATCAGTGCCTTCTATTAGTGCTCATCAGTGCCTTCTATCATTGCTCATCAGTGCCTTCTATTAGTGCTCATCAATGCCCATCAGTGCCTTCTATCAGTGCTCATCAGTGACTTCTATCAGTGCCCATCAGTGCCTTCTATCAGTGCTCATCAGTGCCCATCAGTGCTTTCTATCAGTGCTCATCAGTGCCTTCTATCAGTGCTAATCAGTGCCCATCAGTGCCCATCAGTGCCTTCTATCAGTGCTCATCAGTGCACATCAGTGCCTTCTATCAGTGCTCATCAGTGCCTTCTATTAGTGCTCATCAGTGCTCATCAGTGCCTTCTATTAGTGCTCATCAGTGCTCATCAGTGCCTTCTATTAGTGCTCATCAGTGTTCATCAGTGCCTTCTATTAGTGCTCATCAGTGCCCATCAGTGCCCATCAGTGCCCATCAGTGCCTTCTATTAGTGCTCATCAGTGCCTTCTATTAGTGCTCATCAGTGCCTTCTATCAGTGCTCATCAGTGCCTTCTATTAGTGCTCATCAATGCCCATCAGTGCCTTCTATCAGTGCTCATCAGTGCCTTCTATCAGTGCTCATCAGTGCCTTCTATCAGTGCTCATCAGTGCCCATCAGTGCCTTCTATCAGTGCTCATCAGTGCCTTCTATTAGTGCTCATCAGTGCCTTCTATTAGTGCTCATCAGTGCCTTCTATTAGTGCTCATCAGTGCCTTCCATTAGTGCTCATCAGTGCCTTCTAGTAGTGCTCATCAGTGCCTTCTATTAGTGCTCATCAGTGCTCATTAGTGCCTTCTATTAGTGCTCATCAGTGACCATCAGTGCCTTCTATTAGTGCTCATCAGTGCCTTCTATTGGTGCTCATCAGTGCCTTCTATTAGTGCTCATCAATGCCTTCTATTAGTGCTTATCAATGCTCATCAGTGCCTTCTATCAGTGCTCATCAGTGCTTTCTATCAGTGCCCATCAGTGCCTTCTATCAGTGCTCATTAGTGCCCATTAGTGCCTTCTATCAGTGCTCATCAGTGCCTTCTATCAATGCTCATCAGTGCCCATCAGTGCCCATCAGTGCCTTCTATCAGTGCTCATCAGTGTCCATCAGTGCCTTCTATTAGTGCTCATCAGTGCCTTTTATTAGTGCTCATCAGTGCCTTCTATTAGTGCTCATCAGTGCTCATCAGTGCCTTCTATTAGTGCTCATCAGTGCTCATCAGTGCCTTCTATTAGTGCTCATCAGTGCCCATCAGTGCCTTCTATTAGTGCTCATCAGTGCCTTCTATTAGTGCTCATCAGTGCCTTCTATCAGTGCTCATCAGTGCCTTCTATTAGTGCTCATCAATGCCCATCAGTGCCTTCTATCAGTGCTCATCAGTGCCTTCTATCAGTGCCCATAAGTGCCTTCTATCAGTGCTCATCAGTGCCTTCTATCAGTGCTCATCAGTGCCTTCTATTAGTGCTCATCAGTGCTCATCAGTGCCTTCTATTAGTGCTCATAAGTGCTCATCAGTGCCTTCTATTAGTGCTCATCAGTGCCTTCTATTAGTGCTCATCAGTGCCTTCTATTAGTGCTCATCAGTGCTCATCAGTGCCTTCTGTTAGTGCTCATCAGTGCTCATCAGTGCCTTCTAGTAGTGCTCATCAGTGCCTTCTATTAGTGCTCATCAGTGCCTTCTATTAGTGCTCATCAGTGCTCATTAGTGCCTTCTATTAGTGCTCATCAGTGCCCATCAGTGCCTTCTATTAGTGCTCATCAGTGCCTTCTATTAGTGCTCATCAGTGCCTTCTATCAGTGCTCATCAGTGCCTTCTATTAGTGCTCATCAGTGCCTTCTATTAGTGCTCATCAGTGCCTTCTATCGGTGCTCATCAGTGCCTTCTTTTAGTGCTCATCAATGCCCATCAGTGCCTTCTATCAGTGCTCATGAGTGCCTTCTATCAGTGCTCATCAGTGCCCATCAGTGCCTTCTATCAGTGCTCATCAGTCCCTTCTATTAGTGCTCATCAGTGCTCATCAGTGCCTTCTATTAGTGCTCATCAGTGCCTTCTATTAGTGCTCATCAGTGCCTTCTATTAGTGCTCATCAGTGCTCATCAGTGCCTTCTAGTAGTGCTCATCAGTGCCTTCTATTAGTGCTCATCAGTGCCTTCTATTAGTGCTCATCAGTGCTCATTAGTGCCTTCTATTAGTGCTCATCAGTGCCCATCAGTGCCTTCTATTAGTGCTCATCAGTGCCTTCTATTAGTGCTCATCAGTGCCTTCTATCAGTGCTCATCAGTGCCTTCTATTAGTGCTCATCAGTGCCTTCTATTAGTGCTCATCAGTGCCTTCTATTAGTGCTCATCAGTGCTCATCAGTGCCTTCTAGTAGTGCTCATCAGTGCCTTCTATTAGTGCTCATCAGTGCCTTCTATTAGTGCTCATCAGTGCCTTCTATTAGTGCTCATCAGTGCTCATCAGTGCCTTCTATTAGTGCTCATCAGTGCTCATCAGTGCCTTCTATTAGTGCTCATCAGTGCCTTCTATTAGTGCTCATCAGTGCCTTCTATTAGTGCTCATTAGTGCCTTCTATTAGTGCTCATCAGTGCCAATCAGTGCCTTCTATTAGTGCTCATCAGTGCCTTCTATTAGTGCTCATCAGTGCCTTCTATCAGTGCTCATCAGTGCCTTCTATTAGTGTTCATCAATGCCCATCAGTGCCTTCTATCAGTGCTCATCAGTGCCTTCTATCAGTGCCCATCAGTTCCTTCTATCAGTGCTCATCAGTGCCCATCAGTGCCTTCTATCAGTGCTCATCAGTGCCTTCTATCAGTGCTCATCAGTGCCCATCAGTGCCCATCAGTGCCTTCTATCAGTGCTCATCAGTGCCCATCAGTGCCTTCTATCAGTGCTCATCAGTGCCTTCTATTAGTGCTCATCAGTGCTCAACAGTGCCTTCTATTAGTGCTCATCAGTGCCTTCTATTAGTGCTCATCAGTGCCTTCTATTAGTGCTCATCAGTGCCTTTTATTAGTGCTCATCAGTGTTCATCAGTGCCTTCTATTAGTGCTCATCAGTGAATGCTATTAGATTCCATCAGTGCCGGACAGCACGGCTCTGAGCGGAGATCGTGTGTCATAGAACAATAGCACAGAGACACTGGTGGCATTAATGTTCTATTTGTCCGTCCTCTCTGGCACAGATGAGAGAGGACACACAGCTGATCTCACGACTCCCCCTTCTCCCCCCTCCCGCTCCTGTGTGCTCCGCGGGAAATGTGAGCTCCTTAGCTTCACACTTGACTGCCCGCGGAGCACATAGGAGAGGGGAGGGGGGAGAAGGGGGAGTCGTGAGATCAGCTGTGTGTCCTCTCTTATCTGTGCCAGAGAGGACAGACGGACAAATAGAACATTAATGTCTCTGTGCTATTGTTCTAGGACACGCGATCTCCGCTCAGAGCCGTGTGTGAAGAGCAACCCCGCTGGGCCCCCCCCCACAGTGGCGGAATGCCGGGCCCCGTCGCAACTGCGACTGTTGCGACCCTGGTAATTCCGCCACTGATCAAACTGAATCTAAGAACACGTGGGTAAGTCCAAACAGATACTTTTTCAAGGCACTGTAAGTCCAAACAGATGTGGGAAACTTGAAAACAGTTCATAAACGGTGGAAGATGAATATTCTGCCTCTATAAAGGAGAGCCCCCATGAAGAGAGTATACTAGGCTCCTCAGGAAGGAAACAGCTATGGAAAAAGTTCATGGAAATCGGGTACTCTTACCAAACAGTGTGGGCCCCCTTCAAGCAGCAAGCAGACAAACAAGCAGAACTGGAGAGACTTGGACTTCACAGGAACCAGCATACAGAATGCACAACAGCACAGATCCAGCATCCAGAGAATCTTAGGCTCCACCGATCATACAAAGGGTCATAGAGAAAAGAAATCACCACATAGCATAAAATCCCTGACTAAAATGTATTGAGTAAAGTATTGCACTTACATCAATGTAGACAAATACAGGCACTGTATATAAGGTGATCAAAGGGAATGAAGTAGAGTATCATGGAGCCAGCACAGTACGTACTGAAGCATTTCGTCTACCAAGACATCATCTGGCCCACACCATTTGGTAAGCGTACCCGATTACTTTGGTTGGTGGTGGTTGCACACTGGATGGTGAACTTTTTCCATGGCTGTTTCCTTCCTGAGGAGCCTAGTATGCTCTCTTCATGGGGCTCTCCTTCATAGAGGCAGAATATTCATCTTCCACCGTTTATGAACTATTTTCAAGTTTCCTACATCTGTTTGGACTTACAGTGCCTTGAAAAAGTAATCATACCCCTTGAAATTTTCCACATTTTGTCATGTTACCCTCAAAAACGTAAATGTATTTTATTGGGATTTTATGTAATAGACCAACACAAAGTGGCACATAATTGTGATTGAAGTGGAAGAAAAATGATAAATGGTTTTCAATTTTTTTTTACACATAAATATGTGAAAAGTGTGGCGTGCATTTGTATTCAGTTCCTTTACTTTGATTCCCCTAACTAAAATCTAGTGGAACCAATTGCCTTCAAAAGTCACCTAATAAGTAAATAATCCACCTGTGTGTAATTAAGACCCCTTTCACACCGAGCCGCCTATAGCGTCGGCGTTAAAACGCCGCTATTTTTAGCAGCGTTTTACCGTCGGATTTGCGGTGCATTTCGGCCGCTAGCGGGGCGCTTTTACCCCCCGCTAGCAGCCAAGAAAGGGTTAAAACCACCCGCAATGCGCCGCAATGCGCTGCAATAGCGGCGTTTTGCCGTCTGTATCCCAGCACTGCCCCATTTATTTTAATGGGGAGCAGCGGTGGAGGAGCGGTAAAAGAAGCTGCTGACAGGACTTTTCCTGACGTCCTGCCAGCACAGCGCTCTGGTGTGAAAGCCCTCGGGCTTTCACACTGGGGACAATGCTGCAGCTGTTTGAGGGCGGATTGCAGGCGCTATTGTTAACACTATAGCGCCTGAAAAACGCCCTCGATGTTAAAGGGGTCTTAATCTTAGTATAAATACAGCTGTTCTGTGAAGCCCTCAGAGGTTTGTTAGAGAACCTTAGTGAACAAACAGCATCATGAAGGCCAAGGAACACACCAGACAGGTCAGGGATAAATTGTAGAGAAGTTTAAAGCAATTTTAGGTTATAAAACAATCATCCGAAAATTGAAAGAGTATGGCACAACTGCAATCCTACCAAGACATGGCCGTCCACCTAAACTGACAGGCCAGGCAAGGAGAGAATTAATCAGAGAAGCAGCCAAAAGGCCGATGGTAACTCTAGAGGAGCTGCATAGATCCACAGCTCAGGTGGGAGAATCTGTCAAATCTGCCCTTTATGGATGAGTGGCAAGAAGAAAGCCATTGTTGAAAGAAAGCCATAAGAAGTCTCGTTTGCAGTTTGCGAGAACCCACAGCAAACATGCGGAATACGTTGCTCTGGTCAAAATTTAACATTTTGGCCTAAAAACAAAATACTATGTGTGGCGGAAAACTAACACTGCACATCACACTGTCTAACACCATCCCAATCGTGAAACATGGTGGTGGCAGCATTATGTTGTGGGGATGATTTTCTTCAGCAGGGACAGGGAAGCTGGTCAGAGTTGATGGGAAGGTGGTTGGCACCAAATACAGGGCAAACTTAGAAGAAAACCTGTTAGAGTCTGCAAAAGACTTGAGCCTAGGGCAGAGGTTCACCTTCCAGCAGGACAACGACTCTAAACATACAGCCAGAGCTACAATAGAATGGTTTAGATCAAAGCAAATTCATGTGTTAGAATGGCCCAATCAAAGCCCAGACCTAAATCCAATTGAAAATCTCTCCATCCCACCTGACAGAACTTGAGCTATTTTTCAAAGAAGAATTGGCAAAAATTTCACTCTCTAGATGTTCAAAGCTGGTAGAGACATACCAAAAAATACTTGCAGCTGTAATTGCAGTGAAAGGTGGTTCTACAAAGTATTGACTCAGGACGGCTGAATACAAATGCACGCCACACTTTTCACATATTTATTTGTAAAAAATGTTGAAAACCATTTATCATTTTCTTTCCACTTCACAATCATGTGCCACTTTGTTTTGGTCTATCACATAAAATCCCAATAAAATACATTTATGTTTTTGGCTGTAACATGACAAAATGTGGAAAATGTCAAGGGGTATGAATACTTTTTCAAGGCACTGTACTCATGTGTTCTTAGATTCAGTTTGATGGACACCATGATTTATCACTGTTTGGTATAATATATTTCCTTTTTTGCAGGTGCCAATCACTGGCTATTATCACAATATTGCACTATGACTTCATTGTTTGCATATTTGCACAAGGATTTTCTAGATTCAGTCTGATGGACACTATGATTTACCACTGTTTTTTATAATATTTTTCCATTCATGTTGCAAGTGCCAATCACTGGCTATTACTACAATACTGCACTGTCATGTTTATTGTTTGCATATTTGCAAAATGATTTATATTTAGCGCTGCACTTTATTCCCCATTATGGGGTATTGTTTGTGGAATTTTCAGGAAAATAATGAATTTAATCCATTTTGGAATAAGGCTGTAACATAACAAAAATGTGCAAAAAGTGAGGCGCTGTAAATACTTTCCGGATGCACTGTAAGTCCCCGTTCCTAAAAGCAAAGCAAGCCTACCCTACTGATATGTGGCTGCCCACAGGAATGCTATGTTCACTATCAGGAAGTACAAAGGGAGAGTTCCTGTGGTCCCAGATGTGCAGTTGTCAGCAGGGGGTGGCTGGGACTGATGTCTTGCAGGAACATAGTCAGTGGGACATGCAGATGGGTCAGTTCAGGCAGCAGATAGAGACATGGGCAATAAACAGGCAAAGGTTTGGCCCAAACATCAGGCAGAAACGTGGTCAATAAACAGGCAAGGGTCAGTACAAGAACCTGCCATAGGCAACACTGTACTGGTGTGGCTTTGATCAAGAATGCTGTTGCTGTCTGGATTGACTCTTCTGGGACTGGTGTGGCTAGTGATTAGGCACACTGTTGCTGGCCTACACTAGCCTGGGGAAACTGGGACCCCTGTGGTGATGAGCATGGAAAATGTTGCTGGCTGCACTGCTCTGGGGATACTGGCACTAGTGTGATGGAGATCAGGAACACTGTTGCTGGCTTACCCAAGTCTAGTGATACTGGGACTGGTGTGGCAATGATCAGGAACATTGTCGCTGGCTTACACTGGTCTCGGGACACTGTGACTGGTGTAGCGATGAAGAGAAACACTGTGTCTGGCTGCACTGGTCTTGTGACACTGGAACCAGTGTGGTGAGGATCAGGAACACTGTTGCTGGCCTGCTCCGGTCTGGTGACACCGGGACTGGTGGCAATCAGAAACAATGTTAAAACAGAAAGAAAAAGTGTGTGAATTTAAAAATGCTTATAAAACATCAGGAATGGATACCAGGCACTGATATATTATTTATTAGAACGTGTATGTTAAAAATGTGACCAATGAAGTACAGTCAAAAGACTGAAATATGCATGATCATAATACAAGACAAAACACTGTGGGGGTTATTTACTAAAGGAAAATCCACTTTGCACTGAAAGTGCACCTGGAAGTAAAGTCGCTGTAGATCCGAGGGGGACATGCAAGGAAAATAAAAAACAGCATTTTAGCTTGCACATGATTGGATGATAAAATCAGCAGAGCTTCCACTCATTTCAGATCTACCCCTTAGATTTAGAGTGACTGCACTTCCAAGTGCACTTGCAGTGCAAAGTGGAATTGCCTTTCGTAAATAACCCCCTGTGTGTATCCCACACCCTACAATAATATCATTATTAACTAGTAACTACGTACTGGTATAACATATGTTGCACACAAAGATAAATACAAATAACGTGTTGTACTGTATTATTGCTGAAGAGTAGGGGGGGGGGGGGGGAGGTAAAAGGTCAAATAAGAGTGATGTTGTACAAACACAGTACAAACACAGGGATGAGTGAAGGACCCAGGATTATAATGGTCCAGGGAGGTCAAGTGGGCATCAGGGGGACTTAGACTGTAATGCCACCACACCTTAACACCCACTGAACAGGAGGTCCCATGCATGAAAATGTTTCAAAAGCAGGGTATAAAACTCTCCTTTCTTAACAGCTGTAAATACACATCTCCCTGTCTGGGATGGAGCAAACAACTGGCCAGGGGAAGTGGTATTGCTATCTGGAATCAGAGAACCCAAAGATCAGTGGCTCTTCCAGAAAAAAAGCATTACACAAGATTTTGAGGAGAGCAATAGAAGGTCATTTTCAAGTTAAGAATGTGTAAATAGAATTTCCTTCTTTTAAACTAGAGTTTAGTATCGCTTTAAGTACTTACACTGCTTTGGATGTATTAGGAATACAGAGCTGCATTAATACGTCTTTTATATCAACCTGGAGTACTTGACGTGCAAGCTGAAGACTATAGCAGACTTAAAGAAATTATATCTGAGAAACACGAGACAGCATGTATCATTTTACAACAGTACATCTGAAGCCCATCAAATGGTTTTGGAGAATTACTGTATGTTTAGTGCTGTAGCAATTTCGCATTGCCAGAATTGAAAGCATTGTGATGACACTTCCTGAGACAGACCTTTTTGCAACAAGCTGTGTTGCAAAATTAAATGTGTAATGTCTTCATATACCAGCTTAGACTGAAATGGTATTATGTGTATCAAGCAAGAAAACACTAAAACATTATGGGGGTTATTTACGAAAGGCAAATCCACTTTGCACTGCAAGTGCACTTGGAAGTGCAGTCGCTCTAGATCTAAGGGGTAGATCTGAAATGAGTGAAAGCTCTGCTGATTTTATCATTCAATCATGTGCAAGCTAAAATGCTGTTTTTTTATTTTCTTTGCATGTCCTCCTTGGATCTACAGCGACTTTACTTCCAAGTTCACTTTCAGTGAAAAGTGGATTTTCCTTTCGTAAATAACCCCCCATGCTCTTAGAGAAACAAAATATGCTGTAAAAGACGCAGGTAGGGAAAGTAGGCACATTTATTTCTGTTTCAATACGTTTCTATTGAGTTTACTTTAGGGCTCCATGCACTATAGCGTTTTTGTAAGCTTCTAGAAGCTATTATGAGCAATTTTCCTGCTCCTAGCAGCTAACAGTGTTATCCTATGTGTGCATGAACAATATTTTATGCTGGAAGCGTTTTTCAAGCGTCAGCGTTTAGAAGCAGAAATGTTTTTGGGAGTGTTTTCCAGACAGGAAAAACGCTAAACACTTCTAAATGCTACTAAAATGCTCCTAACAGCTTTTTTTCAAGAGTTTTTTTTTTTTTTTCTTCATGTACTGAATAAATGTTAATAAAACGCTACTACAAGCTTGCACAAAAAATGCTATTTTCAGCATTTTTAATCCAGTTTTTTTTTTCTAGCATTTTTTAAGATTATAAAAAATGCTAGTGTGCATGGAGCCTAAAGCTCAAAGACTAAATGACTAGTTCCATAAAGTAGCACTTGTCTTTGCTATTTTTTAGATTGCAGGTACTTTGATGTCATCACCAGCAGTGCTGCATTGTCATGCCGCGTACAGACGATCGGATTTTTCGACAACAAAAACTGTGGATTTTATTCCGACAGATGTTGGCTCAAACTTGTGTTGCATACACACGGTCGCACAAATGTTGTTGAAAATTCCGATCGCCAAGATCGCGCTGACGTACAACACGTACGACGGGACTATAAAAAGGAAATCCAATAGCCAGTGCGCCACCCTTTGGGCTTCTTCTGCTAATCTCATGTTTATCTCGTTAGTAGAAGTTTGGTGAGAGACGACTCGCGCTTTTCAGCCTCGTGGTTTTCAGATCTTTAGTTTGTGCTTGTGGGTTCGTATCTGTTTTTCAGTGCGTGTAGTCAGTTCGTATCTGTTTTCCAGTGTGTTCTTGTCCACTCGTTTCTGATTTTTAGCTTGCTCTTCTCAGGTTTTTCTGATTTTCAGTGCGTTCTGTTAGTTCGTTCTGACCAGCCGACCGTTTTCAAGCCATGTTGCGGTTACATACTAGTCGTAGAGTTCGTGCTGTGCAGGGGCTTGGTGTTGGGGTTCTTACTTTGACCCAAGCCCAGTCCATGAACAGGGCGGGGAGGAGTTCATCAACGAAGAATTGGTTACTCCAGCATGACCAATTCTCTCATATGCCTTTGTTGCGGGAGATCTGTGAGAATAATCCTGATGATTTCAGGAATTATCTCCGAATGACGGACCCCGTTTTTCACCGTCTGTTGGCTTTGCTGTCCCCCTATATTACCAAGCAGGACACCTGCATGCAGCAAGCCATCACTCCGGAGCAAAGGCTAGTCGCCACCTTGCGGTACTTGGCGACGGGTCTGCAGGACATCAAGTTCTCGACAGGCATCTCCCCTCAGGCTCTGGGGATCATTATTCCAGAGACCTGTTCTGCCATCATTCAGGTCCAGCAGAAGGACTATATTAAGATAAGTTTTATCCTTTAACATCACATTTTTTTTATTTAATGTATGCTAATATATTGTATTTATTTCATCATTCTCTAATGTCGTAGAAAGATGGCTGTAAGCTATGCACACAGCCATATCTCCTGTGCTAATAAGCACCCATTTCCGTCTTAATGATATACCTATCAACCCACGCATCCAAGTAATCAGACATCATCACACTCTTACGTTCTCATCTCAGCATGGCTCCCTTTTCTCAGCCAGCCAGCCCTTTTATTTACATATCAACAGGAAGTCCCAACTTGAGGGTTGTGCCTCCAACAGCCAAACGCCTCCTACAAAGTTTGTGACCTCCCAGGAAATGAACAATACAGAGGAAATGACCATATAAGGATGTAACAGGATGTGACAATACAGAAGCCCTTCCAACAGGGTTAAATAAAGAAACAATCAAAGACATGTATACATTCAAATAGAAATATAGTAGTGACGTGTGTGGACGGTGGTTTGCAAAACCATGCGGCAAGCACATGGCTTTGAACACGACCGTGTGCACACTTCCACTGTTACCAGTGATGCGAACCATACAAAACCATGGCTTCATATAGTTTCATATAGTTATGCTATAGTTCCCATGTACGCAGACATGTATGCTCTGAGTCATTAATGCAGTCGCCATGAGGTGGCCAATCTCTTGGTGAGGCATAAACTAACATCCCTAAAAGAGCAACAGATCTGCCATGTCCACAGGAAGGTTTTTGCAGCCAATGGTCTTCCACCAACGTCTGTATGTGCGAATACGCTCACATGAGCGTATTACAGCAAAACCGACACTGGGGGACATTTGACAACATATATTTATAAAAATTTCCACAACAGTCCCTCCTCTTTGGAACAGAAATAAAGCATGGTGCTGCGCTAATCCAGCAATAAAATATTACAAATAGAAAATACAATAAAAATAAAAGTAAAGTGACGGTGCTAATGGTATACACACTATGTAATAAATAGCAACTTGTGACTGTAACAAAAGGATAAATCAACACACATGTGACCAAAACATGTGAAAAATAATTACAGTGTGTATAAGTGCAACTTGCAATCACAATCAGTGAAATTAGCACCAATGGATAGACTTAATCTTGAGATATACCTATTAGATACAAACAGTGCAGATATCTAAAAAAATAACTTAGATAAAGTGCAAATGTACAATGTGAATAATATCATACTGTGCATGCCATGCACACAGCAAGCAAACACTGAACAGAGTGACTTGTGCAAAAAACAATCCTTGTGACTATTAGTTCATAAAGTCCATATAGAGTAATTAATGAACATATGGCAGTCCTCCTTTAAAGGGTGAAGTGGCTGGAACAGATCTATAGTGGTGTTTCCTCTTCGTACCCTATCCGGTGCAGGCAGCTTTTCCACTAGCCCCATTACAACATACATGATAGCGCAGGAATGACCATACATTTCTACAGTCCCTCCCCTTTGTCATATGCTCCCATGTGTCCCTCAATGAATCTTGATCTTCTTCCGTACAGTCCATATGAGTCCAAAAAAAAAGAAAAACACGGAGACTCTGTTCTTTAGGAGAGATGACACAGTGAGCTGTAGTAATCGCCGGTTGGTCTTGGATCCTCTGTGTCTTGTACGTGGGTTGGGCTTCGGAGCGTCTCATTGAGGAAGATGTGGTCATCTGCTCAGGCTCTGGTCACGTGTCCAATCAGACAACACCTCATCATGGCATATAGAGGGAATAGAAACAAAAACATGAGTAAATATACCCCTACTTCCTTCAACTATGATCCGCTGTAAAATAAAATAATTAAATCCCCAACGATTCCCAAACCCTTACAAGGATTCCAACTTTCACTAGCTATAGCTCTGGCTTTGCCTTGCAGGGATCTAAGCCTTATCCATATGGGCCTGAACTTTGTCACTTGTATCCCCGATCCAGATATAACAATCTTTACTTATGAATTCCCAGAAACCCCCCTTGGACTGTGGGAACTTCCTTGTAGCTTCAACAGTTACATGAAAACATCCCATCCTCAATGGATGAGAAATTGTTCAAGCATTTCATAAGCTCAAGCCCCCACCGTGTACAAGCAATTCCCTTCCAGCTGTCCCTGCCATTCTTACCGTCTCTCGCACCATCAGATCCTCACGATCGGCCACGACATTAGATGCTGGGACGAGTTTCACCAGCACACATGAACCTCTTGCCTTAGAGGAATTACCTTATAAGCTGTAGATCCGCATTAATACCAAACTACAGTTGGAGCACACTTGTGGGCTACCTAGTTATCCCGATACCAAAGCTGGCAAGAACCAGAGCTATTGTTAAAATTATGACTATTTTACCCTCTAGAAATGTTTTAAGTTCTATTGACAAGTGTCTGTTTGGATTTTACTAGTTTGTCAAAACTCCTCACACCAATATGAACATCCTATATCATGTACCGCTGTCATCGCTGGGGCACTAGTAGACCCAACCATGTGTCCTGTTCGCTTTCTTAGCTAGTTGGAAAATACACTTTAAAAATAAAAATAAACAAAGATACTCCTCATCCTTTTGGTGTAGTTGAGCAGCTTCTTGCAGTGGCTGGCCTGGTCTTGTCCCTCAAGCTTCTTTACAATGACCCAGTCACCTGGTTGGAAAGAATGTAAACTGGTTATTGTGTCAGGGTCCAGGAGGGACTCGTGAACCCTGTGGTGGACCTTTTGAAGTTCATGTTACAGTGGTTGCACCCACCCCATCAGCTGAGAATGTAGGTGACAACTAATGAGGAAAGTAAATGTCATATGACAATAACCCAGACATCGGGACTGTGGTCACTGCATAACCTGTGCGTGGCTTACCATCTGGGGTGTAATACCTAGAACCATTGACAAAAAGGTTCTTAGCATCTGGGATGGGAGCCTCTTTCACCAGACTGCTGCTTGCTAATTCAAATTCCATCAAAGAAAGACAGTCTTGGCACAAACTTGGTTAGAATTAGAGCAGTTAGTATTATTGGTTTGAAAATTTGTCATTCTCACCACTCTCATCCCCCCTTTTCTTCCTCCTCATTACAAACTGGAGTAAGACATGCAGGGTTTAGAAGGGTGCAGAAAAAAAACTGAAACAGCCTATGACACTTTTACCTTCTTATACACCTGCTTTCTATGTACATAAACTCCTTGGACCTGAAAAGATACTTATAAACAAAGGTTATTACTCTATCCTTCAAAGAATGGTAAACAATACAACATTCATGTACATTGGTAAATTGTCACTGACATTCCACAAAACCGATAATAACTAAACCCCTTGTGCCTCTTACTTTCACGTTTTTACTGAAATACAACAGCCGTGACACGTAAGAGGGCTGTCGCGGTAGGTTCAAACATATTCTTGTTACCACATACCAATATGAGACAAACATTTAGATACAAATGTAGGGGAGATGTTTCATAGTTCCCCAAAAAAATGAAAAAATAAAAACGACCAGATAGAATGCTGCCTTCACTCTTTTAGCGATAGAAAAAGTATACAATTTGAAAAGCACGAGAGCATCTCGAAATCTTTGCATGGACCAGCCACACAAAGTTCAAAAACAGACCTGTATATTTTTAATCACACAAACGTGTACTACGCATCCATCAACTCACTCAACATTACAGATTTCTGAAGCCGCAATTGCGCTGCATCAACTCCAGAGGGATACCCAAAATAGTATCCTTGGACCACCTATGTCAATCTTTCTGGGGTTTAATGGCCTTTTCCTCAAAGCTATTTCATGTACTGTGCAGCCGTCCGACTGTGGGAAGCCCCACTCCTTCCCTTGCATGGACTTCCAATTGCCCATGGCGATTCAAATCGGCTTATCGTCTTACCCCTGCGTCCAGGGAAACCCTTGCACCCATTTCGGGGAGCACTACCCGGTGTCTTCTTTCACGGTGGATTGACGGACTACAATCACTATTAGTCCCCCAAATAGAAAGCCTAAAACGAGGCATCAACTCTATGGCTTGTTGTCCCAACACTTTTGGCACAGAACTACAGAGTACCACTCTTTTAACAACCAACTATTAACTATGCCAAATGATTCGCCAACAACCACAGATCAACCCCCGAATTATGTCTCTACCCCTCACAGTGTATGCATACACTGCATCGCCTGACTAAACTACACAGCGCACTTATGCCCGCTTACTTTTACAAAACACTGCGGCTTCTCTCTGTACCTTGATAATACAACAATAACTTGGATGCCTCCTGTTTGCTCCCTACCCAAAACTGTATTACAGTATAAAACTAAAAAGACAACTGGAATTAAATTTAAAACACTTTCAAACGCCAGTATTTTCTAGGGGTGTGCATCTTCACTGGTCTCACGATTCTGCAATGCATCACGATGCATCACGATTACTTCCGCTTGGGCCGCCTAGGTGTACCTTCCTCCCTGCAATCTTCTGGGACACATCACAGTTCCCAGAAGATTGCCCGGCTGTGCACCCACAATAGTATTGCCAGCACCGTGGACAGGCAGGGGAGAGAATGGAGGATTTGGGTGGCCACGCCGCTGGATTGTGAGACAGGTGAGTGTCTTTTTATTAAAAGTCAGAAGATACACTTTTTTTGTAGCTGCTGACTTTTTAATAAACAAAAAATTTACTAGGCGGCCCCTCCCTGCGAGCGATCTTCTGGGTGCCAGAAGATTGGCTGGCCAATGGCAGAGCGCAGTGCGGCTCGTGCAGTCTGCGCCCAGCTGTGAAGTCATAAGCTGTCACGGGCGGGTGTCACTGCCCACAGTAGATATGATGGCGCTGAGGAAAGGAGGGGGAGAGGAGCGAGGCTCCGTGCAGCTGCATCGATGGACCGTGGGACAGGAGAATGTCTGATTATTAAAAGTCAGCAGCTACGCTTTTGGTAGCTGCTGACTTTTAATAGACTAAAAAACGTGTGGAACTCCACTTTATGGAGTGCACTACAGGGTACAGGAATTCACACACACGGCTGCTGGGAGGTCAGGAGGGATTACAATCCACAACTGACAAACAGCCCTGTGAAGTTCCTGTACTACTATCTCTGTGATGCCATTTCTCTGGGCTCCCCTGTTTGCACCTTCCAGCACACTAGAAGTTAACACAGTGGATTGTGCAAACTGGGGGGGGGGGGGGGGAGAAATAATGTCAGCACAATGCACGTGTAGGAGGCAGTGTAAGTAGAGTACAAACACATTTGTACTCTACATTCTGCTGTTAAAATAGCGGTGTGGTAAAAAATGCAGTTATAATCCATTAAGTGCCCACTGCTGTATGTACATTTTAAAATATATGCAGCTTCATATCTCATTTCTTAGTCTGTGTGTATAACTGTGTTTTTGTCAAAATGGTTTTTGTTAATAAATGCAATTGTGATCCATTAAGTATATGCAACTTCATACCTCGTTTTGTAGTCTGTGTATATAACTGTATAAGCCGCTCATGTGACTGCTCGGTCCGGCCCGCCTCTCTCCTCTCAGTCTCACGTCTCTCTGTCTTTCCTGATGTCAGTGGGAGTTCTCAGCCCCGCCCACCAACTGTAGCTATCAGATCAGAAGAGAGGCGGGCGGGGCTGACGTCAGGAGATACGTGAGAGGAGAGGGACGGGCCGGACCGAGCAGTCACATGAGCGGCTTATATAGTTATATACACAGACTACAAAACGAGGTATGAAGCTGCATATGTTTAAAAAAAACACATACAGCGGTCACCACTTAATGGATTACAATTGCATTTAATAGCAAAAGCCATTTTGACAAAAATGCTCGGAGCACACTTCCGGGAGGGGCGGGGCAAGTCGGGATGACGTCACACCCGACATCGATTTTTCGGGTCGCTTGCATCGATGCCGCATCGGGGACCCCCGAATCGCGATGCATCAATGCAGCGATTAAATTCCACACCCCTAGTATTTTCCCATTGTCCTTCCGAGCACAAATCTTATTTGCTTGTGTCATATGACCCCAAGCTCCCCCCACCAACTTCCTGTGGATACATAAAATGCTGAGAAGAACTTCCTGTTGCATGCCCAGCTCTAAAAACCCCTCAACCTGGTTTATTTACATATCAATGTACAGGAAAAGGGAGGGGAGGGTAAGCCTAGTTTCATATACTGCAGGCTATACAATACAACCCTCAGCTAAAGACACCAAAGTACAAAATAAATAAAAATTAAACACACACCGCTAAAAGTACAAAAACTCACAGTTAAAGCTAGTCTTGTTATCCCTTGAAATTCAGTGCAAAGTAGAGGTTTCACTCAAAACCAATATTCAATACAGAAAACGCAATAGCTTCCTTGAAAAGTATGTAAACATTACAAAAATAGAATTCACTTAAAAGGAAATCGTGCCTAGAAAGAAGGTGGCGGCCCAAACCACATGGCTACACACAAAAGAAAATTGAAGCAGCTTCCCCTGTAGGATGACCCACAGGTCCTCAAAATGGCTGCGATCCACATGGTGACTACAAGAAATGCCAGACCACAACAAAATGGCGCATTTTCCCGCCAAAACTGAAATCCAATACAAAGATGGCCACTCTTCTACTGCAAAGTTAACAAAAAGTACAAACACAGCTCACCTACAATAGCTTACATCTGTTTAAAAGAAAACAGAAATGATGCCTAGAAACAAGATGGTGGCTCATGTCACATGGTTTCACATACAAAGGAATTGAAAATGGCCGACCGTAACCACATGGCGGACAACAACAAAAGGAAATGGCAGACAAAAACCAGGCCACGACAAAATGGCGCATTTTCCTGCCAAAACCAAAATTTCTCCCCACAAAATTACACATTTGAGATACTAAATGAACACTTACAAACATTTAAAAGTGTTAGAAGTTACGAAAAAGCACAACTTAAAACAAAATGGTGGATGAAATCTGGACCACAGCAAGATGGTCGATGACAAAAAGACCACATTAAAACACAAGCACATGAAATGCTATTGTTGAACACTTAAACCATAATACAAACACTTTAGGAACAGTTCTACTGAAAAGCATGTAATCTCACCGCACAATTGAGAATGCACACTTAGGAACACATGCTATCCAATAAAACAACAAAGCCACATAAACCATAATCACACGGCTGAATCATACCCTCTTTTCTCAAACAAAGTTTACATCAGCTTTCACAGGAACAGGACATTGAGAAATACAGACAGTGAATGCTTGCATGTCTGCTCAGAACATTATAGTTCCCTTCCCACAGGGCGTAGCCCTTTCAACACAAAAACAACAATGCCTGCCCCTCCACTAAAACTCATGGCATCTTTACAAACAGATTCAGCTACTTACAAAACTACTCAGCCACACACACACATCCCATGTTGCAAATAATACCAATTCATAAAGTTCTCATATACTTATTACACAACATACAGTTACATACACACAGCACACAGTCTCCTTACACAAACATTCCAGATACAAATCACACACACACGCAGGTGCACACACACGCCAGACATACGATCAAACTTCCAGCATTATTTCAAAAAGACGAAAAATCTGTTCTTTCGCAGAGCAGAGGCTCCCCAACACATCGGAAAGAGATGTCCTGGACTGGGATCTGTTCTCCCCCTTTTTTTGCCGATGTGGAGGGGGGCTCTGTCTGCTCCATAAGGACCTGGCTCGCCATCTGTCGTAGAAAGATGGCTGTGAGCTATGCACACAGCCATATCTCCTGTGCTAATAAGCACCCATTTCCATCTTAATGATATAATGTACCTTACCTATCAACCCACGCATCCAAGTAATCAGACATCATCACACTCTTACGTTCTCATCTCAGCATGGCTCCCTTTTCTCAGCCAGCCAGCCCTTTTATTTTTTTTTTGGGCCCAAACTCATTTGGAACCAGGCCTGCACTGGCCATAGGGCAGACTGGGCATGTGCCCAGTGGGCCGGGGCCGCCTGCTCGATGCCTGTTGATGATCAGGCCGCACAGCGGGAGATAAGCAGCGCCCGGGGCCTGGACAAGGATTAACACAGGCCACGGACGCCACTCACCCACCGCCATGCGTCTATGCCTGTGTCATCTCCAGGCTCTGGCGCAACTACGTTAGCGGCTGATTGGCTGAGCGGCTGAGCTGTGTGTCTCTCTCACACACAGCTCAGCCAATGCTGACAGTTGCACTGCCTGCTCGGACATTGCTCCTCCTCTTCCCCCCCTCTACTCCTGTCTGCCGCGCCCACACCCCATGTGTCTGCCCCGCCCATGCCCCTGCGTCCGCCTCGCCCACACATCCCCGGGGAGATGTGAAGTTAGATTTAAATCAAGAT
Organism: Lithobates clamitans; assembly: GCA_037952925.1. NCBI lineage: Eukaryota > Metazoa > Chordata > Amphibia > Anura > Ranidae > Lithobates > Lithobates clamitans. Next base: position 234,742 of record JBBGZY010001757.1, on the reverse strand, counting down.
TAAAAGCTGCAGGCAGCCTGCTCCTGAGCCTCATCCTGGGGTGAGTAAACTCACCCTCTCTCCTGCCTTCTAGTCAAGTGTATATATATATAAAACAAATTTAGGGGTGTTCTGTGGACCCTGATGCAAGAGGGGGGATTTGGTGAGCAGAGACCCCCTTAAATCAGCGTTCCCCTTTACATTAGACTCCACAGAGCTCCCCCTTACAGTAAGTGGGGGCTCAGTGCGGACTCTGATGTAAGCGGGCTCAGTGTGGACTCTGATGTAAGGGGGCTCAGTGCGGACTCTGATGTAAGGGGGGTCTGTGCTGACTTTGATGTAAGGGGACTTTGTGCAGACTCTGATGTAAGGGGGCTCAGTGCGGACTCTGATGTAAGGGGGCTTTGTGCGGACTCTGATGTAAGGGGGCTCTGCGCAGACTCTGATGTAAGGGGGCTTTGTGCGGACTCTGATGTAGAGGGGCTCAGTGCGGACTCTGATGTAAGGGGGTTCAGTGCGGACCCTGATGTAAGGGACCTCTGTGCGGACTCTGATGTAAGGGAGCTTTGTGCGGACTCTGATGTAGGGGGGCTCTGTGTGGACTCTGATGTAAGGGACTTCTGTGCGGACTCTGATGTAAGGGGGCTCTGTGCGGACTCTGATGTAAGGGGCTCTGTGCGGACTCTGATGTAAGGGGGCTCAGTATGGACTCTGATGTAAGGGACCTCAGTGCAGACTCTGATAAAAGGGGGCTCTGTGTGGACTCTGATGTAAGGGACCTCTGTGCGGACTCTGATGTAAAGGGGCTCAGTGCAGACTCTGCTGTAAGGGGGCTCAGTGTGGACTCTAATGTAAGGGACCTCTGTGCAGACTCTGATGTAAGGGGGCTCTGTGCGGACTCTATTGTAAGGGGGCTCTGTGTGGACTCTGATGTAAGGGACCTCTGTGCGGACTCTGATGTAAGGGACCTCAGTGCGGACTCTGATGCAAGGGAGGTCAGTGCGGACTCTGATGTAAGGGGGCTCAGTGCGGACTCTGATGTAAGGGGGCTCAGTGCGGACTCTGATGTAAGGGAGGTCAGTGCGGTCTCTGATGTAAGGAAGCAGGGGGCAGGAGGAGCTGGAGATCTGCACAGTGAGTAGAGAGTAAAAGGAGGGGAGGCATGATTGCAAGGACACTGTAATATAAAGGGGACTGCACTGTAAAGGGGCACTGTAAACATTACAGTGTAGTCCCCTTCATATTTACAGTATATCAGTGTACCTGCACATTACAGCATAGGGGACCGACAACCCCCCCTGGTCCATGATAAAAATCTGCTGACTTTGCCAAACCCATACACACTATACCTACCTCTATTGTGTTCCTATTTATGGATTAATTCACCAAAGCATGTAGCGCAAGGGCCTGCCAGAATACTTTCAAATGGTACGGTTTTAAGCTTTGTTCTCCTATTATCTTGATAGGTAATTGCAGAATGTAAAATTGTGCTTCAATTTGTACAGTGTGTATTCATATTTTTGTATTATGACACTTCTTACCTGTCCAGTGGGCTGCCAATAGCGTGAGTAAGGAGGGGCTGGCCAAAGTAACACACATTATTTATGCATTCAGCTCTCAATGAAGTGGAGAGTGTTACCTGTCCAAAACACCCCCCACCTAAAATTTTTACAATGGGCCATCAGAGGGTGTGAGTAAGTGGACCTTATACTTTTGTCTTTAAATACTCCTTAACTGCTTGCCGACCGCCTCATGCACATATACTGCGGCAGAAGGGCTCGTACAGGCAAAATCACGTACCTGTACGTTGCCCTTTAAGAGGCGGGCAGCAGGTGCACGCGCGCAGCCGGCGGCAAGCTCCGTGAGTCGGGTCGCGGGTCCCGCGGACTCGATCGCCACGGGGATGCCCGCGATCCCCTCACGGGGAGGAAGAACGGGGAGATGCTGATGTAAACAGCATCTCCCCGTTCTGCCTAGTGACAGTGTCACTCGATCTCTGCTCCCTGTCATCGGAGCAGAGATCAGTGACGTCACACTTACAGCCCATTCCCCTGCCAGTTAGTAATCACTCCCTAGTACTGATTTAACCCCTCCCCGCCCCCTAGTGGTTAACCCCTTCACTGCCAGTGTCATTTACATTTTTATAGCACTGATTGCTGTATAAATGACAATGGTCCCAAAAATGTGTCAAAAATGTCCGATGTGTCCGCCATAATGTCGCAGTCACGATAAAAATCGCTGATCGCCGCCATTTAAAAAAAAAAAAAAATTAATAAAAATGCCAAAAAACTATCCCCTATTTTGTAAACGCTATAACTTTTGCGCAAACTGATCAATAATCGCTTATTGCGATTTTTTTTACCAAAAATATATATATATATAGCAAAAAGTAAAAAATAATGCGTTTTTTTCAAAATTGTGCTCTATTTTTGGTTATAGCGCAAAAAATAAAAACCACAGAGGTGATCAAATACCACCAAAAGAAAGCTCTATTTGTGGGAAAAAAATTTCGTTTGGGTGCAACGTTGCACGACCGTGCAATTGTCAGTTAAAGCGACACAGTGCCACATCACAAAAAACGCTCTGGTCAGGAAGGGGGTAAATTCTTCCGGGGCTGAAGTGGTTAAAATAAATGTTATACTGATGTTTGCCAAGAATGTTTGTGTCTAATCTGCTTGCAATGTTTATATGCAAAAGTACAAATTTTTTTTTCTTGTTTGACTCCACAGTTTCCTTCAACCCCACAGGAATGGCAGACTGTGGCATCCCACTTTGCCCAGCGGTGGGACTTTCCCAACTGCGGAGGGGCAATAGATGGGAAACACATCCACATAGTCCCACCCCCCAACTCGGGGTCATACTATTATAGTTACAAGGCGTTTAATAGTATAGTGATGTTGGCAGTGGTGTCAGCGACATATGAGTTCCTGTATGCGGACATGGGGAATAATGGTGGAAGAATGGCCGGATGTCGGATGGTGGAGTCATCGCCCAGACCGAGTTCTATCGATGGCTCCAGAATGGTGGCTTGGGCTTGCCACCTGCGGAAGACGATGTGGCTGGTCTTCCATTTGTTTTCGTCGCTGATGAAGCGTTTAGGCTTGGAGATGCGGCCGTTCCCCATGAGAACCCTCACTCCGGACCAGAGGGTTTTTAACTACTGGCTGGCCAGAGCCAGAAGAGTGGTGAAGAATGCTTTCAGCATAATGGCCAGCCGGTTCCGCCTCTTTCTAACACCCATACACATGGCGGAATATAAACTCAATCATATAGTGCTTGCCTGGTGCATTATGCACAATTTTCTTCCTAAAAATGCTACGAACTATGTTGTCTCAGTTGGGCCTGAGGCCAGATTTCCAGGTCAATCTACCCTGACGGCACTTGAAGCTGGCCGTCCTGGCTTGCCCCCCCAAAGCCCCCGCAAAGTCAGACAAAAATATATAGAGTACTTTGCAGGTACAGGGGCCATTGATATGCCAGCAAATGTATAAAACATTTTTAAATTAAATTTTTATTTTAAAATGACCTAATATTTCATTTGATTTACTGCTTGTGTTTCTTTCAGCTGTCTCCTAGGTTCTCCAATGAGCTTTTCTTTTTGGCCATTTTCGTCAATAGTGCAAACATAATTTATTTGCTACATGAGATGACGATCTCTTCTTCAGCGAACTATTATGTTGTGGGTCTGCTACACACACACATTGTTTTTGTTGTTAATGTATGTAATGCATTAATGATAAAAATAATCATCCTTTTCAGCACCATGAATGAATTGTTTTGAGTCCCTAAAAATGGCCTGATTGGGGCCAATTTTAGAGCACTGTGCGGGTTATTTACTAAGGGCAAATTTACTTTGCACTGCAAGTGCACTTAAAACTGCACTGAAAGTGCACTTGTAGTGCAAAGTGTATTTGCCTTTAGTAAATACCCCCATTATCACTGTAAACACCAACTTACTCAAAAAACTGGTATTGAGCATTAAAAGAAGAAGCCACACGTACCGTGTTTCCCCGAAAGTAAGACAGTGTCTTACTTTCTTTTTATCCCTAAAAGCCCCACTATGTCTTACTTTCGGGGTATGTCTTATATTGGGAAAAAAAAATTTTTTTTATTCTTTATTGCAATATTTTTTTTATTTTTTTTTTTTTTTTAATCAGCCCTGTTGGGGGGCTTTGGTGAGATATCAGGGGTCTTAACAGACCTCTGATATCTCCCCCTTGAGACAGAGAAAGAGACAGAGGATAGAGATTCCCCAGTCCCTTTCTCTGCAGCGTCAGCTGCTCTGAGAATGAAAGGAGAGAAGACAGCGGCTTCTCTCCATTCATAAACTGACACATTGTAATCACAGGAGATTACAATGTTTCAGTTATGTGAATGGACAGAGTCAGCTGACTCTGTCTATTCACAAGGGAAGGAGGGGGAGGACGGAGGAACGGAGGGGGAGAACGGAGGGGACAGAGAAGGAGGGGGGAACGGAGGGGACAGCGGGGAGGCACAGAGGAGGAAAGCGGAACGGAGGGGGAGAACGGAGGGGACAGAGAAGGAGGGGAGAACGGAGGGGACAGCTGGGAGGCACAGAGGAGGAAAGCGGAACGGAGGGGGAGAACGGAGGGGGACAGAGAAGGAGGGGAGAACGGAGGGGACAGCGGGGAGGCACAGAGGAGGAAAGCGGAACGGAGGGGGAGAACGGAGGGGACAGAGAAGGAGGGGGGAACGGAGGGGACAGCGGGGAGGCACAGAGGAGGAAAGCGGAACGGAGGGGGAGAACGGAGGGGGACAGAGAAGGAGGGGTACCGCACGTCACTGGAGGCAAATCCCCCCGTGTTTCCCCGAAAGTAAGACATATGTCTTACTTTCGGGGTATGGCTTATATTAGCTGACCCCTCTGAAACTCCCGATACGTCTTACAATCGGGGGTGTCTTACTATCGGGGAAACACGGTAGTTGAGTAGAAAACATTTTACTCCGTGCACATTCATATGTGCATTTTAGAAATGGGTTTTTGAACAAACCAACATCTTTGGTGTATAACATTTTTATGTTTAACATTAGAAATTAAATTTTTTCGGTTAAACAGGCATGTTTCAAACCATAACATACACAACTCATGAACTTACAAAGTTCAACTTTGATAAAGTGAAGGTCATATCAGACATTAGTATGTCAAAACTGTGATGATCTTGCCTTCATCAGATGGGGTGATGTCACCCCTGTAAAAGCCAAATTTTGAAGGTGCACACAAATTGGTAGTCAAAACGTGGATTTCCCTCCTGATCCCATGCCTAATGTCAGCATGTGCTAGATCCCATCATGGGGGATCAATGGACGTGTTTCGGGGGTGCAACCCCTTCCTCTCACCTACTTGAGTTGTGAGGAAGGGGTTGCACCCACAAAACACGTACATTGATATGAGGCAATGGAAATGAGCACATGTTGACACACAGTGTGCATCTTCAAAATTTGGCTTTAAAAAATACTTTAAAACTTGTTTTTAAAATAAAAAATACACAATAAAACGGTAAAATTTTTGTGTGCTTTATATTCTGCCTAAAACATCAATGATGTTCTTTATTTATAGTTTCTAAATCCCGATTGCACACCATTATCTCCCCAATGAGTACTTGTGCACTTGCACTGGTGAAATGAGTTTCTTCTTCCACAAGATCCACATCACCTAAAATAAAAAAAACACACCATGTATTATAAATATGCAGGCATACATCTATTACCTGAAGCTCTGGTCTCAGACACTCACCTGTTGTGGTCACTATTTCGCCCAATTCATGTACGTCGGAATCAACATCCTCAGGTTGTGGTGTGGGGATTTCCCCTTCTTTAGGAGGTGGGGGGTCCCTGGTATCCTCAGATGTCCTGAGTCTTTTCTCCCCTATGTGAATAAAAAAAAGTATACTTAGCACACAGATATTTGAGGCAAGAAATAAAAATATGAAACATTGCTTGGAAGTGTCGTACAATTGTCTATTTTGGCAGAGTTCCAAGCTGAATACATGATTTTATCCCTTTCCTAAAGCTGGAATACTTACCTTTTTTGGTAAAGTTTCACACATGGAGACACCCCTAGTATCCACTGGAGCACCTGTGTGGGACACCCTAAAAAGGGTGTTCTGGTGTCCCACACTAGTGTTCCTGCGTCCAGATGTGTAAACAGCTGCTGAGTGTCCTCTCCTTACACTGAATCAAGTTTGCATTTCATTCTATTTACAAACACATCTAGACAACAATGTAATAAACTTCTTTTAATACAAATAGGCATGAACAAATGTAGTTGACCTGTATCTGCCAAAAACATCGTATTAGTGGATGAATGAACAATGTTTACTACAAATGATTACTGTGCCCACAAATTTGAAACTTGCCCTTTTAAAATGTCCGACAGTAAAGAAAAGCACATGGGGCAGCAGGAAAGTAATAATAATAATAGGAACACACAACAAATACTTACTTTTTTGCAGCACTTTCCTGATCCTTCTGTACTGATCAAGCTTCCTCAATTTCAGGTCTGACCAGCGTTTCCTCAGTGCTCCTTGGATCGTCAACCCCAAAATTCCTGTGCAGACTTCTCACAACTTTAGTCATGATCTTGGCCTTTCTCACATTTGGGTTTGGGTACGGTCCATACTTCCCATCATAGTCGGCCCTCTTCAAGATGTCCACCATCTCTACAAAGGCCATATTTGACGCCTTAAATATCCTCCTGGATCAGGAAGTTTCTGGCTCCGGGCTTTCGTCGTTGCTGCTAGTATCATGCACCTGCTGTGTCTCTGCCATGTGCTCTCCCACTGCGCCGAAAGGGAAGGGGCGGGGAATATAGTAGAAAGAAGGTCAGGGGCGGGCGAATGCGCAGTGTATATAAAGCATAACACGTGTGCGTCGTACGTACGATCTGTGAGCTGAGGAGCGTAAGCGCCGATTGTGCTAACGAAGGTACAATTTTAACTTGCGGCATCAGTGGCCTATACTGCTTATAGATTGAGGCCTATATTGGGACAAGATTATGAGAGTTTAGCTTGACATTAGGGTTTTTCTTGTGTTGTGTCTTGCAGAGAATATGGATAGATTCAATGGTCACGACTTCCTCCCTAGCTTCATTGATAAATACAGAGAACTGCCCTGTCTGTGGCAGGTGAAACATCCTTTTTATAATAATAAAATAAAGAGGAAGGCAGCGCTGGATCAATTGCTGCAATCAGTGAAGCCGGTGATTCCCACGGCAGACATCAACTATTTGAAGGCCAAAATTGGTGGCCTGAAGAGCACATATAACAGGGAGCGCAAAAAGGTCCAGGATTCCATGAGATCAAGAGCAGCAGCAGATGATATTTATGTCCCTAGGCTCTAGTACTATGACAGACTGCGGTTTTTGTCAGACCAGACTGAAATCAGGCCATCGCTCTCAACAATTCCTTCCGCTCTTCCTTCCACCTCAGCTGAGGCTTCAGAAGTCCAAACTGGGCATTCCACCCAGGAAGAAGTGGAGGAGCCCAGCTTGAGTAAGGTATAGCAGTTCAACATATTTCTTGTCAAAAAATTAATGATGTTAACTAGATGTTATTATTGATCACTAATTTCTGATTTAACAAAGTGGGTTAGATATCAATAGACAGTAGTAGCTAAAAATGTTTGGGACAAGAATGAAAAATGCTGGGGTCAGAATGATAGTCTTTTCTATTTGATAAGATTTAATTTGCAACAGTCATGAGGTCAAAATTGTGTGTGATTGATGACCAAAAAACTAAAACTATGTCCAATTTTCATACACAGGAAAATCTCAGCCAGGAGGGGGCGGGGGAAAGTCTCAGCCAGGAGGAGACCATGGAAAGTGGCAGCCAGGAGGTGACGGGGGAAAGTGGCAGCCAGGAGGTGGCCAGGCCCAGTAGCCTGACCGAATTGCAGGTTCCTCCCCTCCATCTTCCAAAAGAAAGGCCCAGGAAGGGGAGGGACATGTAGGGGTCAGCGCTTTCTTTGATTCGGCAGGCTACTGTGGCCCTCAGAACCACCCCCAATCTTCAAGAGGCCTATGCCTGCATGGTAGCCAGCAAAATGCAGAAAATGGAGGTGAGCTCACGCCTTATTTGTGAGGAAGTCATCTATCAGGCCCTAAATAAGGAGGTGAGGGGCAAACTCACAAACAAAAATTATGTTTGTGAGTTTGACCATCCTCCTCCTCCTCCACCACCTGCCCCAACTCCAACACCACAGCCACAGTCTGGAAGGAAGCATGCAAGGAAGTCTTGAGAGTGATGGCCTGGGTTCGATCTGGTCTGGCAAAAGCCGCAGGCTGTTGTAAGACCACAGCCTCGGGACATATATGTCATCTGCAGCTGCTCCCGATCTCTCGGAGTCCTGGACCGGATTGGGCTCCCTATTAAATGTACTTCTCAGGCTACCAATTTTGCCTGTCAAATAATTGATGTCTACCCTGGGGTACAAAGGCTTCGCCAATTTCAACAGTCTATCCAGCCTTGCCTTCCTCTTTAGTTTGTTATGATCCTTTAATAAATATCTAATTTTTTAACAAATCCTTGGCTATGTGTTTTACTTCAAAAAGGACAGCTTGTTTGTGAGTAGGCAGGTACATTTCAAAAATACAATGTCAAATTAACAAGGGACACCAACAACTAACCTACCTCTTGATAAAAAAAAAAATCACTATAAAAAAAAAAGATTATTCTGGAGATCTGGCGGAAAAAAAATAAAGATTAATTATGAGATCATGAGAAATAATAAAAAAATCAGTTTGCAGCGTGACGAATGTGCTATCTCCATTACAAACTCTAGTTTTACCAGACCGAATGCTTCCGTCTCGTACTTGATTCAGAGCATGCGTGGAATTTTGTGCATCGGAATTGTCTACACACGCTCGGAATTTGCAACATTGGATTTTTTTGTAGGAAAATTTGAGATCCAGCTCTCAAACATCTGTTGTCAGAAATTCCGATCGTGTGTACGCGGCATAAGTGAGGATACCGAGAACCTTCCCAAAACCCAGAGAAGCGGCTGCCAAGGGTGTGAGGGATAAGGTAAGAAAAACTTGAGCGTTTAACCCATGTAGTGTGGTGGGGTTAGCTCTCATTTTAGTAACCCCTCCATAAATCACAAAAGTAGCTACATTAGGATATAATAATAAATTAGGTAACATAAACAAAAACTGAAAAAATATATATTATATATTATTGTGGACAATCACAAATATTTAAAATTATTGTTAGATCATTTAATCCTGCATAGATGACATAGACAATTGGACATCAACAGGAACCTACCCTCTAATGTCCACTCCAATTATCTGTTTTTCAGAAGGATGCAAAATTTCTAATGTTCTTTTAAAAGTCCTTGCTTTTCAGAGGACAATAAACCATTTGCAAGGTATAAATAATGATGACTCTCCTTTAATTCCAAACAGAAAACGGTTGCTAAGGCCTCTGCTACTATTATTTTAGCAATAACTCTCAGTGGAGCTGCTGGTTTAAAGCGGGCTGTTACCTTCACTCTTGATACCTCTGTTTCACCGGCACCGGGTCTAGGGTCCCGTTGAGTTTACCTCTGGATGATGTAGACACCAACACTTGAGTAGATTTTCCAATGCTTTATTGAACAAACCATAAGGGAAGTAGCAGGAAAGAGGCAGAAGGAAAATTGCAGGGAAGCTCAAATATCTTTCCTTAGTATTCTTTAGGACATACTCTGGAACTTGAACACTTGCGGTTGAATGGTTGAATGCACTCCCCTTGTGGGACTCAATCTTTGCCCGCCTGGATAGGCCTCTCTCACTTGCCTAGCAGCCAGTACGTAGCAAGAACAAAAGTCTCTGCCACAGACTCGTTTGGAATAAAACCCGTACGATCCTCTGCCACAGGATATATTGGTTTGAAATGAATGTCAGACACAGTACTTGAACCTTTAAGCCAACCCGGCAGTACTATGCAGTAAGATTACTTCAGGATACGTCCTCCAACCGAGTCACCAGGCCCCTCTCCAGACCAGCACTCTGCATGATCCTTCCATGACGGGTCCTCCCCTGGGATCTTCTTGGTTGTCCAGCTTCTTCACTCTGGATAGACAGCTCAGGACCGTTCCTCTGCTGCTGTGGTAGGCCCCAGACAGGTTTCTGGGCCCACCCACACGCCGCAGCTACGTGGGCCTCCGGAACGGAGGACCACGAGGTGGTACTCTTAACGCATACCTGCTGGCCAGGAGGGCCAGCAGGTGGCTGAAAACGAACCCCTGAACACGGCGCCTGTCCGATAAATACCCTCTCCCAGAATGCAACTCGGAGGACCACATCCACCGAGTTGTCTCCGGGACAGAGGAGCACTCATACGCTTCAACACGTTGCTTTTCCAACACCAGCCGATGGTGACAACGACACCCACCGGCACAGTGTGGAACAACATGCAACTCAGCCAAGCTGGAACAGAGGCAAATCTAACTTCCTCTAAAAAGTAACCCACACGATTTATCTATCAGCGGTAGATTGAAAAATCTACCAGCGCTACATTATTTATTAACTAAACAGAACTCCACAGACAATCTTGCCCTTGGACCCCTTTCACATTGACAATGGGCCACGTTAGCGGTAGCGCGTTGCTAGTTTTAGGCATTTCACTGCACTTTACTGTCGTTTTAGCAGCACTTTTCGACCGATAGCGGGGAGCTTTTAATCCCCGCTAGTGGCCAAAGAAAGGGTCAATAGCGCCCGAAAAGCGCTGCTGCCGAAGTGCCTGCAAAGCCATTCATTTCAATGGGCAGAGGCGGTGGAGGAGCTCCTCCACCGCCCCAAAGACGCTGCTTGCAGGACTTTTTCTAAAGTCCTGCAAGCGCATCCCCCAGTGTGAAAGCACTCGGCTCTCACACTGGGACTGCAGGGGAGGTGTTTTTCAGGTGCTTTGATGGTGCTATTTTTAGCCCAAAAGCGCCTGAAAAACGCCCCAGTGTGAAAGGGAACTTAATGCTTGTTAGAGCTCATCCAGTGAGGTCCTCTGTCTTTTTTTCATCCAGTTAGAAATTCTTTGTTTAAGCAAGTAGCTAGTATGGCAGTTCCAAGATTCCTCTTAAGTGCAATAAGAGCAGATGGCCAAGCATCCATCAGCAAGAGGAATCATCTCAATTGATTCATACTTACATTAAAAAAGAATAATAGCAGCTGATCCTCATAAACAAACACAGCGTACAGAGAGGTACTAACCGGAACCAAGCAAACCACATGGCAGCAAAGGTATGTAGATATCAGCATAGAAGGTTATATTTCTGCACTTGAACTTCCAGCATTTTATATTCAGTGTATCCACTGAGGGCTAGCAGTCATTGCCTCCAGTCATGGCAAATATGGAGCAAAGCAGTATGTTCCTCTAAAAAGATCAGTGCATACCATCTCGTTTCATAATGCCATCATAGTTAGCCCACCATAGATGGTTTGAATCTTGGCTGGTTCAGCAGGGAGAGGCCATGATTTAAAACATCTATGGGCAGGCTGATTGTACCCAGCTTCTAACTCGATCCATCGATCGACTTGGGTACAACCAGCTTGTTGGATTTCTAGCATGAGACTATTGCCATAGCCGCTAGCAATAATCACTGTGTTCTCCTGGCAGTGACAGCTCCCCCTCGCCAGGAGAACACAATAGTTCAATGGGAAGGATTCCCCCATCAACACTGGCTGTGTTGATGGGGGAATAAAACTATTTTCTTTCATGCAACCATGGGTTGCATACTCTATATCCTGCCTTAGTCCAACATCAACTGACAAGCATTCACTTTTATGCCACAATTCAAAAAGGTAAAATGTCTGTATTGTAGCGCTCATCCCTGAAGGAGCCGCTGTTTTCCCTTGGGTCCCCTGTGCCCACAACTCTGAAATAAATACCACACTCCCTGAAGGAGCCTCTGTTTTCCCTTGGGTCCCCTGTGCCCACAACTCTGAAATAAATACCACACTCCCTAAAAGATGAAGGTGCATTTTGTCACCCCCCACCCCCCGCTGTCCTACCGCTACCCCCCTTTTCTTCATAATGCAACACCCACCCCCGCATTCACTTAATTTGTGCCCCCCTATTGAACGCAACCTATTCCAGTGAATGACGCTGATCTGCAAGCACCTTGCAACTGTGTGCAATGCACGCGGTTGTGGCATGCTAGTGTGGTGTTAAAGGGGTGAAAGCAGGTGGTAAGTAGGTCATACAATGCTCTCCGAAGAGCAATCTGAATGCTGATCACTCTTCAGAGGCTTTTACCACCCCCAGCCTGGGTGCCCTAAGGCAGTTGCCTATTGCTGGCTTCAGCCCTACTCCCCGATAAACCTGTGGCTTTAAATGAGCTTTAATGAACAGACAACAGTCATTCAGGGATGAAATGAGTGGAGCAACCAACAATAATAATAAAACTCAATAGAGCATCTAAAACAACATACAACTGTAACAAACACAACATTCATATCTGTTATAGAAAGCAGCAAACAATCTACTGTAGGTGACCTAAGAGAGAGTTAAAGTTATAATATTGTACATTAGTTGTACCTGTCTATCTGCTGCCTTTTCTCCTCTACATCCATTCAAAGTAAAGAATATTTAAAGTTCATCTGAGAGTTCAGAAAATAGGGGGTAGAGAGCTGAAGTCATGCTCTGCAGAGTTCAGTGAGTATGAGTGCATATCAGTAAGTGAGCTGATTGGAGGGAAGGGACATACCCAGCACACAGGAACAGATCTGAGGCTGTCAATCAGCTGGAGATGCCTCCCTAGTCACCATTTTTCTCTTGGTGTCAGGAAAACTTGTCAGAAGTGATTAATGGTGATAGCAGAAGAACGAAGCAGCAGACAGAAATTACACTTATTGCTCTTATGTGAGACACATGCATGCTATAGAGGGATATGATTTGTTCATATTTCATGTCTGAGGTTTCTTTCCAGTGAGTCTAAGTATAGTTAGTCTGTGCTGGGGCCCTGGATCTCCCATTATATTTTGACTGGAAAAAAGGTAAGGGTGTAAGGCTGACTTTCCCCACAGGAAGCAACATTAAACTGCAATAACAACAGCAGAGTCAGTAATAAACAAGTGGCCAAAGGGTCCCTAACCACTCCCAATGATCCTGATGCATCCTCTTGAGGCCCGGTGAGGGGGGATGCTGCATGTACAGGGTTTCCACCCCAAGTCAGTTTTGGATGAAACTGCAGCCTTCTCCCTCCCTGGAGCAGGCATGTACTGGCCATCGGGACTACTCTGAGTTTTTCTCAGTGGGCCGATGACTCAGTGGGCCGGCTTTAGTGACAGAAATGCCTCTCTTTTTTTTTTTTTTGTGTAGTGGGTGCCGGCGGCCCTGCATTTTCCCCCCGACTGACACAGGCATAAATTGGGTCTCTTAAGCAAGATTTCCAAGCTGGTTGCTAGTCGCCTGGCGTCCAGCAACCAATGACGCCAGGCACACAGACACAAAAGGAGGCTGAGGCGGCCCCAGCATTCACAGCAGAGCAGGATTTAACTTTCTCCTCCTCCACGCTGAGTGCTTAGCTCCACCCACCTCCTCCTCTTCTCCGGTTCGGTGACATTCTTTTAGAGAGGGAGAACTGTGTGTAAGCCTCTTTTTCTGCTGAAAAATAAAAAATTACTGCGCTTCCCTACACCCCCAAGCTGCAGTTCTAATTCTCAGGTAGAAGAACCAAATAAGTAAAACAATTAATAAAGAACCGCGCTAAAAATTAAGCATAAAGTGGATACTCGAATATTTCAAATGATGTGATATAGTCAATAAAATATATTAATTCTGAACTCAAATGGCAACACAATATGTATGTGATAAATTAAATATTCAAAGAAATGTGCTATAAACTAGATATAAATAAATATAAAGAGTGACAAAAAAGATAAAGTCCGTGACTTTAAGAGTGACTTCAGATATCAACAGTCCTTAATGTAATTAATTCCACCAATAGTGATTGAAAACTTCAGTGAGTAGAAACATCTTGTGAGAAGAATCCACCACCTATGCAGATATATGTTTAACAGAAATAAGCTGTAATGAAGCTTATGCCAGAAATCCACTCAGTGGGGACACCACCATCGGTCTCAGCATAGAGGGAGGATCACCCGGGACTCACCGATAACAAGGCCAAATATCTCAGCAATGGGAACCCAGGGGAATAAAAAACACATCCTCCATAGTGTGAATCAGCTTAAACAGTTTATTGAAAAAAGTAAAAGTAGCGCACTTACTAGAAAGAACGAATAAAACAGCATATAGTATAAATCAGCCGGCCGGCCTGCATGCACCCGTTCACAGTGGGATAGAAACGATGACGTCAGCGCGTCTGCCTTCCGTCTCTTTTTCTGCTGCCCATGCTGAGATGACTGCCCGTGCCCAACTTTTCCGCACTTCCCGAGTGTTGACTGAGGGACCCGAGAGGGAGAGCAGACCTTCCTGTGCCCGCTGTGTCCCCGCTGCTTTTTTCCCCGCTACCTGTTGCTGTTCAGGATCTGCAGGCAGCTGTCACTATGCCAGGTGGCATCAGGCACGCCCATAATAGCTCCCAACTACAGCACAGTATTGACCAATGGGAAAACAAGCAGAAAGCAGCGGGGAAATATGACAAGTGAGCCTGAGGGGACATCAGCAACACCAGATGACATCAATGTACAAGATTATATGGATCAGTGAAGATTGTGAGGATCGGCTTTACATCGGGTGGTAAGCTCTGCACTATGTGTAACATCAAACAAAACTAGTAATCCCAAATAATCTCAATATTACTATCTCCTACTCTACTTGAGGAACACCTGTAGGAAAGGTGAAGTTGCAGTGTTTCTCAGATTTGTCTGCAAACGAGTTTATATTTTGCTTCCATACTCTATGGGCATTCCCTTCTGTCATTCACCCTTGTCATTCCATAGAAAACAATGCTAATCCCATTTAATCTCAATATTAAACATTGCCACTGAACGTGGAGAGAAAGTCTGCTAAAGATTGATCTGATTTGTCTAATGGTTCTGACTCCAGGCCACATCTTCCTTCCCATTATACCCTATGGGCATTCCCTTCTGTCATTCACTTTGTAATTCCTTAGAAAATAAAAATAATCCCTCTTAATTGTAATTGTAAACATTGCCACTGAACATGGAGAGTATATCTGCCAAGGATTTATTTGGTATGTTGAATGGTTCTGTCTCTAGGTCACATCTTGCATCCCATTATACTCTATGGGCATTCCTTTCTATCATTTATTTGTCATTCCATAGAAAACAACTATTATCCAAAATAATCTTAATCTTACAATCTGCTACTCTACTTGAGCAATACCTGTGGGAATTGCTATGTCTCTCAGATTTGCCTGCAAACCAGTTTATATTTGCTTCCCATTATACTCTATGGGCATTCCCTTCTGTCATTCACCTTTGTCATGCCATATAAAACAATAATAATCCTGCCTAATCGCAATATTAAACATCGCCACTGATATTTAAAAGTAGGTTTGCTAAAGATTCATTTGATATGTCTAAAGATTCTGTAACTAATTAAAATATTTTGTTTCCTGATATTCTCTATGGGCATTCCAGTTTGTTCCATCATTCTCTATGGGCATTCCATCTCCCTGTTAACCACTTCCCACCCGACCTATAGCAAAATGACAGCTGGGCGGTGGTTCAGTTATCCTGACTGGGCGTCATATGATGTCCAGCAGGATAAGGCTTTTTACCACGTGATCAGCTGTGTCCAATCATGGGTGATCACAGTGTAAACAGGAAGAGCCGTTTATCGCCTTTTCCTCACTCGCAGATGCCCACACTGGACCACCAGGGATGCCGCCAGGACCACCAGGGATAACAGCCACACATGGATGAGCAGGTATGCCCCCATGGCCACTAGGGATGCCAGTCAGTGCCCTAAAATATGCCAATCAGTGCCCACAAATGGTGCCAGTCAGTGCCCACTGTGAATGCCTGCCAGATGTCTCCCTGTCAGTGATGCTCAGCAGTGCCACCCATCAGTTTCTATCAGTGTCACCTGTCAGTGCCCATCTGTGCCCATCAGTGCCCACCAGTGCCCATCCGTGCCACCTATCAGTGCCACCCATAAGTAATCATCAGCGCAGCATGCCAGTGCCCATCAGTGTGGCCTATGAGTGCCCATCAGTGCTGCCTATGAGTGGCCATCAGTGCCACCTATGAGTGCCCATCAGTGCCGCCTATGAGTGCCCATCAGTGCTGCATACCAGTGCCACCTATCAGTGCCGCCTTTATAGTGCCCATCATCAGTGCCCATCAGTGCCACCTCATTGGTGCCACCTCATCAGTGCCCAACAGTGCCTCCTTATCAGTGCCCGTCAGTGCAGCCTCATCAGTGCTCATCAGTGAAGGAGAAAACTTGCTTATTTGCAAAATTTTATAACAGAAACAAAGAAAAAAAATTTTTTTTTCAAAATTTTCGGTCTTTTTTATTTGTTGGGCAAAAATAAAAACCCAGCAGTGATAAAAAAAATTGTTTGGGTACAGTGTAGCATGACCGCGCAATTGTCATTCAAACTGCGACAGAGCTGAAAGCTGAAAATTGGCCCAGGGCAGGAAGGGGGTGTAAGTGCCTGGCATTGAAGTGGTTAAAGTCTATGGGCATTCCTTTCTGTTATTCCTTTTAGTATGTCCCCAAAACTAGTCCTGAATGAAAGCTGTGAACCCATAGGGGTTAACTTAGTAACAGTGCAGTTGCCCTCCATAGTGACTGAAGGGGTTAGTTTGTACCTCTGATTTAAAGTGGAGGAGTTCCACCCAAAAATGGAACTTCCGCTTTAAGGGAAGGTGACCCCCTGACATGCCACATTTGGCATGTCATTTTTTTTGGGGGGGAGCGGATACCCTCTTTTTAAAGGATCCCAGCTCCCACTTCCTCCTGGTGCACCCGCAGCGCCAGAAGGGAGATCACTTCTCCCACCTCCCTCTCAGCAATCATCTGGGACATGTCACAGATCCCAGATGATTGCCTGGCCAGCCACGGGGTGCGCTGCGCGGCTCACGCATGCGCAGTGGGTGCCCGGCTGTGAAGCCACGGCTGGGCGCCCACAGTTACAATGCTGACTTTTAATAATCGAACACTTACCTGTTCCACATTCCAGCAATGTGGGCAATGCCGTGCCCGCATCGCTGGACTGTGGGACAGGTAAGTGTTCGATTATTAAAAGTCAGTAGCTGCAGTATTTGTAGCTGCTGACTTTTAATTTTTTTTTTTGACGCGGAACTCCGCTTTAAGATTAGAGTCCATGGCAGCTTCCCTCTCCCCTTATCTTAGTCTGCAAGTTTTTCTGTATTGTCTCTTCAACTTCTTGCTCTGGTGTGGCTGACCTAAGTGTCCAGAATCATTAACTGAGGATGGGATGTGATTGAAATGTGGAGAGATAACATTATTTTATCACTATAGTAGAGCCACAATATCTTACGCCATTAATAAGAAACACATAGGGACTCTAGTCAAGTCACAAACAGCATTACCTGGCTGTCTATGGGTGTGCTATATGTTTAAGCCATTTATTTCTCCAATGATCTATTACTCCATGCTGTAATTTTAGGTTGCAGTAAATTGATATAAGAACAGGAATAAGCGATCTGCTTTCTACTGACAAGTCTAATAAGAGCGGTATTAGCATGCACTAATTTTCTTTTCCTCAGACCATGTACACTGATATGAAAGCACCCCTATTTATGCCCAGTGCTGGGTTAAATGTACAGGACATTGATGAATGGCTGCTAAACTGATTCTTGGTGGATGCAGAAGGATATTTTTGTGGAGCTTTTCATCAAGACTTCTATTCATGATATTTAATATATCATTATTGATATGTATATACATTGAGATCTATAGCAGCTGAATGAGGTCCACGCATTATAGGGTGTGCAGTTTGACAATGCTGCCTATTTGTAATGGTGAAGGGTGAAGGCCTTATTCATTTAGCTTAGATCTAGAATAATAGGAAAAGGGGAAGGCGGTTTCATTTCCCCTTTTCTTCATGGGAAGAGCGGCAGGAATAGAAAAGCCCGGAGCAGCAGAATGTAATGAGGTATGAGTAGGGCGGGCATGACGGTGGTAGCAGAGTTAGTAAGGAGAGAAGGGGTGGAAACAAGGTGCCGAGGGGGAGGGAGTGAGAGGGAGGGGATAGATAAAAGAGATCCCGCCCTGGGAGGAGTAAGCAGAGAGTTGTGGAAAGTTTCCAGGTTGGCAGCATGGCGGAGATCGAGCGCCTGATGGCCCAATTGCGAGAAGAAGCGGTGGTGCGGGGCTCGGCATGGCTCCAGGAGACGATCGGCTCTGCGCTGAACGGGATGGAGCGGCTGGCAAGCGAGAGCGGTAGGAGCGGTAATAGAGCGCGCCGGTCTTGGCTGCCCGAACGTTTCTCCCCAGACCACCCATCAGCAACACAGCAGCAGGCGGGCAGTCCCGGGTCGGGACTCCCGGTAGGCCCACCGGCCAAACGAGCGACAGGGGATGAAGGGAGCAGCACCTATACGGCCCCAGCGGGACGGAGCAGTGGACAGGAGAGGGAGAGAGCAGCGGTGAGGCCTAGTAGAAGACGACATGTGGGGAGTGTGAGCCCCGCCCCCAGGATGACGCCGGGCAGCTCATCAAGCTTGGACACAGCAGCACATGGTGGGGTCCCTGGGCCTTCTACTACAGCGGCAGGGGACAAGAGGAGGGGAGAGCGCGGTCGACCTGGACTGGCAAAAGACTAGAAAGGGCAGAGATAGTCACCAGAAAGCACCACATCCCATAGTTGAATGTAAATAGGAGTGAAGGCTATTTCGCCAAAAGGGGGGGTTTCCCCAGGGACTTTAAAGGTGCTATTTAAATAAACAATATGATCAACAATCAATAAATCTGTACAATCATGTTATATAAAATCTATATTTTTATTAAATCATAAATTAAAATACCTATGCCTCAAAAAGATGAGACATCATCAAAAAAAAGGTTGAACATACGTAAAGGGTTTCCTTGTCTTCATGTGACCACAGGGGAATATAAAGTCTTAAAGTAGTCCTTTAAATAATGCAAAATAAATTCAAAATTAGCCAAAGAAAGAATGCAAAGTGCATCCAGCTTCGTTCCTAAGTTATGTGAAAAATCATTACCTTAGATAAAACCAATTTGATAATGGCTTGAATCACAAAAGTCTCACAGCACATGCAGACCATAAAGACCAGAATACATCGATAGTATATTGAGCTGGCCACTGGTAAGAACTATGGTTGGTTGTGCAGAGGGAGCAATCCCTTTCCAGCAATACTATCTAGATAAAAATACAATAGAAAAAGCCATTAGAGCTTTGTGAGTGCAGCTGACCGTCAAGAGTGACAGGGCTGCAGGTATAGCACTTACTTGTAGAACATCAATTCGGCATCTGGGCTCGAGAACACTCCATGCCTCCTCAATAGAGAAGCGCCGGTAACAGAGCAGTGTGCAGTATGTGAACCACCTTTATATATTCCCCATCGCGGCGGCGTCTGATCTCACCGCTGGGATGCGGACGCTCATTGAACGAATGTGAACAATGATCGGTTTGCCCTCTCTTTTCCCCTTAGTCAAGATGGCGCCATCGGCACCCGTATGCTCTACAGGCTTTCAGTGGTGTAAGCATGCGCACTAAGCATTACGAACGCCGCTGACGTCGGAATGACGTCGCCGCGTTCCCCCACGGTGCTGTGACGCAGGCATCCTCAATGAGCGTCCGCATCTCGGCATTATTTAAAGGACTACTTTAAGACTTTATATTCCCCTGTGGTCACATCAAGACAGGGAAACCCTTTACGTATGAGAGCCCCTCTGTTGAAAATTGGTAGCAGGTTATCAGCTAATTCAATCGCTTATGCAGTGTTGGTGTATTACAGCCTGGTAAGATTTGTAAAGCAAAAATTTTCTGTATGGTTCTTTTTCCTATATATATACATTTTGTATGTTGCTATTATTTTTCTGTACAATCTTCATTTCATTATTTGAATCAAACATCATTAGATGTATATTGTGTATTGCCAACCAGCATGGTAAAAAAACTCTTCATGATGTTATATGTATTGATCATTGTTATTTTCCTACTGTTTAGAGTCCACTACAATCATTGCCTTAAAACTCCTGAAGAAGCTCGTATTAGAGCGAAACATGTCGAGCGGCAGATTGTCATGGAATCAATTAAGTAGTTTCATCCTGTTGCACCTTGTAATGTGATTTTTTTTGGTGGATTTATAATTATGTTCAACCTTTTTTTTGATGATGTCTCATCTTTTTGAGGCATAGGTATTTTAATTTATGATTTAATAAAAATATAGCTTTTATATAATATGATTGTACAGATTTATTGATTGTTGATCATATTGTTTATTTAAATAGCACCTTTAAAGTCCCTGGGGAAACCCCCCCTCCCCCCTTTTGGCGAAATAGCCTTCACTCCTATTTACACTGGACTGGCAAAAGGTAGAGCGGGGGCCGACAGGAATGCGGTTTCCCACACCGGTCCTGGGAAGGCTGTCCAGAAGTCGGGAGGAGCGGTAGCTGCGCGGAGCAGGGGAAGATTGGAGATGTCTGCGGCAGCCATGGTCGACAGGCCTGATGGGCCTTCATCTGAAGAGGAAGAGGAGACGGTTCCTAGTTTGCTGGAGGAGGGTTCCGAATTGGAAGAGGAGGCGGCCCCCCTTTCCAGGAGAACAGCGGCAGGGGAGTGCAGAAGGTCGGCTGATGGGGCGACACCTCTGCAGCCCGGTAAGTCTGCTATATTAGGGGCTAATGTTGGTATTACTACTATTGAGGGGATAGGGGTTACTGCGGGTGTGACAGTCGCCGGTGCGGTAAGCAATGAAACAGCTGAGGGGGCTTCGGGTTTGTTGGGGTTTTTGGCGGGCATCAAAGAGTTAGTACAAAGGTTTGAGGCTGCAGAGCGGTCTACTTCGGGCCCGACGGCTGCTTGGGTCCCACCAGCAGGGAGTAACGAGTTAAGCGGTACTGCAGGAGGGGCTGGGGCGCCAGCAGTGGCGGCTGCGTTGACCGTGCAGGAGGCAACGGGGAGTGGTGACATGCAGGGGAAGGACAATGCGGCAGTGTCTAAGGAAGCCGTGGGGAGGCAGGATATAACCAGGCTGGCTGATGCAGCCCGATGTGAGGTATACGTGTGTTACGAAGGGCCGCTGGAAGCTCACCTGAAGCAAGAGGTTCGTGAAAAATTGTGGAAGGGTGAGTATGTGGAAATTTTTTCACTGCTGCCCTTAGAGAAGTTTAACCTTGATAGAGTAGAACCAGATGGTTCCAAGAAGGAAGATGAGGAGAAGAGGAGGTATCGGTTAATACCTAGGACATTTGCTAACTGGTTGCAGGCGTTTGCAATAATGGCAAGTGTTATTGGGGAGAAACAACCCGAACACTGTTTGGCGTTGTTTTGCTATCAAGATGCGATAGGGGAGGCATATAGAGTTTATGGTGGCACAGCGTGGCTTAGGTACGATGAGCAGTTCAGGCAGAGGCGAGCGGTTTGCCTGGAGTTACGTTGGGACCACAAAGACATCAGCCTGTGGATGCGGTTGATGACGACGGCGAGGGCACCTAACCAGTTTTTTCAGGGAGGAGCCGGTGGACCTTCGGCCCAACGACACTTGGCTGGAAACAAAAAAGGGATTTGTTGGCAGTATAACATCGGGGCCTGCAAGTTTGGGACTACGTGTAAGTACAAGCATGATTGTTCAGGTTACGGGAGAACGCATCCGGCATCCAGATGTTTTAAGCAAGGTAAAGGTCGATCAGGAGAGGCTGGGAATAAAAGGGAGGACCCCGGTGAAAGTGGAAAGGATACGGCCGTTTCTCGGTAGGTATCCTGACAGAAGAGCGGCAATCCTATTGGAAGAAGATTTTTCGTTCTAAGATCCCATGCATGTTAACGGTTATTCCCCCTGTGCCTCAAAATTTGCGGTCCGCATTGCAACATCCGGAGGTGGTTTCAGAGAAACTGAAAAAGGAGGTTGCAATGGGGAGAATGGGTGGTCCTTTCGCAGCGGCGCCGTTGGCAGATCTGGTGGTATCGCCACTGGGGGTGGTGCCCAAGAAAGAGCCCAACAAATTCAGGCTCATTCCAACTTGTCGTTCCCGAAAGGGGGATCAGTGAATGATGCTATAGAACAAGAGGCATGCTCAGTGACTTATACGTCATTTGATGCAGCAGTGGGATGGGTACGTCGTTACGGAAAGGGAGCTTTGATGGCAAAGGCAGATGTGGAATCAGCTTTCCGACTGCTGCCAGTTCACCCGGAAAGTTTCCGGCTGCTTGGATGCCATTGGAATGGGGAATTCTATTCTACATGGACAAATGCCTACCAATGGGTTGCTCAGTGTCTTGCGCAATATTTGAGCAATTTAGCTCGTTCGTGGAATGGGTAGTGAGGGACGTATCGGGTGTAAATTCAATAATTCACTATCTGGACGACTTCCTGTGTATAGGCCCGGCTTCTTCCAGAATCTGCGCGGTGCTCCTGGCGACATTGGCACATATCACGGACAGATTCGGCATTCCATTGGCTGCAGACAAGACGGAGGGACCTTGCACGGTTATCAAGTTCTTAGGCATAATACTGGATTCGGATGCAATGGAATGCAGGTTGCCGGAGGACAAGTTGGAGGACTTAAAAAAGGAGATAGCAGGTTTGCTCGGATTGCGGAAGGTACAATTGCGAGTGTTACAATCGGTGTTGGGCAAACTTAATTTTGTGTGCCGCATACTACCGATGGGGAGAGTGTTCAGTCGCCAGCTGGCGGCTAGCACAAGTGGCATAAAATCACTGAAGCATTTCGTTAGGCTAGTAAGAACGCATAGGGAAGATTTAAGGGTATGGCATACCTTTTTGGAGTCTTTCAACGGTAGGGCGATGTGGATGTCGGGCCCAGTCAGCAATTTTGACTTGGAGCTATTTACCGACGCTGCGGGGTCCACAGGCTTTGGGGCGTTTTTTCAGGGTCGGTGGAGTGCAGGCCCTTGGCCACAATCTTGGATAGAGGAGGGCTTCACAAAAATTTAGTACTGCTGGAATTGTTTCCAGTGGTTCTGGCAGTTGAACTATGGGGGGCATCTTTCAGGGATCTGAAAGTGCGTTTCCATGGCGATAACTTGGGGGTGGTGCAAGTGATAATGGTCTGGTCTTGTTTTATTGGGGAATAAGGGTTTAAAGGGTTTAGATAATGGTTGAGAGTACCATCTGTTATCCAACAGTCAAGGCAGTTTCAAGTTCCCCCTGGGAGCTCGTGGTTCTCAGGGGGATCTCCTGGTACTCACGTGGCTTAGGAGAGGAATACAGGTGACCTCTCCTGGGTTTTGTGTGCCAGCCCGAAAAAATCCAGATGAATCTGGACGAAACTGGCCCCCAAAAGGGCTATAAAAAGGGGGTCCTGTCCCGTCAGGCTAAATCGCCTCAGAAAACGGAGTTGTGGTGCCCCCCCCTCCCCTTTTTGTTGCGGCTGTAGTTATGTGGTGGTGTCACCTTTGTACAAAATAACATACATACATAGGGAGATTAGTATGTGGAAATTAATAAAGTTATCAATTGGTATATTGATGTTTATATTGTGTGGAAAGTTATGAAGTTGGAATATATTATATGCAGCCTGAGTCGTAATGGCTAGGTTGCTTAAACCCCTTCCCGCCGAGCGTACGCAGAAGTGCGTACTCAGCTTTCGGGGATTATACCGAGATGATGCCCGCAGCTGCAGGCATCATCCCGGTACCGTTGTTTAGTGCCGTCGATCGGCTATCCGAATATAACAACGATGCGGCTAAAAGCCGCTTGGCTGTTATACTGGACAAGTGGGAAGGGATGTCCCCCCCTCCCGCCGCTCTTACCCAGCCTCCCGTTCGATTGGGAGGCACGCTGGCCAATCGGCTGCCTCCGGCGGCTGGGGGCGGGCTGGAACGAAGCTGTGGACGACTTCGTTCCAGCCTTCTCATTGTAAACGCGGAAGCGACATCATGGCGTCACTTCCCATTTACTCGGTTGCCAATGGCACCGATTTAAAAAAAATACACAGTATTCAGAATAGCCGTTTTCGGCGATCTGAATACTTTGCAGTGCAAAGGAGGAATCGGGGGTCTTTTAGACCCCCGATCCCTCCATAAAGAGTACCTGTCACCACATATTACTGTCACAAGGGATGTTTACATTCCTTGTGACAGCAATAAAAGTCATCAAAAATTTTTTTTTTTTAAAACACAATTTATAAATATATAATTAAATAAAATAAATAAGAAAAAAAAATTTTTTAAAGCGCCCCCGTCCCTGCGAGCTCGCGCAGCAAAGGAAACGCATACGGAAGTTGCGCCCGCATATGTAAACGGTGTTCAAATCACACATGTGAGGTATCGCCGCGATCATCAGAGCGAGAGCAATAATTCTAGCACTAGACCTCCTCTGTAACTCTAACCTGGTAACCGTAAAAAAAATTTAAATCGTCGCCTATGGAAATAGGTACCGTAGTTTGTCGCCATTCCACGAGTGCGTGCAATTATAAAGCGTGAAATGTTTGGTATCTATTTACTCGGCGTAACGTCATCTTTCATATTATACAAAAAAATTGGGGTAACTTTACTGTTTGGATTTTTTAAAATTCATGAAAGTGTCCCTTATCCCAAAAATTTGCGTTTAAAACACTGCTGAACAAATACTGTGTGATATAAAATATTGTAACAATCTCCATTTTATTCTCTAGATTCTCTGCTAAAAAAATATATATAATCTTTGGGGGTTCTAAGTAATTTACTAGCAAAAAATATGGATTTTAACTTGTAAACACCAAATTTCAAAAATAGGCTTAGTCATGAAAGGGTTAAACTTTATATATTTGGTCTTTTATATGATGAATTAATATATTGTTTGCCCCCCCCCCAGTTTTGACTGTGGTATCTTATCTAACAACCCCCCCCCCCCACCGTGTATACTGTTCCTAGAGTCGCCACTGTGTAACTGTGTAAAAGATAAAGTATAACAGCTAATGGACAGTGAAGGGGGGGCTTGGGTGGCCATCAGGGTTGGCCATGTACGGCCAGCATGGGAGAGACCTGTCATCTGCACTGCCCATCACCTCACTTCATAGTGCGCAACCCAGCTCAGCCTCAGCACCGCTGCATTGCTGAAAGGCAGCCAATGGCTGTGCAGCAATGCCGGTCTCTGAAATTCCAGCCAATGAGGCTGTAGCAATGTTCCTGCATGACGTTAGCCCTCCCAGTTCACTTGTTCATTTGTTTTTGTGCGTGTTTGCAAAATTAAAGTGGGCCAGTCTGGATGAAGTCCAGGGCCAAATTTTTGTCCCAGTCCAGCCCTGCCTTGGAGTCAGTAGTAATAGCACCACACAGTATCTTTAATGGCTCAGTCTATGGCAGGCACTATGCAGAGGCACAGCTTCTGATGAGCACAGCACAATAACTTTACTCACTTTAGAGAAGTCTTTCTGCACAAGTAACCTTGCAGCCAGCACTCTTAGACAACGACAGCAGCTCCTCAGTCCACACAACAGGCAACGCACAGCAGAATGGAGCAACGCAGGTCTCAGTACTCACTGATTCCCCTCGATGGTCCTGTAGTAACACAACAGTAAACAGGCTGGAAAGCTAGTCACCTTGTAGCAGATCACTTTACACAGGCAGGTGTACAGCTTGGAGGTTTATGTCTGTTTTTAGTGACTTTTTTCTCCAGTAGCAGCCAACCAGTGATCCCTTTTCTGCTTCTTTCCTCAGTCTACAACTCACTCCACCCTGGAGGCACTCTGAAAAGTGTAGTTCGTAATGTTTCTTTCACAGGACTGTGTCACAGTGTGAAGAATACATCTCCCATCAGCCCCACTTCCTCCCTACATGCTTTTTGCCATTCCCAGATGGCACAACAGTCCATATCCTCTCTCTCTCTCTGTGATCCCAATTTATGGGCAGGGCTTACTTGGGCTACACACACAGCCCAGCAGTAGCAATAATTATAGCCCAGCTACAGTATAATCACCTAGTCATTGGTTTCAATTGGTGGTATGCTGTTCCCCCAACCTGTTTCATCATTCTGAATCAAAGCTATTCATTAGATTGAACCTCCATTAGCCATGCAGGGTCATGTTCACAACACATTTCTCTGACATATTTCCTCCCGCCAAGGGACTTCCTCAGGGGGTGAAACAAATATTGGGGGTGGTTTTTGGATTCCCCCTATTTATTATAAATATGTATTAACTTGTCTATTCCTATAATTAGCTAGTCTATCAAAGGTCAGATAAAGTTAACAGTGATGATTTAACAACAATATTAGCTGTAAAAATTAGTACACTGTTTAAAGACTTACAGACCGCCCGTCGTTATATGACGGTACTTTGAAGAGGGATATCGTTGTTATGGCAGCAGCTTGCTGCCATAACCCCGGTATCCTCTTCTTCAGTGGTACGGTCCACTTTCAGATAAAAGTGGTCTCTGCGGCATATCATTGCCAATCAGTGCCACCTATTAGTGCCCATCAATGCCACCTAACAGTGCCCATCAGTGCCACCTATCAGTGCTCATCAGTGCCACATATCAGTGCCACCTATCAGTGCCCATAAGTGCGGCACATTAGTGCCTCCTCATCAGTGCCACCTAATCAGTGCCCATAAGTGCCCCCTCATCAGTGCCCAATAGGTGCCACCTCATCAATACCCACCAGTTAAGCCTATCAGTGCCCATCAGTGCTGCCTCATCAGCGCACATCAGTGAAGAAGAAAAATGACTTAATTACAAAATTTACTGACAGAAACTAAGTAAAAAAATGTTTTTTTCACATTTTTTTGGTCTTTTTTTTTTGTAAAAAATAAAAAAACCAGCAGTGATTAAATACCACCAAAAGAAAGCTCTATTTGTGTGAAGAAAATGATAAAAAATTCACCTTGGTACAATGTAGCATGACCGAACAATTGTCATTCAAAGTGCAATAGCGCTGAAAGCTGAAATAGGGGAGGGGCCAGGACGGAGCGATCAGTGCTGAGCTGGGAAGAGGATTTTTGACACCCCGCAGCACGCCGATTAGCGCTATTTCTGCCTATATTGTTTGGTGCACAAGAGCACCTGTGAAATGTGAGTACCCCAGTGTGGGGATTGGGTTTTGTATATGTTTTAAATAAAGTATCTGGCGATATCACACTATAGTCCCTTCTCTTTTCTGGGTTGTTACTTGTGGAGCCTGAAAGTGCCTGTCTGGAGATCGTCTGTTGTTCCATCATTGAGCCCAGGGGTGGCTCCACAGCGTGTATTGACGCAGCTAAACACTGTGTCACACGCTCTGAGGTGAGCGCAACTACTTTGGGGGTCACTGAGGCACATCACGGCAGAGTTTGAGCACTGCGATTCAGCTATTGGATTTCTTTGTGAAACACTTCATGCACAGTTCACTTTGAAACTTTTTCACTGCATGTTGCTGTATGATACTATATTGGAAGAACTTACAGGAAAGGACGGTCACTATTTCAAATCATCACGTATCACTCATGTGTTGATTGATCACTTGTCACTCATATGATTTTATTGGAGTTTTGCATGTGACATAAATTTTTTAAATTTTATATTTTTTATTTTTTATGCACGTATTTATTTATAAGTTTCATTTGTAATTCATTGAACATTATCATTGTGGGTATGTTATAGATATATAGATACATATAAGGTGCACTTTTGCACATTGCACTTTACATTTATACATAGAGCATTTTGGTGTATTTTTCTTACACATTAATCTTTGTAAGGTTATTGTTGTTTTTTTTTTTGAATATTAATAAGTGAGCATTATATTTATTCGCACGTATTTAGCACATGTGGCATTCAGTTTAAGAATGTTTTTTTGATTTGAATATGTGGAATGAATTCAGGGTTGGAATCACGTGCACATAGCACTTTTTTCATATGATATCAATTGAGTGAATGTTTACAGAGACACATACCTGAGCACAACGCAATTATTTCTATTTATACTCACCGCATGAATACGTGATCAGCGTTTGCAGCTGGGCATTTACATTTTGTTTAGTTTATTCTTCGGTAAGGTATAGGATTATTGTGGCTCGCAAGTCTTTTTCCCTTATATTATGATATAACAACAATATTAGCTGTAAAAATTAGTACACTGTTTAAAGACTTACAGACCGCCCGTCGTTATATGACGGTACTTTGAAGAGGGATATCGTTGTTATGGCAGCAACTTGCTGCCATAACCCCGGTATCCTCTTCTTCAGTGGTACGGTCCACTTTCAGATAAAAGTGGTCTCTGCGGCATATCATTGCCAATCAGTGCCACCTATTAGTGCCCATCAATGCCACCTAACAGTGCCCATCAGTGCCACCTATCAGTGCTCATCAGTGCCACATATCAGTGCCACCTATCAGTGCCCATAAGTGCGGCACATTAGTGCCTCCTCATCAGTGCCACCTAATCAGTGCCCATAAGTGCCCCCTCATCAGTGCCCAATAGGTGCCACCTCATCAATACCCACCAGTTAAGCCTATCAGTGCCCATCAGTGCTGCCTCATCAGCGCACATCAGTGAAGGAGAAAAATGACTTAATTACAAAATTTACTGACAGAAACTAAGTAAAAAAATGTTTTTTTCACATTTTTTTGGTCTTTTTTTTTAGTAAAAAATAAAAAAAAAACCAGCAGTGATTAAATACCACCAAAAGAAAGCTCTATTTGTGTGAAGAAAATGATAAAAATTCACCTTGGTACAATGTAGCATGACCGAACAATTGTCATTCAAAGTGCAATAGCGCTGAAAGCTGAAATAGGGGAGGGGCCAGGACGGAGCGATCAGTGCTGAGCTGGGAAGAGGATTTTTGACACCCCGCAGCACGCCGATTAGCGCTATTTCTGCCTATATTGTTTGGTGCACAAGAGCACCTGTGAAATGTGAGTACCCCAGTGTGGGGATTGGGTTTTGTATATGTTTTAAATAAAGTATCTGGCGATATCACACTATAGTCCCTTCTCTTTTCTGGGTTGTTACTTGTGGAGCCTGAAAGTGCCTGTCTGGAGATCGTCTGTTGTTCCATCATTGAGCCCAGGGGTGGCTCCACAGCGTGTATTGACGCAGCTAAACACTGTGTCACACGCTCTGAGGTGAGCGCAACTACTTTGGGGGTCACTGAGGCACATCACGGCAGAGTTTGAGCACTGCGATTCAGCTATTGGATTTCTTTGTGAAACACTTCATGCACAGTTCACTTTGAAACTTTTTCACTGCATGTTGCTGTATGATACTATATTGGAAGAACTTACAGGAAAGGACGGTCACTATTTCAAATCATCACGTATCACTCATGTGTTGATTGATCACTTGTCACTCATATGATTTTATTGGAGTTTTGCATGTGACATAAATTTTTTAAATTTTATATTTTTTATTTTTTATGCACGTATTTATTTATAAGTTTCATTTGTAATTCATTGAACATTATCATTGTGGGTATGTTATAGATATATAGATACATATAAGGTGCACTTTTGCACATTGCACTTTACATTTATACATAGAGCATTTTGGTGTATTTTTCTTACACATTAATCTTTGTAAGGTTATTGTTGTTTTTTTTTTTTGGAATATTAATAAGTGAGCATTATATTTATTCGCACGTATTTAGCACATGTGGCATTCAGTTTAAGAATGTTTTTTTGATTTGAATATGTGGAATGAATTCAGGGTTGGAATCACGTGCACATAGCACTTTTTTCATATGATATCAATTGAGTGAATGTTTACAGAGACACATACCTGAGCACAACGCAATTATTTCTATTTATACTCACCGCATGAATACGTGATCTGCGTTTGCAGCTGGGCATTTACATTTTGTTTAGTTTATTCTTCGGTAAGGTATAGGATTATTGTGGCTCGCAAGTCTTTTTCCCTTATATTATGATATAACAACAATATTAGCTGTAAAAATTAGTACACTGTTTAAAGACTTACATACAATACAATAGGAATGCTATCATAAAACACTAAAATAAAATATTACAGAGCATATGAATCAAAAGAACATTGATGATACTTTACGTAAGGTCGTCCTCTGTGTTCAATAGCTTTCAGCTGGGCTCAATGGGGCAAGAGAGAGTTCCTCCAGCTGGCCAGTACTTTTAAACTGCACACAGACACCACCCACACAACACCGACTGCCATCCTATCTCAGCATTCTGACAAATGAAATTCAACAAGAGGCATCATTTCTTCTTAAAGCAATTGTTAACCCCAAAAAAATAAAAATATTGATCCTGTTTCTTTAAAGCATGTTATACAGCACAGTACTTGTGCTGTGTGATTTGGCCCTCTCTAACACCTGTAATACCTGGTTGATCCTGCCAGGTTCTGCCCTCCCTTATGTACACTAACCACGGTGTATCATGGCTGCTGAGCCCTGACACTGTGGTCAGTTTACGTGCCTTCATCACCCGCAGCCTGTTTTTTGCAGCTCTGCTCCTGTGTCCTCCTCCCCCCTCCCCTCTCTGCCTGTCAGCTCTGTGTGTGAGCCGCCCCTCCCCTTCTATCACCGTTCCGAGCAGCTCGAACATTACTGCTCCCAATCACTGCCAGCCCCTCTGCTAGGATTACATGATGTATATGTATATGCCATTTTCCAAAAATCTTCTTATAAATACAGTTTTTCTAAGAAGAATCTTAGAAAATGGCATATAGTATATATATCATGAAATCCAAGCAGAGGGGCTGGCAGTGTGCACTGCCTTAACAACCCCTTTAATATATTATTCTTCTGCCCATGCTCCAGGAAGCATGCTGTAGTGACCACTAGGGGCAGCATTTGTCCACGAATCATTGCTATTTGACCAGGGTCCTTTGATGTTTGTGTAACTCAGGATATCTGTCATCTTAGCAGTTGATTTTTGAAACTTTTGTTTGCAATCATGATATTCAGGCACTTCAATTTCATTACACTAGGTGGTTTGAAGCCAAGCCTTCTCATCCCATACTCCCTTGCCAGGGGATATGCGTGAACCTTTTCTTCCAGATGAAGATTCTGATATGCATTCTTCAGTTACATAGCCCTGATAGGTAACCTGCTGAATGGCATTCCAGGCTGCCCCTAAGAGTGACGAGGCTAGGTGTAACCAAATTTCATATTCAAAAACATCTTACATTTTGAAATAAAATATGTTGCCTTCCAACAGGGAGACATGGTCTATTTTGATTTTATTCGGCGTTCAGCTGAAAAACAGTACAGATCAAGCTAGCAATCCAAACAACAATATTAAAAAAAAAGTAAATCACTAAGATGTTATAGGATGCTTATCTAAAAACGGTAAATACAAGCTTTCTAAAAACAAGGGAATTTTCCCTCGGCTTAGTGTGGTAAACATTTACTTTGCAAAGAACACCCAAGCACAAGCAAGGAAAAAAAGCAGTACATGATTGGATGAAGTCAGCAGAGCTTCACCTCATTCACTAATCCAGTGTTTCTCAATTCAAGTCCTCAAGGCACCCCAACAGGTCATGTTTTCAGGATTTCCATCAGATGAAACCACTGTGGCAATTACTAAGGTAGTGAAACTGATCAAATCACCTGTGCAAAATAATCGAAAGCCTAAAAACATGACCTGTTGGGGCGCCTTGAGGACTGGAGTTGATAAAAACTGCACTCATGTGCAGAGTCTAACAGGGCGGACATGTACTGTTAGAGCTCCACTCCGTGAGGGATAAAAGCCGCCATTACTAACGAACCCACCGGCAACTAATTCACTAATCCTCATCTGTTCCCAGGATACCAGAGCTTCATTTTGACCGAAAATGGTGCTAGGAGGCAGCCGCATTAAAGCAAAGAATACCTCCAGCAAAGAGGTACAGGCGCAGGCTTTAGCTAAAATGGCACCAGCTCCCTCATCCTCAAATACCTCAGTGTGCTCACACAAACAAAAGCTATCACAGCCAGACAGAAATACTCCTCACAAGGCACTTCACAAGACTCCTCTGCTCCCCCAGCTCTTTTAAAACAATTTAAAAAAATGCTTTGTAAAGTATTAAAACAGGCATCGGAACACATTACCAACAGTCTGACTAAAGAAATAAGGGAGCTGGGCAACCGTACAACAGAATTAGAGCTCAAAGTGGAAGAAATAGAAACTAAAGCACAGGATTTTATGACTGATATGGAAAACATAAAAGAAGAGAACTTAATACTACAATCCAGATTGGAAGACTATGAGAACCGAGCCAGGCGCTCCAATTTGCAGGGGAAATCAGGGGAATTCCAGAAACGGTAACTGACATTCAATCTACAGTAACAGCACTTCAAGAACTCCAACCGGCTATACCAATTGAACGTCTTGAAATGGACAGCGTTCACCGAGCCCTCACACCCAAAAAAATTGATGGCCCTCCACGCAATATAATCGCAAAGTTCCATTATTATCGAACAAAAGAACAACTTTTGGCTGCAGCTCAGGATAAAAATGCCTTAACCTTTCAGGGTCACAACTATCAGCTTTTTGCTGAACTGTCTCAATTAACCATATCTAAACGGTGTGCAACCTCAGTTAGTAGAGCTGCAACTTCATAGCACCACTTACCAATGGGGTTTCCCGTTCTCCATACGCTTTGTTAACCAGGGCTCTAAATACATCTGCAGATCTTCGGAAGAACTTCAGCAGACCCTACATGACCTTCACCTGACAGAAGCTGCACCCAACACCAATGCTTCATGCAGAAGATCAGCCTCTTCCTCTTCTCCACACAACTCTTCCCAATCTTTGGAGAAAAACGAAAACCAGCATTCACATAAGAGAGGTCGATACAGTTCCCCTCCTCTGGATCAGGAGGACTCCATGGACTGATAGCGAACTATTCCTTTGATCATTCCTCCAATCTCTTTGAGAGAATTATCTGAAAGACTATTAAATGACCTAATATGGCACTTTTCTGAAATATTATCCTATGTTTTGCATTCTATAATTCAATGGCTTCCAATTAATGGTCTTTTCTGAGCCCTTGCTAGATCCCTTATTGCCCTCACAACTGTTAAACTTCCAAAGGCTTGGTTGGCTTTACACGCTTTTAGTGGGACCATTACCTACTGTTCAAATGCTGTTTCATAGCTCAATATATCCTGATACTCAGATTGATATGAGAATGATATCCAACTCCCCTCCTATCCCAGCCCCATAGACCTCCCTAACGTTTTGGTATCTTTATGTATACTAGTAGGTAATTTTTAACCCCTTGAAATATTATATGAATATCATTTGGTCATTTGATTAAATTTATACTAGTATCTGCAATCAAATATCTCAAGGGTTTCCTCTCCACATTCCCTTCATGTCCTTATTAGGACTTTAATAGCTAAGTAAACCTGCATATGCCTGGGTTGTTTTAACCCTGATGGCTTAAATTCCCCCCTTCTTGATTCATATTTCCCTCCCTATCCCCTTCCATTTTCCTTCCTTCTTCCTAACCCCTCTCCATACTAGACAAGTTGTTCCCAAACTGGAAGATATCATCTGCATCCCATATTTTTCCCCCTTTAGGAACTTCGGGAGAAACTAGAACAGCATTCACCTGGTGCCTTGTAATTGTACATCTTAACAATGTCTCTTAAATAAGGCTTTTCTCCCACGCACGGATGCTCCATGTGCTCTATTGTGCCTCCCTTGATTGCCCACCTATAATATGTGGGAGTTTGACGATGGCCCTTCATTCCCTGATAGGGAATCATTTTCCTTATCACAGGCAATTCTTGAATCGTATTATACGTTTATTCTAAAAATGTATTATCTTAACTCATTTGTTTTCTACTTTCTCTTACTCCATACTCTCCTGGGTCCCCTTCACTTCTCTTCTCCTTCAAGTCCACTCAGGTCGATTCATCCAGCCAGAAATTCGCGATAACCGGTAAGTATTATCTCCTAGATCAACTACCATGGCACCTCTCTAAATATTTTTCCCCTGAATGTTCAGGGTATCAATATACCACAGTAGCGATCTAAAGAGTTCTGTTTTTTTCATGCTCGAAAAGCCCACATGGTTTGTTTACAAGAAACACAGTAAATTCCACACCTAATTTTATGAGTTCCTTCTACCCACAAATATTTACAGCCTTAGCTACTACCAAACAATGTGGAACCCTCATAACTTTCCACTGTTCCACCCCATTCACTCTTCAAACGGAAATCAAAGATCCCAAAGGGCATTACTTAATTCTCATGGGACACATAATGGACACAGCAGTTACCATAGTTTCGTATTACGCTCCCAACAAACAACCCACACCTTTCTTCTCACACATGATGCAGGTAATATCCGTTCATAAGATAGGATTACCTATCATATCTGGAGACTCAAACCAGGTCCTCCTCCCATTCCTAGATAAATCACCCTATAACCCACCCCAAAGTTCAAAAAAGTTGTCTTTCTCTCAGCTTCTCTCTAAACACAATTTAGTGGACACTTGGAGAGAAAATAATCTGACCAAGAGAAGATACACCTACTATTCACACCCACACCAAACATTTACTCGTATTGATCATATCTTTTTAACTACAGTAACGATACCAGAAATACTCAATTCAGACAAAATCCCTATTACATATCACAATGCAGTCTATACCACAATTGCTTTACCTATGCCTAAAGCTCATGATCCTACTTGGTACCTCCCAGATGCAATACTCAAACACCCATCCCATCGCTTAATTATTGAACAAGCCCTGAAAGACTATTTAACACTCAATACCAGCCCTGACATTTCCCCACTAACACTCTGGGAAGCACACAAACCAGTGATGCGTGGAATATTCCAGAGACAATCCGCTATGTTTAACTATTTGCCGACCACCTCCTGTAAATATACGTTGGCAGAATGGCACGGCTGTACGTTACTTTAAATTTGCCGCCGTGCGCGCGCCTGCCGCAAGCTCCGTGAGTTGGGTCGCAGGTCCCGTGGACTCGATCGCCGCGGGGATACCTGTGATCGCCTCACGGATAGGACAAATGGGGAGATGCTGATGTAAACAGCATATCCCTGTTCTGCCTAGTGACAGTGTCACTGATCTCTGCTCCCTGTCATCGGGAAAAAAAATTACTAATAACAATGCCATAAAACTATCCCCTATTTTGTAAGCGCTATAACTTTTGCGCAAACCAATCAATAAACGCTTATTGCGATTTTTTTTACCAAAAATATGCAGTGCCGAAACGCAAAAAAACGCACTGGTCAGGAAGGGGGTAAATCCTTCTGGGGCTGAAGTGGTTAAACGCTAACACAGAAATCTTGCTCGCAAGCTGGAGTCTGAGTTCAACCCATCCTTTGCATCCTTTCAAGATAATCCCACCCCGGCGACAAAAACCCAATTAGAAAAGGCCCGTCTGGAATATGATCTATTCCTCACAGAATCAGCTGAAAAGTCTCTTAACCGATCTAGACATGCCTTTTATATGAAATCCAATAAATCAGGTACTTTTCTGACAAGAACACTCAAATCATTAAACAAATCGTCCAAACCAATCCGACTCAAATTGTCAAAGGACATTTACACTAGTAACCCTGTAAATTATGTCCCCACCTAGCCTCCCTAAACACGACAGCAAATTAATTTAATCCTACTGAAGATGACACCTTCCTTTCCCATTTAAATTTACCTGAGTTAACTCAGGCCCAAAGAAGTCAACTTGACAAACCCATCCTAATAGATGATGGAACTAAAACCATTAAAGAGTTAAAAAGAAATAAGAGACCAGGCCCTGATGGATATTCGGTGTTGCCAACCGCCAGTATTTTTACTGGCAGCCAGTAAAAAATGGGCTAAGTATAAAATTGATGCGCTTTAAATAAATAGTGCACAATATGCTGCTGCGACTAAGCTTAAATCCAGGAATAAAAAATGCATACATGTGAATAAAATAAATAAATAATTATGGTGCTAATACATGTGTTAAAATTGCCAAAATAAATCTTCAAATTGGTGATGTGACGGTGAATATAAATAAAATAATAATGACACTCTGAGTACAATGTCCAGGCAGAGATAAATAGTGGGAGAAAGTAAAAATAATTAAACAGTTCCTTCCCTTAATCCAGATTGATTGACTCACTGGGTTAGATCGTTTGTATCAGGATATTTCGTTTTTCTTGCATCCCACTTCAGCCATAATACTGCTGGTGATTCGGCTCTCAGGATAAAGGTTTTATGCAAAGCAAGAAACTCCCGGTCTATTAGAAGCATTCAAATAAGCAGATTGCAGTCAGCCGCTGTGGACGAGGTTTCCCATAGAGAAACAGCTGCTGTTAACCTTCAGGTGTATTGCAGCACTGAACGTCCTAAGCTCCTCCCACGCGTTACATCACTGACACGTGACTTTTTCAAGGATCCTTGAAAAAGTCACGTGTCAGGTGGTCAGAAGGGACCACCTGGCATGGAGAGAGAGGGTCACTGTGAATCAGAAGGGGACATGTCATGTTGGTGAGGTGTCATCTGTACTGCTGCACACTGCTGTCAGTGTCACTGTGAGTCAATTTCATGCGTGTGTGTGTGTGCCGCTCATTCTAATTTCTTGCCCTCTCAATTCCTGTTCCTGAGCTACTTATTTACTATATTGAAAATAAAATAAGAAATATGTTTTTCCCCTAATAGCTACCTTAAATCACTTTGACAATTGCATATTGTGCTTGTTTGCGGCCTAAATACTGAAATTTGCACTTAAAACTGTAGTTTTGTAACTTTTGGATATGCCAGTAAAAACGTGACTGTGCCAGTAAATTTTGGGTGTGGTTTTAATAAATTTCAATCTGGTAGGATGGCAACACTGATATTCGGCCATATATTATCAAACATTTGCAGAGACTTTATCCCCTATCTTGGCTGATGCCTTTAATACTTTATTAGATGGCCACTACTTCAGACAGGAAACACTAACAGCCACCATGTGTGTGGTCCCTAAGCATCACTCTGATGACACCTCTTGTACAAATTATCC
Organism: Lithobates clamitans; assembly: GCA_037952925.1. Lineage (NCBI taxonomy): Eukaryota > Metazoa > Chordata > Amphibia > Anura > Ranidae > Lithobates > Lithobates clamitans. The sequence continues at coordinate 197,781 of JBBGZY010001757.1, read as the reverse complement.
CCCCCTTCTAAATCTTGATAAAAATTTTAGCAAAAATGTTTGCTTTTCCTATCATCTCCACAAGTTTCAGGCCCCAATCTCTTACCCATTCTTAACAGGTTTTTTGCCTTCTCAGACCTCATAATGAAAGAAGAAATGTTTGGTATTAAATATATTTCTCTCTAACACGGAACTGGATTCAGCAAAAGTTGCACTTCCTTTTACTTGGGCAGAGAAATCAATTCCGTATTTAGGGATTCACTTTACAGCCTCTATTTCAGACCTCTTTTCAGCGAATTACCTCCCAACCTTGAGTGAGGTAAGAAATTTGTGGAAGCAACAGTCTCACCTTCCAATATCATGGTTGGGAAGAATTAGTGCAATAAAAATGACAATTCTGCCCAAACTACTGTTTTTGTTTAGAGTTCTTCCGATTCCAATCCCTGCCTATTATTTAAGATTAATACAGAAAAGGGCAATGTCATTTGTTTGGGGCCCCTCCAAACCACATATACCCTTGCACAAGCTAGTGGAGGCCTCGGTTTCCCCAACTTCGCAACCTACTATAAAGCAGCACATATTTCTAGTCTATCCAAATACCACGCAACGCAGGAAATTCCTCTATGAGCAACGATCGAAGCTACAGAATGTGATCCTTTATCGATCTCTAATTTACTCTGGCTTCACCCCAAAGATCGCCCTAATATACGAAATCCCATCACTAAAAACTTTATTTCCCTCTGGGACAGACAATCCCCTCATAATCCTCTCCTCTCCTCTCTCAAAAACCCAGCTTTTTACCCTGCATGGGTCTCCCCCTTATCATTTAAAGTATGGTCCTCCCTAGAAGTTCAGAGGTTACACAAATTTGTCACCTCTATGTCCTTTATCCCATTCCCTCTGTGAAACCTGTGGTCTACCGCAATCAGAATTGTTCTGATACTTTCAAATTAAAAACTTAATCACACCAAATACTAACACTGGCACTCCTCTGACCCAATTCTCAGGCTTTGAATCAGTATGTAAGGAAACCCCCCATACTAGAGGATTAATTTCTTCCCTATACTCCCAACTTTTACTTATTCTCGACTCAGATAAACCTTCCTACACCCAGAAATTGAAAGCGGACCTTGGTCATACCCTTGACAATGTAGACTGGTCTAAGATCTGGTTGGTAACTAAATCATCCTCCCCTAATATTCTAGCAATGGAAGCCAATTACAAAGTGTTGACCCGATGGTGCCTTGTTCCGTCCAGAGTGGCTAAGTATGTGCCTACTTATTCTGCTCTTTGTTTTCGGGGTTGTTCTGATTTGGGCACCCACCTACATATTTGGTGGACCTGCCCAATAGCCCAAACCTTTTGGAGGGGTATTTTTGAATTGGCCCCCAGAATGTTTGACTTGAAGCTACAACTCAACCCTACTACAGAATTACTCAATTTGAAACCGGAGTGCTTAACGCACACTCAATTCAAACTCTTCATTCAGCTTCTTACAGCCGCAAAGCAAGTGGTAGTGAAGGCATGGAAATCCCCTTCATTGCTGATAGCTGAGACAAAACACAGGATGCATAATTCCATGATTCATGCTAAAATGGTGGCCATAGAACCAGATCAGATCCCAAAATTTGAAAAATTATGGCACCCATGGATAAAACACCATTTACCATCAACCTTTGATGAAAATGTTCTCATGCCATGGTAGCTGATCTATAATTAACCATATCATATCTCGTGGTGGCTTATGAACCGACCAAGTGGACTCCTTTTTCTTCTCTCCTTTACTCTCTTTCTTTTTTTTTTCACCCCACCTTCCCTTTTTATGATTTTGAAGCTCTTGATCTTACAGAATATTACTTTCTTCCTCAGCCTATTCATAGTAACTTCAGTTGATCTAATAGGTTATCCTAGTATAGGATATGTTCTCACATGGTTCTTTACCAACATTTCTGATTATATTTAGTTATCTATTACATACTCTAAATGTCTACATTAGAGATGAGCCAAACACCCCCCGGTTCGGTTCGCACCAGAACCTGCGTACGGACCGAAAATTCGCACGAACGTTAGAACCCCATTGTCGTCTATGGGACTCGAACGTTCTAAATCAAAAGTGCTCATTTTAAAGGCTAATTTGCATGGTATTGTCCTAAAAAGGGTTTGGGGACCCGGGTCCTGCCCCAGGGGACATGTATCAACGCAAAAAAAACTTTTAAAAACGGCCGTTTTTTCGGGAGCAGTGATTTTAATGATGCTTAAAGTTAAAAAAAAAGTGAAATATACCTTTAAATATCGTACCTGGGGGGTGTCTATAGTATGCCTGTAAAGTGGCGCGTGTTTCCCGTGCTTAGAACAGTCCCTGCACAAAATGTCATTTTTAAAGGAAAAAATCTCATTTAAAACTGCTTGCGGGTTTAATGTAATGTTGGGTCCTGGCAATATGGATGAAAATCAGTGAGACAAATGGCATGGGTACCCCCCAGTCCATTACCAGGCCCTTTGGGTCTTGTATGGATATTAAGGGGAACCCCGCACCCAAATTAAAATAAGAAAAGGTGTGGGGCCACCAGGCCCTATATACTCTGAACAGCAGTATACAGGCGGTGCAAACAAGACAGGGACTGTAGGTTTGTCGTTAAGTAGAATCTGTTTGTAATTTTGAACGGGTACATTTTTAACGTGTTTAGCTCCAGCCAAAATAAGCTTTTTGGAAAACATAGGGAAGGGTTATCACCCCTGTGACATTTGTTTTGCTGTCTGTCCTCCTCTTCAGAAGATTTCACCTCACTTTTTGTCCCAATGACAAATGTTTTTTGAAAATTTGGGTTTTTTTGTGGAACAAGGAATGGAAAGCATCAGTGGAAAGGAAAAATGTTTTTCCCATATTAACTCTTACAGGAGAGAATTTCACTTCCTAGGGGTAGATTTCATTTCACTTCCTGTTCTCTCCTTCCGTTTGCAAGTAGGAGTCCTTTGTAAGTTAGATGTTTGAAAGTAGGGGCCTGCCCTATATACTCAGCAGAAATTTGGGCCTTAGGTGTTGTTGTGGCCACAACACTGTAAGCCCTCACAGGGCCCTGCTGTGAAATATTAGATCAAGAATTGTAAATACATGCCCCTGTTGAACATGGGCAGAAAAATTGTGCCTTTGGTGCTGGTGGTGGTGCTGGTTCCACAACACTGTAAGTCCTCACTCGCACTTGGTGGGCGCAGAAATGGGCCCCGCTGTGAAATATTAGATCAAGAATTGTAATTACATGCCCCTGTTGAACAAGGGCAGAAAAATTGGGCCTTTGGTGGTGGTGCTGGTGCCACAACACTGTAAGTCCTCTCTCGCCCTTGGTGGGTGCAGAAATGGGCCCTGCTGTGAAATATTAGATCAAGAATTGTAATTACATGCCCCTGTTGAACAAGGGCAGAAAAATTGGGCCTTTGGTGGTGGTGGTGGTGGTGCCACAACACTGTAAGTCCTCAAGACACTCTAGTTGGAACGCAGGAACGAGCCCTGCTGCAAAGTATTGCATCAAAAATTGTAATTACACGCCCCTGTTAAACAGGGGCTGAAAAATTGGGCCTTAGGCACTGGTGCTGGTGCCACAACACTGTAAGTCCTCACAGATACTCTAGTTGTAACGCAGAAACGAGCCCTGCTGCAAAGTATTGCATCAAAAATTGTAATTACACGCCCCTGTTAAACAGGGGCTGAAAAATTGGGACTTAGGCACTGGTGCTGGTGCCACAACACTGCAACCCCTCACAGATACTCTAGTTGTAACGCAGAAACGAGCCCTGCTGCAAAGTATTGCATCAAAAATTGTAATTACACGCCCCTGTTAAACAGGGGCTGTAAAATTGGGCCTTAGGCACTGGTGGTGTCGCCCAGAACCAAAAATGTTCTTACAAGCTATCAGCGTGATCATTGAGGAGGAAGAGGATAATTACTCAGGGATAGTCACTCAGCATCAGCATAGGCAGTCTTTGAAGGGATCTGAGATTTTAAAAAAAATTATTCGGTTACATCAGCAGCAGGCGCTTGGTAGCTGGTGGTGATCCAAGACTGATTCATTTTTATGAAGGTCAGTCGATCGACCGAGTCGGTGGACAGACGCACCCTGTGATCGGTTACAAAGCCTCCAGCAGCACTGAATGTGCGTTCCGAAAGAACGTTGGATGCAGGACAGGCCAGTAGCTCAATTGCATACTGTGCAAGCTCTGGCCAGTGATCCATCCTCAAGACCCAGTAACCCAGAGGATTTTCGGTGGGAAAGGTGTCCAGGTCAGATCTTGCCCCTAGGTATTCCTGCACCATGTAAAACAGACGCTGGCGATGGTTGCTGGAACCGATCATACCTTGAGGCTGTGGAACAAAAAATTGTCTGAACGCATCGGTCAGACGGCCACCTTCTCCACCGCTCCTTCTTTGACTGACCGAAGCCTCAGCAACACGTTGTCCAGAAACAGGAGTTTGTAACCTCCCAGTCTCTGGGAACGCGTTGCACAGACCTTTCTGCAAGGCCTCCCGAAGATGTTTCATCCTCTGCTCCCTCTGCGATGGCAAGATAAGGTCTGCAACCTTACCCTTGTAACGTGGATCAAGGGGGGTTGCCAGCCAGTATTGGTCCTTCTCCTTGATACCACGAATACGAGGATCCTTACGCAGGCTTTGCAGGATCAGGGAGGCCATGCAGCGTAGGTTTGCTGAGGCATTCGGTCCGGAGTCCTCTGGGTCACTAAGGACGACATGGTCCGCAGCCACCTCCTCCCAGCCACGTACAAGTCCATGTGTTTCTTGGGACTGATCCCTTAAAGACTGCTGCTGATGCTGAGTGCCAGGCTCCACCTCCATACTGACACAATCTTCCTCCTCCTCCTCCTCCTCTCCCTGTGTGATCGGCGGGCACGCAGGAACACTGTCTGGATAAAGGGGGCCTTGAGAGCTAAGGAAGTCCTCCTCTTCCTGCCTCTGTTCTGCCTCAAGTGCCCTGTCCATTATTCCACGCAGCGTGTGCCCCAACAGGTGGACAAGGGGGACAGTGTCACTGATGCATGCACTGTCACTGCTCACCATCCTCGTGGCCTCCTCAAATGGTGACAGGACAGTGCATGCATCCCTGATCATGGCCCACTGGCATGGGGAAAAAAAACCAAGCTCCCCTGACCCTGTCCTGGTGCCATAGTCGCACAGGTACTCATTGATGGCCCTCTGCTGCCTGTGCAGCTGCTGCAGCATGGCCAACGTTGAGTTCCACCTGGTGGGCATGTCACAGATTAGGCGGCTCTTGGGCAGGTTAAACTCCTTTTGGAGGTCCGCCAGCCGAGCACTGGCATTATATGACTGGTGGAAACGACACAGACTTTCCTGGCCTGCCTCAGGGCATCCTGTAAGCCCGGGTACCTGCCCAAGAACCGCTGCACCACCAAGTTAAGGACGTGAGCCAAACAGGGCACATGGGTCATTTGTCCCTGTGGGAGGACAGAGAGGAGGTTGGTGCCATTGTCGCAAACCACCATTCCTGCCTTAAGTTGGCGTGGCGTCAACCACCTCTGAACCTGCCCCTGCAGAGCTGAAAGAACCTCTGCCCCAGTTTGGCTCCTGTCCCCCAAGCACACAAGCTCAAGCACCGCATGGCATCTTTTGGCTTGCGTACTTGCTTAGCCCCTTGAACGGCTACGGAGCACTGCTGGTTCCGAGGAAAAAGCACAGGAAGAGGCCATGGAGGAAGAAGAAGAGGAAGGGGGTGGAGGAGAGAGGTGTGTCACAATCATTAGTAGTGGCATTTTGGAGGCGTGGTGGCGGAACAACCTCCAACACTAATGCACCTTGTCCTGCATCCTTCCCAGCTGCCAGCAGAGTCACCCAATGCGCCGTGAAACTTAGGTAACGTCCCTGTCCATGCCTGCTGGACCATGAGTCAGCGGTAATATGCACCTTACCGCTGACCGCCCTGTCCAGCGAGGCATGGACATTGCCTTCCAAATGCCGGTAGAGAGCCGGAATCGCCTTCCGTGAGAAAAAGTGGCGTTTGAGTACATGCCAATGAGGAACCGCACATTCCACAAACTCATGGAAGGGGGCAGAGTCTACCAACTGAAAAGGCAGCAGTTGAAGTGCTAGCAATTTTGCCAAGCTAGCATTCAACCGCTGGGCATGTGGATAGCTGGGAGCAAACTTATTTCGGCGGTGCAGCAGCTGGGGCAGGGAAATTTGCCTGGTACAATCTGACGTCGGTGTACCAAAAGCAGATTGCCCACAAGCACTTGGCTGTGACACACCTAATTCTACACCTTCATTCCTCTCAGTGCAGGTCTCAGAGAGGACTGAAGGTATAGTGGGGTTGGAGATCTCAGCTGATGAGGAGCTAGGAGAGGTCCTCTTTGTTCTTTGGTGTGGGTCTTTTAGATACGCTTGCCAACAAACTGCATGGCAGGTCAACATATGTCTGGTCAAGCATGTGGCACCCAAGCGGGAGATGTTTTGGCCACGCGAGATACGCTTGAGACATATGTTGCAAATAGCAGCGGTGCGATCTGATGCACTCGTCTCAAAAAAGGCCCACACCAAAGAACTTTTTGAATAACGCGCAGAGACTGCAGCGTCCTGCACATGTGGAGCTTTGGGGTGTGATGCAGTCAATGTGCTGCCCTTAGGATGGCCCCTGGAGGGCATCCTGCCTCGTTGGTGATGTGCCGCCTCCTCCTCCTCCTCCTCTCTCCTATCAGGCACCCACGTTGAGTCAGTGACCTCATCATCCCCTCCCTCCTCATCACTGGAGCAAACCTGGCAGTATGTTGCAGCAGGGGGAGCATGACTGCCAGATTGCTGTCCTTCTTGGGCACCCCCTCTGTCCGTGCTCATGTTACTGCCTTCATCGAGCTCAGTATCATCATCAGAGCCTTCCAAACGCTGGGCATCCTCCTGGAGCATGTACCCAACACTGTGGTCAAACAGTTCGAGGGACTCCTCAGGAGGACATGGTGGGGCTAGGGAAGGAGTCACTGATGACATTGAGCCGAGGAAAGAGGCCGCTGCCTTGCCAGACAAAGTACCCTGAGCATGGGTGAGAGAGGATGAGGAGGATGAGGACGGCTTGGTCATCCACTCGACCAAGTCTTCCGCATGTTGCGGCTCAACATGGCCAGCTGCCGAAAAAAAGGCCAAGCGTGTCCCACGTCCACGTGCTGATAAGGATGCACCTTCTCCACGACCAGCACTAGACACAGAGCCTGCTTGCCCTCTCTTATTGGCTTGTGACTGTCTGCCTCTTCTTCTTGGTCTTCCAGACATACTAATGGCCTGTAGCTGCACTAAGCTGGGATATATATATATATATAATGTACTGATACTGCAGCTAGCAAAATCAACTGCCTGCCTGTAGTATCAGAACACCACCAACCTTCTACAGGTAGCTTTAGCTGAACACTGTGCAGAGCTCGCAAAAAACTAACTTGTAGCTTTTTTAGCTGCCTGAGGTAGTAATAGGATCAGGAAAACACCACCAACCTTCTACAGGTAGCTTTAGCTGAACACTGTGCAGAGCTCGCAAAAAAATAACTTGTAGGTTTAGCTGAACACCGTGAGGAGGACGCACCACACTAACTTGTAGTTTTAGCTGAACACTGTGAGCAGGACGCACTGCACTAACTTGTAGCTTTAAATGAACACTGTGCAGAGGTCTCACTACACTAACTTGTAGTTTTAGCTGAACACTGTGAGCAGGACATACTGCACTAACTTGTAGGTTTAGCTGAACACTGTTATGGAGGATGCACCACACTAACTTGTAGTTTTAGCTGAACACTGTGAGCAGGACGCACTGCACTAACTTGTAGCTTTAGATGAACACTGTGCAGAGGTCTCACTACACTAACTTGTAGTTTTAGCTGAACACTGTGAGCAGGACGCACTACACTAACTTGTAGCTTTAGATGAACACTGTGCAGAGCTCACAAAAAAATAACTTATAGGTTTAGCTGAACACTGTGAGGAGGAAGCACCCCACAAACTTGTAGTTTTAGCTGAACACTGTGAGCAGGATGCACTGCACTAACTTGTAGCTTTAGATGAACACTGTGCAGAGCTCGCAAAAAAATAACTTGTAGGTTTAGCTGAACACTGTGAGCAGGACGCACCACACTAACTTGTGGTTTTAGCTGAACACTGTGAGCAGGACGCACTGCACTAACTGTAAATAGTCTAGCTGCCTGACTGTGGTACTAATAGGATCAAAAGAACACCAGCAATTTTCTTCAGGTAGCTGTAAATACTGTAACAAGACAAGCCTGTCTGTCAGTAAGAAGATAACAGGAACGAATCTAGCTAAACTGAATACAGTGTATATATATATATATATATATATATATATATATATATATATATATATACAACACCTGGGATGCATATATATATATACCAATACACTGTAAGTGCAGCTAACTCACTGATTGTCCTGCCTAATCTAGCTAACTCAAATGAAATGACACTGTCTCTCTGTCTATCTATCTCTCTTTCAAGGCCGGAACACACACTACACAGGGCCGCCGTGCAGGCGGCCTTATATAGTGTGGGGCGTGTTCTAAACCCCCTGAGCCATAATTGGCCAAAGCCACCCTGGCTTTGGACGTCAGGTGACGAAGCGCGCACGACTACGTTCATTGCGTCACTTCCCGGCAACCGAGTGGGTGGAATACTGACATATCCATCTGATCGTCACTTCCCCATCTCGATACCTGCATTCGGTACAGTGACCCTGTTTGTTATCCAAGTCGGCATCTGAGTACCACCCCACCCCAGTGGTCACTGGGCGGGTGGACCTTATTCACCTCTTGGATTTTTTAATTTCAACTTTACTTTTGCCTTGCGATTTTTGGTTTTTAATGTGGTTTTTTAAATAAAAAAAATGTTTTATACTTTATCACACTATGGAAGCCCTTCTTTATTTTTTCTGATACATGAGGGACTGGTGCAGTATAACCCACCTGGATATTACTGGAGACATCTAAGGACCAGCAGCAGAGAGCAGCAAAGCCCATTTAAAGCACTACAGGCTTGATACCCCTGCAGGGGTTCCGACAGCTGGTGAGTGGGCCTTTTGAGGGGGGAGCACAGAAGTCACCAGTCAACCCTGTTCACATGAAAGTCACTCTGGGATATATCTTGCCTTGTTGTCATATAAAGTGCATGGGACTTATATACAGTGCTCCTATCATCATAATACATGAACTGTGTAAACACTGTTATATATACGCATATGGTGGATGTAATTTTTCTTTATAAGAATTAGCATAACTGCACTAGTGTATGCTTCTTGCAACACATGGTATGTTTCCAGTTGTTTTGCAACAGTATTGGATATGGGTACTGATTTAGAGATCGGCTATTGATTTACCAGTAACATATATGATTTATATAAAGTTTTTTCCTATATGTTTTTCTTTATATGTTTTACACACCATTTGTAACAGAAGCTACATGCAACAATCGTATGATATATACATATGTCTCTTACCCACTTTTGATATTATTAAATATTCCCTCTCATACATCCCTGAGGGGTAGAATCCTGTATATATGAGATAAAAAAAACGTTATGCTAATGTTTCCTGTATAGGCTTAGCCAACAGGTTTTTCAGGTAGCGCCGTCCTATCCCTAAATAAGATTTTTAATAATATATATGCATGGCAGGGCACTCCTAGTGAGTGTCTTTGTATAAGGGAGGCAGCAACCTGTGTGTTTTTTCTTTGCCATATATACCTGTTCTAAGCGCGGTCTTTCAGGAATAATATATAAGGTCCTATCACATATTTTCCGTTTGAAAATCCTATCGTGTGTACAGGGCATTCGTATTTTTTCTTCATTTGATGTCACTGGTAAAAACACCCTGCTTTTTGGCTTTTCTTCCTTATTTTATTATAACACAGTATTTAATTCTATTTTTTCCCATCATAAGATCTACAAATTTTTAAAGCCCAACTCCAACTAAAGACAGTCCACCAACAGAGCGTGGGGGAGAACCATCTACCAGGGGAGCAGGTTGAACAAAAAAATTAACTGACTCCCCCATTCACATTGATCACTGTCGCTGAGCTGCTGCATTCTGCTGGCAGGGAGGTTTCCCCACCTGCAAAATACAATTATCAGTGTTGCCAGCTATAGCAGGTGGTACTGATCATTCAGGAATAACATGACAGGCTGGTTGTGCATTAATCAATCGATAGATTGACTTGTGTACAACCAGCTAGCCCATACATGTGTCGAAATTTGGCTGGTCCCTGTTGAACTTTGATCCATGTATGGACAGCTTTAGACAGTTGTTATCTGAACATGTGTCCCTATTTGAAGTCTGATCCCTACCTCTTGTTCTGGTGACAACCAATAAAAAAATTGGCTTTCCTGACACTTTCTGCTTTGTTGATAATGGTCATCAGGACCAATCGAGATGGCGAATCAACCTAGTTGGGGGCACACAGCTAAGAAAAGGTGACAGGGGTTTGTGTCATTCCTGCTATATCCAAAAATCAAAAAACTAAGATTTGGCTATACATACTCAAGTGCTCATTTCTTCCATGCCTCTTGCAAGGAATTTTAAATGTTATGTTTCAGAATGTACAGTACTCTGTCATTAGTATTTAGAAACAGGAACCCACCAGTCACATCTTTCACTGTTTTGTATCTTTTATGTACTGTGCACGTATGCGAAACCTTCCTCATGTGGTAGAAGTTTTGAGGAAGTACATAAACATCTCGGATTCTTTATTATTAAAATCATTGCCCTGCGTGGAAGTGTGGTTGCTTTATGCTTCAGCACCAGTCCTTAAACAAGTAAGTTGGAGAAGTTCAGTTCTGATTCATTATTGTATTTAGTTTGTAATGTGCAAGAGAGGATAAAAAGAGAGCATTTTTCTACACAAATGAAGGCTAGGCATTGAAGGCTTGCTACAAAATCCTTCACATAGTGGTAGTGGTGTTCCTACATCAAAGTAATCAGTTGATTTGGAACACATTCAAAGTCTTGACTAATATTAGCATACATCTATATGTAACTTGGCATTTTTAGGTTTTAACCTAGATATTATTATATATACCTTGTTTTTCATGCAGATCACACTCCTTTTTTCAATAGCTACAGTATATTGTCTGCTTTTTCAGATTTCTTCCATTAGTAAAGTGGAGAAATGCACAATACTGCAAGTCTGATATGAAAATCTATCTGTACCCATTGCTTTTTCTGGATATTTAGACATTTGAGAAGCCAGGAGGGTGAATGACTGTCTCCATCAACTCAAAAGAAAAGTTAAAAGTTCAACCTTTTTAATGCTTTTTAATGCAAAAATGTTTTATATTAGAAAATGGTACAGGTTGTATCCCTGATTCCTAAACCTTCAAGGCTGGATTTATGGCTAGGCCACATAGGTCATTGCCTGGGATCGCATAGAGGTGGCACCCATCCAACATGCCCATTCATTTAATTCACTTTTTGATATAAAATGGTTTCATTAACATTATGCCTGGTTTCTGCAAGACAATTCTCATACCTTTGCAGCAAATATACATTGCAGTTTACAATGAACTTGTACCCTTGTCATTGTCAGACCACCTAACAAAGCAATCAGCCCCTGCAAAAACTCATGGAAATCGTGCACCACTGACTTCTTTTACACATGCAGAAAAAATAAGTAGATTTACCTTTTTGCATACACAATTTATATAGAGGTTTTGGCCTTCTGAAATTATACAGAAGATATTTGAACGTGTACTTTTTTTATTTGTTCAATATGTTTATTATTTTCGTCAATACAAAGGCACTTGGAATACACAGTGTAAATAATAAGTATTCCTTTTACAGTACAAAAAAGAGAAATAAGTTGGATAATGGTGATAGAGACGCCAAGTAGCAGATATATCATACATATTTAAAGCGTTACTACACCCACAACAGTGAAATAAGTCTGTATATGCAGTAGAGCATGCTTGTTATACTCACTGTGGAACCTAAGGGGTTAATCCTCTGCATTGTGTCAAAAGGCTGTTTAATCCTGTCTTCTCTGATCCTCCCCTTCTGCCACTGTCCCCAATCCATCTCCTGATAGAACAGAGCCTTGGGGGCACTCTGCACATGCTCAGTTTGGTGTGTATTGCTAGAGAGGTTTTTTTTTTTTTTGGGAGGGTGCATGTGATCGGCACAGAGCCAATCAGCACCGTCCAGACAGAGGGCCAGGGGTCCTGCAGCCTCATAGGAGATTCAGAGTAGAATAAGAACCTCCTACAAGCTTTAACCAGACACTAATAGAAGTCAGAAGACTAATGTATACCGCTGAAAAGAAAAGGTATTTAGAAGTTTATATTTACTAAAATAATTTTAGTTCCATGTTCTTTATACTGTTGGAGACTAGATATAGTGAATGCAGGGTCCTGGGTTTAATAACACTTTAAATGTAGAGGCCAGGACTCCTAGGCAAAGTGTTTAGAGAGGAGGCTACATATCAAGCATACAGTAATTGTAGTAACGCCATCTTGAGCAGCTTGCAGCCAACAAACAGCTAAGGGAAAGTATACTTCCAAGTGTGTATATAGTAAAAGGTAGAGTAAAAGGAGGAATGAGGGAGAAGAGAAGGGGTGGTGGGTGGGGAGGTTAAGGGAATTTCCGGGGGTCACGTATGATTGAAGGAAAGAGTGTCAAGGTGAGATAAGCCCAAGAAGAGAGTCACAAGGGTAGCAGCAAGGAGGTGTCAAAATGTGGGGAAAGGTAATGGTCTACCCAAGGTTGCCATAGTTTAGAGAATTTCGATACTTTGTCTAATAGAACGGCTTCAATTTTAGCATGGACTGTGGCCTGAGTAATCCTGTGCTTAGTCTTCATCTTCAGTATACCCAGGATGGAGGACTTCCATGACTTTACAATCGCTTGTTTTGTCGCCATGGTTACTTATAATAGAAATTTAAATTGAGTCAAGGTGAGGTTCAATGGGCAGGTATTTAGAAGAACAAGTTGATGATCAAGAGCAGCTGGTACTGAAAATAGTGTAGAGATCATTCAGAATATATTAGTCCAGAATCGGTGTAATCAGGCAGGACCACGATACCTAAAAGTGTGTACCCAAGCCTCCGCAGCCTCGGAAACAAGTGGCTAAATAAGTGAGAACAGACCTAGAAATTCTGGAAGGGGCCAGGTATCAGCAAGTAAAAACATTGTAGTTTGTCTCCATGTGGTACAATATTTTGTACAGAGGATTTAGTTTAAACCAGAGGTGTATCTTAAAGCTTGTACAGTAGGCCCCGAAGCAAAAGTTTACCTGGGCCCCCCCCCCACTACCACCACTTCCATTGAGCGCCAAGATACTCCAAGTGGCTAAAGAGTTACTTCAGATCTTTATTTTTTACTTATTAAGAGTGTAATTCAAAAGAATTGGAGAGTTATGTCAAAGTGTGAACATTTTCCCCAAAATCTTTTGAATATCTTGGACCAAAGATAGGCAATCTTAGAGAGGTGGAGATCTACTTGAACATTATGAACAGGGCCGGACTGGGTATGAAAACCAGCCCTGGAAAAAATGTCATACCAACCCCATAGCATTATTATACCAGCCCAACAGCATAACGTCATTATTTTCTTGTTCATAAAATGGAAAACCATGCATTTTAAAGCACATTTAAAGAGTGCATTATATATAGATAAGACACATATAAAAGCACATAGGGCTTTATATATATATATATATATATATATATATATATATATATATATATATATATATATATATATATATATATATATATATATACACACTGCTGTGCATTCGCCGCTTACACAGTGCTGTGTTAGGAAATCAAATAAATCGCTTCCCTAACACTGACCCGCCTCTCAGCCAATCAGGTGCACTGGGTCTGGTTACCTGTCACCTGATTGGCTGAAGCGACAGGCGCTGTGATCGGAGGGAGCGTGGAGCAACGCGCTGACCTGAGACAGGTAAGTGCCGGGCGGGGGGGGACACTGGCAGGAATTTATGGGGCAAACTGGCGGCATTTGATGGGGCAAACTGACGGCAATTGATGGGGCAAACTGGCGGCTTGATAGCACAGTGGTTGTGTTTAATGGGCACAGTGGCTGCAATTGATCGGTACAGTGGCTGCGTTTGATGGCACAGTGGCTGTGTTTGATGGGCACAGTGGCGGGAATTGGGCACAGTGGCGGCCGCCGCTGCTCTTCATATTGCTGACACAGGCAGCCAGCCAAGCTCCGAGGCAAAAGCGGCCTCAGCGGTAATAAATGCAGCCAGCCTACCGGGAAATATCCCCGTATCCCGGTAGGCCAGTTCGGCCCTGATTATGAAAGAGATCAAAGCTCACTGTGGTTCACCACTCTTTTGTTTTAAGAAATTATCCAGCAAGGCCTAACTAAATAGTAAGGAAAACTTAGAAAAATATAATAAAACAAATGTCACTGTAAAAATATAAACTTACACTACCTTAACCACTTCCCGCCTGGCCTGTAGCAAAATGACGGCCAAGCGGTGGTTCAGTTATCCTGACTGGGCGTCATATGGCGTTCTTCAGGATAACGGCTGCCGCGCGCCCGTGGGGGCTCACATCGCGGCGATCGGTGGTGTGGTGTGTCAGTCTGACACACCGCTACACCGATCCCGGTAAAGAGCCTCCGACGGAGGCTCTTTACCATGTGATCAGCCATGTCCAATCACGGCTGATCACGTTGTAAACAGGAAGAGCTGGTGATCGGCTTTTCCTCACTCGCGTCTGACAGACGCAAGTAGAGGAGAGCCGATCGGTGGTTAGGTATGTACCCCATGGCCATCCACATGTGCAAATGAATGCCCAATCAGCCCACAAATGAGCACTGACTGGCGCCATTATGTAACAAATTACATCAGTGATGCCCAGCAATGCCACCTATCAGTGTCATCAGTGCCAGCCATCAGTGCCCATTAGTGCCCATCCGTGCCACCTATCAATGCCACCCATGAGTACCCATCAGTGCCACCCATAAGTACTCATCAGTGCCGCCTATGAGTGCCCATCAGTGCCACCTTTGAGTGCCACCTATCAGTGCCCATCAGTGCCACCTATCAGCGTCCATCATCAGTACCCATCCATGCCACCTCATCAGTGCCACCTCATTGGTGCCCATCAGTGCCACCTTATCAGTGCCCGTCAGTGCAGCCATATCAGTGCCCGTCATTGAAGAAGAAAATGTACTTATTTACAAAAAATGTTAACAGAAACAAAGAAAAATTAGCTTTTTTTTCAAAATATTCAGTCTTTATGTATATATATATATATATATATATATATATATATATATATATATATATATACTCTGCATCCACTGTAGCCTATATCTACAGTGCATTCCATGGTGTGCTGTTTCAGCTACACTTCTGGTGGTGTACGCAGTACAATAGAGTGCAGCCATAGTACAGTTGTACAGTTGCTAATACAGTGCAGGCGGTGTTACATCCATTTAGCACCAGCATTTCCATATGTGTGTAGGTCTGGTAATTGTGGGACCGGGATTTGATGTGCTGTTTCTTCATTTGTCTTATGTCCGGGAGCTGCGATTTGGGGTGTGAGCGCCTTCCCCCTCCCCCCCATTTTTGCATCAAGGATCAGGTGGGCTTGCCTCTACCGCAAATCAGCATCACACTTCCACGCCATGCACGTGATGTCCCCACAGGGCTTCCTGGCGCTGGCGTGTTTGAATTTTTCCATCTGGTGTCACCCTATGGAGGAGGGAGTCTCCAGCCTCCATGGGTGGCGGCTGCTGCTCGGGTGTGGACGCCTCTCTTCCTCTCTTGATGCACCTGTGTGATGTTGGGAGGAGCCCGTGGGGTGTGCCGAGTGCATTTAACATCCTCACCCTGTGCTAGCCAGTCCTCATCGCAGCATGTTTTTGTGCACACTGCACACTACTTGGAATTAACTTTTATACATCAGTAACAAGTAATTACATGGTTATTCTTTTCTTGTTCATGCTCACAGAGGCTCACTCTTATTTTTGTCATCCATACTTGTATTATGGTTTTATCTCTTTTTTTCTTTTTTTTCTTTTTATCTCTGATCTGCTCTTATTTCCTCACACACTATTTCCCCTTTACACTCACTTGCTAACCTGCACCTTAGTGTTGGGCTCTAGCAACTTCCCACAATATAGAGTAGTTACAGTATACCCAATATATATTTTTAGATATAAAGCCCACTCACACCACTATCTAGATTTTTGTCCTTCATTTTCTTGGGGATCATGTTTATGCACCCGGTCCCTTTTCTGCGGGTCCCTTCCACAGCTCCCGGAACAGACAATTTGGACAGCCTCTGAGTCCTCGTGCCTCATTTTCCAGACTTATTATGATTAAGGTACTCATAGGGATGAATAACTCTCTCCCTTTCTTTTTGTACATATCCTCCCCGTTGAGGGGTACAAAATTGGATCAAACTGGTCTACTCATGTTTTGTTTTTTATAGATTTGCGTGCACTTGCCCCTGAAGAGTGGTATTATCCATGAAATGTGTCGGGCTACTGCTAATGCTGCATGTATCATGTCATTTTGCCATGCTCCTTGTTTCACAAAAAAAAAACCTGTTTTTGATATCTACTCATCTTCTAGCCACCTCATTTAAAGTCCCAAACCCCCCCTTTCTTTTCACAGATTTAGGGATGGAGACATGTGATCCATATGTCTCTTTTAAAGTCCCAAATTCCCCTTTTTAGTACAGTACGCAATACAGTGCAGCCGTAGTACAGTTGCTAATACAGTGCAGGCGGTGTACACAGTATCTAATACAGTGTGTACAGTTTCTAATACCCTACTGGTGGTGTACACAGTACAGTGCAGCCGTAGTACAGTTGCTAATACAGTGCAGGCGGTGTACACTGTATCTAATACAGTGTGTACAGTTTCTACTACACTTCTGGTGGTGTACACAGTACACAATACAGTGCAGCCGTGGTACAGTTGCTAATACAATGCAGGCGGTGTACACAGTATCTAATACAGTGTGTACAATTCTACTACACTTCTGATGGTGTAAACAGTACACAATACAGTGCAGCCGTAGTACAGTTGCTAATACAGTGCAGGCAGTGTACATAGTATCTAATACAGTGTGTACAGTTTCTAATACACTTCAAGTGGTGTACACAGTACACAATACAGTGCAGCCGTAGTACAGTTGCTAATACAGTGCAGGCGGTGTACACAGTATCTAATACAGTGTGTACAGTTTCTACTACACTTCTGGTTGTGTACACAGTACACAATACAGAGCAGCCATAGCACAGTTGCTAATACAGTGCAGGCGGTGTACACAGTATCTAATACAGTGTGTACAGTTTCTAATACACTTTCTGGTGGTGTACACAATACAGTGCAGCCGTAGTACAGTTGCTAATACAGTGCAGGCGGTGTACACAGTATCTAATACAGTGTGTACAGTTTCTACTACACTTCTGGTGATGTACACAGTACACAATACTGTGCAGCCATAGTACAGTTGCTAATACAGTGCAGGCGGTGTACACAGTATCTAATACAGTGTGTACAGTTCTACTACACTTCTGGTGGTGTACACAGTATAAAATACAGTGCAGCCATTGTACAGTTTCTAATACAGTGCAGGCAGTGTACACAGTATCTAATACAGTGTGTACAGTTTCTACTACACTTCTGGTGGTGTACACAGTACACAATACAGTGCAGCCGTAGTACAGTTACTAATACAGTGCAGGCGGTGTCCACAGCATCTAATACAGCTTCAGCTAGGAATGGTTGTATGTGACAATGGCACCAACCTTCTTTCCATCCTACAACAGGGACACTTGACCCATGTTCCATGTTTGGCACACATCCTGAATTTGGTGGTGCAGCGGTTCTTGAGCGGGTACCCAGGCTTACAGGATCTCCTGGGGCAGGCCAGAAAAGTCTGTGGTCATTTCCGCCGGTCATACAATGCCAGTGCTTGGCTGGCTGACATTCAAAGGGAATGCAACATGTCCACCAACTGCCTCATTTCTGACATGCCCACCAGGTGGAACTCAATGTTGGCAATGCTACTGTGGCTTCACACACAGCAGAGGGCCATCAATGAGTACCTGTGCGAGTATGGCACCAGGACAGGGTCAGGGAAGCTTGGCTTCTTTTCGCTATGCCAGTGGCTACTGATCAAGGATTCATGCACTGTCCTGTCACCATTTGAGTAGGCCACAAGGATGGTGAACAGCGACAATGCATGCATCAGTAACACTGTCACTCTAGTCTTCCTGTTTGAGCACATGCTTTGTGGAATCATGGACAGGGCACTTGAGGCAGAACAGCGGGAGGAAGAGGAGGACTTCCTTACCTCTCATGGCCCCCTTTATCCAGATAGCATTCCTGTGGGCCCGTCAAACACACAGGAAGAACAGGAGGAGGAGGAGGAGGAGGATTGTGTCAGCATGGATGTAGAGGATAACACTCAGCAGTAGTCTTCAAGGGATGGTTTTCAGTCACCAGAAACCCAAAGAGTTGTACGTGGTTGGGAGGAGGTAGTTACAGATCATGTGATCCTTAGTGACCCAGAGGACTCAGAATCGATTGCCTCTGCAAACTTAGGCTCCATGGCCTCCCTGATTCTGCAAAGCCTGTGAAAGGACCCTAGGATTCGTTGTATCAAGCAGAGTTATCATTACTGGCTGGCAACCCTTCTTGATTCACGTTACAAGGGTAAGGTTGCAGAACTCATCCTGCCTTCGCAGAGGAAGCAGAGGATGAAACATCTTCAGGAGGCCTTGAAGGTTTGTGCAATGCATTTCCAGACCCTGGGGAGTTACAATTTTCTGGTGATGGACAACGTGTTGCTGAGGCTTCGTTCAGTCAGAGGAAGAGCGGTGGAGAAGATGGCTAGTTGACCGATACCTTTAAACAATTTTTCAGTCCTCAGCGCCCAGGCCTGATGGGTTCAAGCAAGCATCGCCAGCGTCTGCATTACATGGTGCAGGAATACCTAGGGGCAAGAGCAGACTTGGAGATCTTGATGATGCTAGCTTCCAACAATATTTTTGGTTTAGGGCACCACCACCCAAGGCCCAATTTTTCTGCCCATGTTTAACAGGGCATGTAATTACAATTTTTGGTATAATATTTCACAGCAGGGCCTGTTCCTGCGCCCAACAAGAGTATCTGTGAGGGGTTACAATGTTGTGGCACCACCACGCAAGGTCCAGTCTTTCTGCCCCTGTTTAACAGGGGCATGTAATTACAATTTTTGATATAATATTTCACAGCAGGGCCCGTTCCTACATCCAACAAGAGTATCTGTGAGGGGTTACAGTGTTGTGGCACCAACACCACCACCACCCAAGGACCAATTTTTCTGCCCTGAGCCTTAAATAAGGCTGCACAGTTAGCACGTGTCAGCCAATGGTCCCAGACTCCCTATGCCCTATAACACAAGGATAAAAGATGCTGTGAAAATAAATAAACCCCCTCTACATAGCCAGCAGGGAGTAGTTGGGGGCTACAGATGAAAGGGAAACTTACCTGTAGAAGCATGATCGGTATAAAGGAACGTAGCCCCTGTGTGACTGTGCCTGCAGTTGAAAACAACCTAATGTGTGTTTAAATATGGCGCTGGACGCCCGCGCATGTGCAGTAGGGTACATTCCGGTGCGCATGCGCAGTAGAGATATGTGAGTGGTGGGCGCGCGGCCAGGGGATGGAACGCAGCATGTGTGTGACGCTGGGAACCAGGGGGAGGGGAGGAGAGGAGCGGTATACTGTTCCGAACTAACATAAGGCACCGAATGTTGGTGGGCAGAGTGATGGTAAATGAGAAGATGGCAAAATAAAAAATGAACGGCTAAAATGTGCACAAACCCGGAGGACAAACACTGGAGGTGAAAGGGTGGGCAGGATGTCTTAAATTAAGCAACCCGTCCATATAGCGCCATCTAGTGGGTAAATAGCAAAAATGATGAATTAAATCCCATATGGAATCACTGCAAGGCTATGTGCTTTAACACAAACAGGACAATCCAGAGGTAAAAGGAGATACAAATCTTGGTGTTCGTATCACAAACTATATGTGCCAAAACAATAAAACATGTACATACAGAGTAAACCTATTAACCGGGATTTTACTCAGGATTGTCCAAAAATATAGAGAAGCCTCCCTACAAGTATGTTGACACAGTGAGACACAGGAGAAAGATGACAAATACATAAAAGGAAAGAAAAAAGAAGAAAAAAAAGGGGGAAAAAATAAAGCATAATCTGTAAGGAACACATACGGGGCAGAGGGAAGGGAGGACAAGAGTAAAGGAACTAAAGGGAAACAAAAAGGGGGGAGGGGAGAGGGAGGTGGGCAGTGAGTATGTCACACAACACCAGCTCTTGATTTAGCCCAGTCCTTCCCAGGTAACCAAAGTAAAACCTTCTAGGAAAGGCCGGTAACTAATGCAGTTGTTGAGGCCGGGTGGCATAGTGGCTTGTAAGGCCACTATCCACCTGGTCTCTCTTTGTAACAAAGTTTTGTCCCAATCACCCCCCCCGGGATTAGGTTGCACCCGATCGAGCACAAGGAATCTAATATTAGGGAAATTACCCCGGTGTACGTCCCGGGCATGTCTCCCCAATGGTATGTCTGGATTACATGTGTGTACACTATTTACATGTCTACTCATCCGTTTGCGTAGTTCTAGTTCTGTTTTGCCCACGTAAAAACACCCGCAGGGGCATGTCCAAGATAGACTACCCCAAACGTGCAGCAGTTTGCAAAGTGGGAAGGCACAAACCCTCGTCCATTGGGTAATGTCACATTCGTGTCAGTGTTGATAAACTGGCACTGAGGGCATCCCCCACATCTGAAGGTCCCCCGACGTTTGCAGGGGTCCCCCCTGAATTCCCCAGTATATTCAAAAGTGGTGATGATCCTAATTTGTGTGTGCTGTTCAATGGTGTTAGGACCTTTTTTGGACTTATCAAACAGTAAACTGTATCTTGTCTTCTCTCTAGTTCTTTTGAACACCTTTTTAAGGCCCGTGGGGGAATAGCCCCGCTGGAGCAATCTCGCTTGTAATTTCTTGGCCTCAGCAAGAAACATGCTCTCATCAGAGCAGTTCCTGCGAACACGGAGATATTGTGTGTACGGAATGGATTTGACGAGTGGTGCCAGAATGGAAGCTGCTTGCATTCAAGATGGTATTGCCAGCTGTTGCTTTACGGTATAGTACACTAGACAGATGGCCATCAGGGTTCTTATAGATGGTAACATGCAGAAATGTAATTTTTTGGGGGTCACATGCCATTGTGAACTTAAGGTTATAGTCATTTTGACCCATAGACATCAGGCATTTATTTAAAGTGGAGTTCCACCCACTTTTACAACTCTTCAGCATCCTTCACTAAACTGTGCACTGTAAAGGAATTGGATATCTTTTTTTTTTTTTCAGCACCTACTGTATATCTGCTGTATTCATTTTTCACATCCTCCTCCCTGGCCGTGGCCCATCGCATCATTTCCTGTTTGCAATGCCTTCTGGGAAGGGGCGGCAACTTCCTCTGACACTGCCGTTGCTATGGAAACCTGACCTGAAAGCTATTACACTGCTTGTGATGCACTGAGCATGTGCGAGATCTGCAAGGATGAGATCCAGGAAGAAATACAGTCTGGCTTCAGATGCCCACACTTAAGATGGCCACGGCCTGCTGTAAGTTTATAAAATAACAAACTACTGCTATAAACTAACAAAACAGACCTTAGTTTACAGACTAACTTTACTAGAATACATTAAGCTTGTGTATTATCTAACTATCAACAGACCCATTCCATATCAAAGAGATATCATCAATGAATCTATACCAGACTAATATCTGGTTTGAAAAAGAATCGTCCGTCAATAGGAACATATTCTCCCATTCCCCCAGATACAGGTTGGTGTAGGATGGGGCACAACAGGTCCCAACAGCCACCCCCTGTAGCTGGAGGAAATGGGAGCCGTCGAAGGAAAAGGCATTGTGCAGCAGGATTAACTCCAAGGCACACAGGATAAATTGATGAAGTGGTTTATCGTACTTGTGTGACTAGGAGATGAAGCGCCCTATGACTTCCATCCCCTTACTATGTGGATTGGAGCAGTAGAGAGCCTCTGCATCTACCATAACTAGGATTGAATTAGGTGGAACATAGAGATCCTCAAGATTTTGTAATAACTGGGCCGTATCCCTGATGTACGAGGGCAGATTGGTAACTAACGGGCGTAGTTGTTCATCAATATACCTACTGAGGTTTTCGGTTATACTGCCCCTACCGGAGACAATCGGTCTCCCTGGGGGGTTGTTCAAGTTTTTGTGGACTTTCGGAAGACTGTAGAATGTTGGAATTTTTGAGTGACTTGTTCGTATAAATTCCCATGTTTGCTGGGTGATGGTGTTTTCAAGGTAGGCCTGGTCTACCATGTTAAAGAAATCCCTGTCAAATTTTTCTATCATAACTTTTGATATGGTTTGATACCATTCTTTATTGGAAAGTATTTTTTTGCACATTGACTCATATTGGGAGTTGTTCATAATCACAATATTCCCCCTTTATCAGAGGGTTTTATTGTGAGTTGGTATTGATTACTGTGTAGCTCCAGTGCCCTTCTTTCCTTGCCTGAAATGTTATCCGGTGATTGATTTATATTAAGGCCCTGGATCACTTTCGTAGTCATTGCTATAAAGGCTTTCAAGTTTGAGTTTAAGCTTAAAGATGGAAATTGATTAGACTTCTTCTTGAGTATGGATTTACCTGAAATATCACCTGTAGTAGGGGTGGTGTGTACCGCTAACAATGACTCCAAATCGATGTTAGCTATCAGATCTTTGTGTTCCTGCTCCTCCAATAGGGAGACCAGGTCATCAAGTGCTTTACTTTCTTGTTTAGATAGATCACTATTAGATAGGGGTTTGGCGTGAAGGCTTTTCAAAATTAATTTGCGTGCAAACAAATGCAAGTCTTTAATCGCTTTGAAAGTATCCATGTTTGAAGACGCGCAAAAAGTAAGGCCTTTGCCTAATATAGTGGCCTCATCACCGGACAATGCATAATCAGAAAAAATTATGATATTGAGACCATCATCAACAGTGTGTACCTGTGCTTAATGTCAATATACGTCCGTGGATCCCCCCCGGCTGAGGTCAGGGGCAGGTCCACGGTCGGTCGTCTCTGTCCAGATGGACCACCACGTGCATTACCTACCCTCACTGGGTGCTCAGTACCCATCACCAGAGAAGAAGATTATGTCGATGTCATAGCTTCCAGGATGTGTCTCTTGCTGTTTGTTCCCCCTTCAGGTGAACGCCACTTCTGTTTTCTAGATGTTTTCATAGAGGTCTGTGAATATGCAGAGGAGAGAGAATTGATAGATGAGTTGGACCCCATGTCATTGTTCCTATTCTTTTTGGAATCCTTAGGGTTGTTTTTTCTCTATGGGCGCCCCTAGGGATTTCGCTGCTGCCAACGATAAGCCCTTCCCGCATTGAACGCTACCTTGTCCCTCCAGAACTTTTTTTCTTTAGTGGTAATTAGTTCCCTGACTACTGAATCAATGTGACCCTTAAGCTGTTCTTCCTGTTCCCCATATATGGAAATATCCTTAAAGGATTCTAACTTGGTGTATATGCCTTCAATGTCTTTTTCTACACTTGTTATTCTTTTTTGATACTCTTCCATGAGCAACTGCATCATTGTTTTTGTACATTGTTGGAGATTATTCTCCCATTGCTTCTTGAAGGTTGCATCCAAATTGTCGGCAAAATTTGAACCCTTAATCCAAAAGAATTAATATCCTCCTGGATATAATGCTCAAAGTTCTCGACTTGCCAGAAAAGAGAAACTTTGTTTTCCACCAAAGTTTTTAGTTGGAGAAAAAGGGAGTGCATTTCAGACCCCCTTGCTTCCTTCAACCCATGTTCCCTATATTGTCCCATGAGGGTATCAAATTCCTTTCCTTTAAACATGATCAAAGACATTTTTTTTTTAATTTGCCAAAGCTGATTAGTCAGACACACTACTTTTTTTTTTTTCTTTAAATATCTTTATTTATCCAAACAGTTTACAATTTTTGATATTACTATAATAGAAACAAAGAGAAAAAACACATGCACATCATAAATAGTGATTATTCAATGTGACATTAATCCGACACTACTATCCTATAATCACTCAGCCTAGAAATACATCCAACCAAACAACCATCCAACCCTAACATACATCCCATGCATGGCCCACCCCACAAAACAACCAACAAATAAAAACAAGTGAAAGAGAGAAGAAGAAAAAAAAAAAAAAAAGAAAAGGAAAAAGGGAAAAAGAAAAGGGGGGGAGGGGAGGGGTCGGGGGTAAATATAGCCGCTTTCTCTCCCTTCCACATACTCCTATATCCTTGAGAATTCCCAATCTCCTATAGCTCAGATAGTAATTCTGACGAGGCACTATACACTACCCATCTATTCCAAGTGGCTATTGTCCGTTTAATCTGTTGATTAGATCCTTCCTCTATCACCTTTCTTTCTTCCAGGGTCCGCATCTCCGTCATCTCACACTCCCAATCCATCAAGGAGGGTGCATCTGCGCATTTCCATTTTCTGGCTATACAAGTACGCGCAGCCGTTAGGAAATATTTTAGTAGACCTTTCTTTATACTTTTCAATGATCCAGGTATCATAGATAATACTGCCATTTGTATGTCTGGGTATAGTTCCTTCGCTGTCATAGCCCTGAAGATCTCAAAAATTTTCTGCCAGAATGGAAGGATTTTAGAGCAATAATACCATATATGGGACATTGTAGCTGGCCTTTCCTGACATCTCCAACATTCTTCTTTATTAATTGGACTTATCCTATGAAGGTCTACTGGGCACTTATACCATCTAGCTAAAATCTTATAATTTCTTTCTTGGTACTTAGTAGACACAGAGAGTTTATGTGTAACTGCTATAGCTTTTTCCCACTCTTTCCTGGGGATCTCCATCCCCAGTTCCTCTTCCCATTTCTTAATATATGGTAATTCTAACTTCTGACCCTCCTCAATTAAAATCTTATATACTTTCGATAGCACATGCGACGGTCTATCAACTTGAATAAGGATTTCTTCTAACGCCATTAAAGGTCTGACTATTTCTGCTTCTTTTATCAGGGATGTAACATATCTTTGAAGTAGACCATGCTGCATCCATTCTTTTCTATATTCCTCCCCCATGGTCTCTAACGGGAGCGCCTTATTACCCACCAGTGTTTCTATTATCCTCGTATCCTCATGACTATACCATTTGAGAAATGACTTTACTCCAAATGAAAGTGGAAAATCTGGGTTGTCAAACAAGGGGGTCATGGGTCCTCTAAAGGTGGAAACACGTCCCGTTTTAATCATAGTATCCCAAGCTTTCATTGTTGAGGCCACTAAAGAGGGTATATAACCATACGGAGAACTATACATTTTTTTGATCCATGGTAGAGATTTCAATTTAACCCTGTAATCTCTTCCTCTAGTCCCACCCTTTGTTTATTATTCCCATTATGAAACCAATCTACTAATCTAGTGACCATTACCGCCCCAAGATATATTGCTATATCTGGGAGAGAGAGACCCTGATTTGCTTTAGTCTTATTTAGCACTTTTCTACTAATTCTAGGCATCTTGCCTGCCCAGACGAATTGTCCAATAACCCTGGATATCTTTTTCAAGATACTCGTTGCAGGGAACAAGGGGATCGTTTGTAAGATATACAATATTTTCGGAAGTATGTCCATTTTTATAACATATATCCTACCTAACCATGAGAAAGTACCTCTATTATATAGCTGGAGTGTTTTCGTTATTTTTTGCACCATCGGGACATAATTATATTCTTCCAATTTCTTCAAATCCATAGGGATATAGGTAGCTAGATATTTAATAGCATTTTCCTGCCATCTGAAGGAAAAGTCCTTCTTAAGTAATTCTACCATTTTTCTAGGCATATTAATGTTCATTGCCTCGGATTTATTATAGTTGACTTTGAAATTACTCAAGGTGCCAAAACGATTAAATTCCATTATCAGGTTTGGTAGTGTTATTAGCGGGTTTGTAACATACAGTAAGATGTCGTCTGCATAGACAGACAGCTTGTACTCTATATCCCCCACTCTTACACCTTGTATATCTTTATTTGCCCTAATTGCATTTAATAAGTGTTCCATAATTAATATATATAATATTGGAGACAATGGACAGCCCTGTCTAGTTCCATTTGCTATAACTATTTCCCCGGACAAGCTACCATTCGCCCGGATCTTGGCAGTTGGATGCTGGTACAAGGTCATTATCTTATCTGTCATTACAGACCCGAGCCCCCACTGTATAAGTGTCTCTTTAAGAAAGCTCCATCCCACCCTATCAAATGCTTTTTCAGCATCTATTGCTAACAAACAGGATGGGATGGAGCCCCTCTGTGCATATTCCATTAATGTAAGCGTTTTCAGGGTATTGTCCCTAGCCTCTCTTCCTTTAACGAATCCCACCTGGTCCAGGTGTATATAACCAGGTATTATGGGGGTGAGTCTATTAGCAATGATTTTCGAATATATTCTAAGATCAAGGTTTGTTAAAGATATCGGTCTGTAATTCCCACACAGGGTATGATCCTTATCCGTTTTTGGTACGAGAGTGATATAAGCCTGCATACTTTGAGAACCAAAAGGCACTGTTGTAGATACCGCATTTAAATGTCTTTCAAAACCGAGGGGTGAAACCGTCCGGGCCTGGACTTTTCCCGGGTATTAGTGAGTCAATTACTGTTTGTATTTCTTCCATAGAAAAGTCAAGCTCAAGCTGACTTGACTCTATGGATGTTAAAGTCGGGATTGCAGTTTCCTTTATATACTGTTGTATTTTTTGCTTGACCAATTCTGGATTACTATTCGTCTTACAGTTAGGTATGTTATATAGTTTCGTATAGAATGTTTGAAACTCTTTTAGAATCCCTTTTGGATCATAACTCACATCTCCAGTATCTGTCTTTATCTTGGCAATGGGTAATGTGCTGCTTCTGTTTTTTAGGGCCCTTGCCAATAGCTTACCTGGCTTATTGCCCTGTTGATAAAATAGGGCCCGGTTTTTATCCCTAACATATAACGTCTTTTCATTCAGTAGTGTTTGCAATTCTGCCTTTAACTCTGTTACTATCATTAATGTTTCCCGTGTTAGGTTTTGTTTATGTTGTGTTTCCGCGGTCGCTATTTCTTTAAATAATTGAGTTATTCTACAGTTTTTCTGTTTTTTCAATCTAGCCCCATGTTTTATAAATAACCCTCGCAACACACATTTCAATGCTTCCCATTGTATAGGCAAGGACGTAATATCTCCGATATGATCATTAGCAAAGTCCATTATTGCTTTTCTTATTTCTATTACACACACCTCATCATAGAGTAGATTGTCATTAAGCCGCCAATTACCCCTACTGTTCTCCTCCACATGTAGATCTATTTTTAGAAACACGGGTGCATGATCGGACCAAATTGAGTTGCCAATCTCTGCAGCTAAGATAATGTTTATCCCTCTCTGATTTATTAAGAAAAAATCTATACGATGATATGATCCATGAACGTTAGAATAGAATGTAAAATTCTTCTCTACTGGATGCAGTAGACGCCATATATCCACCAGCTGACATTTAGTCAATAATTCTTTAAATTTCTTCTTATCTTTACCACTCTGAGCTATCGTCGGTGCTGTAGTGTCAATCCCGCTATCCATAACAAAATTGAAATCACCCCCGACTATTATTACACCTTCTGCTTTTTCCAAAAGTTGACTAATCAGTTGTAAGCCTACTTTAATCTGATTTTGGTTAGGTAAGTATAGGTTTATCAGAGTATACTTTTTACCATATATGATAAGTTTAAGTAGTATTGGTCTTCTATCCCTATTGCGCCATTCTTCTAGCACTTGATAAGGAATTGTTCTATGAACTACAATAGACACCCCCCTCGACTTAGAGTACCCATAGGAATCATGGAACCATGTGGTGTAATGTTTATTTCGTAAGTTAGGAATATGGTCCGTCCGGAAATGCGTCTCCTGAAAAAAGATGACCCCCACCTTCTGTTTGTGAAGAGAGTATAGAACCTGTGATCTTTTTGGTGCCGAGTTAAGACCCCTAATATTATAGGAACATATATTCATTGCTATTCAAAACTTAGGGAGAAAAGGACAGAGGTAGAAAGAGAGGGAAAAAAAGGGGGGGGGAAGATCTGTACTATCCACTCACACCCTCAGACACACACACCGATTCGTACCCTATTGACTATAAACAGTCTATCTTACTTTACCGTAAGTTCCCTAAACTAGGGAGAACGGAGCCTGACTTCCAATTACCGCCACCCAGTCGGTGGCTACACACTGATTTTTTAGATATTGTAAATATTTTTATTTCATCACATTACCCAACACCATGCTGGTCATTGGGATCAGGGGGGAGAACATCCTTTCATAGGGGATAGCAACCTCCCCAAATCATATCTACGTCACTCAATACCATGCCTGAGAATATACGTAAAATATCGATAACATAAATAGTCCAAGCCTATAGGAAAAAACAAAAAACAAAAAAAAACACCCCCCTCCACAATGCCCCTAACACCTACATATATCATTTAATACATGTTTGATAACATGTGTAGAATATCGAAAAAATACATGCTCAGAACCTGTGAGAACAATAAAAATAATATCAAAAACGATACAGGACCCAAACTCAGGATCCTAATATGTGTTCTTATGTTAATATACCCAAGTCCTGAAGGGAGAGAAAGAGAGAGAGAAAAAAGAAAAAAAGGGACAAAACCCACCATAATCCCCCTATCACCCTACCCCATACCTACATATTTAATACCATGTTTGACAGTATGCATAGAATATCGATAGAGTACATGCTCAGAGCCTGTAAGAGCTATAAAGATTATGACAAAAACAATGCATGACCCAATATCGGAATCCTAATATGTGTTATTGTGTTAATATACCCAAGTCCTGAGAAAAAAAAAACACAAAACCCCCAAATCCCACTAACATACATTCATCACTTATTAGAATGCTTATCAATATGCGTAGACTATCAATAAAATATAAGATCAGGATCTGTGGTAGCAATAAAAATTGTGGAAAAAAAAAACCCACCCATCAATCCCCCTATCACATACATACATCATTTAATATAATGCTTGACAATATGCATAGTGTATCGATAAAATATATGATCAAAACCTGTGATGACAGTAAAAAATTGTGACAAACAACTGTGTAGGACCCAAAATCGGGATCCTAATATATATTCTTGTGTTGATATACCCAAATCCTAAGAAAAAAAAAAAAAACCCCATAACCCACCCATCCCCCTGTGTACCTACAAACAGTGATTACTACAGTGTTTATCACTATGCATATAATAACTACAACTTATATAATAAAGAGTGTACCAATACCTAACCGAATCCCAAGATCAACTCCCGCATAGTGTTAATATCAAATATCAGTAAAATACATAGTGTACCAAAATTTGTGCTGGACTTCATATTTATACCCCACATATGTACTATTATACAAAATATCAAATACCCCCCCCCAGCACATGATATTAGAGACTCTCTACCCCCTACCCCCCCCTAACCACACTATCCCAGCAAGATTATCTAAACATTTTTTATATATGAAATAGGCCAGTCCGGTAACTCTATTTCTGGTAAATTGAGGGTTGACACAAACTGCGGTAGGTCCTCAAGATCCCTAAATACTGCAATATGTCCTTCTTTCTGTGCCTGTAATTGGAATGGGAATTTCCATCTATACTGGAGATTACTCTTCCTTAACTGTTCCACTAGGGGTTTTAACGCCCTTCTACGGTCTAGTGTAAATTTGGACAGATCCTGAAAAAATTGTACTGGGGCACCCTCGTATAAGATAACATTCTTCAAACGTGCAGCATGCATAATCCTGTCTTTTATATTAGCATAATGCATCTTGCAGATAACATCTCGTGGCATGCTAGGATCCAATCTTCTTATTCCTGCTGTTCTATGGGCCCGATCGATTATCAAATCCTTTACTTCTATCCCTGGAATTAATTCTTGGAAGATCTTTTGTAGAATAGTTATTAACTCTTTGGCCCCGACATCCTCTTTTAATCCTCTGATTCTAATGTTGGATCTCCTACTTCTATTTTCTTGCTCATCAATATTGTTAATTAGCTGATGAATTTGCTTTCCTTGTTTTTGCATATTTTCCTTTAACTTCCTTGATTCCTGCTCAACTTTCGAGACTTTAGTGCCTAGAGTGACTGTTTTTTCTTTTGTGTTTTTAATAGACTCCTTAAGCTCCAGTAACTCCATTTTGTATGAATTCTCCAATCTAAACACATATTGGTCCATATCTTCCCTGGTTGGCAGGGATTGGATATATTTCCTCATATCCCAATTCTCTTTTTCCAATTCTTTTGGATCACTACCCGAGCCTGTGGTATCTAATAATGAGCTACTTCTAGGGTGTTGTGGTTGTATTTCCCCTGAAGATCTAGATGCCCCCGAAATTTCCGCTATATTTGAAATATCTTGTGGCGTTTGTACGGCTTGTATTGCACGGGGAGATTGTAACTGTAATTGTTGGAATATCTCCTTGATATCTGCCGTTTGTGTAGTTTGTGTCCCAGTGGGGTTTTTACTTTTACCATCCTCTTTATCTTTCTTATTTTTCTGGGGTTGTGGTGTTTTATTACCCTTTTTAGGCGCCATAATTAAGGATATATTTACCGATTTCTACAAACCACCTCCCTTTGCTCTGCTCTCTCCAGCCTCTTTCTCTGTGGAAACTTTATGTATAGTCCAAGGGTTGAAATCCCTCGTCTGGTCTTTGATATATCCTATGAGGGAGTGAAACCGTATGTAGCCTCTTATCTTAGGTTTTACTTTTCCTTCTCCTGTCCCTTTCTCTCCCACTACTCCCCCAGGTCAACTTCAGGATTTCAATGTTCCTTATACTTATATATCTTCCTTATCTTCCTTTGAACATTAGTTGAGCTCTCCTCACGCAAGCCACACAATCAAATCCAAAAATCAGCTAGCATATTATTTCAGGCAAAGTAACCACTTGTTAATATCAGTCTTTGAAATATAGGGGTTACCAGAGTCTTCCTATGTATCACCTTGCAGATATCTTATATGCCCACACAACTCCAGTTTCTGGCACATTTATTTATCTTACCAGCTTCATATAATGATAGTCTTGCCTGGTACGGTTTTCCTCGTATTGCGTAGCAAGGTGTGGGAATCTACTAGTCCTCCTGATCTCTGCCGGCTTGATCCTCAAGACCTACCCGCGCCGCACGCTCCCGCCATCGAGCCGTCACTGCCGAATCTGCCGTCTGCGTGTGCAGACCCGCCAGGCACCCGTATGGCTATGCGCACTCTCGTGGTTCAGTCTCCGGTCCCTCACCCGGCACTCCACAGGTAGAGCTTCTCTCCGGTCTTCCCCTTTTTTTGTTACTTATGCCCGTATTTTGTGAAGCAGGCTGTAGATGTATGTCAGCTCCCCGCAGCTTGCCACATTACAGCGTCTCTGGCCTCTGGAGCATGTCAGCGTGTCTGCCACTCTGGTTTACTGAGCGGCCATCTTGGGTATCAGCTCCTCCCCCTCATCTTTCACTGCTAATTTCCCTTCCATTATAATCACACACTACTGTTTAAATTGAATGCAGACCTATGATACACTTTTTGCAACAAAAGAGATAAGTGTACCTAAACACTACATTGAATTAGGAAAAAAGAAAAAGAAAAGTGTGTACAAAATAATAACTGTGAACAACCAGGTACAAAGGCTGATTAAACAGCAAATTGCCTAAGATAAATAAATCAGAAAAAATATATACAAAAACTACTGAAATGATGGACCTCTCAAAAAACTGGGGTTTGGGTATTTGCTACCCGTATTACATAGAAAAAATAGAGACTTCCACCATTTCAGAGAGAATGTGGTGGTCCCATCCCTAGTTAGATATACCACGAAAAAAGTACCCTTTAATAGACCCCCAAACACTGGAAGAATGTAAACAAAGTTTATTGCACAAGTATGGAACAATAAAACAGGTGAGTATATATACATATAAAAAGATGCATAACGTCTAGTAGTGCATAGAACAAAGCAAAACACAAAAAACAAACAAAATACAAAAATGACCCTGGTACTCTCCAATGGGTGAAGTGCCCTAATACCCGACGCTTTTCCAGTTTTTTACACCTTCGTCAGGGGTACAAGATGGAGAATGGTCACATGTACAGTATATGCTCTAAAATAAAAAGAAACATATCATACCATTGGGGTGACATGCCTGGGACGTACACCGGGATAATTTCCCTAATATTAGATTCCTTGTGCTCGATGGGGTGCACCCTAATCCAAGGGGGGGTGATTGGGACAAAACTTTGTTACGAAGGTGGATAGTGGCCTTACAAGCCACTATGCCACCCCGCCTCAACAACTGCATTAGCTACCGGCCTTTCCTAGAAAGTTTTACTTCGGGTACCTGGGAAGGACTGGGCTAAATCAAGAGCTGGTGTTGTGTGACATACTCACTGCCCACCTCACTCCCCCCCCCTTTTTGTTTCCCTTTAGTGCCTTTACTTTTGGCTTCCCTTCCCTCTACCCCGTATGTGTTCCTTACAGTTTATGCTTTATTTTTTCCCCTTTTTTTTCTTCTTTTTTCTTTCCTTTTATTTATTTGTCATCTTTCTCCTGTGTCTCACTGTGTCAACATGCTTGTAGCGAGGCTTCTCTATATTTTTGGGCAATCCTGAGTAAAATCCTGGTTAATAGGTTTACTCTGTATGTACATGTTTCATTGTTTTGGCACATATAGTTTGTGATACGGACACCAAGATTTGTATCTCCTTTTACCTCTGGATTGTCCTGTTTGTATTGAAGCACATAGCCTTGCAGTGATTCCATATGGGAGCCAATTTAATTCATTATTTTTGCTATTTACCCACTAGATGACACTATATGGACGGGTTGCTTAATTTAATACATCCCGCCCACCCTTTCCCCTCCAGTGTTTGTCCTCCGGGTTTGTGCACATTTTAGCCGTTCATTTTTTATTTTGCCATCTTCTCATTTACCATCACTCTGCCCACCAACATTCGGTGCTTTATGTTAGCTCGGAACGATGTGCCTCTCCTCCCCTCCCCTCCCCTCCCCTCCCCCTGGTTCCCAGTACCACACACGCGCTGCGTTCCATCCCCTGTGCGTGCGCCCACCCCTCACATATCTCTACTGTGCATGTGCACCGGGTTGTACCCTACAGCGCATTTGCGGGCGTCCAGCGCCATATTTAAACACACATTAGGTTGTTTTCAACTGCTGGCTATGTAGAGGGGGTTTATTTATTTTCATAGCATCTTTTATCCTTGAGTTATAGGGCATAGGGAGTCAGGTACTGGGGGGGATGTGTGGGGGGGATGTGAGAGAGTAGTGATAGAAGATGGCATCTTTTTTGTTTTTGTTCTTTTTCCCTCCCTATGCTTTGCCACTAGCTTACAGTCAAAATCTAATCATTATTCACACACCTATCATCACATCGATGTGGGAATAGATTTCTCCAAACCAACTATTTTCCTGAACAGTGTCCGGCGCCTCTCCTGACATTTTGACTTATATTTTGACTTGTTTCAAGCTCCTGATATGGAATCTCTTCAATTGGTATGTGGGGCACTTGTAGATTCTGTATTGACCTATGTCATTTTGAGCCATGTGACACACTATTTATGTTTTTGTTTGCGGTCCACTCTGATATGTTTCTTTTTATTATAGAGCATATACATGTGATCATTCTCCATCTTGTACCCCTGACGAAGGTGTAAAAAAACAGAAACGCGTCGGGTATTAGGGCACTTCACCCATTGGAGAGTACCAGGGTCATTTTTGTATTTTGTTTGTTTTTTGTGTTTTGCTATGTTCTATGCACTACTAGACAATATACGTATTTTTATATGTATATATATTCACATGTCTTATTGTTCCATACTTGTGCAATAAACTTTGTTTACATTCTTCCAGTGTTTGGTGGTCTATTAAAGTCCCATTTAGGGGGTACTTTTTTCTTGGTATATCTAACTAGGGATGGGACCACCACACTCTCTCTGACATGGTGGAAGTCTCTATTTTTTCTAATTTTTCTGCCCTTGTTCAACAGGGGCATATAATTACAATTTTTGATATAATATTTCAGCACAGGGCCCGTTCGTGAACCCAAGAAGAGTATCTCTGAGGGGTTACAGAGTTGTGGCACCACCACCACCACCCAAGGCCCAATTTTTTTGCCCCTGTTTAACAGGGGCATGTAATTACAATTCTTGATATAATATTTTACAGCAGGGCCCGTTCCTGCGCCCAACAAGAGTAACTGTGAGGGCTTACAGTGTTGTGGCACCACCACCACCACAGGCCCAATTTTTCTGCCACTGTTTAACAGGGGCATGTAATTACAATTCTTGATCTAATATTTCACAGAAGGGCCTGTTCCTGCACCCACTAAGAGTAACTGTGAGGGCTTACAGTGTTCTGGTAGCACCAACACCTAAGGCCCAATTTTCTACAGAGTATATAGGGCAGGCCATATAGTATATATACTGCTGTTCAAAGTATATAGGGCCTGGGGGACCCCCACGCCATTTTTTTTAAATTTGGGTGCGGGGTTCCCCTTAATATCCATACCAGACAAAAAGGGCCTGATAATGGACTGGTGGGGATCCCATGCCGTTTTTATCAATGATTTTCATCTATATTACCGGGACCCGACAATACATTACAGCCGCGAGCAGTTTTAAATCACAATTTTTCCTTCAGAAATGTCATTTTGCTGTGGTATTGTTCTAAACATGGGAAAAATGAGCTACTTTACAGGCATACTAAGGACACCCCCAGGCTCAATGTTTAAAGGAATATTTTATTTTTATTGTTTCACTTTAAGCTTTATTAAAATCACTGCTCCCATAAAAATGGCTGTTTTTAAAACTTTTTTTTGCATTGATACATGTCCCCTGGGGTAGGACCCGTGTCCCCAAACACTTTTTTTTTTTTTTGTAATTGACAATTTTTATTAGGTTTCAGCATATACAATACAGTGGTTTAAAACATAAACAAAAGAGAATTACCGTATATACTCGAGTATAAGTCGTTCCGAGTATAAGTCGAGGCCCTAATTTACTACAAAAAAAATGGGAAAAACTTATTGACCCGAGTATAAGACGAGGGTGAGAAATGCACAGCTACTGCAAGTGGAAAAGTGGGTCAACAATGCCCATTTGCAGCATCACTGTGCCCATTTGCATGCCTCACTGTGCCCATTTGCAGCCATAAGTCCCCTGAACTTCAAACTCAGTAGTTAAGGGTTCCTAGATGCCCCCTAGCTGCAGCCAAAATTTGGGGTTTCTGAACCCAAAGGGTCCTGAAATGACATTGCTGCAGATGGACACAGTTGACCGAATTTGGGGCCCCGTATCTCAGAGCCACTTAGTGCTAGGAACCCCAAATTTGGTGTGCCAACCCAGTGGAACTAGCACCATAACATTTTCAAAGCTGGGGTTTCTAGCACCAAGTGGCCCCGAGATACAGGGCCCCAAATATCAGTTCAGAAAATGTCAAGCACGTTTCTGCAGCAGAGAATGACATTTTCTGAACTGGTTTTGGGGCCCCGTATCTCAGGGCCACTTGGTGCTAGGAACCCCAGCTTTGGATATGTTATGGTACCAGTTCCACTGGGTTTGCACACCAAATTTGGGGTTCCTAGCACCAAGTGGCCCTGAGATATGGGGCCACAAAATCGGTTCAGAAAATGTCAAGCACTTTTCTTCAGCAGAGAATGACATTTTCCGAACCGATTTTGGGGCCCCATATCTCGGGGCCACTTAGAGCTAGGAACTTCAGCTTTGGATATGTTGTGGTACCAGCTCTACTGGGTTTGCACACTAAATTTGGGGTTCCTAGCATCAAGTGGCCCTGAGATACAGGGCCCCAAACTCGGTTCGGAAAATGAAATTTTTTGCTGCAGAAAAGTGCTTGACTCAAGTATAAGTCGAGGTGGGCACTTTCAGCACAAAAAAAGTGCTGAAAAATTCGACTTATACTCGAGTATATACGGTAAGGAATAAAAGGGAAGTAGTAGTCACAAACAGCTCTGGGATGGGCATAGAGGTCTACGTGTGACAGAATTAACATACAATCCACAGACATAGGTCAACAAGAAACAGCACTATGTAACAGGGAGAGGCAGCACTGAAGTAATTACAGTGCAGGCTTCTCTAACAAACAGACCATCAGTAGGATACATAATTTATATTTGCGTAGCCCGCTATTCCAGAGGAAAAAAGAGAAAAGGAGGAAGGGAAGAATAATAGAAAGAAGGAGAGAAAGAAGAAAAAGATGGGGGGGGGGTTGAGAGGAGAGGGGGAGAGGAAAGAAAAAGTATGAGAGTCCCAATCTGAAGGGCGCATCTCTCCCGGGCTCCGAGCAATCGTATTCTACAGAACGGAGGGGGTTCATGAGATCATGGGGGATCTATTCTTTGATTCCACGGTTCCCATGTTGCTGTATGTCGGTCCACCCGGTCCACCAGCCTAGCCGTCATGGACTCCATGACCTCCACATCCTTAATTCTGGTATAAAGATCAATTAGAGACGGAGGGTTTTGTTGTTTCCAGTAGAGGGCTACTAGGCACCTAGCTGCTGTTAATATGTGTGTGGCCAACTTTTTGGCTAGTGTGGACAATTTAGGGGGGGGGGGACCCAATAGAAAAAACTTGGGGGAGAGAGGGATATTTACCTCGAACAGCCGCTGGAGCAGCCCCCGGACCGAGTGCCAATAGGACTTAAGGGATGGGCAGCTCCAATAAATATGAAGTAGCGTGCCCCGGTCCTGGAGACACCTCCAGCAGCGATCCAGGGCCGATGGATATATAGCATGCAGGCGTGACGGAGTTAGGTACCAATGAAAGAGTACCTTGTATGTGTTCTCTTTGTAAAGAGTACACATAGAACTCTTGGCCGCCCAAGACCATATGATGGCCCATTGCTCAAGGGTTAGCTCCTCTTCTAGGTGTTCCTCCCATCTACGCATATAGCTATGTTTCCCCCGACAGACCATATCATAGGAGTTTAAAAGCTTATATATATCTGAAGTCAGTCCTTTCTGTATAGGGCCTACTAAGATTAAGCATTCCAATGGGTCCCAAAACACTTTTTATGGCAATATAAGCCTTTAAAATTAGCACTTTTGATTTTTCATGTTTGTGTCCCATAGACTTTAATGATGTTCGCACAAATTTTTTGCCTGTTTGCATGTTGTGCTGCGAATCGAACCGGGGGGTGTTTGGCTCATCCCTAACCATCAGTGTAAGAGGGCTCTTGTGCCAATGATCACTAATGTAATACGATCCTTTGCTCAATCACCACTAGGGATGAGCCGAACACCCCCTGGTTTGATTTGTGGCAGAACATGCAAACAGACCAAAAATTTGTGCGAACACCCGAACCCCGTTAAAGTCTATGGGACTCGAACGTGAAAAATCAAAAGTGCTAATTTTAAAGGCTAATATGCAGCCCTGTAACATTTGTTTTGCTGTCTGTGCCCCTGTTCAGAAGATTTCACCTCACTTTCTTTCCCAATGACAATTGGATTTTGAAAATTTTGGGTTATTAGGGAAACAAGGATTGGTGATAAAGCATCAGTGGGGAGACACCTTTTCCCCATATTAACTCTTACAGGAGAGAATTTCCCTTCCTAGGGGTAGATTTCCTCTCACTTCCTGTAGTCTCCCTCCATTGGTAAGTAGGAGTCATTTGTAAATCGGATGTTTGAAAATAAGGAACCGCCTGTATATACTATACGGCCTGCCCTATACACTCTGCGGAAAATTGGGCCTTAGGCGTTGGTGGTACCAGAACACTGTTAGCCCTCACAGTTACTCTTGGTGGGCGCTGGAACGCGCCCTGCTGTGAAATATTATATCAAGAATTGTAATTACATGACCCTGTTAAACAGGGGCAGAAAAACTGGGCCTTAGGCGGTGGTCGTGGTGGCACAACACTGTAAAGCCTCACAGATACTTTTGTTGAGCGCAGGAACAGGCCCTGCTGTGAAATATTAGATCAAAAATTGTAATTACGCACCCCTGTTAAACAGGGACAGAAAAATTGGGCCTTAGGCGGTGGTGGTGGCACAACACTGTACAGCCTCACAGACACTTTTGTTTAGCGCAGGAACAGGCCTTGTTCTGAAATATTAGATCAAAAATTATAATTACGCCCCCATGTTAAACAGGGGCAGACAAATTGGGCCTTAGGCAGTGGTGGTGGTGCCACAACACTGCAACCCCTCACAGATACTCTTGTTGAGCACAGGAACGAGCCCTGCTGTTAAATATTTGATGAAAAATTGCAATTACACGCCCCTGTTAAACAGGGGCAGAAAAATTGGGCCTTAGACACTGGTGGTGGTGCCACAACACTGCAACCCCTCACAGATACTCTTATTGAGCACAGGAACAAGCCCTGCTGTTAAATATTTGATCACAAATTGTAATTACATGTCCCTGTTAAACAGGGGCATTGTCACGTACCTTATCGGAGTCTGAAGTGACAAGGTCGGCCTCCCTTGTATCTCCAACCCGGGTCCCACTGAGAGTGGGAACAGAAGGACCCAAAGGGAAGGAGGAACACGAGTGCCTGCAGATGTCGCCCAAGAAGCTTTAGGCAGATGATGCGACTTTGGGTATGCAGGAAGTCGCAGCAGATCGCAGGAGCAGAGATGCAGCAACTTGGCAGGCAGCTTGGAGCCAAACAGGAGACAAGAGCGGAGTCACAGGAATAGCCGGGTTCGGAAGCAGGCGGGCAGCAAGATACCAAATCATCAGACAGGAGCAGAGTCAAATAGGAAGCCGGAATCAGGAACCAGTAATCAAGGATGAGGGAGAGTCCAGAAGCAAGGTCAGGGGAAGCCAAGGGTTCAGCAATGGATATCAGGCCGAAGATCAGTCAGCATCTGTTACAGTCAGTGTGTCCTTTAAATAGGCCGTCTGGCGCCAAAGGGGCGCGTGGACGTGCACCCGTGGGCGCGCACATTCCCTTGCGCATGCGCATTGGCGTGTCTGCGATCCAAAGAATCCTTTATGCGCGCATGCGTGCGCGAGTGGACCCGGAACGCAACAGTTCTCTTACATTGCCCCCTCCTTATGGGCAGCCTCCGGATGCCCCTAAGGGGCTTCTTTTCTGGATGGTGCTGAAAAAATGCTCGTACCTTTTGCGGGGCATGTACATTAGAAGCTGGTTCCCACAAATTGTCCTAAGGGCCATAGCCCTTCCATTTAATCAGAAACTGTAATGAAGTAAGAAGAAATCCTGCTTATGCTTATTCGAATGCTACGAATAAGCATCCAAATGATGTGAAACGCGTTAGCAGTCTACTACCCTGTACTCCTCTGCATTTGCCTGTATTGTTGGATTTTACTTCAATAAAGATGTCCTTATCCCAGAGTGCGGCTATCCAGGATTTCTTCTTACTTCATTGCAACTCAGCATAGCTAGCACCTGGAATTAGTTCTCACTAGGGCGGTGTCATCCCAGAACAAAGAGTGTTTGTGAGCTGCATCTCTTCTTTCCTAATCAGAAACTGTGTTAGGCCATTCCTGGTTCTACAGTCGAGAACGGCTTCTACTTCAAACTCTTTGCTGCCCTCAACGAGCAGTGGAGGAGGATTTTCTGGATCCCGGTTGGGAAAGGGATTGGGCACTGATGTTTTCAACAAAGAGATATGAAAAACAGGGTGAATTTTGAGGTTCTTTGGTAGCATAAGTTCAAAGTCCACAGAGTTGATCCTTCTCTTTACAGGAAAGGGCCCCAGGTATTTTGGGCCAAGTTTCTTGGAGGGACACTTAAGTTTCAAATTAGCAGTGGATAGCCAAACCTTGTCTCCTGGTTTCAGATTCAAGTTACCCCTCCTTTTCCTGTCAAAAAATCTTTTGTTGTTAGCCTGAGCCTTAGAGATGGTGTCCTGAAGCAATTTGTTGTTGTAGGCGTTGAACAAACTCAATCTGTCTTGGACAGCAGGCACAGCAGATTCCACGGGTAATTCAGGCAAAAAGGAAGGGTGGTATCCATAATTGGCGAAAAAGGGTTTTTGCTTGGTAGCAGAGTGGATGGAATTGTTGTATGCAAATTCCGCTAGCGGAAGCAGAGGTGACCAATCATCCTGTGAAAAAGAGGAGAAGCAACGCAAATATTGCTCCAAAGTCTGGTTGGTTCTCTCCGTCTGTCCATTAGTTGGAGGATGGTAAGCAGTGGACAGACGGAGCTCGATGTTCAAGGCTTCACAGAGAGATCTCCAGAATCTGGAAGTGAACTGTACCCCTCGATCAGAAGTGATATTGTCGGGGATACCGTGTAGCCTCACTATCTCTCGGATAAACATGGAAGCAGTCTCTGTGGCAGACGGGGTTCCTTGCACGGGTAAAAAGTGTGCCATCTTAGTCAGGCGATCAACCACGACAAATATGGTGGTAAGGTTCTCAGACGGGGGGAGTTCAACAATGAAATCCATGGATATCATGCTCCATGGTTTCTTAGGCACAGGAAGACATTCTTATAGGCCCCAAGTTTTGGCTCGGTCCGTCTTATTGCGTTGACAAGTCACATAGGATTTGACATATCTTTTACAGTCCTGAATCAAGTCTGGCCACCAGAAAGAATGGGAAATTAGGATGATACTCTTGTGGATCCCAAAATGGCCCGCCAAAGGATGATCGATGCAACGCTTCAGGACAGAAACTCTAAACTGCTCCGGGACAAAGACCTGTTCCTTATGGTAATAAAGTCCTTCCTTTAGCTGAAGGGATAAGTCTTGGGAAGGGGGATGCTCCAACAACTCAGCTCTTATTTGGGACGTCAGATCGGTTTGGAGAAGAAGAAAGTTTTTGGCCGGTAAAATGGTGTCTGCTTCCGAAGGATAAACAGGATCATGGAACATGCGCGACAGCGCATCTGGTTTCCCATTCTTTGAACCCGGGGGGAAAGTTATATGGAATGTGAAGCGGGAGAAGAACAATGCCCATCTTGCCTGCCGAGGTCGAAGTCTTTTAGCTGTTCTCAAATACTCTAGGTTCTTGTGGTCGGTGAAGATGAGTATAGGGTGCAAAGCACCTTCTAACAGGTAACGCTACTCTTTGAGGGCAGCTTTAATGGCCAATAGTTCCCGGTCCCCTACATCATAATATTTCTCAGAAGGATTCAATTTCTTGGAGAAGAATGCCACAGGATGGAGTAGAGACTTAGGACCCTGTCGTTGCGATAATATGGCTCCCACTGCGACTTCAGAGGTGTCTACATCCAGAATGTAGGGCAAGGAAGGATCAGGATGCTTTAAGATGGGAGCTGAGGTGAACAAAGCTTTCAGCTGCTCAAAAGATGTTTGTGCTTCAGTACTCCACCAGAAAGGAACATGCTGCTTAGTCAAAAGGGTAATAGCAGAGATAATCCCAGAAAAGTTCTTAATGAATTTCCTATAGAAATTAGCGAATCCCATAAACCTTTGTACCGCCTTCCGGGCTGTTGGAGCTGGCCATTCCAAGACAGCAGCGACTTTCTAGGGATCCATGGAGATCCCATCAGCGGAGATGACAAGTCCCAGAAATTGTATTGTCTGTTTTTCGAAATCGCACTTTTCAGCCTTGGCATAGAGGTGGTATTCACGAAGTTTACTCAAAACCTTCTTCACATGGATACGGTGGACCTCGATTAAGTCAGAAAAGATAAGAATATCATTGAGATAGACAATGATGAATAGATCAAGGAATTCCCAAAAAGACATCATTTACCAGGTGCTGAAAGGTGGCTGGGGCGTTGCAGAGACCAAAAGGCATGACTAGGTATTCAAAATGCCCAAAGCGTGTCCTGAAGGCAGTCTTCCATTCATCTCCCTTCCTGATTCATACCAAATTGTAGGCACCTCTCAGATCTAGCTTGGAAAAGACTCGTGCTCCACGCAGTCTCTGGAACAACTCGGGAATTAAGGGAAGTGGGTACCGGTTTTTGATAAAAAAGATACCGGCCCCTGCTGGAGAGGAAGAGGCCCGAAAAAAACCCTTTTCTAGACTTTCATCTATA
This sequence comes from Lithobates clamitans, assembly GCA_037952925.1. Classification (NCBI taxonomy): domain Eukaryota; kingdom Metazoa; phylum Chordata; class Amphibia; order Anura; family Ranidae; genus Lithobates; species Lithobates clamitans. The sequence goes on along the minus strand of JBBGZY010001757.1, from coordinate 155,595 downwards.
TATTCGCATAAGGCCTCTAGTTCGGGTTCCGAGAGAGGGTAAATTCGGCCGAAAGGGATCTCTGCCCATGGTAAAAGTTCAATGGGACAATCGTAAGTCCGGTGGGGAGGTAAGCTCTCTGCATTCTTTTTATTAAATACATCCAGGAATTCATGATACATTACGGGTACTACCTTCATAGTTTCAGGGTCCGAGTGGATGCTGAGGAGAGGAGCAGGATTAACAAACTTTTTCGGGTAGCAATGTCTCTGACAATAATTAGAGGAAAGGGAGATATCTCCGGTGAGCCAGTCAATATGAGGGTTATGGGCCCTCAGCCAAGGTAACCCCAGTATAACAGGAAACATGGGGGAAGTTATGACATCCAAACGGAGCAGTTTCTGATGTTCCGAAGAAGTTTGGCAAAGAATGGGTACAGTCTCTTGTGTAACAGGCTCAGACTTGAGACCAGAGCCATCTGCAAGATGCACAGTAAATTCCTGCCTTTTGGTACATACAGGAAGTTGGTGTAGAGCGACAAAGGCTGAGTCCACCAAACAACTGCAGGCTCCTGAGTCTATAATTGCGGTTACAGGAATAGTCCTCCCTGGCAACTTAAACTGGAGCGAAAGAGGGAGATGTAGCAGATCCCTCCCAGGAGGATGCATCATGTAAGGTGAAGTAGGAGTGGGCTTGGCAGGTCTTATGGGACAAGCCTGAATGAAGTGACCTGCTCCTCTGCAGTAAAAGCATAGTCTGTCATGTAGTCGCCAGAGGCATTCGGAGGAAGACTGTGGTGGTTAGAAAGCTTCTATGGGGAGACTCAAGGAGCTCCTTATTCTTGTGGGGTCCCTTCAGTAATCTGGACGTGACTGTAGAAACAGAAGCAAAAACTCCTGAGGAAGTAGATGGCTTGGTACAAGCTTTCTCAGATTGCCTTTCATGCAGTCGACAGTCAATTTGGATAGCAAGATGGATCAGATCTTCCAGGGATGATGGTACTCCTATTTGGGCAAGTTCATCTTTTAATGTGTCATAGAGTCCAAGACGAAATTGATGATGTAGAGCGGCTTGATTCCACTGCGTATCCAAACTCCAGACACGGAAATCAGTTACATAGTCCTCTACGGATCTCAAGCCTTATTGGAGTTTACCAAGTGTAAATTCAGCAGTCTGTTGGAGGAAGGGGTCAGCATACAGTTGGGACATGGCTGAAAAGAAGGAGTCAGCAGTAGACAAGGCCGGATCATTGATGTTCTCTAAGTAGATGAGCCCAGGAGAGTGGTTCATTTCGTAGGAGTGTAATGATAAATCCCACTTTAATACACTTGGATGAGAAGGTTCGGGGTAACAAGGAAAAATAAAGTTCACAGGCATTTTGGAAAGTGCGGAACAGTTTGCGATCCCCTGAAAAATGCTCAGGCAAGGGTACTCTGGGTTCAGGAGGCAGAGAGGTCTCGCTGAGCAGGCAAAAGTCAGTTTGCACAGAAGCATTCACAAGAGCAAGGTGGGTAGAGGCAGATGAAACATCAAGCAGGTTCGGTAGACGATCTTCCATCTGGCCCAGGTTGTCTTGGAGATTCCGTACAGTATGGGCTAGTGCAGAAATTGCTCGGCAGATGTCCATAACAGGTGAGGCCTCCCTTTCAGACTCCATTGCTGGCTGACTGATACTGTCACTGATACTGCCTCCCTTGTATCTCCAACCCGGGTCCCGCTGAGAGTGGGAACAGAAGGACCCAAAGGGAAGGAGGAACATGAGTGCCTGCAGATGTAGCCCAGGAAGCTTGAGGCAGATGATGCGACTTTCGGTATGCAGGAAGTCACAGCAGATCACAGGAGCAGAGATGCAGCAACTTGGCAGGCAGCTTGGAGCCAAACAGGAGATAAGAGCAGAGTCACAGGAATAGCCGGGTTCGGAAGCAGGCGGGCAGCAAGGTACCAAATCATCAGACAGGAGCAGAGTCAAATAGGAAGCCGGAATCAGGAACCAGTAATCAAGGATGAGGGAGAGTCCAGAAGCAAGGTCAGGGGAAGCCAAGGGTTCAGCAACGGATATCAGGCAGACTAGCAAAACACAGGGTACTGGTACAGGAACAGCTTAAGATCAGTCAGCATCTGTTACAGTTAGTGTGCCCTTTAAATAGGCCATCTGGCGCCAAAGGGGCGTGTGGAAATGCACCCGTGGATGCGCACATTCCCTTGCGCATGCGCATTGGCGCGTCTGCGATCCAAAGAATCCCTTATGCGCACATACGTGCGCGAGTGAACCTGGAACGCAACAGTTCTCTTACAGGCAGAAAAATAGGGCCTTAGGCAGTGGTGGTGGTGCCACAACACTGCAACCCCTCACAAATACTCTTGTTGAGCGCAGGAACGAGCCCTGCTGTTAAATATTTGTTAAAAAATTGTAATTACGCGCCCCTGTTAAACAGGGGCAGAAAAATTGGGCCTTAGGTAGTGGTGGTGGTGCCTTGAACCGAAAATATTCTTAGAAGCTATCATCATGAAAATTGAGGAGGAATAGGATAGTCACTCAGCATAATAGGATAGTCACCCAGTATATGCAGTCTTCAAGGGATCCCACATCCATAGAAAAATCATTTGGTTACATCAGCATCAGATGCTTGGTAGCTGGTGATCCAAGACTGATTAATTTTTATGAATGTGAGCCGAACAACAGAGTCTGTGGACAGGCGCACTCTGTGATTGGTTAAAAAGCCTCCAGCAGCACTGAATGTGCATTCAGAAAGAACGCTGGATGCAGGACAGGCCAGTAGCTCAATTGCATATTGAGCAAGCTCTGGCCAGTGGTCCATCCTCAAGACCCAGTAACCCAGTAGATGTTGTGGTGGAAAGGTCTCCAAGTCTGATCTTGCCCCTAGATATTCCTGCACCATGTAATTCACACGTTGTTCAGCACCAGGAAATTGTAACCTCCCAGGCTCTGGAAATGCATTGCACAAACCTTTCTGAAAGGCCTCCCGAAGATGTTTCATCCTCTGCTCCCTCTGCGAAGGCTGGATAAGTTCTGCAACCTTACCCTTGTAACGTGGATCAAGAAGTGTTGCCAGCCAGTAATGATCCCTCTCCTTGATACCACGAATCCTAGAGTCCTTTCGCAGGCTTTGCAGGAGCAGGGAGGCCATGCAGCGTAGGTTTGCAGAGGCATTTGATCCTGAGTCCTCGGGGTCACTAAGGATCACATGATCCTCAACCACCTCCTCCCAGCCATGTACAACTCCATGGGTTTCTGGGGACCACAAACGATCCCTTGAAGACTGCTGCTGATGCTGAGTGTTATCCTCCACCTCCATGCTGACACAATCCTTCTCCTCTTCTTCTTCCTGTGTGATCGGTGGGCCTGCAGGAATACTAGTATCTGGATAAAGGGGGCCTTGAGAGGTAAGGAGGTCCTCCTCTTCCTCCCGTTGTTCTGCCTCAAGTGCCCTGTCCATTATTCCACGAAGCGCGTGCTCCAACAGGAAGACAAGAGGGACAGTATCACTGATGCATGCACTGTCACTGCTCACCATCCTCATGGTCTCCTCAAATGGTGACAGGACAGTGCATGCGTACTTGATCAGTAGCCACTGGCGTGGCGAAAAAAAGCCAAGCTCCCCTGACCCTGTCCTGGTGCCATACTCACACAGGTACTCATTGATGGCCCTCTGCTGCATGTGCAGCTGCTGCAGCATTGCCAATGTTGAGTTCCACCTGGTGGGCATGTCACAAATGAGGCGGTTCTTGGGCAGGTTGCATTCTCTTTGAATGTCTGCCAGCCGAGCACTGGCATTATATGACCAGCAGAAATGACCACAGACTTTCCTGACCTGCCTCAGGAGATCCTGTAAGCTCGGGTACCTGCTCAAGAACCGCTGCACCACCAAATTCAGGACGTGAGCCAAACAGGGAACATGGGTCAGGTGTCCCTGTCGGAGGGCGGAGAGGAGCTTGCTGCCATTGTCGCATACAACCATTCCTGGCTGAAGCTGGCATGGCGTCAACCACCTCTGAGCCTGCCCCTGCAGAGCTGACAGAATCTCTGCCCCAGTGTGGCTCCTGTCCCCTAAGCAGACCAACTCAAGCACCGTATGGCATATTTTTGCCTGAGTGCTTGCGAAGCCCCTTGATCGCCTAAGGAGCACCGCTGGTTCAGAGGAGAAATCTGCAGAGGAAGAGGCCATAGAGAAAGAAGAAGAGGAGGGGGTGGAGGAGAGAGCTGTGGCAGAATCACCACTAGCATTTTGGAGGCGTGGTAGTGGAACAAGCTCCAACAATACTGAACCCTGTCCTGCATCCTTCCCAGCTGCCAGCAGAGTTACCCAGTGCGCCATGAAAGAAAGGTAACGTCCCTGTCCATGCCTGCTGGACCATGAGTCAGCAGTAATATGCACCCTCCTGCTGATCGCCCTGTCCAACGAGGCCAAGACATTGCCTTCCACATGCTGGTAGAGAGACGGAATGGCCTTCCATGAAAAGAAGTGGCGTTTGGGAACCTGACACTGAGGTACCCCACATTCCATAAATTCATGAAAGGAGGCAGAGTCTACCAGCTGAAAAGGCAGCAGTTGCAGTGCTAGCAATTTGGCCAAGCTAGCATTCAGACGCTGAGCATGTGTATGGCTGGGACCGAATTTCTTTCGACGGTTTAGCAACTGGGGTAGGGAAATTTGCCTGCTAAAATCTGATGTTGGTGTACTGCTGGCAGATTGTCCGCAAGTACTTGGGACACCTATTTTTATACCTTCATTCCTCTCAGTGCAGGTTTCTGAGAGGACTGGAGGTATAGTGGGGTTGGAGATCCCAGCTGATGAGGAGCAAGGAGAGGTCCACCTTGTTCTTTGATGTGGGTCTTTTAAGTACTGTTGCCAATGGACTGCATGGGAGGTCATCATATGTCTGGTCAAGCATGTGGCGCCCAAGCGGCTGCTGTTTTGGCCACGCTTGATACGCTTCAGACATTTGTTGCAAACAGCAATGGTGCGATCTGCTGCACACGTGTCAAAAAAGGCTCACACCAAAGAACATTTCAAAATATGCGGGGAGTCAGCAGCACCCTGCACCTGCTTAGCTCTGCGTTGTGATGCAATAAGGTGGTGGCTGCCCTTAAGCTGCCCCCTGGAGGGCATCCAAACTCGTTGGAGATGTGCCTCCTTCTCCTCCTCCTCCTCCTCTCTTCTATCAGGCACCCAAGTTGAGTCAGTGACCTCATCATCCCCTCCCTCCTTGTCACTGGCGCAAACTTGGCAGTATGCTGCAGCTGGGGGAACATGATTGGCAGTTTCTTGACCTTCTTGGGCACCCCTCTCTTTAGGCTGACGTTACTCCCTTCCTCAACCTGGGTACCATCATCGGAGCCTTCAAATCGCTGTGCATCCTCCTGCAGCATGTACCCAACACTGTGGTCGAATAGTTCAGGGCACTCCTCCGTGCATGATGGTGGGGCTAGGGAAGGAGTGACTGTTGACATGGAGCCGATGGAATAGGCTGCTTTGGCAGCTGCTTTGGCAGGCAAACTCTGAGCCTGGGTGACAGAGGATGAGGAGGATGAGGACGGCTTTGTTTCCATTCCACCAACTCTTCTGCATGTTGTGGCTCAATAACACGGCCAGCTGCAGGAAAAAAGGACAAGCGGGCCCCACGGCCACGTGCTGAGGATGCACCGTGTCCACGACCAGCACTGTCGACTGTAGACACAGAGCCTGCTTGCCCTCTTTTAGTGGCCTGTGAGCATCTGCCTCTCCTTGGTGGCCTTCCCGACATGCTGTAAAATTTGTTTACCCAAAAAACACTACATTGTATTGTGTATTTTGTGTATATATATATATATATATATATATATATATATATATATATATATATATATATATATATATATATATATATATATATGAGACTATCTGTATATATATATATATTAAATACACTGCAGCTAACTGAGTCACCTGCCTGCTTGAAGTATATTAGAAACAGTACACCAGGAATGGCCTGCAGTGAGATATAGCTAAACTGGATATAGTGAAAATATATACATATATATGCAAGACTATCTGTATATATATATATATATTAAATACACTGCAGCTAACTGAATCATTTGCCTGCCTGAAGTATATTAGAAACAGTACACCAGGAACGAACTGCAGTCAGATCTAGCTAAACTGGATACAGTGGATATATATATAGATATATACAAGACTATCTGTATATATATATATATATATTAAATACACTGCAGCTAACTGAATGACATGCCTGCCTGAAGTATATTAGAAACAGTACACCAGGGATGGACTTCAGTCAGATCTAGCTAAACTGGATACAGTGGATATATATATATATACGAGACTGACTGTATATATATATACATATATATTAAATACACTGCAACTAACTGAATAATCTGCCTGCCTGCTCAATCTAAATGACAGTCTATCTCCGTCCACGCAGGCTACGACACACACCACGAGGCCGACGTGCAGGCGGCTTTATATAGTGTGGGGTGTGGACTTAGTCCCCCTGAGCCATGATTGGCCAAAGGCACCCTGCCTTTGGCCAATTATGGCTCTCTTAGCTGAGGGCACTGTGATTGGCTAAAACATGCAGGTCATGGTGCATGCTCTGGCCAATCATCATACAGCAATGCACTGCTCTCCTGCAGTGCATTATGGGCCGTTACACGCCGCTCTAATTTGGCACGAACAGCCTATAATGTTCAGTTTTCGACAAACGGGCGAACAGCTAATGTTCGAGTCGAACTCATGTTCGACCCGAACAGGAAGCTCATCTCTAATCACCACCAATCTACAGGGTCCTTCTCCACCAACCACCAATTTAAGGGAGCACTTACTGACCACTGATGTAAGGGGACACTTTACTGACCACTAATGTAAGGAACACCTTACTGACCACCATTGTAAGGGGACAGTTTACTGACCAATCATGTAAGGAACACCTTACTCACCATCAATATAAGGAACACCTTACTGACCCACCATTGTAAGGGGACAGTTTACTTACCACCATTGTAAGGAACACCTTACTGACCACCAATGTAAGGGGACACTTTACTAATCACTGATGTAAGGGGACACTTTACTGGCCACCAATGTAAGGAACACCCTACTGACCACCAATGTAAGGAACATTTTACTGACCCCCGATTTAGGGGACACCTTACTTAACACTGATGTAAGGGGACATGTCACTGACCACCAATGTATGGGGCACTTTTCCACTGACCACCAATATAGGGGGCCCTTTACCTCAGACCACCATTGTAAGGCAACACACTGCTGACTACCAATGTAAGGGAGTTGTTCCCACTAACCACCAGGGAAACAATACACTTTTGTAAAGTTATTTTCTGGCCAGATTACTGTTTATTTCATTTCAATAAATAATACAAAAAATTATTTTGTCATAATGCATGGTTGTCATATGCACTAAGTACACCACATATAGTTACATACTTATAGTTCCTGCTATTGTGTGGACAGTGTCAGTAGAACAGTGGACTGTGTCAGTACGGCAAAGGACAGTGTCAGTCATTAGAGCAGTGGACAATGTCAGTCAGTAGAGCAGTGGATGGTGTCAGTCAGTAGAGCAGTGGACAATGTCAGTCAGTAGAGCAGTGAACGATGTCAGTCAGTAGAGCAGTGGACGATGTCAGTCAGTAGAGCAGTGGACGATGTCAGTCAGTAGAGCAGTGGACGATGTCAGTCAGTAGAGCAGTGGATGGTGTCAGTAGAGAAGTGGACGGTGTCAGTCGAGTAGTGGACGGTGTTAGTCAAGAAGTGGACGGTGTTAGTCAGGAAGTGGACAGTATTAGTAGAGCAGTGGATGGTGTCAGTCAGTAGAGCAGTGGGCAGTGACAGTGGGCAATGTCGGTCAATAGAGCCGTGAATGGTGTGTGGACATTGTCAGTAGAGCAGTGGATAATGTCAGTCAGAAGGGCAGTGGATGCACATAGAGGGCCTAGGCAGCAGAAATAAGAGTAACCTTAATAGGAGGGGTAGCCTAAAAAGAGACCAGCCCCCTCCATTTTCCTCCACTGCCACTGAAAGCTGGCGGGAGGGAGAGGAGGAGGAGATTACTTTTAGTGGCTTCAAGAGGAAAATGGAGGGGGCTGGTTTCTGTATATGCTACCCCTCCCTTCCAGGTGTAGAATCTAATGTGACAGGGAGGCCCCACAGGCCCCCTGGAACATGGGCATGGGTAGTACTCACTCCTCCCCCATGCTGGTTCCTGTCACTCCTCCACACATGGAATGTCCCCAGAACAGGGGGAGCCAAGAGAAGTCATGACTGAGGACAGGTGGGAGGGGCAATACGAGAAGAGAGAGGCAATGAGAGATCAGCGGGGACTGACTGGGAGTGAAAGATGAGAGGAGGAGACAAGGGAGAAGGGGCGGGACAAGCTCACAGAGGGGTAGTGACAAGGCAGACATGGGGCTGGGAGGCTGCGGCATGAGACGTTCTGTGCAAGAGATCGGACTTCCTATTATTCCCCTTAGCAGATGACACACCTCCACTCAGTGACCCACCTTGCTTAGCCCCACATGTGACCACACACACAGGCACAGTGAGCTGCACTTTAATTTGAGTGGGCAGAGGTCGCAATTGTGACTCCTGAAACCCCTGACGCTACGCCCATGGTTGTACCCCAATTGTCGTCCCAATCTCCTGCTTCAAAAGTGACAAGGTCTGTTTTCCAGTGACATGTACTGTATATGTGGGGGGATTACGACCAGGCTTGTCAATTGGTTGTAGGTAGAGACTTGATATGATGCCTGGGGCATGAGGGTTGCACTTACATGTTTGCTCAAATCAGGTCATATGGTCAAGGGAGTGACTTAGCCCGATATATGAGGCAAAAAAGTGCTTGATTTGCAAATAACTAAAAATTTCTGAATTAGGCAGAGTTGCGATTCCTGAAGGGCTGGAGCAGATTTAAAGGCCGTGGTGGTGGGTAAATTATGGAGTCTAATCAGCTTTGCATCCATCGATTTTTGAAAAGAAGATGGGCAGACAAAGGCTGAACATGTACTTTTTTTAAGAGTCTTTGGTCCCGCTGTGCCATTGTAATAATTGCTAGTCTACAAATATGTTGAAAAGTACCAAACCTCGAGGATGAGATTTTAAAGGCAATTATGAAAAAGAAAATTGTATAATAAAGAAAATTATATATATATAAAAAATACATACATTTATTAATACAAAATACAAAGCATAAAAACAAAATTCTTATAGGAACAAACTACAAGAAAAACACAGGTACATGCATAGAGAATATTATACAGTTGTAGACAGAGGTGGTAGAATCCTACTACATAGGCATGAACCATCCAAGCAGGTACCCTAGGAGATAAGCAGTAGAGTAGTCCAACGCGTTTTGAGAAAGTGCATAAATTATAATCTTCATCAGGGACTGTTACCACCTCTGAAATATAGAATATATATTATAAATACATTGAAGTACAAAATTTAATTTTACCATTGAAACAGTTGATTACAGTGTATAATAAACACCTATCAATACAAAAAATATATACACAATGGACTTACATATCAAATAAATTGGTCTGAAGAAAGAATTCCCTCAACACCCAGAACTCAACCTGAAGGTTTGCAAATGCCTTTCATCATACAAAGGGCCATAGGGTATAAAACCCAACAAGAGCATCAAAAAGAAGACATCCAATAATGTCCCAATCGTTGTAAAGGGAGAACCTGGAATCAGAGTTTTGATTTCAGTTAAAAGGTGCACATGAACAGAATATGTTGGTGTCTCAAAGGGACAGAACCGGACCCCCAAGCAAGGACAGCACTGGGGCAACCGCTGCTCACCCCCCCAAGGGGGAAGCTGCGTCCCCAAGTGCTCCCCACACCAACAGTACCAGCACCGGTACATAAAATGAGACACACACAACAAAAAATTCCATAGAAAAAGCCACACTTACAAATATGTTTGGCACAATTATGTTATAAATATAGACTGTTACATCTTATTACCCTATTTTGTTGTTATTATGTTGTACTATTTGAAATCCACATATAGAGCAAATACAAAAAATCACTCTAGCAGTGCTTAACCTTATCTGGAAATTAAAAAGAGCCACCACCACCCATTGACAGAAGTGAATAATATACAGATAAAAAACAATCTATATTCCTTCAACACTGGTAAAAAGTCCATAAAATATTTCTTGTAGTCCACTTCAAATCACCACTTGTGCACTAGATGTGACTCGCTCCCCTCATGCCACCTCACTCACCGCTGGTAGATAGTTGCCTCTCATTTGTGATCGGCAAAACACACTTAATACTCCAATCACAGTAATGCATAGACCTCTGATTAGCTCTTTTCGTTGGGTTGATTATGCAAACAAAGAGGACACGGACGATTCTCATAGTGTAATCTTGTTCATAGTTTTTAATAAAAATAACCAGTAAAATTCACACTCACAAAAGTATAAAAAGACTGACATCAATAATAATGTCAGGCTTTGACCATCTGTGTAAACCACACATCATGTCTCACTGCACCACCGGATCAGCGTCACATCGGTCATCGCTCTGATATCACTTCCTGTCGCCGTATAGTCATGCCCTGACATTTCGTCCTCCCGACTTCATCTGAGGAAGTTGTTTTGAGTTGGATAAGTTGGATATTAACACAATACATTTTGGAATGGATTGGAGGTTTCCACAACTATTTATATAGTATTATGTGTATAAAGATTGCACAGTATATATGTTTGAATAAAATTGTATTGTATTAATACTTGGATTGCCCTTGGGGGTTTCCACTATGAAGTAAATATTGGGTGGTCATGGATTCCCCCTGATAATATAAATATGTATTAACTTGTCTATTCTTTTAAATAGCTAATCTAGCAAAGCTCTCCTATAGTTAATAGTGATGGAACAATAATAAGGTTAGCTATTAAAAATACACACACTGCTTAAATAAACAAGGCTCTTATTTATTTCCCAAGAAAATAGGAATGCTAACATAAAACACTAAAAGAAAACTATTACAGAGGATATGAAACAAAAGAACATCAATGATACGTTACGTAAGATCATCCTCTTTGGTCAGTATCTTCAGCTGGGTTCGATGGCCTGAGAGAGAGTAATTCCTGCCGGTCAGCACTTTTAAACTACATTCACACACCGCCCACACAAACCCATTGCCAGCTTATCTCAGAATTGTGACAAATCAAAATCGATAAGAGGCAGTCCTTCTAAATATCTGTCCATCCTCCAGGAAGCCTGCTGTAGTGTCCGCTAGGGGCAGCATTTGTCCATTAATCACCGCTATTCTACCCGGTATAAATCTTCAGTGACAGCTGGTCTTTGATCGTCTGTATATAAACAAGTGGGGTATATACCGCGCTAATGAAAAAGAAAATTTAAACTAATAGTGAAAAAGAAGCAGCGACACAAAAACATGCTATATATTCATGTAAACAAGGTGTATAAAAGGTTAACCACTTCCCGACCGCCGCACGACGATGTACGTCCTAAGTTTGAACGGGGATATCGTTGTTATGGCAGCAGCTAGCTGCCATAACCCCGGTATCCCCGTTTTCGTGCGGCGGCCGGCTTTCAGATAAAAGTGGTCCCTGCGGCGGATTCGCCGCGAGATCACTTTTATCGGTGGCGGGAGAGGGGCCCCCCCCTCCCACCGCGATCCGGTGCCCTCCGCCGCTTACCGGAGCCGACGGTAGCGGCGGAGGCGATCGCGTCCACTCCCGTGGTGTGTCTGAAGACAAGTGAGCCCAAGATGGCGCTCACTCGTCTCCATGACACTGCTGGGCGGAAGCGACGTCAAAACGTCACTTCCGTCCACGCCTCTTAAAGGCATATTTTTTCAAATGTCATTTTTACAAATGACTTTTTTTTTTTTTTTTTTTTTAATTTCATTTTAGTGTAAATATGAGATCTGAGGTCTTTTTGACCCCAGATCTCATATTTAAGAGGTCCTGCCATGCTTTTTTTCTATTACAAGGGATGTTTACATTCCTTGTAATAGAAATAAAAGTGACACAATTTTTTTTTTTTTAAAGTGTAAAAATAAATAAAATATTGTAAAATAAATAATAAAAATAAAAATTTTTTTTTTAAAACCCCCCTGTCCCGACGAGCTCGTGCGCAGAAGCGAACGCATACGCGAGTAGCGCCCGCATATGAAAACGGTGGTCAAACCACACATGTGAGGTATCGCCGCGACCGGTAGAGCGAGAGCAATAATTCTAGCCCTAGACCTCCTCTGTAGCGCAAAATATGCAACCTGTAGAATTTTTTAAACGTCGCCTATGGAGATTTTTGAGGGTAAAAGTTTGACGCCATTCCACGAGCGGGCGCAATTTTCAAGCATGACATGTTGGGTATCAATTTACTCAGCGTAACATTATATTTCACAATATTAAAAAAAATTGGGATAACTTTACTGATGTTTTATTTTTTTATTCAAAAAAGTGAATTTTTTCCAAAAAAAGTGCGCTTATAAGACCGCTGCGCAAATACGGTGCAAAAAAAAGTATTGCAATGACCGCCATTGTATTCTCTAGGGTGTTAGAAGAAAAACCATATATAATGTTTGGGGGTTCTAAGTAATTTTCTAGCAGAAAAACCTGTTTTAAACATGTAAACACCTAAAATCCAAAACGAGGCTGGTCTTAAAGTGGTTAAAAGTCGCGCTACTACGTAAGGTTAAAACCTGAGAAAACCTTAAGTGAATAATGTTATTGTTCACAAAAACAAATGAATAAATCTGAAATATATATATAAAAAAAAATTGAATAGATAACAATATAGGTACGTGCATAAAACGTCCATGTGACAAATTCTAAATGAATAAAAATCGCATAATATATGCAAACATATATGTGTACAAAGTCCACATGGGGTAATCTGTGAATCCAATCCAAAGGTGAAAAAGGATTTGAAAGAAGATGGGAAGATGTTCTAGATTTTCCACCACCACCGAAGGGAACTTGGGATGACCCTTTCCTTGGGGTATACACCGGAAGAAATAAAAACTCTCACCAGATAGCCCTCTGCGGGGTCTAAGATGAGTCCGGGATGCCGATCCCACCAAGATCCAGGCTTCCTCTTCACTCCGGAAAGGGGCCTTCCGTCCACTGTGCTCAGAGACACAATCTCCTAGATGGGAGCGTAGTGTGTAGAAGAATAAAAAAAGGCCTCCAATAGTGTGTTATAGTTTAAACACAGCTCATTTATTGTTCAAAACGTTTCCAATGTAGTATAAATTAAAAATTTTTCGGCAATTGAAATGCAAACGAACACCCGTGCTTCCGGGGTCACGTAGGGCGTGATGACATCAACGCGTAGTTCCGCCCGACATGTTTTGTCATACGTGACGTCTTCCAGGGGCACTGATAGGCTGCACTGGTGGGCACTGATAGGCACAGTTAAGGCGGCACTGATAGGCACAGATAAGGCAGCACTGATGGGGAAAGATAAGGCGGTATTGATGGGCACAGATAAGGCGCCACTGATAAGATGGCACTGATGGGTGGCACTGATAGGTACCACTGATAGATGACACTGATGGGCACTGATGGATGGCACTGTGGGCAATGATGGGTGGCACTGGTGGGCACTGGTAGGCGGCACTGTTATGTACTGCTAGGTGGCACTGGCAGGTGGCACAGAGGAGCTGGAGGCAGCTCTCCGTGATTGGGACTGATGTCCCTCTCACAGCCGCAGGTGATCGGCTTTTTTTTTCTCCTCACGCTGTCAGCGCGAGGAGACAAAATAGCCGATTACCAGCTCTGTTTACATCACATGATCAGCTGTTATTGGCTGACAGCTGATCACATGGTAAGGGTCAGGATCGACCCCTTACTCCGATCTGTGATCCAGCGAGTCTTGTAGACTCGCTGATTACAGAGCGCGCTGCACGCACCCTGCAGGAGCTGCGCAGGCCGTTCGGGCACGGGAAGACGCCAATAGAGGTACTCCCGGCAAAACAGGTCCGCGCTGTAACCGTCATTCGGCTATAGCGCGGATCTGAACAAGTTAAAGGAGAAGTACAGCCAAAGCTCATTTGGCTGTACTTCTCCTGTGGACCAAAGGAGTGCAGTTCGTTTTGCACACCTGTGACCCGCTGTCAACTGACGTCACAGAGCCAATCCTGGCTGAGAGACTGAGCCAGCCACTCCTGCCTCCTTCACAGCCCAGCGCTGCAGTCCTTCACAGCCCAGCGCTGCAGTTAGTGCAGGGGAGAGGAGGGTGTCAGAGCAGACAGCAGAATTTTAGATAAGTATCTTTGAAGGTGCTTTATTTATATGTTTTTGTAAATTTAAAAATAAAGATTACTAGTCCTTTATACTTTTGTATCTTTTTTGAAGAAGAATACCTTTGGGGACCTCTGTCCCAATCTTTTTTGAATCGATGCTACATCCACCTAGTTAAGTATGATTTTAAAAAACAAACAAACCCATACTTTTCTTTTAAAACAATTCACTTTTGCCTCGGTCACCGTTAAAGAGATATAGGAATACCCCATCACTGGTCACAGTTAGAGGAAGAATATCCCATAATTTGTGTCATTTGGAGGAAGAATAACCTATTGTTGGTGCCAATGAGTGTGAGAATACCCTGTCTTTGGTGTTAATGAGTACACTGCCTAAGCACTGATGTTCAGAAGTTACTAAGCTGAGTATATGTCCCCTGTTCCACACGTCTGCCTCTGACTTTTTGGATAAACATTGAAAATATGCAGGTGATATTTGGCTGGATGTTAATCCACCCATGAAAACCTGCACAAAATCTGTGTCAATATTGGATTGTAGAGAATGCACACTAAAGCCGCGTACACACGGTCGGACTTTTCGTCTACAAAAGTCCAACGGACGCTGACGGACTAAAGCTGGCTGGTAATCCGATCGTGTGTGGGCTTCTCCGGACTTTCAACTGACTTTTTTAGCCTCAAATCCGACGTACTTTAGATTTGAAACATGCTTCAAATCTTTCCGACGGACTCGAGTCCGGTCGAAAAATCCGCTCGTCTGTATGCTAGTCCGACGGACAAAAACCCACGCTAGGGCAGCTATTGGCTACTGGCTATGAACTTCCTTATTTTAGTCCGGTGTACGTCATCACGTAAGAATTCGACGGACTTTTGTGTGATCGTGTGTAGGCAAGTCTGTTCGTTAGAAAGTCCGCCGCAAGTCCGTCGAAAGTCCGCCAAAAGTCCGTCGAAAGTCTGTCGGACAGGCTGTCGGACTTTTGTAGCTGAAAAGTCCGACCGTGTGTACGCGGCATAAGAGCAGCGGATTGGGAACAGTTTAACCTGCCATATCTGTGGATACTGGATTGTTTAAATGGACGTTTCAATCTGAACACATCATTGAAAAGGTATGTTAGCTTACATACATTATTGCACATAACATATGCATGTTAATACTTGAAAGTTTAAGAAGAAATGCATGCAAGGGCCTTTAATACTGACCAAGCTAAATGCAGCTTACTTAATGTGATAGTGATCTTCTTATCGCCTTTTTTCTTCCTTCATGGTAAGCTGCAGTTGTCTGTTCTTTGATATGTATGTATAAAGAAATAACCAGGTTAACAGACTCATGCATGACTCATTATACCTTTGAAATTATTAAATGCTTATATTTCATTTTGGGGTTTGAGTTGTGGAGTTAATGTGTACTGAATTTCTATACCATCATACCATTATTGTCTATTAAGGGGCTTTTGAAGGAAAAACCACAGGTGCACTGCGCTGCTCCCGTGGTGTGGGAAAACTTCAGTACATCAGTATGAAAGCAGCCTTAGGCCCCTTTCACATGATCGGACCCACCATTCATCTCTATGAAGCAGTTTACACCTGCCTTCCTCTGCCTCACTGAAAAATACAGAAGGGGATCTCTTCCCCTCTGTCTGGGCAGATTGTATTGGAAGGCTCATAGTGCAGAGCTGGCTGTGTCCATGTACGTTCTGCATATGGGAAGTGGACACAGACCTGTGAAAACGGAAATTCTTATGGCTTTCTTTCAACAATGGCTTTCTTCTTCCCACTCCTCTATAAAGGTCAGATTTGTGAAGTGCACAACTATTAGTTGTCCTGTGGACATATTCTCCCATCTGAGCTGCAGATCTCTGCAGCTCCTCCAGTTGCCATGGTTCGCTTGGCTGCTTCTCTGATTAATGCTCTCCTTGTCTGGCCTGTCAGTTTAGGTGGACGGCCATGTCTTGGTAGGTTTGCAGTTGATCCATACTCTTTCCATTTCTGGATGATGGATTGAACAGTGCTCTGTGAGATGTTTAAAGCTTGGCATATTTTTTTTATAACCTAACCCTGTTTTAAACTTCTCCACAACTTTATCCCTGATCTGTCTGGTGTGTTCCTTGGTCTTCATGATGCTGTTTGTTCACTAAGGTTCTCTAACAAACCTCTGAGGGCTTCACAGAACAACTGTATTTATACTGAGATTAAATTACACACAGGTGGACTCTATTTACTAATTATGTGACTTCTGAAGGCAATTGGTTCCACTAGATTTTAGTTAGGGGTATCAGAGTAAAAGGGGCTGAATAAAAATGCACGCCACACTTTTCTGATATTTATTTGTAAAAAAAAATTGAAAACCATTTATCATTTTCCTTCCACGTCACAATTATGTACCACTTTATGTTGGTCTATCACATAAAATCCCAATAATATACATTTGGTTGTAACATGACAAAATGTGGAACCTTTCAAAGGGGTATGAATACTTTTTGAAGGCACTGTACCTGGAATTGTCCCTGGAAGTGTGATCTGGTTGCTGGAGAGAGTTTTATACACAGTGCTGTTACTGCTTACCTGTGTAAGTGAAAATGTTATATTTAATAAATGAGTACAATGTGGAGCGTTTGGTCTCCTTCTTTTTTCTAATGAGCTCTACATGGAATGCTGATTCGAGGGGAATGTGGATATTGGTGTATCCTCCTGGTTATTCATCTATTATATGGAAGCCCGAGCCTTCCCTTTTAGTGATGTTGTTTACATCATGTTATACAGTGTATGATTTCTTTATAATGTGAGAGACATATTTTTCCTGTAAACCTCTGGCTGTGTCCTTAAGGTGGTGGCAAATCATTCGGAGTGGGATTCACAGTGTAATGTTTATTGAATTTTTTTGTATACACCATTGCAATTTTCAGAATAACTTACAAGTGTGGACTCTTTTTGCATACAATAATTTTTCTTGTATAATTGTGGTTAATATATAGAGCACATAAGCTTCAGTTGTGTATGTTTGTTTGATTAGGTAAGCACATGTGGGAAACAAGAAATTATTGCTATGTTTAATATTTCATAGTGTGCAAGCAGCTTTTCATTCGTTGTTTATTTTCTTTTTCACAAGCATGTTTTTTTTTTCATTTATAATATTTGGTGGACAACAATCAGAAGGAGGATGAGTCAAAGGGACAATCAGACACTTGTTCAGCCAGTGGGCCTGGGGGCATTATTTCTTCTCCCCGTGAAGTCCCTATACCTGATTTTAGGACTCTGTCTCTCCTCTGGTGCTTGGAATCACTCAATTGTGAACTTTCCTGTTCTTTGGTGGAATTTATGGGAAAAATGACCACTCTGTGGAAATCATCAAGACATATGGGACACCCCCCCCCCCCCCCCATGTGGGATTCTGGAATGGTCCATGACATACGGCAGGAAAATGAGGAGCAAGAGAATGTTTTAAAAGAAGATGGTGCTCTTTCTTCTGAATCTGATAATTCCATCAAGGGGACAGACTGCTTCAGCCATTATTTCTCCCAAGCTCAAAGATACCATCTTTGTCCTTGTTGACAAGACACTTTCCTGTCTTAATCTGGAGATTAGGTCTGCCTTAAAGTCACCAGTGTGGAATCTAAAAAGGCTAAAAACCATCCAAAACTTTCTTTGTGGTTGATGAAGTTTTATATGAGGACTGGCTTTAACCTGAGAAAGTTCAGTTGTACCCCCAATGTTTTTTTCTCAGCAATACCCTATGGAAGCAGCATGTGACAAAAATGGTTGGTGGCTTCTGTGGATCCTGCTATTGTCTGCCTTAATAAGTCCTTGATGGTTCTGGCCGAGGGTGTTCCAGTCTTTAAAGACACTATAGATAAAAGATTTGAATTGTTCTTCAGCTTCTTTTGCACTTATTGGCCATGCAGTCTGTAATTGATTCAATGGAAAATTGTGAGACCCTTGTGGTCCGGGTCAGATGTTTGTCCTGGGAACCTGGTTCCATTCCTACAGACTCTTCTGATCTTAAGTATTTGGAACTCCTTCCTACTGCTCTGTGGTATTGTGTGTTCAGTCTTTGAAACGCCCTACAGCAGATATCCAGCGTAGGCCTTCTGTGTATTCAGATGCATCAGATCCTGTGGCTCAAGTACTGGTCTGAGGAGCTGGCATGTAAAAAATGCCTGGAGGGCTTCCCTTTAGAAGTACTTCTTCTCTTTGGTGAACATCTGGTCTCTTTTATTAATGATGGTACTGATGGTAAGAACACGCTTTTGCCTAGCAAGAAAAAAAGCTAAGGTGCCTGTGAACAAATCCTTCTCTGCCGAGTTTAGAAGGAGTTCCTTTTGTCCTTCCCAAGCTTCTTCCTCTATGTTTAAACCTAGTACAGGCCCTGGACCTCCAAGTCAGCCAAGCTTGGCTTGAGCCCCCCTCTCAGTGATGAGGCTTCCCCAATTCTATCAGTGGGGGAATGTCTGTTGGCTTTCTTGGACAACTGGGTTTGAACCATTCCATACCTCTGAGTCAGGGATGTCATCTCCGGGGGTACAGGCTGGAGTTTCGCTGTCTCCTTCCTCCCCAATTCTTGCCTTTCCAATCTGCCTTCTTCTCCACAGAGGCTGGATGAACTGCATTCTGCCCTTCAGTAATTGTTCACCTCATGGGTTTTTGTTCCTGTGCCTGGAGGGGAAAGGTGTTAGGGTTTTAACTCCAACCTTTTCACGGTTCCAAAAGCAAAGGATGACATTTGTTCTATCCTGGGCCTGAAGAGCTTCCCTCAGATTCAGAAGTTTCTAATGGAATCAACCAGGTCAGTAATTGAATCTCTTCAGCAGGGAGATCTACTAACATCAGTGAACATCAAGGAAGCCTCCTTACACATTCTCATTTTTCACCTGCACCAGCAGTTCTTACATTTTGGGGTGAGCAACTGTCATTTTCAGTTTGTGGCTCTGCTGTTAGAAGTGTTCACTGCTTCTTGGGTCTTCATGAAAGTCTTGGCCCCTGTTCTGGCTTTTCTCAGGATTTCCACATTGTAGGCTACCTAAAAGGCCTGCTATTGAACATCCAGGCTTCCAATGTCAGTATACAAATTATTGTGCAGATTCTGCAGAACCTTGGGTGGATCTTCAACCCTCAGAGGTCTGCAGTGGATCCGACTTACCATCTGGAGTACTTAGAACTGGTCCTGGGTACATACCATATCCTTGAAAAAGATCTTTCCACTCTCAAGCACTCTCTGTTCTCAATCTAGATGTCACCCCTCTGCACTGTTGCATAAGAGTACAGGAACTGATGGTAGCCTCATTTAAGGCAGTGCCATATGCACAACTTCTCTCCATACCTCTGCAATTCAGAATCCTGTCTGCATGGGACAAACTGACTGTGAACCAACCCTCCTATGTGTTTGTATCCCTCTGCCTGAATTTCCCTGACTTGGTGGATTTCCAATCTGGCATTGGAGTTGGGGAAATCATTTCTTCCACTAACATGAGAGATTCCCACATGGATGCTCGTCTGTCAGGCTGGAGTGGAGTCCTTGGAATATTGATAGTTTAGGGAACCTGATGAGCAGAGGAATTAAAAACTTCCAATAGAAGTTGCATTGCTTCTGACCTGGGCAGAGCATTGCATTTTGACCCTGACCATGGTACACATCCCCAGCATAGAAAAATGACAGTCCGACTTCCTCAGCCATCAGCATCTGGACCAAGGAGAGTGGTCCCTTCAACTAGAGGATTTCAAGACCTTCGTCACAGGTAAAGGAGGCTGGATGTGGACCTGTTTGCATTCTGGTTCAAAAACAACTGTACAGGCTCTTCACCAGGTTCAGAGATCCTCAAACTTTTGCAGTGGATGCTCTGGTGACTGACGTCAGTGCTTTTCCTCCACTAAAGCTTCTTCCCTGACTGCTCTGCAGAATCAAGTTAGATGGTGTTTTCGGTGAACTGGCCCAGAAGGGTTTCGCACTTGGACATACTCCAGCTTTTTGGAATATTCCCTTGGCCTTTTGCTGATTGTGTAAATCTTCTCTCTCAAGGTCTGATCTACCATCCTGCTCTTCAGTTGCTAGCTTTGATGGCCTGGCTGTTGAAGTCCATTTCCTGAGGGACAGAGGTTTATCAGATTCAGTTATCCTGACTCTTATTCATGCTAGTCTACTACTGGAACTCTTATTTTGCATGGTGCAAGCAAAGAAAGACTCATTCTAGAAGATACTTTGTGGGATGTATTCTGGCTTTTCTCCAGTTGGGTCTAGATCAACATCTGGCCTTGGGTACACTCAAAGAATAGATTTTGGCCTTGGCTATCTTCCTCCAGCATTGTTTTACCTCTCATTCTCTGGTGAAGGCACTTGTGCAAGGAATCACTTATTTAGCTCCTCTTAGATGCTCTCCTGTGACACCGTCGGATCTCAGTCTAGTGCTAGTGTCTCTTAAAAAGGCTCCATTCTAACCTATCCTATTCCTTTGGCTGAACTTACTCGTAAGGTGTTTTTTTTTCACTCTATCACTTCCGATAGGTGAATATCTGAGCTAGCGGCATCATCTTGTAGGGAACCCTGCCTGGTGACAGGCTTGTTTTCTACCCAAGGTGGTCTCCACCTTTCGCTTTAATCAAGATGTTGTTTTACCATCATTCTATGCTGCTGCTATACAACCTATAGAAGTTTCTTTTCACTTATTGGATGTGGTTCATGTAATACATGTTTAGCTGTCAGCTATATACTCCTTAGATTTATGAATTTTTATTTCCTTTTTTTCTTTCTCTTACCATTGTACCATCACTAGGTAGGTCCCCAAATGTTTTAATGCAAATCTTCAAGGTAGGCTAAGAATTATTTGAGAGTTTTGTGGATTAAAGGACTGTGACATATGTAAGCAGAGTATACAGAGAAAGGCTCATACTGTATACACTGCTCACATGTGCCACAGGCTATTCCTCTTAAAGTGAATAATATAAAATTTAAACTCGCGCTGAATGGTGAAAAAACAGTGAAAAAGAAAACTAAAGCAGCTGCCACACACAAAGTGCTACTCACTAGAAATGTAAAATTATGGTAATGTGGCGCTCGCAAATGTTAATAGATATGTGTGTTCAAGTGTAGATGAGTGCAGATGTGAATATACAAAGCAAAAAACATGTAAATAAAGTACAAATAAATGTGCTGAATGTTCTGATCCACAATGGGAAAAAACTTTTGAAGTGCAATGGACCACAGACGCTCCAGGACTTTTCAGGTGCAGAAATGCCACCCCCACATGTGTCCCCACTCACCAAATGGCGATGACCCCCAGCTTTGCAGTCTGAGGGTCACTTCAGGCTTAAGTGATGGTATCCAGAGAAGCTCAGGAGTGGTGTTGTGCACATCAGATCAAAGGATTTCTTGTTGGAATTTCTCAGCAGAATCACCAGACACCAAAAAATGAAAAAATGGAACTAATAGTGAAAAGTACCGTTTGAAAAGGGATTTATTCCGTATACAAATGGGTACTTACAAAATAGTTGATAAAAACAGGTATGTAAAGGGATTAAAGATGGATCCGGACGCTGCTCACAGCGTATGTTCCAGAAACCAGGAAGTGCGTTCCAAGGAGCAGGGAATGACGTTAGTGCCACTGAAAATACGTCGACATGTTTCGCCAACCTACAGGGCGTTATCAAAGACCTGGTCTTTGATAACGCCCTGTAGGTTTAGGAGCAGTGTTTAGAGGCAAAAGCCTTGACCATTGTATAACAGATGTACTGTACTTCCATACTGCCTGACCAACCCTTGCTACAGCCCCCATACCATTTACCATTAATAGAGACCACACCAAGTTGGAGTAAATTTTGGCCATAGCAGCCTCTTTATTAATCAATAAATTTAAATGAACATAACCATCTGATATTCGCGTTGGTCTTTGCAGGCACTCCACATACGATCTATTTAACCACTTAAGGACCGCCTCACGCCGATGTACGTCGGCAAGGCGGCACGGGCAGGCAAAATCACGTACATGCACGTGATTTGCCTCCCGCGGGTGTTGGTCCGATCGGACCCCCCCCGGTGCCCGAGGCGGTCCCGTTTTGTTCCCCGGCGATCGGAGTGGAGGGGGAGGCCATCCGTTCGTGGTCCCCCCCTCGCGATCGCCGCCGGCCAATGGGAACATTCCTTTGCTGCTGTATGCTAAACAGCAGCAAAGGAAATGATGTCATCTCCCCTCGGCTCGGTAGTTTCCGTTCCAGCGCCGAGGGGAGAAGACATCACTGTGAGTGCACAACACACACACACACAGTAGAACATGCCAGGCATACAAAACACCCCGATCCCCCCCCGATCGCCCCCCGATCCCCCCCCAATCACCCCCCCCCCCGTCACAAACTGACACCAAGCAGGTTTTTTTTTTTTTTTTTTTTTCCTGATTACTGCATGGTGTCAGTTTGTGACAGTTACAGTGTTAGCACAGTTACTGTTACCCCCCTGTAGGTCTAGGGTACCCCCCAACCCCCCTAATAAAGTTTTAACCCCTTGATCACCCCCTGTCACCAGTGTTGCTAAGCGATCATTTTTCTGATCGCTGTATTAGTGTCGCTAGTTAGTGAGGTAAATATTTAGGTTCGCCGTCAGCGTTTTATAGCGTCAGGGACCCCCATATACTATCTAATAAATGTTTTAACCCCTTGATTGCCCCCTAGTTAACCCTTTCACCACTGATCACCGTATAACCGTTACGGTTGACGCTGGTTAGTTCGTTTATTTTTTATAGTGTCAGGGCACCCGCCGTTTATTACCGAATAAAGGTTTAGCCCCCTAATTGCCCGGCGGTGATATGCGTCGCCCCAGGCAGCGTCAGATTAGCGCCAGTACCGCTAACACCCATGCACGCAGCATGCGCCTCCCTTAGTGGTATAGTATCTGAACGGATAAATATCTGATCCGATCAGATCTATACCAGCGTCCCCAGCAGTTTAGGGTTCCCAAAAACGCAGTGTTAGCGGGATCAGCCCAGATACCCGCTAGCACCTGCGTTTTGCCCCTCCGCCCAGCCAACCCAAGTGCAGTATCGATCGATCACTGTCACTTACAAAACACTAAACGCATAACTGCAGCGTTCGCAGAGTCAGGCCTGATCCCTGCGATCACTAACAGTTTTTTTGGTAGCATTTTGGTGAACTGGCAAGCACCAGCCCCAGGCAGCGTCAGGTTAGCGCCAGTAGCGCTAACACCCACGCACGCACCGTACACCTCCCTTAGTGGTATAGTATCTGATCGCATCAATATCTGATCCGATCAGATCTATACTAGCGTCCCCAGCAGTTTAGGGTTCCCAAAAACGCAGTGTTAGCAGGATCAGCCCAGATACCTGCTAGCACCTGCATTTTGCCCCTCCGCCCGGCCCGGCCCAGCCCACCCAAGTGCAGTATCGATCGATCACTGTCCCTTACAAAACTCTAAACGCATAACTGCAGCGTTCGCAGAGTCAGGCCTGATCCCTGCGATCACTAAAAGTTTTTTTGGTAGTATTTTGGTGAACTGGCAAGCACCGGCCCCAGGCAGCGTCAGGTTAGCGCCAGTACCGCTAACACCCACGCACGCAGCATACACCTCCCTTAGTGGTATAGTATCTGAACGGATCAATATCTGATCCGATCAGATCTATACTAGCGTCCCCAGCAGTTTAGGGTTCCCAAAAACGCAGTGTTAGCGGGATCAGCCCAGATACCTGCTAGCACCTGCATTTTGCCCCTCCGCCCGGCCCAGCCCAGCCCAGCCAAGTGCAGTATCGATCGATCACTGTCACTTACAAAACACTAAACACATAACTGCAGCGTTCGCAGAGTCAGGCCTGATCCCTGCGATCGCTAACAGTTTTTTTGGTAGCTTTTTATTGAGCTGGCAAGCACCAGCAGCCTAGTACACCCCGGTCGTAGTCAAACCAGCACTGCAGTAACACTTGGTGACGTGGCGAGTCCCATAAGTGCAGATCGAGCTGGTGAGGTGGCAAGCACAAGTAGTGTCCCGCTGCCACCAAAAAGACGAACACAGGCCCGTCGTACCCATAATGCCCTTCCTGCTGCATTCGCCAATCCTAATTGGGAACCCACCGCTTCTGCAGCGCCCGTACTTCCCCCATTCACATCCCCAACCAAATGCAGTCGGCTGCATGAGAGACATTTTTATGTCCTCCCGAGTACCCCTACCCAACGAACCCCCCCAAAAAAGATGTCGTGTCTGCAGCAAGCGCGGATATAGGCGTGACACCCGCTATTATTGTCCCACCTGTCCTGACAATCCTGGTCTTTGCATTGGTGAATGTTTTGAACGCTACCATGCACTAGTTGAGTATTAGCGTAGGGTACAGCATTGCACAGACTAGGCGCACTTTCACAGGGTCTCCCAAGATGCCATCGCATTTTGAGAGACCCGAACCTGGAACCGGTTACAGTTATAAAAGTTAGTTACAAAAAAAGTGTAAAAAAAAAAATATATATATAAAATAAAAAAAAATAGTTGTCGTTTTATTGTTCTCTCTCTCTCTCTCTCTCTCTCTCTCTTCTCTCTCTCTATTATTCTGCTCTTTTTTACTGTATTCTATTCTGCAATGTTTTATTGTTATTATGTTTTATCATGTTTGTTTTTCAGGTATGTAATTATTTATACTTTACCGTTTACTGTGCTTTATTGTTAACCATTTTTTTGTCTTCAGGTACGCCATTCACGACTTTGAGTGGTTATACCAGAATGATGCCTGCAGGTTTAGGTATCATGTTGGTATCATTCTTTTCAGCCAGCGGTCGGCTTTCATATAAAAGCAATCCTAGCGGCTAATTAGCCTCTAGACTGCTTTTACAAGCCGTGGGAGGGAATGCCCCCCCGCCACCGTCTTCCGTGTTTTTCTCTGGCTCTCCTGTCTCAACAGGGAACCTGAGAATGCAGCCGGTGATTCAGCCAGCTGACCATAGAGCTGATCAGAGACCAGAGTGGCTCCAAACATCTCTATGGCCTAAGAAACCGGAAGCTACGAGCATTTTATGACTTAGATTTCGCCGGATGTAAATAGCGCCATTGGGAAATTGGGGAAGCATTTTATCACACCGATCTTGGTGTGGTCAGATGCTTTGAGGGCAGAGGAGAGATCTAGGGTCTAATAGACCCCAATTTTTTCAAAAAAGAGTACCTGTCACTACCTATTGCTATCATAGGGGATATTTACATTCCCCGAGATAATAATAAAAATGATTAAAAAAAAAAATATGAAAGGAACAGTTTAAAAATAAGATAAAAAAAGCAAAAAAATAATAAAGAAAAAAAAAAAAAAAGCACCCCTGTCGCCCCCTGCTCTCGCGCTAAGGCGAACGCAAGCGGCGGTCTGTCGTCAAACGTAAACAGCATTTGTACCATGCATGTGAGGTATCACCGCGAAGGTCAGATCGAGGGCAGTAATTTTTGCAGTAGACCTCCTTTGTAAATCTAAAGTGGTAACCTGTAAAGGCTTTTAAAGGCTTTTAAAAATGTATTTATTTTGTTGCCACTGCACGTTTGTGCGCAATTTTAAGGCATGTCATATTTGGTATCCATGTACTCGGCCTAAGATCATCTTTTTTATTTCATCAAACATTTGGGCAATATAGTGTGTTTTAGTGCATTAAAATTTAAAAAAGTGTGTTTTTCCCCAAAAAATGCGTTTGAAAAATCGCTGCGCAAATACTGTGTGAAAAAAAAAAATGAAACACCCACCATTTTAATCTGTAGGGCATTTGCTTTAAAAAATTATATAATGTTTGGGGGTTCAAAGTAATTTTTTTGCAAAAAAAAATAACTTTTTCATGTAAACAATAAGTGTCAGAAAGGTCGTTGTCTTCAAGTGGTTAGAAGAGTGGGTGATGTGTGACATAAGCTTCTAAATGTTGTGCATAAAATGCCAGGACAGTTTTGGAAAGTAGACACCCCAAGCTATTTGCTGAGAGGCATGTCGAGTCCATGGAATATTTTATATTGCGACACAAGTTGTGGGAAAGAGACAAATTTTTTTTTTTTTTTGCACAAAGTTGTCACTAAATGATATATTGCTCAAACATGCCATGGGAATATGTGAAATTACACCCCAAAATACATTCTGCTGCTTCTCCTGAGTACGGGGATACCACATGTGTGAGACTTTTTGGGAGCCTAGCCGCGTACGGGACCCTGAAAACCAAGCACCGCCTTCAGGCTTTCTAAGGGCGTGAATTTTTGATTTCACTCTTCACTGCCTATCACAGTTTCGGAGGCCATGGAATGCCCAGGTGGCACAAAACCCCCCCGAATGACCCCATTTTGGAAAGTAGGCACCCAAAGCTATTTGCTGAGAGGTATAGTGAGTATTTTGCAGACCTCACTTTTTGTCATAAAGTTTTGAAAATTGAAAAAAGAAAAAAAAAATGTTTTTTCTTGTCTTTCTTCATTTTCAAAAACAAATGAGAGCTGCAAAATACTCACCATGCCTCTCAGCAAATAGCTTGGGGTGTATAATTTCCAAAATGGGGTCATTTGGGGGGGTTTTGTGCCACCTGGGCATTCCATGGCCTCCGAAACTGTGATAGGCAGTGAAGAGTGAAATCAAAAATTTTCACCCTTAGAAATCCTGAAGGCGGTGATTGGATTTTGGGGCCCCGTACGCGGCTAGGCTCCCAAAAAGTCCCACACATGTGGTATCCCCATACTCAGGAGAAGCAGCTAAATGTATTTTGGGGTGCAATTCCACATATGCCCATGGCCTGTGTGAGCAATATATCATTTAGTGACAACTTTATGCAAAAAAAAAAAGTGTCACTTTCCCGCAACTTGTGTCAAAATATAAAATATTCCATGGACTCAATATGCCTCTCAGTAAATAGCTTGGGGTGTCTACTTTCCAAAATGGGGTCATTTTGGGGGGTTTTGTGCCACCTGGGCATTCCATGGCCTCCGAAACTGTGATAGGCAGTGAAGAGTGAAATCAAAAATTTACACCCTTAGAAATCCTGAAGGCGGTGATTGGTTTTCGGGGCCCCGTACGCGGCTAGGCTCCCAAAAAGTCCCACACATGTGGTATCCCCATACTCAGGAGAAGCAGCTGAATGTATTTTGGGGTGCAATTCCACATAGGCCCATGGCCTGTGTGAGCAATATATCATTTAGTGACAACTTTTTGTAAATATTTTTTTTTTTATATATATATGGATGGTGCCGCGCTAATCCTAATTATTTATATTCCTACTAGTTAAATTAAATATCCAAGTGATAAAACCCACTGTGCAGACTGAAATAAATAAATAAATAAATAAATAAAAATTGAAAAAATAACGTGGGTGTGAGCAATAGGTAGTCTACAAGCTGAAAAAGTAAAAATCAATCTAGACTGACCATAGGTGTAAGTATTATGATATTGTGACAAAATTCAATATATTGGAGTGACATAAATAATTAGCAAACACAAATCCGCAAAGTGCCTAGTGCCAACACTGTGCAATCTAAATATCTGAATCATAAAGTAACTAAATACTGTGAACCAACAAATTATCCATAAAGTGCAAACGTGCAATCAGACATAAATAAATGTGTAAAGTCCAAACTGAATAGTAATATCAATTGAATGTCCCAACAAGTTGAATAAAACGAAGTAAAATCACACAAGAAAACACGTCCTTATTAAAAAAATCTTGTGACATAAGGTGCTGGCATGCGCATGTAGCAGTTAAAGTGCCTGGTGACTC
The DNA here is from genome assembly GCA_037952925.1 of Lithobates clamitans. NCBI lineage: Eukaryota > Metazoa > Chordata > Amphibia > Anura > Ranidae > Lithobates > Lithobates clamitans. Next base: position 127,638 of record JBBGZY010001757.1, on the reverse strand, counting down.
AGGGTTTCATGCAGCTTCGTGTGTGAACACTCCAGTGAGCAGTGGCCCCTTACCTCATGGGAATGGGGCAACAGCATATAACTGGTTCTTTAACCTTTTCCACCTGGCGGCTCCTACGTATTTCTCACCGTCCTGGGGTGGGATACCCTCAGATATGGTCCAGGGGGTGTTTAGAAACAAGGATAAAGGAACCCAATAGTGTAATTCCGTATTACAGATAACCAAGTTTATTAAATAAAAAACAGCAGGTACTCACATTTAACAATGAATAGCAGAGTGTTTGTATCCGACGAGCGGCGAGCTCGTAGCTTTCCTTCAGTGTATTCAGCCTATCCTGTCCCTACGCGTGACGTCACACCACACGTGACTTCTTCAGGGGATCCCATGAGGTAAGGGGCCACTGCTCACTGGAGTGTTCACACACGAAGCTGCATGAAACCCTGAGTCACCAGGCACTTTAACTGCTACATGCGCATGCCAGCACCTTATGTCACAAGATTTTTTTAATAAGGACGTGTTTTCTTGTGTGATTTTACTTCGTTTTATTCAACTTGTTGGGACATTCAATTGATATTACTATTCAGTTTGGACTTTACACATTTATTTATGTCTGATTGCACGTTTGCACTTTATGGATAATTTGTTGGTTCACAGTATTTAGTTACTTTATGATTCAGATATTTAGATTGCACAGTGTTGGCACTAGGCACTTTGCGGATTTGTGTTTGCTAATTATTTATGTCACTCCAATATATTGAATTTTGTCACAATATCATAATACTTACACCTATGGTCAGTCTAGATTGATTTTTACTTTTTCAGCTTGTAGACTACCTATTGCTCACACCCACGTTATTTTTTCAATTTTTATTTATTTATTTATTTATTTATTTCAGTCTGCACAGTGGGTTTTATCACTTGGATATTTAATTTAACTAGTAGGAATATAAATAATTAGGATTAGCGCGGCACCATCCATATATATAAAATTCATTTAGGCCAAGTGTTACCTATTAGGTGCATGCAGCTGTCCCATTTTTAGCCGATTCCATATCTGATAGCGCAGGAATACCATCTTGTACAATTTTTTTTTTTTTGTCATTATTCAATCACTTGGGACAAAAAAAATAAATATTCAATGGGTTCAACATGCCTCTCAGCAATTTCCTTGGGGTGTCTACTTTCCAAAATGGGGTCATTTGGGGGGTTTTGTACTGCCCTGCCATTTTAGCACCTCAAGAAATGACATAGGCAGTCATAAACTAAAAGCTGTGTAAATTACAGAAAATGTACCCTAGTTTGTAGACGCTATAACTTTTGCGCAAACCAATAAATATACGCTTATTGACATTTTTTTTACCAAAGACATGTGGCCGAATACATTTTGGCCTAAATGTATGACTAAAATTTAGTTTATTGGATTTTTTTTATAACAAAAAGTAGAAAATATCATTTTTTTTCAAAATTTTCGGTCTTTTTCCGTTTTTAGCGCAAAAAAGAAAAACTGCAGAGGTGATCAAATACCATTAAAAGAAAGTTCTATTTGTGGGAAGAAAAGGACGCAAATTTCGTTTGGGTACAGCATTGCATGACCGCGCAATTAGCAGTTAAAGCGACGCAGTGCCAAATTGGAAAAAGACCTCTGGTCCTTAGGCAGCATAATGGTCCGGGGCTCAAGTGGTTAATAATAATGCACTGCGCTACCTTTTTTATATGATAATAGGCCTCTAGCGGACATACTGGCTCGGAGACAACCAACTGACCGCAGTGCACCAAAATTCCAGCTAAACCACCGTTAGCTGGAATACCACCATCAGGACCCATACCACCGATGGGTCCCGAGCTCTCCTTTATCCAAGGTTTCTTCATTCACCCGCAAAGACCAACACCCGCCAGCTGCAACGACATCCTGAGTACACACCAATCTGTGTAAAAAAAAACATATTTAACAAAGAAAACAAACAGGGAGGTGGGTGGGAAGCTTGTTCCTGTACTCTGCACTGATGCTGGGGGAGGGGCCAGCTCCTTTTTACTCTCCTGTCCCCTCCTCCCAAAGCTCCTCCAATCGGTAAGACCTCACACTTCTATCTGTACCCTGTTAACTCTGTCATGCCCAGCCCTACGCTATTTCTTCTTTTTATTTCCTTTTCGCTCTGGGCTTTCCTGGAAGCTGAATTCAGAGAGGAGCTTATTAGCATAATACATTCGCATACACACACATGTATGAGCATAAATGTATTCCAATGGCCAGAATAAAATTTTTCTCAGCCAAGTTTTGGCAGAAAAAATCCAGCATATTTAGGGCATAAATTGGTGGTCAGTGTGCCCTCTTACTTTAGTAGTCAGGTTGCCCCCCCCCCCCCCTTTCGTTACATAGTTAGTCAGGTTAAAAAAAGATACAAGTCCATGTAGTTCAGTGGTTCTCAACCTGGGGGTCGGGACCCCCTTGGGGGTCAAATGATGATTTGCCAGGGGCCGCCCCGCTCTCCCAGCCTTTTTGCGGCCGCCCAGCAGGGCTGTCCCTGGAGCCTGTGGCCGCCCAGCTGGGCTGTTCCTGGAGCCCGCAGCCACCCACTCAGCCTCTTCACAGCCTTCCATTTAGTTCATGGCATGGCTGGGGGGCAGAAACTAGAGGTCAGCTGACTTGTGAGGAATGTGAAGTGGGAGGGGCTGGAGACCCTATCTCCTGATTTCGGCATAGGTATCACTGCTACAAGTAACACTACCTGTGATTATATTTGCCATTAAAAGTCCCTACTACAGTTCTTAGGTCAGCAAATGACCTTGATCAAGAGCAAATAAGTTGGCTGATCAGAACTTCCCCCAGCACTGCCACTCATCCCAACTTCCCACCAGCAGTGCCACATCCCATTCCCCCCACCCCCAGCAAGGAGTAAGAGGAGGAATAAAAATAGAGAATACATGGAACAGAGCGAAAAAGAGGGGGAGGAACAAAGAAAAAGGGAGAGGAAAAATAAGAGAAAGAACAATGAAAGACAGCTAGAAAGAGGGATGGGGAAAAAACAGGAAATTAGGATAGAGATGGGTAAAAGGGAAAGAAAGGACAACAAAGAGAAAGAGGTGATACATCCTAAAATGTACCATAAGGGGTTTTAATACTGTACGAGTGGAAGGGTGAGGGGCCCAAATTACTTGTATTGCCTTGGGTGCTGACAACCCACGCTACAAAAATAATTTTACTGTTGGGGGTCCCCACAACTTGGGAAATTTTATCAAGGGGTCACGTCACTAGAAAGGTTGAGAACCACTGATCTAGTTCAACCAATGAAAAAAAAATTATAAAAATCCCATATACACAATACTATACCCACAGTTGATCCAGAGGAATGGCAAAAAAACCCCAGCATTGCATGGTCCAATTTTCTACAGCAGGGGAAAAAAAATTCCTTTCTGATCCCCCAAAAGGCATTTGGATATTCCCTGGCCTGGATCAACTAACATAAATGTTAGTACTCAGTTATATTATGTACATTTAGGATTGAATCCAGGCCTTTTTTAAAGCAATCTACTGAGCTGACCAGAACCACCTCTGGAGGGAAGTCTATGCCACATTTTCACAGCTCTTACTGTGAAGAAACCTTTCTGTATTTGGAGGTGAAATCTCTTTTCCTCTAGACATAAAGAGTGCCCCTTGTACTCTGTGATGACATTAAAGTGACTAACTCAACACTAAGTTCACTATATGGACCCTTTATGTATTTGTACATGTTAAGCATATCCCCCTTAATCTCTTCTTCTCAAGACAGAATAAATTCAGTTCCTCTAATCTTTCCTTATAGCTGAGTTCCTCCATGCCTCTTATCAGTTTGGTTGCCCTTCTTTGCACTTTCTCCAATTCCCCGATATCCTTTCTGAGAACTGGTGCCCAAAACTGAACTGCATATTCCAGATGAGGTCTTACCAATGATTTGTACAGGATCAAAATCATCTCTCTTTATCTGGAGTCCATAACTCTCTTAATACAAGAAAGGACTTTGCTTGTTTTGAAAACTTGGTATTGCATGCTATTATTAAGCTTATGTTCTACCAAAGCCCCCAGATCCTTCTCCACTGTGAATTACCTCAGTTGTACTCCCTCTAGTATGAATGATCAGAGCCGTCTTTAAGGCAGGGCAAAAGGGGCAGCTGCCCTGGGCCCTGTCATTGTGGGGCCCAAAGCAGCTGCCTCATACTTGCCAACTATCTCAGTTTAAATTCCCTTGTCCCTTGAAGTTTTAGTCCTGTGCTGTGTCCTGATATCTCAGTGTGAAGTGCTGGTACTAATGCTGCCCAGCTCTGCCCTATCAGTGTGTACAGATGACTCACCTGCAGACCCAGTGTTTACATGTAAATAACCTGCATTCATGTGTATATCATGCTCCCCTGCAGTGAGGAGATGAAGTGCTGTAACCTCTAGCAACCAATCAGTGAGCAGTATTACTGTACAGTAATCTCTAGCAACCAATTAACAAGCAGAAATCATTTGCTGTAACCTCTAGCAACTAATCAGTGAGCCGTAATGTGTGCTGTAACCTCTAGAAACCAGTTAGTAAGCAGTAATGATATGCTGTAACTGCTGGCAAGCAATCACAATTGCTGCCTGATCTGATACAGTAACTGATTTTAAGTCTAGCTGCTATTTATTGTATGTCTCAGAGCAGGTGGAGGTGAAATTGCATGGGGGGCCCAAGAAAATGTTTGCCCAACGTCCAGTCAATATTAAAGATGGCCCTGTGTATGATGCATGCATATTCTTAGCTCCCACGTGCATAACTTTACATTTATCAACATTAAACTTCGCCCAATTAAATAGCTTGGTGTCATTGGCAAAGACTGAAATGGTACTTTTAATCCTAGCCCTTATATCATTTATAAAGATATTAAAAAGTAAGGGTCCCAACACTGAACCTTGGGGTACACCACTAATAATCTTAGACCATTCAGAGTAATGCCCTGTACACACGGTCAGACTTTCCGATGGAATATGTGTGATCGGAGCTTGTTGTCGGAAATTCAGACCGTGTGTGGGCTCCATTGGACTTTTTTCATCGGAATTTCCGACACACAAAGTTTGAGAGCATGCTATGAAATTTTCCGACAACAAAATCCGATCCTTTAGGAACGGAGGTGTGTGAGCTCTCTCCCTGCTCCATCTCCCTGCTGCCACCCCTGATGGATTGATCCAGCTTTGTATGCATTATTGCCCCTTTTGGCCTCCTTCCCCCCCCTAATCGTTCTAATCGTTCTACCGTCCCTTCAGTCCATCTCGGCTGCATACCGCTTGGCTGGTCTTGGCGGAGTGTGCGGAGGAGCTCGGCATTGGCGGTGTTTAGCCGCTCAGCTGCAAGGTGAAGGCGTCACAGGCTGTTTACACCAGGCTTGAGCCGAGAATCTTACGGGACCCAGATGGGGAGAACGGAGAGTGGCGTCTTACTCGACCGGCATACCTCGTGGGGGAAAGGAAAGAAGAGAAGGAAAGGAGAAGGAAAAGGAAAGGTAAAAATAATTAAACAGGATCGCAGGGGGTCCCGCTGGACGGGCTTGTCTACACTGGACGTTGGTCCCGATCTTGGGAAGATTTCAAGGTAACAGCAGCAGAACTGTCATTCTTTACAAAATCGCTGTATTATGCTGTGGAGTTGCTGTCACTCATTAATGTAACTGGGGGAGCGTGATATCCCTAGTGTTTAACAGCACCTTATTCTATTAAGGAATAAAGGAACTTTCTTCTGACACCTTTTATTTATTTTTTTTCTCCTCCACCTTTCTTACATCTTGCTATAGCCGGCATATATCTTGGTATAGCGACAGAATGACCAGGAAAAAGGGGGAGGAACAGCTCCAGCACCCCCAGGAGAGTTCCCTAGCTCAGGCTACCCGATCATCCAAAGAGAAGGGGAACCCAGCAGCATCTGCATCGGCAGCTGCGGCTAAACTAGAGAAATCTCCTCGCATTCTCCAGTTAAGGGTAACCAGCAGCCCCATGAGAAGACACAGATGGGGGCATGGGGGATAGGAAAACCACAAGTAAAACTACTTTAACATCGTTAGCTACTACAAAAACGGCGAATAAAAAAAGCCCTGAGAGGGACCCCCTAGAAAAAATGTCCGAAGTCTTTCCTGATACCAGTGTACTTAGTGAATCTGAGCCCACACTGAAAGAGGTACTGAGTGCAGTTAACGCCTGCAGGGGATCACTGAGCGATTTATGTGACCAGTTAAGAGGCCTTAAGGAAGAGCTGCGCTCCATGAGCCAAGAATTACAAAACGCTGTGGAAAGGACTTCCATTTTGGAGGAGAGGTTAAGTCAAGTGGAGGACATCTTACATCCAATGAGGCAAGAGTTTAAACTGATGCAAACCCAGTTAGACACATATAAATTTAAAATGGATGAAATGGAAAATCGTTTGCGCAGGCATAACGTGAGGGTACTAGTCCTCCCAGAGAGAAGGGAGGGCTCCTGTCCTGAAGTATTTTTGGAAAAATGGCTCAGGGAGGTTTTTGGAGCTGAGACATTTTCGCACTTTTTTGCTATTGAGAGGGCGCATAGAGTATCCACTAGGCTTACTTCACCAGGTACCCGCCCTAGACCATTGATTATGAAGCTGTTTAGTTACAAAGACTAGGCGACACTGATGCAAAAATCTAGAGAAAAGGGGGATATTTTTTACAACGGTGCTAGAATCTCAATTTACCCAGACTACTCCCCGGACTTGCAGAAGAAAAGGGCAGGATTTGCTGAAATCAAGTGTAGCCTGCGGACTCTGAAAATAACATACGCATTGCTGTACTTAGCGTGCCTGCGTATAGAAGCCTTAGGAGTGACACAATTTTTTGATTCGGCTGATAGGGCCACAAAGTGGCTGGAAGAAAACAAAAAAGAACTTTTAGAGGTGGAGTACTAAAAGTTGAATTTCCTTGAAGTTTGTTGGGTTTTTTTTTTTTGGCAGCAAGGATTGGAGGGGGAGGGGATGGTTGGTGAAAGTTCTCAATGAGAGATAGTAAATGGTGGTGGATTGTTGTTTTTCTGTTTACATCACAGTATGTGATTTTGGTTAAGAGAGGGGAGGGAGGGTGGGGAGGGCAGGAAAGGATAAGCAAGGGAAAGTTTTTTTCTTTTTTCCCTTGCCTGGTGAAGGAGTGTTGGGTTAGAAGGGTCACAAGGTATGTCCTTAAGATAGGCCAAGGTAGGCAGGAGGGAGGGGGGTGCGGTTGCACAAGGGTAAAGGAGCATACAAGTTTCAAATTACATTAAAGGGTTGCACTGCACTAGCACAAAAGTTGGAGAGGGAAAAGATAAAAAAGCCACATAGATCTTTGAGACACTTACTCACATTTAAGATTTGTAAAAGTTAATTCAGAAGGTATAGAGGGTCGGGAAACTGTATATATGAGTTTTCACTTTTTCATAATAATGGTGTTGATTGTGGTAATGGAGGATAAACAAATAGATAGGTATCTTATACAGGCAGGCTTGGGTAGAGGGGCTGTCGGCACCCTCAGTCATTTAAAACAGATCCTTACATTTCTGCTCTCTTCCTGCAAGGGCTGTATTTTTGTATTTTTTATTCTTTTTCTTGTTCTTTCTTCTTTTTTATACATTAAAAGCTGTTTAGAATGGTAGGAATAAGCTCATGGAATATTAGGGGAATGGGCGACCCTATTAAAAAAAGTCACTGTATTCTCAGAGTTGGAATCCCACGGCACGGATCTGTTGTGCCTGCAGGAGACACACCTGACCAAAGAGTCCAAATTATTATTCAGGAACAAAAAATTTCAAGCTCAATTCCATTCAGTGTACTCCTCCTACCCAAGAGGAGTGTGTATATTGGTCAAAAAAGGTCTGGCGTTCTCCTGTAGGGATGTCAAGATTGATGCACTGGGCTGCTACGTCTTTTTACATTGTATAGTAGAGGGTAAATCTTTTATTATAGCAAATGTGTATATTCCTCCCCCTTTCAAGATGGAGATTCTGTATTGCTTGCTAGAATATGTGGAGGATAAAACCGATACCCCGGTCATAGTGGTGGGCGACTTTAACGCGGTTCTTAACAGCCAACTGGACAGGTTTCCCCCAGGGGCCAAGGGGGAAAGAGGGACGGCTCACCCAGCTACTTGAGGAGATTGGGTGGTGTGACCTCTGGAGAACCCGAAACCCAGAGGATCTGCAGTATTCCTGTTTCTCGGGGTTGCACCGCACTCTCTCTCGTATAGACCTGGCTATAGGTAGTAGAGGGGTGCCGCCCCTGATAGGCAAGATAGAATATAGGCCGAGGGGAGTATCGGATCACTCGCCTCTGACGCTGACGGTAAATATTTGTGATAGACATATTCAGAGATTATGGGCGCTAAATCCCACATGGTTGGAGATAATAGGAACAACGGAAGATATACCTGAGAAATTAAAAGAGTTTGTAGAAAATAACTCAGATTCGGCTTTGGAGGGGGTGGTTTGGGATTCCCTGAAAGCATTCCTTAGGGGGATTTTATTAAAGCGAATAACATGGGTTAAGAAACAATCAAAGGAGAGGGGTGAACGTATTAGAAAAGAGGTGCTGGAACTGGAAAGACAATATGTGGAAGATCCAAGTCCAGGAAAACAGGAGTTATGGGTAAAAAAGCAGCAGAAGTACAAAATGGACACAATTAGAAATGCTGAAAACAGGAGACTTTTCCAGAGACAGAGGTGCTTTGGAGAAGGGGAAAGAGTGGGTCGCACGCTGGCATTACTAGCTGAGACTAACTCCCCCTCCTCATCAATACCTATGATTCGGACCTCCAGCGGGGAAATCTCGTCTGATCCCCCGAAGGTTAAAGAGACATTTTTTGAATATTATAGTAATTTATATAAATCACATTGACAATTAGAAATGAGCGAGATAGAAAGTTTCTTAGAGGGTGCCAACTTGCAGACTCTCTCTGAAATAGGATCGGTCTGGATTCTCCCATAACCCTTGAAGAATTAAAGCAGGCAGTAGCAGGTATGCCTAACCAGAAATCCCCGGGCCCTGACGGATTGCCCTTGGAAATTTATAAATATTATGGGGAGGCGCTACTTCCAGAACTTTTGAAGACATTGAACTGGGCGGTTACAGTGGGTAGGCTACCCTCCTCGATGGCAGAAACCAACATAATTTTGATTCAGAAAGAGGGGAAAGATCACCTTGATGCATCTTCATACAGATCAATTTCATTGCTATGCTCTGATATTAAAATCCTGGCAAAAGTAATGGCTACTAGGCTAAATAAATGTATCTCAGGTTTAGTACATCTGGACCAGTCAGTGTTTATCCCTAATAGATCTACCAGTGTAAACATCAGAAGGGCGTACCTGAGCCTCCAGTCCCCGACAGGGATTAAGGGTTCCAGAGCGATCCTCTCCTTGGACATCGCCAAGGCATTTGATAGCCTGGAATGGGGGTATCTCTGGTGGGTACTGGAGAGATTTGGGTTTGGCCCAAAGTTTATTAGGTGGGTGAAAACCTTATACTTCCACCCAAGCGCCAGACTAAAGATTAACAACGAATACACGGAGTGGCTGTCTCTTGAGAGAGGGACGAGACAGGGGTGCTCGCTCTCGCCCCTGCTATTCGCTCTAGCAACGGAGCCACTGGCAGAAGAAATAAGAAGTTTGCCCGGTATACAGGGATTTGGAGGGAGGAATAGGGTGGAAAGAGTGGCGCTATACGCTGACGATGTGCTACTCTTTTTGGGGGATATGGAGCATTCCTTGAGAAAGCAATACAGCTTGTGGAGAGGTTTGGGAGATCATCGGGCTTAATAGTCAATTGGGAAAAGTCAACACTGCTGCCGACTCAACTTTCAGCGCTCCTATGGGGGGCATATCGCAGCTAAGGGTAACGGAGAAGATGAGCTACCTGGGTATAGTCATCTCAAAGGATCCCGCCCAATACATCGGAGACAATTTAGTCCCCCTACTGGTAAAATTTAAAAGGAAAAGTGATATTTGGCATCAACTCCCGCTATCCCTGGCAGGCAGAGTTAACTTGATCAAGATGATATGGATGCCACAACTACTGTACGTGCTCCATAATTCCCTAGTCTGGATCGGGAAGAATTGGTTTCTAAAAATAAACACCTTATTTAGAGAATTAATATGGAAGAAAGGGCTGGCAAGTATCAGGTTACAAACCCTACAGCGACCCATCAGGGAAGGGGGAATGGCAGTACCTCATCCATATAGTTACTACTTGGCGGCTCAACTACAACACTTAGGGGGATGTGAGTCCCAAGGTATGCTGAATTCTAGCGGGAAATTCATGTTGCAGGATAACCCACATAATCCCCTGGAGGAAGCGCTAGAGGCTGGTTCATTTCAGGATGGGTCTCCAACATTAAGGTTAGTTACTAAAGTCTGGCAGTCTGCTAAGAGGATCGTGGGTTATAAGGGACCTACTGAATTCTCACCCATATGGCATAATAAATGCTTGCAAGAGCTGCTAACACTGGAAAAAAACTTGATATGGGTGTGCCATGGAATATGCAGGCTGGCTCAGCTATATGATGCCAATACCTTGAAATCTTTCACTGAGTTGAGGCGAGAATATGGTATTCCAAATAAAACATTCTATAGTTATCTGAAGATCAGGCACGCCCTCGATAGTCAATTTAGGAATTGCCCATTGGAATAGTGCAATGCACCACTCCTTAATAAAATTACCAGAACAAATACTACCAAAGGTCTGATAGCAATGATATATGGGCAAATGACTGAAAGGCTACTGGCTCTACAAACGAGTCTGGGTACCAGGGAGAGATGGGGGGAGGACGTGGGGGAGATTACTGATAGCCAGTGGAAAAGAATACTGGAGGCTGGCCCGCTGGTGTCCGTCTCTCCGTTGCAACAGGCCTCGCATCTCTTTCTGCTGCACAGGGTCTATTACACTCCTAAGAGACTATTTAGATTTGGCCATAGACTGGATGATAAATGCCCTAGATGCCTGGAGACAGGAGATCTCATACATATGATGTGGAGATGCCCACAACTGGTAAGATACTGGTCAGGGATAGTAAAGACTATAGAAATCAGGTTTAAAATCAAACTGAACCTGAGGCCAGGGTTTGTATCCTTGGCCTGATAGGTGAAAACACGGGGAACAACAATACAAATATTGCCATAGCAAGGTGCCTCTATCAAGCTAGGAAAATAATAGCACAATCCTGGCTTTCCACCACGCCTCCAACTCTGGAGGAATGGCTTAGGACAATTGACAAACTGGTGTGGACAGAAAAGACAGTCTATACCAGGAGGAGTAGTTATGGTAAATTCATAAAGATATGGAGACCTTGGATGCACTGGGCATTTCCCTCTGATCTAAATTTAATTCTAAAAGGGCTTCTTGCAGTAGAGTATCTAGTAGCGCAGCGGGGTAGTGTAAGAGTACTAGGGCAGTCATGCCAAGCAGATGGCATGGCGACAACACTTTGGTCTGGTCATGCACCCTTTTGCTAAAGCTCACCGATAAGGATGGGTGGGAGGGGGGCGCTCCAGGGGGGTGGGGAGGGGTACCGCCAGTTGACTGGCGGGGGGAAAAAAGGGATTTAAAAGCATGGTGGAGGAATTACTTTTTAACGTCTCTATATTTGACTATATATATTTGAACTCTGGGAGGGCGTACTATGACATCCTCCCAAAATCCCGCTCTCGCGCTCCCCCTGGCGCACCCGAGAACATCCATGACCATGTCATGACACCGGTTCCTCCCTCCCCTCTGTGTACCGATCGGTACAGAGGGGGAGGGATCGGATGGCAGCAGAGCTGTGGGCTGGATTTGTAGTGCCCACAGCGCTGCTCTGTAGCAAATGCAGTCACATCCAGCCATCCATCCATCCATGCTCAGCCATCCCTCCATGCTCAGCAATACCTTGCACTACTCTGCAATACCCCACAATACTCTGCAATGCCCTGCAATACTCCGCAATACCCTGCAATACCCTGCAATGCCCTACAATACTCTGCAATACCCTGCAATACCCTGCAATACTCTGCAATACCATGCAATGCTCTGCAATGCCCTGCAATATTCTGCAATACCCCACAATACTCTGCAATACCCTGCAATACTCTGCAATACCCTGCAATACTCTGCAATACTCTGCAATGCCCTGCAATACTCTGCAATACCCCGCAATACTCTGCAATACCCAGCCATACTCTGCCATAATCTGCAGTACCCAGCCATACTCTGCAATACCCAGCCATAATACTGCAATACTCGGTGATACCCAGCCATACCCTGCAATACCCTGCCATACTCAGCCATACCCAGCCATGCGCAGCCATACTCGGCCATGCTCAGCCATACTCGGCTGTACACGGCCTCTGTATGTGGCCACTGGCCAGGCTGTGGAAGTCTCACACATGTGATATCGCTGTACTCAGGAGGAGTAGGAGAATCTATTTTGGGGTGTCATTTTTGGTATGTACATGCTATGTGTTAGAAATATTGTATAAATGGACAACTTTGTATAAAAAAAAAAAGCGTTTTAACCACTTTCTGCCCGCCGGCCGTCATACGACGTCCTTGACTTTGTGTGGGGATATCTGAATGATGCCTGCAGCTACGCCCCCCCCAACCCTCCCACCGCCCTCAGGTGCTTCTAACGACTCACCGCTACAATCGAAGCAAGGATAGTTTTTTGTTTTTTTTTTTATTTCAGGCTTCCCAGCCTAGAGGTGAGATGTGGGGTCTTATTGACCCCATATCTCACTGTAAAGAGGACCTGTCATGCAATATTCCTATTACAAGGGATGTTTACATTCCTTGTAATAGGAAATAAAGTGATCAAAAAATGTATTTTTTGGAAAAAAGTGTCAAACTAAAATAAATAAAGTAAAATGAACAATAAAAAAAATAATTTTTAAAGCGCCCCTGTCCCCGTGTGCTCACATGCAGAAGTGAACGCATACGTAAGTCCCGCCCACATATGAAAACGGTGTTCAAACCACACATGTGAGGTATCACTGCGATCGGTAGAGCGAGACCAATAATTCTGGCCCTAGAACTCCTCTGTAACTCAAAACATGTAACCGGTAAAAAATGTTAAAGCATCGCCTACGAGGATTTTTAAGTAGCAAAGTTTGCCGCCATTTCACGAGCGCGTGAAATTTTGAAGGGTGAAATGTTAGGTATCTATTTACTCGGGATAAACTTCATCTTTCACAATATTCAAAAACATTGGGCTAACTTTACTGTTTTGTTTTTTTTTAAAGCACAAAACTGTTTTGAAAAATTGCTTCGCAAATACTGTGCGAGATAAAAAGTTGCAACGACTGCCATTGTATTCTCTAGGGTCTTTGCTAAAAAAACATATATAATGTTTTGGTCTTCTATGTAATTTTCTAGCAAATAAATGATGATTTTTACATGTAGGAGAGAAATGTCAGGATTGGCCTGGGTGCTCCAGAACGTCTGAAGGTGCTCCGTGCATGTTGGGCCTCTGTATGTGGCCACGCTGTGTAAAAGTCTCACACATGTGGTATTGCCATACACGGGAGTAATAGCAGAATGTGTTTTGGGGTGTAATTTGTGATATGCATATGCTGTGTGTGAGAAATAACCTGCTAATATGACAATTTTGTGAAAAGACTAAATTTAAAAAAAAATCTTGATTTTGCAAAGAATTGTGGGAAAAAGTGACAACTTCAAAAAACTCATCATGCATCTTTCTAAATACCTTGGAATGTCTTCTTTCCAAAAAGGGGACATTTGGGGGGGGGGGGGGTATTTGTACTTTTCTGGCATGTTAGGGTCTCAAGAAATTAGATAGGCCGTCAGTACTTCAGGTGTGATCAATTTTCAGATATTGGCACCATAGCTTTTGGACTCTATAACTTTCACAAAGACCAAATAATATACACCGATTTGGGTTATTTTTACCAAAGATTTGTAGCGGTGTAAATTTTGCACAAAATATATGAAGAAAAGTTATTAATTTGCAAAATTTTATAACAGAAACGAAGAAAAATTCATTTTTTTTCAGAATTTTCGGTATTTTTTTCTTTTATAGTGCACAAAATAAAGAACACAGCGGTGATTAAATACCACCAAAAGAAAGCTCTATTTGTGTGAAAAAAAGGACACAAATTTCATACAGGTACAGTGTTGCATGACTGAGTAATTGTCATTCAAAATGTGAGAGCACTGAAAGCTGAAAATTGGTCTGGTTATTAAGGGGTTTAAGTGCCCAGTGGTCAAATGGTTAATATTCAGACTCATTTTTTTGTTTTTGGTGATTCGGAGATTCGGATATATTCGAATACCCGAATTACAATAAAAACAAATTTTACCGAATGCTCCAAATAACATAAACGAAATTCGTCCGAATTTTGGAAATTTGAACTGAAATTTGAGTCGAATTTTACATTGAACTACAGTCGAATTCTAACTGCACATATTGCTGAAATCAAAGACTGTGTGTGCTACTAGAGTACTATTTCGAAATAATGCTGTTTTTGTTAAGCCAAAGGTGACAACTTTGTTAGGAACAAAGTTGTTAGGAACCAGTGCATTCTGGGAGAATTCTCTAGAGGAAGTGACTCAGCTTCCAATTTAAGAATCTACATGGACAAGAAGGCATGTTTTCTTCAATCCCTTGCCATCACCCTTCAGCGAGCTTAAAAAGATAAAGGAAAGCAAGCTATTCCTCTGCTGAGTGCACAGAAGAATATTAGTTTTTGCCTTTATTGACGGGTGAAGGAATAGGAATACATTCAAATGCTGATCCAAACAAAGATGTGGATGCCCGTTGCTGAGGGTTTCCAAACCCCATTGGTGAGGTGGATTGCAGATGTGTGAACCAGAGGGATACCTCGTCAAGGGGGACATTGCTATTGGATACAGCTATTACACCTGTTACCCCTGCAGGGGTGAGGCTCTCTGGTGAGTGCAGTCACAGGAGGGGGATGCAGACGGAAGAGGGGAGCACTGAAGAGTCACCTTGAATTTGCTTGTGCACGGATCACTATTCACAGACTGTTATTTAATATATTTTTGGGACATGTTTTTTTGTTTTGGTTTTTTAACACAGAAATTTGTGTATATTTATACTATTTATACTACTTTTTGTGTGCGTTGATGCATTATATGGCATATTTATATATATTTTTTACACTTTTGCTTCAAATTTGTGTTGAATGTTACACTTACTTTTGTTTTATTTATTTCTGATTGAAGCACCTTTCACTTTTTAGGGAGTGTTGGCAATATCCACATCAGTAGATCATAATTTATCTTTTTATATGAATTTACACATATGTTTTATTTTCACCTGTTTTATCATTTATAATAATTTTTTTTGAAAAGCGCCACTTCTCCTTTACTAGAGTTTAATTATTTCTGGACTCCACCTAGGTGGTGTTCCCCATTAGGGAGGCTGCAGTTATCTATTTTCCTAAGCGCGGATATCTGTTGTTTTAATTAAGATAATAAACCTTTTGTCCTTACAACTACTTTAAGGGCAGATGAAAAATAGATTGGGCTCCAATGCAAAACGTGACAAGCACTAGGCACTAGTCACTACATAACTTGGGAGGCACTAGGGGCCCAGAAGAGATTGAAAACTCTGTTACATTTTAAAAGGTTAGGGCACTTTTACCAAAAACTGCCTATGGGGATAAGTGACATCTGTAGATAAAAACAAACTGCGCAGCTCTGACTAAAGCCTCGTACACATTATCAGATTTTCCGACGGGAAATGTGTGATGACAGGCTGTTGGCGGAAAATCCGACCATTTGTATGCTCCATCGGACAATTGTTGGCGGATTTTGCGCGGACAAATGTTAGATAGCAGGTATTAAAATTTTCCGCGGACAAATGTCTGTTGTCGGATTTTCCAAGCGTGTGTACACAAGTCCATCGGACAAAAGTCCAAAGTACAAACATGCGTGCTCGGAAGCAAGGACGAGACAGAAGCGGTCAGTCTTGTAAACTAGCGTTCGTAATGGAGAATTAACATTTGTGATGCAGAAAATTATATATTATATATAATAATTGCTCACAGCATTATTGCCAGATTGCCAGATCCTGGCAATATACAGTATCTCACAAATGTGAGTACACCCCTCACAATTTTGTAAATATTTTATTATATCTTTTCATGTGACAACACTAAAGAAATGAAACTTTGCTACAATGTAAAGTAGTGAGTGTACAGCTTGAATAACAGTGTGAATTTGCTGTCCCCTCAAAATAACTCAACACACAGCCATTAATGTCTAAACCACTGGCAACAAAAGTGAGTACACCCCCAATTAAAAATGTCCAAATTGGGCTTAATTAGCCATTTTCCCTCCCTGGTATCATGTGACTCATTAGTGTTACAAGGTCTCAGATGTGAATGGGGAGCAGGTGTGTTAAATTTGGTTTTATCACTCTCACTCTCTCATACTGGTCACTGGAAGTTCAACATGGCACCTCCATGGCAAAGAACTCTCTGAGGATCTGAAAAAAAGAATTGTTGCTCTACATAAAGATGGCTTTGGGATATAAGAAGATTGCCAAGATCGTGAAACTGAGCTGCAGCATGGTGTCCAAGACCATACAGCGGTTTAACAGGACAGGTTCCATTAAGAACAGGCCTCGTCATGGTCGACCAAAGAAGTTGAGTGCACATGCTCAGCATCATAGCCAGAGGCTGTCTTTGGGAAATAGACATATAAGTGCTGCCAGCATTGCTGCAGAGGTTGAAGGGGTGAGGGGTCAGCCTGTCAGTGCGCAGACCATACGCCACACACTACATCAAATTGGTCTGCATGGCTGTCCTCCCAGAAGGAAGCCTCTTCTAAAGATGATGCACAAGAAAGCCCACAAACAGTTTGCTGAAGACAAGCAGACTAAAGACATGGATTACTGGAACCATGCCAGCAGTTTAGATATTAATGGCTGTGTGATGAGTTATTTTGAGTGGATAGCAAATTTACACTGTTATAAAAGCTGTACACTCACTACTTTACATTGTAGCAAAGTGTAATTTCTTCAGTGTTGTCACCTGAAAAGATATAATAAAATATTTACAAAAATGTGAGGAGTGTACTCACTTTTGTGAGATACTGTACATAAAAAATCATTGAAAAAATGGCTTGGGTCCCCCCCCCCCCAGTCCATTACCAGGCCCTTCGGGTCTGGTATGGATATTAAGGGGAACTCCATGGCAAAATGTAAAAAAATGGCGTGCGGGTCCCCCCCAAAATCCATTCCAGGCTCTTCAGGTCTAGTATGGCTATTAAGGGGAACTCCACACCAAAATTTAAAAAAAATGGCGTGGGGGTCCCCAAAGCACTCTTGAGGGCATGTGGCTTTGTATGGTTCAGGAGGGGGGGCACACTCTCGCCCCCGCCCTTTTCCTGCGGCCTGCCAGATTGCATGCTCAGATAAGGTTCTGGCATGAATTTTGGGGGCACCCCCACGCCATTTTTTTTACACTTTGGCGTGAGGTTCCTCTTAAAATCCATACCCGACCTGAAGGGTCTGGTATGAATTTTGAGGGGGGGGGCCACACCCTTTTTTTTTTTTACATTTTGGGATGGGGTTCCCCTTAAACACTGTGTTATATAAACATCACTGACTACACTGCCTGCATTGACTTATTGTAGAGTATACACTGAATATCTAGTCAACGCTAAATGCAGAGTATATATATATATATATATACTAAACTGTATATATATATATATATATATATATATATATATATATATCAAATACACTTCTTGCACTAACTGAATATAGAGAATCCATACTGAATATTTAGTCTACGCTAAATGCAGAGTATAGATTATATATATATCAATCAAATACACTACTACTAACTAACCTGCCTGCCTAATCTAGCTTAATCCATCTCTGTCCACACACTATACGCGGCCACTATGTAAGCAGCCTTATATAGTGTGGGTCGTGGACTTCTGACTTCCCCTGAGCCATGATTGGCCAAAAGCACCCTGCCTTTGGCCAATTATGGCTCTCTCAGCAAAGCGCGCTGTGATTGGCTAAAGCATGCAGGTCAGGTGCAAGCTTTGGCCAATCATCATACAGCAATGCACTGCGATCTCGCAGTGCATTATGGGGCATTCCGCAGGGCTCAAATTTCCTGCGAATGCCCCATAATATTCAGCAAATGGGCGAACACCCGATGTTCGAGTCGAACTTACGTTCCCCATAAAGCTCATCCCTAGTCCTCACAAGGGTTATAAACTATACAGAAAAGTATTATTTCTGCCTGAGAATTCCCTTCTTCATGTTCTAGCAGCCCATGAAACAGATGGGAAGTGGCAATTGTATTTTGTATTATATGTTCTGTTCGGTCTGACACCCATTAGACAAACAGGAAGTTGCAGTTGCAGTGTGATAAATCTTTCATTATAACCATATAATTAGTCACGTGGTTGTGACAAAAAATGTTAATTTGCAGGATCCTCACTTGAAAAAAAACTCCTAGCACTCTCAATATGTTAAATTATGTGGATTGATAGATGATCATAGGCACCACATCCATACCTCCCAACTTGAGAACTTGAGAATGAGGGACACTTGAGGCTGATGTAAGCATGCGGCTCGTTACGCCAAAAAGTGTGTGTGGCCAGACTATTAAGAGTGGAAGGGGCTTAAGGGACATGGTTAAACAAAACCAATCCCCCAATCCCCCTACCACCATCCCTCTTCCATATCATCCCCATCATTACACAGGACCCCTTTCTCAACACTACCCCCCATTGTTACCCTCCCTCATACTAACCCCATTCTTAAACACAGAGGTTATTGTTGAGGGTGGAGAGGCAGGGGTGGGGGGTTATTTGTTTAGGGTGAGATGCAGGGAGGGCGTTATTGTTGAAGGTGGAGAGGCAGGTAAGGCGTTATTTGTTCAGGGTGGAGAGCCAGGGAGGGGGTTATTTCTTTAAGGTGGAGAGGCAGGGATGGGGAGTTATTGTTTAGGGTGGAGAGGCAGGGAGGGGGGTTATTTCTTTAGAGCGGAGAGGCAGGGAGAGGGTTATTTGCTTAGGGTGGAGAGGCAGGGAGGGGAATTATTTGTTTAGGTTGGAGAGGCAGGGAAGAGGTTATTGTTTAGGGTGGAGAGGCAGGGAGGAGGGTATTTCTTTCTCTTGATGGATAAGGGCTGTCTATTGCTGGATATGGGCTGTCTCTTGCATGATATGGGATGTCTCTTGCAGAAATAGGCTGTCTCTTCCTGGATAAGGGCTGTCTATTGCAGGATAAGGGATGTCTCTTGCAGGATAAGGGATGTTTATTTCTGGATATGGGCTGTCTCTTGCAGGATAAGGGATGTCTCTTGCAGGATAAGGGATGTCTCTTGCAGGATAATGGCTGTCTATTGCTGGATATGGGCTGTCTCTTGTGGATAAGGGCTTTCTATTGCTGGATAAGGGCTGTCTATTGCTGGATAAGGCCTGTCTATTGCTGGATATGGGCTGTCTATTGCTAGATATGGGTTGTCTCTTGCAGCATAGGGGCTGTCTTTTGCTGGATATGGGCTGTCTCTTGCTGAATATGGGATGTCTCGTGCTGGATATGGGATGTCTCTTGCTGGATAGGGGATGTCTCTTGCTGGATATGGGATGCCTCTCGCTGGATAGGGGTTGTCTCTTGCTGGATATGGGATGCCTCTCGCTGGATAAGGGAGGCCTCTTGCTAGATAAGGGATGTCTCTTGCTGGATAAGGGATGTCTCTTGCTGGATATGGGCTGTCTCTTACAGGATATGAGATGTCTCTTGCTGGATAAGGGATGACTCTTGCTGGATAAGGAATGTCTCTTGCTGGATAAGGGATGACTCTTGCTGGATAAGGAATGTTTCTTGCTGGATAAGGGATGTCTCTTGCTGGATATGGGATGTCTCTTGCTGGATATGGGGAGCGTATTTTGCTGCCTATGGGGCTGTATCTTTGCTGCATTTGGGTCTGTTGAAATTGTCTGGAAATGCCACTGAGCTTACTTTGGTAATTGCTGAATATTGCAAATGTTTTGTAAATTTTACTATGTTTCTTTTGTATTAACAAATTCTATAGAAATTACTTGTATAGCCCCCCAAATTATACTTAGTTCCCTATTCTCTAAAGGGGAAGGTGCTAGGAGGTGTCTAAGGGTGTAGAAAAGAGGGATATTGCTCCAAATCAGGGACAGTCTCTCGAAATCAGGGACAGTTGGGAGCTATGCTATATGAACCCTGGCTTGACAGCAAAAAAGTATGTATATGTATATGTGTATATGTGTGTGTGTGTATATATATATATATATACATGCCAGGGTTCATATAGTTTTAATTGTATGTGTATGTGTGTGTATATATATAGACATATATATATGTCTATATATATAATATACACGCACGTGTGTTTGGGCTTTGGTTTGAGGTGCACACCCTAATGCAATAGGCTGCGCACGCCTATGGCCACGGTCTTTATCAACAAACCCCAAAAAATCTGTATATGGATCTTAAAAGCATATGGCTTGTGAGACCTTTTCTGATCTGACACAGCATCTGCACTCAGGGTTGGGCCCAGGCCCCTAGGGAAAAGCTTTCCAGCTTGTAACAGTAAGAAGATGCTAGCAGATCTAACTCTGAAATCTTGTCCAGAAATAAAATCCACTAGGAAGAACCTGGAGGTAAGAACCACTTATTGCCCAATTGTGCCACAGAATATGGATTTTTCCCAGAAGTTCTATGTAGACTCAAATGACATGATAAAGAAATTCAACTCCACTTAGATCACAGTCATCTCTACCTCTTCTCAGTGGACTGACCCTACAGGTTCTGACCTGCCCCTTGATGTAGGACACCACTGTGATGTTTTTCAGCCTCACTGGAGACTGTTATCAGGTGACAAAAGGCAAAGGCAGCATAAAAGAGTAATGGGCAAAGAGCCGCGGCTGCAGCTCTTTGCCGAGATTGGGATTGCGCCGTGCACCCCCTGGGGGCACGTGATTGTGGCTAAACTAAGAATATCAGTGCTCTCTATCTATGCATAACAATTTATATTTTAATATGTCTAAAGGTAATTCATTTTTCACACATCATTTTGAACTAATTTTTCTGTTCTGACACTTGACAGTGAAAATTATCATGTGGTCCTGCCTGAAGTAGTCAGTTATGATCCACCTATAATATACTGTATATATGAATGACCTAAAAGAAATATTGTTTTTTTTCCCCCAATATTGAATTTACACTTGAAGCCTAACTTCAGCTAAAAACATTTGAATAAACTGTGAATAGAGTGGGGAGGAGTTAAAGCCTTCATTTTTGCTGCTATTTGCATCACTATAGGGGAGATAACAGGAGAGGAAATGAGGATAGATCTCCTCAACAAATAAAAACACATTTTAGTAGAGAGAGGAAGTGTTAGAATTTCTGACATTTTATTGCTATATAATGCCGCGTACACACGAGCGGACTTTACGGCGGACTTTGCCCGGCGGACTTTTCGACGTACTTTCCGACGGACTTTGTGAACGAACGGACTTGCCTACACACAATCCACCAAAGTCCGTCGAATTCGTACGTGATGACGTACGACCGGACTAAAACAAGGAAGTTCATAGCCAGTAGCCAATAGCTGCCCTAGCGTGGCTTTTTGTCCGTCGAACTAGCATACAGACGGCGGACTTTTCGACCGGACTCGATTTCAACGGATAAATTTTAAACAAGTTTCAAATCTAATTCCGTCCAACTTTTGAGAAAACAAAGTCCGCTGGAGCCCACACACATCGAATTGTCCGACGAAATCCAGTCCGCCGGGCAAAGTCCGCCGTAAAGTCCGCTCGTGTGTACGCGGCATAAGCATTTCTGCTCTGATGACAACTGCTCTACCTACTTACTTTACTGGTGTCACAAAAGTGAGGGGAAGTTCCCTTAATAGGATCACAGAGAAAAATCAAATCTGACAGAAATTTTACAAATCTGACTACCATATTAGGCCTACTGAATTTTTGGTATACATTCATTATCTTATATTTTGTTTTTTTTATTTTCAGGAAATACAAAAATGAGCAACAACAGCCAAATGTGTCATGTGAATGAAAATACTGCATATTTCACTCTGACTGTACTCTACACTACAGTTCTTGTTGGTGGAACAATCGGTATCATTATAATGATTTTTCTTTTAAATAGAACAAACACCCGTTCTTTGACCACCACTGCAGTCATTAATCTCTTAGTGGTCCATGGAATCTTTCTTCTCACAGTTCCATTTCGGATCACCTATTATGTTAAAAGAAAGTGGGTCTTTGGATTTGAATTTTGCAAGATAATAAGTATCTCAATACACATCCACATATACCTTTCCTTTATATTTTATGTGGCTATGCTTATCATCAGGTATATCAGTTACTTCAAACAAAAGGATAAGATTCAATTCTACAGGAAACTCCACTCGGTTGTGGCTAGTGCAGCAGTATGGATTGTCATCATACTAGTTGTGTTTCCTACATTCTATAAACAATATGGTAACTCTAATGACAGAAATTCCACAGAAGTGTGTTTTAGGTTCCAAGCAGCATTCGATAAGTCTTCTGTGAGAGTCTTGAACTACATCGTGGTTGTGGTCATGGTCAGTGCCATATGTCTTCTTCTGGCTGTACAAATTTTCATCATTGTAAAGGTTCTTAAGAAACTGAAGAAATCTGCTCTGGATCATCAAGAGTTCTGGGCCCAGTTAAAAAGTTTGTTTTTTATTTTAGTCATGGTAATTTGCTTCTTTCCCTATAACATGTTTCGTATCTACTACATAAAAAATAGAGAAAATTGCTACTATTACAATGAGATTTTCCTTGGGATCACCGCTCTCAGCTGCTTGGATCTTCTCTCATTTGCAGTGCAGACTTATTTCCAGAAAGTGCTTAAACACACGAGATGCAACTTAAGATGTATATGTTGACCACTTCATCAAAAAATTGATCATTTGTTGTGTAAACCTGTTTTCAGGAGGTATTTCAAAATATGAAAAATCCAAAGTCTATTTGGTGATGGTGACCAGTTTGCACTAATTACCTGCTTAAGCCCAGGTTCACATCAGTGCGATCACAGAAATTGCATGTGATTTGCACCCGCACCTGCGATGCGAGATCAGCCATACAGTAGAATAGCACAGAACAAAGTGCCAGGACTTGTTTTTCCCCACATTAGAATCGGATTGCATGGGTGTTCTCACCTATGCGATCCGATTCCTGTGCGAGTTCACAGTTCGCACTCCGATCTGTGAACCGATCTGGGGATGTCATTAACAATGTAATGACACCTGCAGCGGTCCCAGAGGGCAATGTGAACTGCCTGCGGGAGAGATGCGATGCGGGAAACAGCGCTGTAATCGCGCTGGTGTGAACCTAGGCTCAAGAAACTGCTCTAATTCCTATAAATATGCATATTTTATCTTTATTTTTCAGGAGAACATATTTAAGAATGGTAAATTATGTAAATTATTTTATGTATTGTAAACATTCTCAAGGGTGAAACATTTCTATCACTCCATACAGAACCGATTTTATAGCAGAAACCCAAAGATAATACAAGCAGTCAGGCTCTGCAACATATAATATAAAGACTAACAAAGATGCCTTTTTTATACAATAGCAAATCTGTTACTGTCCCTAATCAAAATTTTTGCATTGGTTGCAGGCTGTCAATTGTCACAATTTTGTGCAAGTGCATGGCTTCTATAAGATATTTCATTATTATTTCTTGTATATGTGTTATGGAATAAATGTTATATTTGATTCAGTAGTCCAAAGCTGAATTTATAAGTTCAGATTATTTGGCATTGATAATATTTATATACCTGGACTGAAAACTAGACATGTGCACACTGAAGTATTTCGTTT
Source organism: Lithobates clamitans (assembly GCA_037952925.1). Lineage (NCBI taxonomy): Eukaryota > Metazoa > Chordata > Amphibia > Anura > Ranidae > Lithobates > Lithobates clamitans. Next base: position 103,783 of record JBBGZY010001757.1, on the reverse strand, counting down.
CGGAATTTTGTTTTCGTCCTAAAAATAAATTTATTTAGTTACTCCCGAAATTCGTTTTTATTTATTTCGTTTTTCGTTAAAAATTGCATTCGTCCGAAAATCCAAATCAAGGTCGAATCTGTCATTGAAGGCTTATGGTGTCTGTCGAATGTTCAGAGAAGATTCGACGGAGCAGCTAAAGTGTACGACGCCGTATAGTTTACCTGCACCATAAGCCAAACTACTTAGTTCTAGCTATTTTACTGCTCCTCCTCTTTGGTTACAATCAGCCAATAACATTCATCATCATCATTATTTTTATTTATCTTTTCTCTCCACGTCGAATCTTTTTCCCCTACGTCGAATCTTTTCTCCCCTACGTCGAATCTTTCTCCCCTATGTCGAATCTTTTCTCTCTATGTCGAATCTTTTCCCTCTATGTAGAATAATCTTGGACTAATAGAGTTAATTTAAGGCATATTCGACCACAGGTTTGATGGACACAGATTGTTATTGTCATCATCATGTCGAATCTCCTATCTATATCGAACTGTTGTAGCAACGAAAACGAAAATAAAGCATTTGTTTATGTCGGATCTTTCGTTTTTCGGATTCTGCACTTTCGTTATCGTTTGTTAAAACGATAACGAAAATACCTGAAATTCGGACGAAAATGCATTCAGACGAAAACGAATGCACATGTCTACTGAAAACTGGTTGCAGGAGTGTGTCCAGTGGGTGGTGATTAATTACATATTTTCTGAATGGTCATCTAGCACTCCTGCTACATCACAACTGCTGGTCTCATTCCAGCATTCTGGTTTTGGCTGTAATACATTCTCTCTGTTTGTCCACCTGCAAGGTGATTGATGTGGCCAGTCTCTGGGTGGAGTCCAAACCTGATTAAAGCCAGCCAAGCCTGCAGTTTCATGCTTGCAATATTGCATTTGTAACACGTGGTCCAAGTCTCTGTTTGTCTGTCCCACTCTGCTGTTTGGATTCCCTTGTTGACGACCTTGGATCGGATATCGACTACTTCCTGAACTCTGACTGCCTTTGGACTACGGATTTGACCCTGACTGTTCTGAACCTTGCCTGCGTTGTACCTGGACTGTCATTGAACCACTCTGCCTGACTGCCAACCGCAAGTACCTGTTTGCTTTGCTCAGTTTGCACCTGCCCCAGCATGTTGGCCAGGCACTATAGCATTGTGTATAAGTCCTGGGGGCAACCGAGTACCGGTAGGCCTCCTTGCCTTATGGAAAAGGATGTTGACACATATTCATGTAGCAGTCTCCCCGACCACCGGAGGCCTGGCTGTGACCCCCAGAGTCAGAGAGAGCTAACATTTCTCCTCAGGGTGCAGGTTACTAGGCATGGTGGGTGTAGTGCAAGATGGAAAGATGGGAGCCAGTCACTTTTAAAAATGAACAAAGAGAGTTTTATTTCTCTAAACAGGAACAGGGGAGAGAGGGTTAGGGCACAGGACACCCTTAGGCAAATGCAATGGCAACTTGGCAGACTATGCAAACAAAAAAAAGAGCTGGGCAGACAGCAATACAGAAAAAAGGGCCTTTAAGCTGAATGCAGCGATCTGTATCTTGTAGCAACTGTTGTCTCCTATAGCAACAACTTCACTCACAGTGTCCCACTGTAGATCTTCAAGCTTAGCTCCCAGCTATACAAAATGTGGGGACATCTGCGCTACCAAAAAGTAAAAAAGTGTGTGTAGTGCTGCAAAATCTAATGGTGTTCACAAATCAACCAATGAGAAATATAGAAAACAAAATGATTTCGCGCAAAACAAAAATTAGGGTCACAGTGCTACATAGCTACATGTGAAGCTCTAAACTAAAAATCAGTGTTGTCACATGAGAACGTGAAAGTGATAATAATCAGTGTCAGAAACAATATTAATGTGCTAAGAAATGTTAAAAAACACAGTGAAAAGTGATGAAAGGAGATCAATCAATGAATGAGTCCCAAAAAAATTAATTGTAGCATAAATGTTGATGAATCTTCTCCATGAATGTAGTAGATGAAGTGGGCAATCGTAGATGGTACAAAGATGTGCTCAAAGAGCCCTTACCTCAACAGGCATAGGAAAAAGCCTTAGAAATCAGGATGGTAGATGGCAGTGGGGACCAATGAATGTATCCGGCAGATAGATGTCGGTTGTAGGGCCGGGTCAGATTCACCTCAAGGTCCGGATGTACATATGGAAAGGAAAAGAAAAGAAGGGCCATCGTGTAGTAATGAAAAAAATCCAGTTTATTGCTAAAAACGCTGTACAGGGCATTCAAAATAGCACAGCACAGCAACAGACGGCATGACACCGTCATCTATTACAAAACTTCCGGTCCACCAAAACAACAACCGGGTCAAAGGTGATGTCTTCCGGTTGCGTCGGCTAATGTTTAGTTTAGAGCTTCACATGTAGCTATGTAGCACTGTGACCCTAATTTTTCACGTGTATTCATTTTGTTTTGTTAGCTCCCAGCTACCTGCTGGAATTCTCAATCTTCACTCCCTGCTACCTGCTGTATTCTTCAAGCTTAGCTCGCAGTATCCCACTGGATTTCTTGGACTCTCAGCTGCCTGCTGGATCCCCGGGCTCAACTCACAGCAACCCATTGTATTCTTCAAACTTCACCCACAGCTACCCACTGGGTTCCTGGACTAACAGCTACCCGCTGGATCCCTCAAGCTTTATTCACAGCTACCCACTGTACTCCTCTTCAAGCTTTACTTACAGCTACCTGCTGTACTCCTTCAAGCTTTACTTACAGTTACCCGCTGTACTCCTTCAAGCTTTACTTACAGCTTCCCACTGTACTGCATGGATAAGTTCTCTCCTGAAGCTTTCCCAGCTACTTCACAGTCCCCGGCTGATGAGGAATCTCCTCTGGTACTCCTTCAGAACTCCATCCCTCTGCACCTGCCTCCAGCAACAAGAGTGGTTGACCCTCTGGGCACTTCTTCTCCTATGCCTCCTGGCAGTGATCTGGCTCCCCTCAGCCTGAGCCCCTTTACACATGGCTAGGCCTTAGGTTTCAAGCCTACACCTCGGCTGCTGCTCCACACACACCCACCAAGGCCGCAGCCTGGGTGAAAAGAACACCAATCACCTGACTCTCTCCAAATAAATAACCTATCCTAGCATGCTCAGTGGCCAAGGAAACTCCTGCTGATTGGCTGAGAAAGCACATTCACTCATAACCTGAAGTAACTGTCTATCATACTAATGACAAAGGTAATAGTGCCACCTATTGACAAAAGAGAGAATCACAGTTCCACTCAAGTTTAGGAGAAAACCATTTGATCACTCTACAAATTAGCCAGGCTAGTTACCACCCAGCACAGCTAAATTTAGTAGCAGCCCTGCTTAAGACCAGGGTGCTACATTCATAAACAATATAGAGGTTGGAATAAATAGTTCAATCCCTGTGTTTGCTGATGACAAAGCTAAGCAGGACAATATTTGCACAGCAAGATATAGCAACTTTACAAGAAGACCTAGTTAGAATAGAAGGGTGGACAGCTGTATGACAGACGAGGTTTAATATTAAAAAATGTAAAGTAATGTACCTGAGAGCTAAAATATGCATGCAAGTTACTTGTTAGAGGGAGAAACTGTAGATTCGAGGATGGAAAGGGATCTGGGTGTCCTAGTAAATCTTTCATGCTGGATCTTCAGCCTTGATCATCTGAGACTGCTATTCCCATGATGTTTCCGAGGATTCCCTACTTCTATGTGTGACTCTCTGCCACTGGTATTAGAGTCCACACATTCTAGTAAGAGTACCTACCCTCCTTCCCTGGTGGTGGATGCACAACTTTGGTGATCCTTACAATCAGCTATGATTCTTCATTGTCGTCACACAGACTTTTCATTGTAGACATCATTCCACCTCAGTTTGGTGATTTCTACGTTTGGATTGGACGAATTTTCATTCTTCACTTGTTTTTTATTCGTTTTTCTGTACTTTATATCATCTGTGATTTTTTAGTGTATGAATTGCACAATTTTCACATCCACACCACCACACTGGCACTTTATCGTGGTTCAGTATTATTAATTTTATTTAAAAAACATGAAAAAATGCAGCGCTAATGTAATATACAAAATCCACAGAGTGGCCCCCAGGTGTAAGTATATGACCAATGGCCGTTCATGAATGAGAAGTCAATGTCAAGTAAGTATAACATGAAATAAATCACCAAATCAGTGTACAGTGAATGACAAAAAGGAAATGGATACACAATAAAAAACATATAAGGTTTTTGTGAACAGAAAACCAGTGAACCGTCTGTGAAAATCTATCATTTCAACTGTAAGGCTCCTCTTATAAAATGTGGTATAGTCCCATGTAAGGGAAATATTAAAGTGATGTCCCTTCCACAGATGATGGGTGAAAATGCATAGGCTTCTCCATATGTCATTCGCAGATATGCATGTGAAATAAAGGAAGATTAGGTACGCTTACCAAAAAAAGATGGACACACACGCCATATGGCGGTGGGTCAGACAGGCATTTAGACCATTCAATCCAGCAGGTCTTTATTGGAGGAAACAAATGATGCGATGGTGTACTTCAATGGTCAAAACCAAGACGATGAAGGGTAGATGGTACACACCAGGAATTCCAATAGACTGACGTGCCTGGATTCCCAATTATTCGCCAGCTGGATGAGATGTATGGTACTTCCAAGGACATCAGATCAACGTATTAGGTCGTGAGGATGAGAAAAAAAAGAAAGCCTCCACATAGTGCATGAATCCGGATAAAAGAAGAATTAAAAAAAAAATACCAAAGTTAAAAGTACAAACACCAGCCAAGGTGGGTACAGGAAGTGATCACATATAAAAGCTATATAATGCTTGATACCACGCTTTTATAAAAACATTCTAATTTAATTAGAATGTTTTTATAAAAGCGTGGTATCAAGCATTAGGTCCTATGCCCCAGTAGAAGGACTATGGTCCAAAACATGTCGGGTTGCTAGCCTATTGTGCATCTGACACCACGCATCTTTTCTCTTTTATATGTGATCACTTTCTGTACACACCTTGGCTGGTGTTTGTACTTTTAACTTTGGTATTTTTTAATAAATTTTTCTTTTATCCGGATTCATGCACTATGTGGAGGCTTTCTTTTTTTTTTCTCATCCTCACGACCTAACACGTTGATCTGATGTCCTTGGAAGTACCATACATCTCAACCAGCTGGCGAATAATTGGGAATCCAGGCACGTCAGTTTATTGGAATTCCTGGTGTGTATCATCTAAGCTCCTTCGTCTTGGTTATGACCATTGAAGTACCCTATCACATCATTCGTTTCCTCCAATAAAGACCTGCTGGATTGAATGGTTTAAATGCCTGTCTGACCCACCGCCATATGGCGTGTGTGTCCATCTTTTTTTGGCAAGTGTACCTAATCTTCCTTTATTTCACATGCATATCTGCGAATGACATATGGAGAAGTCTATGCATTTTCACCCATCATCTGTGGAAGGGACATCACACTTATAATTCCCATACATGGGACTATACCACATTTTATAAGAGGAGCCTTATGCCCCGTACACACGGTCGGATTTTCCGATGGAAAATGTGTGATAGGACCTTGTTGTCGGAATTTCCGACCGTGTGTAGGCTCCATCACACATTTTCCATCGGATTTTCCGACACACAAAGTTTGAGAGCAGGCTATAAAATTTTCCGACAACAAAACCCGTTGTCGGAATTTCCGATCGTGTGTACACAAATCCGACGCACAATGTGCCACGCATGCTCAGAATAAATAAAGAGATGAAAGCTATTGGCTACTGCCCCGTTTATAGTCCTGACGTACGTGTTTTACGTCACCGCGTTCAGAATGATCGGGTTTTCCAACAACTTTTTGTGACCGTGTGTATGCAAGACAAGTTTGAGCCAACATCTGTCGGAAAAAATCCTAGGACTTTGTTGCCGGAATGTCCTTACTTGACATTGGCTTCTCATTCATGACAGGCCATTGATCATATACTTACACCTGGGGGCCATTCTGGGGATTGTGTATATTACATTAGCGCTGCATTTTTTCATGTTTTTTGGTTATTACACAGTTCACTACACTGTTGATGCTGGCTGTTGATCTACTGTTTCACAGATTCACTAGAAGCGCAACTTTTTTTCACTTATAACAATTATTAATTTTATTTGCATTTTATATTAGCACATTGTCACTTTATTCATTGGTATTAACCGAGTCATCTTCATTGTATGACTGTTGTTATTACTTTCTATAGCGCTACACTTTTACTCTTGTTCTAGTAGATCACAGACAGTAATAGAGCCAAAAAATGAGATTGAAAGAGGGGCAAAAGCAGGGACTTCTCCAACAGAGTCCTGCCTCTTTCAGAGAAGAAAGGGACTATTGCGGTACCATAAGAAAAAGACTTGTTTTTATTAAAAAAAATATAAATTTATTCCATAATAATAAAAAGTCCTGCAAGGGGACATATATTGTACAAAATCAACATTCACAGACAATAATAATTTTTTACAGCATTGTTGACACTCTATTGATATAGCTAATGCACACACAGATGCATAGGCGAAAGTTGACTAATGTAATACTTGCAGACGTGACCTCTACAGTTTCGCGGTCACAGCCGCTTCTTCAGGAGGCGTCTGATAGTATATAGTCTATGGAAGGGAAAAAACAGTATAGTATCAACATAACAGGTAACAATATATAAATAATTGTCAAGGAGGGTATACAAATTTAGTGTTGGAGAACATACTTGGATTTAAAGATTGCACTCACCAAGCTGTAACCGCAAGGGTTCTCTGGAGCAATACTGTGAGACGCCCTTGATAGGCGTTCCCCCGGGGGCGGGCCAGGGAGGCAGATTAGGAAAATACTATTGTAGAAAATTCAATGGGATGAGAAGTTTTTAGCAATTTGATACAATATATTTTCTTGTAAAAAAGGGGGGGGGGGGGGCACCCAGGAAGTGCCATGATTAAAAGAAAAAATTGGAACCATGGGGAGAGAGTGGGGAAAGCAGGTAGAGGGGGGGGGGGGGAGAGGGAAAGGAAGAGAAAGGAAGAGGGAAGGGAGAAACAGGGGTGGGGTAAAAGAGAAAAGGAAGAAAAGAGAGGAGAGGAGAGGAGAGGGCAAGGGAGAAAGGGGGAAGGGAAAGGAGGGGGGGGAAAGGAAAGAGGGGAAAGGAGGAGGAGGGGAGGGAAAGGGGGAGAGAAGGACCGGAAAGACGGGGATGGAAGGAAGGGGGGAAGGGGGAGAATAAGGGGGGGGAGGGGGAAGGGGGGAAAAGGGGGGAAGGGGAAGGAGGAGGAAGACAGGGGTGGTGGATAAGGAAGGGAGGGGGGAAAAGAAAGGGAGGGGGGGGGAGAGGGGGGAGGGGAATGAGGGGAAAAAAGGGGGGAAGGAAGGGGGGAAAAAGGGGGAAGAGGAAAGGGAAGAAGAAAGGGGGGGGAGAGGGGGGGGGGAAAGGGGGAAGAGGGGGGGGGGGGAGGAAGGAGAGGGGAGGAGGAAGAGAAGGGGGGGAAAAAAGAGGGGAAAAGAAGAGAAGTGCCCAGGAAGTGGAGGGAAGTCCCAATATACCTGGTAAAGAAGATCAGAAACACACAAAGCGTTTTAAAAAGAAAAATTAATGATGTCTGAGCATTTCTTTACCTGTCATTGCTGTAATAAAAGGTAAATTAGACCCAGACGCTGCTAGCCAGTGGCACCCAGAATGGCGTAACTGGTATACTTAGTAACCAAAGCGCCACACCACACTGTCAGGGGGAGTCACTGCAGGAAAGGTAAGACAATAGGAAGATGTAAAATTAAACAGTGATCCCCTAGTATTCTGTACCAATAGGGGAAGGGGGGATACCAAACAAAAAGGATAGATGTCCCCATCCTACAAGGGGGACATCAGCTGGGTACTTACAGGGGCTCCGGATGGCGTCAGTGGAGTGCTGGGTGTCCGTCTGGTGCACTAGGCAGCTGCGTCTGGGCATCTTAAATGCCTCCAACCCGGAAGTTCAACGGCTACAGCAGTCGCCATGATTACTTCCGGGTCCGGTCCTCCACTGTTGCGCATGCGAGGGAGAATACCCGGCGCAAGCGCACAGCTCAAAAGTGATCAGTGCCTTAGCATTGATCATACGAAGCAGCAGCTGGGCTCAATGGAGCCCCGCCTACCGCCGGAGGAGCGCAAGCCTGCCGTGGGGGGAGAATTAACTCCTCACATTCCTCCAAAGCAGTATGGTCAGTGCAAAATTTATAAAGATTTCAATACAAATTATATGAAACAGAGAATAAACTGGGAAAGGGGGGGGGGGGAAGGAATGATGCATAGTCTCAAACGGTGGGGGCATAAAGGGACCCACAGTTAAAGAAATAGGCATCATAACCCATCCCAGAACATATAAACTAACAGCTCAGTCTAGATATACATAACTTTAATAAATAAAGCCAGCGATCTACTGAAAATTTGGAGTCAGCCATAGAGAAATAAAAACATTAAATTTATCAGAATTCACAAATTTTAATATAGTGCAACCACTATATATGTAGAGTCCGATCATGTATAGTCAAGGGGGAGGGGGAACCTGAAATTCTGCAAGAAAAGCCCAAGAGTTTTTAATATATAGTGGAATCACGGCAGAGACTGGGGGGAGGGGGGGGGGAAAGGGGGGGGGGCGGGGGGGAAAGAGGGGGGAAAAAATGCATTGTTACTAATTATTCAAGAAAATATTTATATGAATGTGCCTCGTTGATACCAGGAGGAACACATGCATTCAAAACGCTCAATCCAAAGGGATTCGCGTTTTAAAATTTCCCGGTCCCAATTGCCCCCTCGGGGGTCTTCAGGGATAACATCTAATACAGTGAACCGGATGTAATCCAGATTGAAGCGATGATGAATGCCTATATGGCGGCCCACAGTAGTGAGTTTGCCATTTGTGGAGGCATATAAATGATCCCCCAGTCTCTGCCATAACTCTCTGATAGTTTTCCCCACATAAAAAGCGCCACATGCGCACGTCATGAGGTAAATTACCCCACGCGTGCCACAATTGGCAGAATGTTTGGGGAAAAACATTTCCCCATTGGGTAATGAAAAGTGTTGTCCTTCTAGAATCCAGGGGCAATGTGGACAGTTGCCACATTTAAAAGTGTCCCTGGGTTCCGACGGACCAGGGAAGGGAGTCTTATAATGACTGTGTGTTAATTTATCCCTTAAAGAGGTGGCCCTTCTAAAGACCAAATCTGGGGTTGGTTTAATATATTTTTTAAGGGTGTGATGATTGGTCAGGATGTGCCAATGGTTGGACAATATTTTCCTTAATTGCTGGTGGTGAGCAGAGAATTTAGTAATGATCTTGGTCATGTAAGGTTGTTTAGAACGTGGGGGGCCATATAATAATGTTTGTCGGTCTAAAGCTTGGGCTTTATTAAATGCTTTTCTTAGAACCGTACGTTTATAGCCTCTCGCCAATAATCGTGTACGGAGAGCGTTGGCCTGTCGATGGAAATCCCCGTCCTCTGTGCAGTTTCTTCTCAGTCTGAGATACTGAGCAAAGGGAATACTGCGAACCAGAGGACGGGGATGAAGGCTCGAGGCATGCAACAAAGTGTTTCCCGCGGTGGGTTTGCGGTATAAATCCGTGGTTAAATAACCAGTAGAGTTTTTAATGATCTGTACATCCAAAAACGGAATACTTGATCTGTCGTAAGAGAAGGTGAAGTGAAGATTAAAGGGGTTTGTGTTGAGCTCTCCAATAAAGGTCTGTAGGAGTTGTTCTGTACCTGTCCAGATGACTAAAAGGTCATCAATAAATCTGAACCACCCTAGAACATGATCCAGGAATGGTTCCATGAGATCATCACTAAAAATAGCCCGTTCCCAACCACCAAGGTATAAATTCGCGTACGAAGGGGCACAAGATGTGCCTATTGCGACACCTTGTGTTTGAAGGTACAACTGATCCATGAATAAAAAATAATTTTTAGTCAAAATGAATTCTAAGAGTTTCAGGATAAAGGTATTGGTGGGCCAAGTATGATGATCCTGTTCCATTAAGAAAGAGCCAGCCATCCGGACGCCCTGCTCGTGGGGGATGTTCGAGTAGAGAGCCTCGACATCAATGGCCACGAGGAGGGCGTCTGGAGGGACCTGGACCCCCTCAATGTGTTTCAACAGGTCAGTTGTATCTTTGATGTAAGAGGGTAATCTCATGACATGTGGTAAAAGAAAGGTATCTACCAGCTTACTGGCGTTTTCCGTTAGTGAACCTTTGCCGGAGACAATAGGTCGGCCTGGAGGTACAGAGAGATTTTTATGAGTTTTCGGCAGGGCATAAAACGTGGGAGTACGTGGAAATTGTACATTGATGAATTTATAGGTGTCATCATCGATGAGGCCCTCAAGGAAGGCCCCGCCGATGAGTCCCCTAAATTCATCAATGGTTTGTTGAATAAAGTAGTTTTCAATCGGTAAATACCAATTGGTATTAGAAAGAATTTTGAGACACATAGACTGATATTGATGATGAGTCATCAACACCAGGTTTCCACCTTTGTCAGATTGCTTTATGACTAGATCAGTATTTTTTTGCAGTTTGGTAACTGCTCGAAACTGTTGTCGGGTCAAGTTAGAGGGTAATTTTTGCCACCGCTCTCTTTTAAGGGAGAGGATGCATTCATGTAGGAAAGCCCAGATGGGGGGGCAAGTTAATAAATCAGGAAAGACCTTGGACTTAATTTTTAAAGACGTTTTAGAAGTGGGATGTTGAGGTTGGGGGGTACTAATCGTATGGCAAGTGGAGGGAGAGCCGGAATTGCTATCTAAGGCATCCGAGTCAACCTCTCCCTCGTCAAGGAGTAACATAAGGTCCCTTAATGCTCTAGACTCCGCTACCGTGAAGTTCTTGGTCTTTTCTGCTAGTTATTTTTCCAAGTTGGCACATTTACGGTCAGGATCAAACATATAGTTGAAAGTCAACTTACGGGCAAATAAATAAAGGTCTTTAATTGTTTCGTAGATATCGATTGGCTCCGAAGGGCAGAAGCCCAGGCCTAGATGAAGGACCTGTTTCTCCTCCGGTGTCAGCCGATAAGGTGTGAGATTAATGATGTTAAGGGAATGGGAATCATTAGCCATGGTGGGGGTGATCACTCGTGAGAAGTGGTTGGGGTCCTTTGTACGAACAGGTCCAGATTCCCCTGTTTGGGGGGCTCTGGGCCTGGTTGCACCAAAAAACCAGGCTGTGATAGGAGTGTTTGGATGTTAGGTTGCAAAAGTTTCGGGATAATGTTATGTAAGGTAGAGTGGAGAGGTCCCGTGGGGGGGGCCTGTCCACCTGGCCTTGGTGTTTGTGGTGTTTTTAGTGCTTTGCCATGTTGTTTGCCTTTTTTAGGGTGTTTAGTGGTGGAAGTATCACCAGTAAGGGATCTCTTTCGAGGGGCACCCGGTGCTCGCGATAAAGTGGGGCGGGTAGTGATCTGTGAGGATACAGAAGATATTGATGAGTCAGATTCCGTATAATCTGTTGCCGTCGGGGCTGGTGATTGCCGATTTTGACGTCTAGGTTTGTGAGGGAATGGTTTTCCGGACCATTTGTATGCATAGCCCTCGGAAAATGCCAATTTGTCCTGGGAAAATTTTCTTTGTTTTTTAATGATGATATCTTTGTTTAGATTTTCAATTTTGTCTCGTATTTCCTTCCATTTAATTGTGAAGGAACTTGACTCTTGGATGTTAGGGAATTGACCGAGTAATCTGTCAATTTCCGCGTCAAGAGATATCATATCAGAACGATACTGTGTAGTAAGCTTTGACATGAGTTCAATGCTACAATTAGTTAACGTATTTTCCCAGGATTTTTTAAAATCCACAGAGGGATCTTTGATTGTAGGAAATAGTTGGACGCGGAGCCCAAGGGGACACACTTTTTCAGTAATGTACAGTTCAAAATATTGGATGTGCCAATGTAAATGAGATTTTTTCTTAAGGAGGTTGAACAACCTATCTAGGAACGTTTTGGTTTCGTCCTCTAGCTGTTGATGGGCTAGACATCCTGCCTGTATGGTGGACATAAAGTCCCCCCAGGCGGTGCCTAGAACATCCATAGTAAATATTATGCAAAACAACAGGAAAAAAGCCCTGACCGTGAACAAGAAGGACTCAAACAAAGAAAATTAAATAATTAAACGGCTGCTACAAAAAACAGAGATAACCACAATTAGAAGACATACATAGAATCATAATATCAAGTGGCAAAAAGGGGAAAAAAATAAAAAAAGGGGGGAGAAAAAATTGGATCCGAGGATCCGGGTGTGTTATCCACCCACTAAATTGAAAATGACATATATGCCACAAAGTTTACAAGAGGGGATATAATCTCGTAAATAGGTACCATCATCCTGAGTGTGAATAGAGCCAAAAAATGAGATTGAAAGAGGGGCAAAAGCAGGGACTTCTCCAACAGAGTCCTGCCTCTTTCAGAGAAGAAAGGGACTATTGCGGTACCATAAGAAAAAGACTTGTTTTTATTAAAAAAAATATAAATTTATTCCATAATAATAAAAAGTCCTGCAAGGGGACATATATTGTACAAAATCAACATTCACAGACAATAATAATTTTTTACAGCATTGTTGACACTCTATTGATATAGCTAATGCACACACAGATGCATAGGCGAAAGTTGACTAATGTAATACTTGCAGACGTGACCTCTACAGTTTCGCGGTCACAGCCGCTTCTTCAGGAGGCGTCTGATAGTATATAGTCTATGGAAGGGAAAAAACAGTATAGTATCAACATAACAGGTAACAATATATAAATAATTGTCAAGGAGGGTATACAAATTTAGTGTTGGAGAACATACTTGGATTTAAAGATTGCACTCACCAAGCTGTAACCGCAAGGGTTCTCTGGAGCAATACTGTGAGACGCCCTTGAGAGGCGTTCCCCCGGGGGCGGGCCAGGGAGGCAGATTAGGAAAATACTATTGTAGAAAATTCAATGGGATGAGAAGTTTTTAGCAATTTGATACAATATATTTTCTTGTAAAAAAGGGGGGGGGGCACCCAGGAAGTGCCATGATTAAAAGAAAAAATTGGAACCATGGGGAGAGAGTGGGGAAAGCAGGTAGAGGGGGGGGGGGAAAGAGGGAAAGGAAGAGAAAGGAAGAGGGAAGGGAGAAACAGGGGTGGGGTAAAAGAGAAAAGGAAGAAAAGAGAGGAGAGGAGAGGGCAAGGGAGAAAGGGGGAAGGGAAAGGAGGGGGGGGAAAAGGAAAGAGGGGAAAGGAGGAGGAGGGGAGGGAAAGGGGGAGAGAAGGACCGGAAAGACGGGGATGGAAGGAAGGGGGGAAGGGGGAGAATAAGGGGGGGGGAGGGGGAAGGGGGGGAAAAGGGGGGAAGGGGAAGGAGGAGGAAGACAGGGGTGGTGGATAAGGAAGGGAGGGGGGGGAAAGAAAGGGAGGGGGGGAGAGGGGGGAGGGGAATGAGGGGAAAAAAGGGGGGAAGGAAGGGGGGAAAAGGGGGAAGAGGAAAGGGAAGAAGAAAGGGGGGGGAGAGGGGGGGGGAAGGGGGAAGAGGGGGGGGGGAGGAAGGAGAGGGGAGGGGGAGAGAAGGGGGGGGAAAAAAGAGGGGGAAAAGAAGAGAAGTGCCCAGGAGGTGGAGGGAAGTCCCAATATACCTGGTAAAGAAGATCAGAAACACACAAAGCGTTTTGAAAAGAAAAATTAATGATGTCTGAGAATTTCTTTACCTGTCATTGCTGTAATAAAAGGTAAATTAGACCCAGACGCTGCTAGCCAGTGGCACCCAGAATGGCGTAACTGGTATACTTAGTAACCAAAGCGCCACACCACACTGTCAGGGGGAGTCACTGCAGGAAAGGTAAGACAATAGGAAGATGTAAAATTAAACAGTGATCCCCTAGTATTCTGTACCAATAGGGGAAGGGGGGATACCAAACAAAAAGGATAGATGTCCCCATCCTACAAGGGGGACATCAGCTGGGTACTTACAGGGGCTCCGGATGGCGTCAGTGGAGTGCTGGGTGTCCGTCTGGTGCACTAGGCAGCTGCGTCTGGGCATCTTAAATGCCTCCAACCCGGAAGTTCAACGGCTACAGCAGTCGCCGTGATTACTTCCGGGTCCGGTCCTCCACTGTTGCGCATGCGCGGGAGAATACCCGGCGCAAGCGCACAGCTCAAAAGTGATCAGTGCCTTAGCATTGATCATACGAAGCAGCAGCTGGGCTCAATGGAGCCCCGCCTACCGCCGGAGGAGCGCAAGCCCGCCGTGGGGGGAGAATTAACTCCTCACATTCCTCCAAAGCAGTATGGTCAGTGCAAAATTTATAAAGATTTCAATACAAATTATATGAAACAGAGAATAAACTGGGAAAGGGGGGGGGGGAAGGAATGATGCATAGTCTCAAACGGTGGGGGCATAAAGGGACCCACAGTTAAAGAAATAGGCATCATAACCCATCCCAGAACATATAAACTAACAGCTCAGTCTAGATATACATAACTTTAATAAATAAAGCCAGCGATCTACTGAAAATTTGGAGTCAGCCATAGAGAAAAAAAAACATTAAATTTATCAGAATTCACAAATTTTAATATAGTGCAACCACTATATATGTAGAGTTCGATCATGTATAGTCAAGGGGGAGGGGGAACCTGAAATTCTGCAAGAAAAGCCCAAGAGTTTTTAATATATAGTGGAATCACGGCAGAGACTGGGGGGAGGGGGGAAAAAAAGGGGGGGGGGGGGCCGGGGGGGAAAGAGGGGGGAAAAAATGCATTGTTACTAATTATTCAAGAAAATATTTATATGAATGTGCCTCGTTGATACCAGGAGGAACACATGCATTCAAACGCTCAATCCAAAGGGATTCGCGTTTTAAAATTTCCCGGTCCCAATTGCCCCCTCGGGGGTCTTCAGGGATAACATCTAATACAGTGAACTGGATGTAATCCAGATTGAAGCGATGATGAATGCCTATATGGCGGCCCACAGTAGTGAGTTTGCCATTTGTGGAGGCATATAAATGATCCCCCAGTCTCTGCCGTAACTCTCTGATAGTTTTCCCCACATAAAAAGCGCCACATGCGCACGTCATGAGGTAAATTACCCCACGCGTGCCACAATTGGCAGAATGTTTGGGGAAAAACATTTCCCCATTGGGTAATGAAAAGTGTTGTCCTTCTAGAATCCAGGGGCAATGTGGACAGTTGCCACATTTAAAAGTGCCCCTGGGTTCCGACGGACCAGGGAAGGGAGTCTTATAATGACTGTGTGTTAATTTATCCCTTAAAGAGGTGGCCCTTCTAAAGACCAAATCTGGGGTTGGTTTAATATATTTTTTAAGGGTGTGATGATTGGTCAGGATGTGCCAATGGTTGGACAATATTTTCCTTAATTGCTGGTGGTGAGCAGAGAATTTAGTAATGATCTTGGTCATGTAAGGTTGTTTAGAACGTGGGGGGCCATATAATAATGTTTGTCGGTCTAAAGCTTGGGCTTTATTAAATGCTTTTCTTAGAACCGTACGTTTATAGCCTCTCGCCAATAATCGTGTACGGAGAGCGTTGGCCTGTCGATGGAATATTTATATTTTTTTTAATAAAAACAAGTCTTTTTCTTATGGTACCGCAATAGTCCCTTTCTTCTCTGAAAGAGGCAGGACTCTGTTGGAGAAGTCCCTGCTTTTGCCCCTCTTTCAATCTCATTTTTTGGCTCTATTCACACTCAGGATGATGGTACCTATTTACGAGATTATATCCCCTCTTGTAAACTTTGTGGCATATATGTCATTTTCACAGACAGTAATAGCACGCAATGCCAAGCTGCAGCAAGTAAGGCTAACAGACTTTTAGGATGCATTAAAAAGAATATTTATTCAAGAGATAAAACAAAAATTCTACCACTTTACAAAACTTTGGTTTGGCCACATCTTGAGTATATTGTCCAATTCTCATGAAGGATGTGCTTGAACTGGAGAGAGGAGGGTAAGAAAGCTAATAAAGGGCTGAAAGTTATGTGGGACAACCTCAAAAATTAAACGTATTCTCCCTGGACAAGAGGCACTTAAGAAAGGATATAATTGCAATATACAAATCTTTGAATGACTACTATTTAACCAAAAGTATCTAAAAAAGACACATGCCACACAATGAAGCTGAATAAGAAGAAGTTCTGTACTGTTAGAGCAATAAGGATAAGTAACTCCCATCCACAGTTGGTGGTTTCACACATGCACACACATGCACACTCAGGTTGAACTGGATGGACTGATGTTGTTATGCAAACTTACCAACTATGAAACGATGTATGATAATATGAATATCATGGCAAACACTTATGGCATGGATTATTATGGTACAATCCAATTGCATCAGCTGGGGAACAGTGAAAAGTTGTTTTGGAACTGCAGTGCATTGATTGCTACAGCTCACTGTGACATTTTTAAAGGGCCTGTGTAAATGCAGCATGCTTTTGGCATTGGTCTGAGACATGTTAGCAGGTGCAGTGATCTAGGTAACTAGGTAGATCTGCCCTAAAACAGAGTGGTAATGGGAGTTATGTAAATGGGTGTTAGGCCCCTTTAAGAGGAAACCTTCCTCTAGTGATGTAGTGGGTGGAGTTAATGCCCATATAATTGCCAGAATGGGAGGAGCCTTAGAGAGTTGGGGCATGAGAGGCAAGCATCTCAAAGCTATTCGGATGCTGTCAGCTACTGCCAAGGGCCCTGGATGGGGCTGAATACCCAAATTAGCTAGTTCATCACCCAGAGGGACCAGCTTTGGTCATCCTGATTCTTTTACAGTCTGACAAGGACTGTGAGTGGAATACAAAAGGCCTTTTAGGTCAGGCTAAGTGCCCTCTGATTTCAGTACTAGTACACCTGGGAGCAAGTGTAACATCCGGGAGCATGCTCTGCTGGATAGGGCTATAGAATGGAACAAAGAGAGAGACTGGTATACCAAAGCACCTTGATTAGACAGAAGAGGTAGGCTGTGGGCTTAGTATATGTGGAGACATGGTCCCAAAATTGTGGCACTCCTAAGGAGAAGTGAAGGGAAGTTGGCTTACAAGTTATGTCCTTGCGTTATGCTCCCAAATGACTACTACAGAATGTCTGCTCATGAAACGCCAAAATATTCTGTCAGTATGTCAATCTAGACATCATCACCATCTTTGAGAAATTCCACTAAATGCATTATTTGTGTGGACCTTCCTTCTTTAGTATTAAAACCAAAGGCCAGTGATGTCATGAGAGGGCCAAATTCCAGGAGTTTCGTACAATATGGCAAAGATTTTCATCTATCAGCAGGTGGGTTGTTGTCCTACTCAAGAAGAAGTGGGACGGGGACTCAAGCAGTATGGTGCCAACAATCAACCAATCACAATCACAGAAACACAGGAGACTGATTAACTGGGGGAGGGGGGGGGGACATCACAGTGCTGAATAAATGGGCCCACCACCTGGAACTAGCAGTGGTGAGGGACCTGGAGGGGGTACTTAGGTGGGTATATCTGGCTTCAGAAGGTAAGAAGAAGAATTATAAGTACCAAGGGTTAGAGGGGGTGGAAGGGAGGGATGGTACAAATTAATTTTAGCCTGGAGTGACGCTTTAAAACAAGCCAGCACTGACCTCTCTAGTTGCATGTACTGTGAGGTAATTTGTCCTCAAAGATCCTCAAATATTATAACAGAGATTTTGAAGTCAGGATTCAGTCAGTTTCTAACAGTTTACAAGCACCTTGTGTTTGTTTACATTAGAGGGCTGGCAGGTTCTCCATAAAAACTAATTCAAAAAAGGAGCTATGATTTCAGTTTCCCTATTGTGAGTTTTGAAGATACATTTCTCCACAATGCCTATAGCTACAGAGATTTATTTTGTCATGCAGCCCCAGACCATGAAACTCCCACCACCATGCTTGACTGTAGGCAAGACACACGCGTCTTTGTACTCCTCACCTGGTTACAGGCACACAGGCTTGACACCATCTGAACCAAATAATTTTATCTTGGTCTTATCAGTCCACAGGGCATGGTTGCAGTAATCCATGTCCTTAGTCTGCTTGTCTTCAGAAAAATGTTTGCTTGTTGTTGGTCTGTCTTGTGCATCATCTTTAGAAGAGGCTTCCTTCTGGGACGGCAGCCATGCAGACCAATTTGATGCAGTGTGTGGCGTATGGTCTGAGCAATGACAGGCTGACCGCCCACCCCTTCAACCTCTGCAGCAATGCTGACAGCACTCATGCGTCTATTTCCCAAATCTCTGGATATGATGCTGAGCATGTGCACTCAACTTCTTTGGTCTTTGGGGAGGCATGTTCTAAATGGAACTTGTCCTGTTAAACCGCTGTATGGTTTTGGCCACCATGCTGCAGCTCAATTTCAGGGTCTTGGCAATCTTCCTATAGCCTAGGGTGTACTCACTTTTGTGAGATACTGTATATATAGATAGATAGATAGATTTTTTATTATAATAACTCTGCACTTAGTAAAAAGCAATCAATAAATCACTGTACAAACATAACAAAGAAGATAAATGAAGTAAAAGGAAGTGAAAAGGAAAGGCCTCCAAAGTGAGGGAATCCCAGGGTGTCACCAGAACTAGTGACTGTGACAGCAGTAAAATCTGACAGGTGTTCACTCTCCACTCTATCCACTACTAAAAAAAGTTTTGCCCTTAGTTACACTTTAAAAGGATACAGAGGTCGACCCCTATGTTTAGGCTGCCTACGGAGTTGGTGCTCTGGACCACTTCCCTCCAGAACTGTTGGATAAGGGGGCAGGACCACACCACATGGAAGAATGTGCCCAGTTCAGTGGTGCACTTAGGGCACCTATCAGAGGGAGCTGGGTATATTCTAGAGAGCCTTTGGGGGTGTAGTATGCTGTATGGAGGAATTTAAGCTGGATGTATCTGTCTCTAGCTGATATCATTAGGGGAATATATTGTTGGTTCCCTTCTTCCCAATCATCATCCACAAGAGAAGGTATATCCTCCTTCCATTTGTGAAAGAGTTTGGTCCCCATGTGACTTCAGATGGATTTCAGTAGGGAATTGGGCTTATATCGCATGTCGCAGTTGCAGGTAGCGGAAGAACATTTTTGTTGGTAGTTGGAAGGTGTGTTTTAGGTCGTCATAAGGGAGAAATCTGCCCTCCGGCATGATTTGTTGCTGAATTTTTATGTCATATCTAGCCCAGAGCGCAGGGTCCGGGATAGATAGGAGGTTGTGTAGCCTAGGATTGACCCAGAGCGAAGTATAGGGAGAGAGTGTATTAGGCGGGTTAAGTTTAGCGAACATTTGTTCCAATACCCTGGTCGTCATGTGCATTGGAGTGGCCATTGCTACGTGTGCTTTTGGACCCCTAAACACTAGATTGCTCAGTGCTGAGTAGGACCCCAGGATGGCTGCCTCTAGGTTAACTGACGAGTTATGTCATGATTCTGTGAACCACTATCGCACTGTCATTGTTTAAAGCATGGAAGTGCTAGTCAACCACAGGAGAGAGGTAGCTGCAAGGTAGCTTTAGCCACTCTGGGGGTCAAGCCAGCCTAGATGAAGGCGTTCATTACCTGATCTAGCTTTTGGAAAAAGGAATTAGGAATGGGGACCGGGGTGTTTCTAAATACATACAGAAATTCGGGGAGAAATGTCATTTTGAGGAGATTGTCAGGGGTAGGATTTTCCAAGCCAGACATCTACATGTGAGTTGTTGAAGGATCGGGTACACAATATCTGTCAGATAGGAGGAGAGATCTGTCTGTATTTCAATGCCTAAGTATCTAAACTTAGTAACAGACGTTAGGGGTATGTGAGGTGGTGGTGGAAGAGGCGATTGGGATAGCGGGAAAAGTATGGATTTGGTCCAGTTAATATGGACCCCCAAGAAGGACCCGTACAGGTCAATCACCAGCAGGGCCGCCTCAAGGAGAGATAGAGGGCATCGTCTGCGTATAAGGAGATCTTCTCCATCAGTGGGCCCACCACTATCCCCTCTGTCGCCTCAGAGGACCTAATTAGGAGGGCTAGTGGTTCAATGGCTAGAGCAAATAGTCCCAGGGACAGCGGACAGCCTTGTCTAGTGCCTCTGTGTAGATAGAAGGGGGGTGAGAGGGTACCATTTGTTCTGACTCTAGCTGAAGGGTTTTTGTACATCAACTTTATCCATGAAATAAATTTATGACCGATGTTAAACTTCTTTAGGACTTATCCTCCACCAAACATCAACACACCAGGCCTCTTACCAAAAAGAATGGACCACTAAATTACAGGTGGTCAAACAAGCATGATAAATCCACAGAGCCACAAAACCATTTCTTGAGAATCATAGATGGCTGGGTATGGATATTCAGAGGTACATACATAAGATACAAAAGAAGGAACTCCTCATGGTGTAATACTGTCCCTTTAAACAAGATTCCTCTTATTCTCATGAGCTCTGCTGATTTTTACCGAGTTTTACAGATTCCCAGTTGGCCGAAGATGCTCCCGTCACAGCAGCCAGTCTTCAGAGACAGTATCACCAATCCCTTCTCCATGTACATCGATCATTTCCTGCAACCTCTGGCCCAGAACCTACCGGCATACATCTGGGACGACACCCATCTACTTAATACTTTATGTAACTACCGTTGGGAACCAACCTATCTATGGCTCTTACTCGATGTTTGCTCACTATATACATCGATCCCACATAAAATCGGTCTAGAAGCAATATAATATTTTCTCTCCCAAGAGCCCCAAATCAACTCCAGACAAGCAGAATTTATTGTTGAATCCTCAAAATTCTGCCTTAACCACAACTATTTTTCCTTCGAGAACCAATACTACCTACAAACCCAAGGCACTGCCATGGGTGCCAAGTTTGCCCTCAGCTATGCCTTGAGCTAAGCCACACAGATAATCTCATCCATGCTAAGAACTATATGAAACCCACTGCAGGCAACTCTTACCTCCTTTTTCACAGCTGCCATCACCCTCGATGGATTTCAAACATACCAAAAAGCCAATTCTGCCATTTGAAACATAATTGCACCCGTTTGGAAGACTACATTGAACAAAGCAGCTCGTTCAAGAAAAAGTTCTCCAATAAAGGCTATCCTGCCCCCCTAGTGGATGAAGCCTATAACCACTTCTTGAGCGAAATACCGCAATCCAGGAATCTAAAATCTCCCTCGCTCTCCCAAGCACCCAGACTTATCTCCCAATTCCATACTCAACACAGAAAGATGGAACACATCCTCCAAAAACATTGGGGCATACTACTAGAAGACCCCCATCTCAAAAACAGCCTTGATGAAAAACCCAAAATTACATACAGAAGAGCCCAAAACCTAAAAGAAAAAATAGCTCCTAGCAAACTAAAAACCCGCAGACCCCAACCTTCTGCCACACCTACTTTTCTCGATATCAAGGGCATGTGCCAATGCCGCAAGCACAACTGCCTAACCTGAAAATTTGTACAGCACAAACAAAAACATTTCACTACTAGGGATAAAACATTTCAACTTGGCCAATTCTTCAACTGTTCCACTGAATTCGTGGTATACTGCCTCTCATGCCCATGCAACCTACTTTATGTAGGCCGCACCACCAGGACATTACGCAAGAGATTTGGAGAACACAGGCGATCCATTGAAGATAACTAGAACTTAACGATCCCCAGACATTTCATGGAGTTCCACCAAGGCTCCACCAATGGGCTACGGGTCTGGATTATAGAAGCCATCCCGAACGAGCTGAATGCATCAAAGTCTGTGCGAGAGGGAGACCTTCTGGATATACTCCCTAGACTGCCTAAAGCCAGGAGGCCTTAGCGAAGAGATCGAAACCCATTCCATTCTATAAACTCCCTAGATGCTTCCGTATCATCTGCATTCTCCCACAGCCATATCACCTTAAACCCCCCCCCCCCCCGTTCTAAACCCCATACACGCAACCTTCTTTCCCCACAGTTACCCCACACTTAACATTTTTCCCCGACTATATCATAGTCTAATTACCACCTGCCCCCGTACTTCTTCATTATACTCTATAATTAATCCGCTGCATATGTGCATGCATGTGTGTGCACATGCATATTTGCTTGCACTCATGCGTTTTTGACACTTGCTACATGCGTTTCACATGCTTTATACCCCTCCCCATTTCTCACTTAATTCTCATCATCCTTTCCATTTATATTCCTTATCATATTTATTTCCCCATAATATTCCCTCCATGCATTTATCATTTATTCCTTCCACTCATTCATTATTTTTTTACCCATCTGTAACCTATAATCTATTAACTATTTCATTTTTTCCACTATCTCCCACTGCACAAATTTTTTTTTTACATTTTTTTATATATATAAATATATATATATATTCCTCTGTTTTTATTATTTTTATTATTTTTTCAATTTTTCATTTTTTACTTTTTAATACTTTTTTAATCCTATTTTTTCTATATATTTTTTCATATATTCTAATATATTTTTTAATAAAACATTTTTTTATTATTAATTATTATTCTTTATATCTTTTATATTTTTTTCATAATTTTGTATTCATTTGCACAACCATTCCTTATCCTCCAGTTTTCTCACCTATCCCACATTATTTTTCTTTCTTTCATTCTTATTTTTTCCATTCTCATCATTACTTTTCCCCGCCTCCCCCTTCACCTCTTTGTTTTCCACCCTGCCATACAATCCGCTTTTACACTCCCTTGCGAGCCACATGATCATTCCATTTTTCTACCTCATTACAACTCCCTTTGCCTTACTACGATTGCACCAGCCTGCGTGTGTGTGACCCACACACCAACGCCGCTTAACAGATCAATCCAACTCTGCACCCCGCCCCTTCCCCCTCCCCTTTTCTTTATATAATCAGGACTTGTCATGGCCGTCACACACGCCTGATGAGGGAGCACGCCTGCTCCGAACGCGAGCGATACGGCCACGTCCCCCGGATCTCCAGCATCTGACATCTCCACCCACGGACCAGCTGACGCACTGTCTGACCGAACGACATACCTCGGAGCTTCGGACGCCACCGGAAGCGGCCAGGGAATGACTCCTCCACAGCCCAGTGGTCCACCGGACGTGATCTCATGATGTTAAAGAGTAACACTACATGCCTGTTTTTATCAGCCTAAATGTGAGTGCATATTTTAAACATTATTAAAGCCTTTTATACACACTACTACCCTTAGAGCAGCGCTGCTCTTTTTTTCTGCTTGTCTTCCCCACAGAGTCCCTTCTGCTCGGAGAAGCTGGCTGCCGCCTACCCCATCCATCTGAACCCAGTACTGTAGGTCTAACGACCACCTCAACTGTTTGCCTCTTGCAAACACCACACTTCTTGATCCACACCACAGTCCCATTTTTCATTTCAAAAGTAGCACCTGTCAGCGCTCCATTTTCCCATTTGTTCCAGTCTTCAGAGAAGTCTTCCTGAGCGTTGCCGATGTTTCTTGAGGCCCACCAAAATTCCACGACCTTGCCACCGACAACAGCCGGCAATAGCTGAGGTCCGAAGTCCACCGGCCACCACCTACTAACAAGGATGCGGAGGGGGAACAGATCACAGACGAGGTCCAGGCACGGGACTACACAGACAGCACGGGGCACAGGACAGCACCTTCACCCAAGGGAGACACAAATTGCAAATGCAATTGCATTAGCAAATTGCAAATGCAATTGCATTAGCAAATTCAATTGCAAATTCCATTTGCAATTTGTGTCTCCCTTAGGTGAAGGTGCTGTCCTGTGCCCCGTGCCGTCTGTGCAGTCCCGTGCCTGGACCTCGTCTGTGATCTGTTCCCCCTCTGCATCCTTGTTTGGCGGTGGTGGCCGGTGGACTTCGGACCACAGCTACTGCCAGCTGTTGTCGGCGGCAAGGTTGTGGAACTTCGGTGGGCCTTGAAAAACATTGGTAAGGCTCGGGGAGACTTCTCTGAAGACTGACTGCTGGGACGGGAGCGTCTTCGGCCAACCAGGAATCGGTAAAACTCTGTAAAAATCGGTGGAGCTTGTGTGAATACGAGGAATCTTGTTTGAAGGGACAGTATTACACTATGAGGAGTTCCTTCTTTTGTATCTTATGTATGCCCCCTGAACAGTGGCAGCTGGTGAAGTTTTAGGATGGGGGGCGCCAGACCCCGCCCTTCCTTTTTGACCCCTCCCACTTGGTGAAAATGGGTGTGTTTTCAGCAAAATAGTGGGCGTGGCTCTAAGGTGGTGTGGTTAGCATCTGAGATGAACGAGGGATGGAGGGAGACGGAGAGAGAGACAGCAGGCCCAGATCCTACACAACAATAGAAATATGTGTATTCTAGAAAGTTTAACAATCAGCAGATAAAGATACTCCAAACACCTGGTGTTAGCACTTCAATCATCCCGGCACCATGGTTGTTATGGTGTTAGGATGATTGAAGCGCATTATTTCTATTATTACATTGTAATATAAAATTAAATCATTCAACTCACCATAATGCAGAATCAGTGGGAGCCCCAAGTGTGTCACTAGCCACATCACCTACAACCAGATGCCATCAGGCGTCCCCAGCAGTCCGTCCTTACATCAGGTGCCCCCAGCGGAGTCCCTCCTTACATGCAGCCTGTGTCACATCAAATGCAGCCTCTGTCAAATAAAATGCAGCCTCTGTCCTCCTAAATGCAGCCTCTGTCTCCCCAAATGCAGCCTCTGTCCCCCCCGAAATGCATCCTCTGTCCCCCCAATGCAGCCTCTGTCCCCCCCAAATGCAGCCTCTGTCCCCCCCCCAAATGCAGCATGCCTGTGTCCCATTACATGCAGCATGCCTATGTCCCATTAAATGCAGCATGCCTGTGTCCCATTAAATGCAGCATGCCTGTGTCCCATTAAATGCAGCATGCCTGTGTCCCATTAAATGCAGCATGCCTGTGTCCCATTAAATGCAGTCTCTGTTCTCCCAAATGCAGCCTCTGTCCCCCCAAATGCAGCCTCTGTCCCCCCAAATGCAGCATGCCTGTGTCCCATTAAATGCAGCCTCTGCTCCCCCAAATGCAGCCTCTGTCCCCCCAAATGCAGCCTCTGTCCCCCCCAAATGCAGCCTCTGTCCCCCCCAAATGCAGCATGCCTGTCCCCCCCCAAACGAAGCCTCTGTCCCCCCCAAATGCAGCCTCTGTCCCCCCAAATGCAGCCTCTGTCCCCCCCAAATGCAGCCTCTGCCCCCCAAAATGCAGCCTTTGTCCCCCCAAAATGCAGCCTCTGCCCCCCCAAATGCAGCCTCTGCCCCCCCAAATGCAGCCTCTGTCCCCCCCAAAATGCAGCCTCTATCCCCCCCAAATGCCGCCTCTGTCCCCCCCAAATGCAGCCTCTGTCCCCCCCAAAATGCAGCCTCTGTCCCCCCCAAATGCAGCCTCTGTCCCCCCCAAATGCAGCCTCTATCCTCCCCAAATGCAGCCTCTATCCCCCCCAAAATGCAGCCTCTATCCCCCCCAAAATGCAGCCTCTGTCCCCCCCCCAATGCAGCCTCTGTCCCCCCATGCAGCCTCTATCCCCCCAAAATGCAGCCTCTGCCCCCCCAAATGCAGCCTCTGTCCCCCCCAAAATGCACCCTCTGTCCCCCCCCAAATGCAGCCTCTGTCCCCCCCCAAATGCAGCCTCTATCCCCCCCAAATGCAGCCTCTATCCCCCCCAAATGCAGCCTCTATCCCCCCCAAATGCAGCCTCTATTCCCCCAAAATGCAGCCTCTATCCCCCCCCCAAATTCAGCCTCTGTCCCCCCCCAATGCAGCCTCTGTCCCCCCATGCAGCCTCTATCCCCCCTAAAATGCAGCCTCTGCCCCCCCAAATGCAGCCTCTGTCCCCCCCAAAATGCAGCCTCTGTCCCCCCCAAATGCAGCCTCTATCCCCCCCAAATGCAGCCTCTATCCCCCCCAAAATGCAGCCTCTGTCCCCCCCAAAATGCTGCCTGTCCCCCAATACAGCCTCTGCCCCCCCCACATGCAGCCTCTGTCCCCCCAAATGTAGCCTCTGCCCCCCCCCATTCTCCACGCAGCGGTACTTACCTTGGGTCTCCTGCGGTGTCTCCTTCACACTGGCAGCAGCATTCTTCCTGTTTCCTCTCTCGGGCGCAATGAGAGAGCGAAGCAGGAAGTGACACCTGACTCAGGGCAGATGTCAATCAAATTTTTTTTTTTTTTACTTTTTTTTTTTTTTTTTTTCTGCCTGGTGCCCCCTATGGACGGGCCGCCACTGCCCCTGAATATTCATCTGGTGAGACTACAAGACCCAGCCATCTATGATTCTCATGAAATGGTTTCGTGGCTCTGTGGATTTATCATGCTTGTTTGACCACCTGTAATTTAGTGGTCCATTATTTTTGGTAAGAGGCCTGGTGTGTTGGTGTTTGGTGGAGGATAAGTTTGTGCTCACCTGATTTGTGTCTCTGTCTACACCGTGGGTGGTTGCAGTTTTTTCCATAAACAAGGACTTTATCATAAACACTATGGACTTTTTCTTTCAATGTTATGTTCTTAGCGCTGAGTACATCTATATTTTCTATGCTTTTTATTGTCATCATACAATTTACGTCAGCTGCTTTACTATCATTACTAGATTAATCAAGTGATTAATCTTGAATTTACTATTCTTTAGGACTTGCCAAAGAAACTCCCACTTAAGGATGAGCCGAACACCCCCCGGTTCGGTTCGCACCAGAACCTGCGAACGGACCGAAAGTTTGCGCAAACTTTAGAACCCCATTAAAGTCTATGGGACTCGAACGTTCAAAATCAAAAGTGCTCATTTTAAAGGCTAATATGCGAGTTATTGTCCTAAAAAGGGTTTGGGTCCTGCCCCAGGGGACATGTATCAATGCAAAAAAAAGTTTTAAAAACAGCCGTTTTTTCGGGAGCAGTGATTTTTATGATGCTTAAAGTGAAAAAAAAAAGTGAAATATTCCTTTAAATATTGTACCTGGGGGTGTCTATAGTATGCCTGTAAAGTGGCGCGTGTTTCCAGTGCTTAGAACAGTCCCTGCACAAAATGACATTTTTAAAGGAATAAAAGTAATTTAAAACTGCTTACGGCTTTAATGCAATGTCGGGTCCTGGAAATATGGATGAAAATCAGTGAGACAAACGGCATGGGTACCCCCCCCAGTCCATTACCATCCAACCTTATATGGATATTAAGGGGAATCCCGCACCCAAATTAAAAAAAAGGAAAGATGTGGGGCCCCCAGGCCCTATATACTCTGAACAGCAGTATACAGGAGGTGCAAAAAAAGACAGAAAATGTGGGTTTGTTGTTAACTAGAATCTGTTTGTAATTTTCAACTGGTACATTTTTAAAGTGTAGCTCCAGCCAAAAAATCTATTTTTAAGCTTTTTGGAAAACATAGGGAAGGGTTATCACCCCTGTAACATTTGTTTACATTTTTACATTTGTCCCAATGACAAATGTTTTTTGAAAATTTGGGGTTTTTAGTGAAACAAGGATTGGTGATAAAGCATCAGTGGAGAGGAGACACATTTTTCCCATATTAACTCTTACAGGAGTGAATTTCCCTTCCTAGGTGTAGATTTAATCTCACTTCCTGTTATCTCCTTCCGTTTGCAAGTAGGAGTCGTTTGTAAGTTGGATGTTTGAAAGTAGGGGCCTGCTCTATATACTCTGCAGAAATTGGGGCCTTAGGTGTTGGTGTTGCCACAACACTGTATGCCCTCACAGTTACTCTTGGTGGGCGCAGGAATGGGCCCTGCTGTGAAATCTTAGATCAAGAATTGTAATTACATGCCATTGATGAACAGTGGTAGAAAAATTGGGCCTTTGGTGGTGGTGTTGGTGGTGCTGGTGCCACAACACTGTAAGTCCTCACAGTTACTCTTGGAGGGTGCTGGAACGGGCCCTGCTGTGAAATATTATATTAAGAATTGTAATTACATGCACCTGTTGAACAGGGGCAGATAAATTAGGCCTTTGGTGGTGGTGGTGGTGGTGTTGCCACAACACTGTAAGCCCTCACAGTTACTCTTGGTGGGCGCAGGAATGGGCCCTGCTGTGAAATTGTAATTACATGTCCCTGTTGAACAGGGGCAGAAAAACTGGGCCTTAGGCACTGGTGCCACAACACTGCAACCCTGTCACAGATGCTATAGTTGGAGCGCAGGAATGAGCCCTGCTGCAAAGTATTGCATCAAAAATTGTAATTATACGCCCCTGTTAAACAGGCGCTGAAAAATTGGGCCTTGGGCACTGGTGCCACAACACTGCAACCCCTCACAGATACTCTAGCTGGACCGCAGGAATGAGCCCTGCTGCAAAGTATTGCATCAAAAATTGTAATTACACGCTCCTGTTAAACAGGGGCAGAAAAATTAGGCCTTAGCCACTGCTGCCACAACACTTCAACCCCTCACAAATACTATAGTTGGAGCGCAGGAATGAGCCCTGCTGCAAAGTATTGCATCAAAAATTGTAATTATACGCCATTGTTAAACAGGGGCTGAAAAATTGGGCCTTGGGCACTGGTGCTGGTGCCACAACACTGCAACCCCTCACAGATACTCTAGTTGGAGCGCAGGAATGAGCCCTGCTGCAAAGTATTGCATCAAAAATTGTAATTACACGTCCCTGTTAAACAGGGGCAGAAAAATTGGGCCTTAACCACTGGTGGCGGTGCCCAGAACCAAAAATGCTCTTACAAGCTATCAGCATGAAAATTGAGGAGGAAGAGAATTGTCACTCAGCATCAGCATAGGCAGTTTGAAGGGATCTCCCATTTAAAAAAAATTATTCAGTTACATCAGCATCAGGTGCTTGGTAGCTGGTGATCCAAGACGGATTAATTTTTATAAAGGTCAGCAGATCGACTGATTCGGTGGACAGGCGCACTCGTGATCGGTTATAAAGCCTCCAGCAGCACTGAATGTGCGTTCCGAAAGAACGCTGGATGCAGGACAGGCCAGTAGCTCAATTGCATACTGTGCAAGTTCTGGCCAGTGATCCATCCTTAAGACCCAGTAACCCAGAGGATTTTCAGTGGGAAAGGTGTCCAAGTCTGATCTTGCCCCTAGGTAATCCTGCACCATGTGAATCAGACGCTGGCGATGGTTGCTGGAACCGATCATACCTTGGGGCTGCGGACTAAAAAATTGTCTGAACGCATTGGTCAGGCGGCCACCTTCTCCACCGCTCCTTCTGTGACTGACGGAAGCCTCAGCAACACGTTGTCCAGGAGGAACAGGAAATTGTAACCTCTCAGGCTCTGGAAACGCGTTTCACAAACCTTTCTGCAAGGCCTCCCGAAGATGTTTCATTCTCTGCTCCCTCTGTGACGGCAAGATAAGGTCCGCAACCTTACCCTTGTAACGTGGATCAAGGAGGGTTGCCAGCCAGTAATGATCCCTCCCCTTGATACCACGAATACAAGAATCCTTCCGCAGGCTTTGCAGGATCAGGGAGGCCATGCAGCATAGGTTTGCTTAGGCATTCGGTCCAGAGTCCTCTGGGTCACTAAGGACGACATGGTCGGCAGCCACCTCCTCCCAGCCATGTACAAGTCCATGGGTTTCTTCGGACTGTAAATGATCCCTTGAAGACTGCTGCTGATGCTGAGTGCCAGGCTCCGCCACCATGCTGACACAATCCTTCTCCTCCTCCTCCTCCTTGTCCTCTTCCTGTGTGATCGGCGGGCACACAGGAACACTGTCTGGATAAAGGGGGCCTTGAGAGCCAAGGAAGTCCTCCTCTTCCTCCCTCTGTTCTGCCTCAAGTGCCCTATCCATTATTCCATGCAGCGTGTGCTCCAACTGGTGGATAAGAGGGACAGTGTCACTGATGCATGCACTGTCAATGCTCACCATCCTCGTGGCCTCCTCAAATAGTGACAGGACAGTGCATGCATCCCTGATCATAGCCCACTGGCGTGGGGAAAAAAAACAAGCTCCCCTAACCCTGTCCAGGTGCCATAGTTGCATAGGTACTCATTGATGGCCCTCTGCTGCGTGTGCAGCCGCTGCAGCATGGCAAACGTTGAGTTCCACCTGGTGGTCATGTCACAGATTAGGCGGTTCCTGGGCAGGTTAAATTCCTTTTGGAGGTCAGCCAGCCGAGCACTGGCATTATTTGACCTGCGGAAATGCACACAGACTTTCCTGGCCTGCCTCAGGACATCCTGTAAGCCCGGGTACCTGCCCAAGAACCACTGCACCACCAAGTTAAGGACGTGAGCCAAACAGGGCACATGGGTCAGTTGTCCCTGTCAGAGGGCGGAGAGGAGGTTGGTGCCATTGTCGCAAACCACCATTCCTGGCTTAAGCTGGGGTGGCATCAACCACCTCTGAACCTGCCCCTGCAGAGCTGACAGAATCTCTGCCCCAGTGTGGCTCCTGTCCCCCAAGCACACCAGCTCAAGCACCACATGGCATATTTTGGCCTGCGTTCTTGCGTAGCCCCTTGAATGCCTACGGAGCACCGCTGGTTCCGAGGACAAATCAGCAAAGGAAGAGGAATGGAGGAAGAAGAAGAGGAGGGGGTGGAGGAGAGAGGTGTGGTAGAATCACCACTAGTAGAATTTTGGAGGTGTTGTGGCGGAGCAGCCTCCAACACTACAGCACCCTGTCCTTCATCCTTCCCAGCTGCCAGTAGAGTTACCCAGTGCCCGGTGAAATATAGGTAATGTCCCTGTCCATGCCTGCTGGACCATGAGTCAGCGGTAATATGCACCTTACTGCTGACTGCCCTGTCCAGCGAAGCCAAGACATTGCCTTCCACATGCCGGTACAGAGCCGGAATCGCCTTCGGTGAGAAAAAGTGGCGTTTGGGAACCTGCCACTGAGGAACCGCACATTCCACAAACTCACGGAAGGGGGCAGAGTCTACCAACTGAAAAGGCAGCAGTTGAAGTGCTAGCAATTTAGCCAAGCTAGCATTCAATGGCTGGGCATGTGGATGGCTGGGAGCGAACTTCTTTCGGCGGTGCAGCAGCTGGGGCAGGGAAATTTGCCTGGTACAATCTGACGTCGGTGTACCGATAGCAGGTTGCCCGCAAGTACTTGGCTGTGACACACCTAATTCTACACCTTCATTCCTCTCAGTGCAGGTTTCAGAGAGGACTGAAGGTATAGTGCGGTTTGAGATCCCAGCTGATGAGGAGCAAGGAGAGGTCCGCTTTGTTCTTTGGTGTGGGTCTTTTAGGTACGCTTGCCAATGAACTGCATGGTAGGTCGGCATATGTCTGGTCAAGCATGTGGTATCCAAGCGAGTGATGTTTTGGCCACGCGAGATACGCTTGAGACATATGTTGCAAATAGCAGCGGTGCGATCTGATGCACTCGTCTCAAAAGAGGCCCACACCAAAGAACTTTTGGAATAACGCGCAGAGACAGCAGCGCCCTGCACATGCGGAGCTCTGCGGTGTGATGCAGTCAGTGTGCTGCCTTTAAGCTGCCCCTGGAGGGAATCCTGCCTCGTTGGAGATGTGCCTCCTCCTCCTCTCTCCTATCAGGCACCCACGTGGAGTCAGTGACTTCCTCATCATCCCCTCCCTCCTCATCACTGGAGCAAAGCTGGCAGCATGCTGCAGCTGGGGGAACATGACTGCCAGATTGCTGTCCTTCTTGGGCACCACCTCTCTCTGGGCTCACATTACTGCCTTCCTCTAGCTGGGCACCATCATCAGAGCCTTCAAAACGCTGGGCATCCTCCTGGAGCATGTACCCAACACTGTGGTCAAACAGTTCGGGGGACTCCTCAGGAGGACATGGTGGGGCTAGGGAAGGAGTGGTCTGATGCCATTGAGCCAAAGGAAGAGGCCGCGTTGGCAGCTGCTTTGCCAGACAACTGAGCCTGGGTGAGAGAGGATAAGGAGGATGAGGATGGCTTGGTCATCCACTCTACCAAGTCTTCGGCATGTTGCGGCTCAACACGGCCAGCTGTAAAAAAAAAGGACAAGCGTGTCCTACAGCCACGTGCTAATGAGGATGCACCTTGTCCACAACCAGCACTGTTGCCTCTAGACACAGAGCCTGCTTACCCTCTTTTATTGGCTTGTGACTGCCTCTCCTTGTTGGCCTTCCAGACATACTAATGGCCTGCAGTGAGATGTAGCTGCACAAAGCTGGGATGTATATATATATATATACTGATTATACTGCACCTAGCAGAATCAACTGCCTGTCTGTGGGATCAGAACACCAGCAATTTTTTTCAGGTAGCTTTAGGTGCACACTGTGAAGAGGACACAGTACACTAACTTAAATACTGCATTGGCCTGCCTGTGGTATTAATAGGATCAGATCACCAGCAATTGTCTTCAGGTAGCTTTAGGTGCACACTGTGCAGAGGACACAGTACACTAACTGTAAATACTGCAGCTGCCTGCCTGTGGTATTAATAGGATCAGAAGAACACCAGCAATTGTATTCAGGTAGCTTTTATGCAGAGGACACAGTACACTAACTGTAAATACTGCAACTGTCTGCCTATGGTATTAATAGGATCAGAACACCAGCAATTGTCTTCAGGTAGCTTTAGGTGCACACTGTGCAGAGGACACAGCACACTAACTGTAAATACTGCAGCTGCCTGCCGGTGGCACTAATACGATCAGAGGAACACCAGCAATTGTCTTCATGTAGCTTTAGGTGCACACTGTGCAGAGGACACAGTACACTAACTGTAAATACTGCAGCTGCCTGCCTGTGGCATTAATAGGATCAGATCACCAGCAATTGTCTTCAGGTAGCTTTAGGTGCACACTGTGCAGAGGACACAGTACACTAACTGT
Source organism: Lithobates clamitans (assembly GCA_037952925.1). Classification (NCBI taxonomy): domain Eukaryota; kingdom Metazoa; phylum Chordata; class Amphibia; order Anura; family Ranidae; genus Lithobates; species Lithobates clamitans. The sequence goes on along the minus strand of JBBGZY010001757.1, from coordinate 70,984 downwards.
AAATACTGCAGCTGCCTGCCTGTGGTATAATTAGGACCAGAACACCAGTAATTGTCTTCAGGTAGCTTTAGGTGCACACTGTGCAGAGGATACAGTACACTAACTGTAAATACTGCAGCTGCCTGCCTGCGGTACTAATAGGATCAGAAGAACACCAGCAATTGTCTTCAGGTATTCTTCTTAATCTGTCTGTTCCTATTCCGCGGGGTCTTCTGATTCTAGCTGAGCGGCCCCGTTGCCTTCTGGGAACTGTGTGTGTTCCCAGAAAACCACATGGCCAATCACAGATCGTTGCGCCGCTTGCGTGTGTGCAGTAGGAAACTGGCAGTGAAGCCGCAAGGTTCCACAGCCTGTTTCCCTTACCTAGGATGGCAGTGCCGGGACCCGAGAGCCGAGGGACAGGTCGGCCTCGGGCGGCTGACATTGCAGGCACCCAGGACAGGTAAGTCTACTTATTTAAAGTCAACAGCTACAGTGTTTGTAGCTGCTGACTTTAACATTTTTTTTTAACTGGCCAGAATCCCGCTTTAATGTTAGCAATGTGAGCTATGGTGAAGCGTTCCCTAGCCAGCCACGCCAGTTGTCTGCCTGATTTTTCCCCTTGTTCAAATATCCTCTGTGACAACAGGAGCTTCCGTGTTGCAGTAGCTCTTAGCACTGAGATTTCCTTATGTAGTGTTAGCATGGCAGCATATGTCCCTGCATCTTATGTCACATAACTAGCTTCCAGAGTTTGGGCCTGTCTCTCAGCCTCTTCCAATGCAAGCCTATTGTTCTTCCTAACCTTACTAATGATCGCATGGTACTGTCCGCATGTGTAGGCCTTATAGGCATCCCATACCATTGGTGGGGGGGTCGTTCCCCTGTTGTGTGACCAGTAGGTGCCCATCTCCCCCGCAATCTCAGGGGCATCACGCTCATCAGTTATCCAGAAACCTGAGAGTAGCCATAGGCTAAAGCCAGCCGGCGAGTCTGTGGTAAGTTGTAGTAGCAGAGGTGCGTGATCCTAAATGCCTGTCACACATTGCATGGAGAGCAACATATCTCCCCTCTGAGTCTAATGCCCTGTACACACGATCGGACATTGATCGGACATTCCGACAACAAAATCAATGGAATTTTTCCGACCGATGTTGGCTCAAACTTGTTTTGCATACACACGGTCGTACAAAGTTGTTGGAAAATCCGATCGTTCTGAATGCGGTGACGTAAAACGCGTACGTCAGGACTATAAATGGGGCAGTAGCCAATAGCTTTCATCCCTAATTTATTCTGAGCATGCGTGGCACTTCGTGCGTCGGAATTGTCCACACACCATCGGAATTTACGCAAACGGATTTTGTTGTCGGAAAATTTTATAGCCTGCTCTCAAACTTTGTGTGTCGGAAATTCCGATGGAAAAAGTCCGATGGAGCCCACACACGGTCGGAATTTCCAACAACAAGCTCCGATCGCACATATTCCGTCGGAAAGTCCGACCGTGTGTACAGGGTAGGGATGAGCCGAACACCCCCCGGTTCGGTTCGCACCAGAACCCGCGAACGGACCGCAAGTTCGCACGAACGTTAGAACCCCATTGACGTCTATGGGACTCGAACGTTCGAAATCAAAAGTGCTCATTTTAAAGGCTAATTTGCATGGTATTGTCCTAAAAAGGGTTTGGGGACCCGGGTCCTACCCCAGGGGACATGTATCAATGCAAAAAAAACTTTTAAAAACGGCCGTTTTTTCGGGAGCAGTGATTTTAATGATGCTTAAAGTAAAAAAAAAAAAGTGAAATATTCCTTTAAATATCGTACCTGGGGGGTGTCTATAGTATGCCTGTAAAGTGACGCGTGTTTCCCATGTTTAGAACAGTCCCTGCACCAAATGTCATTTTTAAAGGAAAAAATCTCATTTAAAACTGCTTGCGGGTTTAATGTCATGTCGGGTCATGGCAATATGGATGAAAATCAGTGAGACAAACGGCATGGGTACCCCCCAGTCCATTACCAGGCCCTTTGGGTCTTGTATGGATATTAAGGGGAACCCCGCACCCAAATTAAAATAAGGAAAGGTCCCTATATACTCTGAACAGCAGTATTCAGGCGGTGCAAACAAGACAGGGACTGTAGGTTTGTTGTTAAGTAGAATCTGTTTGTAATTTTGAACATTTTTAATGTGTTTAGCTCCAGCCAAAAAATCTTTTCTAAGCTTTTTGGAAAACATAGGGAAGGGTTATCACCCCTGTGACATTTGTTTTGCGTCTTTCCTCCTCTTCAGAAGATTTCACCTCACTTTTTTGTCCCAATGAAAAATGTTTTTTGAAAATTTGGGTTTTTTTGTGGAACAAGGATTGGAAAGCATCAGTGGAAAGGAGAAATTGTTTTCCCATATTAACTCTTACAGGAGAGAATTTCCCTTCCTTAGGGGTAGATTTCATCTCACTTCCTGCTGTCTCCTTCCGTTTGCAAGTAGGAGTCGTTTGTAAGTTAGATGTTTGAAAGTAGGGTCCTGCCCTATATACTCAGCAGAAATTTGGGCCTTAGGTGTTGCTGTGGCCAAAACACTGTAAGCCCTCACAGGGCCCTGCTGTGAAATATTAGATCAAGAATTGTAATTACATGCCCCTGTTGAACAGGAGCTGAAAAATTAGGCCTTAGGCACTGGTGCTGGTGCCACAACACTGCAACCCCTCACAGACACTCTAGTTGGAACGCAGGAACGAGCCCTGCTGCAAAGTATTGCATCAAAAATTGTAATTACACGCCCCTGTTAGACAGGGGCAGAAAAATTGGGTCTTAGGCACTGGTGCTGGTGCCACAACACTGCAACCCCTCACAGACACTCTAGTTGAAACGCAGGAACAAGCCCTGCTGCAAAGTATTGCATCAAAAATTGTAATTACACGCCCCTGTTAGACAGGGGCTGAAAAATTGGGTCTTAGGCACTGGTGCTGGTGCCACAACACTGCAACCCCTCACAGACACTCTAGTTGGAATGCAGGAACGAGCCCTGCTGCAAAGTATTACATCAAAAATTGTAATTACACGCCCCTGTTAAACAGGGGCTGAAAAATTGTGCCTTAGGCACTGGTGGTGGCGCCCAGAACCAAAAATGTTCTTACAAGCTATCAGCGTGATGATTGAGGAGGAAGAGGATAATTACTCAGGGATAGTCACTCAGCATCAGCATAGGCAGTCTTTGAAGGGATCTGAGATTTCAAAAAAAATTATTCGGTTACATCTGCATCAGGTGCTTGGTAGCTGGTGGTGATCCAAGACTGATTCATTTTTATGAAGGTCAGCCGATCGACCGAGTCGGTGGACAGACGCACCCTGTGATCGGTTACCACGCCTCCAGCAGCACTGAATGTGCGTTCCGAAAGAACGCTGGATGCAGGACAGGCCAGTAGCTCAATTGCATACTGTGCAAGCTCTGGCCAGTGATCCATCCTCAAGACCCAGTAACCCAGAGGATTTTCGGTGGGAAAGGTGTCCAAGTCTGATCTTGCCCCTAGGTATTCCTGCACCATGTAAAACAGACGCTGGCGATGGTTGCTGGAACCGATCATACCTTGGGGCTGCGGACCAAAAAATTGTCTGAACGCATCGGTCAGACGGCCACCTTCTCCACCGCTCCTTCTTTGACTGACCGAAGCCTCAGCAACACGTTGTCCAGAAACAGGAGTTTGTAACCTCCCAGTCTCTGGGAACGCGTTGCACAGACCTTTCTGCAAGGCCTCCCGAAGATGTTTCATCCTCTGCTCCCTCTGCGATGGCAAGATAAGGTCCGCAACCTTACCCTTGTAACGTGGATCAAGGAGGGTTGCCAGCCAGTATTGGTCCTTCTCCTTGATACCACGAATACGAGGATCCTTACGCAGGCTTTGCAGGATCAGGGAGGCCATGCAGCGTAGGTTTGCTGAGGCATTCGGTCCGGAGTCCTCTGGGTCACTAAGGACAACAACGTCCGCAGCCACCTCCTCCCAGCCACGTACAAGTCCATGTGTTCCTTGGGACTGATCCCTTAAAGACTGCTGATGCTGAGTGCCAGGCTCCACCTCCATACTGACACAATCTTCCTCCTCCTCCTCCTCCTCCTCCTCGTCCTCTTCCTGTGTGATCGGCGGGCACGCAGGAACACTGTCTGGATAAAGGGGGCCTTGAGAGCTAAGGAAGTCCTCCTCTTCCTGCCTCTGTTCTGCCTCAAGTGCCCTGTCCATTATTCCACGCAGCGTGTGCTCCAACAGGTGGACAAGGGGGACAGTGTCACTGATGCATGCACTGTCAGTGCTCACCATCCTCGTGGCCTCCTCGAATGGTGACAGGACAGTGCATGCATCCCTGATCATGGCCCACTGGCGTGGGGAAAAAAAACCAAGGTCCCCTGACCCTGTCCTGGTGCCATAGTCGCACAGGTACTCATTGATGGCCGGTAGAGAGCCGGAATCGCCTTCCGTGAGAAAAAGTGGCGTTTGGGTACCTGCCACTGAGGAACCGCACATTCCACAAACTCACGGAAGGGGGCAGAGTCTACCAACTGAAAAGGCAGCAGTTGAAGTGCTAGCAATTTTGCCAAGCTAGCATTCAACCGCTGGGCATGTGGATGGCTGGGAGCAAACTTCTTTCGGCGGTGCAGCAGCTGGGGCAGGGAAATTTGCCTGGTACAATCTGACGTCGGTGTACCAAAAGCAGATTGCCCACAAGTACTTGGCTGTGACACACCTAATTCTACACCTTCATTCCTCTCACTGCAGGTCGCAGAGAGGACTGAAGGTCTAGTGGGGTTGGAAATCTCAGCTGATGAGGAGCAAGGAGAGATCGTCTTTGTTCTTTGGTGTGGGTCTTTTAGATACGCTTGCCAACGAACTGCATGGCAGGTCAACATATGTCTGGTCAAGCATGTGGTACCCAAGCGGGAGATGTTTTGGCCACGCGAGATACGCTTGAGACATATGTTGCAAATAGCAGCGGTGCGATCTGATGCACTCGTCTCAAAAAAGGCCCACACCAAAGAACTTTTTGAATAACGCGCAGAGACTGCAGCGCCCTGCACATGTGGAGCTTTGGGGTGTGATGCAGTCAATGTGCTGCCCTTAGGCTGGCCCCTGGAGGGCATCCTGCCTAGTTGGTGATGTGCCACCTCCTCCTCCTCCTCCTCCTCCTCCTCCTCTCTCCTATCAGGCACCCACGTTGAGTCAGTGACCTCATCATCCCCTCCCTCCTCATCACTGGAGCAAACCTGGCAGTATGCTGCAGCAGGGGGAGCATGACTGCCAGATTGCTGTCCTTCTTGGGCACCCCCTCTGTCCGTGCTCATGTTACTGCCTTCATTGAGCTCAGTATCATCATCAGAGCCTTCCAAACGCTGGGCATCCTCCTGGAGCATGTACCCAACACTGTGGTCAAACAGTTCGAGGGAATCCTCATGAGGACATGGTGGAGCTAGGGAAGGAGTCACTGATGACATTGAGCTGAGGGAAGAGGCCGCTGCTTTGCCAGACAAAGCACCCTGGGCATGGGTGAGAGAGGATGAGGAGGATGAGGACGGCTTGGTCATCCACTCGACCAAGTCTTCCGCATGTTGCGGCTCAACACGGCCAGCTGCCGAAAAAAAGGCCAAGCGTGTCCCATGGCCACGTGCTGATGAGGATGCACCGTCTCCACGACCAGCACTAGACACAGAGCCTGCTTGCCCTCTCTTATTGGCTTGTGACTGTCTGCCTCTCCTTCTTGGCCTTCCAGACATACTAATGGCCTGTAGCTGCACTAAGCTGGGATAGAACACCTGTAATTTTCTTCAGGTAGCTTTATATACTGTAACCAGACAAGCCTGCCTGTCAGTAGGAAGATAACACGAACGGATCTAGCTGAACACTGTGAGCAGGACGCACTGTACTAAATGTAAATAGTCTAGCTGCCTGACCGTGGTACTAATAGGATCAAAAAGAACACCTGTAATTTTCTTAAGGTAGCTTTATATACTGTAACCAGACAAGCCTGCCTGTCAGTAGGAAGATAACAGGAACGGATCTAGCTGAACACTGTGAGCAGGACGTACTGCACTAAATGTATATAGCAGGAACGGATCTAGCTGAACACTGTGAGCAGGACGCACTGCACTGAATGTAAATAGCAGGAACGGATCTAGCTGAACACTGTGAGCAGGACGCACTGCACTAAATGTAAATACCAGGAACGGATCTAGCTGAACACTGTGAGCAGGACGCACTGCACTGAATGTAAATAGCAAGAACGGATCTAGCTGAACACTGTGAGCAGGACGCACTGCACTGAATGTAAATAGTCTAGCTGCCTGACCGTGGTACTAATAGGATCAAAAAGAACACCTGTAATTTTCTTAAGGTAGCTTTATATACTGTAACCAGACAAGCCTGCCTGTCAGTAGGAAGATAACAGGAACGGATCTAGCTGAACACTGTGAGCAGGACACACTGTACTAAATGTAAATAGTCTAGCTGCCTGACCGTGGTACTAATAGGATCAAAAAGAACACCTGTAATTTTCTTCAGGTAGCTTTATATACTGTAACCAGACAAGCCTGCCTGTCAGTAGGAAGATAACAGGAACGGATCTAGCTGAACACTGTGAGCAGGACGTACTGCACTAAATGTAAATACCAGGAACGGATCTAGCTGAACACTGTGAGCAGGACGCACTGCACTGAATGTAAATAGCAGGAACGGATCTAGCTGAACACTGTGAGCAGGACGCACTGCACTAAATGTAAATACCAGGAACGGATCTAGCTGAACACTGTGAGCAGGACGCACTGCACTGAATGTAAATAGCAGGAACGGATCTAGCTGAACACTGTGAGCAGGACGCACTGCACTAAATGTAAATACCAGGAACGGATCTAGCTGAACACTGTGAGCAGGACGCACTGCACTGAATGTAAATAGCAGGAACGGATCTAGCTGAACACTGTGAGCAGGACGCACTGCACTAAATGTAAATACCAGGAACGGATCTAGCTGAACACTGTGAGCAGGACGCACTGCACTGAATGTAAATAGCAGGAACGGATCTAGCTGAACACTGTGAGCAGGACGCACTGCACTGAATGTAAATAGCAGGAACGGATCTAGCTGAACACTGTGAGCAGGACGCACTGCACTGAATGTAAATAGCAGGAACGGATGTAGCTGAACACTGTGAGCAGGACGCACTGCACTAAATGTAAATACCAGGAACGGATCTAGCTGAACACTGTGAGCAGGACGCACTGCACTGAATGTAAATAGCAGGAACGGATCTAGCTGAACACTGTGAGCAGGACGCACTGCACTAAATGTAAATACCAGGAACGGATCTAGCTGAACACTGTGAGCAGGACGCACTGCACTGAATGTAAATAGCAGGAACGGATCTAGCTGAACACTGTGAGCAGGACGCACTGCACTAAATGTAAATACCAGGAACGGATCTAGCTGAACACTGTGAGCAGGACGCACTGCACTGAATGTAAATAGCAAGAACGGATCTAGCTGAACACTGTGAGCAGGACGCACTGCACTGAATGTAAATAGTCTAGCTGCCTGACCGTGGTACTAATAGGATCAAAAAGAACACCTGTAATTTTCTTAAGGTAGCTTTATATACTGTAACCAGACAAGCCTGCCTGTCAGTAGGAAGATAACAGGAACGGATCTAGCTGAACACTGTGAGCAGGACACACTGTACTAAATGTAAATAGTCTAGCTGCCTGACCGTGGTACTAATAGGATCAAAAAGAACACCTGTAATTTTCTTAAGGTAGCTTTATATACTGTAACCAGACAAGCCTGCCTGTCAGTAGGAAGATAACAGGAACGGATCTAGCTGAACACTGTGAGCAGGACACACTGTACTAAATGTAAATAGTCTAGCTGCCTGACCGTGGTACTAATAGGATCAAAAAGAACACCTGTAATTTTCTTAAGGTAGCTTTATATACTGTAACCAGACAAGCCTGCCTGTCAGTAGGAAGATAACAGGAACGGATCTAGCTGAACACTGTGAGCAGGACACACTGTACTAAATGTAAATAGTCTAGCTGCCTGACCGTGGTACTAATAGGATCAAAAAGAACACCTGTAATTTTCTTAAGGTAGCTTTATATACTGTAACCAGACAAGCCTGCCTGTCAGTAGGAAGATAACAGGAACGGATCTAGCTGAACACTGTGAGCAGGACACACTGTACTAAATGTAAATAGTCTAGCTGCCTGACCGTGGTACTAATAGGATCAAAAAGAACACCTGTAATTTTCTTAAGGTAGCTTTATATACTGTAACCAGACAAGCCTGCCTGTCAGTAGGAAGATAACAGGAACGGATCTAGCTGAACACTGTGAGCAGGACACACTGTACTAAATGTAAATAGTCTAGCTGCCTGACCGTGGTACTAATAGGATCAAAAAGAACACCTGTAATTTTCTTCAGGTAGCTTTATATACTGTAACCAGACAAGCCTGCCTGTCAGTAGGAAGATAACAGGAACGGATCTAGCTGAACACTGTGAGCAGGACGTACTGCACTAAATGTATATAGCAGGAACGGATCTAGCTGAACACTGTGAGCAGGACGCACTGCACTGAATGTAAATAGCAGGAACGGATCTAGCTGAACACTGTGAGCAGGACGCACTGCACTGAATGTAAACAGCAGGAACGGATGTAGCTGAACACTGTGAGCAGGACGCACTGCACTGAATGTAAATAGCAGGAACGGATCTAGCTGAACACTGTGAGCAGGACGCACTGCACTGAATGTAAATAGCAGGAACGGATGTAGCTGAACACTGTGAGCAGGACGCACTGCACTAAATGTAAATACCAGGAACGGATCTAGCTGAACACTGTGAGCAGGACGCACTGCACTGAATGTAAATAGCAGGAACGGATCTAGCTGAACACTGTGAGCAGGACGCACTGCACTAAATGTAAATACCAGGAACGGATCTAGCTGAACACTGTGAGCAGGACGCACTGCACTGAATGTAAATAGCAGGAACGGATCTAGCTGAACACTGTGAGCAGGACGCACTGCACTGAATGTAAATAGCAGGAACGGATCTAGCTGAACACTGTGAGCAGGACGCACTGCACTGAATGTAAATAGCAGGAACGGATCTAGCTGAACACTGTGAGCAGGACGCACTGCACTGAATGTAAATAGCAGGAACGGATCTAGCTGAACACTGTGAGCAGGACGCACTGCACTGAATGTAAATAGCAGGAACGGATCTAGCTGAACACTGTGAGCAGGACACACTGCACTAAATGTAAATAGTCTAGATAGAAGATAACAGGAACGGATCTAGCTAAACTGAATACAGTGTATATATATATATGCAACACCTGGGATGCATATATATACACAATACACTGTAAGTGCAGCTAACTGACTGACTGTTCTGCCTAATCTATCTAACTCAAATCAAATGACACTGTCTCTCTCTCTCTCTATCTCTCAGCACACCGGAACACACACTACACAGGGCCGCCGTGCAGGCGGCCTTATATAGTGTGGGGTGTGTACTAAATCCCCTGAGCCATAATTGGCCAAAGCCACCCTGGCTTTGGCCAATTACAGCTCTCTCTACTGACGGCGCTGTGATTGGCCAAGCATGCGGGTCATAGTGCATGCTTGGCCAATCATCAGCCAGCAATGCACTGCGATGCCGCAGTGAATTATGGGCCGTGACGCGCCACACGAATTTGGCGCGAACGGCCCATATCGTTCGCAATTCGGCGAACGACCGAACAGCCGATGTTCGAGTCGAACATGGGTTCGACTCGAACACGAAGCTCATCCCTAGTACAGGGCATAAATGTAGATCTAGGAGAGTAAAAGGGAGAGACTTGTGGATCAGGACACTAACTCCTCTAGAACAGGTGAAATGTGTGGAGTGGTATTTTGAACCCACCCATGGCTTTTCAAGAGCCAGCGTCCTGCTCCCTGTTAAATGCTTCTCCTGCAATATGCAGATGTGGGGGCTGTATTTTTTAATGTAGTTGAATACAAGGGATCGTTTTATCTTGGAGTTAACGAACGTTCCAAGCCAGAACCTTAAGGGGAGTCATTTGCTTATTTTAGTGAATACCTGAGAGCATCGGATATCACTGGTGATTCTCACACATGTATATTTATATGAGTTACCCTCTCCCTCTAGTGGAGGGAAATCAGTATTACACGCCTTAAGATTACATAAAAAATCTGAAAAAAAGAGGAAACAAAAAAAAAAAACTATGGAAAAACATGGCGCATGAACATTTGCTCCATTATTAAACCCAACCCCCCCACCCTACACCGCCCCCCCAAACTGTGGGGTGCCTTCCTCCAAAAACATTTTGTGACAACTGCCCATGGGGCACGTGAACAGTGGAGCACCAGAGCGTCAAAGTTTGTACTCAGAGAGTCCAGTTAATGGAAAAATAGGATAAACTATCCCTGCAGATCAATGGTTCGCCTGGAGTGTTCCGGGAGTAGTACCCTTAAACTTAACTAGTTGCCAACTTGAAACTGCATCCTCTTCTGTCAGTAATGCTTGTAGGAGCGGGGAGATCACTCCAACATAGTGCCATAAGTAGGCCCCCAAACAACAATGTCTCATACCCACAGTAGAAGCTCCTATAAAAGGTCAGGGCCGGTGATGTTTAAAGCCAGGTGGACAGAGGAGCTGATAGGAGAGTACACAGGCCATGTTGTATTTAGTTGGGGGATGCCTGAGCATAACAATAAGAGGGGGCCATAGTGCCATCAGGGTCATCCTCTCGGGAGTGTCTCTAGCCATCAGGATGCATCTTCAGGGGAGGTAAAGAAACGTACCGTCTCCCCATCCTGGACTCTTAATCGAACAGGGAACAGCATGCTGTATTTGATCTTGCAATTGCAACCTGATCAAAGGATCTCCGCAGCTTTTGAGTGTCGACCAAGTAGTCGGGTAATATCATAAGCTTCGCTCCCTCATGAGTATTTCTATCTTCCTTGCTTCCCTCAGGACCAGATCCCTGAAGTTTAGGAGTTTGAGAATAAAAGTACATGGAGGAGCTCCAGTGACTCCCCGGGTAGCAGGCATCCTGTGTGCCCTCTCCACTACAAAAAAGTCAGAGAATTGGGCTCTCAAGAGGAGGATACGCAGCAGGTGTTCTGTGAATGCTGTGGAGTCATTGCCTTCCGCTCCCTCCAGCAGCCCCATTATACGGAGGTTATTTCTGCGATTCCATTTTTTTGGCATCCTCCGCACGTGCCTCCAGGGTCTTCATCTTAGTCTGCAGCATGCGAAATGAGTCTCCATGTGCCTGCAGCATGTCCTTCGCCTCCCCCACACGCCTCTCAGTCTCAGTCAGCGAAAGCAGTCCATATCCCTCCAGATTAGGCTGATATCTAGTTGCATAGTCTCAATTTTCCCCATGAGGGTAGTCTGGCAAGTGGTGATGGCCTGCATCAGAGCATCAAAGTTAGTCTGCTCCCTCAGCTCCGGATCAGTGTCCTCCGTCTGGGAAGCCATATTGACTGCCTTGGCGGAAAAAGGCCATGCTGTGGGAGTTGTTTTAGGGGTGGTATGTGTCTTGCGGGACGCTGTCGCAGATCTCCCCTTGGACATACCGGTCCGGAGCAGGGTTTCCCCCATTTGGGTCAGGATTCGGGTGTGTTCACACATATGCGATCCGATTCATGTCCGAACTGTCAGTTCGCAGTGCGATATGCAAGCTGATCTGGGGGTGTCATTGACACTCCCCAGCGATTCGCATATGGCAGTGTGAACTGACATGCGAGTCGGTGCAATGCGGGAACCCGCAGAGGATTCGCAGTGTTCTCGCATTGCACCAGTTTATCAATTTTTATGTTTATCAATTATGAAAAATATTTTATTTAAATTCATTAATAAATATTTATACTTGTATACTTTATTAAAATTATTTTTTTAATGATTATAAATGTATTTTGCATTTATATGAATGGTGTATAGCTGCATTACATATGTGCATTACATTCATTTACTATACACCATTCACATTTAAATAGGCACATGTATGATCTTTAAATATTGATAAAAACAATGTTTTTTTTTAGAATTAGGTTAATGTATATTGTGTAGGGGGAATTTACCTTTATTATTTTATTAATATGTTGGGGAATAATGTGTGCTGATTTGTGTTACACTTTTGTATTTTATGGTTCCTCATACTGTAATCCCGCTATATCACGCAAGATTATAGTGAGAGGAGCCATTCTCAGGAGTTCCCGGCGTTTGTAGATCGCTCCTCAACTCAACATGAGAAGTGATGTATGTCAAGTATTTATTGCACATAAGCCAAAAAGTCCACAATAACAAGCCTCAAATAGAGAATATAGCAAAACCGGCACCGCTGTATGCACACAGCTTGCTTCTGGTCCCATCCTTGCATAAAGCGGTGCCGGTTTTGCTATATTCTCTATTTGAGGCTTGTTATTGTGGACTTTTTGGCTTATGTGCAATAAATACTTGACATACTTCACGAAGGAAGCCTCCTTGTGTTTCTCTTGTCTCTGGATTTCCGGAGAGTTTAACAGACAAAGGTGGTATACAATGGAGTAACCTGGTCATCTTGGAGCACATAGCTTACCCTGGAACATTTGTAAGGATCGCATAAATTAGAGGAACGGCAGCAGAACTGGAGTGATCATCAACTACTCTAAGGCACCCACTCTGTCGCTCGGTACCCCTGTAGGGGTGATTATATCTGGTGAGTGGGGGAGCACTGGGGGGTGAGCACTTCAAGTCACTACCTGAATAAAACGCACAGAAGTCACTGGTGTGTGCCCTCAAGGGTGAAATAAACAGTACATGCACTGAATTTTGTTTTTCCATCTGGTTAAAAACTCTTTTACATGGACTACATATATATATAAAAAAAACCTTTTTACAAATGAATCATCACCTGCTATAAAATATAAGAGACTGGAAACAATCATTTATGTATGATAATTTTGGGATTGTATATTTATTGTAATTTATGCTCAGGGAGCGATTTATATAAGTTTTTTACACAAATAAGAAATTTCACTTTTAGCAGGCGCTCACTGTCACAATATTTTTGAACCTTGGGGTTAGTTACTACCCAATCTAACATTTTGTACTGAATATGGGAGTGGCAAAATAGATATTGCACTAACACTTTTATTCACTTATGTTTTCTCATTAACTACAAACAAAATTTTTGTTTCCTTTGGCGCCATTTTGTCCCAAAACTTTTGAACTTTGGGGTCAATTTTAATTTAACTAACTGCACAGCTTATAGAATTATTAGTTTTACTTTATTTAGCACATTTTTACATGGCAGACACTATTCTCGCACTGGGGTGACATAATTTTAATATTTATCAAGCAGTTATTAATATTTTTTTCACTGGTGTTTTCAGTTTATTTTATTTTATTTTTCTGGTCTTCTTCAATACGGCATCCAGTGATGCAGTTCTTATATACCATAGTCATTTGAATTTAGCGTGTAATTTATGACATCCTTACCGTTAACTAATTAACACAGAAGGCAGCGCCTTTTATATCTCCATATTACCTATCTATTTTTGCAATTAGACCCCTAGGGGTACTAATTAGGGATAGGCAGCAGCTCTTATACTGTCCTAAGCGCGGACTTATCTATTTATATCCATCAATCTAATGTTTTTAGAAAAATAAATTAGGCCTTTAAAGAAAATAATAGAGTCCCTACAGTCAAACATGGTGGGCCCAGGGCCCAGGGTCAGAAAGTTTGGTCTCCGTCAGAGGTTATGGGTCTTATAGCAGAACAATGATCCAAAGTACATGTCAAAAAGCACCCAGAAATGGTTTAAGACAAAGTGCTGGAGAGTACTGAACTGGCAAGCAATGAGTCCAAATCTAAATCCCATAGAGCACCTGTCAAGAGATCTCAAAACAGCAGTTGGGAAAAGGAACCCTTCCAATCTGAGAGATCTGGAGAAGTTGGCGAAAGAAGAGTGGTCCAAAATTCCAGTAGAGAAAGGCGAAAGAAACTCATTGATGGTTACAGGAAGCGATTGATTGCAGTTATTTTTTCCAAGGGGTGTGCTACCAAATATTAAATTGAGGGTGCCAATGATTTTGTCGAGTTTTGCGTGGAATGTTTCAGATTTGGCTTTTTGTTTCTCCATTTTTTTTTGTCTCATACCGATACAAACAAAAGAAATAAACATGTGAATGCATAAACATTTGTAATTGCAACAATTTTCTGGGCAAAGTGGTGCCTTATCTGACAGAAATGCAGGGGTGTCAATATTTTTGGCTATGACTGTATGCATAGGCGTGCACAGCCTATTGCATTAGGGTGTGCACCCCAGAGGTAAAACACATATGCGCGCGTGTGTGTGTGTATATATATATATATATATACACACTATAATGTCAAAATTACACGCCCATGAACTTTAATGACATCCCAGTTTTAGTCCGTAGGGTTCAATATTGTGTTGGCCCACCCTTTGCAGCTATAACAGCTTTAACTCTTCTGGGAAGGCTGTCCACAAGGTTTAGGAGTGTGTCTATGGGAACCTTTGACCATTCTTCCAGAAGCGCATTTGTGAGGTCAGGCACTGATGTTGGATGAGAAGGCCTGGCTCGCAGTCTCCACTCTAATTCATCCCAAAGGTGTTCTTTCGGGTTGAAGTCAGGACTCTGTGCAGGACAGCCAAGTTCCTCCACCCTAAACTCGCTCATCCACGTCTTTATGGACTTTGCTTTATGCACTGGTCCAAATCATTTGGTGGAGGGGGGATTAGGGTGTGGGGGGGAGGGGGGAGTATGGTGTGGGGTTGTCTTTCAGGGGTTGGGCTTGGCCCCTTAGTTCCAGTGAAGGGAACTCTTAAGGTGTCAATACCAAGACATTTTGGAAAATTTCATACTCTGCGGGAATTTTGTGGGAACAGTTTGGGGACGGGCCCTTCCTGTTCCAACATGACTGCGCACCAGTGCACAAAGCAAGGTCCATAAAGACATGGATGAGGGAGTTTGGGGTGGAGGAAAATTAACTTCAAGTGCAATAATTCACATTATAATAGTAACTAAAACATAAAAAAGTGTAATAATCTAAAAAATAAAAATTCCAAAGTGCTATAATGGCGTGAACCTCCCAACTAAAAATTTGTATTGCAATTATCCCTAGAGGGGTTTCCACAATCCTTGCTAAGTTAAAAAAAAATGTATGTCTTATTCTCATTTTGATGTGTATTGCATGTGAAATCACAAATCACTGGAATTATTGCAGTTGAAGTTAATCTGTATGGCAAATATCTATAGGAGAGGTTTTCACCATCCCTGCTAAGTTTAATTTTTTATGTCTTTTTTCAGTTTGATGTGTATTATATGTGACGTTACATATCACAGAGACCGGTATTGTGGTAATATTGACGTTTATTGAGATTTCTATACATTAGAGGGCTCCACCATTATTGTTAAGTTATTGATCGGTAAGTTAGCGCTGCACTTTTTTTTTGTGGTGTGGGAACACATAATAGTGCTTAGCGGCAGGCCTTTTACTGACACTTTTTTAGTTTATTGTAAATTGTAGTGTGGTGATTACCTATTATACTTAAGTTCGGCATGTGGCATTAATAAACATCGAAACATTTTAGTTGTGCCCCCCCCATGAACAATGTGCCTGGCTGCAGAGACCCACCCCCGACATCACACTGGAGTTTTGACAGCTCCTATCTCTCTCCTTGCAAGCAGTTTTACACACAGTGAGCGGCTCACGATCGGATCTGCTGTATGTGAAAGTGGCACAGCACAGGCAGTGCGGGCCACACACTGCTTGGATGGAACATTTCACAGTGAATCTCTGGAGACAGCATGGCAAATAGAGTGAGCCAAGGCACACCCGGCACACCACGTGTGTACGCCGATGTGTGGAATATCTCTGAAATGATGTGAGATCTAACGCTAAAACCACTTAATCTTACCGGATCTAATGAATATCTATAAGCCTGAATGATTTTTGGCCAGAAAATTTGGAAAGGGGGTACTAACCTGTCCATATGTACCACCTAATATCTCTATTTTTATGTGGAATATCTCTGAAATAATGTGAGATCTAACATTAAAACCACTTGATCTTACCAGATCTAACGCATATCTAAAAGCCTGAATGATTTTTGGCCAGAAAATTGCATGTGGGGGGGCTAACTCGTCCATATGTACCACCCAATATCTTTATTTTGATTTGGAAAATCTCTGAAATGATGTAAGATCTAACGTTAAAACCACTTGATCTTACCGGATCTAACGAATATCCAATAGCCTGAATGATTTTTGGCCAGAAAATTTGATAAGGGGGGTCTAACCCGTCCATATGTACCACCTAATATCTCTATTTTGATGTGGAATATCTCTGAAATGATGTGAGATCTAACGCCAAAACCACTTGATCTTACCGCATCTAATGAATATTTATAAGCCTGAATGATTTTTGGGCGTGAAAATTTGGTAAGGGGGGGCTAACCCGTCCATATGTACCACCTAACATCTCTATTTTGATGTGGACTATCTCTGAAATGATGTGAGATCTAACGTTAAAACCACTTGATCTTACCGGATCTAACGAATATTTATAAGCCTGAATAATTTTTGGCCAGAAAATTGCATGTGGGGGGGCTAACCTGTCCATATGTACCACCTAATATCTTTATTTTGATTTGGAATATCTCTGAAATGATGTGAGATCTAACATTAAAACCACTTGATCTTACCGGATCTAATGATTATCTATTAGCCTGAAAGATTTTTGGCCAGAAAATTTGGTAAGGGGGGGCTAACCCGTCCATATGTACCACCTAATATCTCTATTTTGATGTGGAATATCTCTGAAATGATGTGAGATCTAACGTTAAAACCACTTGATCTTACCGGATCTAACGAATATCTATAAGCCTGAATGATTTTTGGCCATAAAATTTAATAAGGGGGGGCTAACCCGTCCACATGTACAACCTAATATCTTTATTTTGATGTGGAATATCTCTAAAATGATGTGAGATCTAACGTTAAAACCACTTGATCTTACCGGATCTAACGAATATCTATTAGCCTGAATGATTTTTGGCCAGAAAATTTGATAAGGGTGGGCTAACCCATCCATATGTACCACCTACTATCTCTATTTTGATGTGGAATATCTCTGAAATGATGTGGGATCTAACGTAAAAACCACCTGATCTTACTGGATCTAACAAATGTCAATAAGCCTGAATGATGTTTGGCCAGAAAATTGCATGTGGGGGGGGGGCTAACCCGTCTATATGTACCACCTAATATTTCTATTTTGATGTGGAATATCTCTGAAATGGTGTGAGATCTAACGTTAAAACCACTTGATGTTACCGGATCTAACAAATATCTATAAGCCTGAATGATTTTTGGCCAGAAAATTGCATGTGGGGGGGGGGGGGGGGCTAACCCGTCCATATGTACCACCTAATATCTCTTTTTTGGTTTGGAATATCTCTGAAATGATGCGAGATCTAACGTTAAAACCACTTGATCTTACCGGATCTAACGAATATCTATTAGCCTGAACGATTTTTGGCCAGAAAATTTGATAAGGGGGGTCTAGCCCGTCCATATATACCACCTAATATCTCTATTTTGATGTGGAATATCTCTAAAATGATGTGAGATCTAACAATAAAACCACTTGATGTTACCGGATCTAACGAATATCTATAAGCCTGAATGATTTTTGGCCAGAAAATTGCATGTGGGGGGGCTAACCCGTCCATATGTACCACCTAATATCTCTATTTTGATGTGGAATATCTATGAAATGATGTGAGATCTAACGTTAAAACCACTTGATCTTACTGGATCTAACGAATATCTATAAGCCTGAATGATGTTTGGACAGAAAATTGCATGTGGGGGGGGGGGGGGCTAACCCGTCCATATGTACCACCTAATATTTCTATTTTGATGTGGAATATCTCTGAAATTATGTAAGATCTAACGTTAAAACGACTGGATCTTACCAGATCTAACGAATATCTATTAGCCTGAATGATTTTTGGCCAGAAAATTTGATAAGGGGGGCCAACCCGTCCATATGTACCACCTAATATTTCTATTTTGATGTGGAATATCTCTCAAATGATGTAAGATCTTTTTTTTTTTTTTTTTTTCTTTTTTTTTTTCTTCTTTTTTTTTTTTTTTTTTTCTTTGCCACGTCAGCTAAGTACTTTTCATGAGGATATATTATTTCAACTTTTCAGTCAAACTTATCCCTCAATACTTTCACATCCTTGTGGCTGTTTTCTGTTTACAAGTACTCTTGATATTCCATGTATGCACTATACAATAATTGCCTTTTGCCTTTGTTGTTTATTCCGTAACCTATTTCTATATACCCTACCCCCTGTCCCCCTCCCTTCCCAGATCCCCCCCCATTTGAGAGAGAGAGCCCCCCATTTGAGAGAGAGAGAGCCCCAACGCAACCCCGAGCTGTTAGTAATCCCTTCCTACTATTTCTAGTATTTCTATAGCCTGTTGAAATAACTAGCTTCGATCTTAATTTGGATGCTTCATTTAGGGTGAATTTTCTGCGTTATCCTCCCACACCTCAGCTGCATAGTTGGAGGCCTTGAATTTAACCCAGTCTCTCCATGTCTCCTCGTACTCCTCCATCTCCAATCCTTCGCTGTACCTCAGATATTCCATATAATAGATTTCATCTATTTTGTCGAGCCACTCCCGCATTGTAGGTCTCCTACTATCTCGCCAGTGTCTAGGGATGAGACTCTTGGCCGCATTGAGGAGGTGTGGTGTTAGGCTTTTCTGATAGTTTTTGGATGGTATATTGCTACCATGGTGCAGGCATACCCAGGGGTCGTCCGGAATTTTCTTGTTGGTTATCAAGTATGTGGTCTCTCGCACCTCCTCCCAGAATTTTTTTATTTCTGGGCACGACCACCAGATATGCGCTGCTGTCCCAACTTCCCCACACCCCCTCCAGCAGAACTGCGAGGTCTCATCTTGCATTTTATGTGCTAAGTCCGGAGTAATGTACATTCTGGCTACAACTCTATAGTTCATTTCCGCAATCCTATAGTTTACTGACATGCCATTTACTCTACTCAGGATTCTCCTCGCTTCATTGTCACTGATCTTATTTCCTAATTCCTCCTCCCATTTCCAGAGAAATCTTGGTCGGCCTATCTCTCCCATTTCTATCAGGCTTCTATATATCCTTGACATTCCTCCCCTCCTGCTTTTCTTTGTAAGTGCTTTCTCGGGGGGGTTGAGATCTTCTATTGATATAATTGGCTGCGGGAGTGACTCCACAAAGTGCTTGAGCTGCCTGTATTTCCAGCTATCCATCACCAGCCGGGTTTCTCTTACTTTGAGATCCTGGTAGGTACATAATGTTCCCTGGCTGGTAATATCCTTAAGTTGGACCTCTTCACTCAGGATCCATCTTCCAGCTACGTCTTCCCTCCCCGGCGGGAAGTCATCTGTGCCCTTAAAGTGGAGTTCCACCCAAAAGTGGAACTTCCACTCATTAGATTCCTCCCCCCCTCCGGTGACACAGTTGGCACCTTTCAGGGGGGAGGGGGGTACAGATAACTGTATATTACAGGTATCTGTACCCACTTCCGGCATAGATACCCGCAGAATCTGCGGGTATTTACGCCACTTCCTGCTCCCTCCCCGCTGCCTGCTGGGAAACACACGGGTCCCAGAGGCAGCAGGGACCATACGGCTTCGCTTCCTGATTCCCTTACCGAAGATGGAGGCGGCAGCACCCGAGGACGGAGAGACGCTTCGGCCTCGGGTGCCGACATCGCGGGCGCCCTGGACAGGTAAGTGTCCATGTTTTAAAAGTCAGCAGCTGCAGTATTTGTAGCTGCTGACTTTTAAAAAAAAATTTTTTCGGTGACGCTCCGCTTTAAGCGGGACTAGCGGCGAGTTGTATTTCCACCTCTCTCTAGTGTGAATTTTATCCCAAGTGTGTAGAACGTGTTTCGTAATATCAAATGTTTTTGTGTTTAATTTTCTGACTTGTGGTGGTATCCAAATATTTTTTCCCAGGTCTACCCCGCTCCTTATATTCTCTATTTTCACCCATTGCTTATCCTTATTGTTATTAATCCAATCTGGCATACGTGATAAAATTACAGCTGTGTAGTATTTTTTGATGTCAGGTGCTCCCCAACACCCCTCTTCTTACTGCTCACTAATTGTGCGTATTTTACTCGTGACTTCTTCCCTCTCCATATAAATTTTAAAAAAAATGTGTGCATTTTATTCAGAAAACTCTGTGTGATTGCCAGTGGTAGCATTTGCATTTTGTATGTGATTTTGGGCAGGATTGACATTTTAAGTAAATTTATTCCCCCGCCCCATGATAGTCTATTCCGCGGGACTCTATTTAGCTCTGCTCTGGTCTCATTAAGGAGAGTCATGAAATTGGCTTGAAACATTTCTTCATTTGTTGATGTTATTTTTACTCCCAGATAGCTCAGTTCCTTTACCCCCCATTTAAGAGGAATGCTTTTTTGGTAGGCCTTATCCCCTCCTTTATCTTCTACGACTTCCATTATTTCTGACTTAGTCGCATTTACCCGGAAGTTTGATAGCCGCCCATAGTTTCTAAGGATCGCTAGTATGTTGGGGAGAGTAATCCTTGGGCGGGTGACGTATAACAAGACGTCGTCTGCGAAGGCTGCTATTTTATATTCATCTTCCCCAATTTTAATACCGCTGATGTCCGGGCTGTGTCTGATCGTAGCTAGCAGCGGCTCTAGCGTCAGCACAAACAGCAGCGGGAAAAGTGGACAACCCTGTCTGGTGCCATTTTTCAACTCAATGGCCTCAGACAGAGTCCCATTGATTTTAACTCTGGCCGTGGGATGGGTATATAAGGCCCTGATCTTTTTAATCATTTTGTTGCTGATCCCGAATTCCTCCAAAGTGTTCCACATGAAGCCCCAGTCTACCCTGTCGAATGCTTTTTCAGCATCAATCGACAGGAGTAGTCCTGGGGCTCCCCTGTCCTTCATTATCTGAGTCACCATTAACGTTTTTATACCGTTGTCTCTCCCTTCCCTCCCTGGTACAAATCCCACTTGATCGGGGTGGATCACTTCATTTATAACTCTTTTCAATCTATCTGCAAGGATCTTTGCATAGATCTTTATATCTATGTTCAGAAGGGAGATGGGTCTATACCCGGAACATGTGGTGCCATCCTTCCCCTCCTTCTTTATCACCACAATATTCGCTTCTAATGCTTCCTTTCTCATCTCCCAATTTTCCCTGATCCCGTTAATGTAAGAGCATAGTTTAGGGAGTAGGGGTTCTTGCAGCTTTTTATAGTAAAGAGCAGTCAGCCCGTCGGGTCCTGGGCTTTTCCCGTTAGGAATATCCTGGATGGCCCTCTTGACTTCCTGAGGGGTCACGGGGGCATCCAGCATGATTCTGTCCTCTTTCGTGATTTTTTTTAGGTTTGCCTCTTTTAGAAACATTTTACTGGCTTCCTGCCTATGTTTGACCTGTTCTTGAGTGCCACTCGCTTTTATTGCATACAATGCCTCATAGAACTTTTGGAAGGTTTTGGCTATATCTTGCATTTTATATTTAATTTCCCCCGAACTGTTCCTAATTCTTTCGATGTAATTGCTTGTTTTCTTCTTTTTTAGGGTCCTTGCCAGGTGTCTGCCGGGCTTATTGCTATTTATGTACCTCTCTTTTTTGACCAAGTAATAAGTTTTGCGTGTTTCTTGTTCCAGGGATGTCCTCAGCTCTTCTCTCTTTTGGAGTAGGGTCCTCCAAACCTCCCTCCCTCCAGATGTTTTATGTTGTTGCTCTAGTTTGTGGATCTCTCTGGTCAGGGCTAGCCTTTGATTTTTGATTCTCTTATTTCTTTCCCCGCCTATCCATCATAAAAATCCCCTTTATGTATGTTTTATGCGCTTCCCAGATTGTGGCCTCATTTACCTCCCCGGGGATGTTAATTTTAAAAAACCATTCTAGTTCCTCCTTTAGTCTTTTCAAGATAACGTTATCCGCTAAGAGATCCTCATTTAATGTCCATCCTATGCCCTGTGCATCAGTTTCACCCAACTTTAAATGAAGACTCACAGGCGCATGGTCCGAGAAGGACATATTACCAATGGCTGCCCCTGCGATTTCCTCCAGCATCCTGTGTTCTACCAAAAAAAAATCGAGTCTTGAGTATGTCCCATGCACGGGGGAGTAGTAGGTGTAGTCTCTTATGTCTCCCTGTTGTATCCTCCATACATCCACTAGTTGGAGCTAGTGGAGTTTTTTTTTAAGTTTCTCCGGCCACAATCCTCTTTTCCCCCCGCATGGGATGTACAATCTCTCTCGGGGTCAAGACATAGGTTGAAGTCTCCTCCTACAATTGCTCTCCCTGTCTTAAAAGTCTCAAATTTGGTCAGTATGGCCATTACTGTTCTATGAGTATTTTTATTTGGTCCATAGATGTTCGCCAGGGAGTACTTCCATTCGTTAATTTTCCCTTTCAGGAAGAGATACCTCCCCTCCGGATCGGAGAGCCTCTCCTCTAGTTCGTATCTTGTTCCCCTGGCGAACCCTATAGCCACTCCTCTTGCTCCCCTAATTGGTGAATCACTAGAATACCATTCTGGGAATTCCCTGGAGTAGATGGTTTGATTCCTATTGGAGCTAAGATGGGTCTCTTGCAACATTACCACCTCAGCCTTCAAGAACTTTAATTCTCCCAAAATATTTGCACGTTTGACGCAGGCATTCAATCCCCTTACATTGTAGGAGATAATTGTTAAGTTAGCAGGCATCTCTCTCTTCTTTTTAAATTCTGTTTTCTATAAGGCAGGCTCCTGAAACTGTGGGTTGCGTTGGGCTCTCTCTTACTCCCCTCCCCCCCCCCTCGACCCCCTCCCCACCCCCCAAAACCCCACAGAAAACCTCCCTCCCTCCCCCTTCCCTTTCCCCAATTTAATGCGGGTATAACAGGCCTTGACTTGGCCCTTGAACTATAACCGTGGCGCTCGACCACCACTCAGCCCCCCGGTTGTCCCCCAGAGGTTGAGCTCGGTGCAGGGTTTGGTCGCGACCGCAGGACTCCATTTCTCGTACAGGAGCTATCAACCTCAGCTATCCCTCCCTCAAGCCTCACCCCCCCCCCATCCCGGTCACCTCCCCTCCACCATCCTCCACCAGCCCCATGGTCTACTATATCGTCGCTGGGTAGACTGTTTGTACATCTATACACAAGCATCTATTTTTCCTTATTCCTGCTTCTTTCTCCCTTTTTCCTTTTTTTTTTTTTTTTTCCTGTCCCCTATTTTTTTGTTTGCAGGTATACTACAGATTTAAAACAGGTCTCCAAGTAGGTATTTCCCCAATTGGGTCATGGTTGGTATTTTTCTCCCACTAACCCGGGATGTCCGCCAGGGGGATTTCTAGATGTTCACAGAATTTTTGTGTTTCTTCAGGGAATCTTAGTACGGCCTTTCGGCCTTCTTTGCGTCCGACCAGGCAGGCTGGGAAGCCCCAGGAGTATTGGACTCCATGCGCTTTCAGAGTCGCCAGGAGAGGTTTCTGGATTCTTCTCCTGTTGAGAGTCTCTGCTGCAAGGTCTTGGAAGATTTGTAAGCTTGTATCTTTATACTTCGCCTGGAGGTTTCTCTTTAAGTTGGAAGTTTTTTGTTCTTTGTCCGCAAAATTGTGGAATCGCACGATGACATCTCGTGGTGGGTTTCCTCTAACATCAGGTGGTTTCCTTATTCTGTGCACCCTATCCACTTTCAACTTTCGGCCGACTTCCATTGGGTTCATCAAATCGTTGAAAATTTCTTCTATTTTAAGCGGGAGGTTCTCTATTCCATCTTGTGGTTCCGGGAGACCTCTAATCCGGAGGTTCTTTCTTCTGTTGCGATTTTCTTGGTCCTCCAATCTGTATTTGATATTTCTATGTTCGACCTGCATTGCTTCCATCTGGTGTTTCATTTTTTGAATTTCGGCTCCTTGTGTTCCAACGATGGATTCCGCCTCTTCAACTCTTTTCAGTAGGTGGCTCATATTTTCGTGAACTATGTTGATCTCCCCCTTGATTGAGACCTCCAGCCTAGCGAACATCTCTGCTATTTCTTCCTTCGTGGGAAGTACTCTGCCCTGCTGGGGTTCGCCTGAATTTTCCTCTTCTATATCTTGACCTATGGGTCTTGTATCCCCTTCAGCCGTTTGTCTTCTTGTTCCCGTTTTGCCTGCACGTTCCGGTGTCTTATTTTTCGTGCCTGTCGCCACTGTTGCCGCTGTAGCCCCTGTTGATTCACTCGAGCTTTCTTTGCTGCCATCATTCGTCATGTATCTCCTAATTGTGCCTGGACTAGAGCTAGTCCGGGGTGGGTTTACCGTATTCCCTCTGGTTGACTTGCCCCTCATTTCCCTGTTTCTTCTGGCCCCTATAGGGGTAGGCCGATGGGGTATGCTGGCCCTGAAGGTGAGGGAATCCCCAGGAGTTACCCCAAAATGATGTTAGCTGTGTAACTAATTTCTTGTTGATTGTTTACGTGGCTCCTCTCTAATCGCTCGAGAGTGTATTTGCTACCACTCAGGAGGTTTATTCCCGTTTGTACTACTTTTGTACTTCTACCTGGGATTCCAATCTTGGGGGTCTACTGCTAGGCTGGTTGTGCTTTATTATTAAAACAGTCACATAAGAAGGCATTGAGATACAGTCGTAAACTCAGGGGTGCATGCCACTATTCCACCCCCGAGTGTAGTCCCAGATATAATCAAGTGTGAATGGCTCTGGGGGCACCAATATCTTTGTGGGTTCGTTCTTATCTCCCCCCAGCCTTCCTATCTACCCCTCTTTCAGTTATGTCCTAATTAAGACCAATTATTTAGCACTGAGTAGATAATTTTGTAAAATGGTTTCAATCACTTGATGTTACATGTTACATGGTATTACAGATAAAGTCCTGATTTGAGGCATCAATCCTTTCAGTGATGAAGAGGTACAGATATCCAACCAGCTGTAAATCACATTATGGAAGTTACTTACCCTCCTCGTGGGTTTAGCATTTTGCAGAGTCTTACCCTTCCTGGCTCCTTGACCCTCCTGGATGCTTCCCGTAGTGCTTAGATTCCCACTTACTTGCTTGTCTGTTGTATTCTTCAATTCCTGTTACATGAACTTCAGCAGCTCTTCCAGCGATTTTCCACCACTGATGGAGATCGCTTCCTAAAAGCTGATTTCTTTATCTCCAGGAGAGGGGGTGGGGCAGCATACCCAGCCTCAGACCCGACTGTGATCTTCTTTTGATGCTATTACTGTTTCCAAGAGCCGCGGCATGGAGGCACCGCTTCCACCGCCCTTCTCCCTGCCTTCGATCCTGGGAGCTGGAGAGGATGCCGGAGGAGAGGGGGTGACAAGGGGATGACAGCCGCGTGCACCGCGCAGTACGCCGGGACGAGGGGGGAGGGGGAGGCTAGTGTTTGGTCCGTGAACGCTTCGGCTGCATCACAGCTGGAGGGACGCCGAGCTGCCGCCTCACATCTCGCCCACATCCGGCTCCTCCCTCTCAAATGATGTAAGATCTAACGTTAAAATGACTGGATCTTTGGTGGGAAAATTTGATAAGGGGGGCTAACCCGTCCATATGTACCACCTAATATCTCTATTTTGATGTGGAATATCTCTGAAATGATGTGAGATCTAACATTAAAACCACTTGATGTTACCGGATCTTGATGTTACCGGCTCCTCCCTCTCAAATGATGTAAGATCTAACGTTAAAATGACTGGATCTTTGGTGGGAAAATTTGATAAGGGGGGCTAACCCGTCCATATGTACCACCTAATATCTCTATTTTGATGTGGAATATCTCTGAAATGATGTGAGATCTAACATTAAAACCACTTGATGTTACCGGATCTAACAAATATCTATAAGCCTGAATGATTTTTGGCCAGAAAATTGCATGTGGGGGGGCTAACCCGTCCATATGTACCACCTAATATTTCTATTTTGATGTGGAATATCTCTGAAATGATGTGAGATCTAACGTTAAAACCACTGGATCTTACCAGATCTAGTGAATATCTATTAGCCTGAATGATTTTTGGCCAGGAAATTTGAAAAGGGGGGGCTAACCCGTCCATATGTACCACCTAATATCTCTTTTTTGGTTTGGAATATCTCTGAAATGATGTGAGATCTAACGTTAAAACCACTTGATGTTACCGGATCTAACAAATATCTATAGGCCTGAATGATTTTTGGCCAGAAAATTGCATGTGGGGGGGGGCTAACCCATCCATATGTACCACCTAATATTTCTATTTTGATGTGGAATATCTCTAAAATGATGTGAGATCTAACATTAAAACCACTGGATCTTACCGGATATAATGAATATCTATTAGCCTGAATGATTTTTGGCCAGAAAATTTGATAAGGGGGGCTAACCCGTCCATATGTACCACCTAATATCCCTTTTTTTGGTTTGGAATATCTCTGAAATGATGTGAGATGTAACGTTAAAACCACTTGATCTTACCGGATCTAACAAATATCTATTAGCCTGAATGATTTTTGGCCAGAAAATTTGATAAGGGGGGTCTAACCCGTCCATATGTACCACCTAATATCTCTATTTTTATGTGGAATATCTCTAAAATGATGTGAGATCTAACAATAAAACCGCTTGATGTTACCGGATCTAACGAATATCTATAAACCTGAATGATTTTTGGCCAGAAAATTGCATGTGGGGGGGCTAACCCGTCCATATGTACCACCTAATATCTCTATTTTGATGTGGAATATCTATGAAATGATGTGAGATCTAACGTTAAAACCACTTGATCTTACTGGATCTAACGAATATCTATAAGCCTGAATGATGTTTGGCCAGAAAATTGCATGTGGGGGGGGGCTAACCCGTCCATATGTACCACCTAATAGTTCTATTTTGATGTGGAAAATCTCTGAAATGATGTAAGATCTAACGTTAAAACGACTTGATCTTACCAGATCTAACGAATATCTATTAGCCTGAATGATTTTTGCCCATAAAATTTGATAAGGGGGGGCTAACCCGTCCACATGTACACATTTAGAAATTTCCCTCACAAGGGAGCTACCCCTCCAATGTGGTCTGTATTTATCAATACCAACGAACAGAGTATTAGAGGGGTCCCTACCATGAACCTCATCGAAATGCCTCGACACGGGGTGTTTATCAAAACCCCTGCGGATATTGCTAATGTGCTCGGACAATCTGACTTTGAGGGCCCTCTTGGTCCTGCCCACATACTGCAATCCGCAGGGGCATTGAATAAGGTAAATGACCCCCTCGGATGTACAGGTTATAAAGGATTTGACCTGATAGGCCCGCGAGGTACTTGTGGACGTAAATTGGCAGATCTTTCTACCCCTATCGCTGTTAAAAGAACAGACTTGACAGTTCCTACACTTGTAGTACCCTTTAAGGTCATGGAAAAAGGATCTGTTAATGGTGGGTGGATCCTGCACAGTTGGGGCAATTTTGTTACCTAATGTGGATGCCCCCTTAAAAATAATACGGGGGTTTCTAGGTAAAATTGGACTCAAAATTGGGTCCGTGGTTAAAATATGCCAATGTTTCCTAATTAGGTCCTTGATCTGGCGGTGTTGAGTGGAAAATGTAGTGATAAAGGGTAGATTGAAATCACCCCTAACCTCCTGACGTTGCCCTGTGTTTAATAACAGGGATCGGTCTTTATTCCTTACTTGTTCCAATGATTTCGATAGTGTGACCTGATCGTATCCCTTCTCAATGAATCTCTCGGTTAGAATAGTTGCCTGGTTGTCAAAGGTCTCAATTTCCGTACAGTTCTGCCGTAGGCGTGTATATTGCCCTAAGGGGACCGCTTTCAACCAAGATTCATGGTGACAACTATCTAAGGGGATAAAGGAGTTCTTATCCGTTGTCTTAAAATGGGTGGATGTCACTAGTTTGTCCCCCTGGACCTTAATCTTAAGGTCAAGGAAGCTGATTTCCACTGTGCTTATCTCGAAGTTCAGCTTTATACCCCTATCGTTCTCATTCAGAAAGACCAAGTTCTGTTTCACTGCTGTCCCATAGGAGGAGGACATCGTCAATGTACCTGGCCCAGAGGACCACCTGTGGTCTGGCCCAGGCCCTGACGACGTCCTCCTGGGGCCAGGTACATTGACGATGTCCTCCTCCTATGGGACGGCAGTGAAACAGAACTTGGTCAATTCATGGCCTTTCTGAATGAGAACGATAGGGGTATAAAGCTGAACTTCGAGATAAGCACAGTGGAAATCAGCTTCCTTGACCTTAAGATTAAGGTCCAGGGGGACAAACTAGTGACATCCACCCATTTTAAGACAACGGATAAGAACTCCTTTATCCCCTTAGATAGTTGTCACCATGAATCTTGGTTGAAAGCGGTCCCCTTAGGGCAATATACACGCCTACGGCGGAACTGTACGGAAATTGAGACCTTTGACAACCAGGCAACTATTCTAACCGAGAGATTCATTGAGAAGGGATACGATCAGGTCACACTATTGAAATCATTGGAACAAGTAAGGAATAAAGACCGATCCCTGTTATTAAACACAGGGCAACGTCAGGAGGTTAGGGGTGATTTCAATCTACCCTTTATCACTACATTTTCCACTCAACACCGCCAGATCAAGGACCTAATTAGGAAACATTGGCATATTTTAACCACGGACCCAATTTTGAGTCCAATTTTACCTAGAAACCCCCGTATTATTTTTAAGGGGGCATCCACATTAGGTAACAAAATTGCCCCAACTGTGCAGGATCCACCCACCATTAACAGATCCTTTTTCCATGACCTTAAAGGGTACTACAAGTGTAGGAACTGTCAAGTCTGTTCTTTTAACAGCGATAGGGGTAGAAAGATCTGCCAATTTACGTCCACAAGTACCTCGCGGGCCTATCAGGTCAAATCCTTTATAACCTGTACATCCGAGGGGGTCATTTACCTTATTCAATGCCCCTGCGGATTGCAGTATGTGGGCAGGACCAAGAGGGCCCTCAAAGTCAGATTGTCCGAGCACATTAGCAATATCCGCAGGGGTTTTGATAAACACCCCGTGTCGAGGCATTTCGATGAGGTTCATGGTAGGGACCCCTCTAATACTCTGTTCGTTGGTATTGATAAATACAGACCACATTGGAGGGGTAGCTCCCTTGTGAGGGAAATTTCT
The DNA here is from genome assembly GCA_037952925.1 of Lithobates clamitans. Classification (NCBI taxonomy): domain Eukaryota; kingdom Metazoa; phylum Chordata; class Amphibia; order Anura; family Ranidae; genus Lithobates; species Lithobates clamitans. Next base: position 41,745 of record JBBGZY010001757.1, on the reverse strand, counting down.
AAATGTGAAATGTCATGGATCCACAGACTCAGAACTTATGCCCCGTTTGGGTTAAATGTTGACACAGACGTCAATGCGTTCATTAATAATTCCTGATGCACCTTGACGTCTGTGTCTATAGGTTTACATTGTATGTTACATATATACCATTACTTATAATTCCCTTTATGTTGATGGTAAATTTGATCAGCTATGTGTACAATAATGTACCTATTTACTTTAGTCCCATGATGAAAGAGGCCCCGCTTCCTGTTGTTCTCTGAATTTTGGGTTCACATAACCATTTTGGGCTCTCTAATATATCCGCTTGCTAGTATTTACGCCCAAGTGGAGATTTATTGGGATACATTCCAGTATTTATTTGCTGGTAGCATTCTCTAATGTATCCACTAGATGGTGCTGGTGGTGAACGATGTTGACTACAATCAATACTTCATCTCACTTCCGGTTTTGTGACCCCGAGATTTTAGAGATGAGGAATATATAATGAATGTACCCTTTGGGTAATTAGATAGAGGTCGTTTTGTGGATTATTAAAAGCCCTTTTTAGATCTGATTGGTTTCTAGGTCCGTTCGGCTCTAATTAATACAGATTTTTGTTTTCAACAAGAGACATAATACTGTTAAGCTATGCGGGATTTGTTTCAATATATTTATTTTATTCCTGTATACTGTACTTAGTCAGATATCTATTAGACAGTGAGCGTATTTATACAATGTTTAATCTGGTTTTATTCTATGCATAGGACTTTAAACAGAGAAAGAAAATATATATTTTTTGTTAATCCGAGGGTTTTGCTGGGACTGTTTGGCCTCTGTTGATTGCCCGCTCCGTGGAGCGCATCCGGATGCCGGAAGTGTGTGCGGCGATCTGGATGACCCATGGTGTAGGGTGATCCATAGCGAGGCTTGGTTCTATTATGCTATTTAAGGGAGGTGACGCGGCGCGCCGCCTGTGCCCCTGGAAGACGTGATGATGTCACGAAACGCGTAGGGCGGAGCCAGACGACGCGCTGACGTCACCCCCGAGCGATTTACATTCCAGTAGGACGGGTTTGTCCGTGCTCCGGTGGCCACGGAGCCGGACTTAAGGCTGTTTTATCAATCACGCTTGTAAGTGTTATTCTTTTTATCTATTCCAATAAATTTTATCAGTTTTACACTATGTGAGCCCCTTCTATATTTCATGGTACCTTTGCTATGAGTCCGTTGGTGTGGCTGATGTTGAGATGACCTCTGGTGGAGACCGCTGGCAGTACTCATCCTTTGCAAAAACTTTTCTGTCACTTGCAAATAATCCTGAGCTATATATGTACCCGCAAGACAGAAAAAAGTGGCGCTAAATAGCGGTGTGGTTCCTACCTGAAGTGGAAAGCGATAATCTAATATTTCAACAAATGATATATGTACATTGAATGAAACATAAAAAAATTCTCATTAATGTAAGAAAATGAGCATACAAAGTCCCTGTATAAGTGTATCAAATCCACAACGCTGTAAAAAAACATAAACTCTAAATTGAAAGTCCATAAATATTCCCAAAGGCAGGACACCGTGCAGGAAAGGTGAGGTCTCTGAAAATGATCCACCAATTCACTCAGTGTTAGTGATTCCTCTCCCCTTGAATTGCACACTCACCAGCTCCATATGCCTCACACTCTCGTGTTACGGCAATAAGGCAACATTGTAGATTGGTCAGTGAAGGGTCAAAGGATCCTGAATCTTTTACAATCCGGGAATTACCTCAATTCACAAAAAGAACTCAAGATAGTGTAATACCGTAAAACAAGTGAGATTTATTCAACTTAAAACTTCAAACATTGCACTCACATGAACAATTCTTGATAAAAGCCAAACTGACACTGCACAGCAACTCAAAACCAAAACGAATCCTTCTCTGTGAAACGCCCAGCACCACTATGAGAATGAAGGTCACGGCGGACCTCAAGAAGTAGCGATCTTCTCATTTGTCACATAGTACTCATCCTTTGACATTTAAAGTTTTCTGCTTGCTGTGACCCTCTGTGGTGGGGGGTCATGGCCTTCTGGTAAGAAGTAACCCCTTCTATTCTCTGGTGGCGGATCCCTCCTCGCTATTACAGCACTACACCTATTGTCACTTGGACTTTTTGATTTCTGATTTGGTGGTTTAAACCATGACATTTCACTAATGTCTTGAATAGATGGGACTTTTCTTTTCACTTTATTATACGGTTTGCACATGAGTTTATTTTTATATTTATATTCAATGTTATGTATGATCACTGTATAATTCTTTTTGCACTGCAGACTCATATTTTGCACTATCAGTATTAGCGCAACCCCTTATTCTTTCCATACCCATTTACAATTGATGTTTTTTGTGGGGATTGCTGCTGTACACAGATTCTTTTTTGGTTTATAGCGCAGTGTTTTCCATTTTCTATCTCTGAAATGATGTAAGATCTAACGTTAAAATGACTGGATCTTACCAGATCTAACGAATATCTATTAGCCTGAATGATTTTTGGCCAGAAAATTTTATAAGGGGGAATAACCCGTCCATATGTACCACCTACTATCTCTATTTTGATGTGGAATATCTCTGAAATGATGTGAGATCTAACGTTAAAACCACTTGATGTTACCGGATCTAACGAATATCTATAAGCCTGAATGATTTTTGGCCAGAAAATTGCATGTGGGGGGGGGGGCTAACCCGTCCATATGTACCACCTAATATTTCTATTTTTATGTGGAATATCTCTGAAATGATGTGAGATCTAACATTAAAACCACTGGATCTTACCAGATATAATGAATATCTATTAGCCTGAATGATTTTTGGCCAGAAAATTTGATAAGGGGGGGGCTAACCCGTCCATATGTACCACCTAATATCTCTTTTTTGGTTTGGAATATCTCTGAAATGATGTGAGATCTAACGTTAAAACCACTTGATGTTACCGGATCTAACAAATATCTATAAGCCTGAATGATTTTTGACCAGAAAATTGCATGTGGGGGTCTAACCCGTCCATATGTACCACCTAATATATCTATTGTGATGTGGAATATCTCTGAAATGATGTGAGATCTAACGTTAAAACCACCTGATCTTACCAGAACTAACGAATATCTATTAGCCTGAATGATTTTTGGCCAGAAAATTTGATAAGGGGAGGCTAATCCGTCCATATGTACCACCCAATATCTCTATTTTGATGTGGAATATCTCTGAAATGATGTGAGATCTAACGTTAAAACCACTTGATGTTACCGGATCTAACGAATATCTATTAGCCTGAATGATTTTTGGCCATAAAATTTGATAAGGGGGGGCTAACCCGTCCATATGTACCACCTAATATCTCTATTTTGATGTGGAATATCTCTCTAATTATGTGAGATCTAACGTTAAAACCACTTGATCTTACCGGATCTAACAAATAGCTTCCAAAATAGCTAACTATTTGGTCAATTTTTTGATAAGGGGGGGCTAATGACGGGTTAGCCCCCCCAGCAAATAACTCTTAATATTGCTTCTTCTGTGTGAGATCTAACGTTGATCTAACCTGATCTAACAAAGATCTAACAAACTGCATAAGATTTTTTCAAAAATTTTGATATGGGGGGCTAACCCGGCAGAGGTGAAGATAGTAGTGCTCAGGCAACCTGTCACAAGGGAAGATCAGTGTCTCTCCAGCAATAAATAAGGCTGAGCCTAGTGTGCAGCGAGTACAGCATAGGCGTGTGCTCAGGGTGTGCCGGGTGTGCCCAGGCACACCCTAATCACCCCATGCGCATTAGTATTATCGCTCTGTGTAGCAGCAGGAACATGTGAAAGATCTACCTCTTACTGGCTCTGCCATAAGAGAAGTGTCTATGCCCTTATCTTTCACTGTGATGGCAGAGAGATCAATTTGCCGGGGTCATATATATGTAGACACACACACAATGCAATAGGCTGCGCACACCTATGGTCTACAGTTACGAAGCCGCGCTGGCAGTCTCAGTCCAGGTCCACTCCACACAGCAGTGAGTTGGGAAACCTGAAGTGACGCGGGTGTGCTGAAAAAAGCACCGCCCACTGTCTTCCGATCCCCGCCAATTAAAATAAGGGAAGCGACGACAGAGACAAATAAATGTAGAGTGGGGAGTGTTCAGGGCACATCGCTTGCGCCCTGAACACGGCCTAAACACAGGCAAATCAGCTTCCCAGCTTGCAGTGGCGGCCCGTCCCCCTATGGATGGGCCGCCACTGACCACAAACATTTTGCCATGTGCTTCTATTCTATACAGTATGAGTTTTTTTACAAAGTAAGGTTTCAAGGAGATTTTTTCTTGTGAAAAAAAAAAAGGTTTCAAGGAGATACTGAATATTCTGGATACTATAGTAATGCTATCCCTCAACAAAAGCATTGCCTTTTCTATGAAAGGTATAACCCGGATAAGTCTTTAACGGTTAACCAGGCTTAACGGTTTTATGAAATAGGCATCCCGAGGGTTCGGCCTGTGTGTGCTCCCCTGTGATTTCCTGAATAACCTCAAAGATATCCCTTCAGAAGGTCTGTATCTTAGTACATTCCCACCATAGGAGTGCAAAGGTCCCCAGTGAACCGCACTTCCTCCAACATAGAGGGCATATGTCCGCCCCGAAGCTCTGCCATCTCATCGGTGTCACATACCATCTAGCCATGAATTTAAAGCTCATTTCTGTCGTCTTAACGTCTCTTGAGGAACAACACGCTAGTTTTAATATTCTCCTCTTCTGATGCTCATTTAATCTTACCCCCAGTTCTTGCTCCCACTTCTTCCCAAGACAGGGTGGAAACTCAGGTTCTATTTCTTTCACTAATACCTTATATATTTTTGAAATGCTATGCTGAACACTAGATGGAGAATTGAACAATTTTTCTATTGGCAACATTGGTAACATTTGTGTAAAGTGTTGTATTTGTGCGTATCTCCATTTCTCTAGTGGCATACTACCCCATTTTTGCTTTAATTCAGAAAATGTGCAAATGCTATCTCCTATCTTCACATCTTGTAACTGTATCATCTCCTTTTTTACCCATCTAACAAAATATAAGAAATCCCAGGTGCAAAGTAATTTGTGTGTATTCATGAAATCAAAGTGACTTGTACTCCCAGTCATATTACCTACATAAATTATCACATATTCTAAAAACATTCTCTGTCAGTGGGTTTGTGCTATTTGTTAAATCTCAATATGACTGTGGGATCCAAACCATCTTACCTAAATCTAATTTACTTTGTGCAAACTCTATCTCAACCCAACTTTTATTTTCACTATTAATGAATCTAATCTGTTAATCGTGAAATAGTAACTGCCTGATAATATTTTTTAGGATCTGGCAATGCCAGCCCACCTGCTTTCTTATCCTTGGTCAGCACAGCATATGAAATTCTGGGCCGTGTATGTGCCCATTTATATTTCGATATGAGAGTTCCATGTTTCTTAAAATATTCCTGCAGAAGGTAAATTGGGAGCATTTGAAATGCAGTTTAGGCATAATACTAGTTTTAAATGTATTTATTCTACCCAACCAAAAAAATGGGTCTATATTTGAGGAAGATTTCTTTAATAGCATTAAGTAAAGGAATTTAGTTAGCCTTATACAGTCCCTTCAGTGATGGTGTTGATTTAATTCCAAGGTACCCCAGTTCTTCCTTACGCCACACAAAGGGAAACGTGGGCTGAGCTGCCAACTTCTCTCTCAACGGCACTCTGATTTAGATGTATTAATTTTAAAATTTGATAGTGACCCATATCTCCTTTGTTAACTTAGACACAAGATCTTTTGAGTTCTTCTCTTCCTGAATCCTTTTCAGTTCCGGAAGAGTGAGTTAAAGCAGCACATTTACACTTGCATACACTTGTTAGGCACATTTAACCCTTTTATTGCCCTCATTAACCTTTTGATCACCCCTGTCATCCAGCCATTAGTACAGTGACAGTGTACAGTATTATTACTGATCACTGTATTAGTGTCACTAGCGTCGTCAAATAGTGTCAGAGTCAGTTAGCGTTCATCCCAGTCATGGTCAGTTAGCGCTAGATTATCTGCCACACTATCGCAGTCACTCTATAGGTCCCTGATAACCGCCTTTTCTAGTACAGTGTCTGTACGCACAACATGAAAGGAAGAACTTCTGTAGAATAGTTACTTTATTTTCAAGGTGCCAAAGGACGTAGACAGGACGTTACAGGAACATTGGCAGACCGGTTTCACACGGATAACTCGTGCTTGTTAACAACAAAAATGTAGCCCCCAACCTGAGCTATTAAATGCTCCACCCAAAAGTGATGCAACAAAAAAAGCGCGATTTGATTGGCTGACCAACATGTATAGTAATTAAACACATCAGATAAAATCATTAAATCACAAAGTGTGTAAAAACTAGACTTGAAAAAACTGACATAATGAAGATAGAACATCATTTTGTTTTGGTTTTATTCTTGATTTTTTCTAGGTACTTTTTGGGGGTCTTTATTATGTATATATATTCATATATACAGTATCTCACAAAAGTGAGTACACCCCTCACATATTTGTAAATATTTTAATATATCTTTTCATGTGACAACACTGAAGAAATCACACTTTGCTACGATGTAAAGTAGTAAATGTACAGCTTGAATAACAGTGTAAAATTGCTGTCCCCTCAAAATAACTTAACACACAGCTATTAATGTCTAAACCGCTGGCAACAAAAGTGAGTACACCCCTCAAATGTCCAAATTAGGCCCAATTAGCCATTTTCCCTTCCCGGTGTCATGTGACTCGTTAGTGTCACAAGGACTCAGGTGTAAATGGGGAGCAGGTGTGTAAAATTTGGTGTTATCGCTCTCACTCTCTCATACTGGTCAATGGAAGTTCAACCTGGCACCCCATGGCAAAGAACTCTCTGAGGATCTGAAAAAAAAGAATTGTTGCTCTACATAAAGATGGCCTAGGCTATAAGAAGTTTGCCAAGACCCTGAAACTAAGCTGCAGCACGATGGCCAAGACCATACAGTGGTTTACCAGGACGGGTTCCACTCAGAACAGGCCTCGCCATGGTTGACCAAAGAATTTGAGAGCACATGCTCAGTGTCATATCCAGAGGTTGTCTTTGGGAAATAGACATATGAGTGCTGCCAGCATTGCTGCAGGGGTTGAGGGGGTGGAGGGTCAGCCTGTCAGTGCTCAGACCATACGCCGCACACTGCATCAAATTGGTCTTCTGTCGTCCCAGAAGGAAACCTCTTCTAAAGATAATGCACAAGAAAGCCCACAGACAGTTTGCTGAAGACAAGCAGACTAAGGACATGGATTATTGGAACCATGTCCTGTGGTCTGATGAGACCAAGATAAACTTATATGGTTCAGATGGTGTCAAGCGTGTGTGGAGGCAACCAGGTGAGGAGTACAAAGACAAGTGTGTCTTGCCTACAGTCAACCATGGTGGTGGTAGTGTCATGGTCTCGGGCTGCATGAGTGCTGCTGGCACTGGGGATCTACAGTTCATTGAGGGCACCATGAATGCCAACATGTACTGTGACATACTGAAGCAGAGCATAATCCTCCCCTTCGGAGACTGGGCTGCAGGGCAGTATTTCAACATGATAACGACCCCAAATACACCACCAAGACGACCACTGCCTTGCTAAAGAAGCTGAGGGTAAAGGTGATGGACCGGTCAAGCATGTCTCCAGACCTAAACCTTATTGAGCATCTGTGGGGCATCCTCAAACGGAAGGTGGAGGAGCACAAGGTCTCTAACATCCACCAGCTCCGTGATGTCATCATGGAGGAGTGGAAGAGGACTCCAGTGGCAACCTGTGAAGCTCTGGTGAACTCCATGCCTAAGAAGGTTAAGGCAGTGCTGTAAAATAATAGTAGCCACACAAAATATTGACACTTTGGGCCCAATTTAGACATTTTCACTTAGGGGTGTACTCACTTTTGTTGCCAGCAGTTTAGACATTAATGGCTGTGTGTTGAATTATTTTGAGGGGACAGCAAATTTACACTGTTATACAAGCTGTACACTCACTACTTTACATTGTAGCAAAGTGTCCTTTCTTCAGTGTTATCAGTTTGAAAGATATAATAAAATATTTACAAAAATTTGAGGGGTGTACTCACTTTTGTGAGATACTTTATGTTTATGTATATTTTTCCTCATGCTGTACTCTTTGTTCTATTTTCATTATGTCAGTTTTTTCAAGTCTAGTTTTTACACACTTTGTGAAAGGGGGAGAAAGCCTGCTTGTGCAATGAAGAACTACTAGTATTCATCCTATCTTCAATTGACGCAGACACAAACAGTCCAAATTAACACGACACCTGGTGTAGTTGAAAAGCCTCTCTGTGTCCACGACTATAATCTTTATATGGGAGGTGTAGACTTCAATGACCAAAGATGAAGCTGTTTTTATCTCCCCACAGAGTTAGACACTGGTACAAAAAAGCATCTATATATTCATTTCAATTAGCTATATACAAATGCTTCTGTTATTTATAAAGCTACTAGAACTGGATCCTTCCTAAAATTTCAGGAAGCGACAATTCTAGCCCTTTTGTTTTCAGAAGGAACTGTGGCTCAAAGCCCAGATGCAGTTAGTGGGCTGCATGAGAGACATTTTCCAGATGTCCTCCCAGGTACCCCAACACAAAGGACACCCCAAAAAAGATGTCATGTACAGTATGTAGTAAAAGTGTAATGATACCTTTTTTTTTGGCCAACCTGGCCTTTGCATTTGTCTAGAGTACCTCGTGCACACAATTCTGAATGAAGTAGGGTCTCTAAAGAGGTCCTGAAACTGTCTATCACATTTTGAGAGACACTAAAATCAAAGGCTGGAAATGTGTATGGTTCTAAAAGTTAAAGAGGAAGTAAACCCTGGTGGTTTTTACTTCCTCTTTATTTCCCTGCAAAGGTAAAGCATAATGAGCTACTATGCATCGCATAGTAACCCATTATGTGTCACTTACCTAATACCGAAGCCCGCAATGTCACCACTGTTCCTACTAGCAGGGAGCGTCCATCTTTGCCCCTCTTCCTTCCGGGGCCGTGAACTCCGGCTCTGTGACTGACGTGGGAGTCCCACGTGGGAGACGCCAGTCACGACATGACCCCTATTAGAAATGGCACGATGTGCCCTTTCTAAAGTGCGCATGCGCCATAGTCATCAGGGCTCAGGACTTTCTTAAATATCTCCTAAAACGTGGAGGTTTAGGAGATATTTCAAGCACCTACAGGTAAGCCTATATTAAGGCTTACCTGTAGGATAAAAGTGGTTGTACAGGGTGTGCAACCACTTTAAGTGACCAAAAAAGTTAAAAAAGTTAAAATTTTAATTAAATAAAAAGTTTTTATTTTATTGAATTCATGTTATGTTGTTATTATGTGTTATTGAAGAAAAAAGGAGGAGAATGTGGGACTTTATATGAATCATGCAGCCAAGGAGATAACACGACAGGGTGGGTCTGGTGGATAATACATAATTTATAAGAACCGCACATGTTACATAATAGCACGCTGCAAAAGTAAATATATAGAGTAAGCAGAGTTTATTACATAAAGATAGATAACATGGTAATAACATAGCATAGTAACATGTAAGTTCATATTGTAGGCAAAGATAAAAACCAGACTCATTGACATGTATCTCCATGGTAAAAATTCTAAAAATATTAATTCAATCTGTACATTCCAATAAGCCTAGCATAAGTAAAAATGATGAATCAGTACACTATAATAAGCCTCGCATATATAATATTAGTAGGATGGTAATCTTGAATTGTATTAAGAGTGGCATCTAATAGCTTGACGCGTTTCATGGCTGAATGCCACTCATCAGGAGCAGGAGAAAGGCAAGAGTCTATAACAATGATATTTAGAATTAAAATGTACAGTAATATAAGGGTAGTTATAATAAATCCATCTAAATAAAGAAGATAGAAAAGATGGGGATGTATGTATATGTCCAATCATACCTAGAGACTAGCAGTGGATCTGGGTGCAAGCATGGGAGGCTAGGGGCCAGCCGGAAGGGTCACCAACCACGGGGAGCTGAGGTAGCATATCCCAGGCAACTAGATGGAATTGGACAGCTGAGACCAGTAGTCCAATGGGCTCCAGTATGTAAATTGTGTCAGCAAATCCATCTATAACAAATGTAAATAATGTAGTATATAAATAATGTATACAGTGGGATAAAAGTGACTAATACACATATTAAATTGGATATGTGGGTGGCAAAGATAAAAACCAGACTCACTGACATGTATATCCATGGTAAAAATGATCAAAATATGAATTCAATCAGTACATTCCAATAAGCCTAGCATAAGTAAAAATAAAGAATCACTACACTCAAATAAGCCTCACATATGTAATGTACTATGTGTTATTGTTAAATGTTGTTGTTTGTATTGCAGAAACGCCAATTAGCTGCAGCACTAATCTGTGTATTCTGAGATCAGCAGGTTACTGCACTCAGAATACATATGGCAGTGCCTGCAGCACTGCAGGGGGAGATTTCTCCAGATCCAGTTAAAAAAAAAAGAACATGTATGCCCTGCAATAGGAGCATGGGTTGGTCAGTGGGCGGTAGCTCCTATGCTTTGGAATATTTGTTTTTTACTTTTTTTCTGGCAGAGATTTCTTCATCCACATTGATTGCAGTGTTGCCAACCTACCAGATTGAAATTTACTGACACAACACCCGAAATTTACTGACATAGCCAAGTTTTTACTGACATCCAAAAGTTACAAAATTAGTTTTATGTGCAAATATTTCAGTATTTAGGCTACAAACAAGTACAATATGCAGTTAGCAATTTTATTCAAGGTAGATATTAAGTTGAAAAACATATCTCTTATGCTACGTTCAATATAGTAAGGGTGGGTTATTATAACCCAACAGTTTTTGTCACCTCTGTCCAACTGGAGAGATTCCCCCTTAATTTTTGTTCCATAACCATCACAGAAATTGAGGGGAAAACCTTGATAGCCACCAGGATCACCAGAATTTATGTCTCCAATTCTAAAGTTTCTGAAGACCTCCTATCTCCATCACTCCATAACTCCATTCCTCCATCACCTCCTGTCTTCATCACTCCATCCCTCCATCACCTCCTGTCTCCATCACGCCATCCTTCCATAACCTTCTGTCTCTATCACTCCACCACCTCCTGTCTCCATCACCTTCTGCCTCCATCTGTCTCCATCTCTCCATCACCTCCTGTCTCCATCACTCCATCCTTCCATAACCTTCTGTCTCTATCACTCCACCACCTCCTGTCTCCATCACTCCATCACCTCCTGTCTCCATCTGTCTCCATCTCTCCATCACCTCCTGTCTCCATCACTCCGTCACCTCTTGTCTCCATCACTCCATCCCTCCATCCCCTCCTGTCTCCATCATTCTATTACCTCCTGTCTCCATCACTCCATCTCTCCATCAATTCCCCGGTCTATTTCTCCATTTCTCTGTTAATCTACCTCACCACCCTTCATTGCTTCATCAGTTCCATCCAAAACTCCATCCCTTCACTGTAACGGAATCTGGACACCCTGACTGGGTATCTCCACCAAGAAACTGCTTCAAAAGCTCTGGAACACGAGACCAGCGAATCTGGCTATAGTTACCCCAAGAACTAGGTAACACCAGTTTTGGAGTAAACCAGAAAAAGAACTGTTTATTTGGACAAGAATACAGGCTTTTATACATCCCAGGACAACATCCCCCCTCCTGATCATATTACCCTAACAATACAAACTGCACACAGGAATAAAATTACAACAACCGACATATACTAGAAACATTACGTTAATCAGACACCTGGATGACTCAGTTGTCTGATTGCAGGTAAGACTTGCCGGCTTCAAGCTCAGAAGGTACAATACACATTAACATAAGTATAAACACAGAACACCTTCAGACAAAGGCAGGAGACCACTAGAGTCCATAGAAGTCCATAGAAAGAATGCTCATTGTATTGTTGGTCAATGTAGTGCTCCTATACATTAGAAAATTTTGGGAACAATGCTCCCTACATTGGTTAGCAGTGAGAAGAATGCTCCTGTACAGACAGTGATGTGATCATTGGTGTCAGTGGTAGTTTACCCGAGAAACAAGAAGAAAAGCTCCACTGCTTCTATTCCACCAGCTCTGTCACATTGGTGCCAGATCTATGCAGACCCCATCTTGAAAGAAATCAGGGTGAAACTACTCAAGGAATTGCTAGCAACCCAAGGGTTCCACAGAACCTTAGTAGGGAAGGCTGCAGTAACTTCTGGGTCACCAAGACTTTGTAGGGCCAATGCTACTATTCACACTGTGCTTCAGTAGGTCATAAGTTACCATTCCCATAGTGCTGCAGTAGTTAATGAGCCAAAACTCTTAAGCTGTTGTGGTAGATATTGAGATACCATTTCCACTGTGCTGTGATAGAAAACAAGCTTCCATTCCCATTGTGCTGTAGGAGTTAATGAGGCACCATTTCCAATGAGCTCTGGTCATTAAAGAGCCACCATTTCCACTACGCAGCAGTAGTTCCCATTTTGGTATGGTGGTTAATCAGGACTTTGGGTCTCTTCTCCTGCAAAAGGTTATTGTGCATGCTTAATTTTTGATTTGCCATCAATATATATTGTTATCGACCATTAAACAATCATTTTGTAATATAGCAAACGCTTCTTTCAGCTCTATAAAGATGATTACGAAATCTTAAAATATAAACAACTATGAGTGCTGTACACAAGATCTGAGATGGAAGGTTTAATTTCCTTAGTAGTGTTTAGCCAACTTAAACTCCTTTTCGCCTTGATATACAGTATTTTGTCCCGCCAGCAAAGTTGAAACCATTACGTGAAATATTGCTGTAATTTGGAAAGCGGCATAGCCTATTGTTTGTTTTTGTTTTCATGTGTTAGCCCAGCTATTTCTGTCTTCAGGCAGGTTAATAACCAAATCATATTGGATCATATCAGAAGTTACCATAGAAACTTCCTTAGAAGTTAGAAAATTGAGTCTTGAACGTTCCTGAAATATCACATTGTAAAGTTTATTAGCGTTGTGGTCTCTCTGACCTCAACATTGGCAAATGGTTGTTTTTTTTCTACATAACTCTTGTCTGAGCTGGAATCAACCTGCATTTTTGCCTTCATACTGTCTTCAGATAAAAAGGGAAAATGTTGAACCTGGCCAGTAAATATAAACTGCAAGTTGGCCTAAACGAAATAACTATAATTAGCCTTAAGAAAGGTATACAGTATCTTTCAAGAGCCCACTATTACTTATATTTGATACAATAATACATTGTGACATAGCGTGTTTTAATGATTGCAATACTCTCAACAATAACACTTACATAGGATTAAACTACAGTAAATCTATAATGAAGGCCCTCTGTTGTTATATACAGTTGTGCTCATAAGTTTACATACCTGGCACATGGCAGAATTTGTGATTTCCTGGCCATTTTTCAGAGAATATGAATGATAACACAAAAACTTTTCTTTCACTCATGGTTAGTGTTTGGCTGAAGACATTTATTATCAATCAACTGTTTTTACTCTTTTTAAATCATAATGGCAGCAAAAACTACCGAAATGACCCTGATTAAAAGTTTACATACCCCAGTGATTTTGGCCTGATAACATGCACACAAGTTGACACAAAGGGGTTTAAATGGCTATTAAAGGTAACCATCCTCACCTGTGATCTGTTTTCTTGTAATTAGTGTGTGTGTATAAAAGGTCAATAAGTTTCTGGACTCCTGACAGACCCTGGCATCTTTCATCCAGTGCTGCCCTGATGTTTCTGGATTCTGAGTCATGGGGAAAGCAAAATAATTGTCAAAGGATCTGCGGAAAAAGGTAGTTGAACTGAACTGTATAAATCAGGAAAGGGATATAAAAAGATATCCAAGGAAGTGAGAATGCCAATCAGCAGTATTCAAACTCTAATCAAGAAGTGGAAAATGAGGGGTTCTGCCGAAACAAAACCATGGTCTGGTAGACCAACTAAAATTTCAGCCACAACTGCCAGGAAAATAGTTTGGGATGCAAAGAAAAACCCACAAATAACTGCAGGTGAAATAAAGGACTCTCTGGAAACATGTGGTGTGGCTGTTTTAAGATGCACAATAAGGAGGCACTTAAAGAAAGATGGGCTGCGTGGTCGAGTTGCCAGAAGAAAACCATTACTACACAAATACCAAAAAGTTTCCCGCTTACAATACGCCAAACAGCACAGAGACAAGTCTCAAACCTTCTGGCACAAAGTCATTTGGAGTGATGAGACCAAAATTTGGCTTTTTGGCCACAACCATAAACACTACATTTGGAGAGGAGTCAACAAGGCTTATGATGAAAGGTACACCATTTCTACTGTGAAACACGGAGGTGGACAGAAAATTTGGTCAAAATTGATGGCAAGATGAATGCAGTATGTTATCAAAAAATACTGGAGGAACATTTGCATTCATCAGCCAGGAAGTTGCACATGGGACATACTTGGACATTCCAACATCACAATGATCCAAAACACAAGACCAAGTCGACCTGTCATTGGCTACATAAAGTGAAGGTTCTGGAGTGGCCATCTCAGTCTCCTGACCTCAATATCATTGAGACACTCTGGGGAGATCTAAAACGTGCAGTTCATGCAAGACAGCCCAAGAATTTACAGGAACTGGAAGCTTTTTGCTGAACGGAATGGGCAGCTTGTAGGAATATTAAGGGGACCCTGAACCAAAATTATAAAAAAAATGTGTGGGGGTCCCCTAAAATTCATACCAGGCCCTTTAGGTCTGATATGGAAATTAAGGAGAACCCTGCTCCAAATTTAAAAGAAAATGGCGTAGGGGTCCCCCCCAAAATCCATACCTGAACCTAGCAGGCCGCAGGAAAAGAGGGGGGGACGAGAGAGCACCCCCCCTCCTGAACCATACCAGGCCACATGCCCTCAACATGGGGAGGGTGCTTTGGGGTAGGCCTCATCCGCCCAAAACCCTTGCCCAGCGGTTGTGGGGGTCTGCGGGCAGGGGGCTTATCAGAATCTGGAAGCCCCCTTTAACAAGGGGGCCCCCAGATCCCGGCCTCCCCCCATGTAAATTTGTAATGGGTGTACCCCTACCATTTCACAAAAAAGTGTCAGAATGGTAAAAAAGAAGAGACAGCTTGGGATAAGTCCTTTATTAAAAAAAAAAAGGCCCACGATGTCCATTCATCTTCTATCACACCTTCCGACGGACTGAAAAAGAAAAAAAAAAAGCCGCAACCGATCCGCCTCCATGGGAGGCTCCAGCCGTGTGATGCGTCTTCTCTGTGACAGACTTATCTAACTGAGGGCGGGCCACCCGGTGACATAACTGGGGGACCCCATGGCTCCCCCGTGGTGTCAGAGGGGGCGGTGTCACCCGTTTACGTCACCGGCACCTCATGGCAAAGAACTCTCTCAGGATCTTAAAAAAAGAATTGTTGCTCTACATGAAGATGGCCTAGGCAATAAGAAGATTGCCAAGACCCTGAAACTGAGCTGCAGCAAGGTGGCCAAGACCATACAGCGGTTCCACTCACAGGAACAGGCCTCGACATGGTCGACCAAAGAAGCTGAGTGCACGTGCTCAGCGTCATATTCAGAGGTTGTCTTTGGGAAACAGACATAGTCAGTCAGTCAGCCTGCCAGTGCTCAGACCATACACTGCATAAAATTGGTCTGCATGGCTGTCATCCCAGAAGGAAGCCTCCTCTAAAGATGTTCCACATGATGCACAAGAAAGTTTGCTGAAGACAAGCAGACTAAGGACATTCATTACTGGAACCATGTCCTATGGTCTGATGAGACCAAGATAAACCTATTTCATTCAGATAGTGTCAAGCGTATGTGGCGGCAACCAGGTGAGGAGTACAAAGACAAGTGTGTCTTGCCTACAGTCAAGCATGGCGGTGGGAGTGTCATGGTCTGGGACTGCATGAGTGCTGCCAGCACTGGGGAGCTACAGTTCATTGAGGGAACCATGAATGCCAACATGTACTGTGACATACTGAAGCAGAGCATGATCCTCTCCCTTTGGAGACTGGGCGGCAGGGAAGTATTCCAACATGATAATGACCCCAAACACACCTCCAAGATGACCACTTCCCTGCTAAAGAAGCTGAGGGTAAAGGTGATAGCCGGCCAAGCATGTCTCCAGACCTAAACCCTACTGAGCACGTGTGGTGCATCCTCAAACGGAAGATAGAGGAGCGCAAGGTCTCTAACATCCACCAGCTTCGTGATGTCATCATGGAGGAGTGGAAGAGGACTCCAGTGGCAACCTGTGAAGCTCTGGTGAACTCCATGCCCAAGAGGGTTAAGGCAGTGCTGGAAAATAATGGTGGCCACACAAAATATTGACACTTTGGGCTCAATTTGGACATTTGTACTCACTTTTGTTGCTAGCGGTTTAGACATTAATGGCTAGATATAATAAAATATATACAAAAATGTGAGGGGTGTACTCACTTTTGTGAGATACTGTATGTTGGAAGGCAACATGGTTTTTGTGTGTTAATATAAGATGTTTCTGGAAGGTTAAAACCTGAATACACCTGGCCTGGAATGCACCTAGCAGGGTGTTGATAATGAAGGAGTCATGAATGAGAATTTATATCCTAGCAGGATCTTCTCAAGGGCCTCCTGAAGTGAGGAATAAGATCTCCTGGGGGGGTGTGAATTCAAATGTCCTGTTACAGAACATCAAAAGGCCAGCTGTCACTAAAAGATGACCAGGGTCAGAATCAGTGATTCATGGACTATTTGCTGCCGCTAGTGGACACTACAGCATGCTTCCTTAAGGATAGACAACCTCTTTTACAATTTGGCACTGCGTCGCTTAAACTGGTAATTGCGCGGTCATGCAATGTTGTACCCAAACAAAATTTGCGTCGTTTTTAGAGCGTTCCTTTTATGGTATTTGATTGCCTCTGCGATTTTTAATTTTTGCGATATAAACGGAAAAAGACAGAAAATTTTGAAAACAAATGATATTTTTGTTATAAGAAAAATCCAATAAACCCAATTTTAGTCATACATTTAGGCCAAAATGTATTCAGCCACATGTTTTTGGTAAAAAAAATGTCAATAAGCGTATATTTATTGGTTTTTTAAAAGTTATAGCGTCTACAGACTAGGGTAAATTTTCTGGAATTTACGCAGCTTATAGTTTATGACTGCCTATCTCATTTCTTGAGGTGCTAAAATGGCAGGGCAGTACAGACTGCCCCCAAATGACCCCATATTGGAAAGTAGACACCCCAAGGAAATTGCATGTCCGATAGAATAATATTGGATGAACTGTCCTGATCGGCTCTCGAAAGCTCTGTACTAATGTTCAGATTATCGTACGATCGTTTCGAATGCGGCATTTTTCGTGCGATTTTCGGATCGTGTGTACGGGGCTTAATAATATAAGCAAACTATTAAAAGAGCAGTAAGTGAAAATATCTTAACAAATGACCACTAGCACTAACCAATCTTAAAAGATTTGTGTGTACTGCCAGGGCTTTCAGGCTGCTCTTTGGTAGGATTGCCCCCTCTTATATGATCTAACAGGGGATTGAAGGCATATTTAGCTTAACCACATCCATTTTATAATTTAGTTTCCATTTTGTGTTTTTCCCTGTACTCTATTTCACATATTACTAGGTGTGTAATGTAATCTAGTTTCGTTTCTCACATCCCTGTTATCTTTATTGTTTCGTTTCCTGTAAAGCATGTGATTTTTCAAAAATAATTAGTTTCACTTTTGTCATAAATTTTTTCTGTATTTTAATTTGTATGACACGGTCAAGGGGCAGTAGTTTCTGAAAGCCCCCTTTAAATATTCACACCAAAGAATAAAGATTAGATTTGCTCGGCGCGACTTTGTCAGTTTTTTATCATTGTCTCAATGGGCTAATCTCAAAGGCCTGTGGGGATTGTAAGGTACACCTTATGCAGACTTATCAAGGGTCTAAAAATATCCCTAGACAACCTACATCTCCCTACACCCCTGTCCTCACTGTTCATCCTGCCAGATTAAAAAATGAACACTTGTTATTTGACAAATCAGGTATCATGCAGGAAATGCAGCAAGCATTGTCATTTAGGATCATTTACAACTCTGCCTTCACTATTCTGTAAAACACACATTATGGTCTATTAAATAACCCTGCATCTTCTTTTTAAATTCAGTATTGATAACATTCTAAACACAGTTACCTTTTAATTACATGATGGGTGAAGTTGTGAATGTTACTAGTGAAATTCCTGAATGATAAAATTCCACTTGTCTCCATTGGAAGATCGTGTGACAGGGTGACAACATAGAATTAAAGATATGTCACCAGCACACCAGGGATCTCCAATTAGGGTCCAACACTTTATATTATGATGACATCACAGCAAAAATAAAGAGTGACATTTCGGGGGCCATGCAAGACCACTTCGTTAGGCATGTAGGCAGCCAAGCAGCCAGGGTGACAACACAAGAGCACAACTGGGACACAGGCACAACGAGTTGTCACCCTAGAACAAGAAGTGTCTGAACAAGGAGCTTCAAAGCAGAATCAAAATATGTCATTTTGATAAAACCTGTAGATTTAAATTTATTGGAAGCGACTTAAAATGATATGCTAGTGCTTATGAGAGATTTTATTGATTGGGTATACATAATAATTAATTAATTAATTTGATGCAACAAAAACAAACAAAACATATGAAAGGTAAAAAACAAAATGCACGTGCCTCTTTTCGCATATCACCAGTCAGGAGAAGATGTCCGTTTGCCAATACCCTGATTAATCTTACAAGTTCTGCATTAGGTAAATATTGCAGTTGCATTCCCAAAGGTTTTCCTCTTCATAATATCACTACTTTTCTGCTGCTCTGTGTTGCTGCCATGCAGCTGCAGCATTAACTTTGTAGTAACAGAAGTGTCCAGTAAATGGAGACAACTGTTTTTTTTATGTATTCCTGACCTACTTATGTATCCATTAGATGTATTTTTACTTCCTGCATGTTCTTTTACATCAATATCCCCTAATTCATAAAGACTGCTGCCAGTCTACAGTCACCCTACTGGGCTTAGCTAAGATATAAGGTATATATGAATAGAAAAACCTGTTGTGATTATTGTGGAACTTTACTTTGTAAAGGACTTTAAGTCCCTACCCACCACCACCACCACCAACAACCACTTTTTTTCAGCAATAATAGTAGTTTTTCCTTTTGGGTGAGGGGGCACTATTTTTTGTTGTCCTTTTTTTTTTTTTTTTGGCAGCAGGAGAGCAGAGCTGGATCAGGTCATCAAGAACCACATTACTTAAACCAGAAAAGACAGCCATGTGAGGTGACCTCCAAGATGACCATCTAACCATCTGAGGTGGCGCAGGAAACGGGCTATGACACCTGAGCAGCAAATCACTGCAGTATGCTTTTAAGTATGTTTTATGAAGAAAACCGAGCATAACAGCTAAGGGGGAATGGGGAGAATATGTGTTTAGGTGTATACAGTCTTTAGACCAGCCATTCTCAACCAGGATTCTGTGGAACCCTAGGGTTTCTCCAGAGTTTGCTAGGGGTTCCTTGATCCATGGCTGATTGACCTCCCATCTGATGGAGAAGATACTGCTGGCCAGTTAATTCTTCTGATCCAGCAATTAGCTCCCCTGCACAGATTCACATAGGAATGCCCCATCTTGAGTCCACTCAAGGTTTTGATTTTACCTGCAGTAGTAATAGAGGGGGAGTTTTTTGACCCCTGAAGTGCATTGTTTTTTTTTGTTTTTTTTTTAGTGCAATACCAATAAATGAATTTGGACTTTTATCTTTTGGTCTAGTGTTCCTACATTTTATGCAGTATAGGAAGGGTGGCATTGTGTCTGTAACGGGGGGATTCTTTCCACTTACCACTGATCTAAGTAGCATTTTCCCCACTGTTCCTTGATTTTAACAGGGGTTCCCTGAACCGAAAAATCATTTTAAGGGTTCTCTCCTCTCTTCTGGGCTAAAAAAAAAAAAAGTTTGAGAAAGACAAATCATGCGTACTTCCCTTTGACATTGAAAGATGTCCAGCATTGTCACAAGCACAGAACTGGCAGAAACCAGTGGGAGTCAGGTACACCCGTCTAATGTCCATAGGCGTCTGGTCAGAATTGGTCTTCATGGAAAAATTGTGGCCAAAAAGTCATACCTCTGACATGGAAACAAAGCTAAGAAACTCAACTATGCATGAAAACATAGGAACTGGGGTGCAGAAAAATGTTAGCAGGTGCTCTGGCCTTATGAGTCAAATTTGAAATTTTAGGTTGTAGCAAAAGGCAGTTTGTTAGCCGAAGGGCTTGAGAATGGTGTCTGCAGGCAACAGTGAAGCATTGTGGCGGTTCCTTGCAAATTTGGTGCTGCATTTCTGCAAAAAGAAGTTGGACATTTATTCAGGAACAATGGTGTCCTCAATGCTGATAAATACAGGCAGATATTTATTCATCATGCCATACCATCAGGGAGGCTTGTAATTGGCCCCAAATTTACTCTGTAGCATGACAACAACCCCAAACATACAACCAATGCCATTAAAAACTATCCTCACTGTAAAGAGGAACAGGAGTCCTGGAAGTAATAGTTTGGCCCCCACAGACCCCTGATCTCAACATCATCAAGTCTGTCTGAGATTACATAAAAAGACAGAAGGATCTGAAGCAGCCTACATCCACAGAAGATCTGTGGTTAGTTCCCAAGATGTTTGGAACAACCTACCTGCCAAGCTCCTTCAAAAAATGTGTGCAAGTATACCTAGAAGAACTTACGTGGTTCTGAAGGCCAAATATTGATTTGGATTTCTCTTTAGTTCATTTACTTTTCATTTTGTTAATTGGTAAAAAAAATAAACTAATAACACTTCTATTTCTGAAAGCATTCTGTATTTACAGCATTTTTTCACACCTGCATAAAACTTTTGCTTAGTAGTGTATGTGCCTATAAATCTATAGTAAAAAACGTTTCTCTTTTTTAGTATTGGATAGTGTAGGGAATGGTTAGAATGCGTGTTAAGGGACTGACTTTCGCCGGAGTTACGGCGAACTTTCAGAATGAACGCACTTGCACACTCACGGACAAGTCCATTCATTTTGAACATGACTTGGGAACGACGGGACTAGAAAAGGAAGTGAATCTCGCCGCTTTTATCGGCGAGATTGACACCTTGCGAGTCCCGTCGTGGGGCATCCCAGGCCCTTAGGTCTGCCATGGATTTTAAGGGGATCTCCCTACGCCGAAAAATCGGCATGGGGTCCCCCCAAAATCCATACCAGACCCCGATCCGAGCACGCAGCCTGGCCGGTCAGGAAAGGGGGTGGGCACGACCGAGCGCCCCTCCCCTCCTCCTGAACCATACCAGGCCGCATGCCCTCAACATGGGGGGTGGGTGCTTTGGGGGAGGGGGCGCCCTGCGGGGTCCCCCCCACCCCAAAGGACCTTGTCCCCATGTTGATGAGGACAAGGGCCTCTTCCCGACAACCCTGGCTGTTGGTTGTCGGGGTCTGCGGGCGGGGGGCTTATCGGAATCTGGGAGCCCCCTATAACAAGAAGGCCCCAGATCCCGTCCCCCCACCCTATGTGAATGAGCATGGGGTACATGGTACCCCTACCCATTCACCTAGGGAAAAAGTGTCATTAAAAAAAAACACACTACACAGGTTTTTGAAGTAATTTATTAGACAGCTTCGGGTCTTCTTCCGGCTTCGGGGGTCCCTCCGGTTCGTCTTCTCCCGGCGTCCGGTTTCTTCTTCTCCGCTCTCTCTGGCCTCTTCTCCCAGTGTTCCAGTTCTTCGGCCGGCTCCTCCGCTGTCTTCATGCCGCTCTCTTGCCAGCGGAGGTCCGGACTTCTGGCCTCTGGGCTTCTTCTCTCTTCTCTTCTTCCCATGTAGACACGATGGTCTCTCTGGCTGGAATGGTCTCTGAGAGCTCCGATGTGGCTTATATAGGCGGAGACCCCGCCCCCTTATGCCGTCACAGTCCCTGGGCATGCTGGGACTGTGACGGCATAAGGGGGCGTGGTCAACATCACCCGGTGACCACGCCCCCTTATGCCGTCAGAAACTGAGTCCGGCGGACTAACATTTAAAGCATGTTTCAAATCTAGGTACGGCGGACTTTTGGGTAAAAAAGTCAGCCGGAGCCTACACACGGTCGGATTGTCCGGTGGACTCTGGTCTGCCGGACCAAGTATGCCGGAAAGTCCGACCGTGTGTACGCGGCATTACTTTCACTTTGCTCCTCCAATCATTTCACCCCCTTCATCCCCCCTTCCTCTGTCTGCTTATTTCTCCCAGTACAATCCTGCAATTAGATTCTCCTTACACCATCTTGTTTCCCATCTCCTCATCCATATCTCTTCTGTTTTTCTTCTGATCTCTGCTCTCCCCACAGCAAACCTCACTGCAGCCTCCCAAACTCAGCGCTGGACATGCTACAGGCACCCTTCCATTACAGCTTACTTTTTAGTTTTTTCTATTCTGGAACTATCCTGTGACCATCATTCACCTTGCACATTCTCTGCAGCTATTTACTCTGCTCTTTATTAACACTGCAGGGGCTCATTCACTCTACTGCAGTAACTGGCTTATTTTCACACTGGAAAAGCCAGTCACTACAATGGCATATATAGAATACAATTGTTTATTTGTGCCCCATTTCCAGTGCAATGCAGCCCAGAGGCGATAAAATGCAGACATGCTGAACAGGCCCTTACTACCCCACCACCTTCATGTTTTCACTCTTTCCTTATCCCTGATTTCACTTTTTTTTTTCTATCTATAATTCAAATGTTATTACGCAAGGGCCAGTTCACACTAGTAGCGGTGCAAATTTGCTGCAAATCTGCACCACATCTAATTCGCAAACCTGTTCATGCAAACTGATTACGCAGTAATATTACCCCCTCACCACCTGTCAAACACCAGCAATGATAGACACACATGGTATCAACCCTTTTCAGGCCCCTTCCTTCCTCAGTTCCGGTTCACACTGGTGTGATGTGGGAAACCCTAAAAATTCAGTGCCGTTCCCGCATCTCAGACTGATTCACATTGACATCTGCGAACCACTGGGGATGTCAATGTTAAGTTACTGACACCCCCAGATTGGTTTGCAGATTGCAGTGCGAACTGTCAAATGGTGCAGGAATTGGATCGCATAGTTGTGAGCACCCATGTGATCCAATTCCAGTGCGGACTAAAAAAAAGGGACCTGCACTATATTGGTGCGAATACAATGCATGTGCAAATTACATGCGATGTCTGGCATCAAACCAGTGTGAACCCAACCTCAGAGCCCCACTACTAAGGATGGGCTCGGGTGTGTTCGCACACTCCACGTGCAGAGCCTGCCAGGAGGTGGGCACGGCACTGCGCTAATCACAGGCAGTGAGACATTTTCCCGATGTGCGGCTGCAGAGATCGGGAAATGTTTCACTGCATGTGATTAGCGCAGCATTACATAACTCCATATTACTCCACATTACATACATTGGCCCTAATCTCTCCTCCACAGGGGGGGGCATATTGGGGTAGTGGTGGTGGTGGTGGTGGTGGGGGGGCCCAGTTTGCAAACTTCGCCCTGGGCACTGGATGTGCTTGTCCCAGCACTGCAAGTCGCATTCCATGTCCCAGCAGTGTGAACCGAGCCTTAAGGCCTCCTTCACAAGGGCATGTTTAGGCGTACGCCTGTGCGAGGACCATGTTTACTGCAAGGGGATGCACAGGTGCTCCATGCATCCAGGTAGATGCAGTCCCATGGATTTCAATTGGGAAGCAGCGGCTGTACAGAAACAGCCCCTGCTCCCAATTTGACATCCGTTAGGGTGCGGGTCTACAAAGACACACTTTATGAATGAGGCCTAAAAAGACATCACATACAAATGACAATAACTTCACATACATAGTAACCGCATTGTACAAAATGTTTCTTGTTAATTTGCATTTTTTGCTATTCATTTGTATAAGTAATAGCAAAAAAGTACTGTTGATACTAAATGAGGATTGTGAACAAATGCAAACATCAGTCTGGCTTCTGGTAAAGGCTGCTTCCATCTCTGAATCTGCCCCCAACCACTAACGTAATTTTGTTTTTCATAACAAAACAAACCTAATGCCGCGTACACACGATCGCACATTCCGACAACAAAATCCATGTTTTTTTTCCAACGGATGTTGGCTTAAACTTGTCTTGCATACACACGGTCACACAAATCTTGTCGGAAATTCCGAACGTCAAGAACGCGGTGACGTATAACACGTACGACTAGCCGAGAAAAATGAAGTTCAATAGCCAGTGCGGCTCTTCTGCTTGATTCCGAACATGCGTAGAATTTTGTGCGTCGGAATTGTGTACACACGATCGGAATTCACAACAACGGATTTTGTTGTCAGAAAATTTGAGATCCAGATCTCAAATTTTGTTTACTGAAAATCCCGACGGAAAATGTCCGATGGAGCCTACACACGGTCGGAATTTCCTACAACAAGCTTCCATCGAACATTTCCCGTCGGAAAATCCAACCGTGTGTACACGGAATAAGGCTTTGAGAAAGGTGACTGACCTTCCTGTACTGAGGTTAACTCTACAGTACTTTGACACAGGCGCCAGATCTTGTGTAGCAAATGATGCACGCTACATGCCACACAATCCACAATCCAAAATCCAAATGAGCTCCGATAACCCTACATCCAGTGGCGGCTGGTGCTCCATTTTTTTTTGGGGGGGGGGGCAAACAAACCACTCCACACCTATTATTGTAACATAATAAAAATATGAACCTGTAAATCAAAGCCCAACAGAAGATGAAAGCCAAAGTGGTCAACTCATCCGCGCAGCCATAGAAAACTGTCGCACAAGTGGCTCCTCACTCAGCAGGCCCTGACCTATACAACCAGCCCACAAATCTCACCCTCTGATTTTTCCGATGACGGGACACATTAAAGTGACAAATATAACCTTTATATAACGTGCCACCTCCACGCTCTCATCGGGAACAATCTGTGCATAGGGGGAAGAGGAACATTCACACCACCATTCACAAATACCATCATCATTAACTCTCTACTGTCCTCACAATCATCATTATACAAGAAGTTACACATCTGCAACGTTGTTACTAGACAAAAAAAAAACCCATTGAAATGCGTGCGTCTGGCACACTGCATATAGATTAGGGGCCGGACGCATGGATTAGGGAGACGACACCCCTGCGCCCCTAATGGAGCGGCCGCCACTGCCTATATCATTGTGTGATATTTGAAGGCATATTTAGCTTAACCACATCCATTTTACAATAATCAGTTTCCATTTTGTGTTTTATACTGTACTCTATTTTACAAACAGCTGTGTTACTGTCTATTGTTCTTGTTATCTTTTCCTAATTTAGTTTCTCATATGATACTTCCAATTTCTCGTAAAGCACGTGATTTCCCAGAGATGGCGTTGTATGAATATTTCTGTTGAGTTTCGGTTTGTCATAAATTTTGCTTGCATTTGATTGGATAATCTGTATTAACGTTCAGGGGGCTGTACTTTCTCACAATACCCCCTTTTATATTCACTGAGACAGAAAAAAGATTTAGATTTGCTCGGAGAGACTTTGTCATTTTTTTAAATCATTGTCTCAATGGGCTAATCTCACAGGCCTGTGGGAATTGTAAGGTACACCTTATGTAGAAGTATCGAGAGTCTAAAAATACCCCTAGACAATCTACATTCCTAACAGCTTGGGTGCTCGTCCGGAATTGATCATAATATGTCCGGTGAGCTAAATTTATATCTATTTTTCTCTTGCCGTGATTTATTTAGAGATCGATTTCTTTAAAGGGACCTGTAATTCATTTTTAGACCTTGAAAAGTTTAATTGCTCTGAGAATCTTTTCCTAGTTTTGTCTCTCAAATGATACTTCCAATTTCTCGTAAAGCACGTGATTTCCCAGAAATTACGTTGTATGAATATTTCTGTTGAGTTTCGGTTTGTCAAAAATGTTGCTTGCATTTGATTGGATAATCTGTATTAACGTTCAGGGGGCTGTACTTTCTTACAATACCCCCTTTTATATTCACTGAGACAGAATAAAGTTTGAGATTTGCTTGGAGAGACTTTGTCATTGTTTTTTTATCATTGTCTCAATGGGCTAATCTCACAGGCCTGTGGGGATTGTAAGGTACACCTTATGCAGAGGTATCAAGGGTCTAAAAATACCCCCAGACAATCTACATTCCTAACAGTATTCCATTAAATATATTAATAATTGATTCTCCAAATAAAAATAAAAACTAGAATCTAAAGTCAGTCATAGGTGGTTTGCATCTCGGCAGGTTAGATCAACTTGGGAACAACCAGGCTGTCAGATTTTGTATGCGATTTTTACCAGCAGCTATAGCCACTAGCAAAAATCACTGTGGGTTTTCCCCGCATCTGGGAGAACACAATGGCTCTGCAGGAGGGCTTCCTCCAACAACATTGTTTATGGGGGAATCAAGCAATTTTCTATGCCTGGCTTAACAGGATTCACTACAAGTTCCATATATTTAAAGTGAACCTGTATATATGATACCCAATTATGGCTATGTGTAACGGTTTGTACAGCTGCATAATTGCTTTGAACATATCCAATCATTTTTGCCTCTATGTCCCTTGTATCCTTAAAAAGATGCCTATTTAAAGTCCAGCTCCAGGATATTAGCACATGTTCCTGGTCCTTAGTCTCCTGGGATCCTCACGTCACATCTCCCAAGAGGCTGCAGGACCAGAGACACCGAGGGGCCGGAGGGTGGGCCTCGCACATCATCAAAAGTTAGCTGGCTATATCCAGAAGAGGAAAAGAATCAGGACAGCCAGCTGAAAAGAATCAGGATTGCAGCACTGGAGCCAGGCTATGTCACCCAAACCTGGGATTCGGTGTGGGAAAACACTGGATTCGCTGTGCGGGTGAGGATGTATTTTGAAGATATTTGTTACAAATTATCTTTATACCAAACATAACAGGGAGCATCCTTAACCAATATACTGAAAAACCTATATTGCGAACACAAAGCCAAGAAGTCCATACTCATAAAATGCTGCAATTAAGTATTAAGGGCATCCATAGGATAGCTTCACGCATATCATGGTATGGTAGGTAACAACTTCATCAGAAGCTGTACGCTAGACAAGAGAGCGTAAGCCAAAATTGGAAATGTCACTGGTTGTGATTGACAGGTTGTTCTGCATAACCCCAGTGACCAGGAGACCCTAGAATAGTGATGGCAAATCTTGGCACCCCAGATGTTTTGGAACTACATTTGCCATGATGCTCAACTACACTGCAGAGTGCATGAGCATCATTGGAAATGTAGTTCCAAAACATATGGGGTACCAAGGTTCGCCACCACTGCTCTAGACTGTGGTACCTACAGAGGTATTCACCAATTTTTACAAATGAGGATGCAGACACAATGGGACTCAGCTAAAGGTGGGCCAAAGTTTATTTCAATTATTTACAGCAGAAGGTATTTAAAGGTACTTGCTTTAAAGCAAGTATGCCATGGAGAGAACAATGCTGAAAGGTATAGAGTGCAGACACCTACCCTGCCATTATGCCAGAATACCAAGCCATTCTGACAGTTCCAGATGTCAAAACCTGCCTGCTCCTTCCTGCTTATGCCCATTGGCCTATGACTATGATGGGCTGCCACGATGACCAGGGGAACGTGGAAGTGGGGGCAGAATGGTCTGGAATTCTTATGAATGAATGAATGTGTGATTTGTAAAGCGCGGCAAATGCGAACTGAATCACCTCAAGGCGCTTATATAATGGCGGGGACTTGGAAGCTGCCACAGAGTGACACAGCCCTACCGAGTTGGACTCAACAATGCCTGCTGCCATTAACATTGGATTGGAAGTACTATGTTGATAAATGATGATGTAAGTGCTGAGCTCCAACCTTCCAGTATGAAATGGTTGCTAGACTTGCATTATAATTGCTGCAGGTGAATTCTGCTACTACTCCAAACATACTGGGAAGATGGGCTAGACAAACCAATTTCGTACCATGGCATTGTCACCATCCAAATTATTCTGATAGTAAAAAAGAAAGAAATACCCCCCTTTTTATTGGCTATAGACTAGAATGCATATATCATACTCAAGGGTGCTGCTAGTCTGGTCCAGCCAAGGATCTCCAGAAAATGCATCTTTCCAAAAAGCATGGCGAAGTAATTCAGTCCATGTAATCCTGCAAAACAAAATACCGTATATACTCGAGTATAAGCCGAGTATTTCAGCACGTTTTTTTGTGCTGAAAGTGCCTCCCTCGGCTTATACTCGAGTCAAGCACTTTTCTGGTGCAAAGAATGACATTTTCCGAACCGACTTTGGGGCCCCGTATCTCGGGGCCACTTGGTGCTAGGAACCCCAGCTTGGATATGTTGTAGCACTAATTCCACTGGGTTTGCACACCAAATTTGGGGTTCCTAGCACAGAGATACAGGGCCCCAAAGTCGGTCCACTGTGTCCACCTGCAGCAATGTCATTTTGGGACCCTTTGGGTCCAGAGACCCCAAATTTTGGCTGAAGCTAGGGGGCATCTAGGAACCCTTAACTACCGAGTTTGAAGTTTGGGGGACCTGTGGCTGCAAATGGGCACAGTGAGGCTGCAAATGGGCATTGTTGACCCTCTTTTCCACTTACAGTAGCTGTGCATTTCTCACCCTAGGCTTATACTCATTTTTTTTGTGGTAAAATTAGGTGCCTCGGCTTATATTCGGGTCGACTTATACTCGAGTATATACGGTATGCATTTTAAGATGCATCATAGAATGCTTTTTAAAGCTGAATCCCAAACAGATATCAAAACAAAAAAGCAGATAAGTGGGCATAAAAAAATAAATATTTCAAATGCAGTTACCTGGCTAAGGCCTCTTGCACACAGATGTAATAATTTACTGATGTTTTTACTCAGGATCTTGTTGACAGAAAGATCCTAAATAAAATGTTTCATAAAGACCGCACATAAATGTGCATACAATTCTTTTTCATCCTCTTCCAATTGCCAGTGTTGCAATACGGTTGTGTATACACACATATACATGTGTAAATTAGAACATTTTACATTTGAATGCTTTATTCTTTTTTTATGCCTCTGTACTCATGGCTGTATTATTAATCTTTACACATCTGTGTGTGTTGTTCCATAGACCATAATGTGCCTGTGTTCAGATCAGTAAAAAATGTGACATTATTTAATCCCATGTGCAAGATGACAACATCTTTATAAGTCTCTAGGACCGAGTGGCACGAGGGCAAGCACTAGCAGCCAGTCAGTCTCCACTGCAAAGCACAGTGCTGTCAGTTTAACAGAGCAAACATTCATACAGGGGGAGAAAGAAGGGATGCCTCATATTTAGGCTCCTGCTCCTTAGTAGTCCAATCAGAAAGCTGGATATGTATCAGAACTTGACTATCCTGTTTAAAAGCATTTCCTGTATAAGAAAACTGGCTGAAGAGAATTCAGAATATTTTCTGAAGTTGGAAGACTATTAAAATAACATGGTTTCGCTATGTATTATCTGCTCACCTGGAATTACGCTTCAGGCTGCATTCACACCTGAGCGTTTTCAGCTCATAAAACGCTCGTAAAAATGCCTGAAAACCACCCAACAAGCAAAATCCCATTTCAATGGCACCTGTTCACATCTGAGCGTTTTGTCACCTAAAGCAAAACGCCTGAAAACTGCCCTAAGCTCAAAAAAGAACATGAGCTTCTTTGGGGCAGGTTACAGGTGTTTTTCTGCCTTTTTCATTGGTGACCTGAACAAAATTGCGAAAAAATTGCGGTAGAATCTAGGTAAAATCGCTGTAAAAACGCACAACTTTGAAACGCTCAGGTGTGAATGCAGCCTAAATTATGTTGAAGAACCTAATTAAATGCGAACAAACTATGTAATTCCACAAAGCACAACAGCAGCAAAGGTTTAAATAATGGAAAGTTCTGCCCTTGGAAACAATCAAGTTTTCCATTCTGGTTCATACTTTTGCGTACTGCTACCAGATAAGAGCTAATTATTTCCAGAAAGGAAGAAACCATTTCACTCGCTTTTTACGTAATAAGCGTATAGCATTAACATGCACTTATTCAGTGTTTATGTTTTTTTAATGCACCTATGATATATATATATATATATGAAGGCCAGTATGGTGGCCTGAAATTATGGGAGGAGTCCGGGGGGTATTTAAGCAGACCACCCATGATGGTCTGTGTCGGTTCCAGTGCATGGTATTACGTAGTTAGGCTGACTCGGCCAACTCACTGCGTGTCCCTGAGTTGGTGCTTTCGAGACCCAGGGTGTTGCAGTACCCCTTTTGTAAGCTTACGTCGACCGTTCCACGCTCGCCGTCGCAGGTAGGACTTGTTGTTACCGTTCCTACCGAAACGTTGGTTATCATGTTCACCTCCGTAAACCGCCCCTATGGCTTTGTAGGTCTTACTATGTCATTCGCATGTATTCGTACTTACTGCCTAGCTCTGTTCCTCATTTGAGCCCAGTCGCCGTAACGACTCATGGTAACCCTCCGATCTGCACCATTAGTATATAGCTGACTAGGCGATACAAACCATATGAATAGCACATAAAGCCACTTATAAATCAGGTCGCATCACCGGCGCATGGTCCCGAACCTGTGTCCCACACACCACACCTCCTGCTAAACCCCCACTCCACCTACTGACCCCCTACACCTCCTACGGAACACTCACTTCACCTAACTGATGCCCTACTCCTCCTACTAGATACCAAGCACTCACCAAACAGCCGATCCGAATCTAGTCACAGCATCGGCTCTATGATTCGGATCCTCGGCAAAACAAGCCTCTTCAACCACCATCACCGTCAGTCAATCCGAGTCTAGTCATATCATCGGCACAACGATTCGAACCCGGTACACAAGCTCCCTGGTCACCTTACATCCACAGCCAATCCGAGTCTAGTCGCATGATCGGCGCAATGATTCGGATCCTCAGCAATACAAACTTCAAAGTATCAGATCCATTTAACACTTCTTACTACCGGTTCGTAGTTCGGATTAGTTTTATACATTTTTTTTTTACACAATTCGTATCAGAGTCATCTCGCTTCAAACCGATTCGTAGCAGACATCTACGTTCAAACCATTGTCTACCATGTTCCCCATTTCGTAAAACTGTCGTCACCTCATGTCGTAAGTCCCTTGCCTCATTTTCACTGCTTCGTAGTAGTTGCACCATATCATTCGTATGTATTTGTACGCGTTCGTTGGGATTCATACCTCATTCAAGCCCAGTCGCAACTCAAGGCAGCCCACTGCTCTAGACCATTCGTTTCTAGCTGCCTAGCAGGCACGAACGTTACGAGTCACGTAAACCACTCTCACTACAGCCGCTTCCAAATCAAATCGCATCAGTGGCATATGTCCCAGACCCTTTCGCCCAAAAATACCACACCTCCTACGACACCCCTACAAACATACTCACATAATACAGCCGATCCGAGTCTTGGCGCATCATCAGTGCAACAATTCGGATCCTTGGCACTACAAAACACCAACAGCCGATCCGAGTCTAGTCGTATCGTCGGTGCAACGATTCGGATCCTTACCACTACAAAACATCAACAGCCCATCCGAGTCTAGTCGCATCATCAGCGCAATTATTCGGATCCTCGGCAATACAAACTTCACCAACCGATCCGAGTCCAGTCGCATCACCGGCTCAACGATTTGGATCCTTCACAAAACAAACACCACCAGTCCCCACACCCCAGCCCGGTTTAAACTAGTCGCATCGCTGATACGAATACAGTGGTGCTTACGATTCAGATCCCCGGCAATTGGAACTTCACCAACCGATTTGAGTCCAGTCGCATCACCGGCTCAACGATTTGGATCCTTCACAAAACAAACCCCACCGGTGCTCACACCCCAGCCTGGTTCGAACTGGTCGCATCGCTGATACGAATACAGTGGCACTTATGATTCAGACCCCCGGCCTTATGTTCTTTATCAAGCATAAACATACACTTCTCACTCCATCTATTTGTACAATCTTGCGCAGGTCATTCCTACACACTCAATATTCCGCTAACTTTGTTTTCGTCTTTCTAATAAGGCTGCTTACTTGCAATCTCTGCAAGCATTTCTTCAAGTGACTCAGATCGGCTACTCAGCATCTCCAGTACCAACTCGGCTGCTCACCTATTCTCTGTTGCTTTCCCCTTTTAGGTCAGTAGAGCTCCAGTTGGTCCATCCTGCACCAGTATTAAAAAAAAAAAAAACATTGTCGAGGGCTTGCATCTTCACCAGGGGGCAAGCTACTGCCCCGGACAGCTCTTTGCAACTCCCCTTCTCAAAACAAACTTCCTATGTCACCTTACTACAGGTTCCTGGTCAACCCAGTTCTGGACCCCAACCAAAACTTCACAACTAGGGCATGAAGTCAGGTGTGTAGTTCAAAGGGATCCCCTCTTTCTCTTAAACAATCTTTTCACTACATATTTTTACTTCACATACACAATTCGACTTGCTCCTGAGGCGTTAGTAACTGTCACATACTTCGGTGCACTTCACTCTGTTTTCAAAGCAAGATCCTTCACCACGCAGACAAGGTCGCCTAACGTCTAGCTTGCTGGCAGTGCAAGCGTTAGCAGACCGAACATATGTCATTTAACTACAGATCGCAACATTCCTACTTAGAATACCAGACTTCAGCTATCCGCCCCAGTCTGCCCTGGAGGGCTCTGGTACATTAGTCTGTGCCGAGCACAGACGGACACCCGAGCTATCGGTTACCTAGCCAGTCACCTCCTGGCTCACCTCAGTTATCACGCATTCTTTTGAGTTTTCTAAAGTCACACTCAACAGCGCTCGCACGCAAACTAGCTGTCACTACGGCTGTCGTTCCTTGTCCTGTTCTTCTTGTTTTCCTTCTGCCCTTCCATCTTATCTACCCAAACGCATCTATCCCCTCCTACCTTTGCAGCTTACCTTAAACATATGCATTTCCCCTCCTTGCTTTTAGCTGACGCCGTGTCGCAGGCCGACAGCGATGACTTCGCCTCTGCCCTGCCGTCACCCTTTGCGGGCTCAGCAAGCGGTGGCTCACAGTCTCACAGAGCTTGGACCATTACAAAAAAAAACAAAAAACAAGCTCACAGCAGAACTGTGTCACAAGAGTATTTCCTACCCTGCCACAGCTAGGAAAGCTGAGCTTTTTAGGCTGCTGTTTCCGTCAGTGGCAGCCCTACCAGGCACCCAGGAATCACTGCAGTCTATTTTCTTAGCGAATACTCAGCTGCACTCCTTTTTTTTTTAACAGAAAAGTTTTTATTTGTCTCCAGAAGGAGAACATTTAAACATACAAACATAAGAATAAAAAAACCAGAGTGCTGCTACACAATAGGTATATACAATTATGGTGAATAATTTCAAATCAGAAGATTTTAGTCGTCATAATACAGAGTTGTGTATGATTCATGATATATGTATAAGAGTACATCCGTAAATACAAAATTTATTCGCTTATACAATTTTCCTGTATCAACTGCCAGCTGACAATACCCTCAGCTGAGAAGTCAGGTGGTAATGTTAACCATTTTTTAGGGTACCTAAAAATGAATTATGGCGGGTCAAGAATTCGAAGAATGGGGGGGGGGGGGGCAGGAAGGGAACTGAGGGAAGGGAAAGGGGGTTCACTAACCGTCCCACAAGTTATGTTAATCTTACTGCTTAGACCATGCTCCCCAAACCTTTGAGAACTTCTTAGGGCACTTGCGGTTAATATAGGTGAGTTTATAGAGTGGCAGTGTGGAGTTTACTAAGGCTTTCCATTGGGGGACCGTGGGAGGGTTCTGGCTGCTTCCATTTAATCAGGATAGCTTTCCTAGCATAAGACGAGGTATAAAATACAAACAGTCTTTTATGGGTATTAGTTATGAGGTTATCAAATACTCCCAAAAGTAAAACAATCAGGTTCACTTGTATATGCAGGTTACCCACCGTATTAATAACGTCTACCACCTCTGACCAAAACTGTTGTATAATAGGTCACGACCAGACAACATGTATAAAGGTACCCAGCTCCCCATTACACTTCGGGCATCTGTCTGATAGTGTCGGATATATTTTAGATAATATGTGCGGCGTACAATACGCTCTGTGGAGGAATTTGAGCTGAATATAGCGATCTCTCGCTGAAACCATGAGGGGAATGTACTTTTGTACTCCTTCCTCCCAAACATCAGCTGCAAGGGCAGGCAAATCCTTTTTCCACTTGTCAAAGAGCTTGGTCTCCCCAGTCGGCTCCTCACCTAGTATCCACAGATATAGGGAGGATAAAATGCGATCCACGTTTCTGGAGATCAGGAAGGTCTCTACCCCGTGTGACTGTAAAATAATCCCCGACGGGTATTGGGCCTGTATTGCATGGCGCAGTTGCAAATATCGAAATAGCATTCGTGAGGGGAGTTGAAAGTCATTTTTTAATTTATCATAGGGAAGGATCCTCCCCCCTGACATTATTTGTTGTAGTATCTTAACCCCATGT
This sequence comes from Lithobates clamitans, assembly GCA_037952925.1. Lineage (NCBI taxonomy): Eukaryota > Metazoa > Chordata > Amphibia > Anura > Ranidae > Lithobates > Lithobates clamitans. Next base: position 7,124 of record JBBGZY010001757.1, on the reverse strand, counting down.
CCTGCCCACAAGGCCGGGTCTGGGACTGTTTGAAGATGCTTTAGTTTTGGATTACCCCATAGTGGTGTGTACAGGGAGATAGTATTCGGTCCAGTGAGTTTCCTCGACATTTGCTCCCAAACTCTAACCATCAAGTGCATTGGAGTTGTCATATCTGGGTGCGCTCTGGGGCCCCTAAACACCAAATTACTCAACGCCGAGTAGGATCCCAATATAGCGGCCTCCAGGTTGACCGCTGGATTGGACTTTGGCTGGGAGAACCACCAGCGGACAGTTACAACAACCGCTGCCCAGTAATATTTTTTAAAACAAAGGAATGCCAGACCCCCCAACGACAAGGGGAGCTGTAAGGTGGTCCGGGCAACTCTAGGGGTTCGTACTCCCCTCACAAATGTGTTAACTATTTGATCCAACTTGGAAAAAAAGGAATTAGGGATGGGAACAGGGGTATTGCAAAAAACATAGAGGAACTTGGGGAGGAAAGTCATCTTAAGAAGTTTAAATTTGGGGCCAAAGTTAAATCGTTCAAGGACCTGCCATAAGAACTCCCACTCAACCGAGTCGAAGGCCTTCTTGGCGTCCAGAGAGGCCACCACACCCGGGAGGTCCATTTTCTCTGCAAGATATATGTTAGTATATAGTCGACGTAGGTTAATGTCGATACCTTTGCCCGGCATGAAGCCCGTCTGGTCGCTGTGAATTATAGAGAGGATGACCGAATTGAGCTTAGTTGAGAGTATTTTAGTGGTTATCTTGGCATCCACATTTAAAAGCAATATGGGGCGATATGAGGCACATGACGTGGGGTCCTTATTAGATTTGGCTATAACCACAATAACCGCCTCGGACATAGAGGGAGGGAGGCAACCCTCTTGTAGCATTGTCAGGAACAGGTTGTGGAATTTAGGGACAAGAAGTTCACTGTTTGCTTTATAAAATTTTGCCGGTAGGCCGTCAGGGCCCAGGGTTTTTGCTGATTGGAGTGCCGTCACCACTGTTTGGACCTCCTTGACAGTAATTGGGGCATCTAATGTATTGCGGGCCTCATCGGAAAGTTGTGGGAATTCTATTTGATTTAGAAAGTTATGAAGGTTCTCTCTAGTAAAGGTGGCTTTAGAAGTATAAAGATGCTCATAATATCCAGCAAATTGTTCGTTTATACTAATGGGATCAGAACGGAGCGCTCCCGTGTCGTCCTTTATGTGGGCAATATGTGATAGGGAGGAGCGTTCCTTAGCCAACCACGCTAACAGTCTACCCGTCTTCTCCCCCTGTTCAAAAATTCTCTGTGACTTAGCAAGCAACTGTTTCTTGGTGGTCTCAACCCTCATCAGAGAGATTTCCCTGTGTAAGGATTGCAGAGCGTCATATGTCAGCACATCGTTAGTATGCAAATATCTGTCTTCTAACAGGAGAACCTTCCTCTCTGCCTCCTCGTGTCCTTTCCGACCTTCCCGATCGCAATTTTATATTGGCCCCGGGTGTATGCCTTAAAGGCATCCCAAAGTACCGGTGAGGAGACCGTACCCTTGTTGAGTGCCCAGTAGACTGCCAGCTCTCCCTCCACCAGGGGGGCCACCCTCTCATCTGTAATCCATAAACCGGAGAGCCGCCACAGTGCGGTGCCTGCCGGTGAGTCTGTTTGTATTTTAAGCAGGAGGGGTGCGTGATCCGAAATGCCTCGCGGCAGGATCTCAACCTCCTGTATGTGGGAGAGCAGGGAGTCAGTTGGATAAACCAAATCAATTCTGGAGAAAGAGGCATATGTGGCCAAGTGACAGGTATATTGTTTCTTATCCGGGTGCTTCAGTCTCCACACATCATTAAAACCAAAATATTTTGCCCATTGAGAGAGAGGGGATACACTGGGGGGTCCCACACTGAGTCTGTCCAGAGCAGCATTTGGGGTCATGTTAAAATCTCCGGTTAATATAACTCCAGCCGATGGGTACAGAGCTACAATCAACAGCTCCAGTCTGTCGCACATTGCATGAAGGGGCACGTATTTCCCCTCCGGATCCAGATAGAGATCCAACAGGGTAAACCCAAGTGACTTGTGAACCAGGACACTGACACCCCTGGAATAGGCGGAATAGGTTGAGTGGTAGTACGCACCCACCCAGGGTTTCCGGAGTGCCAGCGTTCTACTCCCAATCAAATGTGTCTCCTGATGCACACATATGTGTGGGTTATATTTCTTGAGAAAGTTGAATACCAAAGACCTCTGTATCTTGGAGTTCAAACCTCGAACATTCCAAGACAAAACAGTCAGGGGAGTCATTGAAGTCTTATAGGGAATAAAGCAGGGCAACAAATCAGCATTATCAGTAACAGACTGCATATGAACATACACAAGAATAACATAACCTTATTTATCAGTTTTAGAACATCATAAGGGAGATCTTCCCTGCCATCTAGTGGAGAGAGATCAGAGCTGCACTGACCCCTGATGTAGGAAACATGAGCACAAAATCTAACACACATGTAGCAGCCGAAAAGTCCCAACAAGGAGCAAAAACATGTGCTCCAACTCCATCCCCCACCCCCCCCACCCCGCACCACCCCCCAAGCTTCGTGTGCTTTTTTCCCATGAACTGTCATGGCAACTGCCAGTGGGGGAAAATGAACAAAAGGACACCCGAGTGTTACAGTACGTGCAATATGCATAGTTGCCAACATTGCAAAAAAAATATGTGGGACACTTTCTTGGCATGACAAGTGCGCTGCGCGAGGCTGCGAAAATGGGCATGGCTTACATGCCAAAGTGGGTGTGGTTTAAATGGGCGTGGCTCAAGAGGGTGTGGTTAGAGTCTGAGATGAATGAGGGATGGAGAGGGAAAGGGGGAGAAGGAAAGGGGGAGAGGGGGAAAGGGGGAAAGGGGGAAAGGGGGAGAGGGGGAGAGGGAAAGGGGGAGAGGGGGAAAGGGGGAGAGGGGGAAAGGGGGAGAGGGGGAGAGGGGAATGACGGGACAGCAGCCCCAGATCCTATACAATAGAAATATGTGTATTCTAGAAAGTTTAACAATCAGCAGATAAAGATACTCCAAACACCTGAGAAAAAAAATTGGAAAGGGGGAATTGGGAAAATAGGACTTTATATGATACACATCACTTAGGTTGAATCAATCAATCATTTAATAGTAGAAATATTTATTGTTAGCCATAATAGGCACTGTATACCGGTAACATTAATAATAATAGATCAATATGTACAATACAGAATAAAGAAGGACATGATAAGTACATCATATAGCAATCCAGATAATATAATAGAAGTTGTTGCACACATGAAATAATGAACCGGCAACATCCCTAATGTATGAAAGGACATGATAAGGAATAAAATAGCATATAAGATTACATGATTGATTCAAACAGTAAAACCCTAGTAAACCCATGATTAATGTGGCATAGCATCAAAAATTCATGCTCGACGCGTTTCGTGGGTTGTTTCCACTCATCAGGAGCAGCTATACATTGGAGGTATCTATGATAAAATAAAATAAAATAAAAATCTTTCATCAATGGTAATTGATCAAAGAATAGGGAGAAGAGGGACATAGAACTTATAGTCCAATCATTCTTACCTATGGGTAGCTAATGTAGAGTATGGGTAATAATGATATTAAGAATACATCGGAGGTACCAGGGGGCGAAAGACCGCCCCCCCGGGAGCTGAGGTGATGGCTGTGCAGGCGGTGATAGGGCCAGGTATATAGTAATAAGTGTTGGCCCCAAGGGGCTTCTGTATCAATAAATAAATAAGGGAAGGGGTGTTAGCATACAATTAGAGGTGCCATGGTATGTGAATAGGAGAATTGTAAGTGAAAAGAAAGGGGGGGGGGGGGTTTTGGTGATAAGAAGTGGTAGGAAATAGAGAGATAGGTGTGTGAAAAAACAATAATGGTAAGGAATAAGTGAGAGAGGTAGCAGAGTAAGGAGGGTCCCCAAGTACAGTAGTCAAGATATATGAAGGTAGTAATCATAGAAATAGTAAAAATACTATGAAAGTGCATTTGCCACCTTAAAGCCGAGGATAACAACCTTAGGATAAAGATTACCTGAAGTTCCAGTGTGTCTGGGGAAATCCAATTGGGAATAGATAGTGCAACCAAGTAGACCAAGATAGACCATATCTGGTGTAAACCAAGGGGAGTGGGGGTGTAAAGGAAATCTGTCCGCCGGCAGAGCCCCACCAACGTCACGTGGCGTGCTAAGAGAGAGGAGGCGACCATGTCAGAGCGACCAGTGCTCTTAAATGGGCGCCTATCCTCCCTCGTGGTGCACGCAGATGAAGAACACGTCTGCCCGCGGCGTCAGAAGTGACGTCGTACGCAAGACGTGTGGGCGTGGCGTCAACGCACAGCGCATGCGCAACCGCAACCCCAGCGACCAATGGTCGGAGTGGGGGCTGGGGGTGACCGCGGTGTGCGTTGCAACTCCCGGGGCTGAAAGCAGCAGCCCCCATATAATGACCTCACAGAGTAAACACAAAAATTGTAGCCATTCCAGTATAGCAAGTGCCCTGCCGCTGGCACTTGATACTAGTCAACAAAAAAATCAAAAAAATCATGGAAATAGCAACATAGCTAAGTGTGTGAATCCATCCAATATTACATTTGAGAAAAAGAGAAAAAATGTTGGAACTTTATATGAGGCCATGACATGCCGTGCATTGGTCTCCATTCCATATTCGTTGAGAAAAAAAATTGGAAAGGGGGAATTGGGAAAATAGGACTTTATATGATACACATCACTTAGGTTGAATCAATCAATCATTTAATAGTAGAAATATTTATTGTTAGCCATAATAGGCACTGTATACCGGTAACATTAATAATAATAGATCAATATGTACAATACAGAATAAAGAAGGACATGATAAGTACATCATATAGCAATCCAGATAATATAATAGAAGTTGTTGCACACATGAAATAATGAACCGGCAACATCCCTAATGTATGAAAGGACATGATAAGGAATAAAATAGCATATAAGATTACATGATTGATTCAAACAGTAAAACCCTAGTAAACCCATGATTAATGTGGCATAGCATCAAAAATTCATGCTCGACGCGTTTCGTGGGTTGTTTCCACTCATCAGGAGCAGCTATACATTGGAGGTATCTATGATAAAATAAAATAAAATAAAAATCTTTCATCAATGGTAATTGATCAAAGAATAGGGAGAAGAGGGACATAGAACTTATAGTCCAATCATTCTTACCTATGGGTAGCTAATGTAGAGTATGGGTAATAATGATATTAAGAATACATCGGAGGTACCAGGGGGCGAAAGACCGCCCCCCCGGGAGCTGAGGTGATGGCTGTGCAGGCGGTGATAGGGCCAGGTATATAGTAATAAGTGTTGGCCCCAAGGGGCTTCTGTATCAATAAATAAATAAGGGAAGGGGTGTTAGCATACAATTAGAGGTGCCATGGTATGTGAATAGGAGAATTGTAAGTGAAAAGAAAGGGGGGGGGGGGGGTTTTGGTGATAAGAAGTGGTAGGAAATAGAGAGATAGGTGTGTGAAAAAACAATAATGGTAAGGAATAAGTGAGAGAGGTAGCAGAGTAAGGAGGGTCCCCAAGTACAGTAGTCAAGATATATGAAGGTAGTAATCATAGAAATAGTAAAAATACTATGAAAGTGCATTTGCCACCTTAAAGCCGAGGATAACAACCTTAGGATAAAGATTACCTGAAGTTCCAGTGTGTCTGGGGAAATCCAATTGGGAATAGATAGTGCAACCAAGTAGACCAAGATAGACCATATCTGGTGTAAACCAAGGGGAGTGGGGGTGTAAAGGAAATCTGTCCGCCGGCAGAGCCCCACCAACGTCACGTGGCGTGCTAAGAGAGAGGAGGCGACCATGTCAGAGCGACCAGTGCTCTTAAATGGGCGCCTATCCTCCCTCGTGGTGCACGCAGATGAAGAACACGTCTGCCCGCGGCGTCAGAAGTGACGTCGTACGCAAGACGTGTGGGCGTGGCGTCAACGCACAGCGCATGCGCAACCGCAACCCCAGCGACCAATGGTCGGAGTGGGGGCTGGGGGTGACCGCGGTGTGCGTTGCAACTCCCGGGGCTGAAAGCAGCAGCCCCCATATAATGACCTCACAGAGTAAACACAAAAATTGTAGCCATTCCAGTATAGCAAGTGCCCTGCCGCTGGCACTTGATACTAGTCAACAAAAAAATCAAAAAAATCATGGAAATAGCAACATAGCTAAGTGTGTGAATCCATCCAATATTACATTTGAGAAAAAGAGAAAAAATGTTGGAACTTTATATGAGGCCATGACATGCCGTGCATTGGTCTCCATTCCATATTCGTTGAGAAAAAAAATTGGAAAGGGGGAATTGGGAAAATAGGACTTTATATGATACACATCACTTAGGTTGAATCAATCAATCATTTAATAGTAGAAATATTTATTGTTAGCCATAATAGGCACTGTATACCGGTAACATTAATAATAATAGATCAATATGTACAATACAGAATAAAGAAGGACATGATAAGTACATCATATAGCAATCCAGATAATATAATAGAAGTTGTTGCACACATGAAATAATGAACCGGCAACATCCCTAATGTATGAAAGGACATGATAAGGAATAAAATAGCATATAAGATTACATGATTGATTCAAACAGTAAAACCCTAGTAAACCCATGATTAATGTGGCATAGCATCAAAAATTCATGCTCGACGCGTTTCGTGGGTTGTTTCCACTCATCAGGAGCAGCTATACATTGGAGGTATCTATGATAAAATAAAATAAAATAAAAATCTTTCATCAATGGTAATTGATCAAAGAATAGGGAGAAGAGGGACATAGAACTTATAGTCCAATCATTCTTACCTATGGGTAGCTAATGTAGAGTATGGGTAATAATGATATTAAGAATACATCGGAGGTACCAGGGGGCGAAAGACCGCCCCCCCGGGAGCTGAGGTGATGGCTGTGCAGGCGGTGATAGGGCCAGGTATATAGTAATAAGTGTTGGCCCCAAGGGGCTTCTGTATCAATAAATAAATAAGGGAAGGGGTGTTAGCATACAATTAGAGGTGCCATGGTATGTGAATAGGAGAATTGTAAGTGAAAAGA